>JADMNL010000024.1:27655000-28925000 GCA_016271365.2 Neoceratodus forsteri | reverse complement strand
CAGACTTGGCATCGCAAGACACAGGCAGATGAGTGCATGGCACCGGAACCAATGCCTGAGCAGATGAGGACCACTGGAGCCGGTGACCTGGGCAAGGCACCATGGGAGACAGATGGAGACCAGATGGTGGAGCTAGTACGGTTAACTGGCTCAGCAGACGATGGTTGGAGGCAGACTGGAGTCTGAAGGAGGCGGAGCATCGGTACCAGGTCTTATTGGAGAAGACCTGGGCGGAGGGTTCCATGGAGGTGGCAATAGATCCAGGTGGGGACCAGGAGTCGTGGGACCTGGAGGAAGAGGACCCCCTACTAGAAGGATGGCCATTAGTAGTTCCAGAGCTGCCGATATTTCCAGGATGTTACCTGTTCGAGGAGAAACCACAAGAGAAGTCCCCAGGTAAGGATGGGACTGTCTATGGGTCTCCTGGGGTGAAGACTACTAGCAAGTCTGAAGAAGCCATTTGGGCTGAAGGGACTTGTGTCACTAATACAAATTTTACTATTGTAAATGCCATTGTCAGTACCTCGGGTACTGAATGGGGAAGTTATAAGTAGGAGATCCAGATGTGGCCCAGTTGGCATCCAGTATCTCGGATCGGGGAGGTGGCATGGGTACCTGTGATAAGAGGGTCAAACCATTATGGTGGTGTGAAAAAAGACAGAATACCCTTTTATCATGTTAAGCCCAACCACCATATAAAAAAGTTAAATGCCCGAATAGTGGTACCAATTGCTTATAGAGAGGTGGTGATGGAGAATGCTTGCTCCAATAACTCCAAGCTTTTGAGCCACGAAGAGGTATTGGCAAGGTTAACATCGACCTACTGGCCAGGAATGTACAGGCAAGTAGCTGCCTTTATAGAAAAGAGAGCTGTGTGCCAGAGGGTACCTGCCAAATGCATAGGAGGTGTAACCCAAAGGTGGGAGGGGTAGATGAGATGGCAACCATGGGTACCAAGTGGTAAGCCAGTTTCCAAGAGAGAGGTGGTGGGAGAGAATGCAGTCGGGGGGGGGGTTCAAGAGGGCATGAGACAGGCATAGAGGGTTGTTGAAGAGTGGGTGTGGAGGTCCACAGCAAGCCTAGCAGTTGCTGGGCGAATGGGCAGACTAGATGGGCCTGTCGGTCCCCTTCTGCTGTCACTTTCCTATGTTCCTACTTAGATCTGGGTGTCAGACAAAAGACCCAAGAAAACCGTAAATATCTGATGGATAAAATGATAGATGCCCAAAATCCAGGTAAAATGTTGCTGTAACTGATAAATGAAATATGTTACTGGTTGTGAGAGGATCAAAAAAAACTAGCTGGGAAAAGGAAGCTAGAGGGGAGCATAAAACTACTGCAGGAGACTCTTACTCTAGAATGTGTACGGATTAGTCTCAGAGTATATGTATGGTTGTGATATAGGTTTAACTATTAGTTAAAAGTGTTGCACTACTAAGGGACCCTGAGACAGAGCTTTGGTGAGGGTGGACCTAGCTCCATCCCCTTCCGGGGAAAGGAAGGTGGATATGTCCTACCGCCAATGTAATGGATCTTCTCTCTCAAACTTCTGTCATGACAGTTTCTCTGTTGCTATTTTCACCTTTTTCCAAGTCTCCATAGGCTGGCCACCTCCAGATGATTTCCTCTCTTCTATTGATCTTTCCTCCTCTGCTGATCTGTTTTTCTTTCTAATGGTCATGGTCAGGTAGAGGTTGAAAAGACAAACCTCAGTACGCAGATATCTGAAACTGCATGTTTTGCAGTGGATGCATGGTATTGTGTGTACTATGGCTGGGTGCTAGTACCCAAAAGGTAATAGTAATGGTTGTAGAGTGATCAGTCTTGCTAAGGTACTGAATGTATAAATTGTTACTGGGCTGAATGTTAGCCCCAGGGTAAAAGTTCAAAATGCTACGTAGAAAGGGCATTGAATGAAAAATTCATGCTGAGTATAGCAGAGAATATGGGACCCTGGGGTGAAGCTCTATGGTGTGGGTGGGCCAGAGGTACACCATACCCTTGTTGGGTACTTAAGATGTATCGGACAGCCATAGGATAGTTGCCCTCTGAGGTGGGGAGGTATGTGACAGGGTGATCCTTGTCAAGGATGGGTGCCCTTTTAGAAAGACGAGGGTACCTTGCCCCCCCCCCATAAAGTACTTCAATTACAGTACAAAGGTGCTTATGGGCTAAAAGTATGCTGGTTGTTAGAGCACTTATGTACTATATAAAAGAATAAATGGAGACACTATGCCTTTGTTTGTTTAATTATTGGCACTGTGCAGTATGCTTCTGAAAAGGAAGGTAGAGGCTTCATCTGAGAAGAGGAAAGAGCACAAAATGTTCTGACCTCGGTCTGACCTTTCCCAATATTGTAAACCTGCAGGTGTCATTTGAACTGTTCTCTATGGAGCAACAGTGGCCCCTAGTGGTTAATTTTATGTTAGATCTGATATCATTCACAGTGGAGTGGAAATTTCAGATCTTCTCTAGAGAGCCTATAAAAGCTCTAACTCCATTCTGAGAGATAGGATGAGTCAGTTGGAGCTGACTGTCAGAGGCAGAGGACCTCTGGAGCTCACACTACTGTGTGGAGCAGGCTAGGAGATAAACTAGTGGCACTGTTGGGCATAGCAGTGGCCCTTTTCCTTTGACCTTATTTGAATTCTTTTTGTTTTCATTGTTGTGTTATTACAAAGTGAATTAACTAACAAACTTTATTTCTGTGAAATATAATTTTTAACAATTAAATAAGTGCCTTGATGGCGCTTTTTATGCACTGTCTGGTAGTCTGCCTGTTATTGAATCCTGACTATCCCAACCCCGCTACAGGAAGGAGCCACATCACTGAGCCCAAGTTCTCTCCCTTGTCTCCTTTGAGGGAGTCTTTGATGGGTGGGGTTGGGGTGCGCTCTTTTGGACACATGTGGCCCCAGTCCCTTTATAGGGATACTTCCCCTACAGGGCTCAGTCCGGACCGCTTCAGGCTGGTTGAGCGGCCATTGACAGAGCGGACTTGCAGATCCCCTGGTCATCCGGGATTGCCAGCTAGGTCTCCTAGCCCTGGCAGAGGCACTTCACTGGCTGTGAAGAGTTTCTCTCCCTTGCCTCTGCATCCAGTCCCTCTTCTTCCAGGCCATGTGGATCCTTCGGGGCCTTTGACCTGGGAACAGTTCTGATCCCAGGCTGTAGATTTCCTCTGCTATGATAGCGCTATGGATTAGCAGGTCTTTCGCCTGTCTCCCCTGCTGCAGCTAGAGTCTGAATCATCATGTTCCTCTGCCTCCTGATCTTCCTCCATTGAGGAACAGGAGACCTCTATCCACTTGTCCTCTGATGCTGATCAGACAGAGTATCAGCACTTCCTCATGAGGCTGGTCAAGGACCTGCATATTTCCTGTATTGCTTAACGCAGTACCGAGCATACAATGCAAGCCTTCTTAGGCAAGTAAGTGTTGGGGGGGGGGTCCCATCCTGGCTTATTCCATTCCAGGAGGGGTCGTACAGTGCCTGGCAGATTCCATCTGCCCCAGCTCCAGGCTCTTTGGACTGCCAGCATCAGTACTGCATGCCCCAGGAGTCTCCAAGTGCATTGCTGCATCCCTCTACAGGATTGATGCAATTGGACACCACTACCGGGCATAGGTGCCCAGTCTGCAACTGGCCCCTGGATCCAGACTCTGCGGAGTTCGATCGCCTGGGGCGGAGAGTCTTCTACTCGGCATGGATGGTTCTTTGCATTGCATCACACCAGGCTGCCTATAACAGGCACCTGTGGGCAATGCTGGGTCAGGTACTGACATTGCTGACTGAATCGGAGGCAACCAGGCAGGCCACAGCCCTCTCTGCGATAGGCCTGGAGTCAGCAAGGCACCAAGCAAGGGCATCTTATGATGCCAGTGAGGTTGCTTCAAGGCTTTCGGGGACAGCGATCTGCATCAGGTGGACAGCGTGACTTTGTCTGTCTCGGTTATCATGCCTGGCCCAGCATAGGGTGAGTGCCTCCGTGTTCCAGGGGACCCGCCTTTTCTCCTGCAGGGTGAGGCAGGAACTGCAGGGGCGCCTTCCTTCCACAGGGAATGGGGGACCCTGCCTCACCCTGACCAGTCTCAGGCCTAACTGATCTGCAGTGGGTCTCCTCCTCCTCCTGTGTTTTCCCCCACAGGAGGCTGAGGGACATCTTTCCTCAGGGAAGTGCAGAACCTCCCTTTGGGGGGCTCAGTACTTGCCCACCAGTGATGAATGGTGAAGATTGACACTGGGACGATATGAAAATTACGTACTTACCGTAATTCTTGATCTTCCGATGTATCTTCACCATTCATCACTGAATCCTGCCCACCTTCCCCTCAGAAGGCCTCAGTCCCTGGGCAGTCCTCCACCCTGCTGGCTTACCTTCCTGTGGCCTTAGGACCCATTTGCACTCCCAAGAAATAGGGGTGGGGTCTTTTTTGGGAGGAGGGCCAGTAGGACATCTTCATTAGGAGATCTTGAAGGGGGACTCCTGGTGGGCCCCTTCCTTCTGCCCTCGGGGAGTCTCTGGGACTGGTCCGCCTCCCTCACGATGTGCCAGCCCCTTAGGAGGTCCCTTGGTTTGGGGGCAGGGACGGGGAGCCGGCAGAGACTCCCCCTTTTTACAGGTCCCTCTCTACCTCTTACTTCTATCCCTTCATCCTCCTTCCACCTCAGGGAGGGAGGTGTTGAACGGGTGGAAACCTCGCTTCATCCCCTGAACCCTGTGGGTTCTCTGAGAGCTATTGCCGGGGGAGGGGAAGTGTGGTCTCCCAACCAATGGGGTAGGAGAAGGGGGATCTTCTCAATCGCCATTTTCTAGCCTGAAGAGGAGTTATAGCTGCTAGTTGCATTCTAGGCAACTGTTTGGTTAAGCTGGCTGCATTCTCCTGGAAGCACTCCAGGTCTTTCTTCCTGGGCTGATCGAACATGTCTTTGACAGATCTCTCCTCCCTTCCCCTTTGCCCTTTCTTTCTCTCTTCTTCTCCCTCTCCTCCTCTCCTTTCCTGTTTTCTCTGGCCATCCAGGGACTGGGGCCTTATGGCCCATGTCCTCCTGATCCTCCTCCTCCTCTGTCCTCTGGCCAACCTATTCCTTTTTCAGTTTATATCCTTTCCTTTTACTATCACTCGGGCTCCCTTGCCCTGCCCTCATTTTTCTCTATCCCCTTTTATCTCTGTCTCTCCAGCATGCAGAACTGAGGCGGAGGAGCTGGCGGCCGTTATTGGCCAACCCGTGAGCACCATGCAGTGTGTTGGCTCGTGGGCAGCGCCATTGGTGCCGGCTCTTCCCCCTTGGAAAAAAAAAAGTTCCCACGGGGTGCTGCGCTCACGGCATGCTCCCACCAGTGATGAATGGTGAAGATACACCGCAAGATCAAGAATTACGATAGGTATGTAATTTTTATGTCTTCGGGGATATCTCTTATCAGATCACACTTATGGAACGTAGTAGTCAGGTGCTAGGATCACACGGAAGCTTTTCTGCAGCAATCTAGCAGGGGCCACCCACTCTGACATCACAGCCCTATGTAAGTGTGGGCGGCCCCGCTCCCTCCTCAGTTCTTTCCTGCCATTGACCATTAGTGCAGGGAATCCTCAGAAGCTTCGCCACTCAGTCGACCTCCAAAATTTCACTTGCCCTTTCTTTTGTTGCAACCTTCAAATCACTTTATTTTAAAGTGATTCCTTGTATTTTAATATGTTGAAAACTACACCTTTCTTACCTTAGGAGTCCTTTAGCATCAGTAACTTTAGCAGTTAGCTGACTAGGTGCAACTGCCCTAGAGGTGTGCCTTTAAGAGAAATTTAAATGAGCTTAGGGCCATAGCCAATCAGAAAACAGGAAGGGTAGTGGGCTGAGTGACAGCTGCTGAAGGCTTCAGAATCTTTTCTCTGCCGGACTGAGCAATATTGCCCCGAGGTGCCTCTCAACTTTCCTTGTTGACAGCCTCCTAGTGCTTATATGAGTAAAGTTTTCCTCATATTTCTTTTTTAATAGAGTGAAAGTTTTATAAATTTGTTAGCGCCGCGCTAGTTTTTTATTTCTAACCCCAGTAATGCTCAGAATATTCCTAACTTTATGCAGTAAGCCTGGAGGGTTGGACTGCCCAGAGAGACAGAACACATGCAAATGATGGAACACTTTGCAAGTGAGCATCTTACAAACACTGCCTCTACTAACTGCCTGTGTTCTAAACCTCTTCAGATTTTTCTCTCCGCCTGAAAAGTCTGGTCGCTCGGAGTTTCATTTGTTCACTTTCTCCTGCATGAAGAAAACTTCAAATACTTCTACAAGTATATTTTGTTTTCATTTACTGCCTCTACTATTTGTTTTATATTATTTATCTAGTTTAAGGTTAAATTTGTTATTTTTCTTCGTTCCTCTCTGTTCGGTAAAACTTTGGGGGAACCGGGTTAGTTTCTGTTAAAATCGGGGTTCTCTGATTAAAGAACCGCCTTAGTTATATATTTAAAATGTGTTTTATTTAATTTTTTGTAACCGATAATTCTCAGTTACCTGAACTGCTGATCCAGTTCTACACCACTACATCAGTTCGGTTCCTTCTCAGTTCCGGAACCAATCAATTAAAAAAAAAAAAAAAAAAAAGTTTTGGTTGTTAGCAGTTGGGTTTTTTCTTTTTCAGACATTGTCTGAGAAACTCAAAAAGTGAACCGGTGAACCCGGTTTAATAAGCACACTTTATGTGTGATATGTTTGAGTTTTGACCACCTTAAAGAGGAATGTGAAGTTTATAAAACATTCCCAGATAAAACTCTGGAAAACGCCTTGAAAGGCTTAAGAAAAAGTTTGTAAAGGGTCCCTCTGGCTCTGACCAGCCGATACCCCAAGAATCTGTGGCTGAACCCACATCTGCTTCTGTGCCTGCCCCTGAGACAGGCAAAAAGGGCACAAAACAAACAACTGAACTGGCTGACTCCCTGGTTCCTTCAAAAAAAAAGTAAAGTTAAAGCACACAGAACCCCCACCTGCCAAACAGAGGACTTCTGTGCCTGCTATACCTGTACCAACGGACCAAGAAATTGCTCAGGCCTTTAAAGAGGACAGGAAATGAGTTCTAATATGCAGCTGTGTATAATGTTACCACTTACAGAAATAATATCCATCAGCCTGAACGATCCATATGTAACTGTACCTCAATAAAAAGTGATGAGAAAAACAGTGTTTTGCATTGTTTTGATTTTATGGGCAGCATTCTGTTACTTTTCTCTTCATGGAACCAGTGATCTGGAGTTTTAACTATGTCACAGTTTCAGCGAAGAACTTTATATATGGTTCTGATAGGACAATAGCTCATATTTAGCATTCAAACACCATGAAGTCTTGCTATATTAGGACTTATTGCAGTTAGCCACTGCACTTGAACTGCCCCGGAGAGGAAAGAGTTAACTCCAGAGAATCTGGAGTTCTAAAGCGCAAGGGAGCTATACAAAAGCTCTATCTGGGCAGTTTCAAATGAAACTGTCAGATTCTTTACTCCGCTTCACTGAACAGTCGCTCGAGATCAGCTCCTTCAGCTCGGTTCATTTCGTCACGTAGTATTTTCGGTTCATTTGAACCGCAAAAGTAATTATTTTACCGCATTTCGTTAAAGCTCTATCTGGTAAACCGTAAGTACAAAATGTAAAGTCTGTGTGAAATTTAGTTAACGGTTCGGTTTTGAACCGATCGGTTTGCTTATTTTAATGTTTTAAAGTTTTGGGCTTTTAGAGTGCGGTACCCGGTTCTTATCGGTTCTAAAAAAAACTTGATTTTAAATAGGGTTTTTTCAAATACCCGTGAAACGGTTAGGAACCGATAAGGGTGTCTTGCCTGGCACGGCCATAAAAAGGGCAAGTTTTTGGTTAGGCTGGCATTATGTCTGGGAAACCCAAAAAGAAAAACCGGGCCCACTGGGTTTCAACACTGTGATGCTGTGGGGAAGCCTTTGCCAAGGCTGTCCCACACACCACTTGTGTTTATTGTCTGGGGGCTGACCACCTCCTGTCAGACTGCCAGGTGTTTAAAATTTCTCTGCAGCCACCCTGAAAAGAGATAGGGCCGGCTCAGGGAACTATTGGCCAAAAAGTCCGCTGACCCGGATGGCCAGCCCGGTCCAGTACCCACTGGACCAGAGGGAGTGCCCTCTGACCAGGGCTAGACTTCCTCGGGCAAAAGGATGGTTCAGAGGAACCAGTTTAAAAAAAAAAAAAGAAATAAGAATATGACAGAGAAATCAGTAGGTTTGGAGTCCAAGATTGTCTCTCCAACTGCTGCAGAAGTAGTTAAGCCATAAAGATTGTCCAGTCACTGTTTCTAGGTCCTGTCGAACCATCTACAGTTGGTAAAAGGTGGCTCATTCAGTTCCAGTGGTTCAGGTTTATGATGTTGAGGAATTTTTATGAACCACAGGAGTGGGAGGAGGAAAATTGATCAATACATGTGTGGCTGGTAGGGTCTGGACATGCCCACTTAAGCGGACATTTCTCCAGACAGACTTTTAGAATCTCCTCCTATTCTGTCTGAGTCCCTTTCTCAGTTTATGTTTTACAAAAAGCTTGCAGAATCCCCCCAGCTTCCTTTAGAGGAGGCTATGGATGAGTAAAGGGGAGCCTGATTATGTAGGAATGATGGGCTAGGAGGTTGTCTTTCCTTTGCATAAGTCATTTAGGAAGTAAACAACTAAGATTTTATAAGATTCTTCTTTCTGTCCCTCCTGTAAGATAAAAAAATGGACAGAAGGTGTATTTCGTCAGGCTCTGTTACAGACTTCCTCACTGAGCAGTGTAGTCATGTAGGTGTGGTACAAGCTGCAGCCTGTGTCAAGGCTAGTTCCCCTGGCCTCACATCCTCCTGAATAGGATTCCAGGAGGATTGATGCCATGGCAAGAAAACAGTATATGGCAGCTTCTGTGGGACTCAGACAGGCAAGTTGTATGGCTTATGTGGCTGAATTTGAGAATCTAGGTGGGATGCCTGTATTGCAGTTAGCCAAGCAGGCCCATGGCCAGCTGGCTAGCGGGTTGGAACAGGTGGCTGCTAATGGCACTGAAGCCTCTAAGTTCAAGTTCATACTGCTGTTGGTGTTAATCTTGTTTTCTCTAGGGTCATGACCACTTCTGTAGCTTTCATGAGGTTGGCATGGCTCAGATGCACTAATCTGTCCCAAGATACTCTGTCAAAGTCTATGGATTTGTTTCTTGTTGTGGGTAATTCTCTGTTTGAGGAACAAACAGAAAGCTATATGAAAACATGGATGATTACCTACAAAAGTGCCCAGGTAGAGGCTCAGGCCTCCTCTGCTTTCAGCCAGAGGGGGTCTCTTCAGAGGCAGAGATAGGCGGGCACAAGTAAACTGGTCCCCCTCCCTTAGCCTAAGACTATTGCCAAGCAGGCACCCTGATGGGGTGCCCAGGGCCGATTCTCCTATACCAGTGGGCAGGTTGGTTTTATTTCAGCCAGAACTGTGTGTCTAACTGGACAAGTGGGTTCTGGAAGTAATAGGTCTGGTTCTCAGCTTCAAACAGTTTCCAAAGATGAGAGCCAGACAGGTCCTGCAAATCCTTCGAATCCCTTGCTTTGGAGCAGAAATTTCTTCTCCTCTGAACTGCAAAGCAGTAGAAAGGGTCCCTCCTTGCCACCGGGGCAAGGGGCTGTGCTCATGATACTTTCTTAACCTATAGAAGGCAGGAGATTGGCGGCCCATCTCAGATTTAAGGTACCTGAACAAGCATCTTTTGAAAACAAAGTTAAAAATGTTAACTCTGGCTGAGGCCAGGGGACTGGCTAGCTTTTCTGGACCTCAAGGATGCCTATTTTTTCATGTCTTGATCAGGCCTTCTCACCGAAAGTACCTCAGGTTACCCTCAGGCCACTACCAGTTCAGGGCAATGCCCTTCGGCCTTACCTCTGCGCCAAGGGTATTCAAGAAATTCTAGCTGTGGTAGTGGCTCTTTTAAGAAGGCAAGGGATTGCTTTGTTTCCTTTCCTGGATGACTGGCTCTTAGTGGGTCAGTCTCCAGATCAAGTAAAATCCCACTTGCAAGTCACCCAGCAGCTTTCTCACCTTTCTGGATTCCTGCTGAATTTACCAAAGTCAGTTCTCGAACCAGTTCAGGTACTAACTTTCATAGGTGCAGAGTTGAACACAAAGTTAGCTAGGGCATTTCTCCCTCTAAAAGGGTAGGCAGTCTCTTGCCCTGGCATCTTCCATTACTCTGCAGTCTCTTGACCAGCAAAGCATTTGCTACAACTACTAGGGCACATGGCTGCTTCCACAGCTGTAGTGCAGGGAGCAAGATTCCAGATGAGGGACATTCAGTTCCATCTGAGGGCCTATTGGTCCCAAAGGAGGGATTCCTTTCCAAATTGGTTCTAGTGACCCAATCCCTGATCCTGGCCTTACACTGTGGCAGGATCAAAGCAATCTAAAACTAGGGGTCCTCTTCATTCCCTCACCACGGATGCTCCTGTGTTAGGGTGAGGAGCCTCGCTAGGCGACCTGTCCACTAGGGAGTGTGGTCTCCCTAGGAATCTCTGCTCCACATCAATTTTTGGAACTCAGAGCTGTCTTCTAGCTCTTAGGAGTTTTCAGCTTCTGTCCAGAACAAGGTAGTTCAAGTCAGGACAGACAACACCACAATAATGTGGTACATCAACAGGCAGGGGGCACTCGGTCATCAGCCTTGTGCACGAAGCAATGAAGTGGTGGTCTCTGGCTTACTCCTGAACACCTCCCTGATAGCAGTTCACCTCCCAGGGAAGGACAATGCCCTGGCAGATGCCCTCAACAGGATTCTCAGGGCCATCACGATTGGGCTCTGAATCCTCAGGTGCTGGGTTCAGTCCTTGCCAGATGGGGCTCATTTTCAGATAGATCTTTCGCAGCCCCAGATAACCACTAACTTTCTCTGTTTTGTTGAGGCCTCCAGTGCTGGGATCAGCCCCCTGGATGCTTTTCACTTGGATTGGAAAGGGAAGTTTCTGTTCACCTTTTCTCCCTTTTCCCTTTCTTTCAGGGTACTAGTAAAAATCAGATCTCAGCCCTGCAAAGCGATTCTGATTGTTCCAAGCTGGGCCAGACAGCCCTGGTACCCATTGTCTCTGTCCTTTACAGTCCACCTACCCTGAGCTTGCCCAGAGTCCACGACTTACTGGCCTTTGCACAAGGGAGGAGTGTAGTATCCGAACCTCAAATTCCTCCTTCTCAAGGCAGCTCTTGAGGAGTTAGAAATTGCTGATTTACACCTTTTTCAAGGTGTATAGATATTTTAAAGGCTTCAAGGAAGCTTTTCACTGGCGCAATTCTAAGTGGAACAGGTTTTCAGTCTGGTGCGCTGAGAAGCAGATTATACCACAGTCTGCTTATCTGCCCATTTTCTGGACTTTTTGGTCCATTTTAAATTCTTTAGGTCTTAGGCCAGCTACCTTAAGGGTTCCTTTGGCAGCTGTCTCTGTTTTTCTGCAAGCAGGAAGCCTGCTTCCTTTCTTCTCAACCTGTGTTTTCCAAGTTTTAAGGGTTGCTTCACAACCACCTCCTTTTTGGGAACCAGCTCCTGCATGGAGCCGAATGTTGCATTGCTCAGTTAATGCAAACCCCTTTGGACCCTCTGTCCCCAGCAGAGCTCAAGCTTCTCACTTGGAAAATGTTTTTTCTGGTGGTTTCACTTCTGCCAGGCGCATAAGTGAACTACAGGCCTGGCAGTGGAAGAAGATTTTTCTCTCCCCACAGGGATAAGACAGTCCCTAGGACTAACACAGGGTTTGTCCTAAGTGGTTCAGGTTTCCACCTGAACCAATCCATCTCTCTCCCAGGTTTTTCACTGAGCATTCTTCCTCAGGTGAGAGGAGACTGCACAGCTTGACGTCAAAAGAGCCTTATGCTACTATTTGTAACGCACCAAGGGTCACGGGTTTGAATCCTCCAACTCTTCCTTACCTAGAACGAGGTTGTGAAGGAACCTGCCACTAAGAGGACAATTGCAAGGTGGATTGTCTCTTGTATCCATTTTGTTATCAAAGACTAGGTAGGAGAGCCCCCTCAGGACTGAAGGCTCACTCCACCAGGTGTACAGCTGCATCTCTAGCGGCTGCTTAGAGATATTCCCATTCTGGAAATCTGTTGAGCTGTTACTTGGAAGACAGTTCACACTTTTACCAAGCATTATTCCTGGATTTCAGTCCAGGAGAAGTGCTCGTTTTTAGCACAACTGTGCTTCAGAGCCTATTTCCTAAGTAGAGTTCTGACCCTCCTCCATGGAGGTACTGCTGTGTATCTGTATAAGTCCTAATATAGCAAGACTTCATGGTGTTTGAAGAAAAATTACTCACCTTAGTAATTGCTTTTCTTCTCATGGAGTCTTTATATTAGGACCACCTCCAACCTGCCCCTCTCAGAACTTCTCTGGGGTGAGGGTGGCAAATTAGTGCAAGCACTGTGTCATGCCATTGTAGTTCTTCCTTCACCCTCTTTTATTTAGGGTTAGGGAACTAGGGTTTTCTGTGTTGAGGATTTGGTTGGCCCCTTCCTGGACTTCTGGGTCTTTGGGGAAGGGGGTTCCTATTAGTGCTTGTCAGGGGAAAACTAATGATACCATTATTCATTCTTATTATTGTTATTGTTGTTTCTATTGTTGTTTCTATTGTTATTACTACTAGTAGGTAGCCATTTGCCTAGTGTAGAGCTTTCCACACAGACTTGTTGCTTAGTGTTAGCCGTAAAGATCTGACAGTTTTCATTTGAAACTGCCCAGATAGAGACTTTGGTATAGCGCCTCTCTGCTTTTAGAACTCCAGATTCTCTGGAGTTAACTCTTCCTCTCCGGCAGTTCAAGTGCAGTGGCTAACTGCAATAAGTCCTAATATAGCAAGACTCCATGAGAAGAAAAGCAATTACTAAGGTGAGTAATTTTTTCTTCTGTACTCAAACCACCATGACATGGTAAACACTCCAAATTACTGGTTCCATGAAGAGAACTGTGCAGCATGTTGTCCATAAAAGGAAAACAACTGAAAACAGTTTTTCACATCAGTGTTTATTAAGGCACAGTTAAACGTGCCTCCAAAAGAGCCATTGTTATCACTTCTCTTACTAGGAACATCACTAACTGCTGCCAATTAGCACACATTTCCTGTCCACATTACAATAATTCAATCTTTATAGGCAATAGTTCCTCCTCAGCAGCCTCCTGCCCATTTTCAGGGTCCCCAGGCTGGCAGCAATGTGCATCCACCCCCTCAAGATAGAGGGGACCAGTTTGATGATGATGATGAGTACAGTGATGAGGGGTGACCAATCGAACCATAAGTGTCCCCTGAGCAGGATTTTGGTTCGCCTCCAAGAGTGACTGAGGATTTTCCATCCCATTTTACTTTTATAAGGAAGATGGCAGATGCATTAGACATCTCCACTACCAGACAAGTTGAAAAGGTAGAGTACTTGGAGATGATGGGACTGATACCCACAAAGGCTCTTCTCTTCCCGGTGTACAAATTCTTTAAGAAGGATGCCTTATAGATTCTCCAAACATCGAATTCCACTCCTCCCATAGACAGGAGGGTGGACAGAAAATACCAGTTGGAGAGGGAGGGAGATGACTTTCTCTTCTATCCAGACCATCAGGGGGTAATTCAGCAAGCTGCTTACGACAAGGCCAGGGTCCTTCTGTCCTCACATCCTCCGGACAAAGACTCCAGAAAAATTGACAGCATGGCCAAAAAAGGGTACCTGTCAGCCTCTTTGGCTATGCCTCAGGCTACCTTCCAGGCATAGGCTGCCCAGTACCAAAAGTTACTGTGGCAGTCAGTCCTGGCTATGTCCCAGAAAGCTTCCTCGCCCTTGTCAGATGACCTGGCTGAAACTGCCAGGTTTGAGTTAGAGGCAGCTAAGTACCATTTCCAAATGGTTGCTGACACCAGTGCCACGGCAGCCAGATGGATGGTGAATACGGTGGCACAGAGGAGGTTTACATGGCTCAGGGCCTCAAACCTTACTCAAAATACCCAGTCTAAGGCCTTGGATTTTCCTCTAGAGGGACATTCCCTCTTTGGGGAGTCTGCTGTGGCATACATGAAGAAGGTGGAAGAGTATATGGCCACTTACAGAAGCAACTCTGCCAAGGAGAGAGC
Source organism: Neoceratodus forsteri (assembly GCA_016271365.2). Lineage (NCBI taxonomy): Eukaryota > Metazoa > Chordata > Ceratodontiformes > Ceratodontidae > Neoceratodus > Neoceratodus forsteri. The sequence goes on along the minus strand of JADMNL010000024.1, from coordinate 28,910,879 downwards.
TTCACCATGCACCAGGCCTTATGGAAGGGGAGGCCAGGGCAGGACCTTTTATACCAGGCTCTTCTTCCAGCCAGTGGCCTTACCCCAGTACCAGCAGTATCCACAACAGGGAGGGGCTCGAGGCGAGGGTCCCAAGCTCAGCCTCAGCCACTATCAAAACAGACCCCCTGAACCACAGGCCACTTCCTCCATACCTGTGAGAGGCAGATTCTCTCACTTCCTCCATGCCTGGCTGAACATCATCACAGACAAATGGGTTCTGGAGGTAGTGGATCAGGGTCTGTCTCTGGAATTCAAATCCCCTCCTTCTCAGAAAATCAGAGTATTCAGCTGTCCCTCGCTAGCAGAAAAAACACTGCTAGAGTCAGAGGTTGAAAACCTGCTACAGCTGAAAGCAGTAGAACCAGTTCTAAAGTCTCTGAGGGGAAAGAAAAGTGGGGAGTGGCAGCCTAGTCTCAATCTCAGAGCTTTAAACAAGCATCTAAAGAAACAAAAAATTAAAAATGGCAACTCTAGCCGTGATTTTACCAATGCTCCAAAAGGGAGACTGGCTGGCATCACTGGACTTAAAGGATGCCTATTTCCACATCCCCATAAGGGATTCTTACCGGAGATAGCTCAGATTCAGACTCCCTTCGTGTCACTACCAGTTTTTGACCCTGCCTTTTGGCCTTTCTTTGGCCCCAAGGGTATTCACAAAATGTCTGGCTGCTGTAGTAGCATATCTTCAGAGACAAGGCATCACTGTTTCTCTTATCTGAACGATTGGTTAGTGGTGGGAAAATTCCCACTGAAGGCAAAGCAGGATTTAAAAGTCACCCAGGACCTCCTAGAATCCCTGGGATTTCTAATCAATCACAAAAAGTCTGCCTTCACCTCCACACAGGTGTTGCAGTTTATAGGAGCAGAAATAAATACCTTACAGGCCAGGGCCTGTTTGCCTCTGGAGAGAGTACAAAACCTTCAGTCAGTGGCAAACTCCTTCAGGTTACACAAACCAAAAACTGCAAGCCAGTTTCTCCAGCTACTGGGCCACATGGCTGCTGCCATAGGCACAGTGCAGGGTTCCAGATTCCACATGAGGGACATCCAGTTCCACCTCAGGGCCCATTGGTGTCAGAAAAAATACTCTTTTTCAAAACTCGTTCCAGTAACAAGAGCACTGTAACAGTCCGTCTTGTGGTGGAAAGAGGAATCAAATTTAAGACAGCGAATCCCCTTTCAGAAGGAGAGTCCCTCAGTAGTTCTCACAACAGATGCATCCCTATTGGACTGGGGCCCCCATCTAGGACTGCACACCACCCAGGGTACCTGGTCAGCTGCAGATTCCCTTCAGTACATAAACTTGCTAGAACTCCGAGCAGTTTTGCTTGCTCTATGAGCTTTCTCTCATCTAGTACAGGGCAAGGTGGTATAGATCAGAACAGACAATGCCACCACAGTGTATTACATAAACAAGCAGGGAGGCACCTGGTCAGGACTCCTTTGTACAGAAGCCATACGTATCTGGACTCTAGCTTATTCGATGGAAATATCCCTGCAGGCAATTCATTTGCCAGGGAAAGACAGCATCCTGGCAGATGCCTTGAGTCAACTCAACCAGGCCCATCTCAAATGGACCCTGAACAGACAGGTGGTACAGGTTATTTTCAGGAGGTGGGGCATGCCACAGGTAGACTTGTTTCACCAGAACCACCACCTACCCCAGTATTGTTGCAGACCACCGGATCAGGGCACACTTCCTCTGGATGCCCTGATCTTGTATTGGTCAGGGAAGTTCCTATATGCTTTCCCTCTGGTTCACAGGGTACTGCTCAAGCTTGGATCCCATGCTGCATCACTGATCTTGATAGCTCCAGATTGGCCAAGGCAGCCATTGTACTGTCTTCTGCTTTCCATGTCTGTCACAAAAATGATGCATCTCCCTCGGAGGCACAATCTACTGACTTCCAATCAGGGAACTCTGTTGTACCTGAATCTCAAGTCCCTCAACCTCAAGGCCTGGCTCTTGAGGACATAGAATATGCAAAATTGAACCTTTCTCAATCTGTCTTAAGCATTTTAAGAGCTTATAGAAAACCTTCTACTATGAAAACCTATTCTTCTAAATGGAAAAGGTTTTCACTTTGGTGCTCGAGCAGATCACTGATACCAGGCCAGGCTGAAATTTCAGTTGTCCTGGATTATCTCTCCCACTTGCATTCCTCTGGTTTGCAACCCAGCTCTCTGAAGGTTCATTTGGCAGCTGTCTCTATTAACCTCTGCTGGGGCAAGGGTAACCTTAGCCTCGGATCCTATCTTTAAAAGATTCTTCAAAGGTCTGAATCATTTACATCCCCCTCGCAGGGCACCAGTGCCAGCTTGGGATTTGAATGTGTGTATAGCTAAACTCATGGGCTCCTCCTTTGAACCCATGGCTATAGCTCATCTAAAATATGTCACTTGGAAAACAGTTTTTCTCATGGCAATGACTTCTGCAAGAAGGATTAGTGAGCTTCAGGCTCTCTGTATAGATCAGGACTATATCTCCTTTCATAGGGATAAGGTAGTCCTTAGGACAAACAGAAAATGTCTTCCCAAAGTAGTCTCGGACTTCCACAAGCCAGTTCATCACTCTCACTGTCTTTTTCACTGATCACACTACCTCTGTAAAGAAGATTCCACAATCTGGATGTAAAAAGGGCTCTCAGTTACTGCATGACAGCCACTAAAGGCCATAGACAGGGCAGAAAACAGCTGTTCCTGACCTATGGGGATGTGGGAAAAGGTAATCCAGCCTCTAAAAGGTCCATTTCTTGATGGATAGTCCAGTGTATCCAGTTCTGTTACACAAAGGCTGGTAAGGAGCCCCCATCAGGATTGAGGGTTCATTCCACAATAGGGACAGCTGTTACCTTAGCAGCTGCCAGAGATGTTCGATTACTGGACATTTGTAAAGCAGCTACCTGGAAGACAGTACACATCTTTACACAGCATTACAATCTAGATATTCTGTCTAGGAGTGATGCTAGGTTTGGCACAGCAGTCCTCCAAAGTCTGTTTCCAAAATGTTGTGTGCCCACCTCCAGTGATACTGCTTGATAGTCTGCATAAAGTTAGGAATATTCTGAGCATTACTGGGGTTAGAAGAAAAATGTACTTACCATAGCAATCTTCTTTCTTCCCAGTGATGCTCAGATATTCATAACTTCCTTCCTACCTCCCCTTCCAGAACTTCAGCCTCTGCATTTAGCATGCTGGTGCCACCCTTATCACTATACACCCTTGAAGTATGTTTTATCCTGTACCTGTCAATAGTTTGGGTGAACAGGGTTCATTGTGTTTCTACCTTTTTTGGATATTTTTTCTCTGGCATTTTGTTCTAACCTTGTTGAATTGTTTCTCCAGTTGGAGTTTTATTTTTACAAATTTTTATTATTGGGAAAACCCCAATTTTAATAATAAAATTATAGTACTATATTACTGTGGGCCTACTTTCCAGGCTTCTTTATAAAATCTGAAGAGGTTTAGAACACAGGCAGTTAGTAGAGGCAGTGTTTAAAAAATGCTCATGTGCAAAGTGTTCCATCATTTGCATGTGTTCTATCTCTCTGGGCAGTCCAACCCTCCAGGCTTTACTGCATAAAGTTATGAATATCTGAGCATCACTGGGAAGAAAGAAGATTACTATGGTAAGTAATTTTTTCTTTTGGCACAACTGTGCTATTTTGACTTTATTTTTACCGTGACTATTCATTTTAAATGCTAAATTTATCATGGGTGCTTAATTTCGATGGTTCCTCTTTTTTTTTTAAACAAAATTCTGGTGGGAACCATCGAATTAGGGACAGTTGCCTTCTTTTTTTTTTTTTTTCCTCTGACCTCGCAGCACCCCAGTGGAATTCAAATCGTGCCTGGGGGGTTCTCTCAGGATTGACAAGTTAAGAGAAACCCATCTATATATATGTACATAAAGGAACTGGACCTAAGATATCATCTGTCGCAGGATTTGTCCATAAGGGTCCAGCAGCCACCTGTGGCAGTTGACCAGTATTGCTGGGTTTTCTATTAAGACTGGCACTGGAATAGATCCCACTTCTACAACTGAAAAAGAAAAGGCACTTGCAATAGACAGAGCTAATTAACTGGGGCAGGACTGGCCAGTGGCATTTTCACAGAAACCTGCACTCAGTTCGTAAGGTCCAGGACTGGTTTGCTTTGCTTAAATTGGCAAACACAGCAGACAAACCTTTGATTATTATGGCTGAGGACATATAAAAAGGCTTCAGTTTTTTTATTTTATATTTTCACCCTCTTTCTTTCCTCCCTGCCTTCCGTCAATTATCTGCCCTGGTCATGGTGCCCCCCTAGGCTTCCACTACTTGATGAGCTACTCACTCTCCTTGGTTACCCCTGGCTTGTCCCCTGGGAGGTGGGGCACAGCACTGCGGCAGGATTCGGTACTGTGGAGTCTTTTCTGTTTGGGAGAGCCCTCGGTCAAGCGTGGTATCTGTATTTATATATTTTTTTCATTATAGATAGCCACGTAATTCCTGACACAAAAGACAACTGGGGAGTGGCTTCCCATCTTGCTGTTAAAACCCAATTTCAAGTTGGTCACTCCATTACTATTCATACAGCCCTTACAGTAGAGAGACTGGCTAACCTCCCTGGTCCAAAAAGGGCCCCTTTTTTCCATATACCTTTAATGAGGTCCCACACGAGCAGGCTCACTGCGGCCCTTCGGCCTTCCTCAGCCCCAAAAGTTTTTACAAAGTGCTGGGCAATGGTAGCAGCATGCCTCAGGAATCCGGGGGTCTCTAGCTACACCTAAATTGTCGATTACCTCATACTGCCAAAGTCTCCTCATCAGGTCAAGGAGTCCTTTTTCCCCTTTCAGGGCTCTCTGTAGTCTCTGGGTTCCCAGGTAAATCTAAACAAAGTCTCACCTGGAACCCTTCCAGCATCCAGGAAGGATATGCCTTCCTTTCTGCAGGCAACAATTCAAGCTGTCCCTCATTGTTAGATTTCTTCATCCAGGGACAGCGAGACCAGCCAGCAAGCACTTGACTGCATTTGAATCACTAACCCTCACTGGTTCAGTATATGATGTGGTCCTGAGCAAATCACATAACTTTGACATTGCCTCAGGCTATTGGGACACATGGCTTCAGTGCCTGCAGTGGTCCCAGGATTCAGATACAGGATGCGTCACCTGCAAGCCTCCTTGTAGCTTGCTGGTCTCAGAAAGCAACAATTTTCAAAGCTGAAAACTCTGATGGAGCAGTTTCACAGACGCCTCCCCCCCTGTGGTGGGAAGCACATCTGGACAATGCCTCAGTAAGTGGCACCTAGACTCTCCAAAAGTCACAATTACTCATTTCTTTTGGGACGCAGAGAAATCTTTCTAGCTCAAAGCATTTGCTCCTGTCATAAAAGGACAGACTTACAGAGTCAAACAGACACTACTGGAATGGTTTCACACACAAGCAGAGTGGACCAGATCAGGAGTACTCTGTTCGCAGGAGTTATAAATTTGGTCTCTCGCCTTCTACCTGGGAGACAGCCTTTCAGTGATTCACCTCCCAGGCAAACACAATACTCCGGCAGATGTTTTAGTCGCATCAGTCAAGGCCAGGGTTAATGGACTCTGAACAAACAAGTACTAGCCACAGTGTTCAGGTGGTTGGGCACCCAGAGGCGAATCTGTTTGCCTCTTCCCTCAGCTTCCAGTTTCCTCAGTTCTGTTGCAGGCGCCAGTCCCAGGGTCGCCTCCTCCGGATGCTTTGATCCTGGTCTGGTCTGGTCTGGTCAGGGAGGTTCTTTTATGCATTCCCTCCTTTTCCCCTGATTCTCATGGTATTTATGAAATTCATACAACATCCTGCATGTATGATCTTGGTGGCTCCGGATTGTCCCAAGCAAGTCTGGTACCCTCTCCTTCTCTCAGTGTCCTGCAGCAGTCCATTCGCCTGCCTCCAACTCATTCCCTGCTAACCCTTTCTCAAACAGGAGTGCAGTATCCAGGCATACACTCCTTTCACTTCAAGGCCTGGTTCTGGAACAGTTGAGTCCCCATCCTCACACTACTCTTAACAGGTCCTTAGGATACTGAGGGTGGTTAAAAAACCAAACACTAAGACATGCAGCCAAATATAAAAGGTTTTCCCTCTGGTACAAGAGCAAAAAGGTCAAATCCCGTTCAGTTTCAGACCCTCAGCTGCTAGATTGCCTGGTACTCTTACAGGCGTCAGGCTTGAAACCATCTTCCCTCAAGCTAAACCTGGCGGCAATTTCGGCCTACCTTTTCGTGGGAAAGAGAAAATCGTTTTTTCCCCATGCTATATTTAAATAGTTTTTCAAAGGCTTCTTGCACCTCCAGGCTCCAGTCCATAAGCTTGTTCCTCCTTGGAGCCCAGACCTTTGCATAGACAGGCTCATGAAGCCACCCTTCAAGTCTGTGTCCATGGCCTACATCAGTTCTGTAACTGGGAAAACAGGTTTCCTGGTAACCATTTCCTCTGCCAGGAGGTTTTCAGAGCTACAGGCCCTGTGCACTGAGCCAAATTGCATTTTCCCTCACAACGATAAAGTTGGGCTCAGGACAAATAGGAAATTTCTGCAAAGGTCGTTTCAGAGTTCCACTTGGACCAGTCCATTACTCTGCCTGTCTTCTTTACTGAGAAATCTATTCCTGGCGATCGAAAGCTCCACAGTTTGGATGTCAAAAGAGCCATCTTCTGCTATCTAGAGCATACTAGACAGTTCAGATGCTCTTCCTCTCAGTTGTTCCTCACCTATGGGTACGTAGGCAGGGGAAGACCGCTACCAAGAGAACTATTTCCTGTGGTAGGTCTCTTGTATTAGATACTGCTAAAAGCTGGTTACCAACCTCCAGTGGTGCTCAGGGCCCACTACACCAGGGGCACTGCAACCTCGTTTGCAGCAGCAAGGGACATTCCACTGCTGGATGTCTGCAAAGTAGCTACCTGGAAATCTTTACACACCTTTGCAAATCACTACAGTTTGGATGTGCAGACCAGATCTGATGCCAAATTTGGTTGAGCGGTTCTACAGAGCCTCTTTCCTAAGTAGGTTCTCTGCCCACCTCCCACTCGGTACTGCTCGATAGTCTGCTAAAGTCAGTGGTGCTAAAGGACTCCTGGGGTAAGAAGAAAAAATTACTCACTGCAGTAATCTTTCTTCCAAGGGGTCCTTTAGCATCAGTAAGCTCCCACCTGGTTCACCTGTCAGAGAAGTGCTCTTTATCACATCTCTTACCAAATTTGGAGTTTCTTATTGATGAGTTTTTAACTCATGTTGTTTCTGTTTCCACTTTGTGGACATTTGCATGTTTTTTGAATCCTGTCGATTCTTTTTTGGGGCATGTGCCCTCATTTTTCCTTCGAAAAAATTCTGAAGCCTTCAGCAGCTCTCACTCAGCTCATTCCCCTTCCTGTTTTCTGATTGGCTATGGCCCTCAGCTCATTTAAATTTCTCTTAAAGGCACACTTCCTGAGCAGTTGCACCTAGCCAGCTAACTGCTAAAGTTACTGATGCTGAAGGACCCTTGGAAGAAAGAAGATTACAGCGGTGAGTAATCTTTTCTTGTGGCTCTTTCTCGTCACTGCAGCTGTGGAAAGATTTCTTCAAGCAACGTTCACTAACTTTGTGTCTGCTGTCTCTGGCCTGGTCACAATGCTCTTGTCTGTGAGCTTTACCTGAAGTTCAGCCTCACCATTTGGCGGTGTCACAAGAAAGCCCTGCAGAAGTTCTTCATGGAGCAAGAGACAGCCAGTGGAGAGCAGGGGTCTTCTGGGGCTCCCCTCTCCCCATACTCGATGTCCTGTTTGGGCTCTGAGGCAGCCAAGGCCCAGGGCAAGTCCTCGTGGAAACTTTCTCATTGGGATAAGGAGCAGCCTAAGGACTATTCCCCCCCCCGATCTCTGTCCCCATTGGATTCTTCCTTCTCCTGGGATTGTGTTGTTGAATGCTTTGGCTTTGACATCTTTCTCTGTGTAGGCATTTGATCCTATAAGGCCCCGCATGGTGGAAAGTTCTCCCAGCCTTCCTAGGGCTGTGGAAGAGCCATCAGCCTCTGGGTCATCGGCCACAGCCCTGCCATCGTAACCTCTTGAACTGTGAGGTCCACAGGTGCTGTGCCCCATCGCCTCTACTGTGGCTGGTGGTGGTTGTCACAAATGCACCTCACAGGTCAGGCCCTCTGCTCCTACAGTGCCAAACCTTGAAGTGCAATATGTGAACAGGGTAACCCTCCTGTCTGTTTCGGGCCCAAATCGCCTACTAGCCTCGAGTCTCGGGGTCAAATATGAACCTTTTTCCACTAGCACACCCAGTTAACAGACTCAGATGTGTACTCTCTTTGGGGAATGACGTACAATACTTCACCCAGTGGGCACCAACCTGGTTCACAAGTCTGCCCTTATGACTCAATTTGAGACCTAGTTATAGTCTTACCATAGCAAGATTAGTAATGCTTTTTTAAGCCCTTAACAGTTCTTGTCAGAATTATTCAATAGTGTTTCAGCCTCCACATGCAAAAGAAAAGTCTCAAGCAGGATTAAGGAAACCAAAAGGTTTACTGAAATAAAAAAAAATAGCAAATGGAACATAACATAAGTACTTACAGTCAGAACTAAACTGGAATTTTACAGAAACAAAATGCCTGCTACTTAAATTTCTAGCCTAGCTAAGTTCCAGTTGGGTGTTACCTATTCTCAACAGAAGTGCCTTTTTGGAGTTCAGAGATGAAGTCACTCAATCCTTTCAGCCAGAAGGAGGATAATCCAAAATTGTCCCTCCTATCCTGTGAGGTCACAGCCCATGAGGTCACTGTTAGCTATAATTAATTTGTAACTCGAGTAAGAATGTCCAAAAGGATGTTATTTTACTGCTGGCTGGAAATCTGCAAGATAGCAATATTGAAATATGACAGTCTCTTTGATCTCTCTACCAGCTTCCTGGCCTACAAAATGATTGCCAGTTTACAAGTTAACAGGAAATCTGTTAAAATGTCCTTTTTCTCAGAGGTTGTAAAATGCATACCTTGTCCCCAGCAGCTCAAAGTAGGAATATTTTATGATGTGCCATAAGCTGGCATTTGGAAGGAAGCCCTGTGTGTCAACAGAGAAGGAAACTAGCCATCTGCTACTGCAGTGACTGTGTTGGGGTCAAAGGTCAGGCCCCTTTTCAAACTGCTAGCTGCTATTCCCTAACATATATTTATATCACAATTATTATACATAATAATGACAAGTAGATGGCTGAGCGTCACACTGGTTTGTCGGAGCCGGGCTGTTCGCCCTCTGTGTCGATGGCACTTCCTTATCCTGCCGTCAACCACAATGCGGTTCACACTTCTATAACTTTGGCTCTCATTCAACAATTTGTTCCACGGCCTGGGCCTTCATTGCCCTTGCCACTGGGCACTGCTTCGCTTCAGTGTTGTCAGCTTGATCTGTCCACCCCATGCCCTCTAGAGACTAAGAGCCATCCATACTCTGGCCATCGGTCCCTGCTGCAGAACAGGCCAATATAGAGGAGGAATATCACCTTGGTTTCATCCTCCCTGTTGAAGAGGATGAGGAAAATGTGGTGACTGACTCCTCTGATAGGTCTACTGTCTCCTCCAGGAGTGAGGACTCTGTCAAACACACCCTGAGGTCCCCCCACCCCTGGAGGACTGCTCCTTCCTTAATATTATGAAACAGCTCTCCTCCACTATGAGGTTTCAGACTGAGGAGGAGGAGGAGGAGGATGTCACATAGAGGAACCTGGTGGATTTCTTGGAGATCCTAGAATCTCCACCCAAAGTTATTCCTCCTTTGCTTCCAGCACTGCATGATGCTGCCAGTGCTGCCTGGCATAGGCCCAGTTTGGTACCTGCCATGCCCAGAAAGGCTGATAAACTTCACTAGACACCCTTGAGACTGCCTTTCTATGCAGCCCAGCCGGAAACAGACTCGGTAGTAATCAAGGCAGCTCATGACAGGTCCAAGGTACCCAAGCACCTTAGCTCCCCTCCCCCTGACTGGGAATCTTGGAGGACTGACCTCCGGGGAAAGAGGACTTTTGCCTCATCCACTTTGGGCCTTAGAATTGCCAACTTCTTGTCTCATATGATCAAGTACCAGAATATTCTCTGGAGGAAGGGAAAGGCTGCTGCTCAGGCCCTTCCTGAAGTCTGCCAGAGACAGGAGCTTCTTAAAATTCTCCAGGCCTTGGAAGATGTTAGTAAGCATCTCCTCAGAGTCACCTATGATATAGCTGATACTACAGCCAGGGCAGCTGCCTTAGAAGGCACTCCTGGCTTAGAGTCTCGGGCTTCATTGCTGACGTCCAGCAAAAGGTGTTGAATGCCCCTTTTATGGGTCACAAACTTTCTGGTCCTAATGTGCAGGATATTATTAATGACCTGCAGGCAGGACTATTAGGTCTGTCCACACCCTTTATCATACCCAGTCTAGGAGCAGACTGAGGCCCTCCTTTTGTAAGGTCTCCCACAGGTCTGGCTCTGGAACCAAGCTCCAGGGCAGATGCAGGGCGAGCTGTGTCTTGCCTGCCGCCTCTTCCACCACTGGTCCTGCTGCTGAGCACTCCAGGGGAGGAGGAGCAGCCTCAGCTGCTGGTTATGCCTCAGTTTGACTCGTTGCCAACCCCCCCCCTTGTTCCAAGCCAGGATGTGGTGGTTGGAGGTTGGTGCTCCCTCCATCTGTCCCAGTGGAGAACCAGTACCACAGACGCTTGGATCCTGCAGATAAACAAGGGCCATGCTCTAGAACTTCTAGAACAGCCTCCAGATGTTCCATTGGTTCCCACCTTTTACCCACTGGACCTCACAATGGTGCTCCGGGAGGAGTTGTTCACCTTGCTGTGCAAAAGGGCCATAGAACCAGTGCCCAGGCAGCAAAGGAACAATGGGTGCAATTCCCAGATCTTACCTGTGTCAGTCTTCACCATTCATCACTGTTGGGTGTCTGGCCAGAGACAGGCACCTTGCGGGAGATTTTTTTTTGGGAAGGAGGAGCCGGCGCCGTCGACACCGCCCATGAGGCCAATGCATTGTATTGTGCTCGTGGGCTGGCCAGTAACGGCTGATGGGTCCTCCTCCACCTCAGTTCTGCTTCTCCCACTATTAAGACAGCACCTCATTTGAGAGTTCTCTACATGGCCTAGTCGACGTCGATGCCTTGGAGCCTTCAACGCCATTCTTCAATTTCTCCACCGTGACTTTCCTCGGTTCTGCTGCCTACTCGACGCCGTTCCAGACCGGTAAGATCTTTCCTTTTTAATTTAATGGCAGGGAGCCTTTTCTGGTTTGTTTTTAAGTTACCATTCGCATCATGCCTGGTCCTCAGGACAAGAAAAGGTTGAAGAACATGGGTCAGCCTCCCATGTGTCGGTGTCCCTGCGGCCAAAACATCTCCATTACCGACCAGCATGACATTTGCTTTTCCTGCCTTGGATCTCAACATGACATGGATTCCTGTGATGCCTGCTTCTCTATGGACTGCCGAGTTCTGGAGCACCGCGTGTTAAAAGTCGGTGGGGCTCCACCGAATTTCAGGGGGCATCGTCGCTCACGTCAGTCCAAATGCAGGACACTCGGTCCTTCCTCTGTGCCCCTTCCCGGGCCTACACAGTCTGGTGAAGAGGATCCTCCTCCTCTTCATGTCTTGCCATAGAGAAGTCCCTACCATGGTGCCGGAGGTCCAGTCTGGCTCCGTTCGGGGCCAGGCTGGGAGCACCGCTCTGGCAGTCACCTCTTTGGAGGTGCAGACTCCCCCATTGTCAGGGCCCAGGGCGCGGGGCATTCCTCAGCACCGCCCGACGGTGCTGTCTCAGATCCCAGGGCTGTTTGCAGCTCCAGTGATTGGGGTGGCAGTGCAAGAGGTGCAGGGTCGGGTTGCGGTGCCATTACTGGGGGAACACCTGGAGCTGCAGCACTTCTTGATCATTAGCTCTTCGGAGCTGGACGATTCGGAGGCTGATCCAGACTGGAGGCCTGATTCTTCAGAGTCAGAGGGCTCCCCATGGCCTAACACCCTAGCACCTCCCCACGTGCCCCCTCTTGTGACTTCGGTAACTGTGGCCCATGCTGACTCTCGAGCTGATGGTAGCTTGGGAGGTCAGCTGCGGGTTGGTGGTCCCACTGCTGGGGATGTGACGATCAGGGTCCTGAGTGAGGGGGCGGCTGCCGTCCCCGGTGCCATTTCTCCTCTCAGAATCAAAATCAAGCCCCCCTTCTGCTGTCCCCCCCCTTGGGGAATCATCTAAGTTGGGGGGCTCTTTGGCACAGGGTGCGAGGAAGAGAGCTTCCTTGGAGTTGAGGTTAAGGGAACAGGGCGAAGGACATCGGCACACTCCTGCAGCCCTCTGAGGTCAGGGGAGGAGCCGTAGTGCTGAGCTCGGTCTCCTCCCTTCATCATCTTCTAGAGAGGTCTCACTGGGTGGGGCTGGGGACCACCCTTCCCGATCCATGCGGCCCCGGTCCCCTCATAGGGTAGCTCACCCTACAGGGTTAAGTCCCAACCAATTTGTGCTCCTTAACAGGTTGGTGAATTTACAAACTTGCAGATTTCCATTTATGCCAGGATCTCCTGTAGATTCCTCTAGCCCTGGCAGAGACACGTCACGTCAGGTGGCAGGTTCACCCGTGCCTCTGCAACCAGCTCCCCTTCTTCCAGGCCACAAGGTGCCTCTGGGGCCTTTGACCTGGGAACAGTTCAGATCTCGGGCTGTGGCTTTCCCACAGTATGTTAAGGCCATGGACGAGCAGGTCTTCTGACCAGTTCCCCGCCACAGTCAGAATCTGACTCTACAGTTCCTCGACCTCCTCGTCTTCCTCCACAGGGGAAGAGGAGCCCTCTGTCCACCTGTCCTCAGACACTGATCAGGCCCAATATCAGCACTTCCTTTTGAGGCTGGTCAGGAACTTGCACATCTCTCGTTATGCCCAAGACAATACCGAACGTACATCACAAGCCTTTTTAGGTGAATACGGGGCACATCATTTGGTGGTCCCATCCTGGCTGGTTCCTTTTCGGCAGGGGTCGTACAGCTCCTGGCAACTTCTATACTCCTCAGAACCAGCCCTTATGAACTGCTGGAGGCGGTATTGTGCAACCCATGGGTCTCTGAGCTCTTTGCCTCATCCATCTTCTGGATTGACACATCTGGACACCCCGTCTGGGCATAGACGCCCGGTCCATGACCAGTCCCTTGATCCTAACTCTTGGGAGGTTGATCAGCTGGGGCAGAGAGTTTTCTCCTCTGCACAGATGATGCTTGCAATCATTTCACATCAGGCACACCACATTGACTACAACAGGCATCTGTGGGTGATGCCGGTCCAGGCACTAGCATCGCTGCCCAACTCGTGGCTACTCAGCAAGCCATAGCCCTCTCCACGATAGGCCTGGAGTTGGCAAGACACTAGTCAAGGGCATCTAACGACGCCAGTGAGGTCACTTCATGGCTTGCAGGGACAGCGATCTGCATTACGTAGATGGCATGGCTTCGCCTTTCGAGGTTGTCACCTTTGGCCCAGCGCAGGTTACTGGCCTCCTCCTTCCAGGGGACTCATCTATTCTCCTGTGGCACGAGACGGGAACTTCAGGGACATCTTCCTTCCCATAGGGTTCAGGGGATCCTGCCTCATCCTTACCAGTCCCAGGCCTAACCAGCTAGCAGAGGGTCCCCCTCCACCCCCGTTCTTCCTCTCGGTGGGGCTGAGGGATGTTATTCCTTCAGGGTTTCTTGGGCCTCCTTTGAGGGAGCTCAGTACTCACCCAACAGTGATAAATGGTGAAGACTGACACAGGTAAGATATGAAAATTACGTACCTACTGTAATTCTTGATCTTCCTGTGTATCTTCACCATTCATCACTGAATCCCTCCCACCTTACCCTCACAAGGCGTCAGTCCCTGAACTGTACTGCTTCCCTATCCCCCCCAGGTTATTTCTCTCCTCTCTGGCAGGCAGCCAGGAGGCCTGGGGTGTTGGAAATGGGCGAGTGGGGCCCCTTAGGTTTTTTTTCCTAAGGGTCTTCTGGTGAGCCCTCCCTCTATCCTGAACTGCTCTGTGGGATGCAGCCATCCCATGAGTTACAACTCTGTCATCCAGGATGGGGTGGTTCTGGGGCTGTCCATAATTCCCTTGCCCCATGTTGTCTTTCTCTCTTACCTTTCCCTGTGGGGATGGTATTATTTTAGGGGTTCCTTCTTTTCCCTCCCCACTACCCTCGAAAACCTGATTTTCTCCTTATGGTAACTGCAGAAGGGGGAGGGAAGAGCAGGATTTTCCCCTCAGGAGTTAGGATCAGGGCTAGGGAGAGCCTTACCTGTCGGGATTATCCAAATCTTCAGAGTCTTCCTTGAATCCATCTCTTGGTGATCTTCTGATCAGCCCTTGTCCTGATGGGTCTTAGCCTCCCTCTCTCATCCCACTCTCCCTAAAACCTCTTTTTCTAATCCATTCTCACTTCCTACCTTTGGTCATCAAGGGGCTGGGGTCTTCTCGGCCCATAACCTTTAGGTCCCTCTTCTTCTCTGTCCTCTCGTCGGCTTATTCTTTTTCAGTTGCTCATTTTCCTTTGCTGTCTCTTGGGCTTCCTTGACCCACTGTTATTTTCTCTATACCTTATTTCCTTCTGTCTCCCCTGTGTGCAGAACTGAGGTGGAGGAGGACCCAATGGCTGTTACCGGCCAACCCACAAGCACCAAACAATACGTCGGCCTCATGAGTGGTGCTGACGGCACCGGCTCCTCCTTTAAAAACAAAATCTCCCACGGGGTGCCTGTCTCCAGCCAGACACCCAACAGTGATGAATGGTGAAGATACACAGGAAAATCAAGAATTACGGTAGGTATGTAATTTTCATTTATTGCTGGTTCCCAAAAGAACTGGAGACTTTAGGCCCATACTAGACCTCGAGGAGCTGAATCTTTACCTCCAATACAGAAAGTTCTGGATCATAACTCTACACGGCCTTCTTCCTCTGCTTAAGGAGGGTGAATGGCTATGCTCCCTGGAAAAGCAGGATGCCTATCTGCATATCGTAGTTTGCCCCTCCCCCCATAGGCAGTACCTATGGTTCCTCTTCCAAGGGAAGCATTACCAGTTCAGGGTGTTGCCCTTTGGCTCATCCTCTGTTCCACAGATATTTACCAAGTGCACAGCAGCAGCCTTCCAACCCAAATGCCTTTATGTGTTCCCATACTTGGATGACCAGTTACTGAAAGCCCAGTCCAGGGAACTGCTATTCAAACAACATGAAGTCTTGCTATATTATAGACATTAGCAGTTTGATCCAGCTCTAGAACTGCCCCGGAGTGAAATGGTTAAAACCATTCCAAAAATAGAATTTTGGCACGAGAGCAGCTCTATCTGTGTCATTTCGAACTTGAACTGTCAGATTCTTTACTCCGCCTCAGTGAACAGTCGCTCCGGAGATCTCTCCTTCTGCTCGGTTCATTTCTCGGTTTAAAAAGTGTTTTCTCGGTTGGTTAACCGAGAATAGTTTATTTAACACCAAAACCGTTCGGTTCAAGCTCTATCTGTGGTAACCATAAGTAAATGAAGGTTTTGTCTGTGTGGAACTTGTAAGTTATCGGTTCGGTTTTGAACCGATCAGTGGGTTTAAAACTCATTTAAAACTAAAAGTTACTATTTTAGAGTGCGGTTCCCGGTTCTTATCGGTTCTAAAAAAACGGATTTATTACGGTTTTTTCCAATACCCGTGACACGGTTAGAAACCGATAAGTGTGCCCGGTTGGCACTGCCAAAAGGGCAAAGTTTTTGGTTAGGCTGGCATTATGTCTGGAGAAACCCAAAAGAAAACCGGCCCACTGGGTTTCAACACTGTGATGTTTGTGGGAAGTCTTTGCCAAGGCTGACCCATACACCACATGTGTTTATTGTCTGAGGTTTGACCACCTCAGTCAGACTGCCAGGTATGTAAGAATTTCTCTGCAGCCACCCTGGAAAAGATTGGGCAGGGCTCAGGGGGCGAGGGGCCAAAAGTCCCGGCCGGGATGGCCAGCCCCGGTTCGGTGCCAGCAGACCAGAGGAGTGCCCTCGACCAGGGCCAGACTTCCTCGGCAAAGAAAAGCTGGTTCTGAGGAACCAATTCCAGTAAAGAAAACAAGAAAATCAGCAGGTCTGGAGTCCAAAATTCCTTCTCCAACTGCTGCAGAGATAGCAAAAGCCATACAAATTGTCCAGTCACTGTCTCAGGGTCCGTCGAACCACCATCTGGTAAAAGGTCGGTTCGTCCGGTCCCAGTGGTTCAGGATTATGATATTGAGGAATTTTATGAACCAGAGGAGGGAGGAGGATTATGAACAGTATGAATGTGGCTGGGAAGGTCTGGGTGTGCCCATTGAACGGACATCTCCCCAGACAGACTTTAGAATCTCCCTATGCTGTCTGAGTCCCCATCTCATTTTATGTTTTATAAAAAGTTGCTGAAACCTCCAGCTTCCTTTAGAAGAGGCTGTGGATGAGCAAGAGGAGCCTGATTTTGTAGAAATGATGGATATTCCAGAGTCTAGGAGATTGTCTATTCCTTTACATAAGTCTTTTAGGAAACAAACAATTACAATTTTAAAAGCTCCTAATTCTGTGCCTCCTGTAGATAAAAAGATGGACAGAAGGTATACATTGTCAGGCCCTGATACAGAATTCCTTTCTCAGCAATGCAGTCATGTAGGGGTAGTTCAGGCTGCTGCCTGTGATAAAGCTAATATTCCTTGGCTTCACATCCTCCTGACAAGGATTCCAGGAAGATTGATGCCATGGCAAAAAACAGTATATGGCAGCCTGTCTGGGACTCAGGCAAGCAAATTATATGGCTTATGTAGCTAGGTATCAGAAATCTAGATGGGATACTGTTATGCAATTGGCCAAAAAGGCCCATGGCCAGCTGGCTAGTGAACTATAACAGGTGGCTGCTGATGGCATTGAAGCCTCTAAGGTTCAGTTTCATGCTGCTGTGGATGTTAATGATGTTTCCTCTAGGGTCATGGCCACATCTGTAGCTTTTTGAGGTTGGCCTGGCTCAGGTGTACTAGTTTGTCACAGGATACCCAGACTAAGGCTATGGATTTTCCTGTGGTGGAAATTCTCTGTTTGGAGAGCAGACAGAGAATTGCATGAAGAAGATGGATGAATATGGGACTACTTACAAGAGTGCCCAGGCTAAGGAGGCGGCAAGCCACTCCTCAAGGCATGCCCCAGGGGTAGGGGTAGGCCTTTTCACGAGGCCTTTCTACCAGACTCAGGCCTCTGCCTATGCTCAGAGGGGCTTCTTCAGAGGCAGGGCAGGCGAGGTGGGTAGACCTGCTCCCACCCCCAGCCTAAAGCTCCTGAAAACAGGCACCCTGATGGGGTGCCCAGGCCAGATTCTCCTGTACCAGTGGGGGCAGGCTGGCTTACTTCAGTCAGAATTGGGCTTCTTTAACCTCAGACAAGTGGGTTCTGGAAGTAGTAAGCCAGGGTCTGGTTCTCAGCTTCAAAAGTTTCCCAAGTTGAGAAGCAGACTTTTCTACCTGCAAGTGCTTCAGAGGCCCTCGCTCTGGAAACAGAGGTCTCATCCCTGTTAGCTCTCAGAGCAGTAGAAAGGGTTCCTCCCCTGCATCAGGGCAGGGGTCTGTATTCCAGATACTTCTTACCCCAAAAAAGACAGGAGAATGGCGGCCCATTTTAGATCTCAGATATCTGAACAAGCATCTTCTGAAACCAAAGTTCAAAATGGTAATTCTGGCAATGATTTTACCTTCCCAAGGCCAGGGACTGGCTAGCCTGCCTGGACCTCAAGGATGCCTATTTCCATGTCCTAATCAGAAGATCCCATCAAAGTACCTCAGATTCGAACTGCCCTCAGGTCATTACCAGTTCAGAGCAATGCCCTTGGCCTTACCTCTGCTCCAAGGGTATTCACAAAGTGTCTAGCAGTGGCAGTGGCCCACTTAAGGAGGCAGAGGATTGCTGTTTTTCCTATCTAGATGACTGGCTCATTGTAGGCCAGTCCCCAGAACAGGTAAAATCTCACCTGCAGGTCACCCAGCAGCTTCTCACCTCCTGGGTTTCTGCTAAACCTACCAAAGTCAGTTCTGGAACCAGTCCAGGTACTCACCTTTATAGGGGCAGAATTGGACAAAGTTAGCCAGAGCCTTTCTTCCCAGAAAGGGTAAGGAATTTAGTGGCTCTGGCCTCTTCCTTCACTCTGCAGGTCTCTCGACCAGCAAGACACTTTCTGCAGCTCTGGGGCACATGGCTGCATCCACAGCTGTTGTGCAGGGAGCCAGATTTCAGATGAAGACATTCAGTTTCACTTGAGAACCTTTTGGTCTCAGAGAAGAGACCCCTTTCCAAGTTGGTCCCAGTGACTCAACCTTGATCCTAGCTCTCCAGTGGTGGCAGGATCAGAGCAATTAAGAGCAGGGGTCCCTTCATTTCCCTTCTCACGACTTGACTCACTACAGATGCTTCCCTTCTGGGTTGGGAGCCCACATGGGCAACCTTTCCACTCAGGAGTTTGGTCCCCCAGGAATCTCTGCTCCACATCAATTTGCTGGAACTCAGAGCTGTCTTTTTAGCTCTTCAAGCTTTTTCTGCATCTGTCCATGACAAGGTGATACAAGTCAGAACAGACAACACCACAACAATGTGGTACATCAGCAAACAGGGGGGCACTCGGTCTTCGGCCTTGTGCACCGAGGCAATGAAGTTGTGGTCTCTGGCCTATTCCCTGAACACTTCCCTCGTAGCAGTTCATCTTCCAGGGAAGGACAATGTCCTAGTGGATGCCTTCAGCAGGATTTCCCAGGGCCATCACGAATGGTCCCTGGATCCTCAAGTGCTGGAGATAGTTTTTGCCAGGTGGGGCATCCCTCAGATAGATCTTTTTGCAGTCCCAGACAATCACAAACTTCCTCTGTTCTGTTGCAGGCCTCCAGTGCTGGGCTCAGTTCCCCTGGATGCCCTTCTTCTGGATTGGGAGGGGAAGTCCTCTATGCTTTCCCCACCTTTCCTCTCCTATTCAAAGTACTAGTCAAAATCAGATCTCAGCCTTGCAGGGTGATTCTGATTGCCCGGATGGGCCAGGCAGCCTGGTACCCACTCCTTCTGTCTCCTGATAGTCCATCTCCCTGTGCCTCCCCAGGAATCACAATCTGTTGACTTGTGCCCAGGGAAGGGTTTGGTATCCGGACCTCAAATCCCTCAACCTCAAGGCCTGGCTCTTGAGGAGTTAGAGTTTGCTGATTTACACCCCTCTCAGGGTGTTCTTGAGATCCTAAAGGCTTCCAGAAAGCCTTCCACTAGGGCTACTTATAGTTCTAAATGGAAAAGGTTTTCCATTTGGTGTGCTGGGAAAAATATTTCCCCAGAATCTGCTGAATTGCCCATTTTGTTAGATTACATGGTACAGCTTAATTCCTTGGGTCTCAGACCAGCTACCCTGAGAGTTCAATTGGTAGCTGTGTCTGCTTTTGTATCAGCAGGAAAGTCATCCTCTCTTTCCTCTCATCCTGTGTTTTCCAAGTTTTTTAAGGGATTACTCCATACTAATCCTCCCTTTCGGGAACCGGCCCCTGCTTGGGACCTTAATGTTTGCATTGCCCAGTTAATGCAACCCCCTTTTGAACCTCTGTTTTCTGCAGAGCTTAAGTACCTAACTTGGAAAACTGTTTTTCTAGTGGCTATCACTTCTGCCAGATGCATAAGTGAATTGCAAGCCTTGTCAGTGGAGACTGACTTTATTTCTTTCCACAGGGATAAGGTAGTCCTAGGACTAATAGGAAGTTTTGCCTAAGGTGGTTTTCAGATTTCCATCTTAATCAATCTATCTCCTTCAGTATTTTTCACTGATCACTCCTCTTGGTGAGAGGAGGTTGCACAGCCTGGATATTAAGAGAGCTCTTAGTTATTATATAGAGTGTACCAAAGGTCACAGGTTCGAATCCCTCCAACTTTTCCTTACCTATGGTGAAGTTGGGAAAGGCAAACCTGCCACTAAGAGATCAATAGCCAGGTGGATTGTCTCTTGTATCCAATTTTGTTATCAGAAAGTGGGCAGAGCCCCCCCCGGTTTGAGGGCTCATTCTACCAGGGGTACAGCTGCGTCTCTAGCTGCTGCCAGAGATATCCCTTTATTAGAGATTTGCCAGGCTGCTACTTGGAAAGCGGTACACCTTTACCAAGCATTACTCCTGGATGTCAGGCCAGGAGAGATGCTAGGTTTGGCACAACTGTTCTTCAGAGCCTATTCCCTAAGTAGGTTCTGCCCTCCTCCATGGAGGTACTGCTGTGTATTCTGCTAATGTCTATAATATAGCAAGACTTCATGTTGTTTGAAGAAAAATTACTCACCTTAGTAATGTTGTTTCTTCTAATGGAGTCTTATATATTATGAACCTCCCCAACCTGCCCTCTCAGAACCTCTACTTGGTGGGTGCGGGCAACTTAGTGTGGGCACTACTTTATGTCCTGTTAGCATTTTGTCCCTTTGGGACTTTGGGGGTATGTATGATATGCTGTGTGTGTGTTTTATTATACTTATGTTCCATTTCATATTATTAGAATGGTGTTAGTATTTCTGGTCCCCTGACTTGAGTCTTGGGTGTTGGGACCATCAATGGTTGTTATTATTTAGGTAGCCATTTGGCTAGTGTAGTTACAGCTTCCACACAGACCTTAGTGAGTTTGGCTCGTAAAGATCTGACAGTTCAAGTTTGAAATGACACAGATAGAGCTGCTCTCGTGCCAAAATTCTATTTTGGAATGGTTTTAACCATTTCACTCCGGGGCAGTTCTAGAGCTGGATCAAACTGCTAATGTCTATAATATAGCAAGACTCCATTAGAAGAAACAACATTACTAAGGTGAATAATTTTTTCTTGCTGACTCTAGAATGCACCCTGCAGTTGTTCCAGTCCTTGGGCATCCCTGTCAATTTGCCCAAGTCTGTGCCGATCCTGTCCCAGAAGTTGCAGTACATAGAGGTTGCTCTGGACCCTACTCAGGGCAAGGCCTTCCTACCACAAGACAGTGCAGACTGCCTCATAGCTTAGGCCCAGGCTGTGTCTCAATGCCAGTATGTCCTAGCCAGGAACTTCTTGAGGCTGCTAGGCTTAATGTCCATAGCCATTGTTATGGTCCCCTTGCCCAGGTTGCATATGAGGATCCTGCAGTGGACCCTCAGGGTGCAGTAGGATCAGCGTGTCCTTGTCTTCTTCCCAGTGTGCAAGGTTCTTCAGTGGTGGATGGACCCAGACAGTCTCTTAAAAGGGGTCCCCATTCTTTTCCCCACCCCTCACCAAATCCTCAACACAGATGCTTTGGGTCTGGGTTGGGGAGTGCACCTAAGCCTTTATTAGACCCAGGGGATCTGGTCCCAGTGGGAGACCTCCACATAAATATTCTAGAAATGCAAGCAGTTCTGTATGCTTTACAGGCCTTTCAGAACTATCTCTCTCCAGGCCCACTGTTGGTGCAGTCGGACAGCCTCAGTGTGGTCTATTATATCAACAAGCAAGGGAGAACTCATTCCTACCCCCTGTACCGGGAGGCAATGAGGATCTGGTACTGGGCTGTAGATCGTGGTCTAGAACTGTCAGCTGTCCATGTGCCAGGTGCCCAAAATGCCTTGGTGGAAAGCCTCAGCCAGTCACAGTCCAGAATGCATGAATAGGAACTACTGACCTCATAGAAGACCTGTTCGACAGGTGGGGTCATCCAGAACTGGACCTTTCTGCATCCCCACTTGACTAAAAACTACTGTGTTTCTGCTCGATAGATCCAGGGCCTGGAGTTTTCTGGTGAGACGCGTTGTCCCTCTCCTGGAAAGGGAGGTTTCTTTATGCCTTACCACCCTTTCCTCTGATTCATAGGGTGCCCATCAAGCTACAGATAGAAGGTGCCACCCTGATTTTGGTGGCTCCATTCTGGCCTCGACGGATATAGTTTCTATTACTGCAGCAATTGGCTATGGATCTCTGAAGATCTTTGCAATAATACTATTGCCTCCAAAATACATGACATAATTGTTTCAGATCATACCTTTGTAAAGCTCTCTTTATTGTGGGATAAAGAAGTTGGTAAATCATTCAGGTGGAGATTGAACATGTTCTTACTACAGGACAAATAATTCATTGATTTTGCTGATGCTTACAAAATGCCAAGGGAAAATGCTGCGTCCTGACTGGCTGCTACCTGTGCATTAGATCCATCTAATGCACTGGTGAAGACAAGTGCAGACAATCTGGATGCAATTGAAAAAAAAACATAAATGCACATTTAGAACGTTGAGTAATGGTAAGAATGTTAAGGACCGACATTTTTTTTTTTTTTTAAATGGAGGAAATTCACCACTAAATAAATTACAAACACCTCTACAATACACCATTTCCCTCACAAAACAGTTGTGGTCAAGCTTTTTCTTTTTTAATTTAACACACATTAGGAATTGCATTTCAATGTAAGCACCGGAACAATCCCCCCGCCTCTCTCTGCTACCACTCGTTCCACACACTGGTCATTTCAGCTTCCTTTGCAGTCACCTTAACTTCATTCACAGTCCCAATACAGACCACTGCTACATTGCTCTCTCACACTTCTTTTAGTGAGCAGGTTTAACTTATTTTTGTTGTTCTAGTAAACTTACTTACAAGTCCAGTACTAGAAATACTGCACTTGCTCATGTCTTCCGCTTCACCCAACAAACTGGAATGCACACTCGCTCACTCCTTACTGGCTCAATCCTTTAAAAAATAAAATTAAAACAATATATGCACACGCTTCTTTGTATCTGTGGCTAAGTGTGTGTGTGTGTGTGTGTGTGTGTGTGTGTGTGTGTGTGTGTGTATGCATCTGGTAGCTATAGAAACCAGCTTCTACTATGGTGGCCACAGTGGGACAAGAGTCCTGGGGGGATACAATAAACTATTACAGGCGGAGGAAAGTACAGTTACATAAGAACTTACCATAACCATAGATCTTCGAGAGAGGCTCTTGCAATAGGTAATCACCTTGAGGACTGCACCCCCTGGTGTCAGGACCATACAGAAACTTTAGCTAGCAGTATCTGATGGACCACCCACCCGACATCACATGAACGTCAGTGTGACACTATATAGTGGGCGCTCCCCATGCCCGCCTTCCAGTTCTCCCGCTGGAGTCCTCTGAGAAAGTGTGACAGGAGAACAGAAAATGAGGCTCCTGGAGCCAAAAATGATCTCTTAGAGAAAGAGCAGCACAGAAACTTGTTGTCAAGGAGGGAGGGGAAAAAGGTTACCTACTGTAAGAGCCTCTCTCGAAGATCTACTGTTATAGTAAGTTCTTACGTAACTGTACTATCTTACTTCAAGAGGGCTCTTGCAGTAGGTAATCACCTTGAGGACTGAGTCCCAAGCAGTGTAAATCAGAGGTAACTGAAACACGGGAGGCAGGAAAGAATTACAGTCGGTAGAGAAATTAGGACAGGAGGCCCTGGAGGACGGCTAGCCCAAAGCCAGCTCTGCGCCTAGAGGCAATGTCCAGACTGTAATGTCTGGTGAAAGTGTGGACAGAGCTCCAAGTGGCTACCGCACAAATGTCAGCGGCTGACACATTCCTGAAGCAAGCAGTAGAAGCAGCCATGCTTCTGGTAGAATGCCCCTTAAGCTCCCCTCTCTTTTGGGTGCAAAAGAAACAAAAAGTTGGTCTGTTTTCCAGACAGACTTAGTTTGGTTAGTATATGAACACAAGATTCTGTGAACATCTAGGGTTTGCAGAATCGCCTCCCCTAATTGGAATGCTCAGGGTAATACACTGGAAGTTGGATAGACTGGTTCAACACGAACTCAGAAACCACCTTCAGTACAAACTGAGGATTGGTACACAGAGCCACCCGCTCTCCATGAAAAATAAAATAAGGCTCTTTACACATCAGGGCCTGAAGCTCGGAAATTCTGTGAGCTGAAGTGACTGCAACTAAAAAGAGCACTTTCCATAATAAATAGCGCATATTACAACTACTAACTGGTTCAAAAGGAGGCAAGGTCAGTTTTTCCAAAATAAAATTGAGATCCCAAGGTGGCGTGGGACTCTGCACCGGGGGTTTCCGGTGGAGGATCCCTTTCAGGAAGGTTTTGGAAACCTCCTGCTGAGCCACAGCTTTGCCCTCCACTAAGGTGTGGTAGGCAAAAATAGCAGACAGGCGAACCTTCAGTGAAGAGTAACTTAGGCCCAGGTCAGAGAGGTGAGGAAGAAGACACTCCATGACCTGAGGAATGGGGCACGAAAAAGGGTCCCAACCCTTCGAAGTGGCCCAAATGGAGAAACGCTTCCATTTCATGGCATATGTCATCCTCCTAGAAGGTTTTCTGGCCTCTACGAGGACCTGAGTACCTCTGGAGGAAGCTCCATAGTGTGAAGCAGCTATGTCATGAGGTATCATGCATAAAGGTGAAGGGACTTCAGCCCTGGATGGACCAGCATGCCCTTCTCCTGAGTCTGGAGATCATGGAAGAGAAGCAGGAGGACCAGAGGCTCCACTGCAAGCTGCTGAAGAAGCAGGAACCATATGTGGTGAAGCCAGTATGGGGCAATCAGGATCATGTGAGCCCCCCCACTTGAAGCTTGAGCAGCACCCTCTCCAGAACTGGAAAGGCATACAAAAACCTCCCTGTCCAGCAGAGAGATTGTGTGCCTTGCCAGAAACCACCATGCCCAGGAGCAAGCGAGCAAAACCTGGGTAATTTTGAAATGTATGGGGAGGCGAACAGATTCAAGTCTGGATGACCCCATAGGTCAAAAATGTGTTTGACCACCTCTTGCTTGAGCTCCCATTCATGGGCTCTTACTCTGGTGTGGCTGAGACATGTCCAGAACGTGAATAGCTATGAGGTGAGCTTGGTGCAGAACTGCCCAATTCCACACCCGCATCACCTCCCTGCAGAGGGGATATAAGTGAGTGAGTGTAATTAAAATATTAGTTGTTTATATTATTTTTTGAGTTAGTGAGGGTTAGTTTAGTTAGGGATTTTAAGTGAGATAGTTAGATTTTGTTAAGCGTTTTTGGGTGTAGTTTAGAGCTGTAGAAAATAAATGTGAGCTTGACCGTTAATCCTCTTTTTTAGTCTCTTGAACACATTATTACTGAATTAAGATCCTGAGCTGGTGAAAGGAGGAAGAGTGAAAAATGGAAAACAAACCTATACCTGGCGCGGATCGGCTCTGGGGTTGGTCCAGAGATTGCTTGGAGCTTGCTTTTGCACTTGGCGGTGCATAGGAGGAGAAGCAGTTATCATCGCGGAGTGCCGGAGGAACTATTGGGTTTGTTCAATTGTTTGGACAGGGTAGTGATTGGGACATACCGCATTGGAAGATCACGTAATGGAGATTGGTGCAGACCGCTGTGGAACTCGGTGCTGGTGGTAGAGGCCTGAAAGAAGTGAAGTAAATGAGGGGTTAAGGATCTTTGCGTCTGCCCTCTGGGGGGGGGTGTGAGTAAAGGTGCCTGGTTCCTAGCAGGGAGGTCAGAGGGGAGAGTCAGCCGTAGGGTTGGGTCTGGTCCCGGACCCTCCTTAGTGCTCGGGGGGGATGTCTGGTGTTAACTGGGCGGTCCCTCAGAGTCCGTAGTCTGTGGGATTATTCGGGCTACCTTTCCCACTCAGGCAGTGGGTGTATGAGAGCTTGCCCTGTACTTTCAGGAACCATTTGCAGAGACAGAGGATTTTTCACGGTGAGCAGAAGAACTTTTAGTGACTCCTTACTGGATCAGCTGGCCAAGGAATTTGTCTCTGGATCTTTGTAGACCTGGTTTGAGATATCTTTATTTTTTTCTCTTTACTGTCTGGCTCAGGAAAATGGACATTTTTTAAGCAGTGAGAGTGTTGTGCTTTTTATACTTTATACTGTTAATTCCTGGAGGCTCAGGTGAGAGCTAGTGGCCCCTGGATGTTTTACTTGACTTAACCCCCTGAAGTGAGAGTTTGTGGGGGTGTTTATTTTATAAATTGGCGTGGAGAGACTAAATAGACTGCTTTATGGACTTTTATGAATTATTGATTCACTGTTAACTTTTAGGGTGTGTTAGGGGTTTATTTTCGGGGGGTTGTTGGTTTTATAAAAAGGGGACTTTTGTTAATAGTTTATTTTTGGATTCGCTGCTGATATAGTGTTGGCAGCATGTGTTGGGACCATTCTTCGGTGGGCAGGCACTACTCCCCCTCCAGGCTGAGAGACCTACGCCCCTTTTGTAGCCCCCCCATTGTAGCCTATGGTATATAGGCGTTGTCATGCTTTGGGGATTGAACGGAAGGGTTGGAGGGGCTGGGTCTCTGGGTCTGGGGGGGAGGGGCGCGGGGCGGGACAACTGGGGTAGTGAGACCAAGGAGGCGCCCCAGGGTGAAATGGGTCCAGGAAAAGGGACCTACCTGCCTGGTTCCCATACCCAAGGGCTCCATGGGTAGTGGAAAAGGTACCCACTCTTCCATGGCCTCTCATCCAATTCGTGTGGTGTTATGCAATGCCAGGTCAATAAAAAACAAGACAGCAATTATTGCTGATCTTGTTGAGACATCTGACCTGGCTTGTATCACCAAGACCTGGCTGGATAAGAATGCTGGTCCAGTATTGGAGTTAGCATTTCCAGCCGGGTACTCGGTGATACATCGCCTGAGACTGGATCGTAGGGGTGGGGGTGTAGCCATTTGTTTTAAGATCGAACTGGGCCTTGTGGAGGTTCCAATGGGGACCACCAGATCCTTCGAGTGCATCATGGGAGCAGGTGTGGGCAGCAGGATTCTTCTCATCTACCGTCCACCTGGAGATGAGAAAGTTTTTCTGCAGGAAGTTGTGGACTTCATGGTTGACATGGTGTTGGAATCCCCCAGGTGGTTGGTCCTGGGGGACTTCAATGCCTGGGTTGACGATGAACTCTCGCATTTTGGTCAGAACTTCTTCCAACTGATGATCTCATTGGGCTTCACACAGGTAGTTACCACTGCAAACCATGTTCAGGGTCACTCCCTGGATCTGGTGTTCCTCCTGGGGATGGAGGTTGCTGACTTGGTGGTGGAATCAGTTGGATGGTCAGATCATCACTCTATAAGGTTCAATTTCGTGGCTCCCCCTGTGAGACCTGCCCCTTTGGAGATGGTCCAGTACCACCCTTTGAGGGGTGTTATCCCAGAGGATCTGATGGCAGTGCTGGCTCTATCGAGTAGGCCATTGGAAGGCTCGGATCCAGGGGACCTAGTAGTGCACTATAATAGTACGGTGCTGAGGGCCCTGGAATCTGTAGTTCCTATCAGAGTTCACCCTCTCCCTCTCCCTCTCCGTCCTCGGTCCCCTTGGTTTGATGGGACTTTGAGGGAGTTGAGGAGAGTGGGGCGAAGGTTGGAACGTTGTTGGCAGAAATCTGGCCTGGAGGAGGACAGACTTAGGTTGATCGCCCATTATTTGGACTATCAATCAGCAATCTCCCATAAGAAGGCAGAGTTCCTGTCCAGGGAGATTGCTGCAGCAAAGAATTGACCGGCTCAGCTCTTCCTGACCATGGACAGGCTGTGCAATCCAGCTTGCCTCCGGGGCCGAAGAGCCTTTTTGCAATTAAAGTGTGACGAGTTTGTTCAATTCTTTGCAGATAAGGTGTCCTCTATCAGGTCAGAAATCTACCTGACCCATTCAAACGAGTACAGCAGTGATCGATGTGAGGACGCAGACACCTGGTCAGTCTGGACAGATTTTGATCAGCCAGCGATGGTATCATGAAGATTGTTCAGAGCTTGCGACCGACTTAGTATAGTTTGGATCCTGGTCCTACCCACCTCCTTGTGGGGTGTTTGGATGTCATTGGACTGATCCTTGCTGAGATAGTCTGGTATTCACTCGATCAGGGTGTATTTCCGGACCCCTTGAAGGAGGCTGTGGTGACATCCCTTTTGAAGAAATCTTCCTGTGACCCAGACTGTCTTGTTAACTACAGACCGGTCTCTAACCTGCCCTTTTTGGGCGAGGTTATAGAGAAGGTAGTCGCGTTGTAGGTCGAGAGCATTCTTACTACCCACGAAGTCTATGATCCTCTCCAGTCTGGTTTCAGGAAGAGGCATAGTAGCGAGACAGGTTGGTTCGAGTACTTAATGATCTCCTAATAGCGAGGGATCAGAGGAGTCATTCGATTCTGGTCCTCCTTGATCTCTCTGCAGCATTTGACACCGTGGATCATGGGGTGCTGCTGGAACGCCTGCGGCTACTCTGTGGGCTGTTGGGGACAGTCCTCAGGAGGTTCCATTCTTTCCTCACAGGCAGGACTCAGAGGGTGGTGTCGGAGATTTTTTCCTCGGCCTCCTTCTCCCTGTCTTGTGGGGTGCTGCAGGGTACCGTGCTGTCCCCCATGTTTTTCATGGTGTATATGTTACCACTGGTAGACAAGGCGGTATGGGCTGAGTTTTCACTGCTATGCAGATGATACTCAGCTCTACATGTCCTTCGTACCCGAACAGGGCAATGCGATCTCGGTCTTTAACAACTGCCTCACTGAGATCCAGGACCGGATGAGTGCTAACTGGTTGAGACTGAATCCGGACAAGACTGAGGTGTTGGTGGTGGACCCGGGTCAGCGGGTAGAGAAGTTGACTCCTGGACAACCATCTGGCCTTCTGCTAGGGGGTAACCTGTTGAGACCTTCTGAACAGGTGCGGAATCTGGAAGTTGTGGTTGATAACGAACTGATGCTAAAAGCCCAGGTGTCAGCCATTGTCAAGTCCTCATTTTATCATCTGAGAAACCTCGCCCGGATAAAGCACCTTGTTCCACCCGAGGACCTTCCTACATTGGTTCACGCCTTTGTGTCTTCTCGTCTGGATTACTGCAATGCTCTATACCTAGGGTTACCAGGGGTGTATCTCCATCACCTGCAGCTGGTGCAGGATGCTGCGGCCAGGTTGTTGACAGGGTTGTCAAGATCTAGCCATGTCTCACTTGTTCTGCACGAACTGCACTAGCTGCTGGTATGATGGAGGATCACCTTCAAGGTTGCGTTGCTGACCTATAAGACCCTACACGGACAGGGACCGGGTTACTTGCAAGACCTCCTTCAGCCATACTGCCCCATCCATCCACTCCGCTCCGCCGACGAGGGATTGCTAAAGGTTCCCAGGGTCCGTTTACAGACATCGGGCGCTAGAGCTTTTTCTTTTGTAGCCCCGACCTTGCGGAACTCTCTACCTCACCAGATTAGAGAGTGCCTGTCCACCGAGGCTTTCAAATCCTCACTACAAACATATTTATTTGAAATGGCATTTGGGGAAACGGTTTACTATTTTTACTGCTCCCTTGGTTTTTATTTTTGGATTTAAAGTTTTTATATTGTATACACACTTTGGTTTATTGAAAAGCACTTTAAAAATAAATTTTGATTTGATTTGATTTACTAACTTGCCCAACACAGCGGTTTGTAGGTCTAATTTTTCCCCACTGCTCCTCTACTACACCTAGGTCATCTCCCCCTACCAGTTCACCCTTTAGGCATTCACCTACCTTCACAAAATCTGCCCTTCTAAAGTCCAGGACTCTCACCCTAGAGCGGTTGGAAGGAATCTGCCTTTGTCCTTATATTGCACCACACTGTACCATGATCACTGGTCCCTAGGTAACTTCCCCCCGTCTGTATTTGTAAGTACCAGATCCAGTATAGCCCCATCTCAAGTGGGTTCACTGACTAGTTGTCTGAGGAATGTCCCTATAGAGAGTCCAGGACGTCCCTGCTTTTAAGTGATAATAATAAAAATAATTCTTTAGATATATTGGAGGAAAAAGGAAAGCTGGGAGGGATTGTCAGGCTAACTGAGCAGGGGTTGGGGTGGTACTACAAGACAGGGAGCAGAAGGCCAATGTCCTAAACAATTACTTCCACTCAGTATTCCCAGATGAGGATAATGGGTGAGAAGTGGGATCAGGGCAACCACACAGGGGGTGCAGAAAATGGGGAAGGTAGTGATCATGTCTGAACAGGTGACAAAAGGGCTGAAGGCCCTCAGGGTGGATAAAGCACCAGGCCAATATGGGCTACACATCAGGGTACTCAGGGTACAGTTTAAAGAACTAGCTGAACCCATTATCCAGCTGTTTAATGACTATAGAGTCTGGTGTTGTGCCAGGGGTTTGGAGGTCTGCAGAGGTAGTCCCACTCCACAAGGGTGAGGGACAGGAAAGACCCAAGCAACCACAGGCACATCAGTCTTCCCTCCACTGTAGGTAAGCTAATGGAGACCACAGTTAATGAAGTCTGGTGGTCTATGTAGACAACAAAAAGCTGCAGGATGCGAAGCAGCATGGGTTTGTGTTAGGGAGGACATGCTAGCCCAACCTGATACAGTTTTTGGACTGGATCACTAGGGCTGTAGATAAAGGGCACAAGGTAGATTTGCTACAATTTGACTTCCACAAAGCTTTCAGTTCGGTGCCACACAGAAGGCTGCTGAAAAAGCTGGAGGATTTAGGAGTACAGGGAGATGTAATCAGGTGGGTGGGGAACTGGCCTGGTGAGAGACAACAGAGGGTGGTAGTACATGGGACCAAATCTGGAGTCAGTTGTGCCATGAGTAGGGTGATGCAGGGATAGGTCCTGGGATCTGTCCTGTTTAATATGTTCATTGACATAGGGGAGGGTATACAGGACAAGATGTGTCTCTTTGCTGACAACACAAAGCTACGTGGCAGAGTAGAGAGTGAGGAAGCAGTGAGGAAACTTCAGAAGGGCCTAGAGAAACTGGAAAGGAGGTCAAAGATCTGGCAGTTGAGATTCAATGCCAAGAAGTGCAAGGAAATGCACTTAGGGAAAAGGAACCCACACACAGAGTATTGGATGAGAGCGGTCAGGCCGGCCATTACAACAGAGGTGAGGGATCTGGGTTTCATCAGCGACCCCCTCAAGCAAACCAGCCAGTTCAATAAGGCATACAGTAAGGCATTGAGGATGCCGGGGTGTGCCAGGATACATCCCCAATACAGATCTCTGGTGAGGCCTCACCTGGAATTCTGTGCCAGTTCTGGAGCCCTCACCTGAAAAAGGACATAAACTGGAGTCAGTCCAGAAGAGGGTCACAAAAATGATCCAGGGCGAGCAGAGCAGATCCTATGAAAAAATGTACGGTGGCCCTGAACATGTACTTGCTGAAGGCTAGATGTAAGAGGAGGGACATGATAGAGAGGCATACTGTACATTTCTGAAGGGTACACACAGGGTGAAAAGTGAAGACCTGTTTGTTAAGCATAAGATCGCAGTCACAAGAGAGCACAACTGGGAGTCAGTTGGGGATAAATTCAGGAGGGATGCGAGGAAGTTCTACTTCACTGAGAAGGTGGTGGAGCTGTGGACCAGATTGCCGGCCATAGTGGTGGGGCAGGTACCCTAAATGGGTTCAGACACGGCTAGAACAGAGCAAGAGGGCTCACAGTCCCACTGGGGGAATCGGGGGTAAGGGTTGTCGGTGGGGGTGGTGTCAGCCCCACAGGACACAGTCCAGGAGTTAGTTAGTATAATGTGAGTTTACTCTCTTTTTGCTGACAGATTCTACGCCTCTGTTATTGAGCCATCGTTATTTTTCTGTTTGGCCAGTAGATGGCAGATGTTGTCTGTTTTTGGTTTTTTTTAAGGGAAACATGTTCAGTAAGTGGCTGACGTTGATTGAAGGCCCATGAAAAGCTCTTTCAAAGGAGGTATTGTGCTCACCTGTACCTGGAAGAGCTCAAGGGCTCTAGGGACACATTTCCTCATTAGATTATGCATTTTTACACTTTGTTTAGCCAGTTTTATGCTTTGGGGGGTGGGGTACCTTTTTCACAGGAGCAGTGTGTCCCCATTTTGCTTCTGGAAAGTCAGATGCTTAATTTCACTCCCAGAACTGAGTCCCACCATTTCCACCACACCACTGCTGGCATGTCTCATGGCATGCATAATCACAGCAGCTTTGCCATGTCATTTTGCTAAACTAGCCCAACCCCCACCCCAAGCAGTTTACTGGCTTACTGAATGATAGATTTTTATTTACTTTATAGCCACGAATCCGCTACATTTGGGTATTGAAGGAATAATCTCTGGTCTTTCACCCTAAAGGCCTCAACTGTTTTATGTCCTTTTCTGCATCCTCAGCTATTCCATTTTTTGTACTTTTACCCCTCTCCTGGCCCACGTTCAGAGGGAGCCCCAGCCTCGTCCCCCCGATGTCCACCGGCTGACACTGACCATCTTCCCCAGGGCTTGCCCCCCAGCGGGTTGGTGAGTACCCCAGGCCCCCATCAAAGACTGGATCCATTTCTGGTAGGCGCATGCTGATTCGGGGAGCGGGATCTGCAAGCCCCTCCTTCATCTAGCCGGGAGACATTTTCCTCTGATTTCTTCCCTCAGGGCTGGGGTGTACAATGACACCAATGATGGTGCCACACATGCTCCCATGCGCATCACGTTGGCGTCTGCTCTACCACTGCCCACCATGGACAGCGTCGGTGTGCCAGCCCTCAGCCTCTGCTAGGGGCCAGGCAAGCACCGACAGCTGATAACCCCCCCTTCCCAGAGAAGGAGAGCTGTCCCTGGGACGTGCAATCTTTCTCCTCACCGGCCAACCCCCGGTGACCCACTTGCACCGCGAACATGGGTCGCTGGAGGGTCAGGGGGTAAGGCAGGATGCCTCAACCCTCCACGTCACTTGGCTGGCACCCTCATTTCAAATGTTTATTTATTTTATTTTTATTTATTGTGATCTTGGATAGCACCTGCAAACTGATGCTCGTTAATAGGTTCCACGTCAGTTACATAGGGGAGCAAGGTACAAAGACTGGGGACAATATACATAATAGGTGCAAAATTCCAGACATAAAGCAATGGGAAAGGTATACTGAGGCATTGTACAACATACAGTATGCCTGCGTCAGGATGAAGAACAGACAGAGTAGGGAGTGGGAATATAGGGAGAGGGAGGGATGCAGGGGTAGTGCATATAGGACAGATTGTGAAGCAGAAATAGGGCACGGGGCAAGGGAGTACCTAGGAGGAGGTAGGGTGGTAGTAGAAGTGCTGTGGTTGGGCAATCTAGGACAACCCAAGGTGTGGATTAAGTGCTGGTGGCGATTTACTGCTGCGTGCAGTGGTGTTAGCGGGGGCACATATAAATATGTTTAATGACTGCAGACATGCGATCACAGTGAGCAAATGTTGCCCTGGAATGATGCTGTTTTAAAATCCCACATGATGGACTGCCTTGATGGCCCAGCCATGCAGACAACCAGAGTTCAGTAACAGACTCCCGTCATCGCAATGGGGGTCAGGTCAGGTCAGGTTTGAGGAAGCTGCCAGAGCGCAGCTTACTTGAACCAGGGAGGTTTGGCTGTAGGTTCTGGTGCATGGCAACCCTGTGGTTGAGCCAGGGAGCTTTCTCCTCTGCAGAAGTGTGCCACATTGCTGAGGCTGTAGGACACATCCCCAGTAGGGGTGTGGGGGGATGGACACAGGAAGAAAAATGAGACAGAAAAAAACTTCCCTGCCATCTGCATGATTTCTAAACAGGGCAAATCACTGGGAGAAGCCTACATCCCTGGGCAAAAAGAGGACAAGAAAAACCTATATAGAAAAAAGTTTGCAGATGCTTCTTTTTATGAAATTTTTTTACCTTCCAGGCCCCCTGATCCTTTGGTCTCTCCACCAGTGCCCTCTACCTGTCAACAGAGCTTGTCCTGGCATGTTCATGCTGGTCCCTGGGGACCCATGATACAACTGTAACCGGCCTCCAGGACAATTAGCTAAGGGGGGGGGAGGCCCTGTTGGGTTGTTGGACCCAACGACCGGGTGGTTAACCCCCATGGAGGCCAACCAGCACTGGCAACTGGTAAAATGTGAGAACTGAAGCAAAGGAGAGCCTCTTTCCTCTAACATGGGTGCCACTGGGTGATCAGCAAGAAGAGAAGTACACAGAAGGGTCAGTTAAAACAGTTTTACTTACTGTCTATTTATTTAAGAGTTTCATCAGGAAGGGCACACTGAACAACAAGTTGCCTGTCTCAGGATGCATCCTTGGGGGTGGGGGAATTGGAAGGCATACAATAAAACGTAATCAACACAACAGTATACATTGCCAATATATGGGAATTGGAAGACATACAAATAAGTCATAGGCAAACAACAAAACAATATATAGTGCCAATTATGCATGGGGTACATTACCAAATAGAGAACAACTAACAAGCAGTAACAGGCATCAAGAAATTACGGTTGGTATGTATATTCCATTACATCATAGTGAACAGAATGTCCGCAAGTGCGGCAATAGGATAACTATTACAGCCCATTTAGATGCAACATGGTCTGCTCAGTTGCAGTTGCAGTTCACAGATAGGTAATTGTATAAAGGCTGAGGAGATAGAGGAGGGAAGGAGAAAGAAGCGAATGGGGATTCCGCGAGGTTTAGGGAAACGGTACAAGAAGGCTGCCTGGCTGACAGTAGTTGTACGGCACGGCATGGGACACCTAAAGTACAGGAAACTGAGGACCTAAGTGAATGGGCAGATGGTGGGGGGATTATTAGGGAAGAGTTGAGAGAAATACAATAAATGGACAACGATTAGATGGGGAGGGGGTAATCATAGCTCTATGTGAAAGACTTAAAAAGATACAACTAGTAAATGAAAAACAAAGTTCAAAAGGTACTAGAAAGTCCTGAAGGGCAGTAGGTGCCATGTTGGCCCTTCTTGGTCAGCCGGAGGTGACTAACTTTTGATCCCATAGCCCGGGATGGCTGCAATGGGGCAAGCTGTTATGGCGTTGGCCTCCTTCTGACCACCCCAGATTGTCCAATCTTAACCCCATGGTCTGGCCTGCCTGCAGTGGGGCAAGCTGCTATGTTGTTGCCCGTCTTCTGACCACCCCAGATGTTCCAATCTTAACCCTTTGGCCTGGTTTGTCTGTGGTGGATCAGGCTGCTATGGTGCTGGTCCTGTTCTGACCACAGCAGATGGTCCAATCTTGATCCTGTGGCCTCATTTATCAGCAGTGAGGCAAGCTGCTATGGAGTCAGCCCTCTTTGGACCACCCCAGATGGTCCAGTCTTGACCCCTTGGCCTGGTCTGTCTGTGGTGGGGCAAGCTGCTATGGTGTTGTCCCTCTTCTGACCCCCGTGCTGGTCCAGTCTTGACCCTGTGGCCTGGTTTATCTGCGGTGGGGCAAGTTCTACAGCGTCATCCTTCTCCTGACCACCCCAGATGGTCCTATCTTGACCCTGTGACCTGTTTTGTCTGTGATGGGGCAAGCCTCTTCAGTGTCAGCCCTGTCCTGACCAACCCAGGTGGTCCAAGTTTGACCCTATGGCCTGGTTTGTCTGCAGTGGGGCAAGCTGCTATGGAGTCAGCCCTCTTCTGACCACCCCAGATGGGCCAAGCTTGACCCCTTGTCCGGGTCTGTCTGTGGTGGGCAAGCTGCTGTGGCATTGGCCCTCTTCTGACCACCCCAGATGGTCCAGTCTTGACCCTGTGGCCTGGTTTGTCTGCATTGGAGCAGGCTGCTATGGTGTCGGCCCTCTTCTGACCACCCCAGTTGGTCCAGTCTAGAAACACAGAATTTGACAGTAGATAAGGACAGCTTGGCCCATCCAGTCTGCCCATTTCTCGCTACCTACATTATTACATCCGACCATGCCCCCACACCAGTTTCACGGCATGTCACCTTGTTCTTGAGCATCTTCTCTTCTGAAAAATACTCCCGTCCTGTACCTTATTTGTCCTCGTGAAGTATTTAATGGTTTCTATCATATCTCTCCTCTCCCTCCTCTGTTCCAAGTTGTACATATTGAGATCCTTTAGTCTCTCCTCATAGAGCTTTTGATGCAGGCCCTGAACCATTTTAGTTACCCTCCTCTGGGCCACCTCCACTCTATGGCCTTCCAGAGATGTGATCTCCAGAACCGGATACAATACTCTAGGTGGGGTCTTACCAGTGATCTATAGAGAGGCAATGCCACCTCCGTCTTTCTGCTGGTGATACCCCTTCCTGTGCAACCCAGCTCCCACTTGTCCTCCATACTGCCTTGTCACATTGTCTGGCCATGTTTAGGTCATCTGATATGATTACCCCCTTCCCACAAGTCTCTTTCCTGCTTGGTGGGCATCAATACTATTCCACTCATTTTGTACTCCATCTCTGGGTTTCTGTGCCCTACATGCATTATTTTGCAGTTTTTCGTATTGAAACTCAGCTGCCATACCCTTGACCACTCCTCTAGTTTTCTCAGGTCTCTGCTTATCCTTTCCACCCCCCATGGAATGTCCACCCTATAGCAGATTTTGGTGTAATCCACAAAGAGGCAGACCTTCCCTTCTAGCTCCTCTGCAATATCACTTATAAAAACATTAAAGAGGACCAGTCCCAACACTGATACATGAGGCACCCCACTGGTAACCTCCCCTTGCTTGTCGTGAACTCTGCTTACCACCACCCTCTGTCTCCTATCCCCTAACTAATTTCCTATCCAACAAACACAAGCAAGTGCACTAACGGAACGAGCAGGTGCTTAAACTTAAACTGGAACCAGGAAAACACACATAGGAGCAAGCACTCAGACCAAAAGGAAATGCCACACTTTACGCAGTTTAGGAGCAAGGAAACCGCAGCACTATTACCCCAGCGCTTCGTGTCCTCTCCAGGACACTTCGTCAGGAGGCGGGGTTCTAATTGTTGGGATTGCTCTTTTATTTGAAACATTTTAAAGTGACAGTGCTATTTATTAGAACAATCAAGTCTTTTCATGGCAGAGACCAAGTAGATCAAACAGATCAAATAGCAAAGAAAGATCAAGAACACACTCCAATTCAAGGGGAAGAAATAAAAATAAAAACAAGGGAGAGAGAAACAATATATCTGATTGTGCTATTTCTTCTTCCCCTGTACATCATCCTGCCCAACAAGGAAAGCAAGTTTCGTTTTTTTTACCTACAATTAATCCATTGGGCCAGGTAAAGGACAAAAATCAAAGAAAAAACGTAAGGCCAGACGTGGCAGAAGGGGAGGGGGTACAAGTATAGAGAAAGCACTTACCAAGAATCTCAGGAGCAGGACACCCAAATAATTAAAGTACTGAGGTGCTAACACAAGCACAATTGAAGATCTTAAGCCATGGCTTTAATTTCATTCCAGACCCAGTGGTAAATTAGTTTAATTTATTGTGACCTCAGACTTTTTTTTAGAAAATTAAATTTAAAATATCATTTTGTAAGATCAACGAATATGGGAGGTACTAATCAGAACCCCCAGTCTGTACTTTTGAATTATATTGATCCCATGGTGCTACAAACTTTGGTGCATCTGTTGGGAGATTCTGAGTCTAGCCAGAATTAAATTATTTCCAGAGATGAAAATGATGCAATTACAGAGCTGGACATTTTGGATTTGAACATTAATTTGTCACAATTGATAGCTTTGGATGTGGATTTTAGACAGAAAAATATTCCTGGACAGACAACATCTTTTAGGCCCAAATCAGTGTTCAATCCCACCTTCCTTAACTCCCCTGCTCTCATTACTGTACTTATCAAACATTGGTAATGCAGGAATTCAAAAAAACTTTTTCTTCAAGGTGGCAAATAGATAAACCTAATTTATCAAGTGAAGAAATAGAGGAGCTTAATGAATTAAAAAAATTGGACAATGTTGAATTCAAACACGCGGACAAGGGAGGAAAAATTGTGGTGATGCAAATAACTATATATGAAGCAGAAATTTACCAACAATTAGATGATATAGAAAGCTACAGAAGATTGAATGAAGACCATACAGTGGATTTAAAAAAGAGAATTGGCATGTTTTTGGATACTGCATTGCATTGTGGGGGAAATAACGCTGAAAGAACTACAATATATGACAGTTACCAGCCCTGAGATCCCCACAATATATGTGTTGCCAAAGATTCAGAAGGACCAGACCAACCCCCCTGGCAGGCCTATTATTTCCAGTAATGGTTCTATTACTGAAAAATTGTCAGTTTTTGTTGATCATTAAACAGTTAGTGGTCGATCAGCCGTCCTATATTAGGGATTCTATGGACATTTTGTCCAAACTAGAGGGGTTGGTCTGGTCCAGTGAATTTATTTGGCTCACAATAGATGTTGTCAGTCTATACATTAGTATTAGACATGATTTGGGTCTTATTGCAATTGACCGTTATTTGCATAGTAATTTTAAAGTTTTAAATTTCCCAAAGGATTTCTTGATGGATGGCACAGATTTAATTTTGACATGTAACTACTTTATATTGGACAAAAAAATTCTATCTACAGACAAGGAGTACTGCCATGGGTACCACCATGGCCCCTCTTATGCCAGTCTTTTTTTGGCTTGGTGGGAGGGGACCATGGTGTTTGACCTAGACAGAAACCCCTTTCTTCCCAATATTTTTCTATGGGGGCATTATTTGGATGACATCATAGTAATTTGGAGGGGAACTGCTGGAGCAGATGGCTCTTTTGTTGATTTACTTAACAGAAATGATTTGGGCCTACAATTTACTTCTAGCGTTGAATTACAATCTACCATTTTTTTGGATTTGGAATTTTTGGGAATTAATGGGCAACAAATTAGGACTAAGACTTTTAGAAAATTAACATCAGGGAATTCACTTTTGCATGCCAAAAGTGCACACCCTGGCCATATTAAAAATTCAATTCCTTATGGACAATTTCTTCGGCTGAAGAGTAATTGTTCATCAGCCAAGGATTTTGAGAAACAAGCTTTGGATTTGAAAGAACATTTCCTTCAAAGGGATTATAAGGAAAAGACCTTATCTGCTGTCTTGAATAAGCTAGAACTTTAGAGCGAAATACATTATTAAGGCGGAAGGTTAGAAAACCAAACATTGAACAGCCAGTGACTTTTGTCACCGAATTCAATCATTTAGCCCCTGAGATATCCAGAATTGTCAGAGATTTTTGGCCTGTGCTCCAAAGTGACTCCTCTACGTTTAAAATGTTGGGAAAGGGCCCTAGGATTACATATAAAAAAGGAAAAAGTCTTGGTGATGTATTAACTCACAGTTTGTATACAAAAACTTTACAGATAAACCATCCAACTTGGCTACTACCCCCCCACCCGGTGGAGAGTTTATGTTATGGAAGATGCAATGTGTGTTGTTATTGCATACAGGGAAGCTCGTTTGTTCATCCAGCTTCCACTAAAAAGTAGAGATTCTGGAATTTATTTCATGTACAACTTGCTATGTGGTTTATGTTGTTCAATGTTCCTGCCCCATGTTGTACGTGGGACGCACAAAAAGATCCCTTAAGGAAAGAATGCAGGAACACATTTGTGCGATTTTAAAATCAGAACCCGATACACCTATTGGTGTTCGCTTTGCTTCTTGTCACAGTAGAAAACTAGACAGTTTTTCCTTTTTGGGTCTTGAACATGTACGTCCCACCATATGAAGTGGAGATAGATTAAATAAATTGCTCCAGAAGGAATCCAGTTGGATCTATACTCTTAAGGGGGAACATTGTTTAACCAGGAGTAGCAGACTAAGCTGAAGCTAGTTTCCAGACGCGATCTGGGAGCACAAGGAAGTTAAGTGACTTGCTCAGGATCACACAGTGTGCACCTAGGTGGCTATGGGATTCAAACCCAGGTCTCCAGATTTGTAGCTCAGAGCCTTAACCCACTGCGCTATGCTGCCTTAAGTCTATGTCTCTCTTGGGCCTTAATGAATGTTTGGACATTATGCCATTTTTATAATATTATATTGTTTTGAGTATTACACATTTCTTTGTATTTGTGTCGATACTCAGATTCTTCTATTTCCATAACACTGTATGGTCTGAGTTATAATACTAAGAAACATCTTTTGTCTGTGTCCTCTTATTGTGGTTTTGAATGTTTTTTGGATTTTCCTTGGGTGGGTCTCCTTTGTCTTTTGGCATTTATTTATTGAAAATGCAATGAAAACTCACAAAGTTTTGTGTTCCTCTCACCGAATTTTCGGTGTGTGGAGAGAGAGAGAGGAAAAACATATAGGGTACTCATTTTTGTTTCCTTTTTATCTTAAGAGGAGCCCAGCCTTGTAGTTTATATCCAATTGTTATATCTAATTAGATGAATTATTGTCAATCAGGATTCTTAATTCTACCTAGATCTGGATATTTTTCTACTATATTTTTTCATTCCACATAAAACATTCCTTGCTATTTTTGTGTGGTGTCCAAATTACAGTGTTTGACCTTTTGCATTGTGCTTGACCTCCCATCTGTATGTTGCTTAACACTCTGTTCTAAGTCTATATCTTTTTAAATACATGTTATTTTTTAACACATGTCACTTCATTATTTTTCTAATTCTATAATATTATAAGGTGAATGGTATGACTTGTGGGGGGCTTCTTAATGCTTGGTGTATGAACTATTTATAAAATAGCATTCTCATTTTAAAATGTTTCAAATAAAAGAGTAATCCCGAGCATTAGAACCCCGCCTCCTGATGAAGTGTCCCAGAGAAGACACGAAGTGCTGAGGTAATAGTGCTGTGGTTGCCTTGCTCCTAAATGATGTTGTGTGGCGTTTCCTTTTGGTCTGAGTGCTTGCTCCTTTGTGTGTTTTCCAATTTCCTATCCAGTTTGCCACCCTTGGAGCCATGCCTAAGCTACCCAGCTTGCTTACTAGTCTCCTATGTGGAACGGTGTTGAATGCCTCACTGAAATCTAGATAGGCCATGTCCACCACTCCACCCTGATCTAGTTCCTTGGTCACTCAGTCAAAGAAATCTATCAGACTTGTTTGACATGACCCCCCCCCCCCCGTGAAACCATGTTGCCTTTGGTCTTGTAACCCACTAGATTCGAGATATTCCATAATCATTTCCTTTAGTAGTGATTCCATTAACTTTCTCACCACCAATGTAAGGCTGACTGG
Source organism: Neoceratodus forsteri (assembly GCA_016271365.2). Classification (NCBI taxonomy): domain Eukaryota; kingdom Metazoa; phylum Chordata; order Ceratodontiformes; family Ceratodontidae; genus Neoceratodus; species Neoceratodus forsteri. Next base: position 28,869,957 of record JADMNL010000024.1, on the reverse strand, counting down.
CCTATAATCAAGGCCCCAATGTTTTTGCGGCAATTTGGGTCTAAATTCTGCAGCAAGTCCTCCTGTTGCTGCAGAACTTCTACAGCATTAGTTTCCTATTTCTGTGGAAATTCTGCGGTGGCAGTTGGGGGCTTTGGTAGCAGTCAGCAACCCAGGTAGGAGAAACATTTTAGTTTTGGGTCTAGAACCTCCAAACCAGAGCAGGTTGTCAATTAACTCCTGAGTTCTTAGTATTAGAAAGTAAAACATCCACACCATCCGTCTCAGCCCCATCACCCACCCCACCCCAGCCTGAGAGTCCCCAGGCCACCAAATTTGAATGAGTAATGGTTTTAATGGCTACCACACTGCACAGTGATCCTCATCCTTCTAGTTTTACCACTAGGCCACACTGCCAGTTTCTCATTCTGGTAGTGCTTTGTGCAGCTGTGCTCAAAGCCCTTTTGGGACAAGAAACCGGAACTGGGGCCAGCTATGAAATTAGAAGGATGAAGATCTCTGCACAGTATGGGACCTGATAAAACTATTTCTGTTTCATACCAGCCCGCCGACGCAGTGGTAGGTTTACCACTTGCGGCGCCAGCGGCCCGGGTTCGGGAATGGACTCGGGTAACTGGAGGGCTGGCTGGGGGGAGAAGGATCGAGCGCCCATCGGCTGCTCTTCTTCTCCGGGAAGGGGAGGTTGACTGTCCCACTACTCTACCGCCACCTGGGTGACCACAGGTGGCAGTGCAGCTGGGACAGTTAGTGGAAGGGGAGGATGCAGGCCGGGAGCTGGAGTGACCGCACGTCATTACGTGCTCTGCCACTTGGCTCCTCTTGCGTGCCTACGTCCTCAGGGGATGGCAGCAGAAAACCAGGGAAAATACACTGCAGTGATCCCAGTAGATGGAGCTCCCAGCCCTGATCTTCAACGCCCCTACTGGTGCCAGCACCAGCATCCCCGACAAAATACAGACACGTCGGGGTGTAAGGACCCACCGTACCTGCCTGGGGTACAACCAAGGCCCGTGGGGGGTGGACTACACTGGTTGCCAGTTAGAGGAGGAGACATACAAGGCACTCAATGCACCACACGTGTCCCTGTTGCGCAGTGGCGCCAAGACAGTGCGCATTGTGGCGGCAGCACACCGCCTGATGCATGCGCACTGCGGTCTGTGCACTGTGCATGCCTGGACATTGCACCACGACTTGCTCCAGAACAATACCATTGCACACAGAGCAAGTATGCGATATTCAGCCACCACATGCAAATGAGCTCATCAGCCAATGCACAGCACACTGGAGAAATTAGCATGCCATTACCGTTGCGCCAATGCTCATTTGCATGCATTGCGCTATGAAAGCGCCACAGACCAGCACAGGCCATGGACCGGTATTGCAACCATCTGAGGTAGGTTGCGCATGCTGCTGAGCCCAGCCAGCGCAGCAGGGGGATGGGGTAGAGTGCTGCTGCCACTGACACACATGTCCATGTCCACAGGTAGCACTATGTCGGAACGTGAAGAGAGTGAGGAGCGTGGGCCTGCTCGCAAACGCAGGCCCAACTTTACAAAGGCAGAGGCAGATGTCCTGTTTGAGGCCTACCTTGACAGAGAGCCACTGCTGAGTGATGCCACAGGCACACCACGGGCCAGGGCTGTGGCCTGGGAGGAGGTGGCGGTGTGTCTCAACCAGCAGGGCAGCCACCAGCAGTCTGTGCAGGAGTGCCGTAAGAAGGTGGGCACCGATAAGTGTTGCATCAAGGAGAAGGTGGTGGCCATTTGTGCAGCCCGGACAGCCACTGGAGGGGGGCCTGCTGATGTGCCACAGCTCATGGCACAGGTGGAGTTGGTGGCAGCCACCATGCGTTGCAGCATTGTGGGGGGTGTGCTGGGTGGAGGTTTTCAGATGGGTGGAGCCCATCACTGCATGGTACGTATGTTGGGCATGCACAGCAAGCAGTGGCCGGAGGGGTGGGGGGTTGGAGGGGGGTGGGGGCCTTGCATCACTGACGCATCTGTTTTCTCTTTCAGCACCAGCACGCCTGCTTGTGGAGGATGGGGAACCAGCAGCAGCCAAGGAGGTAGGCCCATCCCCGGAGAAACAGTCATTCACCTCCACGGGCATCTGGGGGCCTGATCGGCTGGAGCACACCACCACTGTCCAGCTGGATGTCCTGGACATGGGGTCGGACGAAGCCCTGGCTGTGTTTCTGCAGGATGCCAGCCATGGTGTCCTCTGCATGGAGACATAGATTGGGGTGGGGTCTGACACCGATGATGATCTGACCGTGATCCTGGACAGCATGCGTGGTGTTGTGGGAGTGATGCCCATACCAGGTACCATCACAGACAGCGCGCCCAGTGGCCTGACAGCAGTGGGACAGCTGCCAGCCACCACTGTGGGTGCTGCTGTGTGCACTGCCGCAGCTGTGCCATGTGGTGGTGGTGGTGCAGTCGCACAGGCGCTGGGCAGTGTACAGCAGCCATAAGGGCAGCAGTGGCAAGCAGCAGGGGCCATAGGACAGCTGGACACAGGGTCCACTGCTGGGGCACCTGATAGGGACTTACCCCATGGGACCCCACTGTGCAGCGTCCACCTGAGTGGGAGGCTGTGCAGCGTGGTCATTCACCACAGGAGGTAGGTGCCCCACCCAGGTTCCCCTGGGTGCCGATCCATTGGCAGACCACACCCATTTGCTGCAGGCCTCCATGGAGCAACAGGTGCTGCTGGTAGCTGGAGTGCATGCACTGCATGTGGAGGTGTGCCAGGCAGCCAAGCAGCATGAGAGAAGCACTGCGCAGCTCCTAGCAGCTATACAGCACTTGTGGGATGACACAACCGCATCACAAGATCGCATTGCCAATGCGATCACGAATGGCCTTGCACTGCTGGCTGCCACAGGGCATGGCAGGCCGCCTTGGACACCACATAGTGCACTGTCCACCCCACGATCCCAGGGTTGAGCGACACCTTCCCTGTCAATGCCGGGCTCTGCTGTTGGCATCCCAGGCACGCCTGGGGTGGGCCTGTTTGGGTGCCGACACACCCCTGCATGAACCCGGTCGCAGTCCCGCAGTACAACCCCTGGGGGTCTGATGCAAACACCCCCTGTGGCCGATGTGCAGCCTGTGGCTGCTGATCAGCCCAGGTGCAGCTGCCCCATGGCTGCGGTAGCCATGGTTCCGCACGGCGGACCTGATGTGCATGCCGCCCTGGCTGCAGTCTGTTGCCGCTGCCCTGTGCATGCATGGGCGGTGTGTGTGTGTGTGTGTGTGTGTGTGTGCGGCACCTGTATGTCACGCCGCATGCTGCCTGTGTACATGCCTGCCTGGCCACTGGCCTGTGTGGTGTGGGTGTGATGACAGCAGATCTGCACTTGTAGCGCCTGTGCACCGGTGCACTGCATCTGATCCCCGCCACATGCCAGCACCTGGGCACATGTGTGTGTGTTGCTGTCCACTGCTGTGTGCAGTTATGTGTGGCTGTGTGGCACTGACACCCCCACCCCTGCACCACGCCTCTGTGTGTGCATGCCCATTGCCATGCATGCCCCTGCCTGTGTGCTGTACCTGTGTGTGTGGCCAGTGCGTAGGTGTGGCACCACCTACCTATGTGCACCATAGTGCTCCTGTACAATGGTGTCCCTGTGCTGGCATGCCATCCTCTGCAGCCGGGGATCCCTCTGCCCGGTGGGTGCTGACCACCACCCTCTGGACCATTGTCCTCATTGTCCACACTACTGTCACCCTCATCAGCCTCGACAGCTATCCCATGGTCAATGGCCATGTTGTGCAGTATGCAGCAGGCCAGGAATAGGCCACAGGCTTTCGAGGGACTGTACTGTAGGGCACCGCCAGACCTGTCTAGGCAATGGAACCGTGCCTTCAGCATCCCAAACACACACTCAATGATGTTTCGTGTGCTTGCGTGTGCCTCATTGTACCATTCTTCTGCTGGGGACGACGGGTGCCGATAGGGAGTGAGCAGCCAGGTCCTGAGTGGATAGCCGCTGTCACCTGTGTGGATAATGACATGGTTAGTCCTGTGTTCTCTGTTACTGTGCCCCCTGCCTATCCCTGGCGCCCTCGCCAGCGCACCCACCCACCCTGCCTTCCCCATCCCATGTCCTGCTCTGCCTGACACCCCTTGCCCATCCCATACCCACCCACTAGGTGGCCCGTGGGGATGTCCCCACACTCAAACCTGTGGCACAGCGCAGAGCTGTGCCAGATGAATGCATCATGTGCACTCCCAGGGTGTGTGGCACAGACATTGGTGATGCACCCCTTGGCATTGCACACTACCTGGCAGTTCACACTTGGGAACACCTTCCTGTTCACTTAGGCCACACCCTCAGGGCCAGGTGGCATGCGGATGCCCACGTGTGTGCAGTCAGTAGCCCCAAGCATGCCAGGCATGTGTGCTACCCTGTGGAAGTCCTGCATGGTTGATGTATGCTCTGCCTGTGTGCTGGGGAAATGGATGTATTCCGAAGCATATGGCAGCAGGGCGTTGAGGAACTGTGTGAGAAGGTGTGATGTGGCTGACTGGGTTATGCCTGTAGTGTCCCCTGTTGGTCTCTGGAATGTGCCCATAGCAAGCAGGCACATGACTGCTGTCACTTTTGTCTCCACAGACATTGCGTGGCTCCGTCTTGTGAGTGCCTGCATCTCTTCACTGCACAGCTCACAGAGCTGCTTCAGAATGGCCCTGTTCAGGTGATACCGGACCACAATCTACTTGTCGGTGTAATTCTCGAAGGTGGTGTGGGCACGGTACCACCTGTTCCAGGCATACCACCGACGGGCCCTTCCTTGGCCACGTCGTTATTCCTCCTGCCGCCTCATACCTGTCATTATGGCCTCCATTAGGAAGCATGCACTAACCTTGGCCTGTGATGTCCTGTCTCCCCCGGGCGGTTGGCTGCTGCAGGCTGTATGCCACCCTGGTGCACTGCGTGGCACTTTGCCTGCCTCCCTCTCCCTCTCTCAGCCCCTGGTTCACGCTCCACTGCCACCTCTGTCCCACACCCCTGTGGCTGCCTGTGCCAGTCACTCTGTTCCTCACTTTCTCTGTCTCCCTTACTCTGTCTTTTTTTCTGTCTCTCCACCTTCTCTTGTCACTCTCTCTCTTTCCCTCTCCCTTGGCGTAAGTGCTGTCTGTGTGCTTGCACCCTGTATTTATAGGCTCAGGTCTGCTTGGCACATCCAGGTTTTGCTCCGCACTTGCACCATGGTTCCACAGTTGAATATCGTGCTGCGCCTCTTATTCATGGGCATGCCCCCTGCTCTTGTGCATGCATTCATTATAGTTGTGCATTGGTGCAATGGGACTTGTGTTGCGCAATGACTCCCACTGAATATCGCTCCTTGGCGCAAGTCCGCACTTGCACCAGCGCAACTCATATATCCTGGCCATAGTGTACAAATTAATTTTTTGAGGGGCAACATTTTCCCCACATTATAATATGATTTTTGCGACCTATGCAAGCCACTACATAAATGCAGAAACTGATGCAACTCCCCTACAAATGGGAGTTCTCGAAAAGTCTTCCTTGAGCTTGCCTAAATGCTCATTGCCCAGCTGGTGTCCTGCGTTTTAGCAGCTTAAATGTATTGCCAGAGAGTGCCTGTATAGCCTCTGGGTACTGTCTCTTTAAGAGCTGCCTAGATTGCAGTTATAAGTAATCTGAGAGGGAGCTCTGTTGAAAGATGTAACTATTTGCTGAAAATCATTTAGAGTGGTAATGATAAAGTAGTTTGTCTAACCTGCCTTCTTTGCAGCAAGGACTGTCTTGTTCATCCCCACCATTTGGCCCAGGACTGTGGACTGGACCAATCAGTTCAGGTGGGACCCAAAATGGAGCCGGACTACAGGAGCTGTCTGAAGTCAAAATTTGTAGAAATTGTAGTTTGGGGCTTTTGGTGCCTTTTTGCAACTGAAGGGGGAGCTCTTGCTTTGACTGACAGCCAAATCAGCCAACCAAACCTTTTGGATTTGGGGGAAATCCCCAAGCTGCCTGCTGTTTAAGGCAGATCTAAGTTGGGAGCTGAAGAAGCAAGATGCTTGAGAGAGTCTCTGTGGAAAGGTCCGAGTTTTGGCCTGCATGTCTGTCTGCTGCCCTGAGAGGGGAAAGAGAATTGTTTTCGGACTGAATGCAAGTTGTGTGACTAAAGTAAGCTACTGAGGTGGGCCAGGCTCACCCTGAAGAATACCGAAGATTTTGCTGAATGCGATCGGCCTGTCAGGATTTCCAGCTACCCCTAAGCTCCTGGTGTGTGCAGAGACTTTGCGATTGTGACCGAGGAGCGCTTTGCCTGGTACAGTAGAATTCCCTTACATGTAAATGTGCTGTGAGCTGCTGGTGGGTCACGAATTAGTTCCCCACTGTGTGAACTGTGTTCTGCTTGCTGGAAGCTGTATCCAGTCCAAAACGGACTGCATCCGAATTTGTCTCCATGCAGTCTGGGCCTTGCCAGACTGGCCCAGCCAGACTACCCGCTGCACAGAAAAGCCATCGACAAGAGACCTGCCTGGGGATCAGCCCCCTGCTCTGCGCTTGAACAGGAACGATGCCTCGGTGACTCGTATGGGCCCTACTTCTCCTGACATTCCAGATCAACCACCTGCAGTCTCGATTTTCGTCCAGCCTGTATCCAGTCTTGGGTATTGTGAGTAAATACCAGGGTAGCTCCCTGCAACAGCAGCTTAATCTGAGTGTGTCATCTGATTGTCTTGTTTCTTTTCCTTTACGAACTGAGCCCTCTTGCTCTGGATAACAAGTGTACTGCGCATGTTGTGTTTTCCATCACAGGGCCCCAACCAGCTGTGACGCTGGCCAACCCCAGTCAACGGTCCTGGCTAGCCCATCTCTTCTTCACATGGGTACTCAGAGGTGTGACTGTGTGGGGGTACTCAAAGCGAATGCATAACTGCTTGATTGATATAGCCTTTAAGCTAATTAACCTGATTTTGCCCCGTCCCTTGTTCAAGTCCCCTGAATAAATCAGATCTAACTTTTTTTGCATGTAATCTGACTGTGGTTCCAGTTTGTGCTCAACGTACTGTACTGTTGCTATTTGCTGTGCATAACCTTGTTTTACAGGGGTTCCCCCGGGTCGAGCCAGAGGAACCAGCCCTAGTGGTAAGTGCAAACAGTGTGGGTACTTGTGTGGGGTACCAGGGGTATTGTGAAATTTATTATTGTACAGTGTTCAGGACACTAGAGGGGGAAAGAGGGGGGTTACAGTGTCCTGGAGGGCTGTAGCCAGGTTAGCTTAACCACTACCAACCCTGGCCTCCGGGTGGAGGCACCCGTTTCAGAACTCAGGCCCCTTAACCTGCTACTTGCCAAGCAGGCAGGGGTAGTAGCCCTTGGGATAACGCCACCTAGGGGTTACACTGAGAACTGCTTTAGTTTTCTACAAGACCTAACACAGAATCGGTGCCCCCAATTGTAGAGCAACAAACAGGGGGCAACTAGGGGCAACAAACAAGGTCCTGCTGTACAAAATGGTGGTACAATTTTTGTGCAAGGTTGCTAATTAGGAGACAGTATAGCACAGTGGTCTAAGGCTCTGAGCTGCAAATTTGGTGACATCCAGCAGATCAGACCTGGGTTTGAATCCCACAGCTTCCACTTGCATACTGTGTGACCCTGAGCAAGTCACTTAACCTCCTTGTGCTCCCAGGTCGCTCCTGTAAAAAAGCTTTCAGCTTAGTGTGCTATACCTGGTTAAACAACTAAATAAATAAAAGTACAAGGTCACTCCTGCTTATTTGTATGTATGTGTGCCCCAAAAAAAAAATTATAACATGAGAGGATACTGGACAGGCAAATGGTGCACCCCATGGTATAGCAAGATGTTGCTTCTCAGAAACAAATGTGTATACCATGATAACTTGCACTAGGGACGCACACCATCGGCATGAAACACTGCCCAGCATTTCTAAGAGAAAACAAGGAGGCAGTCTGCGTCTTTAAATGTAGGCATCACCCTCACTTGAGGGCAGGGTTTCATGACGCTCTATATTTTGAAATCGGATCCTATTATTCTTGAGCCCCGTGAATCAAGAGGATGATGCAGATGTAACCTGAAGCTCACTGAAAGCGGCAGCGGTGAGTCCGACTAGTGGAAAACGAACAAAAGGGAGGCTGAACGCGACTAAATCAGATCCGAACGCGAAGCAGCGACGATGACGGTAGCGGTAGATTTATACACGGCTGCTCCGCTGTTATTCACCTTCCTGGCCGTGATCTTGGCGTCCATCTATTTCAAACTGAGATCGCCAGGTGACAAGCACGCAGCTAAGGCAGCGAAAGGAGCAGAAAGCGAAGACTCCAAGCCAGAGACAGCCGAGGACCAAACTGATGGAGAGAAGCGAAGTGATGGAGAGGTGGAAGCCAAAAAAGAGGAGGGCGTGAAGAAAGAGGAGAAGACGAGCGAAAAGGAGGAAAAGAAAGAGGACGAAGGAAAGGAGAAAGCTGGAAATGTCGCAGTGAAAGAGATTGGAGGTGGAGAGAAAAAGGCACCAAAGAAAGAAACTGAGAGAGAAGAAAAGAATGCAAAAGCTGATAAGGAGAGTCCGGCCAAAGACAAGACAGTGTCCAGCAAGGCCAGCGAGGCAGAGAAAGAGCACAAGGTAAGGGGGCATTGAAGCTGTGGCTAATAGGCAGAAAAAAACACACAAAAAAAAACTAAAATATTGACAAATGGTGCATGCAGCTCAGTAGCATATTTTTTTCAAAGCAAAAAAACAAAACAAAACACCCATGTAATGTATGATGTATATATTTCCCGTTCAGTACATATACACTGATATATACCAACTTTTGGTTTCGTCACTACTAAGTTACGGTCGTTTTTATTCACTAGTAAAGATACTGTAACTGTGTTTGTTATTCCACTGCAAAGTACTATGTATTCCCAGAATATCCACCCATCCGCCTGTCTTGTGTATAAAAATACACTTTCTTAAATTTGCAGTGATTTGGAAACATAACATTCCAAGTTGTTACCCAACCCCAGCCCTCTTACTTCAGCAAAACAGGTTGTCTGCAGAAATATTCTCACTTGATTCTGTTTATGTTGCCAGTCAGCTATGGATTATTTAGGAATTGGCTTCACGCTGAGTAACCAAACATAGTTTTCTGCTGACTGCAAGCGGTATCTCTTGTAAGAATTGCTTAGTTTTAGGATGACTGGATCCTCCAATCACCAGGATGCAGGGACGTTAGTTACATAAAGTGCATTCTTGTCTGCTGAATGTTTGCAGGAAGAGGGAGGCGGGTTGTAATGTATGCAGTCACTTTCTTTTTCTTGTGCCAGGACTGTTCTGAGCTGGTAGGCACTGTATAGCATCAACTCAGGAAGCCATTTCTGTGACTGCATCAGTAATACCCAGTAGAGAAAGTTGTGCCATGTCATGCACTTCAAGCAAGAAAGACAAGGCAGTCTGCTCACTGGTTTTCATAATTGTGAATACCATGGATCGTGTAATGGAGACAGCCCTAGTTATTGTCCCATTCAAGAGCAAGAAATTATGCAATGGTCCATGTCTGTTACTAATAAATGGATCTTTGAGACCTCGAACAGTTCATAGTATCAGGTGTTCTATTGGACAAAGATTCAGTATCTTTGGTACCATTTGTTGTGTTTTAGCCAGTTTCGACTGTAAAATGCTGCAATTTATTACTGATGTTGCCTTTTCCAACCAGAGTAATTGTCCTAATATCAGTGCATCCATTGTATTTTAATCTAAGAGGGCCCATGTTGAGAAGGCACTACAATAATTATTGTACTTGCATAGCGCTGTACTGTCATTTTTTTTTTAGTGTGTAGAAACACTAAGTGAATTCTTAAAGAGCTGCTGACATGTTATTTTTCGGGAGGCAGGCAGCTCCTGGCAAGGAGTTGCCTACCCTAGGACCTAAATTAGCCCACAATTAAGTGTTTTCAGCCAAGGATTATTTAGATATTTGACATACTGTTCCTGTGATGTAAATTCCTGATTGGCAGCTTGCCACAGAGCTTGTGCTTCAGCGCCACCCACAAAACCACATTCTGAAGATGCAGAAGGTGCTGCAGGGCTATAGATAGCATTATAATGTTTGGGGAGGCCCTTATTGCTAACTGGAATCACGCAGATTACAACCTTGTTATGACACCACTCTGTTATTAACCTTTCTTGAGTATGCCATATCAATGGTATACCAAAATGAAATGCTCATAACATTCAGTGTTCTGAATCTTCCTACATGAATTACGACTGTTTAAGGTAAGAATTACTCAGAAAAGTAATTCGGTCTGCGATTACACAATCTTGGTAGTCCATACACTGTGAAATATAATGTATGGTCTTTGGTTAATAACTGCGCTGAAAACACTTCGCAAGGTTGCCATGACATCTGAAAACCTCTCAAGCTAGGCTCTTGAGGTTTACAGTGATGTCATGGCAACCTCTCAAAGTACTTACAACGTAATTATTAACTAAAGATCATACATTATTCTTTATATAATGCCATCAGGGCAACAGCAGCCTTTATCTGCGACTTGAACTTATTACAGGCACTTGTACATGTTAAGGGGGTAGTATTACGTGGTACTGCACCCTTAACATGCACAAGTGCCTGTAATAAGTTCCAAATAGCATGTAAAAGCCGCCACTGCCCCCGATAGCATTATAATGCTATCTGTAGCGCTGCAGTCCCTTCCCTACTTCGCGTCATCAAAATGCAGTTTTGTGCACAGGGCTATGGCGGGCATTTGACTGCAAGCTACCAATCAGGAAGTTAGGTTGCAGGAATAGTAAGTTAAATATCTAAATCATCCATGGCGGAAAAACTTTTAATTGTGGGCTAATATAGGTCTTGGGGAAGGCAGCTTCTTGTCAGGAGTTGCTTGCCCCTAAGGTTTTTGCTGCTCTTTAAAAGAAAATGTGGTAGGTAAATAATGGGTGTTCCTTTTTTTTTTTTTTTTTTCAGGTAACGCATAACATTTAATAAATTATTTTAGTTGTACTGTTGTGGGTTGTGGTGGTGGGGTATCTCTGATTTATAGGCCTCACTAAGGGGAGCTGTGATTCATTTGCCCTTTTTTTTTCTGGGGGGGCTTCCAGTATCCCGTTGTCCCTAGTGGGAAGCACAGATTTTGTTCTTCACTTTCTTGTGGCTCTGATTTTTAACCAGCCACGTGCATCAGCCCCTCACCACATTGGTAGCGCAACCGCTTGTGGCCCAATTTCAGGGAAGAGTTTAGGTCATTGGGGACTGGCCAGGGGGAAGAAGATGGAGCATCCGGGGGGGGGCACCCTTCCTCTGGGAAGGGAGGCTGTTGCCACCACTGCAGTACTACCACCCGGGTGACCACAGGTGGCAGTGCAGTTGGCAGGCAGCGTGGGAGAGGGAATGCAAACAGAGGTCTGCATAAAAGTATGCTTGTGTGCATCTGCTGGGCCTCCGTGCATGCTGCCCTCCCAAGGGCAGGGACTTCAGTAGAAAACAGTCTGAGCACTGCGAACCTTGGCACACTCTAGACCTGACCCTGACTACAGTCCACTGTGGGAGGCACCAAGGGAACTTCCAGCACTGTGGCACTGGAGGAGGCAGACGTGAGGTGGGAAGGGGGAAAGCCCCTGCTGGTAAGGGGCAGGTATGCTGGGGGATGGGGCCGAGTCCAGCCAGTGCAAGGTTAAGTCAGGTGAAAAAAATATGAATTATTAAAAAAAAAAAAAAAAAACTATGTGAATGAGATTTGCCTTGTGCCATTATTCTTCCAACCACTCAAGTACCTCAGGGGTATAAACAAGGCACAGGAGGGTAGCATCTTTCAGAAAAGGTGTACAAGAACAAGGGGTATGATATGAGGCTGGGGGGGGCGGTAGGCTCAGGGGCAACGTGAGGAAGTACTTTGTCATAGAAAGAATAGTGGATGCTTGGAACAGCCTCCCTGCAGAGGTAGTGGGGGCAAAAACGGTAGGGGAATTCAAGAATGCATGGGGTAGACATAAGATTTACTCTCTCACTAGGGAAGAGGGGGTAAGCTGCAGATCAGCTAGGGTCTGTGGTATTGCATTAGGCAGGGAATTGGGGCAGATTAGGTGGGCCACACGGTCCTTATCTGCTGTCCCCTTCTACATTTCTATGTTCCATTCATGTGATGCCTCCAAAATGCATTCCAGTACTATACCTTTGGCTGTTGCTGAATGCTGTCAGAGGTGGAGGAGGTGTCTGCTCTCCATCTCTGGGTGAAGGAAAGTGCCTTTCACTGCTCTCCCTGTGCTTCCTGGTGCCTTAGGGAGCACATGACCAGGAATGGAGGCAAATTAGCTTCCAGATATTTGGGATGATGCTAGTAATGTGTTCAGGCATGTTCCTGAGTGTTGAGGTTGGCAGGGAAAGGGGCAAAATTGATACCCATAGAGGCGAGACTAGTAAGATGACATCACCACCAAGGCAAACAGTGCCATGCTGGCCTCTGGATTAGCTCTCGTCCCCCAACTTGGTGGAACTTGCGTTTTTAGCTCAGAGCTCATCATCATTTGAAGTCTGGAGGGGAGTAAGCCTCGGAGAGTTGTGCATCTGCCATGGAGGTTGCCCGTTCCATTCCGCAGGAGAGCTGAGAGGGGAGTAAGAGGGCATCTCCAGACCACATGGGTCCTGTGGAAAACAGAGTAAGACCATCCAGAACTAAGAGTGGAAGAAGGGGCACAGAGCAGTTACCTCGGGGGGGGGGTGGCACTAAGCATGACCGGTACAGAGAAGTTAGCACTGGCACCAGCTTACGAGAGAGCATGGGAAATGCATAGCAGTGAAATTAAAGAAGGACTGTGGTCACAAATTACTGGCATCAATAAATTCAGAATATGGATTAACATAACCCTAATCACCCTCATGCCAAAATTGAGATCGCTAAGTTACTTTGTTTAAAAGTTACAAATCATTTTACAACCCTAAATTCTCCGCCTGTTCAAAAAAGCCAGTTTCAGTGAAGCAGTGCTGATGATGTCCTCTCCTGAACTCCCAGTCTAGCATTCCCTGTCAGCAAGCTTACAGGATCTGCTTCTCCAAAATTTAAAAACTATATGCAAATGGTTTTCTCCAGTAAAACAGGCAGCACCATTCAGTAAACATTGCTTTAAAACCTGTGTGTGTTTCAGGTTTTGTAACAAAGTTGACAAATTCATATTTTTGTTTTTGATGCTTTTTTGTTGCGGTCCTTTTCTCCTGGGTTGCTGGATGGTAAGTCACAGCACACTAATGTGAGATTTGCAGACTGGACATTTCTGATGTGGTGAAAGGCTGTGATCATTCATGCCTGTCATTCAATTGAGGTGATTTCTCAGGATGGCACTTTATAAATCAATTATTCCATCACCCTGTAAATGGAGGTGGGAGAGGTAATGCTGTTTTGAAACCTTACAAACAGTTTCTATGCGGTAGCCAGCTTGATGCTTAAACACTCACTCGATCACTATTTTATTCATCATCAAAGTATGAATGAATGAATGGGATACTCCGTTGAGCAGAGCTCATTTTCCGTTTTCTCATTGACAGGCTGTTACTTGGGTTATATTCAGGCTCTTCTGTGTTGTACTCCACATTACAGTGACTGTTTTACCAGGGCTAACACTTCCACCCCTCGTAGAAATTAACACAGATATGGCCTCTATTAAAACTTATTGTAAAGCAGACACTGACAAACAGCAGTGCAGTTACCAACATTGCAACCCTTGCAACAATACAGCTTTCAAATAGGCACTGCAGAGTAGCCCTTCACATGGTATCGGCAGCCTGGAGGCATGCTGACTCGGCATCCTGCAGCTCTGGAGAAATGAACCACACCCGAAAGGCATTAAAATACACATTTTTCAACTGTGTTACAAAACCTGAAACACATAGATTCTGTAGCACTGTGTTTAGAATGGTGCTGCCTGTTTTACGTGTGAAAACCATTGCAGAATGATCGTTTAACTTTAGAGAAACGGGTCCTATAAGCTTGCTGACAGGGAGGGTTAGACTGTGAGTTCAGGAGATGACATCATCAGCCCCTCTTCACTGAAACTGGCTTTTTAGTACAGCAAGTGAAATCAGGGCTACAAAATAGCCCATCACTTTAAAATGAAGTAACATAGAAACCTAATATTTGGTATGAAATTTACTGGGGGTATGCATATTCTAATTCTGCAATGTAGCACTTCTGGTCAGAGTCCCTCTTTAAAACCAAATGTTAACAGTTTTCCATGCTCCTTCTCTGACATATGTCTCTCCTGCAGGAGCAGGTAGTCCGCAGCTGTTTTTTTTTTTTTAGATGGTTTAGGACCTTACTTCTCTTAATTGGGCTAGATAGCCCGTTGACATTGTAAGAACAAATAGTCAGAGCTGAATTAGCCATTTTGATCTTTTCTAGTGATAAAGGTTACTCTCTGATTAGTGTTGTCTCTGTGCCCCTTCATTTCCCTGTATCCATAATGTGCCAAGTCCACTTCCTTTTGTACCCTTTGCATTTGCATAGAGCTATATAAAAGTAGACAACAAACCCGTTGAAACGTGTAACAAGTTGCAACTACATACAGCCATTATGACTTCCACAGTTGGAGATCCTGATCTGAGGATCTCTGTGTACGTACTCCCTGGATGGGGGAGGGTGTTACAGGGAGAGGTTTGTGTAGTCTCTCTTTTGACAGACCCTCTCCAAGAGCTAAGCTAAGATGGAATATTGGCTCTGTGTTGCCTTCAGTGATTGCCTCTCGCTTCTCCGATGGTTTAAAAGAGGCAGGCCACTGATCACCAAAGGCTAATCTATTTGAACACTTTCTGGACTTCTATGTAATCGCACTACAGTCCACAGAAAAGTTATTGGCTTCCATTTAAAGCTCCGCTGACTTCCAGCTAGTCTGCCATCATACTTTACTGATTTGGACTCTAGATATGTCAACAAGAGGAAAGGAAGGGGGGGGGACAGGCGTGGGCATTCTTTATATCTATACAGAAACCTTTGTTTGGCCGCCGCAGAGGCCCCTTCCCCAGCTGACATACCCCCCGAGCCATTTCGGCCAGCCTGTATGCCTAATGATCCGACCCCAGTGTTCCAATCTCCAGTTGGGTATCCAATTGGGTGCCCCAATAAGCAAAGTTATATTCTCGTCTGATTCTGCCAGGGACCAGCTTTCTTCAGTCTCTCTTTAGGACTGACCCTCTGGTGTGGAAATTTGAGGACTCGTAAGCCCCCCCCCTCCCGAAAGACCTATTCGGTCCTCCCAACGACAGGGGCCCGCCTCCGCAATTTTTGCCACTGTAACAGGCCACTGTTACTAGGGCCCATTTAGTCCCTTGGATCTCCACCTCTAAGTTGTTTGCTGACCCCCCCCCAACAGACCAGATGCCTTTATTTATACTGAGATCAGCTCGCCCGGGGGCATGCCGCATGCCACCTGGTCCCAGGTAGCCACCCTCAGGCACCAAGAGGGCCCCCTCCCACCGTACACCACCAGCTGCTCCCCGCCATAGTCCCCCCCCAACATCATTCCCTTCTTCAACATAAGTTCCTTACAATATGCACCCAGCGAAAGAGTTAAAACTAAATAAATAAATCAATAAATAACAGCATCGAATTTAGTAGTTCGTTGTGGATTGTGTGTCTCTCTCTCTCTCTCTCTCTCAGTCCCGGTGCATTTAAGCTCTCAGAAAAAAAAATAATAAACTTCACCCAAAGTAAACCAAATTACTCGATAATTGGTTCAGTTGTACATGTGGCATGTTAATTCTGCTACTTGCTTGTCTTTAGGTCCCCTCTTGTCCTGAGATGTTGTGCAGTTGTCCTCACTCACTGCAATCGCAGTCTGGCCCTCTTTTTCTCCTCCACATCTTCTCGAGCGTTTCCGCGCCTTTAACGTGTCCCACAAAGCGGAAGTGCCTGGCTGCTGTCCAGTTCCCTGCCTCTTGGGTCCGCTTACTGACCAACTTCTGCTCTCCAATTGTCACTGGCCCAATGGCAGGCCTTGATCTGGTATGGAAATGCCATATTGTTTCAGGTAGGGCTCCGCGTCCTTTAGCTCTTTTTTTTTTTTTTTTTTTTTTAATTTTCCTATTTTTTCCCCCACGCCTCTCGTCGACCATCGACTCTGGTCACAGACCCCTGGAGCCCTGGCCACTGGATATTGCCGTCTCCCCCGGTCATCCCTGGCTTGCCCCCCAGAGAGTGGGGCCGCGGTTCCGACCCCCTATATCGGACCGCGGAACTGTGACTGGTTGGGGGAACGGCTCCGGTGGCCAATCAGGGCTTTCCTGGGGCAGAGCATCACCGAGATGCAAGGCGTGGGATTTTGTTCCCTCCCATTTTCCCTCCCCAAGGAGGCGGGGACGTGCAATGACGTCAGCGTCACCGCCCCCACTCCCCCGTTTGGGCGTCGGCGGTGCGGGTTCTCGGCCTCCGCCAGGAGTCTCAGTGCTCCGAATGTTGCCCGCACCCTCCCCAGAGAGGAGAGCTGCCCATCGGACGCTCAATCCTTCTCCCCGGCCTGACCCTCCAGCGATCCGGGTCCGTTCCCGAACCCGGGTCTCCGGCGTCGCAAGCGGAAATCCCACCACTGCGCCGGCGGGCCGGTTGGTCCTTTAGCTCTTGAAATTGAAGTGGGCTTTGGTCTGAAAGTATTTTTAGATGGGCAGGGTACTCGACAAAGGCTTTTTGCTGCAACATTCGTACAATAGTTAGGACTTGTCTTCTAGCCAGCAGTTGGGGGGGGTATCCTGATTTAAAAAAAATAAATAAATAAATAAAAACAGCCTTACATCTCCGAAATACACAGTCTTTTTGGACCAGGCAAGAGAAAGTACCTCTTCCTTCGTTCTATAATCTAAGAAAGCCAGTATTACTGATTTTGGTTTTGCTTTAGGATCCCTTGCTCTGGGGATCAGAGATCAATGTGCATGGATTATATTTAAATTTTTATCTGGGGGGATATTCAGGATTTCATGTATGACAGAGTCTATAAAACGGACCATGTTTCCAGTTTCAGTTCCCTATGGAAGACCATGTATTCTAATTTTATTGCGGCGATTTCGATTTCTAAGTCCTCTAATCTCTGTTCAAGTATTTTAGCACGATAATTTAAATCCAAGAGGGCTTTGTTGTGTATATCTGTTGTAATGATGTAATCCGCTGCCACCATTTCCAAGTCGCCTGTTCGCTGGGTTACGGTCGCGATATCCCAATACTGCTCTGACACTTTGGTTTCCAAACACTGTAGTGTCTCGTTTATTTGTTGCAGTGTCTAGCAGAGTTGCTTTGATGTTGTTATTGTGCATTCCATCTCCTCTGTTTCCCCATAGCTTGCACTCAGGTCTGGTGTCTCTATAGGCTGGCGGGCCGCGGCCTGGTGGTTCTGGTAAAAATAAATTTTTAGCTGTTTTGCAGTCGAGTTCTGTGGAATTTCTTTCCATTTGTGTTTTGGAGGCACTGGAGAATTTACAAGGCCCAGTTTGATGTACAAGATGGTATGTTTTAGCCGCAATGTCCGTTGATTTTGTTTTTAGCCGGGTCGGAGCTCAGTAATTAGGCTGCCATCGAGTTGGTGTTCAGACTGGAAGTCAGATAAGTTTGTATTTTAATGTATCGTGTGATTCTATTTTGACTGTACAAGCGCTTTGATCACTGGAAAAGCACTTTTTACAAATAAAAAATGATTTGATTTGATTAAGAGGCCAGGGACTGTACAAGCATGGAATCTGGGAGCAAAAACTGCTCCTCCTCAGTCATGCAGTAAACCTAGTGATGCCTGCTTCAGCCCACACAGCAGATCAAAGAATGAAGAAGTAGTGTTCGCAGTTTGGGGAGCTGAAGAAGTTTCCTGAAACATGTGAGCTGTCAGAGATTTGCCAACATCCAGTGATTCAGAATTACATGCTTCTTCATGAGGGAACTTGAGATGGCTGTGAATGTAGTCCACATAATGTGGACTAAAACCTTTTTGCAGGAACACAGAGTGCAGAATTTAACCCCCTTCGGTAGTCCATTCATGGGACCATGAGTCAGAGCTACAGAAACCTGCCATGGCTTATAGGCCATAAAATCGAGTTCAAAATGATGGCTATTTGGTTGCATGCTCTGCATCAGTGGGCCTCATAATTTTCCACCCCTGCCCCCGTCATAGGAGCTTCTGCGCCTTACTGCCCCCTCCCGACCACTCCACCCCACCAACAAGGGATTGCCGGAGATTCCCAGGGTGCGGTTGAAGTCATCTGGTGCTCGAGCTTTTGTAGCTTATGTAGTCCCTACCCTGTGGAACTCTATCTCGTCGAGCTCGGGAGTGCCTGATGGTGGAGAGCTTCAAAGCCACACTGAAAGCTTACTTATGTAATCTTGCTTTTTTGTAATTAAAGTGGATTTTAAGTTGTTGTTAATTAAGCAGTAATGCCCGACAGGGTGTGAGTCATGCTGGGATAACGTCACGCCTCAGGTGGTTGGGCATGAGGCCACAGGCTGAATGCATCCAACGACTGAGGCGTGACGTTATCCCAAACGACACACACCCTGGAGGGCATTATTGCTATTATACAATGGCTCGTTGTTATACAGAATAAAAAATTAATTTTAAAGATGTTTTTGTGTGGAAAAATATTTTTGTTTTTTACGAGAAGATGAAACAATCAATGAAAGGCTCCATAAAATGCTCATCTGCAGGTTCACAGTGAGGCTGAGACTAGAGCCGTGATGTTGTGCTGGGATAACAGCATGGGGCCAGCCCAAGACTGACCAATCAGAGTCCAGGATTTTTTTCTTGCCATTGTATAATGGAATTTTAATGATTTATGGTGTTTATATCGACTGTGATATTTCTTTTGTAAAGCACTTTGATAGTTGTGAATTGCACTGTATAAATAAAGCTCTATTATTATTATTATTGTATCTGATTTTATCGGTATTCGTAAAGGAATTGTAATAGGTGACTAAATCATATTTTTTGCAATTATATACTAAAGAGGTGTCTTTCAGATCTCCTTAATAGTGCCTGTTAAAACTGGAGCCTTCCCAAGGGAGATGAGCAGTGGACATTTAAGCTCTGCTTACCCTAGAAGTCCTTTTCCATCAGTAACTTTAGCAGTGAGTTGGCTAGGTGCAACTGCCCTGGTGGTATGCCTTTAAGATAATATTTATTTAAATGAGCTTAGGGTCATAGCCAGTCAAAAAATAGGAAGGGGAGTGAGCTGAGTGAGAGCTGCCTGAAGGCTTCAGAACTTTTTCTCCGCTGGACTGAGCAACATTGCCCCTGAGGTACATAGAAACATAGAAGTTGACGGCAGATAAGGACCGCAAGGCCCATCCAGTCTACCCATTTCTTTTTCTACCTTATGAATGTGCCATAGGCCTTTGCTCTATCATTGACCTATCTCTTCATACTCATCTGTATTGCTCCCTTATGCCTATCCCATGCCTGTTTGAAGCTCTGCACTGTATTCATATCCACCACTTCCTGAGGTAGGCCGTTCCATGCATCCACCACCCTTTCTGTGAAAAAGAACTTCCTCACATTACCTCTTAATTGGCCTCCCTCTAATCTCATGCTGTGTCCTCTTGTCCTGTGCTATTTTGCTTATATTGAAACATGTTAGACTCTTTCACCTTGTTAATGCCCTTAAAGTGTTTGAATGTTTCAATCATATCACCTCTCTCCCTCTTTTGCTCTAGGGTATACATATTGAGTTCAGTTAATCTATCCTCATATGTTTTCTGATGCAGTCCCTGCACCATTTTGGTTGCCCTTCTCTGGACTGCCTCAATTTGGTTAATGTTCTTGTGAAGGTGTGGCCTCCAGTACTGCACGCTGTACTCCAGATGGGGCCTAACCAGTGTCTTGTAAAGAGGGATTATTACTTCCCTCTTCCGACTTGTGATACCCCTACTAATACACCCCAACATCCCTCTAGCCTTACCTACTGCTTTAGAGGTCTGCTTGGGTGATTTCAGGTCATCGGTGATGATGACGCCTAAGTCTCTCTCTTCCCTTGTGACTGCCAGCAACTCCCCTCCCAGCCTATAGGTGTCTTCAGGGTTTCTCTTCCCTATGTGCATGATCTTGCACTTCTTTGCGTTAAACCCCAGTTGCCACTCCTCTGACCATTTTGCTAGTTTATCCAGATCTCTTCTCATTCTGCCCACACCATCTGGATCATCTACTCTGTTGCAGATCTTGGTGTCATCTGCAAACAGACAAACCTTACCCTCAGTCCATCTGCAGTGTCACTGATGAAGATATTGAAGAGGACTGGCCCAAGGACTGATCCTCTAGGTACCCACTTGTGACTTGCATCTCTTCTGACTGTATACCGCTTTCCACCATCTCTGTTTTCTGCCCATCAACCAGTTTTCCACCCAGTTGACCAACGTCTGACCCACCCCGAGCCTACCCAGCTTATTAATCAGTCTTCTGTGTGAAACAGTATCGAAAGCTTTGCCGAAGTCAAGGTAGGCAACATCAACTGCTCCCCCTTGGTCCACCACTCTGGTTACCCAGTCAAAGAAATCTATGAGATTAGTTTGACAGGACCTTCCTTTTGTAAACCCATGCTGTCTTGGATCCTGTGCTCCTATGGATTCCAGGTGTTGCACTATCCTTTCGTTAAGGAGTGTCTCCATAATCTTGCCCACTACTGAGCTAAGACTGACTGGTTTGTAGTTCCTGCCCCCTCCCTGCTACCACTCTTGTGGAGCGGGATCACATGAGCCCTTCTCCAGTCTTCTGGGACCTCTCCTGTGCTCAGAGACTCAATAAACAGTTCTGATAATGGCTCTGCCAGTTCCACCCTTAGCTCCTTTAGTACCCTGGGATGTATGCCATCAGGTCCCATTGCCTTGTCCACCCTGAGCTTATCAAGCTCTTGTAGGACCCTTTCTTTTGTGAAGGGACTAGTGCACACCTCCCTCCCTCCCCCCTGTGTCCATGGTGCAGAGCTGTGGGCCCTGCCCTACCTTCTCTTCAGTAAATACTGAGCAGAGGTATCCATTTAGGATAGATGCTTTTACATGGTCCTCCTCATCACACACACCCTTATCCCCTTTGATCTTAGCAATACTCCCTCCGGACTTTATCCTTTCACCAATGTATCTATAGAAAGTCTTGTCACCTTCTTTTACTGTTCGTGCTAGTGTTTCCTCAGTTTGAGCCTTTGCATGCCTTACTGCCTTCCCTTTCTCCCTGTTTTCATCCTGCTGCGTTCCCTTATAGTTCCTGAAGGCCAACCTTTTGGCTCTGACTTTTTCTGCTACTGTGTTTGAGAACCAAAGTGGTGTCCTTCTTTTGCACTTCCTTTTCTCACTAACACAATGGGATGTTGCTTCAAGTATTGCATCTTTAATGCTTGCCCACTTTGCCTGTACTCCCTCACCTGTATTTGTTTTTGCCAGGGCTAGCTTAACTCTGTTGGCCATCTGGGCAGTGCCTCTGTAAGTGGCACCTAGATTCTCCAAGAGTCACAGTTACACATAATTCTTTTGGAACTCAGAGCAATCTTTCTTCTCAAACTATTTGTTCCTGTCATAAAAGGGCAGACTGTACAAGGTCGAACACCACTGCAGTGTTTTACAATCAAGAAGAGTTGACCAGATCAGGAGTTCTCTGTTTGCAGGCTCTATAAATCTGGTCTCTCACCTTCTCCCTGGGAGTCAGCTTTTCAGCTATTCACCTCCCAGGTAAACACAATACTCTGGCAGATGCTGTAAGTCATATCAGTCAAGGCCAGAGTGAATGGATTCTATGCAAACAAGTACTAGCCACAGTGTTCAGGTGGTTGGACAGTCCAGAAGTGGATCTGTTTGACTGTTCCCTCAGCTTCCAGTTTCCTCAGTTCTGTTGCAGACCCCAGTCCCGGGATCGCTTTCCCTGGATACCTTTTTGTCCTGGTCTGGTCAGGGATGTCCCTATATGCATTCCCTCTTTTTCCCCTGATACTCAGGGTATTTCTGAAACTCGGACAACAGCCTGCATCAGTGATCCTGGTGACTCCAGATTGGCCCAAGCAAGCCTGGTACCCTCTCCTTCTCTCAATGTCCTGCAGCAAGCCCATTCGCCTGCATCCAGTTCACTCCCTGCTGACCCTTCCTCATATATCCAGACATACACTCTCTTCACCCCAAGGCCTGATTCTTGAGGAGTTAGTCTCCATCCTCACGGTACTCTGAACAGGTCCTTAAGATACTGAGGATGACTAAAAAAAACAAACAACTAACATTAAGAAGACTTATGCAGCCAAATGGAAAAGGTTCCCCTCTGGTGCAAGAGCAAAACGGTCGAGCCCCTTTCACCCGAGACCCTCATCTGGTACTCTTACAGGCGTCCGGCTTGAAACCATCTCCCTCAAGCTTCACCTGGCGGCAATTTCAGCCTACCTTTCGGTGGGAAAGAAAAACACAGTTTTCTCCCCACATCATATTTAAACAGTTTTTCAAAGGCCTCTTGCACCTCCAGCCTCCAATCAGGGAGCCTGTTCCTCCTTGGAGCCTGAACCTTTGCATAGACAGGCTCATGAAACCACCCTTCGAGCCTATGTCCACTGCCCACATCAAGTTTGTAGCTTGGATGACAGTCTTCCTGGTAGCCATTTCCTCTGTCAAGAGGATTTCAGAGCTACAGGCCCTGTGCACTGACCTAAATTACATCATCCCTCACAATGATAAAGTTGAGCTCGGGACAAGTAGGAAATTTTTATCAAAGGTGGTTTCAGAGTTCCACTTAAACCAGTCCATTACTTTGCTGGCCTTCTTTACCGAGAAATCCACTTCTAGCAAGCAAAAGCTCCACAGCCTGAATGTCAAAAGAGACATCTTTTACTACCTAGAGCATACTAGACAGTCCAGAGGCTCTTCCACTCAGTTGTTCCTCACCTACGGGTATGTAGGCAGAGGAAGACCAGCTATCAAGGGAACTGTTTCCCGTTGGTTGGTCTCTTGTATCACATTCTGCTATGAGAGCTGGTCACTAACCTCCAGTGGGGCTCAGGGCCCACTCCACCAGGGGCACTGCAGCCTCGCTTGCAGCAGCAAGAGACATTCCCCTCCTGGATGTCTGCAAAGCAGCTACCTGAAAATCTGTGCACACCTTTGTGAAACACCACAGTTTGAGTGTGAAGACCAGATCTGATGCCAAATTTGGAAGGGCGGTTCTGCAGAGCCTCTTTTCTAAGTAGGTTCTATGCCCACCTACCACTTGGTACTGCTCGGTAGTCTGCAAAAGTTACTGATGCTAAAGGACTCCTGGGGTAAGAAGAAAAAATTACTCACCGCAGTAATCTTCTTTCTTTCAAGGGGTCCTTTAGCATCAGTAAGCTCCCAGCCTTCCTCCCCGGTTCACCTGTCGGAGAAGGGCTCTTGTATCACATCTCTTACCAAATTTGGAGTTTCTTATCGAGGAGTTTTTAACTCATGGTGTTGCTTCTGTTTCCACTTTTGTGGACATTTGCATGTTTTTTGAATCCTGTTGATTTCTTTTTCGGGGCATGTGCCCTTGTTTTCCTTCGAAAAAATTCTGAAGCCTTCAGGCAGCTCTCACTTAGCTCACTCCCCTTCCTGTTTTTTGATTGGCTATGGTCCTAAGCTCATTTAAATAAAAATTCTCTTAAAGGCATACTTCCGGGGGCAGTTGCACCTAGCCAGCTAACTGCTAAAGTTACTGATGCTAAAGGACCCCTTGGAAGAAAGAAGATTACTGCGGTGAGTAATTTTTTTCCTTTTTTGCCGTGCTAATTGGTCATTTGAGATCTCAGAACAGGACTAGTTAAAAAATGGAGCCCTTGCAAGATGCAGTTGAATGGCAATTTAATTTAGCCTCCCGTAGCCTATAAATTTAAGACTATCCTCCCCTCAAGTGATTTGTAGTATGTGATGAGTGGGAGACTCCCTTAGCAGGGCCAGATTTTTGGATTTGTTCCCAAAATGGTACATGGCATAAAAAATTGAGGCCCCCTCAGTGTAGTCCCCAAAGTGATTATAAGCTAATGTTATAGTTCGGTAACTGGTAAGTGTAACTTATTACAGGTATTTGAAAGTACTATTTAGTAAGCATAAAGGAAGAACTCTGTTTTTATATATTGTAGCTTCTTTCATGCCCCATGTATCCAAAAGCGCTTTACAATCCATGAACAGTTATATCAGCCATTAGTTGCACCCACGACGGAGTGTTGTGTAAGGGTTAAGCAGAAAGGAGAGCAAGGGAGAGGGCAGAGGTTAAGCACAGAGAGGCAGCATGACTTGCTCAAGTGTGTTAAGTTATGGTGATGGAATTCAAGCCTGGTTTACAGCTTTGCATTCTGACAACTAGGGTGTACCATATCCAAGTGCTACTTTTATTTGTTAGTGGAAGATCCTGAAGAGAGACCTATTTATTAGGTCCCTACTTGGTGGGCATGGAAATTGGAGCCCCTGTCTAGGGGTATGCATATCGGACCAATATTTTGTTGGGCCTAGACATCTGAAGCCCCTAACACTGAAAGGGGTGATTTTTAGGAGAAAGTGGGAATGTGCAGTGAGGGTACATAATGCCCAAAGTAATCATCTGGTACAGCCTCACAGATTAATTTTTGACCTTAATTCTGTCTTGGGATTTGGTTTCACTTAGGGTGAAGGTTCTTAACCAGTACTTTGATGTTCATAACATTTCTCTTAGCTGAGTGGCTTGCTATTCATTTCTGCCATTTTTCAGTCTATAAGAATTTTGGTGACCACGGCAGTTCTCAGTTTGGTCAGAGGCCCTTTGCCCCACTACGCTCAACTGCCACAAGGGGACACGTCACTTTTGGGTCAGTCTCGTCCCTTTTGGAAGGGGTTGCCACCATCTGCCCTCTTGGATAAGTGACTACAGGATCAGGGTAGAATCTTTGGGGGGGGTTGGCCTCACGCTACCCCCAACCCTGTTATATTATTCTAATTTTGTCCCTTCCTAAGTCTTCTCTCATCACTAGAGAGGTCACAGTATACGCACAGTCTGACATCATCAAATTGATCGATGTGCAATTACGTCATGCAGACGAAACAGGAGCTGCAAAGCATATTCAGATGGTGGCAGTCTCTCTTTCCTCCCACTGAAACTCAAGCACTCAATAGCCAAAAGGCACCTGGAGCCAGGAGGTGAGATGCCAGGATCAGGAACTGAACACACATTTTCTACGTGAGGCCATGCCCCAAGCCAGCATCTCAGAATTTGGGTTTGTACACATGGCACACCATCTGCTATGGGCAAAGGAATCCTGAGTGAGAAAATGAAAGAGTTCCCTACTAATGTGTAAATTATGACAGATGCTTGTAATTATTATTTTCAGGTGTGGAGGAGGTAAGATTTTAATTACCTTGATCTCCTATCTGAAGTATATCTTCTCTGTAACTGAATCATAGTGGTGAACTCCAGTTGCACTGCACTTCTTGGTACAGAAGTGTACAAAGCATAGTTCTGCCCAATGGCTTTAAGATTTTTAAATGTGTCCGTTTAAAATACACAAAATGATAAATGACGGTAACAATGAGTCATGTACAAAAACTTTTTCCATTACCAGCATCAGCCTGGTTCCCTGTGTCTGGGTCTGCAGCCGGCTTGCTGAGCAACTGAGCATCTTAATCTCAAAAGTGCCAGAGCTAGCCTTAGTGTTTTTGGGGTCCCCATGTTATTCCACAAACATACTCACTGTCCTACACTTACAGACATGTCTGTATGTGTCTCTCCCCCAGTACAGATGGCGGCAGTTAAATCTAGTGGTTAAAGTGCATACCTATGAACCTGGAGACCCAAAGGTTGAATCCCACAACTGCCATGTATTTACTGTGTGACCCTGAGCAAGTCAGTAACCTTCTGTGGTTAATCTCTCTCTAACCCATCTCTGTGCTGTTTGAATTGATGAGTGCCTAAAATGGCAGCAGCCTGGCTGGCCCAGTGGTGCGGAGGGTGAGTGTTGGACGCCATACGGCGACCAGGGTTGTGGGGGTTGGCCTGGGAGGGAAGATTGATCATCAGGGGACAGCTCTACCCCTCGGGGAGAGATAAGGTGACTGGTGCAAGCCTGACCCTGGTGATGGCTGGGGCCCAGGCAGCCAGGGACCATTACGTAGGAGTCAGGGGAATGCTGGCTGCCAGTGTCCGTCTTGAGTGGCATTGGACGACAGCTCCCCTAAGGAGAGAAAGCAGAGGAAAAAGATGGTGCTTCCAGGTTTGGGTGGCCATCGGAGACATTCACAAGTCCTGTACCCGGTGATAAACTAGGCCACACTGCAGGACACTTGACCATAAGTCCTGATGGAAAGCTGGGGTGGATTGTATAATGCTTTGGTACAGCTTTTAAAATCCCCCCCAAAACTCCAGTGCAGACCCTGTCACTTGGTCTGTTGTTCCTAAAATGTATATGCCCATCTATAGGCCAGTCCATGCAAAATGATCCGAAGTGGTAAACCTTAGTAGACATGGAAATGATGGAATAGCATTCTGTGTGTCCCATCTTTCTTTTACAAGTGCGGTCAGAAACATTGCTGTAAGAAAAAGAAATCAAGGGCCATCCTGGTAGTGCCACCGCTGGCTATGCTGGCAAGCTGTCTTCAGTGGCAGACTTGGGTTGCTCGGTGGCTCACGAGGAAAGGGAGGATCGAGCATCCCAGGGACAGCTCTCCACCCTCATTGGGGGGGGGAATGACTGCATCCCAGTACATGGACTTCCACCTAGCAGAAGACTGGTGGCACCACAGGTGGGGAGAAACCAGCTTGGGAAAGGCCCACCTTCGTTCACTGATGGCGTGTGTGCTCACCTCCGTGGAAGCCCCTTAAATGTGCATGTGTGTGTGTATATCATTGTACACTAGCGGCCCTTACGGGTGAAAATGGGGAGAACAGCCCCTGTGGGCAGGTTGAAGACCATGCAGGCCCCGCAAGGTACCATTTCCAGTCACACCTGGACACAATTACAAACCGTAACCATAAATGAAAAAGCAAGGGTATATAAAAATGGTACCAGTATATTTAGTCTTAGTGGGCAGTGGGACTGGTGGCTGGCAACACGGAACAATAGTAACTCCAGTACAAGGTGAGCCATTTTAATCTCCCTTGGCTGATCCCAGGCCATTACGTCAGCTGTGGGGGAGTCTGGGATGTGCCTCGAACTGCACTATATGTCAAATGTCCGGCCGTGAGAACAGCAGTATCGGAAAGATAATAAATATCACAACCACCACCTAAGGTGACATTATTTCCCTCTTAAAGTGATATTCGCGGGCAGCCCGATGGACATTTTCCTTTAAGCGCTGTAGTTGGTTTCAGCGTTTTAGTATACTGTACGAGAGTTTAGATGTTCGCCTTTAAAATGTGGGATGAAATTAAGAGCTGAACTTACTGCCTCTGAGATTTTTAGTTGCCTTATGATGAAACTGAATGGTGTCCCAAAGCATTTAGTGGAACACTCTGCTTTTAAACTTGGACATCTGTATCTCCATTACACATAGCTTGAAAGAGAAACTGTTTGCTAAGTAAACCGTGGAAAGCTGAATTGTTTTACCAGAGATCTGCAACATCCGACCTCTCTATCGTAGGTAGTCTCACATGCTATGACTGCACTTCTATTTAGGATACTGGAACCTAAACCGCAGCTCTTACCCTAATGAAATGTTTAGTGGAGTTACCTTAGTGCAGTGTAACTTCCTAAACTGATATGAAGCTGAAAGCCTTTTTATTAAATTGCTCTGAAAGCAAACTCCCAAATGGTCATGGCTATTACTATGATATTCATCTGGTAAAAGAGCATCAGAAATTGATGTCAGCGTCTACCATAAGATCTCGGTATGTCACACGTGACAGTAGCTCGTCTCTGTGTGGACCAGAGTAGGCTTTGATTGGATGTGCTGAGCCAGCGCTAATTCCTTAAGGTAATTTGCATAGACTGTATTGCCCCATGAATTCTGGCTTGCATTAGGTGGGTGACGGCGTGGGAGTGGGTGGGGCTGACCAGACGGAGGACGGCTGGAGGGGCATAAAAATTTCTATTAAAAAAAAAAAAATAAAAATACAAAAGGAAAAAAGTGGTTGGATCTGGCCCAGAAACATGATCAGGACAGAAAGAGCCTCTGCATCTCCTTTCATTTGAATTTCCAGCTTTTGTAAAGGTAGATGACAACAAGAGGCACAGTATATCATACTGGAAAGATGTCTTGAGATGCAGTTTGTTGCATAGCGCAGGTGCAAATTTGTAATGACTCAAGAGACAGAGGTTCCTGTACGATCTCTGGAATTGCAAACTGTGCCCAGCTGGGGACTGGACATGTTACAGGTGTGAGGGGCTTGCTTCTGGGGAGAGAGCAAGCGAGGATAAGTGCAGGACATCTGATGTTTAAGGCCCCCCCACTGGTCAATTATGGAATAGCTTTAGCATAGACTGTGAAGACATCTGTTGTCTTGGGCAGAAGAAGGGTGCTACCATGCTGAACAGGTGGGGGATAGAGGGGGGCTGCAGCAGGGTCCAAAAAAGAATAGCAAAAATAAGCATTATTCATGACTCTTTACTGCTAGGTGTTCTTGAGTTTACACAGCACTAGTTTTGAACATGGGAGCAGTTTTTATTTTCCATTTAAGAATCCGTGCACTGCATGGCAACCATTTTGTTTGCCATAGCGACGTAGACTTGATTTTGGCTGGTGGAGATATTGTAAGTTCACTGTCTTCTAAGTTTCCAAGTTGTGAAAAACCTTCCGCAATTTGACTTCATGCTGTAACCTCTTCTGAATTTTGGGACTTGAACTTCACAGAAAATGTTTCCCACAAGTTGAAGGTCTTAGACATCCCCAAACTGTGGAAAAAGTTCCCCCACAGTTTCAGGAATTTGGCAGCTACAGTAGTCCGACCCAGATGTTTGGGCTAATTGAGATTTCGGTTTGGCTAGGAAGATTTTTGTTTGGTGACCTAGCAAAACCTTTAACATAGAGCACTGATTTTAATGATTTCACTATTTTTTAAAAACATTAGATTTTCATATTCCTGACAAAACCCACACGTAGGTCAACATGCTGACTCAACTGAATGGACTGTGCTAATGATCTGCTCTGTTTTTTTAAGAACTTCTTTTTTTGGTCCATTACAATTGTGTTCAGCTCTGATGGTATTTCCTTCAGTGCGTGAAATGAAAAAGCACGCTTTTAAAGCAGCAGTGCATGTTTTGGTAACACTTTTTAACCTATACTTTTTATGTTGTTTTAGATTGCCGGTTATCTCTTGTCTTGTATGATATCCTTTTACCCACTTTGAATCTGCTCTTCTTTATATTTCAAAATAATAATAAAGAATAACTTTATTTCATGTAAGCGCCTTTCAAACTATCAAGACGCTTTTACAAAAGATAAAACAACAATAATCAGCAGACACAGCACTAATAATAATAACAGTCTAAGAAGTCGTACTTATTCAATGTCACTAAAGGCCTGAAGCCATAAAAAGGTTTTCAACGCCTGTTTGAAAACTCCCACAGTCGTGCACTCCCGTAGCTGACAGGGTAGAGAATTCCAAAGGGAAGGGGCCATGTACATAAATGCACGGGCCCCCGAAGATTTCAGTGACACCCGTGGAATCTCCAGCAGCCCCTCGTCAGCCGAACAGAGCTGTCGCTCAGGGCGATGGGGAACAAGAAGCTCTTTCAGGTAGTCAGGGCCAAGTCCATGTAGGGCTTTGTAAGTCAGTAAACCAGCTTTAAGGTGATCTGCCACCGAATCGGCAGCAGTGCAGATGCGCACAGGAAGTATATGGGAGCTCAGAAGCCCCCGTCAACAATCGTGCGGCGGGTATCAACCCCAGGTAGCCCTAAGTACAGGGAGTTGCAATAATCAAGTCACAGGGTCACAAAGGCATGGACCAGTGTAGTTAAGTCCCCAGACGGAACAAGGTGCTTGATCCTGGAGATGTTCCTGAGATGATAAAAGGAAGACTTGATGATCGCCGACACCTGAGTTCGTAAAGTCAGCCTGTCATCAAGCACTACCCCCAGGTCTTGCACCCGTTCAGAGGAAAGGATATGGGAGCCACCAAGAAAAAGTCTGAAGGGCTGACCAGCCCTCAACCCCTCTATCTGGTGACCCGGATCCACTACCATCACCTCAGTTTTTCCCGCGTTCAACTTTAACCAGCTCAAATCCATCCAATCCTGGATTTTGGCAAGGCAGTTTTTAAATACCGAGACAGCACTATTCTGGTCAGGTGCAAAAGACAGGTAGAGCTGGGTATCATCAGCATAGCAGTGAAACCTCAGCCCATACTGTCTTAAAATGTCTCAGAGGGGCAGCATATATACTGTAAACAACATGGGGGACAGCGCTGAATCCTGAGGCACCCCACGTAGCAGAGAGAATGGGTCCAAGGAAAAAAATCCCAAACACCACTCTGACTTCTGCCTGTAAGGAAAGATGTAAACCACCTGAGGGCCATACATGTCAGGCCACAGATGGACCTCAGGCGCCCAAGCAGTACCCCATGGCCCACAGTGTCAGAAGCTGAAGAGAGATCAAGGAGCACCAAGATGGAATGGTTTCTCCGATCTCTCACCATCAGAAGATCATTGAGCACCCAAACCAATAAGAGGAGTGCTCCTTTTCTTTTTTTAACATTTCTTTTAAGTTCCCAAGGGGTCCCAAAATACACGGAACATAAAATAATATGTTTATGGACATATTTAGTCATACAATTACATTGTTTTAGAGGACGACAAAACAAAATTTGCTTATAAAGACAGAGTCCAAGAGGTTGTCCAGTTAAATTTTATATGTATATTTTGACAGCAGAGTAACGACCTTTGATAAGATTTGTAGATACTGTAAATTAAGACTTTTTCTTCAAATGTGTTAAATTAGGTTTTTCCATGCATGCTCTACAGTTAGGCAGGTAAGAGTTTAAAACTGTTATAACATTTTCTTAAACTACATTGTTAGTAGACCAGCTGTTGCATTAAAAAGAAATTAACAGAAATAATACAAGGAAGAAGTCATCCATAGACCAACCTTCTATTGCCTATTTATTAAATCAGCCTTCAGTAAAATTAATACCTTTCAGGGTGTGGACACAGTGTGATGTGTTCTAGAAATTGGCTTGTCACCATGTGGCCCCACAGATTGTCAGAGCATTGTCCTGTAAACAAAACTAAATTATTGACATTGACAGGTCATCCTGTAATCTTGCACAGTAGGAAACGGGGGTAAAAACTAAGTTATTTATGTATTAGCTTTTGTTTACTGGGTAAGCACAACTAGACAAGGAATGCCTATTTTCAGGTGCGACCTGGGAGATTACAAAGCAAATCAGAGAGGGAATGATCTGTTTGTGAAAAATGGTTTCCTACTAGTGTGCTGCTAATCTTGTTTTCTATTGTGTGTCTGTGGTGGTTCATCCTAGTTTGCAGTGGTTGCCTAGTTTCCCCAATATAGCATCCATCTGTGCACTTCTTATACTGAATTAGGTAAACCACATTGCTGGATTGACATGTGTAGGATCCATTGATTTTTATTGTGCTGTTCTGGCTAGCAACACACCAGTAGGAAACCATTTTTTCACAAACAGATCATTCTCTTTCTGCCTTATCTGTCCTGATATTAAGAGGCAATTTCAGAAACACACAGGACAAAAGGACATGGAAACTTAAATGTATTAAACAATTTTAATCTAATATTTGTGGACTGGATCTGGACATTGGATTTATGACACACTATGGTAAACTGTAATTATTTTGTTACTTGTAACCCAGATTTTTTTCTCCTCTTCTGTGTTCCTACCTACTGTTTCTAATTGCCTGTTCATTCCTACTTCTCTTACATATTCTTTTCAGCCTCTGTCCTGCCCACCCCTCCCCACCTCACACTTCCCTGTATATACTTACCTACCACTTTGTTTATCCAGGCCTTCAATGTCTTGTGTTATTTCATTCCTTCAAAGCTTCCTTTAATTTCTTAGTATTTCCTACTTCCTACCCTTTCTGCTAACATCTTGTATCTCAAATCTTTCTCATCCGTTTTCCTGTCTTGTCACCTTCTTAGCATCCTTTAATCTTCACATGACCTGTTCCTATTATTGCCATCCCCCCCTTAATTCTTCTCACACATCCAGTTGTTTATCACTTTGCAACTTATACAGACTCTTATCTCAGGGTTTTATTGTTCTGTGTTCCTTTCTTCACTTCTGAGCTTCACACTGCCTACCATTTTACCCTTCCTGTAATTCTTTTCTATTTTATACATTGCCCCACAGTGTATATAAATACTGCTTATGTTGCTCAGTTTTGTCATTCACCTGAAGAAGGGACCTGTGAGGCCCCAAAAGCTCGTGTAGAATTGCATCTTTGTACAAGACTCTTGTTGGTCCAATAAAAGGTATCAAACCTTCCAGCGTTTCCTAATGCAAATTCCTAATCTGACAAACAGCACTAGGTAGTCTAACTAAATTATTTAGCAACATTAGTATTCGTATCAAAAATAACTGTTCGAACCTATATCCTAACTAAATCTGTATCCTAACTAACCTAGTGCCTAGCTTAAATATGCATGTTGCAAAGCATTCCCCAAGAGTGGTCTTATTCAGACCTATAATTCTGGCCACTAATGTTGTGCAGGAGAAGGCTAAATGACAGAGGCAAAAGAGCTTGTTCGATCTTACTGCTCTGCCGAAGCGTGTCAGCCAGTCTCCACCAGCATACCCGCCGGGGGACACTCGGTAGTCACTTTTCAGGAGCATATTTGGAGTGTCTCCCCGATCATGCAAACTTCTGCCTTCTTATAGTCTTGGTGAGGGTACTTTTTTGCAGGTGAATTTTCCAGATCAAAAAAAGAACTTCAGTCCTGCAGATGATGTGCATGCTGAGTGTCTGTATGTAGCAGGTTACTTCTATCTCTGTAAAGTTATTTCTGCTCAGCGGCAATGTGAGAAAGTATTTTTTCACAGAGAGGGTGGTGAACGCATGGAACAGCCTTCCTGAGGAGGTTGTGGGGTCTAAAACTGGGGGAGAATTCGAGAATGCATGGGACAGACATAAGGCAATTCTTGCGGGGAGTAGGAAGAAATAGGCTGTTGCGTTAACTAGGATCTGCAGCTAATCCATTAGGTAGGAAAATGGGCAGACTAGGTGGGCCAAACGGCCCTTATCTGCAGTCAAAGTCTATGTTTCTGTGTAATTCTGGATGAGCCTATGGACTGCTCTTACACATACACCTACCAGCTACAAAAGGCAGCCAAACTACTGGAAGCCCAGATGACAAATGTGAGCCTGCTGGAGGTCTGGCGGGCGAAGCACCCCAAAGAAAAGGACTATTCTTACCACTCGCTGGTTCATCAACCCCACACCAGAATCTATCTTTTTCTCCCTAACCTTCCCCGCCACCTCTTTTGAGAACCATAGTGGCTTTTCATACAAAGGCTTGTTGCCTCTGTGATGGCAGTTTTGATGTTTCCCCATTGTTGCTCCACCCTTCTTCTAGCCTGTTTGCTAGTGCTTTTCTAAGGCACTCTCCCATCTTGCCAAAGTCAGCCCTCCTGAAGTCCAGTACCCTCACTTTTGTATGGCTTGACTCTGTAGCTGAGTTTATCGTGAACCACACTGTTTGGTGGTCATTTGTTCCCAGATGGCTACCCACTTCTAGATCCGAGGTCCTCTCACTCTCCCTATTTGAGAGTATGAGGTCTAAGATTGCTCCCTCACGAGTGGGTTCCAAACCGAGCTGTCTGAGGCATGCCACCTGTAGGGCATCGAGAATGGCTCTGCTCTTGGAAGTGATTACAGCAAAGGTGCTCTGGTTAACATCTGGCACATTCAGGTCCCCCATTAACAGTATCTCCCCTTTCTCTGACGTCCTAAGGATGCCTTCTATCATATCCTTGTCCATTCCTTCCCCCTGACATGGGGGTCTGTATACAACCCCTATGTGGATTGTGGTGCTATTTCCAGTCTCTAAGGTGACCAACAGTGCCTCTTCTCCTCCCTGTTTACTCTTTTTTGTTCCATTGTTTTTTATCCCTTCCCTTACATAGAGAGCTATTCCTCCCCCTCTTCTCCCCTCCCTGTCTCTCCTGTAGGCTGTGTACCCTGGTATGTTTACATCCTAGTCGTGGTTCTCTGTGTGCCATGTTTCTGTGACTGCTACGATATCCGGGCATCCCTCTTCCATCAAGACCACCAGTTCAGGGAGCTTGTTGCCTAGACTACAGGCATTGGTACTCATTACCCTCCATTTCTTGATGGCCTTACCCTTTTTTTCCCATCCCTGTCCTTATTGCCCTGTCACTTTCTCCATTTACCCCTGCCCTTCTCCCTATCGACATCTCTATCTTGGTGTTTACCTCACTTACTACCCTGATATTTGGGGGGGGCTAGGATTTCCCTGCTCCTTTCCAGTGCCTCCCCTCTTGGCTAGTTTAAATGCTTGCCAATGAAGCATTTAAACCTATCACCTAGGATCCTCATTCTCCTCCTGGACAGATGTAGACCATCACGTCAGTTTAGGCCTGCATCACTCCAGGTGGACCCCCAGTCCCCAATGAAGCCAAATCCCTGAGCTTTGCACCAGTTTTTCAACCACTGATTGAATCCCATGGTGTGGAGCACCTAGCCTCACCATGCCATAGACAGGCAGCACCTCCGAGAAGGTTATCGTGCGTGCTACTTGTCTAAGGCCCCTCCCCAACTTCAATCTCTTCCTGCACTGCTCTGATCCTTTTCTTAGCCAGGTCATTTGTCCCTAAGTGGACAGTGACATCCAGCTCCCTCCCTCATACAGCAACTTTGGCAATCCTGAGGATTCGCTGCCTGTCCCTCCAAGCCATGGCGCCAGGCAGGCACCTTACCTCCCTCTCCCCTTCCTCCCCCAGTTCTTTTCACACTACTAGGCTCAGCATTTGTCCCAGTTGTAATAAAGTCCTGGAAAAAACACTGCAGTCATCATAGCTTGGTGCATGTGTGTTAACCAGGAGGACTTGTTTTCTGTATAAGGTACCCAGCACCCAGAAGTATCTGCCCTTACATCAGACGCGAGAAAGAGTATCCTCTGGTGGATCAGAATCAATACCACCTGCGCATGTGAGTTAAATGTGGCAGAAAAGACCTGTCCCATCCACTCTCTGCATAATTTAAGGTGCCCCGAGTCTGT
This sequence comes from Neoceratodus forsteri, assembly GCA_016271365.2. Classification (NCBI taxonomy): domain Eukaryota; kingdom Metazoa; phylum Chordata; order Ceratodontiformes; family Ceratodontidae; genus Neoceratodus; species Neoceratodus forsteri. The sequence goes on along the minus strand of JADMNL010000024.1, from coordinate 28,834,849 downwards.
CAGGTGGATTTCCTGCAAGTACATGGCATCCACGTCTTGCTCCTTAAGATATGACAGGACTGTTTTTGGCTTGATGGAGTGATTTAAACGCTTGGCTTTCCAGGATAAGAGGTCAAGTTGGGGCCCTATTATGGTATGTTTTAAGGCCTACTGCAGTGCCCATGTCTATCCATGTGGGGCACTGGTGCCCTTCCCCCAGCCTTCTAAATGTCATTAGAGCTGGTTACAAATAACTAGTACATTTTTTATGGATGTTCACTGTAACAAACATAAAACACATAATTAACATTAAAACCTGCTGGTGACCTCTTCGTAACCGAACCAACCTCGAAGAGTCATCGAACAATGGTATAAGTAGGTGCTAACACTTGAGTGTGCTAGTCACGTCGAGGGAGGGTGGATGTGCCCAAAACTAAAGTGGCACAATCGCCCAATCATTTGGTTAAATAGCCTCCTTCAAATCCTTACGGCTGTGTGAGTTGCCAAGTAGAGATACAGTTTCCTTTGGAATGGCTGCTCTCCCGGCTCCCTCATTGACAGTTTGTTGCTGTCCTCGGCTTGCACCCAATCATGAAGTTAGTAATACCCTGTTCAGTGTAACTTAGTCCTGCAGGTGCTGGCAACCATGAAGGAGGTTTTTACTTAGTGGGGGCTACAACTACGCTGTCCTTGGTCTGTGAGTGGATGTACCACCTAAGACTCTAATTTCCCACTCAAGGTGTAACCCGAGGTCCTAGAGGGCTGGAGCCCACCTGACGTGATTCCCCCCACGGCATTCTGCGACAGATCAGTCCCAGGAGAGATCTCCCCCAAGGGCCTGGAGCACCTCTTTGGCTGCATAGTGTTCTTTGATCAGCCATCTTTGTGCATCACTGCCTCATGGTACTGCCAGCCCCGTCAGTGTTAACCTTTCGGTCAAGGTGCTACCTTCTCTTTAGATGTTATAACTTTAATAAGTTGGCGAGAAATCACCATCCAGGGACTAAACCTTTTCCAGTACAACTGGTGTCATGATATAACTGCAGGTTGAACAAAATTGTAATGAAAGAACTACTGAAACAGGTTACAAATGACAGACATCAGTTATAACTTGCTGGTGCCCTGCCCTTCCCCCCTGCACATCAGGGGGCCTCCCAATCAATGTGTGCAGAGCAGTGCCCCCCCCCCACACACACACACACAAACACACAGAGGGTCAGAAGAAGGTTTCCCTCTGCAGCAATCAGCCACATTTAGTTTCAGATAAACATGTTGCCTGACCCTTTGTGGTGAGTCCATTGTACCCCATACTGACAGAGCTGCTTGAGTCAGATCGGATACACAGATTCCATGATCCTGTCTGATCTCCAAGTCCATCCCCACCGGTTCTGTGTCTCTTCCTTTAAATGTTGCTTCGGGGGGGGGGGGATCTTTAGGAGCAGCCAGTTCTGTACTGACTGCATGTTTGTTGCTTGTCTGCTGCTAGTGCGTCTGTTCCCTCCATCCCTCCATTTGGTGCTCTCGTATTAACTGTGGTTATGGTTGCACAAGATGAGCGGTGTGGCTTCTGACCTCACTAATTGTCCATCTGCACTGGAGGGAAGTAAAACGATTACAGTCCGTAAGTTTGATTGAGCAGTGTCATTAGCTTAAGAAAGCTGGTTAAAACAGATGGGGTTCTCTTGAGTACTCGCATTTATGTTCATCCTTGGCCAGACCACACTTGGTGGCTGCCGAGTGCCTGTTTCAGGGATCCATGGAAAATGTACGTCGGCCATTCTGTGTGATTCTTAATTTAGCCAGCATCAGGAGTGCAAACTCCAGGTTTTTCTGTCTCGGCATGTCTTTCACCTCGGTAAATTATCTGTGTCTGTGGAACAATTCGGCGCTTATATCAGGGAAGATTTGCAGCTTATGGGATTGGTAGGGAACTTCCCCTTCTTTGCATGCTCGTCTCATAACCCACTCCTTATCTGTGTAGTGATGAAATTTCATCAGTAAGAGCCATGACTTCTCATTTGATGCTGTGCTCCCCTTCAATGCCCTGTGTGCTCTATCAATGGCCTTGCTCCTGGTGTACCCCTCCAGTGCCAAAAACTCATTAAACAATTTTTACTTTAAAAAAAAAAAAAAGCAACTGGTAGCCCCTTCCAGATCCTCGGGGAGTCCTGCCACTTTCAGGTTTTCTTTTCCACTGTGATTTTCTAGTCTATTTTGAGTAGGAGGGCTGAGAGCATCTATTGGTATCTGGATACTAGTAGATTCTACACTCAGTCACTCAATCAAACTTTATTTAACCAGACAGTTACATCATTGAGCAAGCTCATTTTCAAGATGGTCCTGGACACATAGGACATATTCAAAAACAAGAGCATAACAGTTCATCCATGACAGCCAGTAATACAGTGTAATACAAGAAAGTCAATAAACAACATAGCTTAGCTTTGATGGCAAATACAGACATAGGCAATTAGCATACTCTGATAGCATAGCATGATAAAATCAGTTTGCTGGCACGGAATTCTGTCTAGCATGTCTGTCTCAGATGGTGGCCATTTTTAAATCTTCCCAGAACTCTCTTCCTGAGGGGGGGAACAAACTGAACGCCTACCCTCGCCCAAAAATAATATGGTTATTAGGCTCTTTCCACAGATCTGCCACAGTGACTCAACCAAACCTTGGCTGTAATAATTTTTATGGGGGTACGGTACTGACCATTATAAGCCTGTTTCACATGACAGGCTTTGCACCACAGTGAGCAGTGCAGATCTCCGGGAGTGTTACCTCTTTTGCCATGTATAGTGAACCCGCACTGCATCCCAAACGAGCGCTTGCTGATCCAGCGTTCCCCAATTTCCTGGGTTCGCCGTTGCGTTTTACGTATTGTATGCGGCCATGTAATTGCAGCACAGCGTTCACATCGATCCCGGAGAGTCTCACGAGACCCTGCGGGATCCCCTGTGGCTTACTCATGTAGCATTTCCTTGTTCTGGTCCCGCGGCTCATACGTGCAATATTGTACTTGAGTTCAGCGAAATATATTTTCAGATACTAGAAAGAAAGCAGAACTCATGGAAACTAGTTCCTTTTCTGAAACAGGGGCCAAAAAAATACTTTAAAAGTGGTCCGAAGCCGGAGCCGGATACCGGCAGTGCGATGCATACTGAATATGTATATGTGTGCTCATACCGCTATCATGGCTCCACTATTGGAGCGCTTTTTAAAGTACTTTTTAGCTCCTGTTTCAGAAAAGGAACTGGTTTCCCCAAGTTCAGCATTCTTTCTAGTATCTGAAAACATGTTTAGCTGAACTTAGGTACAAATTGTAAAGTGAACAGCAGGTCTTGGGCATGTCTCGGCCGGAAATGCGGCTGAAACCATGGAACAGCCCAGAACAGTGATGTATGGGCTGCAGTGTATAAACAAAGGTGGCGGTGCAGACACAGCAGGTGTGAGCGCAACAAAAACATTGCAATGTAGGTAGGGCGCTATGTAAAAGCACCTATAGTAAGTTTAAAGTGTGGATTCCATGAGTCCCGGTAGTAACTCAGAAGTTATTTCCCCCATCCCTTCTCTTTCCTGCCTAAAATATCAGACATTCCATCTAATCTAGTACTGTGGTTCCTTCAAAATGTTCTAAAAAGTCATAAAGGGTAACCATATCCCTTTGTATTGTTTGGTTTACAGTTGTAACCAGTCAGTGATTCTTTCCATGTCCTGAATTTCTTTACATTTAGAAATCCATTCCTGCTTGGAAGGAGCGCCGGGTGTAAACCACCTGAGTTGATACATTTACCGGCAACTGCAGTGCAGATATTAATACAGCTTTGTATCCAATTTAGTCCTTACCTCGGGGGTGGGGTGGGTAAAAATACAGTGTTGCACATGGAGATCATACGTAATCTGTTAAATGTCTTTAATACATTCCATGATCTTTGACTAATAGAATGCTAGTTGCCAGTTTTGGACAGGCCCAAAAACCGAGTATTTGTCCCTGTATGTTGGCATTTCCTCCAACAGAGATTAGTATAACTAACAGGAAAGTGGCATGTGATTACTGGAGTGCAGAAATACCTGTAGACCAGTTTCTATCAGAATTCACACCAAGTCACTGCTACTGTGGTTCGGTGTACTCCTTGATAGGTAAGTGTCTGGGTCCACACTATACAATTACCTGTAGTAATCCTGAAAAAATTTGGAACTATCTGAAGGGTGGGTGAGATAATCACGTGAGGATGAGTTAGTACAAAATTTGACAACCCTGCAAGCTGCTGTTTGTTTTCGAAGTTTAATGGCCATTATACAATGGCAGGAAAGAATCTTGGACTGTGATTGGTCAGTTTGGGGCTGGATCCATGGCGTTATCCCAGCACAACGCCACGGCTCTAGTCTCAGCCTCACTGTGAACCTGTAGATGAACATTTTATGGAGCTTTTGATTGATTGTTTCGTCTCTTAAAAAAAAAACAAAAATATTTTTCCACACAAAAACATCTTTAAAATAATTTTTTTTTATTCTGTATAACAACGAGCCATTGTATAATAGCAATAATGTCCTCCAGGGTGTGTGTCATTTGGGATAACGCCACGCCTGGGGCATTGGACGCACTCGGACTGCGGCCTCGTGCCCAACCCCCCCAAGGCGTGGTGTTATCCCAGCACGGCACACACCCTGTCGTGCATTATTCCTTTAATACCTACTGACCTGGTTACCGTTTTCATAACATTGCTTGCAGAATGTCAGCTTTCATTCAACCTGCCGTTGCTAATCTCTAGCATATCTTGGTGGACTTTTATGGAGCTGTTCAGAAATATCAGTGTCAGGGGACATTTTGTGCCAAGTCTCTTGTGGGTAAGCTGTTCTACTGGGTGTTTTTGTAGTTCTTCACACTGTTTGTTTTTCCGAGAGGTATAGGGGATGATACATCCCTGGACTGTGGCTTCAAAGTTGTCTTAAATTTATTTATTTTTTAATTCCTGTTTTTGCTGCCAGGCTCCCCTAGCCCCTCAAACGGAATCGCCATGCTCAGGTAACCCAGTCCCTCAGACTCGTGGAAGCCCCCCCTTCTGAGTAGGGCCACCAGAAGTGGAACTGAAGGTGGCCAGAGGGACTGGGCACCGGAGCCAGCTCATATGCGGGGAGCTGGCATTTTTTCAAAGTTCATACCCCCAGGAGCTGAGGGACGTGCAGTGACGCCTACGGAGAACCTCCAGCATCCGCCCTCAGCTCCATCCTACGCTTTAGCACAGCGCCCTGTCCCCTGGCCTCCACCAGAGGGTGAATGGGCACCGAAGCTGAAATCTATCCTCCCCAGAGAAGGCGAGCAGTCCCTCTGGATGCTCAGTCCATCTCCCCCCGCCGACCCCTGGCGGCTCACGTCCGTTCCCGAACATGGGTCACCGGCATGGCGCAAGGTGTGGCGTCCAGTGCCTCAACCCTCAGCGCCACTGGGCCGGCTGTCTCAAATGAATTTTTTAAAGGAGTGTCAACCTGTGCATGTGTCTGAAAATATTGTTGAATCTCATCCTGCATATATTCTTTAAAAAGGAGCTCTCTTTTTACTATGGCTTGGTTCAGGTTTTCATCAGTATTCTGTTGTTGTTGTTGTTGTTGTTGTTGTTGTTGTTGTTGTTGTTGTTGTTGTTAACATCCATTGTTAACATCACTTTTCTTGTAACAAAAATGAACTAGCATGCAACAGACATTGCTTCCTGACTTTATGGGACAATGAGCGTAAAACTAATATGAAACTATGATATTTTATTGAAAGCATTTTTTTGTTGTGCTTGTTGCTGCTGCTCTGTTGAGGATACTCATGTCAATGAGCTGTTTCATGGTCGTGGCTCATCTCGGGGGTGGGGGTCGCAGTGTCACTATCAATGTTGTGAGCAGACATACCTCATTGAAAAGGGAATGGTTGTTAGCTTCTTGTCACCATGTAAGTCTGGATACTTGTACTGTCTCCAAATCGGCTGCATGCATTAGATTTAACCAATGCTGACTGGGCAGCTGTTAGACCCCAGTCATGCAACGTCAAGCTTGTTCTCCCCACTGAAAAGGTCCACCTAAGGGTCTGCACCATCGTAGTCCAAATAAGCTGCACCAAGTTAGGCTGAAGTGGCAGTGTTAAATTACAGTCCTGCTGTTGAGAGGTGCAGCTGCAGTGCTCCAGTCATGCATTTGAGAGGTGCAGCTGCAGTGCTACAGTCATGCATTTGAGAGGTGCAGCTGCAGTGCTCCAGTTATACTGCTGAGAGGTGCAGCTGCAGTGCTGTAGTCATGCTGCCGAGGTGTGCAGCCACAGTGCTCCAGTCATGCAGTTGAGATGTGCTGCTGCAGTGCTCCAGTCATGCAGTTGAGATGTGCAGCCGCAGTGCTCCAGTCATGCAGTTGAGATGTGCAGCCGCAGTGCTTCAGTCATGCAGTTGAGGTGTGCAGTCGCAGTGCTCCAGTCGTGCAGTTGAGATATGCAGCTGCAGTGCTCCAATCATGCTGTTGCAATGCCAGCTGCCTGCTAACAGGCCTAGTGCAGGGCTGTGCACCTGTAATCCTGCATTAACAGATCTTATCAGTCATCCCTTTGTCTACCATAGCTACTTAAATTACATCCTGTACCTCATGTTAAAGGTGTGAGAAAGCCAATATGATGTCCAGCTCTGGTTTCACTCAAATCAGCTCTTCCTGAATGCCAAGAAAACTGTCTCCATGACCTTCGGCACAAGTCAGACTCTCTCGGCTCCCCCCACACCTTCCACACCCTGGATGGGACAAAGTTGAAGGACTGCACCTCCTTTAGGTACCTCAAGGTCTGGCTAGACCAACACCTCGACTTTTCTGTACATTTTGAGGCCATACAAGAAGCTTCCCCCCAAGCTAGGTGCCCTGTGCAGTAACCGTGGATGTATTCCACTGCCGGCTCGCAGCACAGTAGGACAGAAAATGATTCTCCCGATTTATTTGACTATAGTGCCACTCCCAAAACTTCCCTAACTAGACTGGACACCCTCTTCCACTCCTTCTGTCATTTTGCCCCTGTCTGTCCTCTCAGTACCCACCATTGCATCTTCTACCAATCCTTGTGCCTCCCATCACTTCAGAGGCAGTACAACTGCGCTCGACTCACAAAGTTCTGGACCCAGTCCCTGCCCCCGTACCTCTCCTCAGCTCTATCCTCGCCCCCCCCCCCAACTCCGGCACACCCTGAGACATTTTGACACCCACTCCTTGTCTGTCCTGTGCATGTTCTCCTCCGCAGGCCAGGCGGCCTTCTCATACCACTTGCCTAAACTGTGGAATTCACTCCCCTCGTCCATTTGCCATGCCTCCTCCGCCCACTACCTCAACTCCCTCCTCAAAACCCACTTCTGCTCCACCTGTGCCTGCTCCTAATCCTCCCACCCCCTGTCTTAGGCCTGAGCTCTCTTACCTCCCAGGTAGGATGTCCAGACAGTGCGGTCAGTTGACCCTCCAAGCTGGGCCTATAGTCCTGAAGTCTACTACTATGGGATTGTGTCTTATGTTTATCTGTTATATTTGTGTATAAAATGTGCCGTTTCCTATTTATTGTTGCCATACATGGTGTTGTCTTCAATGTTCCCTTCCCCCCAGGACGCATCTGGAATTGAGCAGTTATCTGCTCAGTATACCTTTGTGGTAAAACTTTTAAATAAATAATATAACCTACATTATGAACTAGACAGAAAGAATGAAGGAATCTGATTCACTGAGAGATATCTGAAACCACAATTAAATCCCACCACACAATCACTAAGGATACTAAGGAGTTGTCGGAACAGGAGTAGTCCTATAATTGTCCTTCGAGCCTGTCCTCCACTATCCAGTGGTTAGCTCTGTCCAACCATTCATGATTATGTCCAATTGCCTTTTGAAGTTATCAATAGTCATTGCTGTTACAACAATTTCAGGCAGCCTATGCCAATATTTCACTACCCTGTGGGAATAATATGTACCTCTAGTATTGGTTCTCTAGGTTCTGTCCTGTGGCTGTTTACTGTGCCTCTTGCATTGTGGAACTGCTGTTGCTGTAAGAATTCCATTTGTGCACACAGGTACTCGTCATTCATTCATTATGTTAAATAACAATAAGCGGTTGGTCCGGTGGCGCTGAGGGTTGAGGCACTGGACGCCACACCTCACGCCATGCTGGCGTCCTGGGTTCGGGAATGGACTCGGGCCGCAAGGGGTCGGCAGGGAGGAAGGGCTTGATCATCTGAGGCTGCTCTCCCTTTCCGGGGGTGTGCTCTGGGACTGCACCGCTAGCCGCGGTGCCTGATGGAGATAGAGAGCCTCACATGGAAAGCAGTGCCGTAACTATGGAGTGGGCGGTGGCGGACGCCGGCATGTCCGGGCACCAGGGGAAACCATACTGAAATACCCGGAGGACCATCCTCCACCGGCTCTCCCGAGCCCTGAGACCAGGACTGACCCTCTAATTGCAGAAAGGCCACCAGGTAGGTGGGGCGGGCCCTCCTCTGGGAGGTGATCCGGGAGCTGGAAGGTCCTTGGAAGGGGGTGCTCAGCAGTCTCGTTCCCGGAGGAGGGTGGTCTCAGGTGGGGAGCACTGAAAGATGCCCTGGTCCACCGGAGCCAGTAAAAAGAATCTACAAAAAAAAAAGGTCAGGTCACCTGTTTTCCTGTGCCTTTCCAAACTATGTAACCCCAACACTTCCAATCTGGATTTATACTGAACTGTTCCTAGACCATATATACATTTAGTGTATCTCCTCTGGACTTTTTCCAAACATAACATGTCCTTCCTAAGTGATGGTGACCAAAACTGGGAGCAGTAGTCCATGTAGGATCTAGTCAGAGATCTTTAAAGTGGCATAATGACACCTCTGTACGTACTGCTAAAGTTTTTCTTTGTTACAAAAAATGCATGAAGCCTCACCTGTATTATTTCTGATATGATTTGAAAAGGTCAGAGTGGGCTATATTATCACTCCCAGATCCTTTTCCTCCTCTACATTCTTGAGTTTTTTTGTTACCAAGATAGTAGTGGTGTCTTCAGTTTTGTCCACCCATATGCATAATCATGCATTTGTCATCACCGAAGTACATGCCCTAGCTTGTAGCCCATGTGTAGATCCTATCCAGATCTTCCCGTAACTTTATAGCATCTGAGTCTGTTAAGGTTGGTCCCCACCAGTTTGGTATCATCAACAAACTTTGAAATTATGCTATGCAATCCAATGTGCATGTCGCTTATGAATAATGTGAATTAAATCGGTCCTAGCATGGATCCTTGTGGCACACCACTGTATGCCTTGACTAGGTTGGAGAGATATTCCTCTGTTTTAACTCATGGGTTCCTATATCTTAGCCAGTGTTTTACCAGTCTGACCAGTCTCATATCGAAGTCCATTGTGCTTAGTGTTTCGGTTAACTTGGTATGAGGTACTTTATTGAATGCCTTGTTGAAGTCCAGGTATACAGTGTTACACAGTGTGTTCACATCCAGTAACTCACTTATCGGTTCATAAAATGCTATCAAGATAGTCATACAAGATCTGTTTTTGTGAACCCACATTGTGTATTATGAGTTAGACCCAGAGTGTATGTATTCCTTGATAAATGTTTCCATGAACTTTACCCAAAACTGGGGTCAGACTAATAGGCCTGTAGTTGAATGCTAATTCCATACTTCCTTTAGGAATGACAACAGAATTCTTCCAATCATTTGGAACCGCTCCTGTATTCTATGAATTCATCTAAATATCACAAATAGGTTGGTATTTACTCTGTGCTAGATTTTTCAATACGTTTGGGCTCAACTTATCACCACCACATCCTGTTTACTTGCATTTATTCAGTTTTGTTGACTCCTCAAGCGCTCTATGATCATCGAACAGGTTTTCATTACTGGAGTTTTCAGTACTGTAATCCATAGTTACGAACTTAGGTGCTGTATCTTTGTTGAAAACTGAACAAAAAAAGGAGTTTAATAAATCTGCCATTTCTTTCCCAGTGTCTACAGTCTGGTTATAATCTATTAGTGGTCTATACTTGGTGTATTCCCTTTTAATGAGTTAACGTACATGTCAAATTCTTTAACTTTGAGTTTGCAGCCACGTGTTCCTCAAGCCTTCTCTTTTGAATGGCGTGTTTGCATTTCCTGATAATTTTTTCATATTGTTCAGTGGTTAACTCTGTTATTCTCTTTTATTTATGGCTTTGCACAGTTATTTTTTCCTAAGTAGTAGTATGTTGATTTTGTTTTTTAATTTGTCCACTTTGGTTTTAATCCTTGTTTGTTTTATAGTTATTTTTAATAAGCACCCATAATTTCTCCAAATGGAGAATCTTGTTCCCATTTTTCATTAACAGTCTTACACTGGAATTCATTTTTCCAGTCCCAGTTATCTAGATGTTTAGTCATTTCCTTGTAATTTACTTTATTGTAGTTGTATAGAATGTTGTTATTAACACGTTTTTCTACCTTGTAGTCTAGGGTTATGCTTTTCGTGGCATGGTGACTGTTCCCCAGAGGATCCTGCACTGTACATTTGGTGGAAGTCCTTTTATGTTGATAATGGCCAATTCCAGGATATTGCTCTCTCTTGCTGGCTCAGTCACCCTTCGACAGAGTCCAGATTCAGTTACAGTATATAGCAGTTTGTTCTTGGTGCTGCATTCAAGTGGTTTTATCCTTCCACGGACTCGGTTACAATATACAGCAGTTCATTCTCCTGTTGCATTTGTGGTCGTATCCTTCCAGTTTATGTTGCTGAAGTTGAAGTCATCCATTGTGAGAATGTTTTTCGTTTTTTCACAGTTTCTCTTAATTTCCCCTAATAAGGCTTGTGTTCACTCGGCACTGCTATTCGGTGGTCCAGAACATGTGCCTACTATGGTGGATTTCTCTTTACTTGTTATTTCCACCCATATCATTTCTAAATGTTCATGGCTTCCAAAAAAACCTCCAGCCACCAGCTTCCTCACTCACCAGAAGTTCATCTGACCGTGGCAGTCTCCTCACTCCTCAGTGGGTTTCACACAAGGCCACTAGACTGCATGGTGACAATTAGATTTTACCCTCTTGCACTCTGCACCAAGAACTTGGGCCACAAAGCATAAAATGTTACCACCGTAGAGATCTTAAAGAACACAGACTCTGTGGATTCCACGACAGTAAAAACATGCCCAGCTCAGCCCTTTACAAACGCTGCCGACCACGGCTCCTAACAAAAAATACTGGTAGCTCGAGGAGTGCATGTCGGTAGGAAGTTTCCAACAAAACAAAATAGGTGCACAGACTGCAAAGAGGTGCACACAACACAGAAGCATACTTTTTCAAGTGGTGTGTGATGGTGGTAGGTATATAGGGAGATGTCCCTACAGTAGTTACTACCGGCTTCTACAGCAGTGCCACCTGCTGAACGCAACCCATACAGAACAATTGTCTGAAACTGTACTCCTACAGTACCTTTTAGAAATTTTTATTTTTTATTTATATAAATTGTTTTAAATCCAGTTCATAATAGCAGTAATACACTCCAGGGTGCGGCATATCATGGGATATTGTCACATCTCGGCTGCATGGGATACTCAGCCTGCGGCCTCATGCTTTACAGTGCACCCAATGTGTGACAATAACCCATGATATACTACACCCTGTTGTGGATTATTACTTAATTATATCAAGCCATAGCCATAGACTACATCATCCAGTAACAGAAATGTGGCAGTTCAGGTAAATTATATCAGTACTGAAAAGTTGTGGCAAAGATTAAATAAATGAGCAGAAATTTTGATTCCTAATTAAGCGATAATGACTGAGAAGCTGGTCATTTCCGAGGCGTTGACGACCAGTTGTGGGGGCTGGGTGGCCCGAGGCGCAGCCAAGGGAAACCTTCCTCCTCCAGTCGTTAATCCAAGGAAAGGACTGGCTTCACGATTGGTATTGTGATTCTAAAGCTAATCACTATAAAAATGTTCAAGTTTGCATTTTTTTTATTTTGCTTTCCATTTTCAGCAGTGTAACGCGAGCCATGCTGCACGATTACATCTTACATTTAAGATGTTGCATCCAGCACTGTGTCAATTGGCAGATGTAGACTCCATTTCTTAGATTTTAATGACCAGTCCAGTAGCCAATCAGGACTGTTGCTGGGCTCTTGAATCTTTAGACTTATAATATCTGGTTGATATTACTGTTGGTTTTTCTATCTTGTTCTTGCCACTGTTACTGTATGATTCTGTAATTCTCCTAGGTCATGCCTCTAAATAGACATTTGCATGTCTCTGTACTTACCTGGTAGACGAAAACAAAACACATAAATCTGAGTTGCCAAGCATGAGCGTTCAATTAAGAAACCAGCTGCACTAACAGGCATACACTAAGGCCCTGTCCACACTACACTGAAAACTCCCCTCTGTAATGTTACAGAGGTTCCAAACCGTTACCGCAGCTGTAACATTACAGGAGGCGTTTTCTTAACCATTGTTGAAACCACTTATGAGTGACTCCCTAAAATAAGCTAGCCAATGGAACAAGACCTACAGCAAGCAAACTAGAACGTTGGGTTGTACTGGATGGGATTTTGATAGCAGTAGGAAAGAGGTAATACTATCTCTCTATAGATCACTGGTGAAACCCCATCTGGAGTACTGTGCCCAGTTCTGAAGTCCTCACCTGAGTTATGACAGAGATAGGCTAGAGACAGTGCAGTGAAGAGTGACTAATGATTCAGAGCCAGCAGGGCAGGTCTTATGAGGACTGACTTAGAACACTGAATAGGTGGAAGGGCCGGGGGGGGTGCATGATAGAGACCTTACAGTTCCTGAAAAGAATAAACAAGGTAAACTGTGAGGAACTATTTAGCAGGACTGGCGGATCAAAAATAAACTGACATGAATGTAAGCTGCTGCAGGGCAAGATTCAGGAGGCATGCAAGAAAGTTTGGAGCTCAAGCTTTGGGCTTCTTTTCATAATACCCTCCTTTACTTTGTTTAGCTTAAATTCTGAGGAAAATCCTGGACAAATTTTACTGAAAGCTAGTGCCTAGGCTGTAGTATATTGATTTTAAGTTTTAAATAAGTAAGTCTGTTGGCATCTACTAGTATTCTGCCTCTGTAACGTTACCAGCTGTAGTGTGGACGCGTGAGCGTGGAGCCCTAGCATTGCCCTCAGTTCACACGAACAGCATTGTGGGATAGGGTGCCGACCTTAATGGTCACCTGTCACCCCACAATGTGGACCGGCTGTAACTGTTCGAGCCACGATTATCGCCCAGCGGTTCACTGGCAGTGTGGACACACTGTAACGTTTACCGTCTGTAACGGTTTGAAACAGTTACAGGGTTTTAGTGGTGTAGTATGGACAGGGCCTTAGGGATAAAATGCTGATCTAAATGCAGTTGGTGGGAGTCCCCCAAAGGCAGATGGAAGGGTGTTGCAGTCATAGTAGGTGTAGCCAGAAAACTGGACTGTGTTAATCAGCTGACTGCTGCCACCCTTGCTGGGACCCCCATGAAAATGGGATGCTGCATCTCATGGAGTTATCGCAATTCAAGTAATTTTGAAATAAATAGCTAGCTAGATAAAATAGGTGTAGCTGAAAAAGGTGATGGCTTTTTTTTTTTTTTGCAGAGGAAGGACCCAAGGTAAGGGGGCAAGGGCCAGACTGAAACCTATTGCCTTACCTATCACATCCTTGTAACATACCGTCTCCCTAAAATGCAGTGAGGGAACGGGTTTTGTTTTTCTTATAAATGAATGAATGACTGAACAAATAAAATGGGGTTGACTAAAGCGGACAACTTGCTTTTTTTTTTTTGCCATGGAAGGAGAACCTAAGGCAAGGAAGGGGGCAGAAGCTAGACTAAAACCTATTGCCTTAACTACAACATCCTCATAACATACCGTCTCCTGAAAATGCAGTGAGGGAACGGGTTTTGTTTTTCTTTTGTCCTATTCTTTTCCATCTCACATTGTTTCTCAGCCCATTTGCAGTAATTAGGGTGACCATGGTTGAAGACCCCTTCCATCTGGGAGTGCAGACGAAGAACTGCTGTTCTCCACCTGGGCGAGGGGGCAAGTGAGCAGCTAGGTTTCTTCAGGTGCAGGGGAGCAGCTGCCTGTCTCCAGTTAGGTGTGGGGGGGGGGGGGTGAACAACTGCCTTTCTCCAGCTGGGGATGAGATGAGTGGCTGCCTTTCTCTAACTGGGAGGTGGGGGTAGTGGCTGCCTTTGTCCAACTCGGGTGAGGGGATGAGCGGTTGCCTTTCTCCTGGTGGGGGAAGGGTAGTGGCTGTCTTTGTCCAACTGTGGAGGTGGGTGAGTGGTTGCCTTTTCCTGCTGGGAGGAGAGTGGGTGAGCGACTCTGTTTCTTCAGTGGGGGCAGTGAACAGCTACCTTTCTCCAGTGGGGGAGCGGTGATTGGCTGCTTTTCACCAGCTTTGGGGGGCGATGATTGGTTGCCTTTCACCAGATTGTGGGGGTGGTGGTAGTGGCTGCCTTTCTACAGCGGGGAGGTGAGCAGTTGCCTTTCCCCAGCCAAGGAAGGGGAGTGTCTTACTAACTATAGGAACAAACAGACCACTCACTCGGCCCTAGTATTATGATATAAAATATTTTTTTATTCATACGGAACATTTAGGTTGCCCCATACACCACCAACTTTTCAGAGATAGAGATCACTTCCTCAGGGTGGACTGGGTACCCTTGAATTGAATGTGCCTTCCTATACTCAGAATGTTTTCAGAAACAGGTCACTATTTTTGTTTTCGGTCATGAACTTTCATAGCTTTGTTTCAGTTTGATAGCAGACTCTGCTTTTGGAGGGGAGTATCTTCCCTTCTTCGGGGGGGGTAGGCAAGCAGCTGCCTTTCCCCAGTGGGGGTAGGTTTAAGGGGTTGCTTTTCTCCATTTTGGGAGGGGGTGGCTGAGAGATGCCTTTCTGCACCTGGGAGGGATCTGGGTGAGTAATGGCCTTTCTTCAACTGGGGGATGTCTGTCTTTCACCAGCTGGAGGAGCAGGTGAGCAGCTGTCTTTTGAGCTGGGGGTGACAGGCTACTTTTCTCGAACTAGGTGGGGGCATGAGTGAGCGGCAGCCTTTGCGCAGCTGTAGTAGGGGTGCAGGAGAGTGACTTCCTTTCTGCAGCTGGGGGGGTGTGGGTAAATGACTGCCTTTCTCCAGCTGGGGGGGAAGGCACGAGTGAGTGGCTGTCTTTCTACAGCTGGGGGTGTGTGTGTGACTGCCTTTCTCCAGCTGGGGAGCATGAGTAAGCGGCTGTCTTTCTGCAGTGGGGGGTGAGTGAGTGAGTGTATTTGTGCAGCTGAGAGGGTGGGGTGAGTGGCTGTCTTTCTGCAGTGGGGGTGAGTGAGTGTATTTGTGCAGCTGAGAGGGTGTGGGTGAGTGGCTGTCTTTCTGCAGTGGGGGTGAGTGAGTATTTCTGCAGCTGGGGGCATGGGTGGCGGCTGCCTTTCTGCAGCAGGGGTGGGTGAGCAGCTGTCTTGCAGCTGGGGGTTACAGGTGTGAGGCTGCCCTTCTGCTGCTGCTGGGGGGTGCTGGTGAGCAGCTGTCTTTCTGCAACGTGGGGGGGGTGCAGGTGAGTGACAGCCTTCAGAGCTGAGACCACTGCTGCTCCTGTGTGGTCCATAGATAAAGGGAGCGTGAACACCAGCTGACCCATGTCCCCCAACCATGAGTACATGTCTTCTGCAATGCGCCCCACTCCCAGCCAGTTTCAGTGTGTTATAGGGTTCCTCGTCTTCATGCTGAATGCCTTAATAGCCATGGGGATGGAATGTAGAACTCCATAAATTGCTCTGGCACTTCCTCAGGCTGGATACTGGATATCAGATCTTCATAGATTAGTTTGCCTGATGGCTCATAAACCTCTGCAGACTACTGGCACTGCACTTTAACACAATCAGGTTATTATGTGAAAATGCAAAACAACAAAACTTCAAATGTGTTTTCTATTGCAAACATATAAGTTTCCAGGCAGGAAACCAAGTTTCAGTCCTATTAAAAGGTCTTACGTTACAGCCTAGGAGAAAGCTGACAGTGGATGTATTTTTTTTTTTTTAAATCCCTGATTTCTCCCCTTCTCAACTTGTATTCAACACAGAAGTGCCAAAACTCTCAATGACATGCATTGGTAGCAGATGGAGCTTCCCGTACAGTAGTGTCTGACCATATGCTGTTGCCGCAGTGATGGAACAACAGCAAAGACCATTACAACGACTGAATCGGCTGTTCGCTGTAATGGTCCACTGTTGTTCCAGCACTGCTGTCTCTGGGGTGTTCACCCCATCCCCGAAACAACTCCGACTCAGAGTTGGTAATCAATAGTGCTGGTGGTGCAGTGGGCAGAGCCCCAAAAAAACCCTTGGTTCTCCTGATGGCACAGTGCTAGCTGTCAGAATTGTGCCGTCGCTGTAATGCCGATCGACAGAATTCCTGTTGATGGGGCTTGGCGGAACTGTGCCTGCCAGTAGGGGCCATGGCTGTGTAACTGTTCTGTTTTTCTCAGTGAGTGATCCTCCCATGTTTTTGAATCTATTCTTGTATTCTTGCAATTGAAGATTCCCTAACCCCCCCACCCAAAAAAACACCCTGTTACATGGCCACAGCTTTCAACATTGAACACCTAGCCTGCAGTTGTGCAATCCAGCTATTGAGAGCATGCATGCTTCTGTAGGTGATTGTTTAAGGGAAGGCATTAGTTTTCTATTAAAAAAAAAAAAAAATGAACAAGGGCTGGCCCATGGCGTGGAGGGCTGAGGCGTTGGGCACCTTACCTCCTGCCACACCAGTGACGTGGTGTCGGGAACAGAACTCGGTTATTTGGGAGGCCAGTGAGGTGAAGAAGGATTGAGTGTGAGCGTCCCAGAACAGCTCTTCTTCCTCGGTGGGGGTGGGGGTTAGAGTGGCGCACTACTTGCCTGCCAGCCAGTGATGGCTCAGTGGCGGCACATTCACGTCACCACACAGGAAAGGGAACCAATGTTCAGGGCGCTGGGGCTGTCTCTGTGGAAGCAGAGCTCGGACATCATGCCCATTGCACATCCATGGGCCCAGGGGAGAAAATGGAGGAGGAAAAAAACACCCCAGGCGGCAGGATGAATGACTGCCCCCCCCCGCTTGCAGGCCCCTCACTGGTGGCCGGGCACAACCACAAGTCCTGTGGCAGAGGACAGCGGTTAAGGTAAGTCTCGGAGGAGCTGGGTGATTGGGCGGGGGGTAAGAAGGGGTCGCTGTTGGGAGAACTAGGAGATAAATAGAATATAAAAAAAAACCAAAAAAACTGAAAATTAGCCTGCAACTATAGGGCAGTGGTTGTGGTGAGCAGAGTCGAAGTTTATATTATTTCCTGGGCCTCCACACACTGTACGTGTACAGAAGTGGTTTTAAGTAAGCTTTAGAGCACTGGTATCACCAGGGTAGTAGTGCAGTAAAGGATTATTACCAGGGCAGTAATTTAGTAAAGGATGGTGGTAAAAGGCAATTTTGGAGGATTTTATAAAAACAAATTAGGCTGATGGCTAGAAATATAGGGCGGTGGTAAAAAAATAAAAGTTTGGTGTTTAAAAAAAAAAAAAAAACTGCACTAAAATAATGACTGGGTAACACTACTGAATAATGGGCCACTCAGCAGCCCAGCAGAAGTTTATTGTGTTTGTGTGTTGGCAACCCAAGCCTGGGATGCTTGCAAGCCAGTGGATGCTATCTGGGAGTGCTGCCATGGCCCCGTATCCTTGATTGTGGGGGTGGTGCCTTCCGTCTGTGGCACCAGTGACCAATGTTGTTCATTCCTGGATGATTTGCCCTCCAACCACAGGGAAAATTGTTGCTCGCAGGACCACTAGTAAGCTGTTCAAGGCACCTGCAGAGGTGGGAGACTGTCGAAAAGGGGGTAAAGGTCTCCCTGCCACCTAAATGATGGCTGTTGGTGCCCTCAGGTCCAGCTACTGTGTTGACCTTGCAGGGCCACAGTGTGTCGGGATAGCTGCGTAAAGGACTGCAAGGTCACCAACTGAGCATAATGGACTGAAGTCTGGCAGAACTGGCAGGGAAGAACAAACAGCTTGATGAAAGAAGCACTCACTGCACAGCTGTGGCTAATGTTACCCTGCAGTTAGTTTTTTTTTCCCGATATTTTTTTTTTTCTTGTATCCCATTTTCCTGTCCTTGCCATGTCATCAGCTTTTTGTTGGAAGTGCTAATCGTCACATCTGCTGGCCGTGACACCTCCGCACACTTCCCCACAGCACAGCCCTGGCTCTCTGTCTCAAGGACACTAATTTATTTATATGTTTTTGGTAACCTGGTATGCCCACTTGAACAAGGAGTCCTATTCTCAAGGGGACACATAGTTACATGTGGAAATGCATACAGTGTACAGAAGTTAGGGTAAAACATACAAAAAAAAAAAAATTCTATAAGGCAGTTTCAAAAACTGTTGAAACAATAGACAAGACATCCATGGTATAAAAATGTTCACATTTTATTCCCAAGACCTTGCTGGGTTGGTGTTTGTGGTCCTTCTTAGGGGACGACTTGTACTCCTTCCCCTGGCACCGACACTGTACCTCAAGAGTCAGAAACATGGATTTCCCATAGTTTCACTTCATTTAAAACTTGTAAAAGCTTTATTAAAATCACATATGTGACATGAAAGATTACATAGACTGTATCAGAAATATTGAGGCAATACAGTGCTTGTTCAAACAGACCATCCTACAGTTACTATATTTTTTTGTTAAAATAAAAAAAAAAAATTCTCCATCATTGTTTGATTCTTGGGCCTAGGGGTGTACCCCTATTGTGCCCCATTCACTGCCCCACCACCTCGCATTTCAGGGTCCATGGTGCAGGGCCCTGGGACACTGCTGGCTATCAGTCTGACAGCAACTTGGCTTTTCTCCTGTTGCCGTTTTTCTTCTCTCATTGCCTGGTAATGGCCATCTTGTCAGCGCTGCACACTTCCAAAAAAGCTCACTGCCCCCCCTCTAGCGTCTCTGTAGCACCAGAATCTGATGCCATACCTCCCTGACTGGGACCACTGCTGAACCGCAATTCCTGGCCAGTTCTCGAATTCATTCCTAAAGCTAGGTTGCCATTGTGGCAGAGCAGCGTGCTGCCACTGGGCTGTGAGGTGGCCACTGCACTGTGTTTTTACTGGTCCCGTTTTATAAAATCTGTACGTTCATTAAGCATACATAATTAATGGATTTCGCTTTCTGCTATAGGGAAATGTATTAATAATTTGCTGTTACAGAGGAGTGTTTATAACGGCAAACACATGCTGGGTTTCTTTCGCTCTGCGCATGCACCCCAGCAACTCTTCTGTGATCTTCGGCTTCAGTACGTTTTTTGCCCTTAATGGAACCCCCAGCATTCGCCGCCCTGCCTTCTCTCTCAAAACTGCACCACCACTCTGACAGGGCAGTAAGTTATTTCTTTTTTTTTTTTTGAAATAGCTACCATTTTGCAAACCAGATAAAGAAAAAAAACTGTCAACGAGCGAACAGACCATGGACCGCGCTAACAGCCAAACAGAGCTGCGTCCACACTGCAGTGTCTTATTTTATAAGAATTGCTGTGGCCAGAAAGTGAAACCCAGCAATTTTATATAAAATAAAATATGGGATGGTGTGTAAAACTTGAAGTTTGCATACACCCTCGGTGTTAGATGCTTTAATAAATCCCTCGAGCTTCGCTCTTGGGGTTTATGTAGCACCTAACACCTCCAGGATGTGTAAACGTCTCGTTACACACACCACCCCATACTTTATTCTATTTATCTCATCCATTCATTCCATCGATATGGGACGTTGTCCCTCAAAATGTGAGACTTCTCATTATGTCATGGAGATATTATTTATTTATTAAATTTTGTTAACTGCGTAAGCCCTCTGGGCCCTGAGAGTTCCTTTTTCAGGGGCGACTTGGAGTTAGTTACATAAAGCATAAAGCAAGGCAATACATACAGGTAGTACAGTACAAGACATAGCATACAGAGTTTCAGTGAAAGTATACAGTATTCACAATAAAGAGCAATTATAAGCAGCAATTGTACAAAGATCAACAGTAGCAATTGAGAGACAGTGGACAAGAGTTAAAGCATCGAACTACAGGGTACAGGTTACATAACCACCAGGGCAGGGGCAGTGACTAGGGTTTAGGAGGGGCATGTGCAGTCCGTTCAGGAATGTCGCTAGGGAGGGGGCTTCCTGAAGGTGTGCAGGGAGCTTGTTCCACAGTGTAGGGCAGTAAAGGCAAAGGATTTAGAGCCTGCTGCAGAGCAGACCCTAATCAATTCTAGGAGTAGTTTGCCCAAAGGGCGGAGTGGTCTGCTAGACTGCCTTGGGGCAAGTAGCCCAGCTAGCCCGTCTGGAGGGTCGGCATCGAGAAGCTTGTAAATCCAGCTTAATAGGGGGTACCAGAGCCTGTGATTTAGAGTAGGCCAATTGAGTGAGGCAAGTACATCACAGTGATGGGTCCTAGGATGAGTTTTCATGGCGAATCTAGCAATTTTATGATACAGAGTTTGTAGTCTACAATGGTTGTGCTTTGATGGGCCTAGAAGGGCTAGGGAGAAGGATACTCTTTGCAATCGCCAGTCGGGTTTCAGGAATCGTATTGGAGCTTAGGCAGTAGAGTAGGCCCAGTTTTTGGTGTATGTTTTTTGTTACAAGGTCGACATTTTGTTTTAGGGTAAGCCCCTGATCTGTTGTAAGACCCAGGTACCTGAAGGACTGGACCACCTCAATAGTGGAGCCAGATATGGTAATTAGTGGGAGAAGGTGAGCCCATGAAGGACCCAGGGATTTTGGCCTGAACAGCAGGGCTTTGGTCTTATTTGCATTAAGGACCAGGCAGTTTTCGACTAGCCAAGCCTCAGTCATGGCAAAGTCAGATTGCAGCATGGACCCTGCAGTCCTCCAGCTGCGGAGTGGTTCTGTAGAGCACCGCGTCATCGGCGTACTGCACCACGGAGCTACTTCCACAGTGGTGACAGAGGTCATTGACAAAGAGAGAGAACAAGAGTGGGCCCAGGATGGAACCTTGTGGAACCCCCTCATTTAGAGGTAGTATACCAGATGTTGCACCTCTCCACTTAACCTGTTGGGCATGACCAGACTGGTAGTTGTGGAACCAATTGAGGGAATGTTGATCAAGTCCAGATTTGCTCAACGTTTTTAGCAGGAGGGGGTGGTCTACCAGGTCAAAGGCCTTGGTAAGGTCAATAAAGACTGCCCCAGTAGGGGTGCCTTTGTCCAAAGCTGCAAAGATGTCAGATGTGAACCTCATGAGGGCAGTGTCGGTCCCATGTTTTCGTCAGAAGCCATGTTGTGAGGGGACTAGGAGTTGGTTTACTTCCAGGTAATCCCTGAGTAGGGAGTACACTAGCTGTTCCTAGACCTTTGCAAGGGAACAAAGGATAGAGATAGGCCTATAGTGACCTATTGGTTCCCTAGCTCCACCCTTGTGGAGTGGAACCACATGAGCGGCTTCGTCCACAGTGTCCAGCAGTCTGATGGGCTAAGCTCAGATAATTGTAAAAGTCAGGGCTTTCGTGTTCATAAAATTTGTTGATTGATAACTTGGAATAATACGAGTTTCTGCTTTGGATGCTGTACAGTGTGGGACACCACCACCTTCATGTCGAGCAAAGGAGAATTCTAAGTGATAAAGTGTAGGACAAGTGCCGTATAACATATTTATACAACAAGTAATGTAAAGCGTGTAGTTGTTGTAGAAGTGATCTTAGTATTTCTGAAGTGTTAATATGCAAAGATACAGCTTAGAAACAGCGGGGTCCTGCAGTGGCACAGAGTAAGGGCATTGTATTTCCCTTTTTGCAGCCTGGGTTGAGGAGCAAACTGGTGCCAGCTTTTGGGTTTCTAGGACTGGGAATGGCCCAGCTCACTGCCGCAGCAACCTCTTGTGGTGGGCTGGGAGTTGGCTCTCTCATGAGGTGCATGCACTGTCGCTCTGTGTGGTAAGGCTGGAAGTGGCAGTGCAGGGCGCCGTTGGAGAAGGATAGCTTGAAGGAGCAAAAGTGGAGTAAAACTCCACTCTGCCGCCACTGAATGAACGCTGGTATTCTCAGGCCAGAAACCATGGCGCTTCAGCCGACATCCCAGACTGGGATTTAAGAAGGAAACGAGCATTCCTCTGACCCTGCCTCCATGGGGGAGTAAGCAGTTGAGGACCACAGACTGAGATTAGTCACTATCATGGCTGGGAGGTTGCTGCCAGGATCGGGACTGGAGGCAGAATGGTGGTGATGGTGGTGGGGAGATGCCGTTTGAAGAAAAAAACCTACAGAAGATTATTAGAGTAAAAAAAAAAAAAAAAATCAATCAATATTTAGCCAGGTGAAACTACATTGAGCAAGCTCATTTTCAAGGAGGGCCTGGTAGGTACAGAATAAATAATACAGTAGCACAGTAGAACTTATAGCACAAATTGGCACAGTAATACAATACATAGCAATAAAAACAAGGTACAAGGATAATCAGTGAGGCCCCGTTGTAAGGTGAAGCCTCATTCCAGTAAACAGTACAGCAGGGAGGTGGAAGCAGGTCAGCACCAATGTGCCGAACCAGTGATTTTAGACACTGATAGCTCTAGCAGAGCAGAGTTAATGCTAGTGACAGTGCAAGCTGGGGGCTTAGCAGCAAGTAGAAAGCAATGATGAATCCAGGAACATGGCACAGGGTAACTCTAACGAGAGGATAGAAAATGCAGAGGGTTGACTGTAAGAATAGCAATGTACGGCTACAGTTTAGCGACAGGGAGGGCATTGACAAGGCTCAGAGAAGTATCTTGAACAGAGTGACTTGAATTCTGCAAAACCAATAGGATGCACCAATTTTATGGATTTCTGGATGTTGTTCCACAGCTGGGGCAGCACATAGCTGAAGGAGGCTCTGCCAAAACGGAAAAAGACTTTAGGCACAACTAGTGAGATGTACGAATGGCTTCTCAAGGCGTAGTTTCATAAGGTGCAGGAGGGCAGATGGTCAGAAATATAGAAGGGTAGCGTCTTGGATATAGATCTATAGGCAATCAAAAAACACAGCACTGTGTTTTTTGATTGCCTTCATTCTTCTTTACAATGGCACAACTTGAATTGGAGCCGTTTTTTTAATGTGGATTTATATAGATCTATAGGTCCATAGTATAGCGTTCCTTTGCCTCCTGAACATGAGGGAGGTCCATTCTACCGTGGACTAGAGTACACAGTGATGGGTATTATATGCTGCACCTGAGATGAAACGTAAGGCGCTATAATAAAGGGTGTCCAGCTTAGATAGGGCGTTTTTTGGGACTTGGCCATATAGGAAGTTTGTATAGTCCAAAGGTAGCTAGGAACGGGGTTTGTACTAAGCTTTTTCTGGCCTCCTGGGTAAGCAGATGCTTGATTCTTAAAAAAAAGTCCAAGCCTCTAAGTTTTTTTGAGAGCTCGTCTATATGACCAGCAAAAGAAAGTCTGTTAATCCACATACCTAGGTACTTGAACTTGATCACATAAGCAAGTGACTCACCAAGCAGGGTGGTGATAGTGGGAATATTGTCGTGCTTAAGGGAGTTTATGGACTTGGTCGTTGGAGATAACAACATAACCTTGGTCTTTATGGCATTCAATAGGAGTTTTTGACTCTGGAGGTTCTGTTACAGCGTAAGGAAATCTGCTTGCAAGTCTGAGCAGGCCCTTTCGGGAGTAGGCCTGGCAGTGTAAAGGACTGTGTCATCCACAAAGAGATGTACACTGGAAAGTGTGATTCCATGGTTGTTGTCAATATAAAGTGAGAAAAGTAAGGGCCCCAAGATGGAGCCTTGAGGTACGCCTCTACTAATCTGTTTTAGAGTGGATACTGCTTTTACTTGCTGCATCTGCTCCGCCAGGTAGCATGAGAACCATTCTAGGGAAGGTACATCCAGACCAGTGTTGCAGAGAGTAACTAAGAGCAGTGCATGGTCGACGGTATCGAAGGCCTTGTTTAAGTCGAGGAATACCACGCATACATGATTCTTTAAGTCAAGGGCTCTCTGCCAGTCATTTGTGACTTTAGCCAGAGCTGTGATTGTGCTATGGCATGGCCTAAAGTCTGATTGCACAGGGTTTAACAGATTTGAGGCATCAATGTAGTTTCTAAATTGGCAGTTCACTAATTTCTCCAACAGTTTATATAGGGTGGGGAGTAAGGAGATTGGCCTGTAGTTATTTGGGTCTCTGGGGTCTCCTGATTTGAAGAGCGGTAAAACATGGGCAGTCTTCCAGACAGAAGGGAGTTTACCCAAGCTGAGGGGACATATTAAAGAGGTGCGTTAATCGAGCTGCCACCACTTGGTGACCGATCTTTAGGAAAAAGGGCCAATGAGGTCCACTCCTGCGTTTTTTTTTTTTTTTTCTGGCAGCCAGCTGAAGGAGCAGGTCCTCCACTTCCTTGTAAGTTCTGATTGAAGTTTGCTGCTACTCTGTATATGTGGTGCTCCTGCAAAAGGTTACCATTAGTCTTTTAAATTCAGCAATTATAATGTGAGAACCGAGTTGTAATCCTATTAGTGTGTTGTTCCAGATCTGTGGCGACAATGCACTGAAATACTTTTCTTCCCTGGTTTGGTGCAAATCTTGCAGCACTGGGTTCAGAAACATGAACAAGTATGAGACTACCACATGGGTGATATCTGTAGGGTAGGTAAAATGGTGCAGAACAAGTCCCAAGGAATGGTCCCACAGAATGGTGCAGTACTAGTCCCACGGGATGGTGCGGTACTAGTCCCACGGGATGGTGCGGTACTAGTCCCACGGGATGGTGCGGTACTAGTCCCACGGGATGGTGCGGTACTAGTCCCACGGGATGGTGTGGTACCAGTCCCACGGGATGGTGTGGTACTAGTCCCACGGGATGGTGCGGTACTAATCTACAGGATTCTGCATGGTGCAGTACTAGTCCCAAGGGATTGTAGTACCAGTCCCATGAGATGATGCAGACTAGCCTCACAGAATGGGGAAATATTAGTTGCATGGAATGGGGAGATACTAGTCCCATGTTATGGTGCAGTACTAGTCACACAGAGGATAGTGAAGTAGTAGCTATACAGAGGATGGCAGTACTAGCCCCACAGAGGCTGGTGCAGTACTAGCTCAACAGAGGATGTTGCGGTACCAGTCCTGCGGGATGGTGCGGTGCCAGTTATGTGGATAGTGCGGTGCCTGTCCCAGGAGATGGTGTGGTGCCTGTCCCATGGGAGGATGCAGTGTCAGTCTCATGGGATGATGCGGTGCTGGTCCCACAAGATGGGGATGCTGCACTACTGTCATAGTGTAGTGTTATCACAGGATGGTGCAGAACTACAATGGTGCTGTAGTATTCCCACAGGATGGTGCAGTACTATTCCCTCAGGATGGTGCAGTACTGTGATGGTGCTGTAGTATTTCCACAGGATGGTGCAGTACTATGACGGTGCAGTAGTATTTCTACGGGATAGTGCAGTACTATGATGATGCAGTAGTATTCCCACAGGATGGTGCAGTAGTATTCCCACAGGATGGTGCAGTACTGTGATGGTGTAGTACTGTTCCCATAGGATGGTGCAGTACTGTGATGGTGCTGTAGTATTTCCACAGGATGGTGCAGTACTGTGATGGTGCTGTAGTATTTCCACAGGATGGTGCAGTACTGTGATGATGCAGTAGTATTCCCACAGGATAGTGCAGTACTATGATGATGCAGTAGTATTCCCACAGGATGGTGCAGTAGTATTCCCACAGGATGGTGCAGTACTGTGGTGGCACAGTAGTATTTCCACAGGATGGTGCAGTACTGTGATGGTGCTGTAGTATTCCCACAGGATGGTGCAGTAGTATTCCCACAGGATGGTGCAGTACTGTGATGGTGTAGTACTGTTCCCTCAGGATGGTGCAGTACTGTGATGGTGCTGTAGTATTTCCACAGGATGGTGCAGTACTATGATGATGCAGTAGTATTCCCACAGGATGGTGCAGTAGTATTCCCACAGGATGGTGCAGTACTGTGGTGGCACAGTAGTATTTCTACAGGATGGTGCAGTACTGTGATGGTGCTGTAGTATTCACACAGGATGGTGCAATTCCCACAGGATGGTGCAGTAATGTGATGGTGCAGTAGTATTCCCACAAGATGGTGCAGTACTATTCCCACAGGATGGTGCAGTACTAGTCCCAGGAAATGGTGCAGTACTAGTCCCAGGGGACAGTGCAGTACTATGCTGGCGTAGTACTATTCCCACAGGATGGTGCAGTACTAGTCCCAGTGGATGGTGCAGTGCAAGTTCCATTGAATGGGTTTATAATTAATTTTATTTATTTTAGTCTTTGGTAACCGGGTAAGGCCCACTAGGCACAAGTGCCTGTTTTCAGGGGCAACCTGGGAGCACTGGGCGGTTAAGTGACTTGCTCAGAGTCGCACAGTATGCAAGTGGAGGTTTGGAGAATCAAACTTGGGTCTGGTCTGCTGGGTGTACCAAGCTCATTCACACTTCGTTCCTCTAACCTCTAGGCTATACTGCCAGCCCATAAACTAAGAGATAGTAGTGGTTTTGTCTAAAAAAGCGCCAAGCCCCAGCACGCTGTCTAATGCAGCTGTTATTCCCCTCAATTTCCGATGTGGAATTGTCCCTCAGTACGTTGGATAAAGAGGAAAAGGGTGGGACACATCATCCTATCATGTCAAGGGTAAACATAACACTGAACATTACTGGAGGCATAGTCTTAGAAAAGGGGGATAATTTCTCCTTTAAAATCTCAGTGCAGTGTAGGACAGCACCAGGACAAATAATGGGGCGGAATTTTCTGTTGTATGCTACTTTGGCAAAACCAGCAACCATTCCTCTCCAGCTGGTACAGTTGCTTTGCAGGTGTGTTTCCCAGCACCCCGGGCTGCCTGGTTAGTGCCTGAACTTGTGTCGCCAGCATGAAAGTGTATCGTGCTAGCCACTCAGCTCGCTGTCCAGTACATTTACCTGGTTAACAAATAAAGAAATGAAATCAATTATTGAAGCGCATTTCCTCTTGTAAGACATAATAAACAAATTTCTTCCTCTCAGAATGGATTATTTCAGCTAAGCCCCCCCCCAAAAAAAAACTCTTATAACCCGTTTGTAGTTTATAAATCAGAAAGTTATAACCTGGTTGGGCTCTGTGATTTCAGGTTGAGAGGAGCTGCTTTACATGTTGGCAACCCAGCGTTTGTGTCCTGAGTACGGGACATAAGGAGCAGACCAGCAGGAAGGGGATTGAGCATTCTCCTGGATTCTCACGTCCCCTGAGAAGGGAGGGAGACAGCGATTTCAATCCTGTGACCAACTGCCTCCTGTTGCCCTAGGGGGCTTGGGCGTTGGCACAATGTGGGACATGGCAAGGGCAGTTAAGACTTCCACATAGAGAACTTGAATACAAAAATGAGGTTGTAACCTGAGGATGGCATGATCCCTGCATTTCCCAATCGGTGAAAAACAGAACTGCAGAAGCTTGACCTGATTTCTTGGGAAATGGAAAGCCACTGCTCCTTGTTCATTGTGCTTATAACAGTACATCTGTACAGAGGAGAAACCAACACTTCTCTTTGGGACAACCTCCAGACTTCTATACAGCTAAGTGAGATATCAATTGCGTGGTAGACAAGGCACTGATTTGTAAGAATTGCAAGTCCGTTAGCCCAGCTGTCTGAGTCTCTGCAATGGAAGAATGCCGACGATGCTGGCACAGGCAGCCTTCAGGCAGATATCCCAGCTGTTCTAGAACTCTGTGGAAAAAGACTGTTCCATTGAGGATTTCCACAGCACTGAGGCAGCTGACAATAACTGAAATATTTCAGGCTTTAAAGTTATACTGATCACCCACAGTAAGCTATTTTTTAAAACTTTGAAACTAGAGGTAGATAAGTGAAAGACATGATTGCATTCTAAATTCTTTATGGATTAAGTCTTTTATGAAATGGCACTTTAAAAACTGCTGTGTCCTTTTCAGCATGCCATTATGACTGATGGGTTTTGCCTTCTGCACTGGGTGGACTCCTTTCGAACCAAACCACTGTAGAAGAAGCAGTGGCTCAATTAGATTTGTTTAGGTGCAGGAACTTTCACCTCTAGAGTTGTAAGTGGGGGAACTGTTATCTCCAAGTGTTGGAACTCTTCCATAAGATTCATTGGGGAAAGATGACTGAGGTACAGTAACTCATACAGTGTTGTAAGAGGTGGAGGCAATGAGTTTCTTCTGGTTCCTGTTCATTTTAACCTGAGAGGAAGATCTGCTTTTATCTGTAAACCAGGCTGTAAGAGGGGCTAGGTGGCACACATTGGTGGGGCACTGCAACACTGCGTGGGAGACCCAGGATAGAGTCCTGATCTTGACTCCTCACCATCACCACCACGGTGTGGAGTGGTCTACTGCATGATGTCAATGCATCATGGGGAGGGAGCAGGCTTGCCCAAGGCACAAGTGCCTCATATGACGGGGAGGGTGGTTGCATTGACATTGTGGGTGGCCACACAGTGTTGGCTGCTCCCCCCCCCCCGCTAATAGGATGCCAGTGTGGGTGGTCATTGGCAAAAGCCATGGAGATGGCCAGCTTATCGGTGAGAAGTGGACAGAGCAGGAGTACGGCATCTGATTAGGAGCATCTGGAGGACCTCCGGAGGTATTCCACAGTTCTGCAGGGAACTATGTTCACCATGGTTAATTGAGAAAAGCCTGCTGGAAAAGGGGCAAACACTAAATCAGCCAACATCCCAGCTAGGGTAGGGTGATCAAGCGGGCAAAACGAGATGTCTACATAGGTAGACATTTAAACTGTGACGGGGGAAGACTGATGCTGGGAAACCACAGAGGACACAGAGGATGAAATGGACAAGGGGAAACTAGCTAGAACTTCCCCAGAAGTTGGGTGGGGTGAAGGGAGACTGGGAACAGTATAGCAGGGTCCTGAAGTAGCTTAAGAAAGGGCACCAATGGAAGGCAACACAGTAAGTTTGCAAAGAAAAGGAACATCATGAAGGAAAAGAGTGGTGGGAGGGAAAAGAGAGGCACCGACACAAAAAGGTGGAGTATGACGGTGAGCTGAAAGGCAGTCTGCCTAAATGTCAGGAGCCTGGGAAATAAAACCTGTAACCTCAAGGTGACAGTGGCAGATACAGGGTTAGACCTAGTGGCCATTATGGAACTATGAGTCAGTGAGAATAATGACGGGGCCCTGGCAATACCAGTTTATGCCCTGTATAGGAGAGACAGATGTAAGGGCAAGGGGGTGGAGTAGCACCGTCTGTTAGGGATGACAGAGGCCACAGAGGACCGGTCCATCAAGAAAAGTGGGATGAGAAAAGGAATTACTGTTGGTACAGCTGACAACAGCCTCTGGGGGGAAAAAAGACCTGTGCAGGGGTGGTCTATAGACTGCCGTGACAGGGTGTTTAGGAGGATAGGAAATTAGGGAAAGAAACTGGGAAGGGAACTGTAAAAGGGCAAGTAGTTGTTATGGGGATTTCAGTCTTCCAGACATAGACTGGGAGTCCCCAGGGGTTAGGAGCATCAGCTGTCGGGCCTTGTTTGACACACTTTAGGACTGACTGGTGGTACAAATGGTCAGAGAACGCACAAGGCAAACAGTCACTCGATGTAGTGCTCACCATCTCAGGGTAGGCGACGTGACGGCAGGGGAACTACCAAGGTCCAGTGACCATAATACCATTTGAACTGGTCCTGTGTAAAGGTAAGACCTTTTTTTAAAAGCTGTGGTTCAAGATTTCAGACTGGCAGATTTTGACCAGATGAGGAATATAATACAGGGGGAAACGGATTGTCGTGGGTAAGATCAGATGAGTGGAGGAGGCTTGATGAGAAAGTAAAGGGGCCGTTCTTGAAGCAACTAAATCAAACTTTAGAACTGTCACCGAAAGTAACAAACACAAGAGGTTGGTCTGATTCTGTGAGGAGGTGGAGGAAGAGTGACTGCAAAGAAAAGGGCCTTCACTAACTACAGTAAGTGCCATGAGGAGGAGGAGCTGTGGAAGGGGAGTACCAAAGTCAGATGAACAACGCCAAAAACATGGTCAGGGGTGCAAAAGCAGACCGAGCTATGAACTGCTAAGAGTGTTGAGGGAGGGGAGAAAGAGTTCTTTTGGTACATCAGAGAAAAAAAGGAAGCGAAGGGATTGTTAGGCAGGAAGGGGGGGTGGCAAAAGAGGACTGTTCAGTACTCTCAGTAGAGGAGGTCAGGCTTCTACCATAAAGTGGAGTTAAGACGGCAGCATGGAGGATTCTGGAAATGGGGGAAAGTAGTGATTTCAGTAGAAAGAGTAAGAAAAGGGTTGCTGCCCTGAAAGTGATAAGGCATAGAGGCCAGAAGGGATGCACCCAAGAGTTCTCAGGGACTTGGTGTCTGAACTGGTTGAGCGCCTGGCAGGGCTATTTCAATATCTTGCTGCAGTCTGAGGTGGTGCTCAGGAATTGGAGGTTAGTGGACGTGGTCTGCTCCACAAGGGAGGGATAGGAAGGATCTGGGAAATTATAGACCCATCAGTCTTGCTTCTATTGTAGGGAAGCTGACAGAGACACTAGCCAAGGAAGAGCTGGTGACCTACCTGGAAAGCAGTGGGCTCCACGATATTAAACCGTACAGGTTAGTAGCAGGAAGGTCTCGTTAGACCAACCTGGTAGTATTCCTTGACTTGGTTACAAGGGCAGTAGATAAGGAACAGGCAGTATCTACTGTACTGGGACTTCAGCAAGGTGCTTGACTTGGTGTGGCACAGGAAGCTGCAAAAGCAGGTGGCAGACTTTGGAATAGGTATGGGGCTTGTAAAATTGGTGGTAAACCAACTTGGGGAGACAGAGGAGGGTGATGGTTAATGGGGTCAAATCAGGGGAGAAGGGGGGTCATGAGTGGGGTGCTGCAGGGGTCAGTCTTGGACCTGTCCTTTTCAGTAAGTTTATCAGGGACTTAGTAGAAGGTTTCCATGGCAAGATGCATCTCTTTGTAAATGTTATAAAGCATTGCAGCAGGCTGACAGTGAAGAGGGGTTGAGGGAGTTGCAAAGGGACCTAGAAGGGTTAGAGAGTTGATGTAAAGTTTGGTTGGCGAGATTCAATGCCAAAAAGTGCAAGGGAAGAGGAACTCTAGGACAGAATACCGATTGGGGTGAGGGGCAGGTTGGCCACTGCTCCCAAGGAAAGGGATCTGGGAGTCACAGGTAGCTCTCTCAGACAAACCAGGCAATGCAAAAAGGCCTATAGCAAGGCAGCCAGAATACTGGGGTGCATTGGGAGGGATTTCAGTAGGAGGAGGAAGGAGGTGATGTTACCGCTGTACAAGTCACTAGTGATGGCTCATCTGGAATACCTTACCCAGCTCTGGAGTCTCCACGTGTGAAAAGACCGGGATAGACTGGAGTTGATACAGCGAAGGGTCGAAAAGGGATTCAGGGCCAACTGAGCAGATCCTGTGAAGAACAGTTACAGGCCCTGAACATGTACTCGCTGGAGGGCAAAAGCAAGAGGGGTGACATGATGGAGACCATAAATTCCTGAGAGGAAAAAAACAGGGTGAAATTTGAGGAACTGGTTAGAAGGAAACGTGAGTCAGTTATAAGGGGGCATGAATGTAAGCTGGTGGGAGGGAAGTTCAGGAGGGATGTGAGGAATGATTTTGTCATTGAGGGTGGTTGAGCTGTGGAACAGCCTACTAGCAGAGGTGGTAGGAGCAAAAATGATATATAGGTTCAAGCATGGCTGGGGCAGAGTAAGAGTTCTGATGGTTGCATGGGTGGGGGCAAGTATGATGGAAGATGCGGGGATTGAAAACCCTGCCTGAACAGTAGGTCTCAGGGTAAGGCAGAAAAAACAAGCAAAAAAAAAAATATGCCAGACTAGATGGACCGGTGGTCTGTTTCTGCAGACATTGTCTATGTCTCTAAAAATATCTGCCACAATGAGATTATAGTGGGCACCGTTCCAACTTTCTTGAAAGCCATAAACATCCGGCAGCCCTCTATGCTGACTCCACTACCTTTGAAGACACCATAACAACCAGAAAGCATGTGTCAAATGTCGGGGCTCCTCTACCTGGGGGCAAGCCATGGAACAGCAGTGGAGAAAGGTGGGGATGTGGACCATTGTCGATCCTTGTGAGAGGGGCAGTTGGAGATTGGTGAGCCCAAGAGAGGAGGGATTGGAGGAAAAGTCTTAGAGGTAGGGGATAAAAGAATAAATTGTCAAACCAAGAAAACTGGTTGTGACACAGAAGCATGATTGACTGCTTATTGGAGGGGTTTGAGGGATGTAGATCTGAAGGGGTGGTCCGAAGGGCAAGCATTGTGTGTTCTGCCACGTGGGAGACTGGCACCTGTTCCCCAACCTGGAGCTTCCAGTTCAGGCTGGTGGGGATGCGAGAGTGCTGTCTGTGTACAAGTTTGGTCCCTCCATAGTGGTAGGGTGAGTGAGCGGCTATGAGTGGATGGAAGGTGGTCTGCATGGTCTTGAAAGGAGAATAATCACGTCACCTCCTGTCACATTGCACTAGAATAAGGATTGTTTAACAAAGTGTCTGTGCAGAGGGTAAAAGGGAGAATGCCTCATTGTAGATTTTTGTGAATTATTGGTGTGTTATGAATAAAGAAAAATATTCTGTGCTTAGGAGTAGTTCATGTAAGAGTTTTAGGGAGAGCTTTTCCCATACATAATGGACATTTAGAGGTTTTCATCACCCATGATGTTAGCCAAGGACTGAGAGTGTTTAAATCAGAGTAAGCACCTTACCCACTTGGTACCGTCTGTCAGCAGTGGTCTGTTGTAGTTTTAGGACTGGAATTTCTGTGCCGTGCATGCTGGGTTAATCATGCTCATGTCTGAAGTAGGTATGGGAGCAGAAAAGGGTGTTGGCAGTTAGGGATAAAACAGTATTAGTTTTCAATAGTCTAGGTATGGCTGAGGATGAAAATATAACCCTTGTGATTGGTTGTATTACAAGCCCACGGGAATGACCATTGTGAGGAGGGTTTTGTAACTCTCCATGAGCTATCCTACCAGTTGCCAGAAACCACAGCAGTCACATAGAAGCACAATACCCCTTTAAGGAGAGGTACAGGCCTACATTCCTGATGGCTCTGGATCGGTAGTGGCTCCAAAGCAGTCACCTGTAGTTGAGACAGTTTTGACGCCTTGCCTTGTATAGAAGCTTGAACTGTTGCCTCAGAAGTTAGACATAGCTCGACTCACCCTTTGTGAAATAACCAAGATTATTTTTATCTGGCTTGGCAGGGCTCTTTTTCCGCTTCCATCCTCTCTGGTATGTGCTGTGCAATGAGAAACACATTTTCTGTTTTCCTGCTGGAATTCAAAACAGAAAGAGGATGGGTGATGCAGTGTATTATTGCACTGGGCTGTCACCCTCCAGAGACCCTGGTTTGAATGGTGAGCAAGAGAGAGATGGTTCCCAGACTTGGGTGCCTACGGTCAGTTCACAAACAGGATTTAGAAGATAGCCAGCACACAAGTTCCCAAAGGAATTCCAGCACACTGCAGACAATGCTGTAAAAACTTAAACTTAGTATAGCATGCCATGCTGTTCTCTGTGGATCCCAAAGGAGCCCAAAGTTTTGCGCATGTACTGCCTGGCACATGAACATACAAATCTGCCAGCAGAAACAGGCCTCATGGTCTATCAAGTCTGCTCGGGTGTGCAGCTAGCACCCTTACATTGCAGCTGCCCCACCCTACCCTCCTCCCTCGCAGTTATTCCCCCCCCCTTCACTCTTCCCATCCCCTTTTTAAAACTGCCCACTGTCTTACAGGATACCACCTCCTCGGGAACAGTGTTCCATTTAGCCACAACCCTCTCCGTGAAAAAATGTTTCCTCATCTCTCTCCTAAATCTCTCCCCCACCACCTTCCAAATGGAGACCATGGCATCTCGTGTCTCTCCCCCTCCTCAACTTAAAGACCCCTTCTATACCTGTCTGGTTTATTCCCTTCAGGTATTTAAAGGTCTTGAACATATCCCCCAATCCCTCCTCTCCTCCAGGGTGTACATATTTAACTCACGCAGCCCGTCCTCCTAGGATTTTTCCTCCAATCCCTGGATCATCCTAGTTGCCGTGCGGTGTACCCCCTCCAGCAATCGGATATCCTTCTTCAGAAATGGATACCAGTACTGCACGCAGTACTCCAAGTGTGGCCTGACTAGTGACCTGTAGAGAGGCAGGATCACCTCCCTACTTCTGGATAAGATTCCTCTCACAATACACCCAAGCATCTTGTTGGCTTTAGCTGCCGCCTTCCCTACACTGAGCTGAGTTCATATTCCCCATTATAACCACCCCTAGATCTTTTTTCCTCCTTGGTGGTACCTAACTGAACCCCTCCCAACTGGTAGCTCCTCCTTGGGTTCCTTGATCCAAAGTGCAGCACCTTGCACTTCACGTTGAAACCCAACTGCCACATTTCCGACCACTTCTCCAGTTTAGTCAGGTTGTCCTGTAGCCTCTGCCACCCTACTATGTCATCCACCACCGCCCCCATCTTGGTATCATCAGCAAACAGACTGATCTTACTCCTGATAGAAACAGAATCTGTTGGCAGATAAGGACCATACAGACCACCTAGTCTGCCCATTTCCATACTTGGTTTGTCAATCCCTGCTCTTACCTGGACTGCCTTTCCCCTGCTCTGTTGTACAGCAGGGTGCCTTAATGCTTATCCCATGCACTTTTTAATCCCTGTACTGCTTATAGTTCCACCACCTCTGCTGGTAGGCTGTTCCACAGATCCACCACCCTCTCTGAAAAAATACTTCCTAGCATTCTCCCTAAACCTCCCTCCCTCCAGCCTCATGTTATGTCCCCTTGTCCTTGTGCACTTTCTTCTCTGAAATATACTCCCCTCCTGTACCCTGTTTATTCCTCTAAGGTATTTGACAGTCTCTGTCATATCCCTCTCTCCCCTTCTCTCTTCCAGTGAATAGATGTTTAGTTCCTTGAGTCTTTCCTCATAAGGCTTGTGGTGCAGTCCATGCATCATTTTTGTTGCTCTTCTCTTGACTGCTTCCATTCTGCCTATGTCCTTCCTGAGAAGGGGTCTCCAGAATTGGACACAGTATTCCAGATGAGGCCTCACCAGTGATCTATACAGTAGCATCACCACTTCACTCCTACTGGTCATGCCCCTTCCTGTGCACCCCAGCATTCTGTTTGCCTTCCCCACTGCTTTTTCGCATTGTTTGGCTGACTTCAGGTCATCGGATATGATAACCCCCAGGTCTCTCTCCTGATTTGTGGTGGCTAGAACCTGCCCCCCCCCCCATCCTGTATTCCTCTCTTGGGTTTCTGTGTCCCAGGTGCATTATCTTGCGCTTCTTAGCATTGAAACCCAACTGCCAAACCCTTGACCATTCCTCAAGTAGTCGTAGGTCGTATCTTGTTTTTTCTAGCCCCTCCTGTGTGTCGACTCGGGTACAGATCTTGGTGTTATCTGCGAACAGGCATACTTTCCCCTCCAGTCCCTCTGCAATGTTGCTTATGAAGACATTGAATAGAACTGGACCCAGCACCGATCCCTGTGGCACCCCGCTGGTCCCCCCCCTTCTGATTTTATGCCATTTACTACCACCCTCTGGGTCCTGCCCTTTAGCCAGTTTCCAACCCATTTTACCACTTTAGAGCCCACACCTAGATTCCCCAATTTGTTAAGCAACCTTTTATGAGGAACGGTGTTGAAGGCCTTACTGAAATTCAGGTAGGCCACATCCACCACCCTTCCCTGATCCACCACCCTGGTCACCCAGTCAAAGAAATCGATAAGATTAGTCTGACAGGACCTATACTCAGTGAATCCATGCTGCCTTGGGTCTTTTGCACCACTTGGCTCCAGGAACTTCACTACCCTCTCCTTAAGCAGGGACTTCATCAGCTTCCCCACCACCAAGGTCAGGCTTGCAGGTCTGTAATTGCCTGCCTCCCTTCCCTACTTCCAGTCTTGTGCAGGGGAACCACCTCTGCCCTCCTCCAATCTCCAGGTATCTTCTCCGTCTCTAGTGATTGGTTTGAAGAGGGTTGTCAGCAGACCTGCTAGGACTTCCCTGAGTTCCTTCAACACTCTAGGGTGAAACCTGTCTGGCCCCATTGCCTTGTCTGTCTTTACTTTTCCTAGTTCCTCCAAGACTCTGTCCACTGTAAATGGGCTGGTGTCCTGTACATCTTTCCTCGTGAGTCTTGGCCCCTCCCCTGCCTCTTCCTTGGTAAATACTGAGCAAAAATATTTGGTCAGTATCTCGGCTTTTTCAAGGTCATCCTCCACCCACCCACCCTTTCCCTTCTTTAGCCTAACAATACCATTTCTGGTCTTCTTCCTCTCGCTAACATAACAGAAGGAAGTCTTGTCCCCCTTCTTAACAGCATGTGCTGTTCCTTTTTCCTTTCTTACCTTAGCCCCAGACAGCTTTCCCAGCTTCTCTATGCTTCTCCAGATATTTCAATGTGTGTGTTCTTCTTTCTGTGTCTCTCTGTATTTCCTGAGTGCCTTACTTTTTTCTCACACTTTCTTGGCTACTGACTTAGAGAACCACAGTGGCCGCTTCTTTATTTTGCTTTTGCTAAGCAATCTGACGCATTGACTTGTCACTCCTGCTATGGATCTCTTGAGCCTAAGCCACTGTTCTTCTACCCCCCCCGCCCGTATCTTCTGCTGCCAGGGCAATTTTGAGCTGTTCCCCATCTCCATGAAGTTGGCCTTCCGGAAATCTGGGATCTTAATCTTTGAATGGCTTTCTTCTGCCGCAGTGTTGACTCTAAACCACACAGTTGTGGTCATTGGTACCAAGGGGACTGCCCACCTCAACATCCACGATTCTGTCCCCATTTGTCAGCACTAAGTTCAGTACAGCCCCCTCCCTGGTGGGCTCAACCACCAGCTGTCTTAGGTTTGCCCCATACATGGCAGACATGAGGTCCCTGCTCCTTGATGTACTTGCAGTCTGGGTATTCCGGTCTGCATTCGGCATGTTGAAGTCACCCATTAGCAGTACTTCCCCTTTGGCTGCCATATTATAGATGGCTTCCACTAATGCTAGATCTGTATCCTCCCCCTGTGCAGGAGGCCTGTAAACTACTCCAGCACAGATGGTTGTTTTGTTGCCCGACTCCAGAGTGACCCACAGTGCCTCTGCTTCTTCCCTGGATCCCTGAGCCTCCGTAGCTTTAATCCCTTCCTTTACATACATAGCAACCCCTCCCTATCTTTTCTAAAAAGTGTATTACCTGGTATGGCTGCATCCCAGTCATGGTTGCCTGTGTACCATGTCTCCATAATAGCCACAATGTCCAGGTTTGTGTCTGCCATCAGTGCCGTTAGGTCTGGGATTTTGTTTCCTAGACTGCGGGCATTTGTGCACATGACCTTCCACTCTGTGTACCCCCTTAATGTTCCTTGTTTATTGGTCTTTGCCCTGAGCCGCATTAGTGATGCACCTTCAGTTCTCTCCCCCATTGTAACCATGGTAGTTTTACGGTTAGATATTATGCTAGTTATTGAGTCCTCACTGCTTTCAGTTATGTCCTATGGGGGGAGGGGCTATGGTAATCCCCTTAACTGTCTATGCCTCCCCTCTTGGCAAGTTTAAATGATCATTAAGGATGCACTTAAACTTCTCAGAGAGGATACCTTTGCCTCCCCTGGATAGATGCAGGCCATCTGGAGAATATAGTCCTTCATCCCTCCAGGTCAGATTCCAGTCCCCAATGAAGCCATACCCCACCGCTCCGCACCATTTCTGCAGTCATTTGTTGAATTCAGCGATGCGGATGTCCCTCCCTTCCCCCTTGCTGTGAACATGTAGCACCTCCGAGAAGGTGACAGTGTGTGCTACTTGCCCAAGACTCCTCCCCCAGCTCCCTGAACTCTTCCTACATCTGCCCCCCTCTAGCCAGGTTATTAGTCCCCAGGTGAATAATGAAGTCCAGGTCCCCCTTTCTTGCTACCACCCTTGCAATCCTAAGGATTCACTTGCCCTCCTTCCGAACTGTGCCTCTGGGTAGGCACATTACCTCCCTCTCACCATTGCTACCTGACCCCAGCTCAATCCCCTGGATAATGGAGTCCCCAACCAGGATTTGCTTCCTCCTCCTGTGTGTTCTCCTTGCATCTGCCCTTGGGGTTCCATACTGGACGACCCCCTCAACCCCCATGGTGTTCACTTCCAGAGATACTGCGCAATCTCTATGCTCTGAAGGATGACATACGAGTTGTGAAGTGCTACTGACTGGGGGATGTGCCTCCGTGCTGCCTCCTGCGCCCTCCCCGAGCCCAGCATAGCTCATCTTTCCCTCCTTGGCAACCTCTGAAGGAGTGGTGGTGGTCTCTCTCTCTGGGGGGGAAGGTCGCCTGTATCCTTGCCAGTTCTGCTCAGAGTTCAGTTACCTCCTCCCTCAACACAGAGAGGTGCCTGCAGATACGGCAGCACCTCAGTCTCCAGAAGGTCTTTCTGAACACTGCTGCCCCACATCTGCTACAAAGCACCACATCCATCGTCCTTCTGTTATCCTTGCCCTAACTGCCCCTTATTGCCCTACACCCTCTGCTGCTCTTTTCTTCTATACCATGTCCAGTGCCCAGCTATATATATTTGTACTGTCAATATTTTGATGCCATGTGAGAGATCTGCTATGAATATCCCAAACGGCACCGGGCCTAGTACCGAACCCTATAGAACCCCGCTCGTCACAGCCCTTGGGGATGATGGTTCCCACCTCCACCACCCGTTGCTGCCTCCCCTTCAGTCAGTTCACAATCCAGTTTACCATCTTTGTCCCCATTCCCACATATTACAACTTCCCCCCCAACTGCCCATGAGGCACAGAATCAAAGGCCTTGCTGTAGTCCAAATACAGGACATCCTCTGCATGGCTCTTATCCAGTTCCCTCGTCACCCAGTCGTAATACTCAACTAGGTTGGTCTGGCAGGATCTTCCAGAGACAAACCCATGTTGCTGACCATCCTTCAGTCCATTGTCTTTCAAAAAGGTCGTCATCCTCTCTTTCAGGATTGTCTACATTAGTTTTCCCACAATGGATGTGAGGCCTACTGGACTGCAATTGCCTGGTTCATCCTTTAGGCCACTTTTTGTGGAGGGGCACCATGTGAGCCATCCTCCAATACTGTGGTACACATCCTGTGTCCAGGGAAGTATTGAACAGGTCTGCCAGCGACCCCGCCAAGATCTGTGCCAGCTCTTTCAGCACATTGGGGTGAATGCTATCTAGACCTGGTGCCTTATCCACCCTCAGTGCCTTCAGACCCTCCAGCACCCTGCACTCCATAATTACCTCATCTGTCCCCCCCCCTTGCCCACCTTCCCCATCCCCTGAGGTAGCTGCCTGCCTTTCTCCTTCATGAACACAAAATAGAAGTATTCATTTAGTGTTTCTGTCTGCTTTGCCCCTTTCTCCACCCACTCCTGCCCTTCGTAATCCTCACTATCTGGTCCTTGCAGCTCCTTCTCTCCCTTATGTACCTGAAGAAGTCCTTTTCCCTGTCCTTGATGCCATGTGCCAGCCTCAGCTCTCTGGAAGCTTTGGCCACCCTGACTAGTCCGTTTACCTCCTTGGACGTCTTCAAATACATTTCTCTTGTCGTACTCCTCCTGGATTACTTGAACCTTTTAAATGCTGCTTTTTTTTTGCCCTCACCCCTTTCAAGACCTCCCAATTCAACTAGCTTGGCTTCTTAACCCTTCCTTTCTTGCTCTATGTCCTGGTGTATGACTCCGTAGCCTCCATCAACCCTAATTTGATAATTTCAAGTATTTGGCTCACGTCCAAGCGTGGATTAATTCCTGCCAGATGTCGTTCCAAAATTTCCCCCATCTTATCAAAGTCAGCATGTCTGAAGCCAACTACCCTGGTTCCTGTACTTACAGCTTCCTTGCCCATGCTGAGTGTGAACCACACCGAGTGGTGGTCTCTCCCAGCCAGTGGGTCCTCCACCCCTAGCTCCCTTACAGTCTCCCCGTTAGTACTAGGTCCAGAGTTTTATCCAACCAAGTCAGCTCGTTAACCATCTGTGTCAGGAAGCTGCCATGGAATGCTTCCAGGAGTACTTGCTCCCTTGCACTCGAGGTGATTTGTCAAGGTATGGCATCCCCTATAGTCAAGCCATTTAAAAAAACATAATCTTAGAGGACCACTTTATAAACTACACTTCAGTTAATCAGAAAGGGTATACTCACTTATATGTAAACAATATGTACGTGCGTGTGTGTGTGTGTATATATATGTGTATGTATATATGTGTGTGTGTATATATATATATATATATATATATATATATATATATATATATATATATATACACACATATATATAAAACATTTACAGTTATAAATAATCATGTAAATATATGTGCAAATTAATGATTTGTGTCATTCTTGGACATGTTTCTGTCTAGTGGCATTTTTTATGTGTATTGGTATCTTGAATACGTGAGTATATCATTTGTGATTAATGGAGAGGGGGAGCAGCAGCAGAAGAAAAACGATAGTGATGGGAGACTCCATGGTAAGTGGGATGGAGTGAATGGTGTGATTTTCATTGAGGATACCTCTTGCAGCAAGCCACACCTATGGAACTGGAACTGTCGAGCACTGTAATCAAGCAGAAACTCTTCTAGCTAGCAGTCTACTGGGGATGCCCACAACGACAATGTCGGTCAGTGTCGCTCCTACTATATAAACACACACATGCGTTGCCTTGCGCCCTCCTCAGTTCTTTTCCCACCGTCGACCATCACACGTCAGATACCATGGAGACACCGCCACTTCAGTTGACTGACAAAAATTTTCACTTTTTTCCTTTTCTCACCTTAATCACTTTACTCTAAAGTGATTCCTCACTTTTCTTTGATGCCTACTGATCCTGAAAAATGTTTCTGTTTCTGTGAGTGCGGAAAGAAGATCTGTGACAAGGATGACCACGATGCCTGCATCCCCTGCCTAGGCCCGGACCATGATGGGAAGGCCTGCAAAGTCTGCTGCAAATTCAACCAAGCCACCAGGCAACGCCACCAGAAAGACCTTGAAAACTACCTCCTAGAACAGAAGGTAAAGGAGATGTAGGAGGAGCTCCAGGCCAGAAGCTCCTCCACCTCCCCGGCTCAATCCACGGGCTCCCTCTCCTCCAAGGCCCAGGACAAATCAGCCGGGAAGCACAAACACTGGGAGAAGGACAAACTCGGGCACCAGTCCTCCCTGGCTTGCCCACGGTTGCCACGTAGGGCGCCGGCTGCGGCTGGGTTGGCGTCGGCCCCAGTGACTACTTCTGCTGCAACCGACACCCTCTCCTTCACAGGGTCAGCAATTGCAGTTCCCCTTCCCCATCTTTCCTAATGGGTGTGGGGACCTTGGCACAGGGTCTTCTCTCGCCCCTGCTGTTCCACCATTGGACCATTCCTGGCCATCATTGATCCGTCGCTGTCAGGGGTTCTCTCTCCCCTGGTAATGCCCTTGGCCCTTGCTCCAGGCCTCTCCGCCAGCTCAGCCTCACACAATGGTTGCCTGTCACCCTTAGGGCTCCAGTCTCCCCCCCCCGGCGATGCCTGCAGCCCTCACTACAAGCTCTGCTTCCACGTCAGGGAGTCTCCCCCCTTTGTTGCCTCAGGCCACTTCGTCGACAACAGGTACCCAGTCTAGCTCATTGATGTCTCGGGCTGCTTCGACACCAGGGCCCTAGCCCATGCCGCTGGTGCTAGGCCCTCAGTTTCCCATGCTGACACCGCAGCGCACCCCCATGATGCCCTTCATCGATGTCACAATGTTGTACTCTTCTGGGACTTCATGCATCATCTTGCCCTTTCATCAGGACCGGCGACACCGAGGCCTACTGGGCCTGCCCCTCCGTTGACGCCTTCCACAGCATCGCATCTGGGTTTGCAACCATTTTTCCACACCATTGGGTCCTCTTTCAGAACCCAGTGATGAGTATCATCCTGATCTGCTCCCACAGGATGAGGATGAAGAGGAAGAGGACTATGAGGAGGGAGCCGACAGTCCCGCTCCTTCTTCTGTCATCTCCGGGGGGGGGGATTCCTACAAATACACCTAGAGGTCCCGCCCAATGACCCCTCTTTCATTGCAATCATAAAGCAGCTACAGACTGTCATGGGGTTTGATGCAGAGGAGCAGGACGTTGTCCGGATTAATCTTATGGAGTACCTGGAGCTTCCAGACTCTCCACCGATCATAATCCCTCCTTTGAGGATGCCCCCATGGCTGCGTGGTACAGGGCTAACCTGGTCCCTTCTATGCCCAGGAAAGTCCATTAGCTATACCAGGCTCCCTCAGGGAAGCCCTTTTTACGCTAAACAAACAGAGGCAGATTCTGTGGTTATCAAAGTTGCCCATGACAGGACTAAGAGACGTAAACATCTCAGCTGTTTTCTGCCAGACAAGGAATCCAGAAAGCTGGTCCTTATAAGCAAGCCGACATTTGTCTCTTCCATTCTGCCCATTAGGGTCACGAACTACGTAGCCCACATGGTCAGATACCAGAACACTTTTTGAAGAAAGGCCAAGGCGGTAGCAGAGGCCGTCCCAGAGGGTACCCAGAGGCAAGAGCTCCTCAAGACCCTTCAGCTGGGGGCAGATGTAGGCAGACATCTCTTAAAGTCAGCCTACGATGCAGCCGATGCCTCCGCGAGAGCAGATGTAGCAGGCATCTGTCTCAGGTAACATTCTTGACTTGGGGTCGCTGGGTTTGCCACTGATGTTCAACAGTCCATCCTGAATGCCCCCTTCAAAGGCTATAAACCTTTCAGGGAAGATGGGCAAGATATTCTTGCTGACCTGCCAGCCTCAGGCAGAACCCTGCGTTCCGTCCACTCCCTTTACCACACCCAGTCAAAAAGCACACAGTGGGGCGCTGTGAGCCTCGAGCATAGCAGCAACAGTTAATTTAGGCTCCTATAATTTCTATACTAACAGAACATTCTAAACTTACTTTTTGATATTGCAAGTCAGAATAAACTACATCACGGTAAAGAGCTTAACGAGAAGCCTAAGGTGGGAAACCCACAAAAAGAAAAAGAAGTACTAAAGAACAGGAAAAAGGGAAGAATGTGGCAGCCAAACAATGGCCGCTCCTGACAGCGTGGAGCAAGAGTTCTGGAGGAGTGGAGACCCTGCAGACTTTGAGGCACAAATTACAGTGAATGATCTTGTCTGTTACAGACTTAAGTCACCGAGTAGATACATTTAATTCTCATGTCACTGTGGTGGAAACGATGGTGGACTGCCTAAAAATAGAAATGTTGGAGGTTAAAAAACAGACCTCTGCGTCCACGAGTGCCACCGCCATGTTGGTTAAAGAAACCCAGCATTTTCTAGCTTGTCTTGAAACGATGGAGAATCAGATTCGGGCTTCTGATATTTGCATTTTGGGTCTGCTCAAACAAATAGAAGGAGACCACCCGATTAATATTTATCCACAATTGGCTGGCAGAGCATCTGTTGCCGGAGGGGGACACGACTATTTTTAACATTCAGAAGGCCTACCATATCACGCCACGTGGGCAGCCCAGCTCTTACAATGAGCCATGGACTATGCTAGTGGTAACAACGGGCATAGGAGAATGAGACCGGATCCTGAATTTTGCACAAAGAAATGCCCCACTGTCACAGGATGG
This sequence comes from Neoceratodus forsteri, assembly GCA_016271365.2. NCBI lineage: Eukaryota > Metazoa > Chordata > Ceratodontiformes > Ceratodontidae > Neoceratodus > Neoceratodus forsteri. Next base: position 28,791,184 of record JADMNL010000024.1, on the reverse strand, counting down.
CCATGCTGTGCAGATCTTTCCGGTTCTTAGTTATGCCATCAGACAGTGTTGCAAAAAATTCGATGGTGTAAAAGCAGACCTGAGACTGGCCAACATAGCCCACTCTGTTGTGTTTCCAGCCCGCCTCCGTATAGTTCATGAGGGGAAGGTATGGGTATTTACCAACCCTACTGAGGCAGGTAAGTGGGCGGCTCGAATATCGGTAGAACGCTGGGGACAGGGAGGATATAGCTCCGAGGCAACAGAAGATATGGACACTTGAATACTTTCCTCACAAAGGGGTTTCCTTTGAGATCTAAATTGCATCCTTGAATCTGTGTTGACCAGCTATACTGTGATTTTTGCAGACATTAACATTGTTTGTTTTAAATCTGGTCTTTGCTGAAGGTTTGCTCTGTTTTTTTTTTTTTTTTTTTTTTTGTTAACATAGTATTGTGTGTTCCTGTTTGGTTGGTCATTCAGATTGAGGACCATGTCTTCAAGTTGGCTTAAATAATGCTATGCTAGCTGTGACTGCAGAATCATTCTAGTAAGGCGGTATCTATGGATCCCTGTATTAAGATGTATGTATGCTCTGTTTATTCATGGGGATAGGGGAGCCAAAATTAAAAGAAGGCTTTGTAGTACAGTAAAAAAAAAAAACAATTTTGTATAATGCTGCTTCTTTTGATATCTAGGTTTGATAATTAAATTGAGGTAGTATGCATGGCAAATACAATATCTCTGTTTAGGGGCTGTACTTTGTTGGATTATCTATGGATTTTTTTTATCTAGAGCTTAGCCATGCTGTTCACGGGCAGAACTCTAAGGGTTATGTTGAAGTCTAATGTTGCATACTGTTATACATTGGGATATTCCCCCACATGTTGTATCATAATATGGTTGACGCACCTTTTGATCCTTTGTATTAAGGGGCACCTCCCCAGTGACTGTACGCTATCATTGGACTGTACACCATATGCATTACTTGCGTGTATTACAATTGAAAAATTGATACAAATAAAGATAAAAAAAAAAAAAGGCACACAGAGGACCTCCTTTCATCGAGCCTGCAACAAGCCTAAGCAGGGCTCCAGACCCCAGGCCAAGCGTTGGCAGCAAAAGCACTACCTACCCCTGCTGCCACCGCTGCAAACCCCCCACCCCGAGGAGGGTCTGTGGGCCCCAGCTGCAGGTGCTACCTCAGCATGACTCCTCCTCAGATCCTCAAGAGGTGGTAGTTGGGGGTCACTTCCCCTAATTCAGTCCCATTACCATTCAGCTCTCATTCTGGTGTTGCGTGGGGAAATTCACACTTTACTACAAAAAAGGGCCACAGAACCTGTCCCTAAGAACCAGAGAAATTGGGCTTCTATTCCCACTTCTTCCTAGTCCCCAAATCCACAGAGGATTTGAGACACATTCTGAAACTGAGACCTGAGCTTCCACATCCAGTACAGAAGGTTCAGAATGGTGACCCTACAGGGAGACTGGATATGCTCTCTCGACATGCAGGATGCATATCTGCACATCAAGGTCCCCCATCAGCAGTACCTCGGGTTCCAGTTCCAGGGAGAGCACAGTTTCGAGTGTTGCCGTTTGGCTCATCCTCAGTGCCACAGGTATTTACCAAATGCTTAGCAGTGGTAGCTGCAGCTCTCAGGAGGGAGGGCCTATGCGTTTTCCCTTTCCTGGATGATTGACTGCTCAAAGCATGATCCAGAGACCAGCTACTGCTCTCTGGATCGCCATACATGCCTTACAGCTGTTCCACGCACTGGGAATCATGGTCATTCTGCCCAAGTCAGTCTTGACCTCTTGCCAATGCCTTCAGTACATTGGGGCAGTATTGGACATGACTCAGGGCCTTGCATTTTTACCACAAGAAAGGGCAAATTGTTTGATAGGCCAAGCCCGGCTGTTGTACAACAGCCGTTACGTCACGGCCAGGACTTTTCTGAGGCTCTTGGGCCTGACTGCTGTGGTCATCGTTACAGTGCCTGTAGCCAGATTGTACATGCAGATTCCCCAACAGACGCTGAGGGTCCAGTGGGATCAGTGCTCTGATGACCTAGAACAGCAAGTTCTAGGCACCTCCCCTGTCAAAAAGGTGCTGCTAGGATGGTTGGAACCCAGCAACCTGTTGGAAGGGGTTCCCTTCATTATTCCTTCCCCTCAGCAGATTCTCACCACGGGTGCCTTGGGATTAGGCTGGGAAGCTCATCTGGAGTCTCATCAGACTCGAGGGACATGGTCCACAGTGGAGGCTATCCTCTACATCAACGTCCTGGAGATAAGGGCCATTCTGTATGCTGTACAAGCCTTCCAGACCCTTCTGTCCCCGAGCCATCTGCTGGTACAGATGGACAACATCAGCGTAGTCCTCTGTCAACAAAAAAGGATGGACCCACTCGTACTTTTTGTGTGGGGAAGCAATGAGGGTCAGGTGCTGGGCTGTGGAACATGGTCTAGAACTATCGGTGATCCATGTTCCAGGTGTCAATAAAGTCCTGGCAGACAGGCTAAGCAGGTTGCGGTCCAGAATGTATGAGTGGGAGCTGCTGACCTCAGTGGTCAAAGACCTGTTCAACAGGTGGGGTTGACCAGAGTTGGACCTTTTTGTGTCACCACTCAATGCAAAACTGCCGTGTTTCTGCTTGCTCGCTTCAGGGCTTGGAGTCTTCTGGTGAGACGCATTATCCCTCTCCTGTAAAAGGAAGGTTTCTCTATGCTTTCCCTCCCTTCCTTCTAATTCAGAGGGTTCTGATTAAGATTCAGAGAGAAGAAGCCACTTTTGATCCTCGTGGTTCCATTCTGGCCTCGTCAGACCTGGTTCTCCTTATTGCAGTGGTTGGTAGTGGAACCTCCTCTATCTCTGCCCTGGCTTGCTATTACAGGAGGAGGGCACTTTTGGCCATCCAGAGCTCAGGTCTCTCCACCTTCATGCATAGCTCCTGAAGACATGGCCATTGCAAGGTTTGGAGTTTCTCAGAAGGTGGCTGATGTCCTCGTGGCCGCTAGAAAACCCCCCACCACGGTCACTCATTCTGTAAAGTGGAAGCACTTTACTCTTTGGGCTGCCTCCCATCATCTGCATCCATTCATCTGTCCAGTGAACCAGATTCTGGAGTACTCGTGCTCCCTGTTCGATGCCGGGTTGCAGTACTGTTCAATAAAGGTGCACCTGTCTGCCATTTTGGCCTTTCACGTAACTGTTGATGTCCGTACGGTGGCACAGCTGGATGTGTTCTGTATGTTATTGAGGGGCATCCTTCATTTAAAACTGCCCATTCATAATCCAGCCTAACCTTAGGATCTGAATTTTGTGTTAGAGAAGCATACTTTGGCTCCGTTTGAGCCAGCCACGATTTGTGAGCTACACTTTCTGTTGTGGAAAGCGTTATTTTTAGTTGTCGTTACTTCTGCACCAGTCCTAAGTTTCTGCCTAAGGTGGTGTCTGAGTTTACTTGGAATAAGCCCACCCACCTGCCAGTTTATTTTCTGGAGCACACCAATCCAGGGGAAGCATTGTTTCATACTTTAGATGTACATACAATTCTCAGATATTATGTCCTCACAGCTGTTTGTTTCTTTCACCCCTGGGAAAATGGGCATTCCAGTTTTGAAGCAGTGCTTGTCCAAATGGTTGGCCAGCTGCATTACTTTTTGTTATAGAAAGTACAGTAAGGAGCTTCCTGGTGCTTTATGTGGCCACTCAACTCGAGGTATGGCCACTTCTGCCTGTTTCTGTAATGTTTCAGCTGCTGAAATCTGTGCAGCTGCTACCTGGAGTACTGTCCACACTTCCACTAGACACTACGGTCTGGACATTGCTTCTAGAAAAAGGGCAGGTTTTGGCCTAGTTGTGCTTCAAGGCCTCCTTTCTTACGCCTGTTGCTTCCAGCCATCTAGACTGTTTCGATATCAGAACTGCTTTAAGCTTGTTCCATAATTGTGGCTTGCTGCAAGAGATATCCTCAATGAAGATAATACAGTTATGTAAGAACTTACCATAACAGTAGATCTTTGTGAGACTGCCTTGCAGCAAGCCATGCCATCCCTCCCTCCCTCCTTCCCCCTTGCTTTCTGTGTCTGTCCTCTTCTCCAGAATGCTTAACCTTCTGTTTTTCAGCTTACAGTGGTGAGAACCTCAACCCTCCTTGGGTTCCCTCAGTGGACATCCTCTGTAGATGATCTCTGGTGAGGGAACTGAGGAGGATGTGGAGGAGCGATGTGAAACAGAAGGTAGACTGCCCTGGAGAGACAGAGAGAGAGACAGAGAGAGAGACAGAGAGAGACAGAGAGAGACAGGAACTGAGGAGCCCAGAGGCCATGGAGGGTGGGACAGCATGGCTTGATGCAAGAGATTCTCTTGAAGATCTACTGTTACGGTAAGTTCTTACATAACTGTACTTTCCCGTGACTCAGAAACGAGGATGGTGCATTGTAGCCCCGGGGCCACAGCAGCTAGACTCCAATTGGAGGCTACGGAGCTCCTTGGGAAGGAGGTAGGGGAGCCAGACATGGTGGTGCATGTAGGCACAAATGACCTGACCAGGGCAAGTATGGAAGGGGTTCAAGAGAGTTTCTGCACACTAGGTAGAGGTCTGAAGGAGAGGGCAAGTTAGAGAGCCTTCCCAGAGGTTCTACCGAGGCAACACAAGGGAGAAAAATGGGAGTTTAGGATATTTCAGTTTAATGCATGGCTAAAGGGATGGTACAGAGAGGAGGTGCTTCAGTAGCTGGGGGACTGGGGGTACCTGTGTAGTGGATGTGACTTTTTAAGAGGGATGGCCTATACCCTAATGGTGAGGATGCCAGGGTGCTAGGTTAGAGAACCTCATCAAGTCCCAGTTAAACTTGATGGGGGGGGGCCTTGCAGCTATGGGTAGGCACATGTACACAAGACAGGGAGGCCAAATGGGCTTCCCCCAGTACAGGCAAGGGTCTAACAGGGTGTGGGAAAACACAGCAAAACCAGCATCGTCAAAAGAAAAAACTGAATTGGGGGGGGGGGGAGAGAAAGGGCAGGGTGAGATACTAGCACTATAGGAGGAGCAGCAAGAGAAGTGTTGTAAGCACCCACAAAAAGGAAGCAATATGTAACCCTGTGGGAGGACAAAGAACATCTACTTTTCAAGCTAGCTGGTAGGGTGAGGGATAGGGTAGGGAATGGGGGGCTGTCTGTCCATCTGGAAAGTAATGTTTGTGCGTGAGTGTGTGTGTATGCACACGCGTACGCTGAAAGACCAGGCAACAAGGTATGTTATGATCTGCAGCCACTGCTGGTGGAAGTCAGTTGGACATAGTAGTTGTGATGGAAGAGGCAAACACTGAAAGCTTCTATACCACTGGATGTGCTAGTCTAAGGAGCAAGAACCATAAACAAAAAAGACAGCACCATATATAATGCAAAAGTTATGCAAACAAGTGCAAATACAAAACCAGCATGCACTCACAAACGACACAAAGGTAGGTTAGAAGGGGTAAAATTAGCTGATGGGGTAGACAGGAATTGGGGTATAGTACGTAAAGGGATTGTGGGGGTCACTAACCTCTGCAGAAGTAAGGTGAGAAAGAGCACAAAGAGAAGAAATTCTGTTTGGTTCATGAGAGAGGTGGGTGATACAGTGAGAGAGAAGAGGGGGACTTTCAGATGCTATAAGCCAACCAATCTGATTAAGTCAGGGAGGTCTACTTTAACTAAAGGAAGCTGTCTAAGGTTAGGTGGGTGAGGACAGAGGCTGAACGTAAAATTGCAGAGGGGGTTAAGGAGGAAGAGAAGGCTTTTGTCCGCTTCGTGAAGGAGAAACGGAAGGCCAAAGATGGGATTGTCAGGTTGAAAATAGGGAGTAGCTGAGCGGTCAGTGATGCTGAGGGTGAAGCAGACATACTGAATGAATATTTCAGTTCAGCTTTCATGGTGGAAGAGAAGGGGCTGCTCCCACAGTGTGGGATAGAGCTCTGTCGGGGGGTGCAGGGCATGGATATGGATGCTTTAGAGGAGGAATAGGTTAGGAAAAGCCCAAGTACACTAAAAGTGAACAGATGCCCAAGTTCAGATGGTGTGCATAAGTGCCAGTGGCACCACTGACAAACCTCTTCAGCTGCTCACTAGAGACAAGGGTACTGAATGACTGGAGGGTGACTGACATGGTGCTGTTACACAGGAGCAGAAGTAGGGATCATCTAGGTAGCCACCAGCCATTTTTAGCCTGACCTCAGAAATAGGCAAGTTGTTGGGAGGAATGATCAAGGAAAGTTGGTGGAGGTCCTGGAAGTAAATGGATTGCATGACAGTAAACTGCTCGGTTTATCAGAAGAGTTTGCCAGAAGAACCTGATTGATTTTTTTCGACTGAATGACTAGGAACATTGATAAGGGTCAAGCTCTGAATGTACTGTACCTGGATTTCAGTAATGCATTTGATTCTGTCCCACACATAAGGCTGATTAAAAAACTGGCAGACCTGGATGTGGGGGAGAAGCTAAGGAGGGGCAAGTCAGATGATTTAGAAATTGGCTAGGAGGGAGGACTCGGGGTGGTGCTGAATGGGGAATTCTTTGAGTTGAGGAAGGTCACTAGGGGTGTACCTCAGGGATCAGTCCTGGGACTGGTACTTTGTAACATGTTCATTTGTGATACCAGCGAAGGTGTTTAGGGCAAGATGTTCCTTTTCACGAATGACACAAAAATCTGCAGGAGAATGGACACTGACAAGGGCATAAGGATGCTGAAAGAGGATTTGGAAAAGTCGGAGATGTAATCCAAGCTATGGCAGCTGAAGTTCAGTGTAAAGAAGTGCAAAAAGTCCTGCACATCAGAGCAAAGAACTCGAGAACTAAATACAAGATGGGCGGGTGAGGGTGGAACAGACAAAGGAGGAAAGGGATCTGGGGTTATCATACCTGATAACCTGAAATAGTCTTCTCAGTGCATTAAGGTAGTGGGCAAGGCAAACAGAATGTTGAGATGCATTGGCAGGAGATTAAACAGTAGGTGTAAGGAGGTGATACTACCCCTGTACAGATCCCTAGTAAGGCTGCATCTGAAGTACTACATGCAGTTATGGAATTCACACCTTCATAATGATAGACAGGGTGGAGGCAGTGTAGAACAGGGCCACCAAGGTGATTTGGGGCCAGCAGGGGAGGTCCTACGAGGAAAGGATACAGGACCTGAACATGCACTCTTTGGAGGCCAGGAGGGTGAGGGGGACACTGTAGAGACATTTTAAATTAATGCAAGGGATAAACAAAGTTTACAACAGTAAACTGTCTACTTCCAGTGCAAATACAAACAATAGGGATAATGCAAGGAAACTGGTGGGGAGTACGTTCAGAAAGGACACAAGAAAGTACAGTATCTCAGAGAGAGTGATGGAAAAGTGAAACAGACTGCCCAGCAAGGTCGACTGTTCACAAACAATAGATTCAAGTAGATGTGGAGTTGGAGACAAGTGGCCAGAGGGGTTCACTCTCCTGGTTAGGTAAAGGCAGACTGGATAGACCAACTGGTGTTCTGTTGCCAACAGTTTTCTATGATTCTGTGTGCTCCCTAAAAGCTTAAACTTGATAGTAAAGCAAAATGCTGTGCTTTAAAAAAAAAAACCCCTCTTCATCTCTTCTGTTTGGAAAGCTCCATCATGGAATGTCCCTGATACCATAGATATTTAGAATGTTGGCTAGCGCTTTCAGTGGTGAAGTGTGATTGGATGGTGATGATGTATTCATTACAGGCTGTTCATAGTCAGTGACCTTGTCTTCCATTGTAACTTTTTAAGTCCTGTAGCTGGTGTCTGGCCAAAGACTCCAAACACTCATTGCTACTGTATTCGCCTTCACAGAATCATCTCATAAGGCTCTCACAAAATGCTGTCACAAAGTGCTGTGTATTTAAGGTTCAGCATCTGTTTTTGCCATTAGGATAACATTTTTTAGAGTTCAGCATTCATTTGCAGTTTGAACAGAATTTTTCCTAAAACCAAATCCATAACTTTCTAAAAACGTATTCATAATTTTTTTTCTTATAGCTGTTTATTTTCTGAAGTTTATTTATTTATTTATTTAATTATTGGTAACAGGGTAAGTGCATGACAGTCGGGGACAGTTTTCATTTGAACCTGGGCCACACAGGTGTGAGTTACAGAGGTAGTGACAAGTAAGTACAAGCCATGTGGATAGACAGACATTATTGGTGAACAAAGTGGAAATGCAGACATCACTGGCGAACAAAGAAAGTAACATAGCAAGGAAAATTAATGAGAGCCTGAAAAAAAAACAATCAGTACATCATGATAGCAACAATTACTATACAATTATTTACAAAGGATAAGTGCAAATTAATGCATGATGTAAAAAAGACGATAAAAAACATACAGGACAGTAGCCAAATGGGAGAGCCTGAGAAGCAGATAGTGAGGAATGTAAGAAAGGAGTCTAAAGAAATGAGAGAGGGCAGGGGAGGCCAAAGCAGCCCAAGGGGAAAAGTCAGAAAGGTGGGGGTGGGGTTATCCAAGCAAGCAGCGGCATGTGGCCTCATCAAGCAGCCAGGATTTGAGATGTGTCTTGAAAGTGGCATTGGAGTCCAGAGAGTGGATGGATAATGCTCTGCTACCCATAGCCGAGGAGACTTTCGGGATATCCGGTGTGGGGGGGACTGAGGAGGTACGCAGACACCTCGAGGGAGTTCTGGTCTTGAGGAGAGACGTATAAGGGGAGGGTTTGCCATACCTGATGGCACTGTCCAGGAGGCAGCTAAGCCTATAATCAAATCTGCAGTGTAGTGGGAGCCAGCCAAGAGTCTGGTAGAGGTGGCAGTGGTGAGTGGAATATGGTGCCAGGAGAGTGAAACGACATATGTTGTACGTGGAGCAGAGGCGCGCACGCAAGGCTGAGGATGTGTGAGTAAATAGGGGAGTAGTAGTCAATCAAGGGAAGCAGGTGGCCTTGGGCAATGGCTAAACAGGCTTCCCTGGTCAGGAGTGGCTTTATCCGATAGGCCACACCAAGTTTCTGCTTACTACGGCAGATAACAGAGGAGATATGATCGGAAAAGGAGAGGGACGGGTCCAGGATAACTCCCAGATATTTCGCCGCAGAGTAGTTATCGGATAAAATCCTGGATATATTCTTAAGAGCCTTGTCACTAGTGAAGAGGACATGGTCATCTGCATAAAATGGGGCATCACAAGTGAGACAGTCAGAGGGGAGAAAGTTTATAAATGGAGAGAATAAGAGTGGGCCCAGGATGGAGCCCTGGGGTACATCGGTAGCAACTGGGAGGGCAGGGGAGGTGGAAGGGTGGAAGGTCCTACACATACCAATTGAGATCTGTCTGAAAGGTGACTTTGGAACCACTGCATGGTCTCAGTAGAGCAGCCAAGGGTGCAGAGGGTGGAGAGCAACAGGGCGTGGTCGACCAGGTCGAAAGCTTTAGACAGGTCGACCGATACGGCACCCGTTGCTCTTCCAGGGTCCATGTTCCTAAGAATATGATTGGTAAACAGGGCAAGGTTAGATGTGGTGGGGTGATGTTTACGGAAGCCGTGTTGCTGTCTGGACAATAGGTTTTGTGTGTCAGTATAGTCAGACAGTTGTCGGTGGGCAGTTCTTTCTAGGAGTTTACTAAGGTGGGGGAGCAAGGATATACAGTAGGCCGTTAGTTATCTAGGGATAGTGGGTCACCAGTCTTAAAAATTGGGACCACCCTGGCTTGCTTCCAAGTGCTGGGCACTGAAGAGGTAGTCAGTGCCAGGTTAAAGAGGTAGGTGAGTGGTTTTAAGATGTCAGATGATATAAGGTTAAGCATAGCAGGGAAAAGACCATCGCTGCCCTGGCTAGGCAGGCTCTTTAAGTTTGGCAGTGTCCCTGGGGGTGATGGTCCTAAAGTCGAAAGAGGGAAGGGGAGGTGTTTAAGGGGTATGAGTGGGGGGATGATCAGAGGGACCAATGGTCACCAGGGGTGGCAGCTTGCTAAGGAGGGCAGACAGGTCTGTGAATTTTTTTATTGAAGGCCTCTGCCACAGCAATGGGGTCGTCCAGACGTTCAGAGGGAGTATCGAGGTGAATAATGGGGTTGTGAGTTCGAGGGTTGAGTAATGAGCCGATCTCACCCCAGAAGCAGTGGGGGTCACCAAGACCGTCCCTTTGTTTGCCCTGAAAGAAGGCACGCTTTTTGGCAAGGGCTGACTGTTTACAAAGGTTTTGTAGCCACCGGTAATCATTCCATCGGGTAGGGGAGGGGGCTTTTTTTGTAGGCTGACCATAGTCTATCCCTTTCCCTAATGTCCAGGAGGTCTTTGGTAACCCAGTAAGTTGACTGCTTAGTCCTCATTTTGGTGGTCTTCCGACCCTGGGCAACCTCCCAGCCTCCTCTGCTGCTACCCTCACCATCCCTCCAGTGGTGGTACATGCAGTGCAGGGCCCAAGAGCACCCACTGCCATCGTCTGGCTGACCCCATGGTTTTCCTGTTTTTTTTGTTTGTTTTTTTTTTCCCCTCACCTCCCTCCCACCACCCTCCATCCGCATGAGGCTGGCTGGCTAGGCTCCTAGTGGCCTTGGATGCTGCAGTAATTTCCTGGGGAGCAAGTTCCCTGGCTGTCTGGAGGAATTGCTGCAGTGCCGGATGTGACATCATACTTTCACTGGGCTGGCAAGCACTGCCATTGGCTGCACAGTCTCCCAGCTCCAGCCGTCCGCCTCTTAACCCAAGTTGCTGGCCAGTGGGTGGCCTGTATTAATGCATTTTAAGTAAATGTACAGGTATATTAGTTATGCATTGGAACTGAGCCTAACTCTGGAGATCTAGAGTACCAGGAAAAAAACAAAATAGAACAATGAACAGCACGCATACATAGCACCTAAGGACAATGAATCTGCGCTCACACTAGGAATATAAGTAGAAAAGGAATGTTCTGAATTATCTAACATTCTCTTTGAAGAGTTTAGTAAAAAGTGTTTGGGGGGGGGAGCACATAGAATCTTTATTGGTTATAGCTCCCATCAGTTATACAATGATGTAACACCCTTATCACTAAAAATAAAAAAATATAATTCTCCAGCTCATAGCTAGGCTAAGCAGTGTGAAGGGGGGGTAAACGGTTGGCATTATGGACCTAGAGACCCCTTTGACCTTTAATTACTGTGGTACTTTTTTTTTATAGAGTTGTTTCACCTCCATTGCCATCCTCCCAGTCCTTGGGTTTGGGGGGGTCTCTCTCTCAGGCCACTTCCACCACTACCCCCTCTGATCATCCTCTAGTGGAAGTTCCCGCAGAACTGGGGCCTGAGAGTGCCAAGCTCTTCATCCCAACAACCCCATGACTTCTCCCAGGGTGGTTTTTTTTCCCCTCCCTCCCTCCCGCCACCCTGATGCCCTTCTTAAGCGGTCAGTTGGCCTGTATGTGCACAGCTATTTCTGTGCAGGGGCGTGAGCTCCCTGGCCCACTGTCTGATCACTGTGGTAGCAGAACTCTGCACCAACCTCCCATCTGGGAGCACTGCAATGCCGACACTGGAGTGGCCAATGCAGCAACTTGAGATCGGGCAGCTGCTCTTACTGCTTTTTTTGAAGGTTAGAACGAACCAAGAAATACTCCATGTATGGCATAAGGTGAAGTATACAGAACACCACTAATAAATGTTAAGATTTATATGGGGCACTAACCAGCCCCAAAACATAGAAACAGAAAATGTTGGCAGAAAAAGGCATATCGGACCACCTTGTCTGCCTAGTCCTGCCTAGTTATGAGACTGTGCCTCTGTCTGGTCTCATTTCTTCCCCTCCCTCCCCCAGCTGGTTTCATGCTTACTTTTCCCATGTGCCTCCCCCACCCCTTTTTTGAATACCCCCCCCACCCCGGTCTCCATGCAGATGACCGCTTCCTGATGTTTGTTTATTTATTGAAATATTTCATCAGGAAGGCACACTGAACAACAGGTTGCTCATCTCATGGTCCAACCCGGGTAGGAGAACATGAGGATTGACCACAGAGATTTGATACACTATCACAAAGTTAACATTTGAATATATTTATTTTATTTGGTTTTTGTTTACCGGGTAAGTACACTAGACAACAATGTTGCCTATATTCAGGCACGACCCGGGAGAGTACAGACAGGGGAGACCAGAGTCAACATTAAAGAGTATTTCATGACGCAGCATGAGGTGAGAACAAACATTTGAACAGTATACAGCTGGGTACAGTCATTATCAGTAACGACAAGAGAAACAGATAACATTACATTAATTATTTTCATCTGATGATCCATCAATGACTAAATTGAAACGACAAACAGCAAAACAAAACTTAAATGAAGTAGCATTATAACAATAGGATTTCTGCTGGATGTGGGAAACTTTCAGATTTTGGAGACCAGTAGAAATCAGTAAGTGCCATAGGGGAGAAATGCTAGGAGAAGCTCAAATTACAGCACAAGAGCAGCAGTCAGTTCTAATAGGTGTGCCGAGGGCTCGGTTTAAAGGCCTTGTGGGATTTGGAGAGTTTGATGTGGGAGGGAATGGAGTTCCAGAAGCGGGGGGCAGATATGGCACAGGGTCGTTCTCCTTTTTGTGTGAGATATCTGGGAATTTCAAGTTGGGTTTGAGCAGATGCCCTGAGGAGGTATGCTTGGGAGTGCTGAGTTAATAGTTCGGCAAGGTATTTAGGGGACCCCGTTCTGATCATATTATCAATTGTACAGCCTGCAGAATAGTGTCTGAGCGAGTCTGGGGAGAGCCAATTTAGTTTCGAGTAGAGCAGGCGATGATGGGTAAGTCTGTGAGCGGAGAGCAAATCTGCATATACTGTTATAGCAGGTGCTCCATTTCTGGAGCGCTCCTTTGCTAGCTTTAAGGTAAACCTGAGAGCAATATGTTAGAGCAGGGAGGAGAAATCCTTGTGCAATAGCAAGCCAGGCAGCATCATTGAGGGAGGACCTAATTTTAAAGGCAAGACCAAGTTTTGAGTAAACTGTCTTACATGTAGCCGCAATGTGGAGGTTAAAGTCAAGAGATGGGTCGAGATTGACTCCTAGATACCTGAAGGAGGTAACGAATTCAGAAGGAGTCATCTAGAGAATGTATCAATAAGTCTGGAGTAAGAGATCTGATTCTTGACGGGGCCAAAAGCATAGTTACAGTTTTCTTAGCATTCATTAGAGCCTGTTCTGTAGTAACACTCCTGCAAGCAGTTGAAGTCTGCTTGAAGATGTGCTCTTACTGATAAGGGATCTTTACCACTGGAGAGAAGCACCATGTCATCGGCATAAAGGATTAATGAGGAGGAGCAGGGAAGGGAGGGCAAGTTGTTAATGAAAAGGGAGAAAAGTAGTGGGCCAAGAATAGATCCTTGGGGGACTCCAACAGAGGTAGGGGAAAGATTTGAGACAGCGGATTCAATTTGGACAAATTGCAACCTCCCTGAGAGGTAGCTATCGAACCAGGAGATGGACGACAGGTCAAAGCCAAGGCGGGACAGTTTGGAAAGTAGCAGAGAGTGATTCACAAGGTCAAATGCCTTTGTGAGATTGATAAATATAGCACCAGTGAGCAGGCTCTTATCCATCGCTGTAAGGACTGCATTTGTCAGCTGAAGTAGAGCAGTTGTGGTGCTGTGTCCTGTTTGGAATCCGTGCTGGGTAGGGGATATAAGGTTGTTAAGGTGCAGGTAATTTGTGACCCGAATAGCGATGGCCTTCTCAAGAAGTTTATTTAGGGTAGAGAATGGCAATTGGTCTATAGTTTGACATATTTTGGTATCCCTTTTGTGAACAGGGACAACGCGAAGTGGTTTTCCACAATGTTGGTACCGTTTGGGTTATTATGGAAAGATTTAAAGATTCTTTCAATAGGAACAGCAAGGGCAGGGGCTGCCTGCTTCAAGAAGCTTGGCAGTAGCCCATCCGGGCCAGCAGATCCATAGGTGGATACTGATTTGAGGAGATGCAGCACTTGGTGGAGAGACTAATGTGAGACGAAAAGGGGTTTCATGCGAAAGTTGCACCTCAGGAGGAGGTGAAAGAGGTTGGTTGAATTTCTCAGTGTATTCGGAGAGATCCAAGACTTGCGCATTAAGAGCATTAGCAATAGTAGGTAACTTGTTACAGTTTGCGTCATTCAGTGTCATGTCGGTAATGGCCGTCTTGGGCCTTTGCCCAATGAAATTTTTGATGTGGTTCCAAAAACCCCTGGTGATGTGTAGTGAGTAATGGGAGGGTTCCCCCCTGCTGTAACCTGTGCCCCACTCGCACCTATGCAGCCAGCACTACGTGGGTTTGTACATACCGCGTAGTGCTGACATGCCCCCAGAACACCCTCCACCCACCCCCAGCATATATACAACTAGGAAGCGTGTGGACTGTAAAGTAGACAATGACTGAATGGAATGCTAGCATTTTTGATCTAAGAAACATGAGGACAGACTACTGAGATAGATACTGTAGCACTAAATTCACATTTCAACGCAAAACAACTAAAAAGCTCATAGACTGTGTAGGTAAACAAGGACAGACTGGAGTACAAGCAGTGTTGGACTAAGTCAGGATAGTATGCAGTAACACAGACCATACAATTAGCTATTGGTAAACCAGTAGTGCAAATAAACTACAAGTGCAATAGAGTTTTAGGGGCAATCAGTATTAGTGCAGGGTAGTGGAGAGGAGGAGGAGGAGGGAGAAGGGAGGTGAGAGGCATGCCATAAATCTAGCCCCTTCAGGATGCTGAGAACCCTGCCAGGGGCCGAATCAAGACAAGACAGAGGTGGGGTCGAGTACACTACAGAGTGGGGAGATGGGGGAGGGTGAGATAGAAAGAGGGTGAAAGAAAGGGCGGGGGAGGGAGGTGAGAGGCTTATCAAGATCTAACCCCTTCAGGATGCTGAGAACCCTGCCAGGGATCAGACCAGGCTGAGATAAGGGCGGAGTTTAGTACAAAGTAGTGGAGAGTGGGAGGAGGGAGGTAGAAGAGGGTAGGAGAAAGGAAGGGAGGAGTGGGAAGTCCAAGATCTTATCCCTACAGGATGCTGGGAACCCTGCCAGGTGTCGGGACAGGCAGAGATAGAGGTGGGGGGGAGATAAAGGAGGAGAAAGGCCTGCCAAGATCTGGCCCCTCCAGGATGCTGAGAACCCTGCCAGGGGGTGGAGCAAGGTAGGGGAAGGGATAGCAGGTAATGGTAGAGAGGACGGGGTAGGAAGAAAGAAAGGGTTTGTGCAAGTCTGCCACACACTTTCTGTGAAAACGTACTTACTGACATCCTTTTTGAACCCAAACCCAATTTCATGGCGTTATCCTGCCACCATATTACTGTTCACAATGACCAACTCACTGCTGCCAACCTTGCTTATCCTACGGAGGTATCTGAACGCCTTGTTCATTTGGAATGTCTGAACAGCACAAAGAAAAAACGGTTAATCCATACTGTCGATGAATAGCCACTGTTCTCCTAAGAAAAAAGTGTAACTGGTGAATCCAGAATATAACAAAGCAATCAAACGGGAATATATAAAGCCCAGGTATGAGCTGTCTGTGTCACTGAGGGGTGGGAACCACTCTGGCAATCGAGATTCAGGCCCAAGCCTCTGAGACATCAGAAGCAGGAAGTTGGCAAGGAGAGGTTAGAATGTCTGTGCGGATACTCTCCTTTTGTGAGGGAGGACGAGGCACAGCTCTAGCAGGGGCCCCTGGTGATGGTGTAATGGAGGTGCTACTGGCAGGGTGGGTGACCCCGTACCATTGTACAACCCTCCTCGGGTGAGCTGCAAGCCTGCTCATACTTGAGGGTGGTGGTGGTGGTGGTGGGGAAGACAACTGGAAACTGTCTGACCCATCTGAGAAGCTTCTGGTGCTGGTCACCATGTGCGCACCGTCCTGCCACCTGATTCTCCATGGTGGTGTGCCCAGAACTCAGCCCTGGCTTCAGATCGCAAGGTGCTTTCTTCTCCTCTCCAGTGGCCATGGGGAGGAGAGCTCCTCCGGTGGAGTGGAAGATCCGAAGCTACATTTGGGGACGATGTGGTTTCTGATGGGGCAGTACTCACATGAGACTGAGTTTGGCAGGCAGCAGGAGCTACTACCTGGTGAACCCGAAAAAGGGGAGCATCCAAGGGTGAATGTGATAAAAAGATTGGCAGAAAACATTCTGTGTGAATGTCAAAGGCGCTGACTGAAACAGATCCAACACTGCCTTTGGACACTGGCAGACAGGCTTTAAGTATAAATACCTGCATGTCTGAAAGTCAGCCTTCAGCTGCCAGGGAGAGCCACTTCACTGCTTCAGAGGGAAGTATCCCCTGTGGCATCGTCCTCCTCTCAGGAATGCATCTGAGCGGGTCAGCAGCTTGTCAGGAAAAGCTGAAGTAGCCTCTGCATCCGTAAACAAATACTTCTTCCCCTGGTGAGTAAGGCAGAGTTTTGCAGGATAAAGCAAGTGTGTCTTAGGGCCAGCATGCATTAAAGGGGGACAGTCAGTACAAAGGGCTTCCACACCCAAATGTGGGACTGGTCCCAGTGTGCATTTTGTGCAAAACCATTTTGGTTTAACTACGGTTTACAACAGTATTGTAGATTGTATCAGATTAATTTTGTTTAGTTCTAGGCTGGCATCTTCTGTTACTACAAATCCCAGAATCCCCCGCAGCTGACATCGGCACACCGGGCAGCACTGAGAGATTCAGCAGCCTGCAATGCATGTTAGAGCTTTTATAATCTCTGATCAGATGTTTTCCAAGTCTAGTCCAAGCCCCAGGGGCTAAGTACAGTCGTCTGCGACTGTACTTAACGAGGAAGGACAGTAGGACCAGCAAACAAAGGATCAGCGCTTACATAAGCTCTTGACATCCCCTGCATGGCTACTGAATCTCCAACTGCTGCCTACTGCTCTGATGTCAGCTGTGGGGATTCTGGGATTTGTAGTAACAGAAGATGTCAGCCTAGAAGTAAACAAATTAGTCTGATGCAGTCTAAGATACCACAGTAAACCAAAATGTTTTTGCCCACCGAGTGCACATTGGGATCAGTCCCACACATGAGTGTGAGGCCCTTGGTGCTGACTGTTCCCCTTTAAACACCACTGAAGATTCAGAAGCTGCCTCCCTTTGCTCTGCATAGCCTGCCAGCTCAGAAAAGATTGTAACTGTGCTGCTATGAAACTACACACGGGCTTTGCTTTGGCAACTTCAAGGACATTCATATGCACCAAAGCTGAGTTTAAAACTGCAGTCACAGTAGCTGGTTGCCAGTCACCATCTTGCGCAGAACCCTGAGGGTGTAGGGAGTGAGACAGACTGGCCCATCTGAATACTTTGAATTTCCGGGAGGGGGGGATTGTCCATCAGTTGGACTCATCTCCATTGTCCAGACTCTGCAAATCCTTGAATATATCACATAGTTTGTAATTAGATGGGGTTTCCTGATCACTGCAAGTAAATATAAAATACAAGCACAGAGCCACTGAACAAAATGCAAGAGGAATGCTGATATGAGTGTGTCACCGTGGGGCATCCAACCTATGAATTTTCCAGGTGGGCCCCAAGTATGAGCGTAAGCAGATTGGTTGCCCAGCCCTGTCACCCCCCAATGGAGGGGCTTGGAGAGGGAAGCCTTCTTCTCCCCCCGACCCCCGCCAAGACATACATCCAAAATTGTCCAAGGCCCTGTCAGTGATTTGGGGCTTTGATAAAGGACACAGCCATGTCTGAAACCCATCCCAGGACACAAACAGTTGATGGCTACTATATAAAACATTCAGAGATTCATACAAATTTCAAGCATATCAGTTTAATCTTTAAACTTGAAGTCCATCACCTCACCACAAGGGGGTGTAAGAAGAATCAATCTAATTAGCTTAATTTAGGAGCCTTGAAATATGAGAGCCTGTTACGTAGTGCAAATAATGGTGGGCCATTGTGGACCCCAGATGATTAACAGGTTCTGTGGTCCTGTCGAGTCTGCAGTAACGCTGTTATACTAAAGAGTAGTCAACAAACAGACAGAGCTGTATACAAGGTGGCATGGGATACCGTGTTTCCAAGAGATGTGTTCTCAGATGTTTTGGGGTGGGGGAAAGGCAACCCCCACATTCCAAATGGTGAGCTCAAGCTCTGTGTGTCTGAGGGGTACAATACTCTTGCACCCTCTGCAGTCCTGTTGTAGTGACCCAAGTGTCCCAGTAGTGCATCTTGGGTATGCAGTCAGGGTCATTTTCCGAGGCATAATGTACCCAGTGTATCCGGGTTTCCTCAAATATTGGCTATTGCTGATTTTTTTTCATAAAGAGATAAAACCTGTTTATGCCATTCCTCTATACTAGGGATATGCGATGTTAGCCAGTTTTTAGTCAGTGTCTTTTTACAAGCACCTAAGAGAATTATGAACAGTTTACACTTTTTCGCTTTTAAGACTTAAGGGGGAGGTCCTAAATATCCATGAGAGGGCTCTTCAGGTATGGGACACCACAGTATTTTACTGATCTCCCCCAGACATTCAACCCAATAAGCCTGTATCTTTGGGCATGAGCACATAACATTGGGTATGGCTTACCCCACATTCCCTTCCAATAAACATTAGCTAAAGTGGGGCATAAACTTTGACTAGATAGCCGGGCTGCATAAATATCTAGCCATGTGTTTCCATGCATTCTCTGTCCAACTAGGTGCACTGGTAGTTTTGTGTTGGGTATAACGGATCTTTAACCAGGTCTTACCTGTGATTAGAAAATGGCTAAAGGAAAAGTCGCATTCTCATTGGCTGAAACACCCTGTCCCCCGGGCTGTTATTTCTTAACAACACCCACTCTAAAACAAGTTCCAGTTCGGGGTGCCCCCATCACTTAGGCTATTATTGGGCACCCCGAATTTTCAAATTTGCCATCTGCCATTTTTTTTCCCTGTCGCTTACTGAGCTAGTTGGTGAACAGCCAACCTCCTTCCCTCCCTTTTGCACTGCTAAACTGTATACAAAGTAACAGGGAGGGTGCAGAAAATAGACTTATTTTAATTATTTTAACTAGAGACTGTTCCTGTTTCAAAACTCAATAGGGAAAACTGTATTGTGCCTACTGTAGTGCTAGACACTCAACACTCGCGCTGCACTTAGAAGCGCGTGGCAACTCTGTTTCAATCTTCTGGTATTTTTCCGAAAAGGCTCCATCGGCAAAGCGTGCACTGGCCAAAAAACACAAAGTAAACAAAACTCCAAGGCAGGGAAGGTGAGAGAGAACTCTCAATATCCAGCAACCTCTTCACTGGACAAGAAATTCCTGGAGAGAAGGGACAGCTACCTCCGTGTCAAAGGGCAGGTCCTTTTAAACATAAACAAAACACACAAAACCAGCAATGAGAGCAATTCCGGGGTAACTACGGTGCTCTACTGTGGCAGGTAGAACCAAAAGCCGAAAAGTACACCAAATATTTTCTTTTAGTGATCTTAGAAAAAACCCAGGGAGACAACAAAGCAAAAGTGGAAAATGCTAATTTAAATGGCATCACCATCCTCTGCTGGCACAAGCACAGGTACTACTTTACAGTAAAAGTAACTTTTCACTGTTTTATAATTGACTGTATATTTATGTTTTAATTTTTTTTTAAATATTGAGCAAAAATGCCACCTATAACCCATTTTCTAAGTGCAATAATACCCTCGAGGTTGGGCGTTATGGGATATAACTGACCTTCCAGGGGCTATAAGGCCCTCCGCCTGTGGCATTGGGCCTCATTACGCCCCTGGGCGGTCCGTTATATCCCAATAACACCCACACTGTCGGGTATTATTGCTTACTTTATATATTCCATTGCAGACTCTGTATAATATAATTGGTATTCTCCCCATCTACTGCCTCTAGGACCTTGTGTAACCTAGAGATGTTTGTCTCCCAGGGATCCCTGTGCTGCTGTCAGAAAAAGTGAGATTAGATGTATGGGAAAAAGGGCAGACTGGATGGGCCAAGTGGCTCTTATCTGCTGTTGGTTTCTGTGTTTATATCACTTTAGGGCTGTTATGACAATATCTAGTTCAGCCTCTGAAACGGGGATGCTGCAGGGCCAGCTGTTGTTCTTCAGGGGTGGGAAGGGTCAGATTGGCTAGGAAAGCTTCCCTTTTTTAGGAAGTTTATTCAGTGCTGTTTATTGATTTTAAGTTTCTTCTTTATGCTGTACACATTGTGAGGTGCCCAGAGTCCCTGGGAGTAGGAGCCACATAAATAAAACTACCTTGCCTTTCCTGATTGCATTGTTTTCTTTTGGTACTGCCATGTGGCGTGTCTGATAATGCTGTGTGAAGGCTTCAGCCATGGCTCTTGTTGTGGTCTCTATTCTGTCTGATCCTAGGTGTTTAATCTGAGGGATGTGAGTACCCTTCTGTTGCTGCCTCAGTCTGAATGCCAGCAATTTTGTGGCTTGACCCCACCCCACAGAATTTCAGTTTGAGCAGCTGTAGTGCCAGGTCTGTCTGGGTGGAGGCAGGATTGTCTAGCTACCTAGTGAGCATTTTAATAGTCTGCCAGTCCTTCCACTTCACTGGTGTGTGTGGGCAGCTCGTGCCTCCACCAGTTGGCCCTGCAATTTGATTCTTTTTTTCTTTAAGCTGGGCCACCATGGAGATTAACTTGCCTCTAGTGGTTGCCTTTAATGTGTCCATACGGTAGCTGCAGACACATCCTGAGTCTGGTGTTTCCTTGAGGTGAGCCCCCCACTTTTTTTTCTGTGCCTCCTCATAAAAAAGGGTGGGGTTCAGGCCCCATAGTGTGTCTTTGTATTCTGCTCCCAAAGTCTACCAGTAGCTTAAGCAGGGTGTGATCAGATGCTACTCTTGGGAGCAACGCTATCAAGTGCACTCGAGAGAGCATGTCAGATTTCGCAAATAGGAAATCAATTCTGGAGTAAATGTGATGAGAGTGTGAGAAATGCAAGAACTGTCACACTCTAGGGTATAACCTCCTCCATACATACTGATACTCAAGGTGTCCTAGTTGTTTCCTAACATATCTTTCCTCCGCACTGAGCCAAGCTTGCCGAGAGCTCGTGCAGTCAAGTGCTGGATCCATGATTAAATTTAGGTCCCTTCCCCAAATGACTGAACCCTCTGCTATGGGTGGCCTGTGTTACAGACCCACTCAGCAGGGCAGGCCCTCTGCTTCCACAGTGCCAACCTCTGAGCGCAGTCTTGTGAACAGTTAACAGAAACAGGGTGACCCTCCTGTCTGTTTTGTGGGTTCAAATCATCAACCTTTGGTCTCAAGTCTTGGAGGGATTTAAACTGTGAACTTTTGTTAGTGGAACCAATGTACAGGTTCAGATAATTCTGCTCTTCGGGGGGGGGGCTCCAGTTATCTTTTGCCTACGGGCACCTAACCAGGTGTACAAAATGAACCCATAAAACTCAAAGACCTCAGAATAAATTCTTCCCTTTTCCCAGTTTGGTAAAACCAGTAAGCTTTGTGCAGTGTCAGCTTTAATCATGTATGCTTCCATTGTCAAGAAGAAGAAATTCAAAGGCACACCAAGTAGTCTCTAAAGTAGAGGTTTACTTCAAAATAGATAAAAAAATGTAACATGTAAATACAGAACCATATATCACAAAACATACAAATCACTTCAACAAAACAGGTTTAAAAGTGCAGATTCCTACCACTAATACACTCAGACTTGCCTGTTCTAAGGTATTCTTATCTCACAGTGCTGTAGATGTTTCTCTTTCAGAGTCCAAACATTTGTGTTTAAGTGGAAAACAGAATACTGTTTAAAAACTGTCTTTGCCAACCTCTTTGCGTGAGGTCACCTAGCTCCTCCCCGTCAGAATATAAAAAATATATATCTATGCAAAACAAGGATGTCTTATCAAAGGTAAATTCTGTGATCTTGGCACAACTCATTTTCTCATATGACTTTCTTTGATCTTATGATCAGCTTCCCCTTTCCAGGACATCAAAGGGACTTGTTATGTCTCTCTGCCAGATCTCACGGAGGTGCAACATGCTTTGTATTACCATGTGAATTTTTCTGTGTTTCCTCTGAACGTTATAAAAGTTTATGATCTATCTTGGCATCTAGCAAGCTGCAATTAGTCAAATAAAAAGGAGATCCTAAATTTTAAGTCTCTTCTAGCCTGTAATTATCTCTTGGCCTTCCAGGTGACACGTATTAC
This sequence comes from Neoceratodus forsteri, assembly GCA_016271365.2. Classification (NCBI taxonomy): domain Eukaryota; kingdom Metazoa; phylum Chordata; order Ceratodontiformes; family Ceratodontidae; genus Neoceratodus; species Neoceratodus forsteri. The sequence continues at coordinate 28,769,067 of JADMNL010000024.1, read as the reverse complement.
CTAAAACCTGGGTGTCATTCCACAGACTGTCAGCATCTCTCACGAGAGACATTCAATAACACATTTTTATATTACAAAAATCATAGATTAATCAGAACCAACTGTCTGAGTGATACAGCCAGTAGATCAAATAGAGCCTGAAAAATAATCTAGGTGCTTTTAGGGGCATGTAAACATACAGTAGGGTTACCTTCTCACCCAGGACTGTGCCTTTCACTAGGACAAATCGCCCTTCCCCATCTCAGTGAAATTTTTCTTTCTCAATACCAAAGTTTTGACGAATCAAAATAAAGACTCCCCCTCTCCTCCATGGTGCATGTACGGAGTGGTATCCATGGTGCATGTACGGAGTGGTATCCCATCTGAAATCCGAAATTCTGCGGCTTGCTACTCTCACCCGTTGAGAGTTGAGTCTTCAGCACCTTGTGCCACTCGATCAGACTGTGCAACCCATTGACATTTGAAAGATAAAATTGTATATGGTGTACTAGCCATGGGATCTCCCTCGTAGATTCACCCCTGAGGAAACGAGCAAAATTCCTCTTCCCCCTCCCCCCCCACAATGCTAAAACCAGTGAAACAGGAGAATTAAACAACAAAATTGACAGAAGAACAAACATTAAACCTTTGATCTCCAAGGCAGGAGGAAACCATAACGAGTAATGCTTCTGACCGTGGTTGAGAATACCGCTAGGGTCCTTAGTCCCACAGGAAGGAGAGTAGCGGTTCATCACAACCAGAGCTCCTTCAGCATGTAAAATGATGCATATGTACTGCCCCATTGCTAGTGTCATGGAGGCAGGACGCCAAACCAGATATCCATAGGTAGTGAGCTTCCTCTGCACCAACTAATGATGAAGTCAGTGAAGCCAGGGGGGAATAACACACTGTATTCACCAGTATAGTTACTGGTGGCTATTCACTGAGCGTGTCATTGATGGTCGTTATGTGACAGATGAATCTGAGCCCATCTGCACCACTGTTACGAGGCCAGGTGTTACATTCAAAGTGGGATTCAGACCCCCCCCCCGGACTAAGCATGACCTCTGGGAGAGTTACATTGAGGCTTCCTGTGGCAGAGAAAGGCAGATTATTATGCTCCAAACAAACTGGAACCTGTCAGCATATGAGAAGAGATTGTAGGTTCTGTATGCCACACCCCTCGAGTTTGAGTGCGTGGCGGTCAACCAGAGTCCAAAGTTCCTAGTCCTGAGGGTGTGTGTAGAGTGCTGCCACAGTCCTGTGCCAAGAGAAAAAATTAGTCAGTGGGACTTGAAAGTGAGTTTCAGTCAGCAGAAGGAGGGCCTTGTGATTTGCAGAAATGTCCCATGCGATGGGGGAATGTTACCTCTTCGAGCATTGGCACTGCTGCCACTGCACTGCTACAAATATGGAAAAAATTCTATGCTAGACTCAGCTTTGTTACCAGGCTGGGTCAGTGTCAAGATCATTCCTTTAGTCTGGTATTTCTCCTTTCTTGGGAGAGTCCCTCAGCATGCACCCATGTAATAAGACCGTAAAATTAGCTTTGCTGAAAAGCAGTCCACATCTGCTGGGAGTGGGGAGAACAAATGCTGCATTCCAGTGGAATTCCCATCAGCCTGATTGACATTGTGCCAGTTGACATTGTAGGAGTCCAGGCAGCCCCCCCTCCCCCAAGAGCACAAGCGTCAGAAATTTCCCACCAGATCCACCGTTGTTCCAAATTATTTGGGGGTAGCTCAGTCATCAGGTTACACTGTAGGAACCTTCGCCATCGGAGAAGGGGAATCTACACGGAAGATTTTCAGCAGTACAAATGGAGCGCCAGCGCCGTCGACGTCCACCCACATCACCAACCCTATATAGGTGTGGGCAACACCACTTCCTCCCCAGTTCTTTCCCACTGTCGACTTGCAAGCACATTTCTCCGTGGAAGAGCCGTCGCAGTGTTTCATGCCTTTTCCGGCCTATGGACATATTTTCTTCTATCTACTAAAATCTGCTAAAATCTCTTTGGGGGATTTCACCTTTTTTCATTTACGTTGAGAGTTAATCTGTCTTCTTCTCTTTTACATACTAACATACTAATTGCCAGCAGATTAGGCCTTATGGTCTATTGAGTCTGCTCGAACCTTAGATCCCTAGTTGGGTGCCGAGCCCCCCCGTGTTCCAGAAACCCTGTCATCCATCCCCACCCCCTGGGCCAGGCCATCATCTGGTACGTCCGCTTTCTGTGTCTGTCCCACCCTCTCTTGAAGCCCTTCACTGTGGATCTCTGAACCAGCTCGCCAGGCAATGCATTCCAAGGGTCCACCACCCTCTCAGTGAAAAACCTCCTCCTCTTTTTCCCCCCCTTCACCCTTCCACCTTCCAACTTCAAACCATGCCCTCTGGTGATACCTTCCTGCTTTAGTCTAAAGAGCCACTCCATGTTTACCCTACTATTCCCTTGAGGTACTTGAAGATCTCAATCATGTCCCCCCCGTCTCTCCTCTCCTCCAGTGAAAACAGGCAGAGCTCCTCAAGTCTGTCCTCATACATCAAATCCCCTAGTCCTCATATCATCTTAGTTGCCCTCCTCTGTACCCTCTCCAGGAGCTGTATGTCCCTCTTCAAGTGTGGTCTAACCAGTCCATTGTACAGCAGCTGAATCACTTCCCTGCTCCTAGAGGTGATGCCCCTTAAGATGCATCCCAACATCCCGTTTGCCTTGCTAGCCGCTCTCCGATGCTGCCGCTGTGGGAAGAAGATTGCCTCTACAGACGAACAGTGCATTTGTGTCTGCTGTCTTGGGCCTGACCATGACGTCTCAGATTGCAAGCTCTGCCAGAAGTTTAACCAAACTACCCTTGGGCGACGCAAGAAGGCTCTCAAAAAATTCCTGGTGGAGCAGCAGATAGCCAACTCCAGGCAGGGGTCCTCTGGGGCTCCAGTCACTCAGTCACCCACCGGATCTACGAGCTCCCAGGCCTCCAAAGCCCAAGACAAGTCCTTGAGGAAAAGTCACAAGAAAGACCGGGATCGTGACCGCTCCCCACAGCAGCCATCCCATTCCCCATTGACCTCTCCTTCGGGGGGGGGGGGTGGCTCTTCATCAGTGGCAGTTGCCCCAATGAAGAGACTGTCTGTCCAGGTCTCTTTTCCTTCCAGATCCATACCGACAGCTTCACCACCTGATTCCCAGGGCGTCCAGTCATTGACCTCTGGGTCATTTGCTCCTTCTCCGTTGACTATGGGCTCATTATCGATGGCTACCCCGTCGGGGCCTGCCCCTTCCTCTCTGAGGGCTGCAGGCTTGTCGGGCTCTCAAGGTGGAGGGCCATCGACTTCTGCACCGTCGAAACCCCCTCCGTCGACGACGACTTTGGATCTGAATGAGATAGTAGTCAAATTCACTAACATACTCGTTCAACAATTTTCTGCCTTCAGTAGGCTATCGTCGACACCTGTCTGTCAACCACGGGAGGTTCCTCATGGACCTCTGATGACTACTCCAACGCCAGACCTGGACGAGGAGGTCAACATCAAGGAGGAGTACCATCCTGAGCTCATCCTCCTGGATGATACGGAGGATGAATGAATAAATAAAGAGGAGGATATCCTCAGTTCTGATCGGTCCATTGCCTCTTCAGTCAGTGAGGACTCAGTTAAGCATACCTCAGAGTCTCCTCCTGAGGATGCTACCTTCTTCAGTGTCATGAAGCAGTTGTCTACCACTATGGGCTTCCAGACTGAGGAGGATGTCACCTGAAAAGACCCGTTGGACTTCCTCGAGGTTTCTGAATCTCCCCCTAAGATTAACCTTCCTATGCCACCAGCCCTAAAGAATGCTACTACAGCAGCCTGGCACAGGCCATACATGGTGCCGGCTATGCCATGCAGGGCAGACAAACTTTACAGTGCCCCTCGGGGCCTTCTTTATTTTGCTGCCCAGGCCGAAACTGTCTGTGTAGTCATCAAGGCAGCCCATGACAGATCTAAGGCACCTAAGCACTTTAGTTCCCTTCCCCTGGACAAGGAATCCCGCAGGATTGACCTCTGGGGTAAAAGAGTTTTCACCGCCTCTACCTTGGGCCTCAGGATTGTAAACTACTGTATCTGTGACACATGGTTAAATTCCAGAATGCCAACTGGAGAAAGGACAAAGCTGCTGCTCAGGCCCTTCCTGATGATTCCCAGAAGCAGGAATTGCACCAATGTTTGCAGACTGTGGAAGATGTCAGTAAACATCTCCTCAGGGCCCTATATGATATGGCTGACACAGTGGCCATAGCAGCTACCATGAGCATATGCTTTCGTAGGCACTCGTGGCTCAGGGTCTCTGGTTTTGCAGCGGAAATGCAAAACAGGGTGCTTAATGCCCCTTTCAATGTCACCAAGCTCTTTGGCCCTGATGTCCAGGACCTTATTAATGATCTTCAGCCCTTTAGCCCAGCCATCAAGTCTGTGCGTTCTCTCTACCACACTCAGTCCTGTGGTACAGAGCAGTCTACTCTTCATAGACAGGCCAATAGGCCAAGTACGGTTCCCCACACCCAGGGTCAGCGCAGAGCCCAGGCCTTCTTGCCCGCCCCCTCCAATGCTGCAGCAGTGGCCAAGCATCCAAGAAATGATGGGCCAGCCTCCTCAGCTGGTTCCTCCTCAGCTTGACTCCTTTCCAGACCCTCTCCTCTGGCCTAGACCCAGGAGGTGGTGGTCAGAGGTCAGTTCTCCCTCCATCTGAATCAGTGAACTGTAACTTCAGATGCATGGATCCTGCAAATCATAGAAATAGGTCATACCCTGGAGCTCATTCAGCAACCTCCAGATACCCCTCCCCCACCCTCCAACTGTCCAGCAGAGAAATAGGGTTTTACTCCAGGTTCTTCCTGGTTCCCAAAAAGACACGAGATCTGAGACCCATTTTAGATCTGAAGGACCTCAATCTCTTTGTCCAGTACAAAAAGTTCTGGATGGTAACTTTGCTGGGCCTCATGCCCCTTCTTAAAACCGAGGACTGGCTCTGCTCACTTGACATGCAGGACGCCCACCTGAGCATTTCAGTCTTTCCACCTCACAGGAGGTTTCTCTGCTTTGCCTTTCAGGGCGAGCATTACCAGTTCAAAGTGCTGCCCTTTGGCTTATCCTCTGCGCCGCGTCTTTACCAGATGCTTGGCAGCAGTTGCAGCAGCTCTCAGAAGAGTGGGACTGTATGTCTTCCCTTACCTGGATGATTGGCTTCTCAAGGTTCCATCCAGGGAGTGACTGTTGCTGACTCTGGAGCGCATGCTCCAGCTCTTTCACTCTGTGGGCATAACGGTCAGCCTGCCCAAGTCCATTTTAGTACCATCCCAAAGACTGCAATACATCAGGGCAGTTCTGGATTCCGGACAGGGGAAGGCCTGTTCACCCCAAAACAGGGCAGAATGCCTTATGACCTAGGCTCAAGAAGTTGCCCAGAGTCTGTACATTCCTGCCAGGCTGTACCTCCGGCTGCTGGGTGTAATGGCTGTGGCCATTCCCACTGTTCCACTGGCCAGGCTTCACATGCATACCCTTAAGTGGACCCTCAGAGTGCAGTGGGACCAGCGTATGGATGAGTTAGACCAACAAGTCCTGATCTCCTCCCCAGTTTGCAAGGTACTACAGTGGTGGATGGACCCTTCGAACCTTCTTCAAGGGGTTCCCTTTCAGATCTCCTCCCTGCATTAGATTCTAACCACGGATGCTTCGGGGCTAGGTTAGGGAGCTCACCTGGGTTCTTTCCAAACCCAGGGCTCTGGGTTTTAGTGGGAAGCTGCCCTACATATCAGTGTCCCGGAGATGAGAGTGGTGCTGTATGCCTTGCAGGCTTTTCAGGAGCATCTGACTCCAGGCCAGTTGCTGGTGCAGTCGGACAACCTGAGTGTCATCTACTACATCAACAAACGGGGCGGGACTCACTTGTACCCCATTTGCAGGGAGGCCATGAGAGTGTGGTATTGGGCTCTGGAGCACAATTTGACACTCTCGGCAGTCCACATGCCAGGTGTCCTAAACACCCTGGTGGACAGTCTCAGCTGAACCCAGTCCAGCATTGCATGAATGGGAGCTTCTCTCATCTGTAGCAGAAGCTCTGTTCGACAGATGGGGCATCCAGAATTGGACCTTTTTGCGTCCCCACTCAAAGCAAAACTGCCCAGTTACTGCTCACTTGATCCAGAGTCTGGAGTTCTCTGGCGAGGTGTGTTGTCCCTCTCTCGTGGAGCGGGAGATTTCTCATGCATTCCCTCTGTTCCCACTGATTCAGAGGGTGCTGATCAAGCTGCAGATGGAACGGGTCAGTACGATTCTGGTGGCTCCACTCTGGTCTCGCGAGATAAGGTTCCCTCTTCAGCAGCTGCCTGAGGATCCTCTGGTCCCTCTGCCCCTTTGCAGGAATCTGCTGACCCAGGATTGGGGGAACCTGGTCCATACCAATCTCGGGTCCCTCCATCTGCATGCGTGGCTCCTGAGGACGTAGCCATCACCAGGTTTGGGGTCTCTTAACAGGGTGGCGGATGTCCTGGTGGCTGCCCTCAAGCCTCCCACCCGTGCTACTTATGCCATGAAGTGGAAGCGGTTTGCCATCTGGGCTGCCAAGCATTCCCTTGACCCTTTCACCTGTCCTGTGAAGCATGTCCTGGACTACCTGATTTCTTTGTCTGACTCAGGCCTCCAGTATTCCACCCTCAAGGGCCACTTTTCGGCTAGTTCTGCCTTTCATGAGCCCATGGGTGACTGCACGATTGCTCAACTGGATGTCTCCCATACCTTCCTATCTGAAACCCCCAAACTGTTCCCCTGTCCCGGCTTGGGACTTGAATTTTATTTTGGAGAAGTTGACCCTGTCTCCTTTTGAGCCAACTGCGGCTTGTGATTTGCACTTTCTCTTGGAAAGCATTATTTTTAGTTGCTATTACTTCTGCTCGAAGAATTTAAGAGCTTCAGGCCCTCTAGTGTAAGGAGCCTTATTTGATTTTTCACAAAGACAGGGTGTCTTGGTGCACGAATGCTAAGTTTTTACCTAAGGTGGTTTCAGAGTTTACACTCAATCATTCTAACCACCTTCGCCAGCCTGTCGGTGCAGCAGTTGGATTTCCGTTTGTGACGCCAGTGACCCGTGTTCGGGAACAAACCCAGGGAGCTGGAGGGCCAGCCAGGAGAGGAGGTCTGAGCATCCTAGGGATGGCTTGCCTTCTCTGGGGAGGAGGGGGTACCTGACCTGGTGCCTGGGTGACCTCCTTGAGTGGAGACTTGAGGTACAGCAGGCCTGGGGACTAAGAGGGCAGGCATGCTGGACGTCAACGCTCATAGCACCTTGGCGTTATGGGCACACACCACGTCCAGAAAGTCGGAAAAACACCCACTGCCTCCCAGTAGACGGAGTGCCAAGGTCCTGACCCTCAACGCCCCTGCCACCTCTGGAGACCGCATCCCAATGAAGTAAAAAGACACGTCGGGGTGGAAGGGCACTCACCCTGTACCTGCCTGGGGGGGTACAACCACGGCTGCATGGGGGATGGACTTCTCCGGATGGTGGACAGGTGAGCAAGGGCGTAACAGACCAACAGGTGACTCCCAAAGAATGCGAGAGTGGAGGGCAGAGGAGAGGGGGGGAAAAAAAAAATCTGTCCACCTTCCTGTTTATTTTCCCTAGCGTGCCAATCCAGGGGAAGCTCTGCTCCATACAATAGAAGTACGCAGAACTTTGAAGTATTATCTGCTTCAGACTAAGGAGTCCAGAAAATCTAAGCAGCTGTTAGTCTCTTTTGCCTGAAGTAGAGAGGGTGCTTAGTTTCTAAGCAATGTTTATCCAAATGGTTGGCAAATTGCATTGTGTTCTGTTACAGCAAATACAGCAAAGAATTGTCTGGTGCTGTCAAAGCTTATTCCACCGAGAGGCATGACTACCTCTGTGGCTTGTTTTCAAAGGGGTCTCAGCCGCTGATATTTGCGCTGCTGCCACCTGGAGTACAGTCCACAATTTTACCAAGTATTACAGTCTGGATATTGCCTCTAGAACCCGTGCAGGATTTGGTAAGGCTGACAGTGCCACAAGGACTCCGGTCTTAAGTTTATGGAGAGCCAACCTCCCAGATTGCCTGTTTTTACTTTTCACTGCTTGGTACTCGTTCCTACAGTGTAACCTGATGACTGAGATACCCGCGAAGAAGATAGAACAGTTACGTAAGAACTTACTATAACAGTAGATCTTTGAGAGGATCTCAGTCATCAGGTATGATTTCCCTCCCACCATCCCCCTTCTTGGGGCTCCTGTTCAGGATCTGGCTGTCTGCTGTATTCCATCATTTTTATCTAGAGCTGGGTCCCTCAGTCTCTCCTCAGTTCCCCAAGGTGTCAGCCTTGCTCCCTTTGTCTCCGGAGGGAAAGAACTGAGGAGGGAGTGGGGCCGCCCACACCTATATAGGGTTGGTGACATCAGCGGACGTAACAGCATGGGTGGCCCCAGTTATACTGCTGAAAACCTTCTGTGTGGGTTCCCCGTCTCCGACGGCAAAGGTTCCTACAATGTAACTGGATGACTGAGATTCCCTCAAAGATCTACTGTTATGGTAAGTTCTTATGCAACTGTTCTTTATTGCATCATATCCTTCCTATGAGAAGCCTACTAGAATGTTGCTTCTCGGGCCGCCCTCGACATATCACTCCAAAAGCAATTGACTGTAGCAGGTATCGCAGGAGAATAAATACAAAAGTAGGTGTACATCCTAAGTGTAAAGCACAACCCCACAGAACAGACAACAGACCTGAGTTAAATTAAAGACGGCAGCTCATCACCCTTAACATACTACCACAAGACGCTTCTTAATTATCACAGAGGTGTTCCAGCAGCAGCAGCAGTAGTAGTAGTAGTAGTAGTAGTAGTAGTAGTAGTAGTAGTAGTAGTATTGAGAGGAGCAGTCCCGTAAGCCCCCTTCTGAGTTCAGGTCGCCGCTTCAGCTGTCTTGTTATAGCCCAAGTCTTCCCAACATAATGTAAAAGAGTCACTCACAGTGACATCCTGTGGACCTCGGCATGGCATTGGGGTTGCGAGGCTTCAGGATAAGGTATGGTGTTCTTGTTCAGCTTGTAGCAGGAAGTCGTGGGGTGGGGATTCAAGGCCTCTTTCAGTAAAGATTCAGTGAAGTCAAGTATATTTGGTGTTTCCCGATCCTCTCTCAACCCATTGGATACAGATATTTTTTCATTGAGATCTAATCTACCCTGAAGGTCTAAGCATTTAGTTTTCAACTTAGCCTGGGTGTCTAACAAATGGAAGAGAAGTCTTTGTGTATGGGAGTTTGTGTCTTTAACATCTGACACCCTCTGTTCGAGAATATCCACCTTGGTTTCTGTGAGTTTTAAGTCTGCTCATATACCTTATAATACCAGTTGTTTTTCTTCCCAAAAAGCTTGCAGTTTTGTAAGCGCCAGCCGCAGATCTTCCTGAGGGTGCTTAGCTGTTTCTGTTGCTGGCCTGGATGCCAGCGCTGTTTCTATGCTATTGGAATTTGATTTCTCAATAAATTCTGTGCCATCCTATAGGAAGTTATGGGTACAAACCATCCTGGGTGTTTGTGAGTATTGTAGCCGCTTATTTGAATTGTTTTCTGCTAATATTGGAGGTCTGGAACACTAAAGGATGACGTTAAACTGCCGGACTAGGGCAGAGCGCGAGTTTAGCTGCCTTCCATTTTGGTGAAGTCACAGGAAGTCTGAGTAAAGACAGTTTTAAATTGTGACTGACAGTTGTGTCACACATGTGAGGTCGGAGTATTGTGTACATGATAATATTCACTGGTCTCGTGTTTGCTTGTGGTCCATCCGTATACTGCAATAAGCTTTTCTAAAGACTGGTTAGAAACTTGAAAACACTATTTTTTTGTTATAGGGAGACTTCCCAGTTGTAGTAATAGCGAACGAAGAGATAATAATACTACTGCAATACTGTAGATTGTGATGAATTTTTCTGAATATTCTGGACCTAGCATTTGTAAAAGCTGTTTTTATCCTAAAAAGTTGTTAAAAAAGAAAGAAAAACATAGGGGCTAGCTATAAAGCTTAGGAAAAGCAATGTGGTCTAATGGTTCGCATGCTCAAAGGGGAATCAGGAACTCAGAGGCTCAGATCCAGGTGCATCTTAGTTAGGCTATTCTGGGCAAAGTAAATCCTTAAAGTGGCAGTGCAGTGAAGTTGGGCAAAACAGTTGACCCTTTCTTTTTTAACTGTAAAAGTTTCCAGACATATTTCACTTTCATTTGCTTGTAAAGTAATCTTTTTTTTTTTTTTTTTTTTTGTTTTAAATTATTTTTTCTCAAGAAACAAAGATGGCCCATTTCTTCAGCTTGGAAATAACATTGTGGAACCCGGCAAGGGTTTGTTTTAGGGTTAGGATGGAGAAAAAAGAAAATATACAGGCACTGCAGAGGAAGTAGCTAGAAAGGCAAGTTTAAACGGAATGTTAATGTTTCTCTTAACTGTAGCGAGTATCGGCTTTCTGCAAAAAAACAGCTGTCACTGTGCTGCTGTTTTAAAACAAATCTTCATTTCTGCAGACATCTGGCACCTGGTCATTTGCTTTTTAGCTTGGAGCAAGAGTGCTTAACCTTGTGTCAGAAGAGGCCCCTGCAACCAAACTGCTGAGTGTGGCATAGCCGAGGTCCACTTGAGACAAGCAAGTGCTGATTTGCCCGCAATTGATCACCTTGGAAACAGTGGTTTCTACTGTCAACTTGTCTCTCATTGCCTTGTTTTCATTACTGCAGTTGCTCAGCAGAAAGACAGCATCACCCCTCGGGGACTAAGTGGCTCTGTGCTCTGATTGATGGAGGATCAGATAAAAAGGAGCTGAGAAGGCATGTAGGGTAGGAAGGGGGAAGGAGAACCACTGGTTTGTCTCCTAAAGGTTTGCTCTATCTTGGCATATTTTAGTGTATGACGTTTTAATTCTGTGAGAAGGTATTGTCTGTGGTGGTTTAGGCTTGTTTCACAAATAAATGAATGGAAGTAGACATGACATGCGACTCACGCACATTGGCTGCTTCCTGGCCCTGATGCGCCAGAAGCAGTTCTGCAGTCTCTAGCTCTGTTTACACTGCCAACTTTGCAGTGCATCAACCCATGCGCACGGGCTGATGCGCAGCAAAGTCGGCAGTGTAAACACTGCTGGGAGTGCCTTAAGTGCTCCTTGGATCATTTTTTTGACCCGACTCAGATGTGAGATCAGTAGCGGAGCGAGCGTGTAAAATGGCAGTGTAAATGCTTTGCTGCACTTGCTCCGCTACAAAAGCTGTTTTATATTCAGCCCGGGTGCATTCTTAGCCCCTCCTTGGATTGACTTGCAGTGCTGCGAGGGCGGGCTGTGTAAACCTGACAGCACCAGACGAATCGCGACAGGAGCAACGCACATTCCACAGCGCTGCTGCCTTGTAAACACGGCTTCTCCTGAATGTTTCCCAGGCGCCTCCATTGTTAATGTTTTCTCACAGCCTAGACGGTGTAACAGCTATCCAAGTTCTTAGTGTCTCATACGAGTCCACGGTTTAGGACGTCCCAGTTTTCTTCAACCTTCAGCATAAACATCATAAAGTCATTTAGTATGAATAACAACATTTCTGGCAGTATACCCTATAGGTTAGAGTAACGAGCTTGGTATATCCAGCAGACCAGACCTTGGTTTGATTCTCACAACCTCCACTTGCATACTGTGTGACTCTGAGCAAGTCTCTTAACCGCCCAGTGCTCCCGGGTCGCCCCTGAAAACAGGCACTTGTGCCTAGTGGGCCTTACGCGGTTACCAAAGACTAAAATAAAATAAAGTTTCACAGTGGGAAACAGAAAATAAGACTCCAGGTTGGTGTGCATAGTATGCAGTGGTTGGGGTAAAATTTCATGGAAAATACCCTTTTCAACAAAATGATGTCCCTCACAGTTCCTTTTGTGTGTGACTTTCCCATAGGACTATTTCCCCTTGAATAACATATCTAGTGATTAGCCTGCATTATTGACTGCTCAGTTTATTGTAAGGTCTTGGCTCCTGCCTTTTCTTGTCCACAAATGTTTTGCGCAACTTAATTATGCGTTACGTTTTTGCTAATGTGATTTCTCTATGTAACCTATTTGGGTCACTTATGAAAATAGGACATTTTGGTTCAATGGGCCCACCTACTTACCAAAAAAAAAAAATAATCTTCATCCTATTAAGAAGGATGGCTGAGACCAACACTGAGATCAAGTGGCCTCCAGGAGAACCCCATGTGTTAGTCTGATGCCCCCCCCAATTCTGTTCATGCTCTCTGGGAGCTGCAGGGATATACTGCTTATATGTCCTGGTGTCTGACTTGCACCTCCCCACCAACTACCTGCAGAAGGAGGCCCGTGACGTACCCCTCACAGGAGGGCTCCTCTAGGGCTGAGGAGAGACTGAAATCTACCTTAATCCTCCAACGAGGCAGCAGATCGTTGTTCAGGCAGGGGAGCTGAGGAGGCCCTTGACATCATTGTGCTGCACTCACAAAAGGTTTTCCTACTTGAAAGAACCCTACCCTGGTGGAGTGGGAAGGAGTGAATGTCTGCTCTTGGGCACTCTTTCACCTCCGATGTAAAGATTCTCACCGCTTCACCAATCCCAGCCTCAGAGAAGGTTCATGGCACACCGACAGCCAGCCATTGCTAGGGTTCAGACTGTTGTCGGATGCCCGATCCCACCCTCCCTGGCCAGTGAGAGCAGTCCCATGGGCACTTATCCCCTTCCCCCCCAACCAGCCTTCCAGCACCCTGAGTTCGGTACCAAACCCAGATCATCGGCATCACGAGCAGTAGCGTTACCACTGTGCCAGCAGCTGGCCTCTAGTCTGATGATTTTCGTAATGGAAAATGTTAGAATCAATGTCTACATATTTGCCAGATCCTAATCTTTTTTGTGGCAGCATGTAAACTGCACCTGTGGGTTTGAATTTAGTTACAGCTATTCACAGAAGTCTAGTCAAATACAACAAAAAATTTTACAGCCGTATAGAGGTCATGCTCATAGTTACAACCCAGGGATACAGCACCACCATTTTACATCACGTCATAGAGGCCAGGGATACGGCACCACCATTATACATCACATCATAGAGGCCAGGGATACGGCACCACCATTTTACAACACGCCATAGAGGCCAGGGATACAGTACCATCATTTTACATCATGTCACAGAGGCCAGGGATACGGCACCACCATTTTACATCATGCCATAGAGGCCAGGGATACGGCACCGCCATTTTACATCACACCATAGAGGCCAGGGATATGGCACCACCAATTTACATCACGCCATAGAGGCCAGGGATACGGCACTGCCATTTTACATCATGCCATAGAGGCCAGGGATACGGCACCACCATTTTACATCACGCCATAGAGGCCAAGGATACGGCACCGCCATTTTACATCATGCCATAGAGGCCAGGGATATGGCACTGCCATTTTACATCATGCCATAGAGGCCAGGGATATGGCACCAACAATTTACATCACGCCATAGAGGCCAGGGATACGGCACCACCATTTTACATCATGCCATAGAGGCACAAGCCCATTCAGTGCCCAAAAGTCCATAACATCCAAGAATCCAAATGACTACCCGGTGCTGGGGACACAAGTTAATCCAAAAAGTGTAGCTCATAGAAGTCTCCTGCCAAATTACAGGACTGAAGTGTCCTGGCACTATACATTCTAGCAGCACAATTGTACTCAAACATCCAAGCATTGGGAGTCCCAGTGTGCCCAGGATTAATTTGGAAATTGGTGACCAGGAAAGGCACACTGAGTTGAAGTTCTTTTCTAGGTGTGACCCCTGCCTTCTCCGAAACAGCAGCAGTCCAGTGAATGACGCAAAATCAAGAATTTTGCATTGAAGCAGTATAAGGTAGATCTTAGTACAGTATAAATTAATCAAAGGGATAATGTCTCAGTAGCTTTGGCACGTTTTCCTTCTTCTGAGCCCATGCCTAGGATGAATGGCATACTTGTCAGTTTCACTGTAAGAGTTATGGGAAGCTGGGTAGTTGCTCTTTTTAATAAATTGGGACAACAATTTTGAAGGAAAGAAATGTTGGTTTTCTTTAGGGACTTCCACACTGTATCTAGTCTGTGAACTGTTGGCAGCATCAGCCACTAGGGGCACACTGAGAGGCTACTGAGATTGAGGGCTATTAAGGAATGCTTATGGTAGCCAAAAACAGAGCAAGAAAGCAAGAGGGTAGGTTTAAGCACTGGAATGTTAAGGGGCTAGAACAAAATCACACAGTGAGTAAACCGTGGCAATTAGATTAAAATCTGCTCTCTAGGGTCCCATCTCAGTTCTCCTACCATTAGGGTGCACTCCTCCAAAAGAAGCCTGCTTATGAACTGAATTGGTTTCTGCACTAGAGGGTATTCCCAGTATATAGTGGTCACTGAAGTCACCGCATCCCAGTATTTTGGCAGTGACAGAATCTGAAGCCCTAATGAAATTCGTGCTAGTACAACTTCATCCCAGTAGAGTCCTGTGCCAGGAAATCTGACGTTTGGATTAGCTGGTACCCATGTGAATACCAAACAGCATCCTGATGGGTTGTGCATTCCCTGCTGTTGTGTGATGCCGGAGCATATGCACTGGAGCTGCCACTACTTTTTTAGGAAAACAAAGAAAAAGAGTAAAAATGCCTTACTGCATTTTATGGTATCAAGACTGATGGCAATTCCAGGTGGCCTGTTACCAATTGGTAATACCACTCCAGTGGTGAAAGTGTATGGTACCCCGCATGCCTTACGGCTTCGATAAAATAATTTCCGCTTATACTGAGGTTAGTTGGCATAAGCTGGCAAAGTTGGTCTTGGAGTGCCCTCTGATCTCATAACACTGCAGTGCCACCCATTTCTGTCTAGTACTTTACTGACTTGTGTTATTTACTATTACTCGTTCCCCTGCTGACCGATGTGACTGCTTCCATGTCTTATCTTTCTAGAAGCTAATACTAGTCCCTGCTGGCTGTTGACCTCTCTGCATTGTCACTGTATGACTGTAGAAGGCATTGACAAGCCTCACCCCATGCGAAAGCCACTAGGGACAAGGTTACCAGTAGTTGTAGATGGGGCTGCAAATTTTTTTGTGTGTGTGTGTGCTTTCCTGGCCAGCCCAGCACTACCCCAGCTTGGTTACCTACCTTCCCGTGGATTTATTGGTTATCCACCACTTACCCAGGACCACAGTGTGGTGGGCGGGTGGCCAGCTGTATCAGTCGTGCAAGAGCACGCAGGGGGTGCTGGTACGGCTTTTTCCTCTTTTCTTCTCCCCAGGGGTGCTGCATGCAGTGACTGAAGCATGCAATGACATGCATACAGATGCCTTGTGGTGGCCCTCCCCTTACACATCCCCCCAGGCGTGCCAACACCTAGTCTCCACCAGGTGGCAGTCCTACGTGTCACCCCCCATCCTGAGGAAGAAGAGCAGTCCTAGGAACACTCAAGCGTTCTTCTCCCGGCTGGCCCACAATGATCCATGCTCGTTCCTGCAAGTAGGTCGCTGGCATAGGAAGCGGTAGTGCTACCGCTGTGCGACTGTGGCATATATTCTTTTGTTGGCGGAGCTGTTATACAAGACTTCAGCCTTCCATTACAAAAACGGAATCCAGCTCCCATGTGCTGCCGCATCTTAGAAAAATATGGAAGTAGGAGCTTTCTTGGGCGTCGGCTGTTCATGTTTTCCCCCACCATATTAAAACTGTGAAGCAGCTTTTTCCAATCTACTCTTGATTAGAGCTCACAAGAACTGCACAGCCTAGTACAAGTATATAAAATTAACTCCATTGGAAAAAGGAACAAAAAAATGATGCATCACTGAGATAGGAAAAGTCATGTCCAAGTTCAGAGTTCAGCATTTTCAGGTTTGGGTTTCAGTTTCCAAATCCAGTGTTGTTGCGGAAATGTCAGTAAAGGGATGGGAAAGCACCCAATCAGAAGCTCAGCCTGACAAAAACTGAGTTTCTTAAATTGGGCCACCTAGGCCTGATGTTTCAAAAGAACACAAGTTCCTGCTGGGTCCAGTTTTGGAGACCATGGGACTTGCGTTCAAAACATAGTCTTAGCCCAGTGTTCCTCAGACACACAGTGTGCCACTGTGCATGCATTTCTGCAGTCACTGGTACAGACCCTCCAACATTTCACAGATCAAAATAGGTACATTCTGTGTTGCAGTGAGTCGGGGGTTGTATTCCAAGGGCCCATTAAACATTTTACTTACTGGATGAAACGTTACAGTTAGGAATTTGGTTGGTAGAGGTAGCTTGGACTTTGTAATCCTGAGAGGGAATGGTGGGGTTAAGCAATATCACTGGCAGTTATTTTAGCAGTAATAGCAAAAACAAACAATTTCAATAAATGCAGTACTAACCCCCCCCCATTAGCAATGTCAGATTGTCTGGCCTCTCTGCAGAAATACCTCTAGTAGCTTGGTGACCCCGGCACCCACAAACAATTACCTTGTGAAACCTACTGTACTGTAATGCCTCTCACTACTCACAGTAGCAGATCCCCGGGTAGTCAGTGGTAATATCTGGCAGGCAACACTTACTCCTCTCAGCTGCTCCAGTGATCTGATGATGCATTTAATAACTCAGGTGTTGCGGTGGCACCGGTGAGACGCTCAGCTGGATGGAGAGTGGTGAAGATGATGACCCAACTGTTTTTTTAATCAAATCTGACCGGACAATCAACAACTTCACTCCGCTGTGGCTCGGGCTGGGTACTCATGTGAGTACTGTGTCACTAAAAGTGCACTGTCAGACTGTCTGACACTCCGTCCTGCCAAATGGAAATGTCAGGGAAAGGGCAACTTAAGCAAGGATGCGCAGCGCAAGCAAGCAAGCAAGCACTCTCAGTGCTTCCGGGGGTCAGTGAGCATCATCGAGGAGCGCCCTCTGCCGGCAGTGCCAGACAGAGCACAGTGGTGTGGTTACCATGGACACTGGGATACTCCCCGCCTCTGATTGTGCCAGCTGAGCGCTTGACTCCCGCAAACGATTATTTTAGGGGAAAAATTCAAAATTGAAGACAGTCACGGAGAGGCGCCAAATTCGGTACACAGTACAATCCAGGCAGGATCTGGTACCAGATGACAAAATACGGCATTGTACTGGCAAAAACGATACATTTGGAGGGTCTGCTGGTATCTAAAGTTGGATATAAGCTGCTGCAAGGCACTAACATCTTCCACAAAATGTGCAGCAGTTTAAAAATCAACGTGGGCACTGGTGTGTCCGATAGTATTAGACAAGATGCACCAGCAATGTCTTTATGCTTCCAGGGATGCATGGAAATTAGGGCTGTAATGCTTGGATTTGGAGAACAACACCTAGTCTCTCCATCCCAGATTCTGCTCCATCGATCCTGTGTAACACAAAACAAGACTGGATGTTGATCTTTTTATTAACAAGAAATCAAAGGGGGTAGAATGGATCAGGGGTTAACATAACTGTGCTGCACTTGGAAAGGGCTTAGACTTTGCAAGCTGGGTGGAACACAGCAGCCAGAAAAGCAGCGTTCAGGATGGGTGTGACAGGGTAACGTGTAACTGGGAAGCCTAAGCAGACTTTTAAGTGAGTACTCACAGATGAGATGGATGTTATATTCAAAGTTTCAAAACAAATTTTTTTTTTTTTTTGTGTAACAAAAAATAGGCTTCTCTTCAGCACAGATAAAATGAAGCAGTCAGTCTCTGTCCCCAATTTGGGTTTTCCTTTTCAGCCCTTTGGTCTCTCTCAGAGGCCCTTTTGGCTTCTGCAGTTTTATAGTCTCTCCTGCTTTTGCAGCCCCCTCTAAATTTGTGTCTCGCAGACCATTCAGAGCTTTTAGCAGCTCTCCCTGTTTTCCAGCAGGCCTCCTGGCAGACATTCCCAGCTCTTCCTCCCTGGTTTACAGGGTTGACTTCCACCCTTTAAAATTCAGCCATAGTTCCTTTCAGAGCTCCACTTCAGCTCTGTGTTCTCAGGGGTTACCTCTCCCTCCCCGCAGATTCCACAAGGTGCTCAGTTGTGCTCCCGTGTGACTTCTCTGCAGTGTCTTTTCTCTGCATTGCTACTTCAGGCCAGCTAGCCCCAGTAATTCAAATGAGGGCCTGTGGCCATCCAGTACTCTGCTTACACAGTAAGTGCAGTGCGGTCTTATAAGGGCCTAACCCTGTTAAGGGCTGAATTTCCATATCCTGGTTCGGCTCCACCCCATAGCACCTGAAACCACTTGTGGTTCTGAAAAATTATTTGGGGAGGACAAAGGGCAGACTGACCCTGTTACAGTGGGCTATTAAGGATTCATAACTGTCTAATAAAGAATGTCAGTAAAAATTGAATGATTGGCACATGCTTGACTGATTTTGGACAAAATCAAAGCACAGGATTGTTCAGTTTTAATTAACAAATATGTGGATTGGTAATAATGGTAAGAAGGACCTCTGTTCGGGTTCCTTCTTGGAGGTGAAGGACCAGTTGGTCTGTTAACCCTTAATGCATCCTGCCATGTATTAACTGTCCACAGCTAGCTACAGCATTGGTCCTTAGTGATTAATTAGTGTGGATAAGGGTAACTGGGTAAAAATGAAAGATGATAGTATTATTTCATTCGGTTTTACATCCTGAGTGAGGGTAGTTGTATGTAAAACACTGGCTAAAATGTGTCAGCAGGTACAAATAAAAACATTCCACAATCTGCGGTTTTGGACTTCTTCACTGGATGTAACTTTGGGCAGTTTGAAAAGGGAAGCTTGCCATCTGTTCCATGGAACCTTCAGCAAACCCCAACCCCTACAGCTGTGCACAGTTTTCATGCCTTACTTGGAAGGAGGCACAGCTCTTGTGGTGGCTGACTTCCTGTGATTGGTCTCGGAAACGCTAGTAGTACCCATTTCTGTAGAAACACTGCAAGGATAAAGTGTCAGTGGTGTCATCCTTGCCTAATGTTACAGGGGGGAAGCATTCTATGTACTAAATGCAAAACCTAGCTTTTGATGCATTTTACCTGCATTTTGTAATGACTGATTAATTTTTTCATTTAAACTTGCATGTCTTACTGTCTAGCTAGCTGTCCACACTTAGGGAGTAAAAATGATCCTTGTGGCCTGGGGCACAGTGTGTTGCCCCCATATGCTGGAGATCTAGGTTTACCCTGTGGTTCCAGTTCTAACCCTGGGTAGGAGGGGTTGAAGGCAGCACATTAAGGCCACGAAGAGAGTGCTGTGTCCTCCCATTTCAGTGCCTCCTGACTCTGACAGTGTCTGGGACAGGTTTGGAGATCACAGGTGACCAAGGGATGCCGACCTGCCGGGGATGCAGGCTGGTATAACTGGAGACAATTCAGAGGGAGGTGGGTGGGGCTCCTATTGTTAGGGAACATTTTATTCAGAAATGTTATGTGTAGCAATTGCTCTCGCAACAAAACTTTGTTTGAGTGGCAGTATTTGTATGAGCATTTGTATGTGTGTGTATGTATTTATTTGTATGTGTATGTATTTTTGTACGTGTATTATTTGTATATGTGTATTTAATATTTGTATGTGTACTTAACCTCTGTGAAATAGGTGTCTGTTAAGGGGAGGAGCTGAAAGGGGCCTAGTTGAACTGTGGACTTAAAACAGGAGTTGTTTGTGGTCTCTGTCTGCTGAGACACAGAGAGAGAGAGAAAGCAGCGAGAGCTTCCTTAAATCAAGGAGGTTATTTTCTAGCCTACACTGAACTGAATTATTACTTTTTGGACCTGTGTAAGTAACTAGTATTGATTGTTTTTGGGGTTGACTTGCCTTAGTTTTAATTTTAATTTGCCAGGGAGGAACTGTAGCTGGGAGATATTTGCAGTCATTTGTGACTAGACCTGTTACTTAACCTCTGTGAAATAGGTGTCTGAAAGAAGGAAGGCACTCCCCGGGGTGGAGGGTCAGAGTTGTAGTTGATTGTTTCTGGACGGCATAGGCTTACTCCCTCCCACCCTTCCCATCACCCCACCCGCCCCAAGCACATAACTTCCTTTATAGCAGGGTTGTGACATCACTTCAAAACTGCTAACAACATACTCCTGTTAATATCCTTAAAGACACAGCACACTGAATAGTGGGTAGAGATGCTCACAAGCTTGCACACACTAAAACAAGAACAAAAAACACGAAAGAAAAGCATCTGTACCAGGAAGGGACACAGACATGTGAGGAGTGGTGCAATACACTGGCTGTGGAGCAGCAGTCTTCCTGAAGACATTCTGGAAACTGTGTTGCTGCCTTATTTGCATGCACCTCTCTGGTCTGAGGGAGGAGGTTGCTCATCTCCATGCTAACCTGGCAATGATTCGGGAACCCTGCTCCCCCACCCAGGGATCACCCAGGATACCGCCACAACCTCATAGGTTGCCTAGAAAGAAGAGTGGTTGGACCACAGTGGGCTCAGGGAGGGTGAAGGTGGTGGAACAGAGGTGCATCCCTCCAGTTGTGCTTCTCCACAACTCATTCGCCACTCTGCTGGAGCATGGTTCCTCTATGGAGGCACCCACAGTGGAGACCAAGGAGGATGCTGTGAACCTCCACAATGAAGACCCACAGGAGGGTGGCACAGGACCCCAGAGGGGAAGGGAACAACTCCTGGTGGGGGACTCGGTTGTTGGGGGTTGAACTGGGGGAGGGAGGAGAAAGGGAGGTAAGGTGCCTGTCCAGTGCCATGGCTTGGAGGGACAGGAGACAGATCTTCAGGATCATGGGAACAGCTGCAAGGGGGGTGAGCTGGATGTCATTATCCACCTAGGGACAAATGACCTGGCTGAGAATGGGATCAGAGCAGTGTAACAGGAGTTTGTGGAGTTGGGGAGGGGTCTTAGATAAGTAGCACACACAGTAACTTTCTTGGAAGTGCTACCTATCTATGGCATGGATGAGGCTCTGGTACTCCGCACCATGAGATTCAATGACTGCTTGAAAAACTGGTGCAGAGCTAAGGGATTTGGCTTCACTGGGGACTGGGGCTCCACCTGGAGGGATGCAGGCCTATACAGGCGCGATGGTCTGCATCTATCCAGGAGGGGAACCAGGATCCTAGATGATAGGTTTAAATGCTTCATTGGCAAGCATTTAAACTAGCCAAGGGGGGGAGGCACTGAAAAGGGGAAGGGAAATCCTAGCCCCCCCCCCAAAAAAAAAAACTAGGATAGTAAGTGAGGTAAACACAAAGGTAGAGCAGTCAATAGGGATAAGGGCAGGAGTAAATAAAAATCTCCCCGAAATGGTGGCCTTGATGGAAGAGGGATGCCCGGATATCATGGCAGTCACAGAAATATGGTACACAGAGAACCATGACTGGATGTCAACATACCAGGGTACACAATCTACAGGAGGGACAGGGAGGGAAGAAGAGGAGGAGGAGTAGCTCTCTATGTAAGGGAAGGGATCAAAGCAATAGAACTAAAGGGTAAACAGGAAGGAGAGGAGGCACTGTGGGTCACCCTGGAGACTGGAAATGGCTCCACAATCCGCACTGGGGTTGTATACAGACCTCTGTCTCAGGGGGAGGAAATGGACAAGGAAAAGATAGAAGGCATCCTTGGGATGGCAGAGAAAGGGGAGATATTGCTGATGGGGGACCTGAACATGCCAGATGTTAACTGGAGCACCTTTGCTGCAGCCACATCCAAGAGCAGGGCCATTCTAGATGCCCTACAGGGGGCATCCCTCAGACAGCTAGTTTTGAATATTCTTGATTCTCCAAAATCTTCTGCAGGTGGTTCCATTCCAGATTTCATTACCACATCAGATCCTCACCAAGGATGCCTCCGGTTTGGGCTTGGGGGCTCACCTGGGTCCCTTTCAGGCTCAGGGACCTCACTCATCTCTTCAATCTTTCCCTCACCACTGGATCCATTCCCTCCATTTGGAAAACAGCTCAAGTAGTTCCTTTACTCAAATCTGGTGATCCCATGGATCTCAATAATTACAGGCCCATTTCCATCCTATCAGTTCTGTCCAAGATGCTCGAAAAGTTAGTAAATTCACAATTAAGGGTCTACCTGGATAACAATAACCTCCTAAACACAGCACAATCAGGATTTAGATCAAGGCACAGCACCATTTCAGCCCTAGCCAAAGTAACCAACGACTGGCAGACTGCTATGGATAAGAAGAATAGTACCTGTGCTGTGTTCCTGGATTTGAGCAAAGCATTGACACAGTGGATCATGAATCACTGATCACCTCCCTTGGTTCAATAGGGTTGATTCCCCTTCACTCAATTGGTTCAAGTGCTATCTTCAGACAGATCACAACTGGTAAAAATGGAAACTACCTATCCACTTTAAAACCACTGCTAAGAGGTGTACCGCAAGGCTCTATTCTTGGCCCCATCCTCTTTGCCATCTATATTAATAATATTGATGCTAACCTCACTCAATCAAACATCCATCTGTTTGCTGATGATACTGTGCTATATGTTAGCAATCCTTCATTGTCTAAAGCCTGTGAACTGCTACAATCTGAATTCTCCATCCTACAACACAACTTACTGGATAAAAAACTACTTCTAAATGCCAAAAAACAAAAGCTATGCTCTTTTCTCACAAAGTTGCTCTGCCACTACCCCATCATCTACCACCCTACAACTAACCACCTTACTTGGAGAGAAGCTGGAATACATTGATAACTTCAAATATCTTGGTGTCTGGATTGATAACAAACTTGACTTTTCTGTCCATATTGAGGAGCTACTAAAGAAACTGAGACAAAGGCTTGGTTTATTTTTAGAATAAAGCACTACCTCAACAGAGACTCCAAAAAAGATTAATCCAGGCTTCATTCCTATCCCTCATTGACTATGCTGACTTTCTGTATGGACACTGTTCACTCCCTCTTAAATAAACTGGACACCCTATACCACAGGTCCATCAGATTCATTACTGACCTTCCTTCAGCACCCACCACTGTTCCCTTTATAAGGCAGTTAACTGGTCATCATTACAACACAGAAGAAATAGGAATGCTGCAATTTGGATATTCAAAGCCTTATCAGGCAAGCTACCTACCTACATCTCGGACTGTTTTACTCAAATCACTTCTAGGCCATACAACCTAAGGATCAGCAAAATTATCATTCTTAAGGTCCCCAATGCCTGCACCCAGCTTGGGAGGGCTGCTATCAGCTACTCACTAGCAATTGTTTGGAACTCACTCCAAAAACCATGAAGCTAAATAACCTCCCACCCTAATATCCTTCAAAGATTATTCACCACCCTATTCCCAGAACTCTGCAACTGCTTCCACAAGGCCTAATTCACACCCCCCCCCCTTCTCTTCTCGTGTTTCTATATGCTGAAAAAATCCAGTTCCCAGTCCCAAGATTCACCCTCAAAATGCCTGCTAGGTCCTATAATCTACATATTAACTCTGACGTGCCAACTGCCTACTGTCTCCCAGATTAAAAGTGTTAATGCCTTGTACATATGTATATTGTTATATACTAGCACTTATGTCATTGTACTACTGTTTTTTGTTACCCCTGTCATTGTATTACTGTTTATGATACCCTTGTCAATGTAATAACACTTGCACTTCTTAACCACTCAGGTCCATCTTGTAAATGAGCTATGCTCAATGATGTTCGCCTGATCAAATAAAGATTTTGATTGATTGATTGATTGATTGAGGGTTATTGGTCCCAGATTGATGCCTCCCTGCATATCCGAGTCCTGGAGATGTGGGCGGTTCTGTCTGTCATGCAGGCCTTTCAAAACCACCTTCTCCTGGGCCAGTTGCTGATTCAATCAGACAGCCTCAGTGTAGTGTACTACATCAACAAGCGGGGGGGGGGAACGCATTCCTACCCCCTGTGCAGGGAGGCCGTGAGAGTGTGATATTTGGCACTGGACCACATCCTGACTCTTTTGGCGGTCCACGGCCCAGGAGTGCTAAACACTGGAGGACAGCCTCATCTGGACTCAGTCCAGCATGCACAAGTGAGAACTTCTCTCATCCATTGCAGAAGAGCTGTTCCACAGATGGGGTCATTCAGAGTTGGACCTTTTTGCATCCCCACTCAATGCAAAACTACCCAATTTCTGCTCGCTATGTCCAGGGCCTCGGTTTTTCTGGTGAGACGTGTTGTCCGTCTCCTGGAGTGGGAGGTTTCTTTATGCCTTCCCCCTGTTTCCTGTAATCCAGTGAGTGCTAATCAAGCTGCAGATGGAGGGGGGCCACTATGATCCTGGTAGCTCCATTTTGGCCCTGCCAGATATGGTTTCCTCTTCTATAACAGTTGGCGGAGGAACCTCCAGTCCCTTTACCCCTCTGCAGGAATCTGCTGACCCAGGATCAGGGGACCCTGGTCCATCCCAGACTTGGGTCCCTCCATCTACATGTTTGGCTCCAGAGGACGTAGCCATTGACAGATTTGGGGTTTCCAACAGAGTGGTGGACATCCTAGTGGCCACTCGACAGCCTGCACCCGAGCTACTTTTGTCATGAGGCGGAAACGGTTTGCCATGTGGGCTGCCAGGCATAATCTGGACCCTTTCACCTGTCCAGTGAACCAGATCCTGGACTACCTGATATCTCTGTCTGACTCGGGTCTCCAGTGCTCCTCACTCAAGGTGCACCTTTCGGCTATCTCTGCCTTTCATGAGCCTGTGGGTGACCGTACTATAGTGCAGCTGGATGTGTCCCATACCATTTTTAAGGGGCATCCTGCATCTGAGAACTCCAGTCCATTCCCCAGTCCAAGCATGGGATTTGAATTTTGTTTTGGAGAAGCTGACTTGTCTCCTTTTGAGCTAGCCACAACTTGTGAGCTACACTTTCTTTCCTGGAAAGTGTTCTTTTTTGTTCCTATTACTTCTGCTTGAAGAATTTCAGAGCTTTAGGCCCTCTGGTGGGAGGAGCCTTATTTGATTTTCCTGAAAGACAGGGTGTCTTTACACACAGATCCTAAGTTTCTTCCTAAGGTGGTGTCTTGAGTGTACACTGAACCAGTCTATTCACCTTCCAGTTTATTTCCCTGAGCGTACCAGTCCAGGGGAAGCACTGCTCCATATGTTAGACATGTGCAGAACTTGAAATACTACCTGCTCCAAACCAAGGAATGTAGAAAGTCGAAGCAGTTGTTTGTTTCTTTCGCCCCAGGTAGAGAGGGCGTTCAGGTTTCCAAACAATGTTTGTCCGAATGGTTGGCTAACTGCATTGTGTTCTGCTACAAGAAGACAAGTACAGCAAAGAGTTGCCTGGAGCTGTCAAAGCTCATTCCACCAGAGGTGTGGCGACCTCTGTGGCTTGTTTCCGAGGGGGTCTCAGCCGCGGACATTTGTGCAGCTGCCACCTGGAATACTGTCTGTACATTTATTAAGGACCACAGTCTGGACATTGCCTCTACAGCCCATGCTGGATTTGGCAGGGCTGTATTGCAGGGCCTTCTGTCTTAAGCTTAAGGTTGGCCTTCTTGCCAGACTGTCTGTGTGCACCTGTAACTGTTTGGGATTCATTCCTGCGGTGAGACCTGATGCCTGAGATACCCCCGAAGAAGATAGAACAATTACGTAAGAACTTACCATAACAGTAGATCTTCGAGGGGATCTCAGTCATCAGGTCTGTTTCCCTCCCACCATCCCCCTTTTGGTGGGCCCTTTTCTGGAAATGGCTATCTGGTGTATCCAGCCTTTCTTTTTGGGTCTGGGCATCTCTCTCTCTCTCTCTCCTTGGTCCCCCTTGGCTAGAGATATACTCCCGTTGTCTCTGGGGGAAAGAACTGAGGAGGGAGTGGCGCCGCTAGCGCCTTTATAGGGTTGGTTACATCATCACATGATGTCGGCATGGGCGGCCCCAGTTGTACTGCTGAAAATCTTCCATGTGGATCCTGCTTCACCAATGGTGAAGTTCCTACTGTGAGACCTGATGACCGAGATCCCCTCGAAGATATACTGTTACGGGAAGTTCTTACATAACTGTTCTTTACTACCACTACTACTACTAGTTGAGAAAAATCTGTGTAGCATTCTACATGCAACCTTGTGTCAGCAAAAGTAGAATGAACAACTTTTGTGTGAATGGTCTAGCAACCAGAGCTCCTGCTTGGGAACCAGGAGACTGTGGTTCGAATCCTACCATAGCCAGTTGTACTCGCTGTGTGACCCTGAGCGAGTTATTTATCCTTTCAGTCCTTTGGTCCTTCCTGCTGTAAAAATGGGCAGATGCAGGATGTTCACTGAAAATGAAATGTTACATCTCAGCTGGGCAGTCCTGGGAGGATAAATAATAAATTATAAAGAAAAGAAAAGAAAATCAGAGTAGCATAAACAATTTTGTGTAACTGGAAGCTCCACCTCCATGCCCTGGATCCTAGTGAGGGGCAGTGGATTAGCAGTGGGGAAGGAGTATCCACACTGAAGCCTTGGGGGGTAAAAGTCATAGGTTAACCAGGGTCTGACATGCAGTGTCAGGATGGGCGCTGAGTCAAAGGCAGAAGGGGTAGGGAAACCAAACAGAATCCTCACAGATAACTTGTCCTGGCCTGTACCGCTGTCTGTAACACTTGCTGGAATCTCATCCACTAAATAGTTTACATACTGGTAATTTTCTCCCACCAGTAACTGCAGAATTCTAGTCTCTGATCTAATTTTACACTTCTCAAATGGGCAGTATGATTTTGGCCCCAGTTTTAGATGAAACAGTTTGCATTCACATGTTGCTTGCTTTTTGCCTTTTTTTTTTCTTCTAAACTTTAGAATGGCCATTTACCTAAGAGGAGGTTTGTCCTATGCTGAAACCTGGAAGCTGTCTGCAAATAGGCACTGGGGCACTGACTCAAAAAAATCTTTAAAGAGACTTATCAGCCTCCACATGTGCACCTGATATATCTCGGTGCCTGACCTCAGGGGAACGCTGGTTATGTGCAGATGTCCAAAAATATTCCAAGAGTTCAAAAGTAATATCCCTCATAAATTTAGTTTCACAGGGTCCCTTGGACTTCCCGGTCTGAAGAGCCGCCCCTGCGCACAGCCATGTTATGATGTAAAGCCAGGGAGAGCGTGGGGATGCACTCGATTATAGTCTATGGGGGGCAGCTTTCCAATTGTTTTTATATATTGTAAGGGTCATTTGGTGATGAATCGAGGGCACTGGGCGACTAACAAGGGCCTTGTTAGTCAACCATTGCCCTCGATTCATCACCAGATGACCATTACAGTATATAAAAATGATTGGAAAGCTGCTCGCCGTAGACTATAATGCAGCGTGTCCCTGTGCTCTCCCTGGTTTTATATCATAACGCGGCTGTGCACGGTGACTCTTCAGACCGAAGTCTGTGAGGGACCTGTGAAACTAAATTTATTTAGGATATTACTTAGAACTCTTTGAATGTTTTTGGACATCTGCACATTACTAAGCCGCTCCCTGTGGTATGGTACCAATATATGGGGTGCAAATGCTGATTTATTTAACATGGTAGATCTCTTTAACAGGAACTTAAAAGAAAGGCAGCTCTATACTGATTTTATTACTGCTCTAAGACCACTGTTTACACATTGAATGTATGCATTTTATGCCATCATTTGACTACCAGATGTTCTTTTGTTGTTCGTCATTATTATCTGTAACTAAATCCTTGTTGGTGTAAAAACTGTATGTATTTGCATAATCATATAGAATTTCTCTGTTATTTAATGTATGTTACTAACTCCGGGCTCCCCTGAAAAAGGGACTTTTCATCTCAGTGAGCTGACCCGGTCAACAAAATTCAAATAAATAAAGATTAAGGAGGGTGGAGATCGCTGCTGAACTGTGCAGACGTGTGTGAGAGGAGCTCTGTAGCCGTAGAGACGAAACCTGCTAGATACAGAACTTTCCTGCCTACAATTCAATGTCATGACAGCAGATTTGAATCCATCAAGGAATTTCACATGGAGCACATACCATTTTTGCAAAAATGGGTCAGAATACCAGAGGAGCGACAGCTGGAGCAGGAACCCACCAGAAGACGCCTCAGCCATCCAAAGGCAGGGAACAGCAACACACGGCCCTGAACATGGACCCAGCACAACCAACTAATGCATCCCCGTTGAAGGTCACACAGAGTATGGTCGTGAAACTTAAATTGTTGGTGAGTAAGGTGGTGGTCTTGGACGCCAAAGTCTTTGGAGTCCAGGAGGGAGCCAGGTCGGGTGTGGACACAGCAAGCAAGGTGCTTACCATGTTTGCTGGCCTTACTAAGTAAAATGCAGTGCTTAGACTCCGATTGGAACTTTTGGAGAATCAAGTAAGGGCACAAAACATCAAAGTTGCCTGTCTGCTGGAGGGCGCGGAAGAAGGGGACCTTAAATCTTGTATGCAGCTTTGGTTAACAGGACATTGCAGCTAGACTGCATAACAGTGAAGAAGGCCTACAGTATTACCTCCCCATCTCATCATTGAGGAAGGACACCCCCCACCCCACTGGCTAGAACTGTTAATGGCAGTCTTGGTGGATGTCTGGGAGCAAGGTAAGGTACTCCAGGTGTTGAGGAGAGCAGTTCAATTAGACTGGAATGGGACACCGCTCTGGATTTTCCCTGACCTTAGTTATGCTACTAGGTCTAAACATAAAACTTTTGATGGCTTGGGGTCCCAGCTCAGAAGCCTTGGAGTGCAACATGTACTTAATGCTTCCAGTTTGCATTAAAATTATTTATGGTGGTAAGACTTTCAGCCACATTGTCACTGACCCTACAGCAGCAGACAAGCTGGCAGCCAAAATCACCAGGTAATTTGCCTCACACCCTAAAGGTAATGATTTTGACTCAGTTTGGCAAAGGTATGACTTCATACACTTGTTTTGCCACAGCAAAGGGTGGGGACGACTAAATATGTGGGATATTCGCCAAGACAGACTTATAGTGTATGGTAGAACCTTATTATTCACCGAATTTCATCATTTTCCATTGTTGTTGTACCATTGATGTGATGTCACTATTAGTGTTGCTTGGATAATGCCACCGTGGATCCGCCAGCGATCCGGCAGATGGCGGCACTATTCGAGTTGAATCCGTCCCGGGATCCGGCCGAATACGGAGGTCAGATCTTGGGTCGGATCCTGCATTGTCCGGCGCCGGATCCCCAGGTCCAGCCATCAGATAACATGGGATCCAATGGCCAGATCCACAGGCAGATAGTTGAAGTATCTGGCAGATCCACTATTCTGCAGTAAAAGGGCAGATACTGATGGATCCGGATTTGGCTGGCTCCATCTGAGCAACACTAGTCACGATGTTGTTGTACCGCCTTGAGTACGTCACATCTATTATAGAACAAGACAGAACATCTTTGCGCATGGCGGATCGCAATGCACCAGATGTCGGGAAATGGTCGCGGTAGTGAGTGCTGGCCCAGAAAGTGAACAGTGTTGAGCAATGCGTGCGAAGTAAAGGCATATTTCTTTTTTTTACTGTTGCCCGCAGCACAGCAGGTTCCTGTAGATTTATTTAAAAAAAAAAAAAAATTGACTCTGAGAGCGGGGCTGTGGAGATGGAGTGCGGCTTGTTCTTCATTTTTGGGGGCAGGGGGGCTGAAATTGCATCACGACTCGAAATACTCAAGAAGTGGTCAGCTATTAAGTTACTGTTGCCCATACACTATACAAGACAATGGATGGGCAACAGTAAACAGCAACGCTGAATTCACTTCTCGGGATTGTCTGACGACTGAAAACCTCGCGAGCTGCACTTTTGAGGTTTACTTAGTTGTCATGACAACATCTCGACATGAACACAGCACTGTTGTTCACCGTTACCCATAGATTATCCTCTATATTTCGGACTGTTGCTGCATGGTGTGAGTAATCACAGTTGCACTGATTTTATCTTTCGGTTAATAAACATTAAATACTCAAAATCTGCTTTTTTGAGTGTTAAAATGGCGGCCCACCATGACTGGCAAGGCAGACTCTCCAGTAATGTTTTATTTCCCGCCATGGTAGATGTCCTTCTCGTTGGCATGTTGGGTCAGCTGTGTGATAATGGCATCTGCAGCAAGTTTTTATGCATGCTCTTCTGGACTGGAATACTGTTTCTAAAATATAACACCTCTTTCTATAGTGCTCCATAGTGATTTTCTTATACCTATTAAATTGTTAAACTAGAGTATAGTACTTGGAGTATTTTTTCCTGTTTGGATTATATATATTTGAAAGTTTTGATGTTGTGCACGCAGCAACAAAAAGAAAAAAAAAAAGGTTTGTTTTCTGTGGTTGTTGACCCTTTTTATCGGGTCACGTGTATGGTTAATTCAGTAATGATGGTAGAGACCTTTGAATCCCTGTCTGATGGATGCTAGATTCCCTTTTTGTCTCCAAATTGGGACTTGGTCTCGTTCTTGGCACCATTGCCATTTGGACTAGATCCTTTGTCTCACGGGAGACTGGTCAACTTATTTCCTCCAGTATGTAGTAATGACGTTTTTGGGTGCATCTGCTTGCCATCATATTATATATTATGTAATTCATTACTATACATTTCAGAAAATGTATGCTGCCTTGGATTGCATTGTCTAAAATCAATACAATATAGGTTTAATTGGGGGAAAAAAAAAAAAGATTAAAGTACCTGTGTACCATGACCGCTCCCTACAGCTGTTAAAGAAAAAGTATATTGCTTATCTCGTGTATTCGAAAGTGACACATTCGAGCTGTTCCTAATGTTGACGGGACAGCCTGAGACATTGCATGCTACTGTCTTGTTGAGTGTTGTTAATTAATGAAGTTTACTTATTAAAAAAAAAAAAAAAAAAAAAAAAAGATAAAATATGTTTACTGGGACACCAGACGAAAAAATGGGCAAGCAGGCATAAGGTCTCAGAATTAGCATGATGGGGAGCAGACTCCATGAAACCTTCAGTCCCTGATGTGGGACGGGCATACTGCTTGTTGAAAAATACTAAAATGCTGTATTGGTGGGTGGGTCTTTGTCTCCATCTGATCTGGTAGTGTTGTGTGGCTTGTGGCGCAGGCTCCTCACCATTTTACTTTTTAGAGTAGCTTCACACTGGTTTCCTGACTTGTCCGTGTGATTTCTGGCACCAGTTTTAGATGAACAAAGTGCATTTGTAGGTTGCTTACTTTTTGCCAAGTGTTTAAGTACCTAAGAGGAGTAAAATAATAGAATGCCCCCACCCAAAATGATGTGCTGTAATATTTTGACTATAGCGGAGGAAATCACCCTGAAAAGGTGTTTTTTTTTTTTTTTTATATCAGTGTTGTTTTCCCCTGAACCAGCCAACTCACCTTAGGCATACTGTCAACCTCCAGCCCTGGACAACCCATCACCTGCACCATGTTCCTCCATGCCCCCTTGGTCAGGCCTTAATGGGAATCTGGTTGGAGCGAAGGGGTGGGGATGAAAATACCAATTCCACTGTTCTGGCAGTTGCCGTTTTCCTCCAAACCTGTCCCCGTCCTACTCCCATCCCCCCTCCACCTCCCCAATGCAGTACGCAGTCCCCTGGCCCACTGGTGGCATTCCCACACGCAACAAAGTCCCATGGAGGAGCAGGGTCCCCAGCCCACTCAGTGGTGCCGGAACGGTTTGAAAAGTGGTAGGGCCAAGGACATAAGGGGTAAATTTTCCCCTATTAAACATATTACCATGACAGCAAAAAGTGATAGGGCCACTTATGAAAGTGGTAGGGCCATGGCCCTAGTGGCCCCCCCTGTTCTGGCACCTATGAGCCCACTACAGGGGTTTCTGCAGCAAGGGAGCATGGGTGCTACCCTTTCCAGGCAGGGACATGCTTCCCCCAGCCCTGGCCACCAAGCACTAGTGACCCGATCCGTGCCCGAAACCAGGTCGCCTGCATGATAGCGGGAAATGGTACCCTTGGTTCTTTGGGTGGTCCTGAAAAGGTGGCTTGATAGGCTGAGAAACCGGTGGACTCTCGTGTGAATGGTACTACTGCTGGGAACAGTTACGTTGTCAGTGCTGGGAAACCAAACCAGGAAGTATACGCTCATCCCACAGGATAGAGTGGTGACATTTTACAACCTGTCCGCAATGACTGCTGTCTGGATGATTGACAGATGTCTTTACGATGTGGCTGCCTTGCACCAGGCTGTTCTGATAACTGAGATGGCCCCTCTCAGGAGGTTCACGTGGTATCGCAATTTAGTAAATGAATTAAAATGCCCTGGATTTAGATTAGGTACAAAAATGAGAAGGCCTGACCTCTCTTATGTTAGTCTCCGACAAGTAGCAACCCCATGTGAATGACAAGACAGTTAACAGTAGGTATGGGGTCAAAGGTCACATGGAGCTAGATTTTAAGTGGGACAGATGCAGTGGAATTATTTACCTTGCCAGCAGTACTGCATTTATTTTACAGTTTCCGTTAATAAAGTCCATCATCCCTTCCAAGCCATAAAAATTAAACTACTCCAGCTACAAGACTTTCCATAGTGAAAACCTGGAACAGACTACAAAGTGTGCTTTATATTTTCTTTTTAAATTCCTCAACTCTGTTTGCATGGTACAGTCAGAACTTGAAGCAAGAAAGTAAAGAAATAATAAATAAATATGCTAGTGTCTTGAAGAGGCAAATATTGAGAAATGACATGCCATTCTGCTAATATATGGTAGAAATAACCCAAACCATAAATGGACGCTTATTAGCTGCAGTCGCAAAGAAAATTAGCCAAGTGTTTTTTTCAAATAATCTGTTTTCCAGTAATGGTCAGCAGCTTTCTCCTAGTGTTGTGTAGTATACGCTCGCACCAGATGGCTGCTGTGTTGGCCTTAATTCATTTTACAGGAAAACTAGGACCCTAACCAGCAATGTTTCTTGCACCCACCTTAAATGTTCAGAGCTGAAATGATGAGCCAGTGAGCAAGTCTGTGATTCTTTTTTTTCCCATCCCCAGACCGATGAGTAACATGTTATTTATAGATATCATTCTCCAGTTCTTACAGCTTCTTCATGTGGAAGCAGATAGAGATGAGATTTGGCTCCCTTTATGTCTGTCCTCTTTGACATATACTCTCCCAATCACCTTCTTTCATAAATTCCAACTGCCTTACACACTGAGAGACACATGGTAGCCTTGTCCTGTTCACAACCCTCTTACTATGTTCTCTCACATAGTCCTTCCGCCTCCTTATATGAAACCTCAGCAGCAGGTCTTTGGACACACAGAGATCCCAGTTTCTCACATACATCACTCGGCATCCTCTGGATGCGAGGGGGGGGGGCATGTAGTGGGTCAGCATGCCAACTCTGGTTCCACAGTGATGTCTCATCATAGGTGGGGGGGCATGTAGTGGGTCAGCATGCCTACTCTGGTTCCACAGTGATGTCTCATCATGGATGGGGGGGCGGCATGTAGTGGGTCAACATGCCTACTCTGGTTCCACATTGATGTCTCATCATGGATGGGGGGGCATGTAGTGGGTCAGCATGCCTACTCTGGCTCCACAGTGATGTCTCATCATAGGTGGGGGGGCATGTAGTGGGTCAGCATGCCTACTCTGGTTCCACAGTGATGTCTCATCATAGGTGGGGGGGGGCGGCATGTAGTGGGTCAGCATGCCTACTCTGGTTCCACAGTGATGTCTCATCATGGATGGGGGGGCATGTAGTGGGTCAGCATGCCTACTCTGGTTCCACAGTGATGTCTCATCAGTCACTCAGCCAACGCAGACATCAGCAGTCTTCTAGTTACTTTGGGCATGTGTCACATCACCTAGTACACTAAAGAGACAGACAAACGAAGGGACAAGGACTCCCTTTTTATTTATGTATAATAAAAAAACAGCACTTGTCTTGTAGACGAAAAGCCCAACATAGAAAAATAGATGTTGAAGGCAGAAAATGATCCATGTAGTCTGCCTGTTACCTGCCTGCATCTACCATCCAGCCTAATGTAGGGCCAGAACTAGTCTACCAATATCTCAGACTGAATTTCGGCCCCCCCTCCCTACCATTCATTCCCTTTCCTCTACTGTACACCTTCCCCTGGTTTGGACTGTTTACCTGTGCATCTCCCACCTGTGTTCGAAGCTGGTGACAGACTCTGGGCAGACCACTTCTTCTGATAATTAATTCAACCTCTCCACCACCCTTTCTGTAAAGAACTTCCGTACATCCCTCCTGAATTTCCCCCTCACCAGCTTCCATTCCTGGGCTGCTGTTACCCTGCTTTCACTCCTTGTGAGCAGGGCGCTAATGTCCATTTTATTAATGCCGCTTAGAAATGTAGCCTTCAGGAATCGGTCATGTCCGCTCTCCCTCCTGACCTCTCGTGTGTATATGTTGCGAGACTGCAGCCTCTCCTCATAAGTCTTCCCTGCAGCCTTAGAATCATCGTCATTGCCTGCCTCTGTACAGCTTCCAAGAGGTCCCTATCCTTCTTCAGGTGCAGGCTCCAAAACTGCACACAGAAGTGCAGGTGAGGTCTTACCAAGCATCTGTACAGGGGCAGTAGCACTGCCTTTCTTCAGCTGGCAAACGTCCTCTCTATACACCCCACCATCCTATTTGCTTTCCCTGCAGCCTTTTGTCATTGGGCATAGGACTTTAGACCGTCATTAATGATGATCCCCAGGCCTCTTCTTTCCTCTGACATGTGATTCACCCTCATTAACCAGTACTCTGATTTTTGGATCTCTTTTGCCGGTGTGCATGGCTTTACACTTTTGGCATTAAATTTGTTTTGGCATATCTTGGGCCACTTTTCCAGTTTGTCCAAATCTCTCCTTAATTCCCCCATACTCCATCCACTATATCCACCCTGCCACTGATTAGCTTTCATCTGCAAAAAGACCAGTCTTTCCCTGGATTCCTGTACACATCTCTGCCGTCTGTGTGGTGGGAACAGGCCACGTTCTAGCAGAATCGCTGAGCAGGATCGATCATGTCGCACATGAGTGGTCCCCGAAACAAACTGCTATGGCAGGTTTTTAGGAAATTGGATATCCCAGAGGTGGATCTGTTTGCCTCATGGGAGAACAAAAAGGTCTCACTATTTTGCTGCAGTACCATATGTCTGGGTACAGTCCCAGAGGATGCATTGAACATGCACTGTGGAAACAGGTTCTTTTATTCCTCCCTAATGCAGCAAGTTCTTCTAAAAGTGAGAGTGGAACAGGTAACATGTTTTGTATAGCACCAGACTGGCCCAGGCAGCCACAGGTACTTCCTGTTAATTTCAGCTGTCCACAAGGACTCCTGCTGTGCCACTGTCAAGACCGTCTGACAGTTTCCAAGGGTCAGGTCGGGTGACTCAGCCATACTTTGCATCACTTCACCTCAGGGCATGGTTTATAAATGGGATAGAGCACTGGTGCTGGAACGGTTTGAAAAGTGGTATGGTCAAGGATGTAAGGAGTAAATTCTCCCCTATTAAATACATTAACATGATTGCAAAAACTGCTAGGACCACTTATGAAAGTGGTAGGGCCATGGCCTAGTGTCCCCCTCTCCCGTTTGGCACCTATGGAATAGAGTTTTTAGAATAGAAACTCTCAGCTCAGGTCTTGGAAGTCCTCTGGGTGGCTGGAAGCTGTCCACAGGGAAGCTTGTCGTCAAAGAAATTATTCATCTGGTGTGAGACTAACTCCCATTCAGCTGAGAATGCACAT
Source organism: Neoceratodus forsteri (assembly GCA_016271365.2). Classification (NCBI taxonomy): domain Eukaryota; kingdom Metazoa; phylum Chordata; order Ceratodontiformes; family Ceratodontidae; genus Neoceratodus; species Neoceratodus forsteri. The sequence continues at coordinate 28,733,462 of JADMNL010000024.1, read as the reverse complement.
TGCATTATTCCTGGATGGTTCATTACGTTTAAAGTCTCTGGGCTTAAGGCCAGCATCTCTAAAGGTACGTTTGTCAGCAGTTTCTGCTTTCAGATCCAAGGCCTCAGCAGAATCTTGTTTGCACATCCAGTCCTTTCCTATGTCCCCTCATGTGAAAATACCTATACCAGCTTGGGACCTGAACTGGCTCCTTATTTAATGTCCCATACTTTTGCACCTATGGCCACTACTGAGTTAAAATATCTCATCTGGAAAACTTTATTCCTGATGGCTGTTGCATCAGCAAGGATGGTCAATGAGCTGCAGCCACTCTAAATTAATCCCTCATGCTCAGCTGTTCCCTACCTCCCCTTTCCTTTGGGACGTATTTGGAAACAAACTCTTGCTAACTCAGTATGCCGTTCTTGGTAAAACTTTTGAAAATTATTAAATAAAAACCCTATACTGCAGTTGAACAAGTTAAAAAGGACCAGCCCCAGGACTGATCCCCCCCCCCCCGTCACCCTACTAATAACTTCTGTAACCTCAATATTCCCCACTGACGTGCCCTCTGAATCCTCCTGCCTTAGCCAGTTGACAGTCTACAAAGTTAATATGTCTCGCGTCCCAGATGTTTCACAGGCCTCCTATGGCTGGGCACTGCGTTGAAGGCCGTCCAGATACAGTGGGCCCAATTTTCAAAGCCCCGAGAATACCGCAAGCCGCTGGTGCGCCGATCATTTTTGCACATGGGGCTTGCGGCATTCTCCTGGCCAGTGATCGGGATTTTCAGTCCTGAGCACCAAATGCTGCAAGTTAGACTAGCATTCCCCAGGTCTAACTTGTGCCATTTGGGGGACCCTTTTTACGGGGCTTGCACCGAATCTTTGACACAAGCCGCCGTAAAATGAGGAAACTGTTGCAGCTGCGCCCGATGTGCTAAAATCAGGTGCAGTTGCGTCAGAAGTTTAGCGCAGCCGCGCCAAAAAATGGGTGGGAGGCAGGGCTTGATGCAAGACCCTCAACATCCTTTGAGAATCTAGCCCAGTTAAGTATGTCTACTGCTTGGCTCTTATCGACTGCCTTTGTGACACATTCAAAAAAAAAAAAAAGTTGAAAGTCTGTCAGGTTTGTCTGGCATGATCGGTTTGCCACACCTGTTCTGCCTCTTATCCTGGAGCCCGTTGGCCTCCAGCCACTCCACTGTATGCACTGTTATAATAGTTTCTAGCAGTTTTCCTAAGATCGAGGTCAGGCTGACCGGTCTATAATTCCCTAGATTCTCTCCACTCTCATTCTTGTGGAGTGGGATCACATTGGCCACTGTACAATCCAGAGAATCCCCTCCCCCCTCCTCCGTTTCTATGGAGCAGTTAAAGAGGTCGATTAGTAGTTCCCAGAAGCCAGTCCACTTCCCTTAGCACTGTAGCATGCAGTCTTCAGGTACCCCACACTCTGTTTCTAATCCATGCACCCTCACCGCACTGACTAAAATCCCACACTTTGGCCTGGTGAAGACTCTGCAAACAAATTTGTTTCATATCTACTTTTTTCTTCTTGTCTTCCTCCGTTCCCTTTCCATTGTTTAATCTGATGATGCCCCCCTTTGTCTTGCGCTTTTCCTTGATATAGTGGAAGAAAGTTTTGTCCCCTCCATTTTGTACGCTCTGCTATTTTTTTAACTCAGCCTCAGTTTCTGCTTTTCTTTCCGCTTTGTTGGCTCCCCTTGCTTTCACCCTGTAGAGTTCCCCATTTCCCAATTTGCTGGTCCACCTAGTACTTTGTAAAACAGCCCTGTTTATCTTTATTGCCTCCCCCTGTTTCTCTTGAGAATGAAAGTGGTCTTTTCAGTCTCTTTTTCTTTCCTACCTGCCTCAGAGAGGAGCCACTTGATTCCAGTATTCCCTGTCTGATGATTTCCCACTTGGCCTCAACCCCTTCCGCTTCCATTCCCCTTTCAAGTTTTTTTCTGTATTAACTCCTCCATCTTCCTGAAATCTAGACCATTGTTTTTAATTTGAGCATTGATTTTCCATCATTATGGTAAGCCACACAGTTTTGGTTGGTGGTCTCAAGTGGCTTCACTGCTTTGACCCTCCCTGTGGTATCCCCACTGGAGAGTACCAAGTCTAATACCTATCCCCTGGTAGGCATCCAAACCCACTAGGTTTAGTAGGCACTCTTGCATTACCTCTGCCAACTCCTGGCTGCTTGCACGTTTGGCCTGTGGAGTTTCCTAGTCCACATTTGGCAGTCTGAAGTCTCCCATTTTTGGACAGGGGGACCCATTTTATAAGCAGCTCGTGCCTCGCTATGTATCTGGGTGTGTATTAACCCATGGCAACCACTGCCCCACTGTGTCTTATTACTTACTTATGCTGCGCCTTTCCTACTGTGAACTGGAGCAGCGTATTGAATGCCAGAGGGGGAGCGTCAGAATGGGTCCTGTGTTTCTGATCCTTTTTAAATTTATTTATTGTACTTTTTTCCTCTTCGGCCCTGATCTACCCATCATTGGTCCAGTCCACTCACCCTCCCTGTCACCCGCCTTCCCATTATGTTACCGCTCCCATGTTCCTGCCTGGCCCCAACCCCCTCGGTGAGGTCACTAGGTGGGACTGTACCCTGGCGGCATTACAGCCTGGTGCTGGGAGAGTGCCTTGGTTGGCCGTGATGGGCGGACATCCTGCTACGGTCAGTGCGGTCTTCTGTTTCCTTCCCTGGTTCCCGTTGGACGTCAGTACTGAGCTTCCCTTTGCATGTGCAAGCAGATGCATGCTGCATGTGCCAGATCACGTCGGCATCCGTTTTCCCTTGTTCTTGGCTCCTACCTGCACCGCCACCTGTGGTCACCCAGGTGACGGAACTGCAGCGGAGACCAGATCTCAACCAGACTCCCCCAGCTGGCCCTCAAACAATTCAGGGTCACTGCTGAAACTGGGTCATCAGCGTCACAAGGGGTAGCGCTACCTTTGGACCAGCGGGGCAGCTCTCCATTTCTGTTCCTAACAGGGACCCTCCGGCATGTGGGGGGGGACAATACAAAGGGAGGGAGAGAAGCACTGCATTGATCAGGAGGAGAGCTGGGGTGTTGGAGGAAGAGGAGGGCCATGATGTGGGTAGGACTAGGCAGCTCTCCTCCGTCACTCTTAAGAGCATTTCCTACCATTCTTGTCCCTCCCATCTCCTGGGGACACAGGGCTCTAACATCAAGGCTCTCCTTGAAGTGTCAGCTGTCTTTTGAGTCCCACTCACTTACCATGACTTTGGGAGCTTCCTCCCCACAGCGCTGGGAGGCAGACATGCGTTGTGCACTGTGCAGGCTTTCCCCTAAGGGAGGAGACTGTCCACCTGGAGAATTGATTCTCCCCTGGTGACTGCCTCCTTCTGGCATACAAGGTTTCCAGCATCCAGGCAGTTCCACTGCCCTATAATGCCATGACGTCATCCACTCAGAACGTTTCGTTAATTACTTATACTCAAAGCCATAGGGCTTTGTTTTCTGCGTACAGTTGTCATCACGTATAATAACATAAAGAAGAGTGTTAGGGGTGGGTGGGAAGAGTAGCATTACATCCAGTTTTTAAAATAAAAATACAGACTGTAAAACTTAGTATAAATCACACTAGCCAATTAGGTTGATTTTAAAATATATGTTTATACATCCCCTGACAGCACCTAGGAGTGTAAAGCCACTTTTACATTACAGTTACCTGGAGCGTTGCCATCTTGAATTGGCTCACTCCACTCCGCTCACACTGCGGCCCTTTTCTTTTACACACTGCAGCTGTGCAGTGTTCCTGTTGACTTTCCCATGTTTTGGGGGCATTTCTGATGGAGGGTTAGTGAGTAGGAGTGGCGCTGGTATAGGTGATGCAATGTTTTCTACACACTTGCAAAAAAAATGGCTGGACTGGTGCACACTGCCCCATGTTCCCAACAAACCAGGGAATGTGTTTTGCCACAGCAGAGCGGTTTGCAACACTGGCATCTCTTTACACTGCTGGCTCTGCAATGGTGCAGCTGATCTGCACCACTGGCACCAGTGCAGGTTTGGTAGTGTAAAAAGGCCTCTTTAGAGGAGTTTCATGTGCATTCTTAGAGGCTTTGTGGTCTGACAAGTGAACCAGCTGGAGAACCAGAAGAGGGCACGTTCAGACACCACTAGAGCCAAATACAGGACTTGATGCATACCCTTGAGAAAGTTGGTTAACCACTCAGTGCTCCATTGCACGCAGCTGAGAAAATGGGTAGAAGAAGGACCCAAATGGAAACGAGAGGTTGCATCAGCTGGACTACCCTGGGTACACCAACTCTAAAATAACTTTAAAAAACAAGATATGAGAACCACATTCCAGTGAAGGAGGTGGGGGATTCACACCACTTCTCTACCTCTGCGGCCCACCGCCATGGACGCTGTATCGGTATCGATGGCTATGCCTTCTTCCCTGGCCAGGAAGCATTGCCACTGGTAACACTTCTGGCCATGGGCCTCCAGACTCCTGGCCATGTGCCACCAGACTGCGCGGAGTCGGGGCAGGCTCCTGAACGTGGGTGACCCATGTGGTAGTATGACACGCTGCTGCCACTTAAGCATTGCTGTGGCCCCAGCAGCCACCTTTGAAAAAACACACATAGGTATGTATTTGTATTTAGGCTGATTGGGATTTTGTCTTGCCAGTTAATGTGTTTTTTTTTTTTATTGGTAATTTAAGGTAGCTACCTTAAAAAAAGAAAAAAAATCACTCAGCTGAGCACTGGACAGTGGCTAAAATACTTGCCTGTCCGAGGCAAGCTGGGACTCTTGGCAAGCACGACATGGTTCTGGCGTGTACTGTTCATTCTTTCACACCTACTCGCACACAGCGCTCTGGAGAGGGGGAATGTTGCCGAATACAGTGACCACGACAGCAGCCTCCAGATGTCTGTTATGTACAGTTTCAGTATGGTGACTGCTCCCTGCCAAGTCTTGCAACCACTGACTGCAGATTTCATCATTACTGCAGATGCATCTTGCGTTGCTTGCCAAGCTGTAAAGCTAATCAGAGGAAAGGACTACTGTTAGCCTTTTCAGGAGGAAGGTATCTCTTCTTTTACTGTAGTTAGGGAATGTAGTCCCAGTGCAATACAAGAATGCATTCCATGGGTTTTCTAAAAATGAATCCCTACAAAAAGGGGAGCATTTCTGCCTGAACTGGTCATCTTATCAGTGTTGACTTGTTGGAATGGAATTCTTGGAATGCCGAGTTCAGCACTGTGTGCACTCCCGGTTTTTGCCTGATTAGTGACAGCTGAGATCCATTTTGTTTTTAATGAACATTCCTTTTTACCAGAACAGTGGCTCAACGCATGCAGCACACATTTTGAACTGATTCGTGTTGCTGGAGCCCACAGCTCAGTGTTGCTGCGCAGGCTGATGTTGCTGGAGCCACAGCTCAGTGTTGCTGTGCAGGCTAATGTTGCTGGAGCCACAGCTCAGTGTTGCTGCACAGGCTAATGTTGCTGGAGCCACAGCTCAGTGTTGCTGCACAGGCTAATGTTGCTGGAGGCCACAGCTCAGTGTTGCTGCGCAGGCTAATGTTGCTGGAGCCACAGCTCAGTGTTGCTGTGCAGGCTAATGTTGCTGGAGCCACAGCTCAGTGTTGCTGCACAGGCTGATGTTGCTGGAGCCACAGCTCAGTGTTGCTGCACAGGCTGATGTTGCTGGAGCCCACAGCTCAGTGTTGCTGCGCAGGCTAATGTTGCTGAGCCCGCTCAGTGTTGCTGCGCAGGCTAATGTTGCTGGAGCCCACAGCTCAGTGTTGCTGCGCAGGCTAATGTTGCTGGAGCCCACAGCTCAGTGTTGCTGCGCAGGCTAATGTTGCTGGAGCCCACAGCTCAGTGTTGCTGCGCAGGCTAATGTTGCTGGAGCCCACAGCTCAGTGTTGCTGCGCAGGCTATATTTGCTGGGCCCACAGCTCCAGTGTTGCTGCGGCTAATGTTGCTGGGCCCACAGCTCAGTGTTGCTCACGCAGGCTAATGTTGCTGGAGCCCACAGCTCAGTGTTGCTGTGCAGGCTAATGTTGCTGGAGCCACAGCTCAGTGTTGCTGTGCAGGCTAATGTTGCTGGAGCCACAGCTCAGTGTTGCTGTGCAGGCTAATGTTGCTGGAGCCACAGCTCAGTGTTGCTGTGCAGGCTAATGTTGCTGTAAATCACAGCTCAGTGTTGCTGAGCAGGCTAATGTTGCTGGAGCCCACGGCTCAGTGTTGCTGTGCTAGCTGACGTTGCTGGAGCCCACGGCTCAGTTTTGCTGTGCTAGCTGACGTTGCTGGAGTGCACGGCTCAGTTTTGCTGTGCTAGCTGACGTTGCTGGAGCCCATGGCGGAGTATTTCTGTGCAGGCTAATGTTGCTGTAAATCACAGCTCAGTATTTCTGTGCAGGCTACTGTTGCTGGAGGCCGTGGCTCAGTTTTGCTGTGTAGGCTAATGTTGCTGGAGCCCATGGCTCGGTTGTTTATTTGTTTTTTTTTACATATAGGTGTTTATCCTACTGTGGCAGGCCACAGCTGGGTTTCCACTAACCCTACCAACTCCGGGGTTGTTTGGGATTTTTAACGCGATGCGTGTCCTGGCGGATCTTCGGAGACGGCCCAGAGGCATCATCCTGCTGCGGCCCCCGATTTTCCACATTTTCTCCCTTACCCAGTTACCCGGGGCCCCAGACAGAGAGGCGCATGTGTGTGGAGGCAAAGAATATAGATATACATATTGCCTACTGTTCGATTGTTCATATATTGAAAAACTTCTAATAAACAGAATAAAAAAAAAAATGTAAGTTTTCAGAATGTAGTCATTTGCGGTGCACGTTACAAAGAAACATAGAAGTTGACAGCAGATAAGGACTGCAAGCAAGGCCCATCCTGTCTGCCCATTGTTTCTACCTTATGAATGTGCCATAGGCCTCTACTCTGTCAGTGGCCTATTTATTCATATTAATCGGTATTGCTCCCTTATATCTGTCCCATGCTGTTTGAAGCCCTGCACTGTATTCATATCCAACACTTCCTGAGTTAGGCTGTTCCATGCATCTACCACCCTTTCTGTGAAAACGAACTTCCTCACATTACCCCTTAATTGGCCTCCCTCTAGTGCACCAAACCTGCATGTAAGACATGCTTTACAGAATGAATGGCTTATGCTAAGGGAAAGGAGTTCTTCGATTGATCAGAGTGCTCCTTGATCTATGATATCTGATAGAAATATAGTTGACAAAGGGAAAAAGCTTGAAATAAACAAGATGGCTAGTGTATAAAACTAATACCATTTCTTGACTGTTGTTTTGATCTGTATTGCAATTTAAAGCAGCAGTATTTCTGGTGAACAATTGCATTGCATAGTTACCTAACAAAACTGCATTTCTGACAACTTTATATTCTCGTCAGTGTATTTTTATTTACATCAGATATTTTTAAAACAGGTTTTATAACTAATTTTGTAATTAATGTCTCGAGTCACTAATGTCAGCTTCACTAAAGTTTAGAAACTACCTTCCACTGAGGCTACCTTTTGGATGTATGTACAAGATGTATTAGGACGGTGCTACAATGCGTGTTCTGTTCAGAGGCGTGGTACGGAGTGGAACTTTTAAAACTTCAGAAGCCCATATCTTCGTCTAGGAATGAAAGAAAAGGAAAACAAGAGTGTAATGGTGTGTGTGTTTTTGTTTTATTTACTGGTTCTGTATTATTGCTAAAAAAAAAAAAAATTACACAGTTATGAACAAACACTGCTGCTAGAGACTGTACTGTGAGTCTGCAGGTTTTGTAGTTCCCAACCCAGAAAAAAAAATCAGTGGGCTCTATGAATTAATCTCCCCAGACAGCCCCATTTGTCTAGTTATCTGACAGTGTAGAACAGCTCTGGTACAGTGTATCTGTGCTGATAACATTCCATCCCAGTTATCTTATCCAGTAAAGCTGGATGAAAGCAGTGGTCCCTAAAATGGTTAAAAGTAGATGACTCTCTGATTTTGGATTGCTTCAGTATTTTAAGAGGCTATGTTTTACTTTTGTGCCAGAAGCAAGGTCAATTGTTTGACTCTGGTGAGTAATTTTGAATTGAACTGATTTCAGCAGAAAGGGTTTCTTGCAGTGCCTTGCATCAGACTTGGTAAGAAAGTCTCTCCATGTATGGCAATGTGTTTGAGGTTGGGCTGTACACCACTGCAAGTGTAATCCTTTGTTTCTGAGAGGTGTAGGTCCCAAAAGACTCCAGAGGATCCTGCCTCTTTCCTGACAAGTTCATTACAGTGATCCATCTCCCACATGTTGCTCCTTCTTCCTAAGACACTGTGAAGCACTTGGTTACAGAAATCTAGCCCTTCAAAATCTTGGGAGGTCAGGGTATCCCTATTAACAGATCTGTCACTTTTCTCCTAAGCATTGAGGGACCCCATATCAGAGATCCAGACTCATAGAAACATAGACCAGGCCAGCCCTTCGGTGCAGCGGTTGGATTTCCGCTTGTGACGCCGGCGACCCGGGTTCGGGAATGGGCCCGGGTTGCTGGAGGGCTGGCTGGGGGAGAAGGATTGAGTGTCCTACGGACTGCTCTCCTTCTCCGCAGGGGGAGGGGGGTAGTGTCCGGCACATGGGGGACACCTGGTGGAGGCCGGGAGTCACTTAAGCCACTGGCGCCTGTGATGTATGGGAGGCGGGCGGATGCTGGCGGCCATTGCATCCCCACTCCAAGAAAATGGTGGAAAAAGGAAGGCGGGTGGGTCCTCTGTCTCCATGAAGCCCTCTCTCTGGAGCTTCAATTAGCCACCATCGCCTAGCTCTCCCGATTTTAGATACTGGTCCGCAGCTCTGGATAGGGGAACAGTGCAGCGGCCCGCCCTCCGGGGATAAGCCGGGGCAACTGGAAGATGCTCCAAGATGGTAGGTGGGAGCTCCAGGGCCATGACTAGGTGGAGACCGACAGAAGAACCTGCCAGGTAACCAAAAGAAACATAGACCATGACGGCAGAAAAAGACTGGAGAGCCATCCAGTCTGCCCATATTCCCTATAATCCCTAGAACCTAGTGTTCCTCCAGGGTACTAACCCTCCTCGTCCTGTCCCCATTCTCCTCCCTGGTCCTGACACCCCGGGCAATCACCATTCCTTTCATTCTATTCCGTGCCTGCTTGAATCCCCTGACTGTGTTTGCACCCACCACCTCAGCCAACAGACTGTTCCAAGGTTCCACCACCCTTTCCATAAAGAAGTACTTCCTCACGTCTCTCCTGAACCTCCCTCCTGTTAATTTCCACTCATGACCATGTAACCTCGAGTTGATTTTCAGGGTAAATAATTCCCTGCAGTTTACTTGTTAATTCCTTTAAGGAACTTGAAGGTTTCCATCATATTCCCCCCCCCTTCTGGTTTCCAGTGAGTACATATTTCGTGCCTTGAGGCGCTTCTCCTAGGATCTGCCCTGCTGACCCTGAATTGTTTTTGTTACTCTGTTCTGCACTGTCTCCAGCCTATCCCTGTCCTTTCTGAAGTGAGGTCTCACCAGGAATCTGTTTAGGGGAGTATTACCTCTTCTTCTGCTATCAGTACCGCTCCTGATACATCCCAGCATCCTGTTAGCCGGCCTAGAGGTCTTGTTGCACTGGCTCATTTGTTTAACGGAGTTTCTGATGTTAACTCCAAGTTCTCATTCCTTTTCTGTAGTGCCAAGTCTCACCCTACCCATCCAGTACTCCATCTCCCCAGGTGCATTACCTTGCACCTTTTGGTATTGAATTTTTTTTATTTTATTTTTTTAGTACTTTCTGGTCCCCAGCAGTTGCGTTGCCCCCAGCTCGCCCACATGACACTGGAACACTCCTCACAATGGAACATTAACCCTGCGAGATTACCCCTTCACGCTGGGGCCATCCTGGAGGATGGTAGTGCCACAGCACCACTGTGGTGGCTTTGCCCAGGGCCTGCAACCAAGTCAGGAGGTCCTGAGGCACGGGGGGGGGGGTCCATAGAGGTGAGTTTCCCCTGGAGGGACACGGCATGCAATGATGCTGCTCCATGCACCCCAGGAGATGTTGGTGTCTGCCCGCCCCTCCACCCTCATCGTGACAGGCTCTGGTGATCCCTCCCCAACTAACCACTAGGGACCAGGCGTACACTGAGCATTGTAACCCTGCCCCCAGGAGGAGAGCAGTCCTTAGATGCTCACCACACTCCCTGCCCAGCCAGCCCTCCAGTCAGAGTTGCTTCCGAACCTGGGTTGCTGGCTTCATGAGCAGTGCATTACTGCTGAGCTGGTATGCCTTGATGTTGAATATTAATTGCCAGACCTTTGACCATCCCTCTAGTTTTTGTAGGTCCCTCTGTATATCCCTTATTCCCTCATCACTGTTCACCCTCCCACATAGTTTTGTGTTGTCTGTCAAGAGAGACAGCCTGCCCTGGATTCCCTCACCAGTGTCACTAATGAACATGTTGAAGAGGACCGGACCCAGGACAGATCCCTGTGGAACCCCGCTCATACCCTCCCTTTCCCCTGATTTAACCCCGTTGACCACCACCCTCTGCTGCCTCCCTTCTAGCCAACTACCCACCCAGTTCACTAGGGTTTCAGCCACTGGTCTTACATCTTTTGAGCAACCTTTGTGCAGTATTGAATGACATGACTCCTCCTTGGGAGGTGAAGGACCCTAGGAGGGTGCATGGAAGAGGATCTTCTCATTTTCCATAGACATCAGAGACTGCAGTGTGTTGCTCATTCGTGAGTTGTCTTCTTTTTGGGGAGGCGGAGGGACTTCATTGACACAGATCTCAGAAATGAGTCTCCAGAGAGATCCATTTGTCCCTTTTCTAGTTTATTCTGTATTTATTAATGGCATCTGTTTTTGCACCCTGCAGCCCAGGCATCCTTCCAGGGTACTCGCTCAGCTAGCCCTCTACTCCCTACCTGAACCCTGTCATCAGCTCCCTCCCCGAACACCAGGTCAGTCCAACCCCCCGGATCATGGGCTGCCCTCCCGTGGTAGCGTGAGATTAGAGGGACCTTCCCGGGCATCAGGTCGGCCGTGGAAGTCCCCTGGTGCAGCGGGCCGGTGGTGGGATGTGGGCCCGCTCCTGGAGCCCCCTTCATCTCCACGGTGCTACAGAGGGGGTTTTGTCCTTGAGTTCCTTGTGCGGAGCGTGGACGTGCAATGGCGTCCATAGTACAATTGCACAGACACCTGCCGACGCGCCACCCCCAGCATATGTGTGTGCCACTTGTCCCATTGCTCCCCCAGGCCACTGCCAGGAGCCATGCTGGAGCGGCAACCCCAGGTCCCTCCCTCCCCAGGGAGGGAGAGCATCCTCTGGATGCTATGTTCCTTCCCTCCCTGCTGACCCTCAGCGACCTGGGTCCATTTCCCAATTCAGGTGCATCGGTGTGGGCGCGAGGGTGATGTCAGCCCCTCAGCCCTCAGGCGCCACTGGGTCAAGCTTTGTTAATGTCATCCTAAGCCCATAATAAAAGTCCTTTTAGTGTCTAAATGGCTTGTCGGTGTCGGGCATGGCGACCTGTAGCGGCTTTGTTGTAATATAACTTTTGAGGAAAAGGTTATGGTCAAATGAAGAAAACCTTCATTTGCTATATTTAACAAAATGAAAATGTGAATTTCTAACTGATGCCAACAAATCCATGAAATTTGCAGTTCATTAACACTTATTATGAATCTGCTATCAGCGATCCAGTGAACTGATTGACTGGTTGTTATGGTAGCACAAAACCTTCAAATGTAGTGGAGATGTGATCAGCAGTTAGGGCTTTGGCGATCACGTGTTTTTTTTGTGGTCTTTTTTTGCACCAATGGAACCGGGCATCTCTCAGGAATGCCCACACACGATCTCCGCCTCTACTCCTAGCCTGAAACCACCCTCCTACGGTCTGCTTCCCGCTCCCACAGGCGCATCCATTTCCCGGATCATCCCCAGCGGAGGCCCACCTCGCCTGGCAGCCTGTCTGGAATTAGAGGGATGGTCCCAGGCTGGGTGGAGAGAATGGAGGATCCAATGAAGGGTTGGTCCGGCAGCAGGATGTGGGCAAGGGTTCCCGTGGACACCTTCGCCTCCACTGGTCCATCGGGTTTTTTTCCTTGGTGTTGCTCCCCTCGGAGCGTGGACGTGCAGTGATGTCTGAGCACCTATGTGCTGATGTCCGTCGCCGCTCCACCCCTAGTAGTGGCACTGCTCATGTAGGGCTCCTGATCTCCATCGGGGGCCGCTGGTGAGCGATGGGAGCCCCAGTGGCCACCTCGGGAAGGGAGAGCAGTCCTCTGGATGCTCAATCCCTTCCCTCCCCTGTCAACCCCCAACGACCAGAGTTTGTTCCCGAACCTGGGTTGCTGGCATGGTGCAAGGTGTGGCATCCAGCACCTCAACCCTCAGCACCACCGGGCTGATGTGATCAATGTTCTTATCCTGTTCAGCACACATGTCTGACCCCTTCATGTTCCCTGCAACTGCCCAGTCCCATTGTCTACTAACCCCTCTACTGCTGTCCCCCACAGCATAATCTAAATGGCCCCCCTCCCTGAACATGGACAGGAACCAGACTGGTGGTGGGGCTGTGTGGTGTGGGACCTGAATGTACAAGGCCTGTTCTTGAGATGCAAGATGGGGCTTTTCCCCTGGTTTCTCCCAACTGCTTTCCAGTCACATGATAGTGTGGCAGAGATGTACTGTAAATAGATTTAGATCCAGTTCACGTTCTGGATAAACAAATGAGAGAAAAAAAAAAAAGCCCAGTGTTGGCCTCAGTTGCCACAGCAAATCCCCTGGGGATGGGGAAGGGGAGCAAACTCCCTCCCACCCCAGCCTGGGAAACGCTGCCCCAGCGCAGCATGGTTTCCCAGTCCTGGCTGCATGCTGGAGTCTGCTCCCCAACCTAGGCAGCCCCACAGTAAGGGCTTCAGTGTGTTTAATATATTTTTTTTTTATTAATTAGAAAACTAGGGGTGGAGCCTCGTAACACTGACCGAGACACAGTGCAGGAGATTGAGGTTCACGGTGCAGTCCTGACTGCTGGCCAGAGTGGAGAGGGTTGGAGTCCTCCTAGGCTTCAGTGCCTCTTGCGGTGACTGATAGTAAGCCCTGCAGTGAGGGTGACCATATGCTGCCCTGCCCACAGGTTGCTGCATGGGCAGTAAGGACTGATATCAGGAGGCGGGAGTGCCATGGAGAGAATAGGAAAACGGGCAACCTGTCCTATCCAAAGGCTAAGACTGCAGTCACATAGGATATAGTAAAAACTGAGATACGTTTATCAGCTGTACAAAGGGAGACTATATATATATATATATATATATATATATATATATATATATATAAAGGTACAATATACGTGATCACAGTAATATATCAACATCAGATAGAACTTTGAACAGACACCCAAGCATGTCAACCTTTGCTTGGTCTTTTAAGGGACCCCTGAAGTTACTGTGATCATTCTTATTATAGTTTCTTTTATACTGCAGTTAAAATAGACTGATCAAAGTTTTTTTTTTTTTTACTTTGTTGGCTGCGAATGGTGGTGCCTTGTCAGAACTGTTGTAGATAAATCTTTTTATTAAATTTACAACAGCAAACACTGATATAATAAGAACAGACCACAAACAGCAAGTCCAATATATACTGAGATGGAGTGCAAATAGACTGCACATACACAGGTCAGCTCAGCAAAGAAGGATAAACAAAGCCACAGGCACACAGAATAAAAACAAAAAACAAATAGACGTAACGGATAAAATATGTTAAAACAAAATTAAAAAATAAAACAGCCCTCCCATCTCACATGTGGCTTCCGTGCGGCAGAATTCCATCACCTATTAGCAACAAGCTGCTACTAAAAAATGTTCATAAAACGAGGTCAATTATCACACCTGGCAACTCTGACTGACCTTCATCAAAAAAGGCAGCAAGAACTAGGTTGTCCTATAGAAATTGAACACTGGGAACAGGCTTGCCGACAAGTAGCACGCACGTCAGGTTCACACCAATGGCGGGAGTTTTCTTGGAAATTTCTGGCCCGTTATTTCAATTCGCCAGAGGTTACAAGTCCTTACTTCCCGGGATATTTCGCCGCATGCTGGCGACTGTGTGGTGAGGGAAAGGCTCACCTCACACACGTAATCTACTCCTACCCCAAGCTGGAATTATATATTCACTCGCTTCAGTTGCAGCTTCGGGAAATATTTGATAGGCCAATTCAACTGACCCTGCAAGTATTTATTCTGTCTGTTCTCCCGCAGCCTTCAGGGATCCAGGATCCCGCTACCTTCTAGCCATACTTTTGGCGGCAGGGAAAAAGGCCATCACAAAAATTGGTTGACCTCAAAATCCAACTCTGAAGGACTGGTGGACAATCACTAAGCAAATTTATCAGCTGGAAAAAATAACATACAGTTTAAATAATAGACAAGAAAAATTCGGGAATAGATGGAACAGGTGGCTTATATTACATGCTTAAGGACCTGATGTTTGCAATAGCCCCAAGTCTGACCCAACAGGTTTTGTGAGAAGTGCCTGTGTGGATCCAGTGGGTCACCCCACCCCCTCTAATTTCTGATTATTTAGGAGAGGCTATAGTACTGATATATTGTTATACAAGATATGCATTTAATTTCCTACAATGCTCTCCGAAATTTAATATTTGATTTACCAGCTACAGTGAACTTGAGCTACTATGAACTGGGTCTCCTTAAATCTCCTGACTTACATGGACAAATATCGCTAATCAGATTGGTATGAACTCTTCACAAGTTTGATATTGAATTTTTAATGTGCGGTTGCCATGGGATTCCCAGTGAGTACCTTTCCCTGATTTTTTTTTTTTTTTTTTTTATATGTACTGCTGGACATAATCGAATGTTAAAAGTAAGCAAAATGAAATAAAGATTATAATTCAAAAAAAAAAAGAGAGGTCAAGGAGGCATCCCTCTGATGCCACCACACAGGTCATCCCATCTGTAGAGGTGACCAGCCAGAAATAAGGAGGGATCCCCACCTCCAAGTCTGAACCAGAAAAGGGCAGTACTCATACCAAGAACCAAAGGGAGACCAGAATGGTGGGAGGAATACACAGGAAGCCAGCATGCAACCCATTGCACCCGACCACACTCGGTGTGTACACCTGTCTTTTGCTTTACTTGGCCTCTTGCATCACATGATGGCCACCATGCCCCCCATCCACAGATCTGTAATGCACCAAGTATTCCCCCTTCCAGCACCTCTGGATGCTTTCCCGCTAGTGGTAGCAGGGACTTTAGATTGGAAGCCTTTGCAGGTGGGGGAATACTGTGTCTAGACAGAGCCGTTGGGAAGCAAAATGAAAGAAGAGCTTAGGTGAGCTTGGAGAAGTAAGGTAGTAGGGGTTATATGGGAGCAAAGATTTTCTGTAGTGTATGGGAGAGCGTTATTGCAGATAGAATTTGGTTAGTGGAATCAGCTTGTTGTGCTGCACCGCCTGTGTCACGCTGTTGTTGTGCTGCGATAGCTATGTCACCACTATAGCACAACAACACAGAACATCTTTGCGCAGGCGTAGTGAAGCGGCTGCAGTTGTGAGAACTGGCCATGGAAGTGAAAGGCACTGGAAAGAACTGCTACAGACCGCGGCACAGTAAGGTAATTTTTTTTTTTTTTTTTATATTTGAATTTTTATTCATTTTAAAATGAACAATACAATACAAGTACATGTTTGTGAGACATTTTCAAAAGTTACATTACTTTCTAGGGCAATAATCCCTTCATAAACAGGTTGTTTGTATCTCCCACTTATACACTGTTTAGGGGTGTCCTCTAAACATCTTTTCCTGAAAGATAATATAAAAAAACCAGTACTTTTAACTGTGGAACTGTAGCCCAAGAGTGCAGGATAATCTCTTTACTTTAAAACTTAAATGTTAACTCTATTCCTATGCCCATATGAACTACAGGTATCATACATTTTGGTTATTAGTCACATTTTTAATCACCCCACGGACAAATACAACCCCCAAAGATCAAATAACCTAAGGTACGGTTACACCTTAAATAAAAAAAGCAACAATTTTACCTTGTTATTCTTTGATCAATTGCTTAATTATTTAATTTATCCTATCAGCTAGGAACAGAACACTGGCAGTACTTAAATTATTTAATTTCAACATATACAACTTGTGCTAAAGGGCAACATCACCATCGTAAGTAGTAACTGCCGTTTACAAGCTTATTCCACATACTGCCTAGGTCCCTTCCCCTCACGTGTTCTTCCCTCTCTAACTAGAAATTCTAAACACTGAACTAGCAAACTTTCAACCCTTTATAAAGCAGAAACATTTACATAGATACATAGACAGTGTCGGCAGATAAGGGCCTATGGCACACCCAGTCTGCCCATTTGAGCTTGTAAGTTCAGTTTATGTTTTCCTAGAAGTCTGTTGCCCCTTACCCCTGACCTCCAGAATTCCTTATGTCTATCCCATGCATTCTTAAATCCCGTGATTGTTTCAGCCCCCACCACTTCCTCTGGCAGGGTGTTCCACTTGTCCACCACCCGTTCTGTGAAGAAATTCTTCCTCATGGTTCCTCTGAATTGTCCTCCCTCCAACTTCATCCCATGCCCTGTAGTCCTGGAACATCTTTTTACGCTTAAAAATAGTGTATTCCTGCACCCTGTTCCTCCTGTGACATACTTGTATGTCTCTATCATATCCCTTCTCTCCCTTCTCTCCTCCATGGAGTACATGTTCAGTTCCTTCAACCTGTCTTCATAGGACTTGTGATGCAATCCATGCACCATCTTTGTTGCCCTCCTCTGAACCTTCTCTACCCTGTCTATGTCCTTACGTAAGTATGGTCTCCCAGAACTGTACACTGTACTCCAGGTGGGGCCTCACTAGTGTCTTGTATAGCGGATTATGACCTCCCTTTTCCTGCTGGTGATGCCTCTGCCTATACATCCCAGCATCCTATTTCTTTTACCTGCTGCCTTGTCTCCTGTTTCCCTACCTTGAGGTCATCAGAGATGATAACCCCAGATCCCTTTCCTGCTTGGTGCATGCTATATCCTCACCCCCAACTGATATATTGTGCCAGGGTTTGTGTGCCCTATATGCATTATCTTGCACTCTTTGCATTGAATTTCAACTGCCAAACCCTGACCATTCTTCAAGTTTCTGCAGGTCCCTTCTCATTCTGTCTACCCTCTGGTGTGTCTACTCTGTTACAAAGCTTTGTGTCATCAGCGAACAGTGACATTCTGCCTTCTAGGTCCTGTGCAATGTCACTGATGAAGATGTTAGTGGGACTGGTCCCAGCACTGATCCCTGTGGTATCCCACTGGTCACTTTTCCCTCTGTGGAGTGACAGCCATTTACCACCACCCTCTGTGTCCTGCCACCAGCCAGTTACCTACCCACCACACTACTGTCCTGCCCACACCCATATTCCCCAGTTTGTGTAATAGTCTTCTATGTGGCACAGTGTCAAAGGTCTTGCTGAAGTCCAGATAGGCCATGTCACTGCCCTCCTGATCCACCTCCCTAGTCACCCAGTCAAAAATTCAACGAGGTTGGTCTGATGACTGACTTCCTCCTGGTGAAACTATGCTGCCTTGGGTCCTGTAGTCCATTGACAACCAGAAGTTCCACTAATCTCTCCTTCGGTAGTGCTTCCATGATCTTCCCACTGTGAGCTAAGGCAAGCCTCTTTACTAATTACCAACAAAGACAGTTTGTAAATTGAAGAACTTGCTTCAGCGTCTTCAGATTTCCTCATCGGCGGTCTGGTCTTGGGATTTTTAGCCACCACCATTTTAGCTGCCCATCTTCCTGCCATCTTGAGGATCAGTAAATATAAATATTTTGCTGTTGTGGACCACACGTAACCGCGAAACTGAATACTAATGCGGATGTTTAGCTCCCTTGATTACTCCTAACATACTAAAGCCAGCAGAATAGGTCTCTTGGTCTGTTGTGCCTGCTTGGTTGCCAGCCCCCTACTGGATGCTCACTTTCCCACCCCCACCCCAGAGAGAGTCTTCCCGGCTTCAGTTTCCTGCTGTGCCTGTCCCTCCTTCTTGAATCCCTCCTCTGTGCCCTCCTCCTCCACCAAGCTCCTGGGCAGTGCATTCCATGCCTCCACCACCCTCTCAGTGAAGTAGTGTCTCCTACACTCCCCGTATCCCCAGTTTCCTCGTGTCCCTAGGTTGTGTCCCCCCTTTAGCCTGAACACCTCCTTGGCTCCACCTATTGATCCCCTTCATACTTGAGACCTTTATCATGTCCCCCGCCCTCCTCTCCTCCAGTGCATACAGCCTGAGCTCTTCCAGCCTCTCCTCGTAGGCCCCCCATACCTTGAATCATCTTGGTCGCCCTCCTCTGGACCCTCTCCAGCAGTGCTATGTCTTTCTTAAGGTGAGGTCTCCAGAATTGCACACAGTACTCAAGATGCGGCCTGACCAGGGCATTATACAGAGGGAGGATCACCTCCTTCCTCCTGGATGTACTCCTGACTCCATCAAATTGTTTGCACCTTAGACATGTAGTGTAGGCAATATCCGGGAACATATGGACAGTCTCCCCTCCACACTGAGGGGACCGTAGTATTAGCCAAGTTCAGTAATCGATGTTGGGAGCCCATATTGTCTAGTACCACCATTACAACTCTGGGAGGTCAGAAGTGGGCATTGCTCATTGCTGTATTCTATAAGCCTTTATGACTGTGACCTCCAGGTCAGGAGTGTGGTGCCTAAATTGCTCCCTCAGCCAGTCCTTAACAAATAGGGCCATGTGGTCACCTTCAGCTCCCTCAGATAAACCCACCAAACGTACATTCTGGCTTCTAGTCTGGTTTTCTAGGATTTCTAAATGATTGTTGGTGTGTTGGGCCTCCTTAGCGCACTGGGTCATGGCACTTTTACAGGTTTCTGAGTGTCGACAAACTTCCTCCATCTCCCCTTGCATTAGATCCACTGATTTCTCAAGTGTGGCAAGTCGTCCGGTAATCAAGTCCAGTTTCTGGCTCACCGCGTTTGACGAAGCCAACAGTTGATGCATCTTGCGGCCCAGTGTCTGGAGAGTCTCCTCGGTACCCTCTCCCTTGCGTGGATCCTGTACTGATGATGGAGTACTGGGGCCAACCGCCTGCCCCTTTCCTCTGTCTTTTCTCCCTTCAGCTTACGTTTAGGTACAATTAGTTTTACCCATTCTGGTCTGCGCTCTCTAAGCCATCTGCAGAAGAGTTTTTATACTGCAAGTTGTAATTTTAAAGTTTTTTAAAGTTTGCTAAGTTTGTTTGTCCAAGGAGTCAATCTGGTGAGACTTCTGTGCTCGGGCTCCTAAGCGCCGCCCCATAGTAAGGCAATTTAAGTACTGGTGGACCTTTTTGGACACGTGATGGTAACAGTGATTGCCTGTATACTGTAGAAGATTGCTTATGAGCACCCATACACAGACAGGGCTTTTTTTAATCTTGAGGTTTCTGTGGTAACAAGACATCTTGAGGTGCACTCTTGAGGTCTCTTGTTACCACGGAAACCTCTTGATGGAAAAACAGCCTTGCTGTGTACGATTGCTCATACACAATCCTCTATTTGTAGAATGAGAGCAGTAGGGCACACAAGGGGTTGGGTTACCAGTGTTAATCAACCTCCTGGGCATTAGCATCCCTGGAGGGACCAGCTCAGAATAACGTAACCCCATGGTCATGCCTTATTGTCAAAAGTATGAGTGCCTAAGAAAAGAAACTGGGCTTGAGTTGAAGCATAAACAATTTGGTAGCCTAGCAGTCAAGGGCAAGCATTTTTACGGACGCTACTTTACTTTATTTTGGGCTTCAGGATAATCCGTGGGCAGTTGATGCTTGTTCCACGGCCACTTTAGATATTTAGCAGGCCATCGTGATTCTCTGTTGGCTTACTAAAGATATGCCCTTTGCCCTGTGGCACCCCTCCCCTCCAGGTTGCGGAAAGATTTGCTTCATTTGAAGTTAGATGGTTATGGAGGTATCATGCCTTATGAACAACTGGGACAAGGTTAAAGCAGCGAAGGATATTCGGACATAAGGTGGTTGGGGGTGAGGTGATACTTTATCAGGTGTGACGACCCCAGTGTTGTCTTTTTTTTTTTTTACAGGAGTTTCCGTAGCACAACACAGAGATCATGACTGAGATGAGACACATCTGGTAAAGGTCAAAGAAAGCCTTCTCTAGTGGAACAGATTAATCACACAGGAAGAAAGCTTTTGATCAGTCGTCTATAAAGGGCAGGATCCTTTTCCTGGCAAATGAGTGATATATACAGATTTTGGAAAATGATGTTTGTAGACTGGCCTACTCTGGTGACCGGGTTCAAAATTAGCTAGGGATGCTGTAGTGCCAGTGACGTGGGGGAGGTTTGAGCATCCTAATGGTTGCCTGCATCCTCTTGGAAGAAGTCCAGTTGTTATCAGAGTGGCACCACAAGGGGGGCTCAAAGGTGGTGCAGGCCTGGTGGGGCTGGCAGCGGGAAGAAACAGATGCCCAGATCAGTGACATGCACACCTGTTGAGTACATGTATCACACGTTAACGCTGGCATCTGGGGAAGGGGGAAATGGTCACGCAGAGGGGGCTTAATCAACCCCGATGGCCCACCATGGGGGAAGCCATGAAAGATTCAGTTGAAGCATGATGGGTCTTAGAGAAGGTGAGGTAATAGGGCTAGAGAAGCCAGGCTGAAGGACACTGAAGCATAAATAGAAAATAAATGTTTGCAAGCTTTCCTTTCATATAGGCATTTAGTATCCATCAGTAATGATGAAAGTTGCCACTGTAAGTTGGCCTGGTGGCGCTGAGGATTGAGGTGCTGGACACCACACACCTCACGCCATGCCGGTGACCGGGTTCGGAAACGAGCCTTGGCTGTCACGGGGGTGGCCAGGAGATCGATTGAGCGGCCACCAGGCAACTCTCCTCTCACAGGTAAGGACCCAGTCACGACCGCTAAAAGACTGCCCCAGTTGGAGGCCTGAAGGTAGTGCAGAAGGAATAGCTAGAGTAGGGGTGCCATGGATCACTGTGTGCGTGCCTTCACTGCAGCCCGAGCAACCACGGCAGGGAGAGAAAATGTGGAAAATTGGAGCTGGCAGCCTCCGCCCGGCCCCAGTCTAGATGTTGGTCTCCAGGAGGATGGAAAGCTGATACCTTCACCCTTGGCCCTGCCAAGGAGGCAACCATGGGGACCCACTGTGAGGTTGGGTGCAGGAGGTCAGGGACTGAAGGATGAGCCCTCCAAGGCAACAGCAAGCTGCCTGTCAGCCCTGCTGGAAGGGAAGAAAAACCTGTATAGAAAAAAAAGAAAGTTGCCACTGCAGTGTCTTGATGAGATTTCAAAAACTTTTGTATGATATTTTTTTATATACCCCAGTTTTGTCCCCTTTAACCCCAACAGTTGGGGTCACCATGCTTGCTCCTGTCCTCTGGACAAAGAGCTGCTGCTGCTGTCACATTTGACACAACAGCCAGTTCCCAGTTGGCTAACACGGGGTGCATGTATCTTAGCGTGGCTTAGTTGGTCAGAAGGTCGTGGGTTCAAGTCCCACACCAGGATTGAGCTGATAACCATAAACTCTGGCAACTCCAGTGTAGTACTAAGGGGATGCATTACTATTGAGATGTGCTGTCATTTAGATGAGATGTTAAACAGAGGTCATGTCTGTCTTTTCTGGTGGTGGTTTAGGTGGACATTAAAGATCCCATGAAACTTCTCAAAATGAGTAGGGAATTTCTCTCTGTCCTGGCCAAATTTCACCACTCACTAAAATACTAAGAGTTTATGGAGCAACAATTGTGCTCCTTTTGAAATTTTGCAAGCCCCCACTTGTGCCTTACCTGGCTAGGACTTAGTCTGTGTCTTGTAATTTGTAAGCTATAGTTTTTAAGAAGAAAGGATTTTAATTCCTGTCTTGAAGGAGCCAGCCGCCAGATCCCTTCCCCTTTTTGGTCTCGATAACTGAACACTCCACCCCTGTGCTCTGACGTTTTGTAACATTTGTAGAGCATGGGGGTGCGCTGTATTGATTTCGATGAGAGCACATTTTAAATGTTTTTTTAATATTTTAGGAGGCTGCAGAGGTCAAATCAGAGCCGCCGCTCAACTATCGGTGAGCCTTGTTAGTTGAGTTGAGGCTTTGATTTGACCACAGAGAACCTCTGAAATGTAATAAAGCAACATTTAAAATCAGCCCCCATTTATATCAATGTAGCATGCCCCTGCACTCTACAAACAAACTAGTACGTTGAAGTGCTGGGGTGGTAGGAGGGCCGAAATGTTATCAGGGCAAGGAAGGATCTGCCAGCTGACTCTCGAGCCAGGAATTGTGATCACTCCCCCCCCTTATAAAACTACAATTTAGCAAATTACAAGAGAAGGACTGTTTGAGTCCTAGTCGGGTAAGACAGCAGTGGGGGGCTTGGTGATAGTGCTTGTCCCAAACTGGTGCTTTTTAATCTGGTACTATTTCAGCTGGTTTGCATTCTTATCTCCCCCACCAATGAGGCTGAAAACGGGGACAGTATTGTCTAGCCCTGCTTTCCTGGTCAACAGAAACAGAATAAATAAATGCTGGGTGACCTGCACCCCAGGGAACAGAGCACCTAACCACCATGATACGCATGGCCCTTAAAGGAATTCTGCCGGCTAATGTGAAGCCCCAACTGCTGCAGGGATCAGGGCTTCATGTCACCATCCCCTATATTCGACACAATTAATCAATGATTTTGTACCTCCACACTGTAAAATGGGGTACAGCTCTTGGCGTGGCCGGCATGTTTCAGTATGGAGCCTGTCACCCCTGTGATCTCGCTGCAAATAATGTGGGATGATTGATGCTCCGCTGCCCTTCCTCACTGGTGCTCTTATGTATGGAGATTTAATAATCTCCGTGCCTCAGGTACCGCCTTCTATTTTACAGAATATGCACATGGCATTTGGGCATATTCCGTAACCATAGAAGTGGGCATCTGAGATACGGAGATTATTAAATCTTCTCACATAAGGGCACCAGTGAGAAAGGGCAGTGGAGCATCATCATCCGAATATCTGCAGCGAGTTTATGAACTCCATGTTGAAACATGCCGGCTGGCGTGGAGCTGTACCCATTTTTACAGTGCTGAGGTACAAAACCATCGCTTATTATGCTGACTACAGGGGATTTGTGACATGAAGCCCAATCTCATGGGGAGGGGTGCTTCACATTAGCTGGTAGTGCTCCCTTAAACAAAGGTCATCTCACCAAAGGAGTTTATCTGGATACCTCCTGCTGGATTGAATGAGAGGGAATATTAGTCTGTTTCTGCTCTGTGTCGATAGCAAGCTGACTCAGAGTGACTGAGAAGTAGCAACATGCATCACTGTGTATGTAGTTTCTGTTGACTTATGGTAAAAATGAAATCATCTTGTGGGACTGGATCAATAAACAGCAACCTCCCTTCCTTCAGGACCAGAATTCAGTGACGCTCTCCCTAATTTTTCGAGCCCATATTTCAGACACAAAGTGTAGAGTGGCGACACTGACTGCAAACAACTGCTGCATTGTGCCACCACTCGTCATTGTGCCATACACAGAAGGTAATCTTACTTGTTAACTTATTCCGTTAAGGGGAGGTAGGGTCTCAGATTTCTGTCCTGTGCAGCTAAATTGCATACAGATCAATACGGGCACTGATTAGGGTTTGCGCCTGCTGACATGGTGGTTAGTGACTCCTCCAGGGTGGTAACACGACATGGCACCAGAAATGTCCTGCCACTTGCCTGCTCCGTACCTGGAGATCCACATGTGTGTGGCTGTTGAATAGGATTGTGCCATCATCTGGCTCCAATCACTTGTGGTCCAGTACCCCTCCCCCCACCTGCATACTGTGGCATTTGGTGGAACACCAATGGCCTCCCCCTCCCGATAACTCCACTGCTAGGTCCCTCATCATTTCCGTCTCAAGCTGGCTCTCACTTGTTGGTGCCAGATGAAATAGGATGCTAAAGCAGTTGAGATAGTGCAGTGCATGGCTGTCAAAGCGAACATGGGTATGGGGACTAAAGCTATTAGAGGCTAGATGCCTTAACGTGTTCATCCTGGAGAAAGGAGGCCGAGATGAGACATGACCTGTCTTCTGTGTACTTTGGGTATCGACGAGCTTGAACACACGGAGGCATTTCATCAAGTGTCATTCAGCTGGATGAGAGGACACGCCCTAAAGCTCAGAGGATCAGATATCTTTATTGTTCAGCTATAGAACCTTTACAGTATGAAACTCGGAGGAGATAAATTCAGGGGTAACATTAGGAGTCCCTTGTTCTCCAAAGGGTGGTGAACCTGTGGAACAGCCCATCAATGGAGACAGTGGATAGGAAGCCAGGACAAGCCTTTAAGGTAAGCCTGGACAAATTTCTGCTTACCAAGGAATAAATGGGTGCGTTACAGTGGGTGGGGAATTAGTGTGTATTTGCAAAGAATATTTTCTTTTATATCTGTGCTTATGGGGGGCATTGACATGATGAACAAAGTGTTCCTCCTTCTGACCTTTAATTACTGTGTTACGGTGTTTGAGGTAAAAAAGTCTTTCAATTTTGGAGATCAAGATTCAAAATTCATCTTGGCCCTCTGTCACACTGGTGCATGCCTCCTCTGTCTAGGTTTACATCTTGAAGCCTGCATTTCAGTGTCACCAACTTTGACATGATCCCCACCATACACACACACACACACACACCACTTTCGTTTTTCATAAATGCCATTTTTGACTCTTAATTTGTGGATCTACATCACCAGAATTATATAAAACACACACACAAAGGTTTTGTGAAAAGTGGTTTCTGGAGTCTCTTTACGATTCTGTGTAGGATAAACAGAACAGACCTGTGAGGCACAAAGGAGGCAGCAATACTGCAAGGTAGCGGGGAGCCAACATCTACATTCCTTTTGCAGAATGTCAGCTTGGAGGTAATCAATCAGCCCGGAGGAGATGACTAGCCAGTTTATGCAGTGGTCAGGAAGCAGCAGGAGGGGCAGAGAATGTCAGCTGAGGGAGGGAGGAGGCATGGAATGTCCACTGACCTACATGAAAAGAAGACTTCTCATTTTCTGGGCAGCTCAATTCATCATTTTATCTGATTGAGTCCTTCCTCCAGCAGATGCCTGTGAACTGACTGTCTAGGGTATCTGTTGTATGTCATGTGAATAGTAACCCAGGGAACAAAATGACATTTTCAAGCTGCTAGACAAGAGGGCTTGTAGCTGGAAGAATTCGGGACCCTGTACACATTCCACTGGCCCAGCTGGTGAAGCATAACATAGTAATCTAAGGTTAGATGGGAACACAGGGGCCATCATGTCTGTCCTCCTGCTTAATAAGCCGGGATGAAGGAATGCATTTGGTGTAACGTACACTGATTTATAGAGATTCCCTGCCCACTCTACAATGCAGGGTACCCACTGATTCCCTTGGAAAGCAGAAATGTGTCCAGTGAAGACATGTGCTGTCTTCATATCCACTGTCTCCGTTGAAAGGGTATTCCCCAGGTTTACCACCCTCTGGGAGGAAACGTGCCTCCTAATGTTATCTCTGAATTTACCACCTTTCAGCTTCACAGTGTCCCTAGCATCCTGCGAATGGACACGAGATCAAACATCTCTGTATGTTTTAATCTTGTCAACACCCGTATGCAGAAGGCAGAGCATGTCCTTCCTCTGCCTCTTTTTCTCCAAGGTAAACGTGTTCAGTGCTCCCTAGCCTTTCTTCCTAGTTTTGTCCCCCATACCCCAGAATTTGTTGGTACTAATTAAATTGTTACATCCAAGTACAACCCCGCAGGGCTAGTTAAAGAAAAAGTTGCCTAGCAGGCTGGCAGAATTTTCGAGTTTTCCTGTATATTAAAGTTTTTCCTGCAGTCCAGTGCAAGAGATTTTCTACTTTAATTTGTCTTTTGTAAATTAATTTTGCACATATGATGTATATACAGAAACTACGGAACTATATATATATGTGTGTGTGTGTGTATATATATATATATGTGTGTGTGTGTGTGTGTGTGTGTGTATATATATATATATATGTATATGTATATATATATATATGTGTGTGTGTATGTATGTATGTATATATATATATATAATATACATATATATATATATATATATATATATATATATATATATATATGTAGTATATATGTGATGCAGATTATACGGTTGACTTTGTACCATTACCAACTCGCTGTACCTAAAGCTAGGTATTTCCTACACTTATGCAATGTTGTATGCATTACTGTGTTATGTATTGTATATCGGTGTACTTGGAACAACTTTGTTCCCTGGGTCGCCACTTAAGTCGGGACCAGATTGTCTCAGTTGGCCTACCCTGGTCATCAAAATTCAAGTAAATAAATAAATTACTAGTACTACCATGTTTAAGGAACTATAGGGATCACAATTAAGTGTTGCAGTCACTCATCAGAACATGGAAAAGCCACAGGCTCCACAGATACTTCACTGGATCAGTTACCGACTGGTGAGCTTATGAAAATGTCCCTTCCTCCAGTAAAAGCTTAGCAGGGCTACTCAAAAGGAAAACAGTGCCCGTACCAAATCTACCAGCGGTTGGCTGGTGGATCAGTGGCAGCTTCAGCCTCTGAACTATTGCCCCCAATCATGCTTTGTTCTGGCGGGCAGGCTGTCAGTCATGTCCCCTCCCCAGCCGTCGCACTCCTCTGATCCACAGGCTTATGTCCTTCACAGATTTCCCCGTGGCAGGCCAGGTGGGAAGGCCCATCCCCACACACACTGGTGCGCCAATCCAGAAGTGCCTGGGGACTGGCTTGATGACCACGGGCGAGAGAACAGGTGGGCTTCAGCCAAAGCCTGCCCTATCCCATTCCTCTTCTTCCTGTGCCCCGCTGTCAGACAAGCTTGCTTGTGTGTGTAGGCACATGTGCAGCACAGCATGATAGCCCCTCCCTTTGTGCCACCCACAGCTGCACTGCCTGCAGGCCTTCAGCTTGTGGCAGCCTGAGGCCAGAAATTGGGATGTCATGGTATCATGGTTGTATGGTATACCATGGTATCGGAAGTCACTGTATTGATATCGTGGGCAATTTATGATACCACAATAATGATGGTTCATGGTGTCCTGTGGTATTCAGACATTTCAACTAATTTTTTTGTAGCGTCTGTCTCTTCCACACCATTTCTTCCTGATGCAAAAGTTTCAGGAGGCTTTCTTTTTTGTACAAAAATTACTTCTTCTGTCATAACGTGGTATAATGGTAACCGTGGTATTACATGTGGCTTTATGGTACCATCAGAATTTCATAGCGTGGCATCCCTAGCCAGGAAAACATGTCACCCCACCCCGGGACAGCAGAGCAGTCCGTAGGATGCTCAGTCCTCTCCTGCCCTGGTCAGCTACCAGCAACCTGAACTCGGTCCCAAACTCGAGTCGCTTGCATGGCAGGAGGAAAGGGGCCGGGCGCTTCAGCCTTCCACGCCACTATGACAGCTGCCCCTAAATTACTTTTAGCAAGAAACCTAGCATGTTTTGGCACATTTTGCATCATGCAGGATATTCCTGATGTTGGAATACATGCCCAGAAAAGTTAACAGCAGTCAGAAGATTAATCAGCAGAAACTTAAAATCTGGGTATAGACTGGGAGGTCTGTCTGCACTGTGCTGAACTGCTGCTATCATGTGACTGTAAATTGTGGAGAAGACCATATTCTCCAGTGGTTGAAGCACCGAACTGCTGCAGGAGTCCCAGGTTTAAATGCAGTCGTCTCTGCTGGCTCACTGCGAGACCTTGAATAAGTCACTCGACTTCCTTGTGCAGAAGCTCTCGTATTTAGCTGTACACTTGGGATAGAACTAGGACTCCATGGAAAATAAGATGTTGATTAACGATCAGGTATAAAGTAAAACCGTTATCCCAGCAGCACGGCTGTCGTTGTTTTGTTAAAAATGTTGTCATGCTGTGGTTTCTGGCCCCATTCTCTAGGTTGCTTTTGAGCCTACAGCTACTGTTGCTGTCATCAATCTCACTATCACTGCTAGCCTGTCATCACTGTTATTGACGTGTTATGGCATTCAGGACCTTCGATCTCTTTATGATTCACATTGCTGACACTGACATCAGCATCTTATTTGGGTGCCCGACTGTCACTTTCTAGATGGTTACTTGTTCCTGTTCGGGTACTGTTACAGGTCCATTGCCATTACTGGGCCTGCCATTCACATTGATATGGTTGATGCTGTATTTCTCCTTTGGCACTGATGACGTTGTCGCTGCATCTCTCCACACTGCAGTTTTTTTGGATGCTTGGATCTAGAGACCTTACAATAGTCGTTTCTTACCAGGACCTCCACCTCTCTTGTCTGCCTGGTTGGGGGTTCTGGCCTCCTGTTTCCTGTTGGTATGACACATCCCTGAGCATGTCTTTGATGGAAAAAAATTGAGGTGCTATGGGGCTGTCCCTATTATATAGGTGGTGGCCGATGTATGTCAACATGGGTGACCCCAGCTAGGCAGATGTTTCTGGTGGTCTTGATGCCAGTGGCTCACAGTTCCAAAGGTATGGCACTGTGGAGGAGATGCCCCTCCTGGAAATATAGAATGGTAGTAATGGTTACCAGGGCTAAGTCACATTATTCCTTGGACCTCCTATATGCAGTGTACATGAACGTAAATGTTTTTTAAGTAAAGTATAGAGCACTGTTATCAAAATAGGGGTGTTAGTTACAAGACAGTGGCAAAAGACCATTTTGAATGATTATATAAAAATTATTAGGGGGGTGGTAAAACAATATACGGAAGTGGCCCACCGCTCTAAAATAATGAATGGGGAAAACTGGAGGGAAGTCTCTTGACGATCTGCTGTTACAGGTGCGTAACTAACTTTCTAGGGGTGTGGATATGGTGTACAACTCCACACTTCTAACAGTGTTCCTTTCCCTTTAAATTCTGCCAGAACATCTTCAAGATGGCTCCTCCCACCCACCCGGGTGGTAACTCCCTCTGAATCGCCCTGTGACGTCAGATCTTCCTTTCTGCTGGAAGAAGATGATTCTCTCTTTATCTCACTGCGCTGAGTAGGCCCTTTGCTTCAAGCAATTTTGAATTTGTTTGAAGGTGGATTGTCTCCTTCATCGACCTCTGCTATAGGTTAGCAGGTAGGGAGCCTGCCTTAGGGCTAAGGGCTCATTCCACCCGTCATACTGCTGCCTTGGTGGCTGCTTCCAGTGATGTGCCCATCAAGAAAATCCGCAGGGCTGCTACCTGGAAGTCAGCACACACCTTCATTTCCCACTACCACATTGGAAAGGGAAAGGGGAAATTGTTTAACCAGGTAAGGCACACTAAGCCGGAGCTTGTTGCCAGGTGCGACCTGGGAACACAAGGAAGTTAAGTGACTTGCTCAGGATCACACAGTATGCAAGTGGGGGTTGACGGGATTCAAACCCAGGTCTCCAGGTTTGCAGCTCAGTGCCCTTAACCACTATACTATACTGCCTTCTTACTGACCTGAAGTCGTGCCGGCATGCTGGTTTTGGGGCCTCAGCTCTCCAATCTCTCTTCCCTAAGAAGGGGATGTGCGCCTTGCTCCCGCCTCCCTGGAGAACTGCTAGGAGTCTGTGAGAAGTGTGGAGTTGTATACATCATATCCATGTCCTTTGAAAACAGGTTACCTGTAACAGTAGTTCTAGGAGTGTTGTATGATGTAAATCCACACTACCACCCTGACCTCCCTGGCAAGTAGCACACTGATTCTTGTTTCCAGCAGGTAAGATCTGATGTCGCAGGACTGGTGCCGGGGGTTACCACCGAATAGGTGGGAGGAGCCAGCTTAAAGATGTTCCAACAAGCTCAAAGGAAAGGAAGACTGCCAGAAGTGTGGATATACATCATATACCACTCCTAGAACTACTGTTTCAGGTGAGTAACCTGTTTATTTTGTATGGTCCACCCAGCAGTAATGCCCTTTGTAGTGAGCATTACAGAGATCTGTACGGTGAATGAAGGGTAACATTTTGATTGGCTGGTGTTTCTACACTCACTCCCAGGAAAGCAGTGCCAACAGGCATTTAAACATTCAACAGTTACAGTACACAAGGGGAGTGCTGGGGCCTCCTTCCTCCTATTAGAGCAGCTCAGCAGGGAGCACACTCGCCTCTGAGGCCGGGAGATCAGAAGGCCGTGGGTTCTATCCCCACACCAGGCACTTGGGTAAATATCCCAATACTGACGCTGTAGTGCAGCATGAGGGGGGTGCTGCACTCCTGAGGTGCAGTCTTTTGGATGAGATGTTAAACCGAGGTCCCATCTGTCTGTTCTGGTGGATGTTAAAGATCCCATGGCACTTCTCGAAAAGAGTAGGAGAATTTCCCCGGTGCCCTGGCCAGATTTCCCCCCATTCACTAAAAAAATACCACCACAGCTTAATCTGGTTCAAGGTCACTTGGCATTCATCTGTATCCTTCCCCCCCTCCTCCCGGGTCTTGCCTGAAAATAGGCAAGAATTTGTCTAGCGCACTTACCCAGTCAACACAAACTAAATAAATAAATAGAGGGAACTTCAGTCAAAACAAAGAGGTCAAATAAGTTAACTAATAGTAGCTAAACAGGAGTTCTGAGCCTGCAGAGATGAGAAATACTGTGAGTCGAGAGAAGAAACAGGCCTATTTTGGGCCTGGGTGGGGCCTACAGTTTCTCTTTGAAACACCAGACTGCTGAAATAAACTCTCAGATGTGTGTTGATGATCCAGGCACCCCCCTACTGGGAGTGGTTGGTGGTGGTGCAGTCATCCAAAAAGAAATAAAGGATTCTGGCTCAAGGGGACCTGCTTGAGCCCATAGTCTGGGACTTTTGCTTCTCTACAGTAGGCTGCAGTAGACGTTTCTGAAGATACTTGTTGTACTGCAGGTTTGATTGTGATATAAATACTGGTGAGCTTCTTTATTGACTGGACTGACACCACTTTCTAACACTGTAATAACTGGGTTCCATTCCATAATAACCGGCCGGTTATTACAACGTCTGTGTCAGCCAGCCTCTGTCACAAAGGGAAGCAGCATTTTGCACCCAAATTAATTCACTGTATCAGTATAGTATCTACAATGATACCTTTCTGGCATTCAGCAAGAAGGAAACCGCAAAGTCTCAAAATGGCCATTTAAAAAAAAAAAGTTACAATAAGTACAAAATCCGGGCAAAGTGAAAGTGAATCCGTCTAAGTGAAAGCTGCCTGCTCGCATGTCAGTCTTCTCTCTCCTAACAGTGGTTTTCACTGGCAATTTTGCACCAACAATATATAAAATTAACAATGGGGTGTTCGTTATTTGTGGGGTTTTTGTGTTTTTATTTATTTTTAAACACACCCTCAGTATGTAATACCATCACAAACCTCTTGTGCTTAGCACTTGTGATTTATGTGGTATTACACATCTTGGGTATGTAAAAAAAAAAAAAAAAAAAAACTCATAATGTACACAGCAGTCCATTATTCTGTTTTCAGCCCCTCAGTGAGTTGTCTCACTGGAGATACTTAAAAGCATATTTTTTAAATCCACTACATTTACCTTCCCCTAATAATCTAGATTTCATGGACTGGTACTCATTTGATGTGAGCTGCAGTCTTTCTCTTCAGGGCATGTGGGATGAACTCTTCCAGAGTTGTTTGTGACATCACTGAGTGCTGCCGTAGAGTATGGTGATGTCACAAGCTAAACACTGGGTGCCGCTGCGACCTGTATATCCCGACTGGAGTGCTGACAGATTCACTGCCCATCCCTTTGTGGAAGACCACTAAACATAGCCACAGTAACCAACTGCTAATCAGAATCAGATGTGGCTAATAGATAGGACTCTATTGGGGCAATGAAAATACTGCAGTTTACTGTAGTGTTTGTCACAAATTCTGCAATTTGAAATACACGGCTAAACCTCTTCCCCCGGAGCATTGCTCACCCATCATTTCTTTGAACATCAGATGCCAGATTTTTAAAGGTGACAGAATCACATACTGTATGTGCGTCAAACAAAATTGCCCAAAATGTGGTTACCTGGCGCAACTGCATTTTCTGCCACATGCAAGGAATTTTCAGAATATCGAGTTTTTTGTGACCGTTTCCGTAATTTTCGGCAGATTGTTAGATGTTTTGGCATGCATGCTACAACACTTTGTTACTAGGTGTACCGTTTGGGCGACTACCGGGAAATGTCACCTGTGTGCAGAAAATACTGAAAATAGGATTTTCCAGCTAACATTTCTTCTCCGTTGTGCATTTATGTGCATATCAGGCTAATAGCTTCATGGCCTCACTACCAGATGTTTCCTTAGAACCCTCATGGATTATCCCTTATGGTGGGAGTGGAGAGGATGGCAGGCACCCCCACCTGTCTTCACTGGATCACAGTCCGGTAAGGGAGTGACCAGCACAGGGCCAGAGCAAGATACTACTGTTATATGGACAACTGTTGTTTTCTGCCCAAGTCAGCATGACTGATGCTTCAGCATGGCTTCTGCAATCACCATAGTACCTCCTCAGCTTTGGCCCTCTTTTCCAACCGCGTCCTTAGGAATGTGGACGTGGGCAAGGCCACAGGTGTGATTTTTGTGGATCTATCCAAGGCCTTCAATCTCGTTGATCACCAGCTCCTCCACTCCCCCCCCCGCTACACCTGGGCTACTCCCCTGAAACTGCTACTTGGTTTCATATCTACCTCACCAGTAGGTCCCAGTCGGTGCTGATAGGCAAAAATTCCTCAGACACCCTATCCAGTCACACTGGAGTCCCCCAGGGCTCTATTCTTGGCCCACTACTTTTTTCCATGTTCATTAATGCTTTTCCTGCTAATAGTCTAAACTGCAAGTCACTCCTGTATGTGGGCGACCTAGTCCTATATCATAGTGATAAATCCCTGGAATCTATCTCCTCCACCCTCACACTAAACTATGGTGCCGCACATAATTGGTTCCTCTCCAACAAACTCCTCATAAATGAAAAAAAGACCAAAACCATGCTCTTTGGCTCAAAACCCTTCCTTACCAAGGTCGCCAAATCAAACTGTGCCCTCTTGGTACTTTCACCAGTGGACCCCCCCCACCCCCTCGAAACTGTCTTCCACTTTAAATATCTAGGGGTGACCCTTGATTCCCTCCCTTGTTTTCAGTGAACACATCAATCTCACTGAAGAGAATTCACCAGAAGCTAGGTGTTGCCTGCCACCGTAAACAATTCCTGTCCTCTGAGGCATGCCTAGCTGCTGCATAAGGTAACCTTCAGCCCCTACTTGACTACTGCTCCCCTGTCTACTCTCTCGTGTCCTCTTCGCTACGCTCTCGTCTAAACATTACATACAACGCCATCTGTCGCTGTGTTCTTCTAGCTCCCTATTCTACCCACCACTGCATGCTCTATCAGTCCCTAGGGCGGCTCCCATTACAGGGTCATTTTGACTATGCCATGGGATGTTTAGTTGATAAATCTCTCAGGAACTACCCGCTATCGCCCTACGCTTCACTACTTACTGATCGGGCGGGCTCCAGGAGCCTTGGGGGCTCCTCTGTTACTCCTCTTGAGGTCCCTTGCATCTCAACAGCGATGGGAAGTAAAGCTTTCTCTGTTGCGGCCCCCTCCCTTTGGAACTGTCTCCCGTCGTCCATCCGCCTATCCCTATCCCATCTGGCTTTCAAAACCACACTGAGAGCATGGCTCCTAATGGAGTCTACTTACAACTGTTCTCTTTTCAACACCAGGGTCCGAAGCTAGCCCAGTAGTGCTGAGGGTTGAGGCGGTGGTCGCCGCACCTCATGCCATGCCAGCAACCCGGGTTTGGAAACGGACTCAAGTGGTTTGTGGTTGCCAGGGAGGTAAGGATTGAGCGTCCGGATGACTGCTGTCCTTCCTTGGGGTGAGGGGTTTGTGCTGCGTGCATCAGCACAACTAGAGAGGTTCACACCACGCCCAGGTACTTGGCTGCCTCCACGGAGGTGGAGACAACTGCTGCGCCCATTGCACAGATGAAGATGTGGGAGAGAAACAAGAGAAAACCGGGTCGGCAGGACCCATGTTGGCCCCGATGGACGGAGGCGTACCCCTCAAGGGAGGGGGGTTCGTAGTCCCTGCCAGGTCCTCGGAGGTGGTATAAATAATGTTGTGATAACACTACAGTTCGAAAACCGCCCTAACCCCCCCATCTCCTCTCCTCTCCAGCATTTCACCTCCTGTTATCTCTAGTATGTTTTGTGTGCTGACTGCCCTATCTCCTTTCTCTGCTTTCTCCGCTGAGCCTCTATGTCAGCCGAGGCCACGGCACACTATAACATGCAATCGTTAATATCTGTACCAGTTGCCTTACTATGATGCATTGTTTTCCCCAGCAACCTTACCTTGATTACTTGTGCCCCACTCTGCACATACATGGCTGCTCAAACTGTCCAGTGGTTGCAAATCCTGTATCATGCAACTGTCTTGTACCTGTATTTGTTTTTTACCGAATGTACTGACTGATCTACTTCTTATGTATGACCTCATGCTGGGGTGTGCATCCCTTTGTACTCCTGTGTTGCATTTCTACTACTGCCTGTACCCGATCATTGTATTTCTGTTACTTGTTGCCTGACACTGTGTGGCCCGGGTTGTGGCTGAAAATGGTCCTTTGGATCAGTTCACTTACCAAAGACATAAGTAAATAGTTTTTTTTTTTTTTCTCGACCACCACCCACACATTGCAGGAGGCACTGTTGCAGGTCACGCTTAGCACAAAGTGTTCTCTTCAGAACAGGCAGGTTCTGGTGGTGGGGGGGCAGCAGGGGTCATCTAGTGCAGGGAACATGCGTCAACCCTCAGTGGCATGGACCACTGCTGCGTAGCATCACCTCCCTGCCACCACCCAGCCAGCTGTCCAGCTTCTGAGTTTGTTCCCAAACACAGGTCAGTGACACGGGCACATGATGCACTACCCACAGGGCTGTTGGGTGATCCTGAAAATAGCATTTTCACTGGTGTGGCGAGTTGTGGAAGTCGACTTGATCCTGACCCTTGAAAAATGGGCCCAGGTGTTCAGATCTGACGTTCTCTGAAGGATTGGGTTTGCCTCTGGATGTGGAACTCTCATAATAAAGTATCACTAATGTAATGTGCAACCCCTTTTTATTTTGTTTTAAAGAAAAAATGTTTACAGGTAACCTGTCTAAAACAGGGCTCCACCAGCTTACCACCAGTTTAGCTTTTTACAGTAAGAGCAGAGTTTTTCTCGCGCCACAACTTACTGTATTTTAATTCTGAAAAGTCTGATACCTGGAAGTATTGCGGGCAAGGAGGCTCCATTTGCTGAAAAGGTGCGGCACTGCCTCCCCAGCGTCTGCGTACTTCCTGGTCTCGGATTTTCGAATTAAAATGAGCTAAAGGCAGTGTTGCAACTGCTTGAACAGCGCCTATATGGCATATTAACAGCCCATAGGTAGTCCTGCACTTGTAGGAAGAAGTACCGCAGCTGTAATTGCACATAACCTCTGCCTACCAGATCTTCTCGTCTCGTCTGCTTTCGACAATGGACCACTGTCTAGCCTCTTTACCTCATAGATGCTGCTTGTATATAATTGCACTGTTTGTATGTATGCTGCACTGTTTGTATGTATGCTGCACTGTTTGTATGTATGCTGCACTGTTTTAGATATGCACTGTTTGTATGTATACTGCACTGTTTGTATTGATATGCACTGTTTGTATGTATACTGCACTGTTTGTTTAGATATGCACTGTTTGTATGTATGCTGCACTGTTTGTTTAGATATGCACTGTTTGTATGTATACTGCACTGTTTGTATTGATATGCACTGTTTGTATGTATGCTGCACTGTTTTAGATATGCACTGTTTGTATGTATACTGCACTGTTTGTATTGATATGCACTGTTTGTATGTATACTGCACTGTTTGTTTAGATATCACTGTTTGTATGTATGCTGCACTGTTTGTATTGATATGCACTGTTTGTATGTATACTGCACTGTTTGTATTGATATGCACTGTTTGTATGTATACTGCACTGTTTGTTTAGATATGCACTGTTTGTATGTATGCTGCACTGTTTGTATTGATATGCACTGTTTGTATGTATACTGCACTGTTTGTATTGATATGCACTGTTTGTATGTATGCTGCACTGTTTGTTTAGATATGCACTGTTTGTATGTATGCTGCACTGTTTGTTTAGATATGCACTGTTTGTATGTATGCTGCACTGTTTGTATGTATGCTGCACTGTTTGTATTGATATGCACTGTTTGTGTATACTGCACTGTTTGTTTAGATATGCACTGTTTGTATGTATGCTGCACTGTTTGTATTGATATGCACTGTTTGTATGTATACTGCACTGTTTGTATGATATGCACTGTTTGTATGTATGCTGCACTGTTTGTTTGATATGCACTGTTTGTATGTATGCTGCACTGTTTGTTTAGATATGCACTGTTTGTATGTATACTGCACTTTGTATGTATACTGCACTGTTTGTTTAGATATGCACTGTTTGTATGTATACTGCACTGTTTAGATATGCACTGTTTGATATATACTGCACTGGCTGTATTGATATGCACTGTTTGTATGTATACTGCACTGTTTGTTTAGATATGCACTGTTTGTATGTATGCTGCACTGTTTGTTTAGATATGCACTGTTTGTATGTATACTGCACTGTTTGTATGTATACTGCACTGTTTGTATGTATACTGCACTGTTTGTTTAGATATGCACTGTTTGTATGTATACTGCACTGTTTAGATATGCACTGTCTGTATGTATGCTGCACTGTTTAGATATGCACTGTTTGTATGTATACTGCACTGGCTGTATTGATATGCACTGTTTGTATGTATGCTGCACTGTTTGTTTAGATATGCACTGTTTGTATGTATACTGCACTGTTTGTATTGATATGCACTGTTTGTATGTATACTGCACTGTTTGTATGTATACTGCACTGTTTGTTTAGATATGCACTGTTTGTATGTATACTACTGTTTGTTTAGATATGCACTGTCTGTATGTATGCTGCACTGTTTGTATGTATGCTGCACTGTTTGTATGTATGCTGCACTGTTTGTTTAGATATGCACTGTTTGTATGTATACTGCACTGTTTGTATGTATACTGCACTGTTTAGATATGCACTGTTTGTATGTATACTGCACTGGCTGTATTGATATGCACTGTTTGTATGTATGCTGCACTGTTTGTTTAGATATGCACTGTTTGTATGTATGCTGCACTGTTTGTATTTATATGCATTGTTTGTATGTATACTGCACTGTTTGTTTAGATATGCACTGTTTGTATGTATGCTGCACTGTTTGTATGTATGCTGCACTGTTTGTATGTATGCTGCACTGTTTGTATGTATACTGCACTGTTTCTTTCCTACTGTCTATTTTCACTACCTTAGCACAATTTTGTATACACAATGTCACATCCCTCTGTTTATTGTACCTCTGTCTAACCAGGACGTGGAGCCTTTGTAAAAGAGTCTGTGACTCAAAGGTTTGTAATTCCGATACTATTAATAAAATAAAAATAATGTAGTTCCTTGGTCGTAAACATCCGCTACAGAAAGTTGAGTGGAAGGTCAGTTCAAGATTTCAGCAGTGGAAGCCCGGACCAAAATAAGAGTCATAGGCGTGTATGTATGTGTGTACTGCATTATGGAGCTGTGATGGGCACACTGCGATATCATACCACCAGTGCAAATTCCCTTTGGTGGGGGCAGCAGATAATAGTGTAACAGAGTTTGGTTTTTGTATAGTTCTGGTTGGCGCAGTCCTGTGAATGTTGAGGCCCAGGAGTGACCTAGGTTACATGCTTACAAATGTGGCCTCTGTTGCTGAAAGCAGAGAGCTTTACAGCCCAGCCATTAAGCACCTTATCTGAGACAGCATGTTGTAAAGGTTATTGATGGCTGTCTTTTAATGAGGAAAGAACATCTGCTTTTAATGTTGTGATGGTTGTAAACCAGCTTCGGTTCCCTTGCCGGAGTGATTACCGAATAGACAGAGAAGGGAAATATCAAAAGGGAGAAGGAAAGCTGTGGGTGCCAGTGAAAAGCCTGGTTCTAGGAGCGTGGATATGTTGTTCATCCACACTTTGGCATGTCCCTTTCCCTTAAAATCTTGTCGGAAGTCTTCAAGCTGGCTCCTCCCACCCACCTGGGTGGTATAGCTCTGCTCTGCCCCATGATGCCAGATCTTGCTTTCCAATGGAAGATTCAGGTTCCCTCGTGCTAACTCTAGTAATCATAGGCCCTGGCTTCGCAACATCAGTTTTTACCGCATTTATCTCTAAACTCATTCGAGTTGTCTATTTCAATAACAGCGCATCGGATATGGAGGACAAATCGCTCCCCAGATTTAGCGGTGTTCCTGCGGCCAGAAAATGTCACGCCCGATCCCTACCTTACCTGTGTGTGCTGCCTATGTCGGTCCTTGACACCACCACCACCTTTTGCCCAGCCTTCCATCCTAACGTTTTGGATGACCGCATGGCGCGCTTTAAGCTGGGGAGACCGGAGAAAAGGAACCCGCCGGTTAAATCGAAGGAGGCGAGGTGGGAGGTTTCCGCAGCCTCAGGATCCACCGAACAGCTAGAGCAGATGAAGGCATTCGAGGAAGAAGTTGCTCAGGCTTTGGCCAGCTGAAGTTTTTTCATTCCTCTCAACCTCGGCTCCACCTTCTCAGGTTCCTTTAGGGAGCTGTGCCAGTCTCTCCCCACCAGGGGTGAAGCACCCTCTGGCTCGCACTCCTCCTGCCCTCGCAAAAGGGACAAGGATCCGAAGTCTTCCTCCAGAAGACACTCCTGGGACCGAGAGAGGTCAGAGTCCCAGGAAACGGCGGTCTCGACTTCGGTTGAGATCGCTTCCTTAGCCGCCGGCTTCACGGATCTTCCGTCTGGCCAGGCGGACATGAAGGCATCTGTTGAACCGGCCGAGATTTTTCTCGAGCCGATCGAGCCACTTTCGCCGACTCTGGTCAACGATTCTCTAGAGAGGACACCTATCCTCTCGTTCCCCGATCACGAGACGCCTCCTGTGGGTGTCTTGATCGAGGGAATCGAACCAGAACCTTGATTTTCACTGGGTCCGGTTTCCCCTGATCGACCTAACCGACCCCGTTGGTCTCAATCGAGGACTCTGTCTTCTTCGACCAGAAAATTGAAGAAAGGCCACCAGCATTCAAAAAAGAAGCGCCGCCGCAGATCCTCATCCTCCTCGGATGAGGAGAGGCTTCGACGGAAACTCTGTCGACGCTATGAGGAGCTCATGTGGCAACAGCTGATTTTGGCCGGGCAGAAGCCGGCTACGCTGTCCACCCTGGCCATTACTTGGCCTGCACCTCAAGGGCCTACGCTGACCCCTCCAGAACCGAAGGCTTTGGTTCCTCCACCTGGGGGGGCGGTCCATATTCCTACTA
This sequence comes from Neoceratodus forsteri, assembly GCA_016271365.2. NCBI lineage: Eukaryota > Metazoa > Chordata > Ceratodontiformes > Ceratodontidae > Neoceratodus > Neoceratodus forsteri. The sequence continues at coordinate 28,693,987 of JADMNL010000024.1, read as the reverse complement.
GGCCCATACTGGTCTCACCACCTATTAGGCTGGAGCCACTGCCCAAGCAGCTCCCCCAGTGGGGATCTCTCAAAAGAGGACCATCCAAACACCGGACTTCCCCGACATCTGTACATCACGGTCACCCCAGATCGCCCTTGGCGATCCGAAGGGACATGGGCGGGAGACCACTGTACCCGACTCCTCTGATTCGGATACCACGGTTTGCACTCCCATCCTGCTGATGAGGAGTTGCTCTCGGCCTTGGAGGAAGGTCCTCCTCCTTTCAGGGCATTCTCCGCCTTATCTCTGATTCTACGGGATGCCCTTGGATCCATCCAAAAAGGCAAGTACCCTGCGGATATCCTTAAGAGGGGATACCCGATGGGAGGCCTTTCCAATAGCGGAAGCCATTACTGGTCCGCCCTTGAGCTTTGGCAGCGTCCAGCTTCCTGCCCAGCAAGTCTGCCCGTATGGCCCGTAAGTATTGCCTATGGGATCCCTGCCAGGATTCACGGAGCATCCCTCGGCTGAGAGCCTGGTGACTGCTTCTGTTTTCAGATGTACTGGTAGCTCAGCTGACACCGACTGACCTCAGGACAAAGGAGTCCAAGAACATGGATCACTCTGCCCGTAAGGTCTACGGCCTCTTCCTTGGGCCTTCGTCGGGCCAGTTTGGCTGTAATCATGGCACACTTCTCCCATGCCCTCCTAGGGTCATTGGATGAATGCTTCCTCACCTCCCTGTGGACATGCAGACCACGGTCAAGCAAGTCCATGATCAGGGCCATGCTGTTGCCAGACAGCAGCTCCAGATCAACCCTGGACATCGAGTTCTTGTGCCCACTCTTTAGCAGTCGCAGTGGCCACCAGCTGCAGGGCTTGGCTGCAGTTATCCTCCTTTCGGCGGATACCCAGCACAAGTTAGCTGATGTACCTTTCCTTGGTACCGGCTTGTTCGGCCCAGGGTGGCAGGCCACCTTCAGCATATTGAACACTCCAGTGCCACCTTGGATGTCACTTCTGCTAAGGGTTCCTCAGGCAAGAACCAGAGGAAGAGGAAGCCTTTGGCAGTCCTCCCTGCAGTCAGGCAGCCCTCTTATCAAGGAGGTCAGCAGCACCAACGGCAGCAGCAGGCTCAAGCTTGGCACCCTAGGCCCAAGCAGGGCCCTCAACAGCCCCGTAAAGGAGGCCAAGGTGCTGGTCCAGGAGCTTCCTCCTTCTCCTCTAAGCCTGCTCAATGACAGGTTGGGGGTTGCCACCCCTACACCCGTCACACCTGCCCTGGGTCCTCCCATGGGGGGTTGTCTCTGCCACTTTCTTTCCGCCTGGTCCGATATCACTTCGGACAGGTGGGTTCTAGAAGTGGTAGGACAGGGACTGTCTCTGGAATTCCAGCAGTACCGGCCCAGCCGAGCCTGCGCCCCTCGGTAGGAAAGGATCTCAGCTCGCATGCAGTTGGCTCTTCGAGATGACATAGCTCAGCTCCTCCGCAAGGAGGCGGTAGCTCCAGTGCCGGATCCCCCTGTAGACCTAGGCTATGTATCCATGTACTTCCTGGTGCCCAAGCGGACGGGGGGTTGGCGCCCCATTCTAGATCTCCACGACCTGAATCAGTATCTCAGGTCTCGCACCTTCCGGATGGTAACTGTGAACCAGATCATACCATCCCTGGAGTGAAACATGTGGTTTTGTTCACTGGATCTACAGGACGCGTTTTCTCATGTCCCAATCCGTCCGTCCCGCCAGTGGTTCCTCCACTTCAGGGTCGAAGGGACCCTGTACGAGTTCCGAGCCATGCCGTTCGGCCTGTCATCGGCCCCTCGGGTCTTCACCAAATGCATTCCAGTGGTGGCAGCCCATCTTCGGCGTTGAGGAGTTCAAATTTACCCTTATCTCGATGACTGGCTCTTGGCGGGTTCCTCCCTTCAGGAGGTGGAGAGATCCAGGGACCTGGCTCTCAGAACCTGCTCTCAGCTGGCCTCCTGATCAAGCGAGGCCAGAAGTCGGAATTCGTGCCATCTCAGGTGATGGGCTTCATCGGGGCAGACTCGGAACTCTCGTCAAGCCAGAGCTTGGCTCCCAGTGGACAGGGCAGGCTCTTTCCTCCTTTGCCTGATCATTTCTGGTTGGGCTCTTGCGCCTTGCCGGGACATTCTCTTCTGGGTTACATGGCGGCGTGCACCTCAGTGGTCCATTGGGCCAGGTGGAAGATGCGCCCCCTTCAATGGGAGCTGGCCGCCCAGTGGACTCAGCGCCACGGTCATTTCGACCAGCTGATCACTGTAACCAAGAAGATGTGGGACGCTCTCCAATGGTGGACCGCCCCAGAACGGTTGCAGGAGGGGATCCCGTTTGTCCGCCCCGAGCTGACGGTTGTTCTCATGACCAATGCCTCTCTCATGGGCTGGGGAGCCCACGTGGGGGACAACAGGGCCCACGGGTTCTGGACCCCCGAGGTGTCCCGATGCCACATCAACCTGTTGGAACTCAGAGCAGTCAGACTGGCACTGTCAGCATTCACTCATCAGCTCCAGGGTCAAGTGGTTCAAGTCCAGACAGACAATACCATGACCATGTACTACCTCAACAAACAGGAGGCACGCACTCCCATCTGCTGTGCAAGGAGGCGCTCTGCATCTGGACCCTCATCAGCCGGTTGGATGCAGATCTCCTAGCCATCCATGTGGCAGGAGTCTCGAACCAGCTGGCGGATGCTCTCAGCTGCATAGGCCAGACATCCCACGAGTGGTCACACCATCCAGAGGTAGCTTACAGTCTGTTCTTCTGTTGAGGCAAACAGTTGGTGGACCTGTTTGCCTCAGGGAGCACCAAGCTGAGTCTGTATCATGCCGCCCCCCCTCAGCAGGCTCGCTGCAGGGGATGCCTTTCGGGGCCATGGACCCCAGGCCTCCTCTACATCTTCCTCCATTTCTCTTGATCCACAAGGTGTTGCTCAAGGTGAGGAGGGACAAAGCGAGTGATTCTGGTAGCCCCAGATTGGCCGCGCCAGTTCTGGTACCCAGATCTACTCAGCCTCAGCTGCAGGCCCCCGGAGCGGCTTTGTCCACGCCCGGACCTGATATCACTGAACCAGGGGAAGGTCTTCCATCCAGACCTTCAGTCCCTGCACCTCACAGCCTGGTACCTGAGCAGCTAGAGTTCCAGGCTCTGAGTCTTTCCAAGGATGTCTGCACTGTGGTGGAGGCATCTCGTAAGGAATCGACCAGGAAATGTTATGCCTGCAAATGGAAAAGGTTTTCCATTTGGTGTCAGGAAATAAGGTCTGGACCCCTTATCCTGCTCTGTAGCTAACATTTAGACTACCTTTGGTCTCTCCAAAGGGGGTCTCGATCATTGACCTCAAGAGTGCACCTGGCAGCCATTTCTGCTTACAGGCGTGGGCGGTCAAGCCTGATAGCACTAGGCGACAGTGGTCGGGCGCTTCTTCAAAGGCCTGGATCACATATCCCCTCCGGTGCGTGAACCTCCACCTACGTGGGATCTCTTGCTGGTTTTGGCAAAGCTCATGGGCAAGCCATTCAAACCCATGCACAAGTGTGAGCTTTGACACTTGTCGTGGAAGACGGCCTTCCTGGTGGCTATCACGTCAGCCAGAAGGACGGGGAGCTCCAGGCGCTTTTGGTGGACTCCCCTTACTTATCTGGTCTTTCACAGGGACAAAGTTGTCCTGCATCCCCACCCGAAATTCCTTCCGAAGGTGGTCAGAGTTTCACCTTAATCAGGTGTTGACTGCCGGTGTACTACCCTAACTACACCTCGGATGCAGTACAGGCTCCATACTCTGGACCTGGGGCGTGCTCTCTCCTATTATATAGGAAAAGAGCGGCAGAAATCGTGGAGAGATTCGCCAGCTGTTTGTCACCTACACTGAAGCCGCTTCTGGCAGACCTGCAGCCAAACGGACCATTGCAAGATGGATCACATCATGCAGAGGTCTGTGCTATGAGTTGGCAGGCAAGGCCTCCCAGAGGATAAGGCTCGTTCTACCCACCATACTGCTGCATCGGTGGCTGCTTCCAGGGACATCCCTATCCAGGAAATCTGTTGGGCTGCTACCTGGAAGTCAGCAAACACCTTTATTTCCCACTACCACATCGACCTTGAGTCACGCCGGGATGCTGGTTTTGGGGCCTCGGTTCTCCAATCTCTGTTTCCTAAGTAGGGGGTGTGCGCCTTTTCTCCCTCCTCCTGGAGAACTGCTAGGAGTCTGCCAAAGAGTGTGGATGAACAACATATCCACGCTCATAGAAGAACAGGTTACTCACCTGTAACAGTAGTTCTAGGAGTGGTATATGTTGTTCATCCACACGCACCCACCCGACCTCCCCGGCTTTAAGGCACACAACCTTGCTTCCAGCGGGCTAAGATTTGGCATCATGGGGCGGAGCCGAGAGTTATACCACCCGGGTGGGTGGGAGGAGCCAGCTTGAAGATTTCCGGCAAGATTTAAAGGGAAAGGGACATGCCAAAGAATGTGGATGAACAACATATACCACTCCTAGAACTGCTGTTACAGGTGAGTAACCTGTTCTTATCCTACTGCCTCGTTGGGTCACATGCTTTACTGGGAGAGCGCAAACGTTTGTACCTGGGCTATGAGAGGCGATTTCACTTGGTGACTGGATGCATCTGCAGAGCACTATGTTGGAAAAATGAAAACCTGTACGGTATCTACTTGTCTTTGCTGCGGTTTGTACAGTTTTTCTTGGAGTGCAACATACTAGGCTCCGTAGGTGCTGTGGTAGTTAGGAGACTCCAGCAAGGGAGGGATGGATGCCAGTAGCTGCAGCTGCATCATCACCCTGCCTGGATATCACAGGGGCAAAACATGGAGAAAACTCTTTGGGATCTGCAGCATGAGGACTGGAGCCCCGCAGGCTTGGCCCTGCTGATCATGCCTATCGGAACCTGGACTGCAGGACTTGGAGAGAACTGCACTCGGTGGTGCAGATTAGGTGCGGGGGGGGGAGGGGAAGCTACCCCCTGAATCAGTCAAATGTTCTGTTCAGCACACTCAAACACAGATTATAGTAGCTTTTGGCTCAAGTGAGCTCATATAGTGTGTCCTGTGAGGTCATGTATTAGCTCCTCTGTTGCTGCCACAAAAAGTATATTTCAAAGATTCTCAGCGCTATATTGCAAACAAAGATTTTATTGTAGGCTCACAAATGCCAACACTTTGAGATGACCTGGCACTTTGACCATTAGGTCTTCTTCAATGCATCAGGCCCTTGAGCGGTTGAACGCTGGGGCTCTTGAAGTGCTGGCATTTGTGAGCCTACTGAAATCTGTGTTCGAAAATAGCTCTGAGAATCTTTTGGAATGTATTTTTTGTGGCAGCAAACCGGGCTAATACGTGACTCACAGGACACACTATATGAGCCTCACTTGAGCCAAAAGCTACTATAGTCTGTCTTGTGCTTGAGTGTGCTGAATAGAGCTTCCATCAGAACCTGGATCCTACTCCAGAAGGGTTTGGCCAACCATTTTGGCCCTGCCATGAATGGTAAGTTGTGGATTAAGCAGAGGGAAAGTTCTGGGGATGATGGCGATTGGGCTTGGGGACAGCCAAGGGCAAAGGCTCCAAAACAATAGATTGAGAGGGAAAAAAAAAAAAATGATTGCACTGTCAAAGATGCACCCAAAGTGAAACCGGGTTAGGAATGAGCCCATGATGCTGGCGGGCTAGTGAGGGGAGGATGGCAGAGTCTCCTACAGGATGCTCTCCTTGGGTGGAAGGCTGCCCACTCCCTGCTACATGAGTGCCACTTGGGGTGTCCAGGATGCACAAGCCAATCAGGGCTGGTGATGGGATGGGGAGACGCTGTGGCTTCATGGTGCACATGCCCACTGCATATGCATGTTGCACATTCATAGTTAAGCATTTGATGGGATGGAAGAAAAACAGGAAAAATTAAAAAGACACGGGCAGGATGACACTGGCACGCTCAGGGTTCATGCTGCTGACCAGCCCTATCAGCTCAACTGGGTCTCCAGCAGTCGAATGTGGAGAAGACTGGGGAGGAACTTGTCTACCCCCAAAAGCCTTACTGTGTGAGGGTTTCAGGGCAGAGTAAAAGGCTTCCCGAGGTCTGAATGGTGACGGATCTGGGCAGTAGCCAAGCAGATAGGGATTGGGATAGGACAGAGGGGAGCAAAAAGATACTAAAAAAAAAAAAAAGTTCACACCCAAATATTAACGTATGCACTAACTGTAACAAGGTCCAATCTAAGGAAACAGTGTCTATTAAGGAAGACATTTTCTTCAATTTCTGGCAAGTTCCAAAGATTGTTTTATTGGTTTTCGAAAGATCATAGGGCAGAGAGAGATATTTAGAGATAAATTAGAGAACAGTGTGACTTGCTTGGTGTCGCACAATGGTTGATTGGCAGCTTGGGGGATTCAGTCCTGTGTCTTCAGGATCACAGCTCTGTGCTGAAAACTGCTAGGCCAAACTGCCTCCATAACCTGTTATGTAGCATTTTATTAATCAGAACCAAAAAACAGAAAAATAATAAAATGAAGGCAAAAGGACGGTGACAGTGAATCATCTCAAAAGGCAAAAAAAATTGGTATTTTAAATGATTGGGCTAATAATGGAATTTTGCTCAGTTTTACTTTATTCTCTGGCTGGCCTGTTGGTGGCGCAGTAGCAGAACTGCTGCTTGTGATGCCAGGAGCCACAGTTAGAGAATGAGCTGGGGTCATTGAAGGTCATTGCGGGGAGGGTGGGACCCGGTGTCCGTGGGATGCTCTCCTCCTCTAAGAAGGGCGGACATTCACTTCCTCAACAACACCACTGCCACCTGGGTGACCAACAGCGTTGCCCTAAGCGGTCCCAGTACCTTATGTGGCCCTTATTGCTGGGGCCCCTTATCTAGAGTCGGGGGCACCAAGACACATCCTCATCCATGTGCCGACCTCCACATGTCTTCCTGTTACGCAAGTTGTGTCCTGGTTCTGTAGTGGCTCACAGGCGAACATATTTGGGTGGGGGCCCTAGATGAAAAAGACCGTGATTCTCCCCTGTTGTACAGTCCCCCAAATATTAAAAGTGTTCCAACCTTTATGGGGGCAGACACCTTCCCCCCCGCCCTACACGCACCTGTGACTTTTGAAATCTCCTTGAACTAAAATGTAGTCTCCAAGGAATGAGGAGATGAACACATCAGCAATAAATTCTGGTGAAAAGTGGACAGAGACACTGAGGACACAGAAGAAATGGTTTACTGGACTGAGGGCCCTAACAGCCAGCCCAAATCCTCTGTGAATTTTATGTCAGCCCCCTTGACCCCTTGCCTTCATTAGGGGGCTAGTGGCAACTCATGATCCAGGTAGTCAGTCCCCCCCACCGTTCCTCCGTGTCCCTCGCCTGTCGCCAAGCCCATTGCTGCTTTCAGTGGTCTCTATCTCGTGTAACTGGCGTAACATGCATAAGTAACAAGTGTAAGTGACGCGTTATCCAAATCAGTTCCTATTAATAAAATCCTGGCCTCCACAGTGGCCAGTATTTCGATCTCTGGCTTGTCACGATCACAAGGAGGGTGAGGCAGCGAGTCATAAAGTGATGCCTAGGTTGCATAGCATGTCACTGTATGACGCTACTGCCCTATTCCTCCTTCTGCGATCATCACACACGCCTGACTGACTAGAGTTGCTGGCTGCTGTGGAGGTCAGAATTATTAATACGAATTGATCGGACACTCGCAATCACTTACACTTGTTACTTATATATTAGATGTGTTACAAGAGATAAAGAAAACTAACAGCAACAATGGGCTAGGCTGGGCAAGGGGCGAGGGACCCCTAGGAAGGTGGGCTGACTCACTAGCCTGGATTGTGGTTTCCACTAGTTTCCCATGAAGATAAGGGTTCAGTGGGTGCTGACATAAAATTCATAGAGAAGGGTGGAATCATGTTAGGGTGGGGGGCAGCTTGAAAAGATGCTTGCTGTCTTGCACTCTCTTGGGTGATGGAGAAAGGGGGGAGTGGGAGGGAAATGTCTGGAATGGGTTGGAGATGGCCTGAGATTAGCCTGGCCACCAGGTGAACGGATAGGTTATGTCTCCCGAGAAGCCCAAGCCGAAAACTGAATGAATACAGAATATCCAATATTTGGGTACCCAAATATAATGTAATCATTGAATCGAACAGTCAGGATAATTTTACATTATTCTTTGGTAACCAGGTAAGGCCCACTAAACACGGGTGCCCGTTTTCAAGTGACCTGGGACCTATGGGAGGAGTAAGTGCTTGCTCAGTCACACAGAATGTAAGTGAAGGTTGTGGGAATCAAACCCAAGGTTTGTCTGCCGGATATACTATGCTCCTTCACAGCTTGTTACTCTATCCTAAGTTATACTGCCAGCCCAAAAAGTATAAAGTATTTGCACAGCACCCCTTTGCTGGCACTGAACGGAAATGGTTTAACCCCTAAGAACCATTTCAGATCGTGCAGTGTGAACAGGACCTATTACAGTTATCTGCAGAACTCGCACAGAATCCCACAAAATATTTCGGAGTCTTTCATTCTTTATTACTGAAGACATGGTGATGAATGCAGGGGTCTTTTTTTTACCTTGGAGTTTATCTGTTCACATTGCTCATTCCTGCCATGAAGTCACAGTTCTCTGCTTGCGGCATCGCAGCCTGCTGTCATGGAATCGGTTCTGTGATTTCAGGGTAGGAAAAGCAGCAGGGACAGATAAAGTCTTAGGGAAAAGGGTTTGTTTTCATGCAGTTGTCTTGGAAATGAAGGCTGGAATTCCTTCAGTTCTGATTTTTTTTTTTGGGTGGTTGTTACCAGATTTCTGTCCTGCTGATGCCAACTGGAATTTCTTTGCAGGAAATTGGCAGATTACTTTAACTGCTTCCTTCCCACACCCTCACAAGCTACACCGATTAGGGGTCTGCTGTGCTTGGGAGAAAATAAGCTAACCACTTGGAAGCTGTGATTTCACACACCTTTCTGTTTGTGGTATGCTTCTTTACACATGTGTGCTGCGCTGTGTTTGGGGAGTGCAGGGTTCTCGTGTTTAGCTCAATAAAGTTCAGAATCTGATCAGCTTGCCCTACTTAATAGACTGAGCTTAGGGCCTGTTCAGCACATCCTGCCACTGATCTCACTGGAGTGCGCAACGCTTCCTGCCTGATGCACTGCGACCCAAATATTCATTCTGTGGTCACTGCTGGAATTCAGACTTCCAGCTTCCAAGTGCAGTAGAGGGAACAACATCTTCGCTACTTGAGTGTTTAGTAACTATGACAACTTTAACTTTTTTTTTTTATGAGTATTAAAAAAAAAAAATTGCCTTTCGCTTAAACCTTTCCAACAGGACATCAGAAGAGAATGACTCATCTTAACATAAATAAACCAGTGTGTCAGATAACCAACGGTTTCTAAGTGATACCATAGCAACCCTGTAGTACTGTTTGATGCCCTTATTAACCAGAGGCTGTAGAACTTAAAGCAGCAGTATTTGTTAGTTGGGAGAAAAAAAATCAACATTCAGGTTTATTATTCGAGTTCTTGGATTAACGCCTTTGAGCCACTGGCTCTTTCACATAGGTTCCACGTCAAGGTACAGGTAACAGACAAATGGTACAACAGTGAAGAGACAGAAAAGCATTAGGGTACATGCAGGCAAACATCTAACAGGCAGACTGGTAATGTACAGTTGAAATTAAACTAGTCTTAAGAGTCCTAGAGTGAGGTAAGGGGGATGGGTAGTAAGAGGGTAAGAATTACGAAGACATGGATGGGCAAACATTAGTGCAGGGATGGGAGCCGCCAAGTGGCACTGTCGACAGATGTGAGGTTAAGTGCAGGATGCAGAAGTGCCATGGAAGGTGATACGCAGAGGGTACAAGAATCGGGAAGAGGAGCAGTGCTTATTGAAAGTGAAAAAAGTAGGTGATTGAGCTGGGTAATGAGCTGGGAAGGGGGGTAGCAGGCGTGAGATTGGGAGGGCAGTGAAGGGAGGGAGGAGGGGAAGTGGGGTGGTGGGGTAGCGGAAGGGGGCAATTGAATTGGTATCATATAATTGTTTTTTTTGTTTTTTTTTGGCAAAAGTGTATTTCTGACAACTTAAGATTCATGCTCAGTGTAGTTTTGTTTTCTCAGATATTTTTCAAACCGTTTGTACAGCTGATTTTGTAATTAATGACTCGTCATCAAAAATACCCGCCATTTTAAAAAAATCTCTTCCCCTACTGTTGCTTGTTGAATGCACATGCTAGATTCATACTGTATATGTAGTAGGATGGTTCTTCCATGCGTTTCTGGTGGTGAACAGCACGGCACTGTGCTAGGATTTTTAACTTTTTCATGGTGGGCGTGGCACAAGTGTGGGAACTTATATAAACTTCAAAATCCCATATCTTCAGGAATGAAAGGAAATGAAAAGAAAAATGTGTACATTGATATTTTTGCCAGATAAACCTTGTTACTAAAAAAAAAAAAAAGATGGGGTTGCTGACAAATACTGCTGCTTTGTTTCATGGGCACTTGCGAGGCTGTACTAAGCATGTTTGCTGTAAATGTTTTCACACGATGTTTCATTGCTTCCTCAAGTCGTTAAGTACCCTCAGGACTATGCACTAGCCCCAGACTGCCAATGAACTGCTTTAGCAATGTGAATGTCAATGGCAGTCCTACTCTGTGCTCCTTCAGGAAGCCTTTATACTGGATAGCAAGTCAGCTGTAGGGTTAGCAGTTTGTAATATTTATGGAAAATTGTTATTAGAACTCTGCTGATTTGATCTGTGGTTTAAGCAGAAGACATTGAAAAGGTAAAAATAATCTGCATTTTTTTTTTTATTATCCCCCCCTCCATTTTTTCCCATAGTTCACTTTGCCCCCCACACCAACATTTGGGATCACTGCAGCTGGACCCTTCCTCCAGCCAGAAAGACCAGTGGTGAGAATCCTCACAGGCAGTGTTCTGACTGCTCCTTGGTTAGCTGCTGGTAGGAGTGGGGCCCATAAATGCCTGACTGTCCAGGATTTCCCTTCCTGAGAGCCAGTTACCTCACGTTAGCTATGCCCACAGCCGGCTTCGATGCTGGATTGGGGGTCTCTGTCCCAGACCAGGGGCTGGATTCACAAAGTTTTCAGAAGGTGCAAAACCTTCCCTAAGTCCACAAAACTTTCTCAGCTATGGAAAAAAAGGGGAGATTGCTCTAAGTGCTATGCACAGAAACCTCTGGAGCTGCAGAAAAAACCCCACTATGGACTATGGAAAAAAGTGCAGATGCGGAAGTCCCTGAGGAGGAAAAAGTGTGAGACAAGTAAGGTACAGACCCTGAAAGGCTATACTCAGCCAGGGTTTTTCCACAGTTGCAGAAAAAAATGTTACACACAGTGGAATGAGGTGTACTCTCCTTCAGCAAACTGCAGTAGTGCCCCAACAACTGGGTCAATTAAGGTGGAGGTGAGGCACAGGTAATAGCATCTAGATGGTACAGCAGTGGCTGTTAGTACGGCAACAAATGCACACGTTGCCATGATATGGCAACAGGCAGCAGCCACCAGACCCAGTGCAGCCATGACGGCCCCACAGGCAGTGAGAGCCTGACCAGCTTGCAGCGAGTGCTAACCCAACAGGCCACAGGAACACCCCAGGGAGGACGGCCAGCAGTGACAGTCTGCCACTGTGGCACCATGGTATTGCTGGTACCTGTGGTGCTGCAGTGGTCCCAGTTGAGGGACTGGTTGCAGGTCTCTTTGTGTGTGCGCAGCTTCATATTCTGGCAGCAGTGTCAAAGGGAAACTGCATTGATTGCCATTTTCTTCCCAGCGTCTACTCACCAGCCAACTTGCAGTGAAAGACTGGCATTTCTGTTGTAGCTCATGTCTTTCACTAGGAATCAATATTTAAAGTTCCAGCAAGGGTGGTACCATTTCATGGAGGTGAGCGGCCAGAGCCGCAACTTGTATGCTAATGAACGCCCTGATCTCTCATTCATGACGGGGCACATTTTCTAGGACTAAAATAATGTGAAATGTAGAACTCCTGTAGCTGTGCCTCTGGCAAAACTCCCGTTAAAAATGGAGTAGTGTAAGGTAGTTAATTTTGTAAAGAAAGTTGTGGCTCCAAGCTTGGGCATGCGCAGTAGTGCCTAGCTCTACTGCACATGCCCGAACCCGGAGCTTGGGCACTACTGCACATGCTCGAAATCGAAGCCACAACTTTCTTTACAAAATTAAGTACCTTACACTGCTCCGTTTTTAACGGGAGTTGTTGCTAGAGGTACAGCTCAAGGAGTTCTACGTTGGACATTATTTCTTTTTAGTCCGTAATGTGCCCCGGCCATTAAGTGTACTTATATTCCGAACATGCAGCAGGAAGAACATCAAGTCACTAAGGTCACACTCTTGTCTTCTCCGGTGGGGCAGTTTCCAAATCGGGCAGAAACCAAAGAAATTACTAAGCAAAGGTTAAAATAATGTACAGGTTGTGCTAATAGAGCATTTTTGCAGCCCTGGTAAATGCCAGCACTGTTTGGACAGTTTTCCTTTAAAGTCTGCTGCTTCAGCTACTGAGTTGTACTGTTGCTGTGCCTCCTCAGTCATTTACGCAGTTGCAGATTCGCAGCACTTGCATAATTCCCGCAGCTGCTGGAATTCCACAGTTGTGGGACTTTTTGCGAAATTCCCGCAGCTGTGGGATTTTCGCTCAGAATATCGCGCGGCTGCGTTTCTGCAGTGCTGCAGGCCTTTTTCTCGCAGCTGTGGGATTTTGGGCTGTCTTCGAGAATCCTGCCTCAGGTCTCCAAGGAGGCATTGTATCACGATGCTGTCCTTCCGCTGCACTGGCCTGGGGCCTTGACCTTGACAAGCCACACATGCATCAAACAGTTTGGTAGCAATTAAAATATACTATTTTGAGCCCTTTCTTAAAGCTGTGAACTATATGCAGATTATATGGCAATGCATTCCTGTGGACAAGGGGCTATTGCCAGAATGTAGTCTCACTGTTGCGGTCGGTTTAGATATTGGGACTACCAGTAGCACTGCTTCAGAACAGACAACAAGGTCACAAAGGTGAAGGGAATACAGTCCATTCTGTGCTTTGTATGTCTAAATCAATACCAGTTAATCCACCTGTGATTGCAAGCAGCTAGAGCACTTCACAGATCCTAGGTGTTATGTGTTCTGGCATACTAGTGGATACCAAAATCCTGGCTACCGCATTCTGCATAGGTGGCTCACAGGTGGGGTTTCAGTGGCACAGTGTGATTTTTCAGAAGCGTTTAGCCTACTGTTTTTTGTTCTTTAGACTGCATTTGATCCTTGGACACAGATCTCCACTTAGAGGTTGAGCATTAGCCAGTTTCCAGCATAGAATCTCTCTCTTCCCTGCTGCAAGCCTCTAGACTACTCTTGGACCCTCCTCCTCCCTTGGCTGCTGCAGAGGACCTGCCATCAGTCAGGTGGCTCATGAGTGGTGTTTCAGCCCCTTCTTCAGTAGCTTTCCTCAAGCAGTCTGGAGCATGAAGGACCAAATGCAAAGGACATCAAGGAATCTGCCTGGGGTTGGCCATTGGCCAGCCATGCTGCTCCATTGACTCCCTATCTCTCTGCACCCTTCACTCCCTGGTATATGAAGGACTTTGGTCTCTACTCAACAATCCTCCACCTAAAGTGACTTTCGTTTTCATAAGGAGTGAAAGGGATCAAGGGGAGTACGAGCGGATGGCTAGAAGGGCCACTAGGGTGGTGAGGGCCGCTAAGGCAAGGAAGGAGCAGAATCTGGCCAGGGAAATTAGGAGAGGGAACAAGGGCTTCTTTAGATACAGTGGGGAAAAACGAAGGGTGAAGGGGCAGATTGGCAGGGTTAAAACCGGGGAGAGATGGGCACAAGACCGGGGAGCAGGCTGAGGTACTAAATGAATACTTTGCTTCAGTTTTCACCAAGGAAAATTTTTTGGGGGGGGCTGCATCATACATGGGAGGAGACAGAGATACTGAGGAGAGTGGGACCCTTACCGATCGGCAGGTCTGGGGAGAGGGAGAGGCATCACTGGCAGAAGGGGAAGGTTAAGCAGGGGACAAGGTAGCGGAGGTGGAAATGCAGCAGAGAGAGTGAGGAAGCCTCGGGTCCCTTAAGATGGAGAAAGCACCAGGGCGGATAAATTACATCCCAGAGTGCTGAAGGAACTGGCGGGTGTCCTGGCATCTCTCTGAGGACAGGGTGAGTGCCCCAGGACTGGAAGGTGGCATATAGTGCCTATCCACAAGGGGATCAAGGAAGGTGGCGGGAACTACAGGCCCGTCAGCCTGACATCGGTGGTGGGCAAGGTGATGGAGGGCATTGTCAAGGAGAGGCTAGGGGGGGACCTGGAAAAGTCAGAGTGCCTGGACAATAGACGGCATGAATTCATCCCAGGGAAATCATGTCAGACAAACCTGGTGGAGTTCTATGACTGGGTGACGAGTGCCTTGGACATGGGTAGACAAGTGGACGTCCTCTGTAGACTTCAGCAAGGCATTTGATTCTGTTCCTCACGGGGGGTCTGTTGGATAAGCTGAGAGAAATGTGGGTGGGGAACCAAATGATCAGATGGATAGGCAGTTGGCTCCAGGACTGGACCCAGAGGGTCGTAGTTTGCAGGATAGTCTCATACCCAAGGAGGGTCATTAGTGGGGTCTCGCAGGGATCAGTCCTTGGGCCCCTCCTGTTCAATGCCTACGTCTCTGACATAAGGACAGGTATCAGGAGTGAGATGAGTCTCTTTGTGGATGACTCAAAACTGGGGGTGGTGGTGGATGGGCAGGAGGGAGGGTGGCCCTACAGGGGACCTGGAGGCTCTGAAAAGGTGGTCAGAAAGTGGAAGCTGAGGAGTTCAATGCAGGGTACTGCACCTGGGGGGCCAGAAACCGGGCCAAGTGTACACACGGGGGATGCTACAAGTCTCGATGGCTAAGAGGGACCTGGGGGTGGTGGTGGATGTCAAGATGAACAACTCGGAGACTTGTAGGAGGGCAGCGCAAGGCCAACAGGATGCTGGGATGCATCGCTAGGGGATCACCTCAGAAGGAGGGAAGTGATACTTCCTCTGTATAACTGCTTGGTGAGGGCACTCTCAGTACTGCGTGCAGTTTTGGAGACCACACTTAAAGAGGGACATTGAACTCCTGGAGAGGGTCCAGAGGAGGGCAGCCAAAATTATTTGGGGCTTGGGGGACAGGACCTATGGGGAGAGGCTCGAAGAGCTAAATATGTACACATTGGAAGAGAGAAGGGACCTGGGGGACATGATAGAGGTCTTCATGTACCTGGAGGGGGTAAGTAGGGGAGGAGCAGTCCAGGTGCTTCGAAGGAAGGGGGGGGGCAACTAGAGGGCATGGGTGGAAGCTGGAGGGGAGGAGATTCAGGGGACAAAGGAGGAGGTGCTACTTCACTGATAGAGTGGTGGAGCTATGGAATGCGCTGCCCAGAGGGCTGATGGAGGCAGAGACAGTGGAGTGGTTCAAGAGGGGTGGGACAGGTACGGGGAAGGGTTCTGGAAGCAAAATCCAGTGCAGCGAGGATGTCCAGAACTGGGAAGGGAGAAGCCAGAGAGGAGGGACAGCAAGGTCAGCTCCCAGGGTGGGGGGCTGACCAAGCGACAGACAAACGAAAGACCGTTAGGCCTATTCTGCTGGCATTGTAGTATGTTAGCATTTTTCACTTTTTTGACCTATTATACTGCACCATCAGCCTTACCCTAGCTGAGTATATCCTACGTACAGGTTCTGTGCTCTTCACATTGTGTTTACCCATTTTACCAGTTTGCTTACTGCTTGCATTTTTACAGTCTGTTTCATTATTGCCCGATTTATGCATTACGACCTGTCTAGTATCAATGGTTTGCTCATTGCTAGCAACTGCTCAATCACTTTCATGTAGTTTGTTCCTTTAGTCCACTTAGCCATTCTTTTGCTGACTCCTACAAAATTCCTTTCTGGGTGTATCCACATTCCACATTTTGTCTCTTTAATTATAATGCACTGTAATTTAACTTGTGTTAAGCTCATCTGTTGGTAGTCTCCACCTACCTGCATATATTTACTCGTAGTCTGTGGAGTACATCTACGTTGCAGCCCTTACCTGCTTGTTGCTTTCCTATTTTGTAGTTACAGCCCAGGTCTGTTACCAGCTGTTACTAATTCCTGCTGATCTCTTGTCCAGCACAACTAATTTACTAATCTGTCTAGCTGTAATTTGCCTGCAGTTGTGCACTGTTTAATTACTGTGGTTGCTGCAGGGTATTAAATAAGTCGCAAAAATTGATTAGCAGCATTATGTATGAAAGTGCCAGTCAGCTGTGACCATGCATAGCACTTGACACAGAATGATTAGCAAAAATGTAAAAATATTTATAGTTTCATTAGTGTTGTCTGCTGTGCCATGCATGCACTTTAAAAATGATTAGCAGTCTACTGTTATGCATTTCTGGAAATTATTAGCATTACCATTCTGTTTTACTTGGCGTTTGATATGATATACCAGCAATTTAATACCCTGCGTAGATTGTTAGTTTTGCTCTTGCCTCCTTCTCCGGCTGCAGTGTCCCTTGTACTCCAGGCCTGCTCCATTTCCCTCCAATCCTCCCACATCCACCCTCCAACCTCACCCCCCTACAACCACCCCTCCCGTGCCTTCTCCCTCCTCCTATCACCCTGGTCTCCTCTTCCCTCCCTCAACCTGAAGTTTCTCCACTGTGCCAACCTCCCTCCTCACTGCCCCTCTTCTCCCTACTCTCCAACCTGCGCCATGGGTAGGAAGTATCAATCTATCCTTTTCCTCATTCTCCTGTTCTTCCTCCTGTCTGGTGATGTGGAGCTCAGGTCTGGTCTCTCCCCTTCCTTCCTCCCTCCCTCCGCTACTGCCAAGAGTCTTAGTGTCTTCCATCTGAATGCCAGGGCCCATCTATTTAAATTTTACCTCTTCTCCATCTGGCTTTAATTACAGTCTCCTAATGTCCTCTATCTCTGAGTCCTGGCTCTCCTCCAGGACTCCTGACTTAGCCTATCTCTTCCTGATTAGCATCTTTTCAGGCAGCACAGGAGAAAACGAGGAGATGTGGTTGCCATCTATGTACGCCAGAGCCTCTCATGTACTGTGACCCACCCCCCACGAACTTCTCCTAGTGGGGCTCTCATTCCCTTCCCCTGTACCTATATTCATTGCCGTTGTCTGTGCCTCTTATAAGTAGGGATGTAAGTTTGTCATTGCAGTCATACACGTCATTGATTCCATGATGTTTGATCTTTATTCAGGATTTCCATGACTTTCACTAGTGTCATCAGAATGTGCAATGATGACAGTGCACAACATTTACTACTGTTTACTAATGATTTCATGAACAAACAATGAGTCATTAAAACCTTATCCATGACAAACTTACATCCCTACTCATAAGATCTCACATTCATCCCTGGTTGACTGTCTTTCCTCCATCACCTCTCATTCCTTTACTGGTGAACTCATCCTCTTCAGGGATTTCAATACAAATTGGCTTTCCTCGTCCTGCAGATCTACCATTCACAGGAATGTATACCTTAATTTGTCCCAGGTTATTTCCGAACCCACCTGGCTCAGTCCCCACTGTGCCAACCATACCCTTTTGGATTAGGTTCTGAATTCCCACTCCCACCGCACTGTAGCAGTAGGGATTTTGCTGGATTCATTTAGTGACCCCTGCATGATGAATCTGGCATCTCACTTCCTTGCCAGAACACATGTGGTCCAGGTCTCTCCGGTTGGTAACTGTGCTCTACTGAGGGACCTCACTGCAACTGACTGGTCAGCCATCCTCTCTGCCTTGGATATTGATGTGGACTCTGCACTGCTACACTCCAAATTCCCCTCCTTCTGAGGCAGGCATGCCCCCTCAGGATATCAGAGTAAAAACTTCTCATTACTCTGGATTACCACCAAAATCATTGATCTGTCGAGTTCCAAGACCTCAAATGGGCCTGCTACAAATTATTCCACTCCTTCCTGATTTCATTTCTTACAGGGTTCAGAGGAACAACTGCATGAAGGCTACCCAGGCCACAAAATGACATTATTTCTTTCCCCTGTATGTACTTTTTTGTATTACATTTTTCTCCCAGTCCCATCCTCCGCGTCCCCAGCCTGGTGCCTGCATGTGGAGGGACACACATCAAGCTATGGGATGCCCCACCCTACTGGTCGGCTCCGTTTTCACCTATGCCTCCAGCAGACCTCCATCCGGTGACGGTGGGACTGCGGATAGGTAACCCCTCCCAGGAGAGAGAGCCAGTGCTAATCCTGCCCCCCATGCCAGCATCCCGAGGTCATTTCCTGAACCCCGGGTCACCAGTGCTCTTGTGAGGTAGGTGTCCAGCGCCTTAGCCCTCAAGCGCCACTGGGCTAAAATTACACTATTTCAAGGCCAACCTCTAGAAAACCTTAAAGGGGAACTGTCAGAATAAGAGCCTCACACCGAAGTGTGAGGCTGATACAATTAGCCCTTTGTGTGCAAAACACTTTACTTTTTTTAACCTAATAATCTACTGCACTGCAGTAGTACATCAGTCTAATTTCATTGATTTATAAGCTGACATTTCCTGTAACCAAATGCAGATTCCCCTACAGCTGACATCAGAGGAGGACTGCAGCAGTGGGAGATTCAATAGCCTTCAGTGAATGTCAGAGTCTTTATAAGCTGTAATCTTCTGTTTTCTGGTCTGCTGTTCTCCTGGGGCTAGATATAGTCACAGAGGATTGTACCAAGCCCCATGAGCACAGCAGGATGAGCAAACATCTGAGTTTAGCTTACAAACTCTTTTAACACGTATACAGCGGGCTATTGAATCTCCCAGCTCTGCAGTCCTCCTCTGTTGTCAGTTACAGGGGGATTCTGGGATTTCTGGTAACAGGATATGGAATCTTAGCAGCCAGCAAAATTAGCCTGGTACATGCTACTATATTGCAGTAATCATTAGGTAAAGAAAAGTGATTTTTTTTTTTTTTACACAAAGTGCAAATTAGAATTAGCCATCACACTTGGGTGTGAGGCTCTTATTGCTGACAGTTCCCCTTTAACTCTCCAGCTAAACTGTGGGATGTTATCCACTCTGTTCTTGACTCCCCTGCCCAGTCTGCTCTCCCAGTTCTTACGGTAAATGATTCACCTGTGTCCGACCCCTAACTCTGTTGCTGCTGACTTCCAAGTCTTGCACTCTCCGTTCTTCTCTCCTCTTGGCTCCTCTCCTTTCCCTCCTGCTGTCCTCCCCATCACTGCAGATTTCCACTTCCTTCTATCATCATCATCATCATCATCATCCAGGAAACTCCGCTTGCCATTTATTTATTTATTTATTCTCTGATTACAATACCTTTGAGTGCATAAGTTTTTTTTTTTTTACAAAGGCTCCATGTCAGTGGGAAGGGTGACAGACATACAACGGATGGTATTGCATAACATTTTGACAAAAAAGTATTTAAAATGACAATATGACATTACCATTGTAACTAAAATTAAAACTATGAATCGGTAAGAAATCAAAAATTGCCTAATAAAAGGAGGCAGCTCAAGGTGCTTTGTTAAATAGGCATAGGTAGATTTGGGTGAGCAAAAGTTCAGGTAAGTGAAGATAAACAGCGGAAAGAAGGTGGAGGGTGAGAGGGGGTGAGTTGAAAGAAGGATTGGGGAAGGAGGCAGGAAGTAGGGCAGAGCAGTTAGGGTGAAAGTGGTCATTCTCCGAGAAAAGGGAAGAAATAGGTACACAAGGATGTGTCAATACTGCTGAGGTAGTTTACTCCAGAGACTGCTGCCATCTTTGTTCTGCCAGTGTTCCTATCATTGGCTCTGCTTCCTGTGCCACTCCATCTATCTTCATGACTCCCAAGTTCAGTTGCAGACTCTGGCCTGGGTCCTCATACAAGCCTGCAGCTTTCTGCTCCCTGGTCATCTTCCAGCTGCACCTCATTGATGCTCCAACTGCGTGTGGCTCTGTTCTCTGTCTTTCCTACAGGGACTACTGCCATTTTTTGCTCTCAGTGTTTTTTTCATGAATTCTGTGCCTTCCACTTTGACTGCCTTCATGACATCAAGGTCTGCTGGCTCTGGCTCAGATCCTGATATAGGTTGTTGCCAGTCTTCCCCTCGTCAGTGCTCCTGCTTCAGTTTTACTATTCTGTGTTGTACTCCAGAGACGACAGCCTTACTTAGCTGTCGAGTTCGTTGTCCGCTCTGCTACTTCCTTCAAGCAGGCTCATGTTTTTCTGCTTACAGGCTGTTGTCGGGCTCCACCTTGTTGTCACTTCTGCTGCAGGTTTTATATTAATATGTAGATGTTTACAGACAGAAAAAGGCTCCTGGTCTACGCAGTCTGCCTGGTTGGTACCTCTGGGCCCTCACCAGTCTAGCACTGGCTAGACCTCTAGTGGATTAATCATCCCATAGTTCTGCTTGCACTGACCCCCTCCCGATTTGCTCCAGCCCTCCCACATCAGCCTGACAAGTCTTGTGTCAGTTCCCACCTGCTCTTAAAGCTGCCAGTTAGCAGATGGTTCCACTTTCCACCACCCTTTCCATGAAGAAGTATTTCACACATCCTTCCTAAATTCTGTCCGATGGTTTATAATTGTAGCACCCAGTGCTCCGGATAACGTGAGTACTGGCCTGTTGTACTCAACAGTTGTTGAAGAAATACTCTGTGCATTTTTTTGAGGAGTACCAGTACTCATCCTATCCCTTGGAAATGCTTCATAAATACTTTAGAAAGAGCTATTTTCATGTTTAAAGCACTTTTATTCATCAAAATTATATTTTACTCAGTATCAAATGTGGTGCATACATTTATCTTGAATGCCAAGGTTATGTGAAGCACTGGTAGCCTCTTGTGATGGACCCTCACTGAGCTTCAGCAGTTGCTGACTGTCCACCTTGTTTTATACCTTCAGGTACTTAAAGGTATCAGTCATCTCTCCTCTCTCCTGGCCTTCAAACGTTGGACCACCTTTCCAATTTGCCCAGGTCTCTTAGGTACACAAGGTCTTTGGAACCCCTGTACTGCATCTCTCCATAGCCATCTCTTGTAGATGCATGCCGTCTGCCTAGCCTTGCATGCCTTCAGGCAATTCCAACCCCAGGACCTCTCCTGCTCCAAACAGACACCTGTGTGGTGTATTACCTCAACAAGCACGGGGGCACAAAATTTCAGACACCATGCCACGAAGCCGTCTGTGTGGAAACAAGCTCTGGCTCTACTATATCAAGTGGCGGTCCACGCTCCAGGAGCCCAGAACGTCCTGGCTGATCACCTCAGCCGACATGCCTAGGGCCACTAATGGACCGTACACATGGCAGTGCTCCAGGACATTTTCCATCTCTGGGACACTCTGGTGCTTGACTGGTTTGCCTCACCGGACAGCCACAGGTTTCCACACTATTACTCAGTCATCCCGGATGAACAGGGCCACTCTCTGGATGCCTTGTCTCTCTCCTGGCATGGACGATTTTGATATGCTTTCCTTCCCGTCATGCTCCTCCAGTGTGTTCTCCTCAAACTACAGCTGAAATGCGCTTCAATGATACTAATCGCCCCCTTTTGGCCCCAACAGATCTGGTTTCCCCAGCTCCAGCAATTCTTGGTGGTGGATCCCTTCCCCCTCCCTCTGCATCACAACCTACTTACTCAGAACCGCGGGTCTCTCCTGCACCCAGCCTTCAGTCCCTTCAGCTAAATGTTTGTCTCCATTCACCAGGAAAACATATCAACAAATAGAAGCGTTTTGCCATGTGGGTGACTGGCAAGGCTCCCTTTTCTTGCCCTGTTTAAACCATCCTAGAGTACCTTGCTTCCTTTCCTCACAGGGGCTAGGCTATGCCTCCATAAAAGTCCATTTATCAGTAATCTCAGCCTTCCATGAACCCACTGGGGGTTGTCAGGTAGCCGAGCTGGACCTCTCTAAAATGTTTCTTAAGGGCATACTCCCCCTTAAACGACCCATTCGGAAACCAGTTCTGCCATGGGGCCTTAATTTCATACTACAGAAATTAATTCTGTAGCCTTTTGAGCTAGCTGCCACGTGTGACATGCGATTCCTGGCCTGGAAAACTCTGTTCCTTGTGGCTATCACCTCTGCTTGGCACATTTCAGAGCTCCAGGCTTTCATGTGCTACAAGCCCTGCCTGGTCTTCCACAAAACCGGATGTCACATCGTACCAATCCAACATTCCTTCCCAACTCTGAACCCAATCTATCCATTTGCCTGTCCTCTATTCGGATCATTCCAATCCAGGGGAATCGCTGCTCCACACTCTAGATGTTCACTGCATCCTGCGCTACTATCTTGGGCAAACCAAATCTTTTTGTCAGTCCAAACAGCTTTTTATCACCTTCGCCACTGGCAAAGAAGGCCTTCCCATAACTAAGCAGACCTTATCCAATTGGCTGGTCCATTGCATAACATATTGCTACACTAAATATAACAAACCTCTTCCTGGACCTGTACGTGCACATTCCACAAGAGCCCTCTCTACCTCTGCGGTGTATCCATAACGGACATCTGTGACACTGCCACATGGTCTACTGTACATACTTTCACTAAGCATTACAGTCTTGACTTAACCTTCAGATGCCCCACTGTCTTTGGCCATGCCATTCTGCAAGGCCTTCTGTCTTAACCACCCTTCATCCTCAACTGCTTGGAAATCATCCCAAGAGTATGACCTGCTGCAAGAGATACTCTTGAAGAAGACCATACAGTTTCGTACGTACTGTAACTGTAGACCTTCTGCAGGATCTCGTACAGCAGGTCACGTTCCAGCCCTCCTTCTCGGGGAGAGGTATATTGTGCTTCTATCCTTATTATTCCAATGGGGGGTACCTCTAGACCTCTCAGTTCCCATCGGTGTTCTGCTCCGTGAGCTGGTCGCCGGCTGGGAGCTGAGGCCACTAGGGGCTGCCCACTAATTTATAGACACAAATGGAGTGATGTCATTGTGGGCGGCCCCTGGTCAACACTGCTGGTGAAAGCTACTGTCGACAAGCACGCCCTTTGGTGGATACTCAAGAATATGACATGCTGCAAGAGATCTCTCTCTCGACTATCACAGTAAGTACAAAACTGTACTTTCTCTATGTGGCTTTGACACTGTTACGCATTACTGCAGTAAAGCGAATACATGTTGCCTTGCCAGATACTTCTGCTCACTCTGTGGTTTCCAGGCTCTGGTCATGCAAACTGGCTCCTGACTGCATGCCCTTGGCTTTAACGGCTTGGTTTAGCTTTAATGCTGCCCTTTCTGACCTTGTACTTTGTGGCTGTGGGTTCAGCCCCTCTCATACAGTGACTGTTCTCATCGTATACATCCTAAAACCTTGTCTGTTGTCCTGGTCATGCCATTTGGCAGTTTTTCTGTTTTATACACTAATGTGCATCCTTTGTAGGACTTGCAGGTTCTCCTTCCCTCAGTGTGGACCTGGAGGTTTCACTCCAGGTTTTTCCTGGTCTTGCAGCGGCTGAGTAGTATCACTACATTATGGGTCTGGGAGACCCCCTTTATTTTAGCTTGTCATCCTAGTGTTTCAATAGGAATTCACTTGACTTCATAAATTAAAAGGCCAATCTTGTTTTCAAGAGAAGCCCTAGTATTGCATCATATTTGAGTTTAATTTTATGGTTATGTAATTTAATTATAACTTCATAATTAGAGGAATAAAAGTGAGGATAAATACATAGCATATATATGGCTTTGCAGTGAATGCTCCTCCCATATGCGACGATTGCAGACTTTTTTTCCATACCTAGTAATAATCTGTTTCTCTAACTGAAAGAGCTTGTTCCAAGTTCCCAAACTTTGCCGAAATGACAAGGCTACATCAGCCCTTGCACAGTTTTGTGGTCTGATGTTAATGTATTATTGGAATTGGGCCTAGAACGAGGAAGAAGGGGCATTTTAAACTGAACCTAAGCCAAAGACCTAATGTCTGAGAAGTGGACTGAGCTACACAGATACATCCTGTGATCCTGAATGTGAAACACCATTTTCGTATGTCACCAGACCTAGAAGTCTGGAGGGACCAGGTCAGGTCACAACAAATTCAATATCTTCAGTATCCAGCCCCATGGTGATAATTCTGTTAATACCACAAATGTTACTCTTTCTCCAGTGAGGGCTAGTTCTATGCTATTCAACAGCAAGTAATCAAATGCTAGAGAGATTGTACCACTATCAGCCACATTGAGACCTTGCAGCCTAGGATTATAGAATTAAAAACCTAGTCAGATGAGCTTTTCATTGTCTTTCTCAATATGGATTAGGCCCTTCACTCTCTTGTATACCCCCCCCCACTGCCTCCCAAATTTAGTGATCAGAGTAGTATACTGTAGCGCTGTAAGTTGAATCCTTCTATTTGCAGGCCTGGTGCTGTTTAAGCAGTTGCACTGTGCAGCCATTCCCACACTGCTCCAGCAGTTTATCCCAGTATTGAGTACAGATGTGGTGGAGACCCATCTTCATGGTGAGGGTAATCCACAGCCATCTAGTTGTGCCAGTCTGGCGTCTTGGTAGCAGCACGCAACACTTTGGCCCTGATGGAGCTCAGCAACCCTTCAGGAAAGCAAACTTTGAGAGGCAGTATAGCGTTGTGGTTAAGAGCACTGAGCTGCAACCCTGGAGTGGTTTGAAGCCCACAGCCACCACTTACATAATGTAGGACTATGAGCAAGTCACTGAACTTCTCTGTGCTCCCAGGATGCACCTGGAAACAAGCCTCAGCGTAGTGTGTCTTTCCTAACTGAAAATCTGCACCTAGTTGTCCATCACCTTGTTAACCTTTGACAGTAGCGGTATCATACTTTACATACCAGTGCCTCATTTTTGTACAGCAAGGATTTACTACCTTTCCTTGTCAAGCACTGTATGCCAGCAATGTTATATTTTTATTAATTTGTTACAGTAGTTCTAAAATGTTTTTTCTGTACTATTTTGCACTTTATTCTTCATTATGAGTGTGATGATAGCCAGATACCTTTTAGCTCCACTGTAAGTATTAACCCCCACTGCTGTTTGCAATGCTGCACATTCACCAGCAGGGGCCTCCTGAGGAAGCTCTACAGAGCGAAGCGCTGGGGCAGTGCAACATGGTCTGTGACTGACCTTGACCCTGTTTGGAGACGCATTTTGAAATAAATCGGGGATCATTTATTCAGCAGTTGGTCTCGCTCTTCTTATTTGGAAGCTTAACCTTTGCTGTGTTTTCAACTTGAGGCCTACTGAAGTTCTCCTTAGCAACAGTGTGTAGGTACATGTTATTGTTTCTGTGTTTATCTGTTGGCTGCATGCCGTGACCTGCACTACTCCTAGACCCAGAGCGCAGTTGTCTTTTGTACTGAAGTGGAGGTACTGCCTGTGGTCATTTATGAATCTTGATATAAAGGTATGGGTCCTTCATATCCAGTGCATAGAGCCAATCCCTCATTTGCTGCTGGGGCCTCAGAGCCTGAAAAGACACCATTTGAAACTTTTTATCTTTGATGAACAGGTTCAAATCTCTTAGGTCCAATACATGAAACAGATCTCCTGTCCAACTTGAGACGAGGAAGTAACAGGAATAGAATGTCTTGCATTTCTCTTGCGAGGAACAGGTTCGCTAACATGCTTTTGTATGAGTGTCTAAACCTCTGTTAGCAGAAATGACAAGTGGCCTGGAGAATAATGACAGGAAGGCAGTGGATGCACTGTAGGCATAGACAGCAGCTCCAGTGCATGCCCCCTTTCTACTGTTTCTGGTGCCCTCAATCTGTGGTGATTTTCCTTCACTTTGGTAAATGGAGGGAGATCCTCCCCCCTACCACCAGCACCCCCGAAGGTATTTGGGGGGGTGTCAGAAGGTACCTGGGGCAGCAGGGCCCCCAGGACCAATACCTTTGGTTGCCTGGGCATGGGCACCAGGAGGGAGGGAACCTGGGAGGGACCTCCACCATGAACTCGGGGCTGCTGATGAGACAGCCACCACAGGCTGCAGGCCTCTGAAAAGAACCCCTGCCATGCTCCCTAGAGGGCTGAGGGGGTTAGGGATTTAAGCAACCTTAGAGTTATCCTGGAGGATTGAAATTTACATACAGCTCTTTCAGCATCACCTCCAAACAATCTGTACTCCCTAAAAGGGGCATTAAGGATAGACTGGTGTACATCAGTGGCAAAACCAGCCAAACAAGCGGTGAGTATCTCCAAAGGCACACACCAGAGGCAGCAGCCTGTCCAAAGCACAGGAGGCATCATATGCAGAATGCAACAGATACTTACCAGTTGAAGCAGCTTTAAGCAAACTAGTCTTGGCATGGCTATCAGATAAAGACTATATAGTGGACATAGCAGATTTCTACAGGTTATTCTGATATTTAATCATATAGGTCTGGAAATTAGCTAATGTGAGTCCTAAGGATGCAGAGGTACAAGTCATTTTGCCCATAACATCCACTTTCCTGGATTCCTTGTTAGGAGGAAGGAGCACATATGTCTAGGTGCCCTAGTATGATCACGAGCAGCAATGATGACCACAGGCTCAGCCTCAGACTATGAAGCATAATAAGGCTTAGCAGACAGAGCAGGGTACTGCTTATCAGTTTTTCTGGGCACTGCAGACAAGGTATTGAGCCTGTGCCAAGCATTGAAAGTAGCATCCTCTAAGGCTATACTAGAGGTAGGACAATGGCTAGAGTAGTAGAACTCCAACCAGTTGCACATGGTGGAGTCCTCCTCCTCCTCCTGAGCAGCAAAGCCCATTGCACTTTGTGCCTGCTACAGTAATGCCTGAAAAGAGACATCCTCAGGTGGAGACCTGGTTGTATAAACCACAGTCTCTTCGCTACAAGAGGAGAGGGTGGAACTGGAGGCTTGACCAACCTCAAAGGATCATATTCTCCTTCTGCAGGCTCTAAATTCTCCTCCATGTTAAGGAGATTAGGATTATACTCCTCCTGGTCATCATCTGGAATGACAGTGGGGGGGTACAGGCACAGCCAGCGATGATGGCGACTGGGAGGGAGGAATGACAGCCATACACTGCGAAACTGTCTGAAGATGGTGCTGGCAGAGTATCCTGAGTTAATGGTTGCCATGTGCAGAAGCAACAATAACAACTGGTGAAGCAATTCTCAGACCATGACCAGCATGACCTGGGAGCCAATGAAGGGGCTGGGACTACAAGCGTCAATGACGTCGATGAGAGCTGCAGGACATCTATAGTAGGTATGGCACCACCAGAGCCAGACCCCGATTTTGTTGTCTCTTTGATGGTCAGGGGGCTGTAGTCATCATTGAAGTGGATGACGACAAGGACTTACCCTCCAAATGGAGTGGAGAACTTAGCCTCACTGGGGAAACAGGAACCTTGTCCTTTGTGGTGATGGAGGGTAGATGATGATTTCGAAGACTTGTCTTTTTTCTTTTTCTTGTCTCTAGACCTCGATGATTTTGTTGGCTAGAGCATAACTGAATGAAGGGGAGACTTCCTGGCAGCGGGCATCAAGCGAGAGGCAGAAGCCAGCTTGCAGCCTGTTGCCCTGGCGACTGTTTCCATGGCCTTCTTGACAATGAAGGTTTCCAGAACCTTCTTTGGGGTCCCTTTGTGACCTGGATAAATCCTTGCAGAAATCATAGGCCATCACATTGTAAGACAACCCCAGACAGCAAACACAAACTGTGTGAGTGTTGTTCATGTAGCCGCAGGTACAAAACCTAAATAACAGTTCTTTTGACAGAGCAGAAAATGACAATGTAAAGTAAACAAGATGAATAGAAATTATTGGCAGATAAGGACCGCTAGGCCCATCTAGTCTGCCTGTAAGCCCTGTACTTGTATGCATTCACTGACCCTAAGTGATCAATGGCTTTCCATCACTCCCTCCCCACCCAATGTTCCCGTGTGCCTGTCCCAGGCATGTTTAAACCCGTCCATTGTGCTTGCCTCTACCACCTTTTGTGGCAGACTGTTCCAAGCGTCCACCACCCTCTCTGTGTAGAAAAACTTCCTTATGTTACCTCTTAATCTACCCCTCTCCAGTTTCAAGTAAGTTACAGAAAATAACAGTCGTTAAGACAATGGCACTGTTTTTCTGAAGGTCTGACAGAGGCAAGTAACCAGTTCAGGGGTAATTGACCAGTTCAGTGGAAATTAACCAGTTCCTGGGGCAGTTGACCAGTTTCACAGCCATATAACCAGTTAGTTTCACAGCCAAATAACCAGTTAGAAGTTCAGATACAATAACAGCTTTTTGCCCTCAATATACCCCAGTTGCCCTCTTTACCCCAGTGCTAGCTCGATTGTGGAGCCGCTGTAACTCCTTCCTCGGTCACCTCTATGGGCAGTCTGAAGGTGGAAATATTTAAACCCTTCCCCACCTATCTGACCTCGATCACTGTCCTGATGCTCTGAAAACCAACAGGGGTCCCCAGAATTAAACACCTGCTATCTGGGCTGCAGAGCCCCTCATTAATTTATCGGGAACTAGGGTATGAGAAGAATGTGCGGGGCACCTGGGTTGCTAACCCCTGTCTTTATTTTAGCTGGGCCCTCTTTAACATGACAGGGGCACTTTACCCTTAACTTCCTTAAAGGGAATTCTGTTTTGAAATGTTTATTTATACATCAGGGCCTGTTGCCCTTGGCTCCTCCCAGGGAACCTGCTTTGAATATTAAATTCCCTCTACAGGGTCTTTCTGCTCTAAGCCCCTCCTCGTGGGTATCACTACACCTAATAAATATTTATTTATTTATTTACATTCTGAATCATGGACCCTCCCCTCTATGGCTTCTGGACATTCCTAGACATGCCCTAGGTCTTCTAAACAATAAAAGCTTTCTTTTTACTTTAAAATCCAGGCGGTCAGCACCCAGCTGCTGGTGCTGCCACCAACTCACCACCCCGGCTCGGGGTGAAGACTAAGAGGGAGGTGGGAGGTTGCTGGCAGTGGAACGGACAGTTAACAGGAGGTGGGCACTATGACTGATGACTGGGGGCCTTGCAGGTCCTCTTCTATCTTCCTCTCTCCACAAATGCGGCTTCACGGCACCACCATCACTGAGGGACTGGACAAATTACTTTTATAGTTAAAAATGAAAATGGGGCCAACAGAACCCACACTGTGGTCCAGGGAAGTCGCCTCTTCTTTCTTCTGGTAACCGCCTACTAAAGTCGCTGCACAACTACTGGGACCCAAGCGATTGCCACAGGGGCTGCAATCTAACTAGGTAAGCCCAGTGGGTCTCTACTCACTGTCTACGTCATCCTTCCACCAGATCCAGCTACAACTACCACACAAAATAAGCCTTTTTTTGAAACTTACACTTGGGGTTCTTAGTTCTGAACCCTGATTTTCTGCCACTAGCCTCCGGCTTAATTTTAAACAATCACACCATGTGCTGAGCGGGAACAGCAGTCCCAGTGCATGGGTGACCATGGCTCATGCTACCTGGCTGTGTGGGGGGGTACAAACCAACTATAGCGGCCCCAGCACACTACCCTCTGTCTGCCCACACTGCCTTATGAGGGGCATATGTTTGTTTGTTTTAATTTCTGTTGTGATCCCCGTACTTTAGGGCACTAGAACAGAACTCTGAGTGTGGTTCCGATGGGTCAGAACCTCGTGTTTAGCATTCTGTAGACAAATTTTGGCACAGTAAAAATACCAAACTGCTGCTTCCACAAAGTGAACTGTACAAAGTATTATAAAAAGAATACAACTGAAAACCATTTTTTACATCAGTGTTTATTCGGGTAAAGTTAAGTATGGATCATTTAGAGGTATGAATGTGCGTTTTGTAAACAGGAACATAATTAACAGCTGCCAGTTAGCACAGATTTCCTGTCCCTTTTAAACAGAGCGGCTTTGTAAGGTTCTCCTGCAGTGAGATCCTTGGTCCCGGAGGGACCCATCATGCTGTGCTCCCTGAGCCCGACTAGATTTACCGTCTATAGTTGTTTTTCTACCGCCTCCCATCACAAGTACAGCTGCTGCATCTAGAGCTGTAAAAGCTATGTATGTCTTTCTGCACTTTTAAGGTACTTTTTCTTGAAAATGAAATACAATTTTCTTATTGTAAAGTTAGAAATGAGATATTTCCAGGAGCTATCTTTCTGTGTGACCAGACACTTTGCACCCCCCCCAAGAAAAGGGCAGAGGATTATGATGTCAGGTCTTGACAAGCAGACAGAGCCGGTGAAGTCTAGAGGTCTGTAGCATTTTATTTATGTTAGCGTAGATAAACGAGGACTCAACTAAATAAATTATATGAAGTAGCTCAGTTTTGCGTAACAAATGTTTCTCAGAGTTTCTTCTGAGACATCGAGGGCTTTTTGAAATTGATTGGTACTGTTTAGTAACAAGATGATACAGTAATCTGACCACAGGTATATGGCGCCTTTAAGAAAGTAGCTTAAAAAAGGATTTATTTCAGTTAACACTTAAGGGTCTTCCTAGCTGCTGCAACTGATGACATCATTCCATCTAGATGTCTGTGGGCCAGTGTGTCTATAGTTAACACAGATGGAGGTTGAATGATCCATTTGCAGTTATGATGACACATGAAGAGCAGGCCCCCCTCCCCCTCCTTTTACAGTTGTGTTTCTGCCATATGTGAAACTTAATTTACGAAGAGCCGTTCAGCCCAGCAGCTGTTCGCAAGATGCAGTAGTAATTAGAACCTGTTATCTACGGTGGTTTGGCTCTTTGTGTTTCTCCTTCTCGTGACATCTCATTTCCTTTCTGCTTTGAATTTGTTGGACAGCCGTTCTCTTGATTTGGAAGCTACCATGACAGCTGATGATGTGCCGCTGCACTAATTGAAGTCTGCAAGATGAGACGAACTGGATTAGAAAAGGCTGGGAGGCTAGTTGGAGCAGCGAGTGGTTTACTCAGCTGTCACTCCACACTTGGGAATCACTGCTGAAGGGTAGCGTTTGAAGCCTATGGGTTTGGTGATTGTGGACTCATTTCAGCTCCTAGTAGCTGTGCACAAGTTTCTCCCAACAGCATACCGATCAGTAAGTCTTCCTGGCAACAGCGGTGCTGCAAGACCACTTCCTCCTCATCCTGTGCTGCTGACAGATCTCCACTGTCCCCCCTTAATCACCTGTGAATGTGCTAGATGGAAGCAGTTTTTGTAAAAAGTCAATTAAGGCACTGCACTCTAAGGCTCCGACTACACTACACTACACCACTCAGGCCAGGTAACTGATGCAAACCGTTACGGCCGGGGAGCAGTGCAGTGTGTCCACACAGCGGCAGTGTCCATTACAGGATCGTTACCGCTGGTCCACACTGCGGGAGCCGGGCGACCGTTATGGCGGCACCCGATCCCACAATGCAGCTCGCACTGCACTAGGGGACTGGTACCACACATCCACACGACGGCCGGTAACGTTACCGAGCAGTAACCAGTTCATAACCGTTGTTGAAACCATTTCATATGTGGTTTCAACAACTGTTACAATGCCTTCTGTAACATTACAGGTGTAACGCAAACTGTTGCAGTAATGGTTTGGGCGCCTTTAATGTTAGAGGCATAATGGACAGGGCCTAAGAGGGCTACTGAAGGCAGTTCATTGTTGGGCAGGATCAAACCAAGGAGTCCACATTGGACGTGGGGTGGTTCAACTAATTCACATTGTAACATGACAGAAATTAGCAACCACAAATAATGGCAATGGATTGGACTAAATATACCACGTGATGAAAGTTGGAGCGGATTAATCACTGGTAATGCCCGCCCAACACAGCATTAATTTTTATTAATCACCACTCTAACTTGCACCACCGATAGCTGTCACTGCAAATAACGCCAGACATAATGTCAGGAGGAAACGCTGCTTGAACTCTCACCCACCCACCCACCAAAAGCCAGTGATGCATGCAACACAACGAAATAATAGCAAAACAGGAGGCAGTATAGCGCAGTGGGTTAAGGCTCTGAGCTGCAAATCTGGAGACCTGGGTTTGAATCCCACAGGCCCCTAGGTGCATACTGTGTGACCCTGAGCACGTCACTTAATTTCCTCGTGCTCCCAGGTTGCATCTGCAAACAAGCTTTCAGCTTAGTGTGTCTCACCTGGTAAAATAATTGGTAAAAAAACAAACAAAAAAAAAAAAAAACAGGATTTTAGACAGTACACAGTAGAAGAAGTAGCAATGCAAGGCAGTGAACCCACCTTTGACATATGCGGGAACCCGGGAATTCCACGATGGGTAGACAGTGTGGTAGTTAATACCAAAAATGTATCGTGAGTTGAAAGTTAATATTGAACACTCCCACAATGCACCACAGCACACAGCATTGTCGACGGCGGAAAAGCAGCATCTCTGTGCAGCAAGCCAATTTCCAGGATTTCGAACGAGCGAAACATACTCAAAGGAATGGTAACAAGATTAATACCTCCTAATACGTAACAAATGTGCATGAAATATTTCCAGTCTGTCAGCACACAACTATGTAACCAAGTGTCTTGTGCTGCACTGAAAGCCGTGTACTGTATTACTGCAAGACGTTTCTAATTAAACAGATTTATAAAAGCATAACAGTGTTCAGTGTCCCTGTATTTAACACAAGCACACATCAACAGCTGTACTTACTGTCATGTTACAAGCACATTAATCCCCTCTGACGTCAGCTTCAACTGTGGATAAAAGCATGGTTAGGTGGTTGTGAGGCACTCGGCCTTCAGCCTCATGCCACAGCCTCCCTCCCAAGCGCCTGCATGAATTCCCCAGTAGACGCCTCCTTCATCTGGGATTAATGCTCACTTAGAGCTCTGATATGATAACTTAACAGACCACCTGCTTCCCTGTTGACAAAGTAAGGAAATAGCCAATTTAGGCAGAAAGAAATGTGTAACTTCTTAAAGGTTTAACGGGGGCACTGGACTCTGACATACTACTTTACTTAAGTGAAAATGGAATACTGCAGGTTAGGGAAGAGGAGCTACTTGTCTAGCATGGATTTCGTTACAGATGCCCCCACCCCCATGATATGGGTAGGGGTATCTAAAATAAATAGGCCTTTGGGTTTGGGGTGGGTTAAACTGGGGTGGAGAGGCATTAAAAGATGGTGCTCCTCCTGGTGCCATGGCCAGGAACCCAGCAACTGTTGTTTTTTTTTTTTTTGTAACTGGGGAAGTTTGGGTGGGGTGGAGAGTGGGAGATGACTGCGGTGGGAGAGGGGTGGTGTGGGACTAGCCCTGGCCGCCTGGGAAGGTCTATAGGATTTTGAGCTTCCCATTTGTACATATTTCACATTTATTTTGGTTTACAGGGCTCAGTACCACAAATAATGGAAAACAGTCGGTATTCAGTACCATGTGCCCCATTATTTGTGATATCAGGAATTAATATTTGTCACTTGAACAGCACTAGCTCCCTTTTTTTCATTTTCGTTTTATTATAGGTTAAACCGTTAAGTAAAAAACTCATTTAAAATGATGACCCAGGAATCTGATTATACAAAACACTACACATAGTTCCACCTATACACACTTAGTACAAAATTTAAAATGACAATACATTTTATAAAATTAATTCATTCATACTTCCATCAAGTTATAGCAGCACAACAGTCTTGTTGCCTACGTCATATCCGTGTTACCTACATCACATCCTTGTAGCCTATGTAATAGCCCCTTGACTCCCCTTGGGTGTTCTAGGGCCCTTAGGGTTCACTCTGCACACACACCTCTGAGGGGGCGGCATGGGTTCTCTGGTGAGTAAGATATCTGGATAGGAAAATGGCACGGTGTCTCCACCTGGGGTAGTTATAGGAGACACCTGGGGATACATTTCAGGTTGTTACCCCTCAGGAAAATACAGTAACTGCCCCCACAGTACCTGCCTTGATTACTGCAATGCCCTCTACCTAGGGCTTCTGGGAGTTGATATCCGTCGCTTGCAGCTAGTGCAGAACGCGGCAGCCAGGCTTCTGACTGGTACATCCAGGACTAGTCATATTGCGCCTGTGCTGCACGAACTGCACTGGTTGTCTGTACAGTGGTGGATTAAGGTTGGTTTATTGACCTATAAAGCCCTACATGAACAGGGACCCTGTTACCTGCAAGAGCTTCTGACTCCCGCCCACTCTGATCTGCCAACGATGGAATGCTAGAGATTCCCAGGGTTCGGTTAAAAATAGGTGCACATGCTTGACCGTCTCAAGTTTCAAATCTGAGTTTAAAACCCACCTTCTTCGTTTAGCATTTCCTGACTGTTTTTTTAAGGTTTGTTGCCGTCTATGGATATTATGATTTTTAAACTGTTTTAAAATGATATGAGATTTTATGATTGTAAAGTGCCTTGGCTTTGGAAAGACACTCAATAAATAAAGTTTTACTTACTGTGTGTGAGGTAAGTAAGTAACAGAACACACTTTGCAGTGACCAATAAATAATACCGGATGGGTAACATAAACCAACTGCAGTATTTATTTTGGGGAGGAGAAAAAAGGGGAACTATCACAACAGTAATTACACAGTATTTCTCACCTCCCTCCTGCGGGTGCACCTGACTTTTCCCCAAATGGCAATTTCACAGTATAGTCTAGCTGTAGCAGTGGGTGTACCACACTGAGGTGTTAAGAAGGTGACAGTGGTGGCTTGAGCTAGGAAGCTGTGTTGGGGCCCGATAACTGTTAAACGCAAACAACTCTGCAACTTTTCTGCTTGTGTGCAGCTTGGAAATTTGATGCAGCCAACCCCGGACTTAACCCCTCTGAGACTTCACTAGCTAGCTGTCTACAGAGGAACTCCCCAGAACTGCAGTCGAGGGTGCCCACAGTTCAAGCTTCAAATGGGGGTTGCAGAAATAGAAACTTGTTTCATGATACCGTGCTGGTATCAGAGGTTTGCTGGTGGTGCACCACAGTAGCAGGTTACTGGGAGGCAGCAGTTGGCTGAAGAAATGAAGAACGCTGGTCTCACCTGTCCGGCCTTTCCAAATTTCACCCCTGGGGCCTTTGTATGCGGACCTGACAGGCCTCTCAATGTCATCTTTGCTGGTCTTCGTCTCCATTGGTCTCTCTGAGGGTCTGAGGACTAGGCAGGATACATGTCCCTGAGACTGGCTGCTTGGCACACACTTGTTCTCTAAAACAGCAAAGTAGCTGGGGTTTGGATCAGTCTCTAGCCCCCAGCACGCACATTCTGTCGTAGAACAATACCACATCGTCGAAGAACACTGACCCTAACAAGGGGAACTTGAGTTGCTCAGGCTTGCTGATTCCCTGCTGCGATCATTCTGTTACTGTTTGCACAACTACAGTCTCTGCTCTCAGGCTGCAAATATTCAACCTGCGTACTCACAGCCACTGATGCAGATCTTGCTCTGGGAGAATCTCACACAGCTCAGATGCTTCTTCCTTTTAGATGCTTTTCACAGTCGCTCTGCCTTGGTTTTAAATGCAGGACCAGAAAAGGCTGTTTGACCTGTGGCAGGCTTTTGGGTTAGGTAGCCCACACAGTCTCTCCTGCTCTCTCATCTCCTCTGGATCTGCGCTGGGATTCAATGCAAAGGTGCAAAATAATGCACCTGGGAAACAAAAACCCCAAGGGAAGATTACACAATTGGGGGGGGGGTAGTAACAAAAAAGGAAAGGGACCTGGGGGTAATCATATCAGATGACCTTAAGGTTAGCAAGCAATGTGAGAAGGCAGTTGGGAGAGCTGGGGGCATACTGGGATGCATAGGGAGAGGCATCACCAGGAGAAAACAGGAAGTTGTTATCCCTCTGTACAGACAGTTGGTGAGACCCCATCTGGAGTACTGCGTCCAGTTCTGGAGACCCCATCTCCGCAAGGACATAGACAGGATAGAGGCAATCCAGAGGAGGGCAACTAGAGTGGTGCAGGGTCTGCAAGAGAAGCCATACGAGGAGAGACTAAAAGAGCTTAATGTGTATACCCTTGAGGAAAGGAGGGAGAGGGGGGACATGATAGAAACGTTTAAGTACCTCAGTGGAATCAACAAGTCCAAGAGGGTAGCATCTTTTAGAAAAAGAGACGTGCAAGTACAAGGGGACACAATTTAAAGATAGAGGTGGGGCGGTTCAGGGGCAATGTGAGGAAGTATTTTTTCACAGAGAGTGTAGTGGATGCATGGAACAGCCTTCCTGAGGAGGCTGTGGGGTCTAAAACTGTGGGAGAATTCAAGAATACATGGGACAGACATAAGGCAATTCTTGTAGGGGGTAGGAAGAAATAGGCTGTTGGTTATCTAGGATCTGCAGCTTATCCAGTAGGTAGGAAAATGGGCAGACTAGGTGGGCCAAGTGGTCCTTATCTGCCGTCAAAGTCTATGTTTCTATGTTTCTATCTATGTTTCTGTGGATCCTCTTGCTGATCTCCCTTCTTTGCGGTCTGCTGGTGGTATTTATAGTTTTAGTACAAGTCCCACTCTGATTGGCTGTGTTTTTCCCGGGCTTTTTCCATGCCCTATGAACTTTTCCCAGAGGCCCCCCTGCTGTTAAAGTTCCTGGGGGGCTGCCATTATTTGTTTACATTTTGCCCCACCACAGCACCTTATGTTTTAATTAGATGCCCTTACGAGGGCAGAAAACCTTTCCTCACATGCCCGCAGGCGTTCCGCTATCAGATCCTGGCTCAGCTGTCTGCCCTGGAGCATGATTTCTTTTCACAAGTGCCCACATTGGATAACATATTGGAGCCATGGCTCCTTTAACTTTAGTCTTCGCCAGCTGCACTTGCACAGGAGGCATATGGTGGCCTATTGTTCATTTACATTCGTTAGTCCAGGTTTCTGCTGCTCCCCGGACTGACCGACATGCTCCCCCAAAATTCCCAGCTACTATGGAAACTGGATTGGGACTCTGCCCCCTCTCTACATGGGGCTGACAGCCAAGGACATCAGCAGCCACAACCACAAGGACTAAAATGGGGCACCATGCCCGAATCCCTCCAGGGCCACTTAGGGGACACCACGGGGCAGCAGCAGGGCCGTAGCCCTCACAGGTAAGCCCCAATTAAGGGAGGGAGGCTTATACCTGCATTACCACTCCACACTCTCGGACATTATTTGGTGTTGCTGTTATTTTCTTGAAAGAGGCCTTGAACTGAGTGACCGTATAGATGATATAAGACTGAAACCATGAAGCATGGCTAGTTGAAGATCCAGCGCACATCCTGTGAATAAGGGGAAGTTCAGTATTCATTTTACTGGTACTTGGAAAACCTTTGAGCACAACTGCTCTTTTTCAGAGTATATTAAGGAATAGAAAGTCATTCTAGACCCTCCCCTTACTGCTGTTTGTTGATGTTGTAGTGTTTGAGAGTACATGTAGAACCAATGATTTCCTGTTTTGAAAAATGGCCAGTTCTGTTTGGCAAAACCTTAAAATCCATTTGTGCCTTTTTTCCCCAACATTGAGGGTAAATCAGCATGTGTTGTACATAAATGTGGCTTAACATGGAGGGGTTTGCTCTAAAAGCTGTTGCAAAGTGTTTTTTTAATGAAAAAATAGACTCCCAAGTGCTGGTTTAAGAATGACAGATTCAATTTTTCACTAGTGTTTTCTGCTGAAAATGGAAAATCATTGGCTCTCTACACCGGAGGCAATGGTAGTGACGAACTATATAACGTGGGATAAAAACTGGAAGTGAGAGTCTACTCTATTTGTTATAATTTTGTGGCCCCCCCCTCAACAATTGGCGGTGACATATCAGCACTTCTCCTTTTGGCTGGGAGAGTGGGCAGGTATCTGTCTTTACAGCTGAAGACAGTGCTACTTCTTGGTTAGCAAGTAGCGGGGTGGGGGATGAACAACTGCCTTCATAACTAAAGTCTGTGCCACTCCTTGGTTGGTCAGTAGGGGGGGTGAGACTGCCTTCCAGCTGAATCAGTCCCACGGCTTGGCTGGGCCGGTGGGGTGGGGGTTATGAGCAACTGCATTCACAGCTGATGTTACACAGCTGACCTCATCCTGGGCTCTGGCGCTCAAGCGTGAACTCCAGTGGGCAGGTTTTAAGAGATCCTAGCTGGCATCTGTAGGACTCTGGTACAAACATTCCAAACCAAATTGGAATTTATTATTTTTTATACTTTATTTTTTTGTTTTGCTAGCAACGAGCCTGACGTTAAAACCTCCTTCTGTCTCCTGAAGTTACCTTTTCCTGCCTTTAGAACCCCTGTCAATTACACTCATTTCCTCCCTTTGCTCATTTCTAATTATGACCCCTCTCCTGAACCAGTAACGTGCCACTTATCCCCACTTGGGGAGGACACTAGATGGGAGCAGCCCTCTTAGATGCGTGATCAGAGGGAGGAGGTGTGCCAGGCAGTCCAGTGGGACATGGTGGGATGAAGGGACTTCATGTGTCCCAGGTCCACCCATTATATTTTTCACCCTGTTACCCCATCCTTATCCCTCACAGGACAAGTTCCTGTGGAGCAATGAGGTATTCCACCTATCGGGCCGTCAGTGGGTAAGTGAACCATGCCCCTCCTTCTGAACTTCCCTGCCACTCTTGGTATGTGACACTTGCATGTCACAAGTCAAGTGAACAGACTGCGACCAAGTAAGGCCACTACATAAGGGACCACATGTTCTCTTACAACACTGCCTCCTTCTTGACCACTGGGGAGGTGGTGTATCGGAAGGTGGGACCTCCTCGTGGAGGCAGGAGCCATCCAAGACAGGTGCCGGAGGCACACCTGCTGGTGGACACAAGGAAAGTAGAATAACTAAGTTCTGCTGATGCCAGCTGTGAAATTTATTTTTGTTGGTGGCTGAACGTTCCCTTCATGAAAGAGACTGAAATATCTTTGTTATATTCACACTGCCAGTGGCTCAATAGGTTGAATGCTTGCCTCTGGTGCCGGAACATCAGAAAGTCGTGGGTTCTAGTCCCATAAAATGACCTTGGGTTAATGTTTCGTACGGATGATATAGTATAGCACTGAGGGGTGCTGCATTGCTGAGGTGCTATCATTCAGAGGAGACATTAAACTGAGGTCCCTTCTGCCCATCTCTGGTGTCTGTCCAGGTGAAAGTAAAGATTCCACGCCCTTACAGTAAGAGATGGGGATTTTCCTGTATCCTGACCAATACTGGAATTCCTTCTTTCAGTGAAACAGGCCCATGTAACCCAACTGTTAGGATCCATCTGAAATGAGCTGCCCTAACTCACTGTGCCTTTCCTGGTCGAACAGTACACATAAAGTATACATTGAGTTTCTAGCTGAGTAGGCTGATGGGAGCTTGTTGGTTTCGGCCACTTTGGAGAGCCCTGGTCCGACAGTGTTGTTTGTCTCTCTTTGCCTGAATTTCTTGGTTCTGCTTGATTTAGTGTTTTCACTAGTTTGTACTGGCTTGTACGTACTAGATGATGGCAGGAGGTGATACATTCCCCCCCCCCAAATTTTGAACATTTGGATGACGCACTGCTTCATAATTCCCAATAATGAAGGCACTTACTTCTGTTTTTCAGGGCTGGTGTTTTCTAGCACGGCTGTGTGACAGCCCTTGCCTCCAGCTGTGCCTCGGCATCTTTGATGGTATTATTGTTCCTGACTCCGTTTTCTGATGCTGTGAAGCGTTATGCATTTGCTTGGGGGCATGTAAAGACACACATCTGTCAGCTGAATGCAAGTATGGAGAAAAACCTCTCACCCTATGCAGCTGTGTGCTATGGGGATGCAAAACAAGCAACAAATACTGCTCATGTCTAGAAGCATGCACACAAAGTACAGTCTGTTACTGAATTTCATGTTTGACTTAGATTTATTTATTTATTGAAATCTCGGATTACAACCTTTGAGCTGGAAGCTTGTTTACAAAGGTTCCACGTCATGACAAAACAGGGATACAGTGGTTAAATTTATACAAGTGAAAACAGTGTTAACAAAGAAAACAAACAGGCAATTCAGATACAGTCGTTTAACCTGTAGGATTATAAAAGTACAGATATTATGGTACAGTAGATGCAGCAACAAAATCACATGTAATGTTTAAGTGCACTAATAATGCAAGGCAGGAGAAGGAGAGAGGACCACGGATGGGAAGGGACTGGTAGCGGGGGGTGAGGGGAGGAGAGGGATAGTGAAGGAAGGACTAAGAGGGGGGATGAGGGAGGACTGGAACAACCAAGTAGGCCTTGTTACAGTTTAGCCGATGAGGACAGTAGATAGATGGGGGAGCAAGGGGGATGAGGGGGGATAGTTACGTTCGTGTTCTGACTCTTTCTGACATGACCGGAACAGTCATGGAGGCAGTGTAGTCTACTGGTTAAAGTATTAGTTTTGGAACCTAGAGATCACAAGTTCAAACCCTACTAGAGCCCGAATACTCACTGTGCGATCTTGAGCAAGTCACTTAACCTCCTAGTGCTCTAGTCCACCCAATTGTGAAAAATAAGCTGTATCCCAATGAAAACAAGATGTTGCATCTCATCTGGGCTATCCTAAGTAAATATAGTACATTGTGAAACAAAATAACATACAGAGCACTGGAAATGTGAGGGGCAGTGTGTAGTGCACTCATAGGTCTCGCCAGTCATGTAGAATGGGATATATGGTACATTCTAAAGGGAAGGGGTCTTCTGTTATGCGCTTCAGGATGTGGTATATAAGCAGTAATCCCCGACAGAGGAGGGCTATTGCCGATGGTTAATGCCCGCCGAAGGTTGGTGCGTATGGCGCATGCGGTGCTTCAACCACCCACTGGGCGATAATCCGCGGTAGAGCCCAATTCTGAGGGGATTATGCGCTTGTAACATGGCAAGTGCAAAAGACAGATTATGCTAACATTCCTCCCTTCACAGCACACTACAGGTGCTGAGATCTACAAATATTTTTTTTAAACTATGCTGCACTTCCTTGTTTGCTACAGACAGCTGTCCTCGACAAACGCATGTTCTTCCTGGTAATGGCAAACTAGTATTTATATAGTGTTGAGTACTTTAAGAAGACCTGCCGGACGCATTCTTGCTCTGACACAGTCAGCAACATTATAATTCTCTGATTCTTGATGACACTTTTAGTGCTTTGTGTGAGAGGTAATATCCCGATGCTGCATTACACTGCTGCATCCTGGGACACTTTTAAACTAACCGTTAATACTCCTAAGTATAAACACACTCATTTCTGTTCCTTTCCTTTCTGTCTCTGTTGATGTAACAGTGCTGCGTGCACTCTCAAAATTCCTTTTACATACCGCTGCAGTTTGCCACCTCGACTACTGGCTCTGAGCTTTCCGAGCCACTGATCGCTCTGGTCGATGGCCGAAGAGGATTCTACCGCTACACCACCAACGCCATCTACAGGTACACATAGACACTACCAGAAATAAATTTTAAAACATACACTGCCTCTCTATATTTTGCATCGCTCACAATAATGGGTTACACTATCTGTATCCTATGATGCAATTAGCGAGCCGGGCTGTACTGGTGGATTAATAACTCGCTCGCTTTTGGTTACCTGATGCCTTTCGACCACTCTGGTTTCTCCATTTACCTATCATGTTTAGAGCCATGTTACAAGGTGTGTTAGAATAGAAACATTCTGAAAAGGAGGGATCCTTTGTGCAGTTTGTGTGTGTGTTACCTCCATGAGATGGTAGCCCAAACGGGAGCTATAATAAGGGCCTCTATACACACATACATGTCGCACTTACATTTGTAGCAGTGTCTGGAAAATGGCTTATCCGATTACCACCAAACTTGATAACATTGACGGTCAGTGGTATGAGTTCCACCAAGAGCATATTGATCACAGTGGTCTCATTATGCAATAATACACTATGGGGCGTTGTTTGTGCTTGCTTTACCACATGGCCAGGAGCGTAATAAGTCACGAGTCCGCAGACTGAGTGTCTTCATCCCCTGGAAGTGTGGTAAAACCAGCCCAATCAACACGGTGAAGTGTCTTATTGCTCTTATAAAATGTATTCTAGTATGGTATTGTACGTCATTGTAAGGCAGTGTAATAGAATGGGGAATACTGTACATCTAAAAGGGAAAGGTAATCGTTGCAGAGCTGTTTGTGATACCTCTGCCGTATAAAACGGGACATTAGCAGATGGGACTGTTAAAAGAAAATACAAATTTAAAGGGGATGAAAAGTTTTATTTATTATTTATGGTAATTCATAAACTATGTGGGTGGGAACACTGTATATAAGTTAATAGACATCAATCTCATGGTATAGTGGCATCATCTCCAAGTTTGGACTCGAGGACTGCAAAACGGAGTGGTTCCGTCTTCCCAAATGGGTGCAAGACGATGCTCTTATGAGACCCATCCCAGTATCCCTAGTAACATATTGTAAATCACAAAAAAATACAAGAAGGAAATTAACACAATTTTACCTTAAAATTTGAAATTTTTATTTAAAAAATGTATCAAGTTATTCGACACTCCCTTCAGTGGTGGAAACATCCAAGCAGTGTGCAGGAGAGCAGCAAAGGCGGCAGCGGACAGATTGTGCCTCCGCTCCAGGATGTGTTTACCAGGCGACAAAGATAAATATATATATATATATATATATAACTACAAGCTTGCAAAGCCAGCAGCCAGTGTTCGCATATGGGTCGGCTCCTGCGGCTGTGAACTAGGAGATCTGGGCTGGAACTGTACCAGAATCCTAAAGAAAAATAAAAACTTTCATTCTCCCAGAAATTGCAGAGAGTTAGCTGGCCCGGTGATGCAAAGGGCTGAGGCGCTGGATGCCTTGCCTCGCACCACACCAGTGACCCATGTTCAGGAACGAGCACGGGCCATCGGGGGTTGGCAGTGGAGGAGAAGGATTAAGCATCCGAGGACTGCTCTTCTTCTTCTCCGGGCCGGGGGGGGGGCACCAGCTCTCGGTGTATGACTGGCCCCTAGCAGAGGCTGGGGGCTGGTGCACTGAGGCTCAAGATGAGCAGTAGATGCAGCAGATGGTTGGTGGAGGAGCATGTGCGGTAGCGTGCACGCTCACTCCTTGGCATCATTGCAGGCTGCATCTGGAGGTAAAATGGAGGAAAAATTGCAGGCACAGGTGGGCAGAATGAGCCGATCCCCGCAGGCGCCGCCTTCACGATGAGCAGTAACCCTCGGCTCCGGATTCGAGTGAGATGGCAGAGGGGGTCCCGCACTCTGCCATGGAGGGCATAGCCGTGGGATATACCAGAGGTAAGCTAGAGCGGGGACTGGAAAGGCAAGCTGCCAGTGCCAGGGAGAAAAATGAGTAGCTGAAAAAAAAAAAAAAAAGAAATTTCAGAGAGGCGGTGACCCACGACAACAGGGCTTTAGAATAAGAAATCGGCACTAAAGGGAGGTGCAAGAAAGGATAATTGTTGAAGTACCTACAGTAAACTGATTCTGAGTTAATTTGGCTTATAATTTGACCCTGGAGCAATGGTTATGGGAACAATCAAATGAAACCCAGGACTGTACACAGTCTTATAGTGTAGATCGCGGGAACATCATGTGTCACTCTTAACTTATAATAGCACTTCCTTCAGTTGTGCATGAAACACTTTTTTTTTTTTTTTTTATACTTTTTACCGCCTGGTTTTGCTTCCCATTCCAGGCGGACCCAGCACCAGCATCCCTGCCTCCTACCTTCTCTGTGACCCTCAACCCCATGAGCTTGCCCCCGTGTGGTGGGCACCACCCAGGCAGGTGCCATCTTCCACCTCCTCCAGTGCCACGGAGGTTCCCTGGATGACCACAGGCAGACAGTGGCTGGGGTTGGAACCTGAGTGGCTTGGAGGATCATCCATGCTTCAGGCTGTTTTCCACCTTAAGCCCTGCCTTAAGGATGTTGGGGTGCTAGGAGGCCAAGCGTATGCATGCTGCATGTGCGTCCTGCAGGCCTCAGCCAGTGTCCTCCTTCCCACATCTGCTGCTCACCTGCACTGCTGGTGGCAGTCTTATGCGAGCAGCCCTCACTCCCCAGAGGCAGAGAGCATCCTCTGGGGCACCGTTCTTCCTCTCCCCCAGGCTACTCGAGCTTGTTCCTGAACTCGGGTCACCGGTGTCATGAGCAGTAGTGCTACCACAGTGCTGACTAGCCGGCCCACGAGGCACTTTCATTTCCATAAGAGTTTCTCACATGCTGTGCCACAGAAACTGGCTTCTCACTGCCTGCTCGCGCTGTCAACATTTTGAAGAAAAAGGTAAAATTTTTTTGTCAAATTTGAAAAATCTATAGTGATTTTATGCGTCTGATTAGAGGGTTTCTTAGGGATACAAGAGTGTCACCTCATCTTCGATTCACAGGTCTCCTGTCCTAAGAATGCGCAAGTCGACACTCTTGTATCCATATGAGGCCCTCCAACTAGATCCATCAACTTAAATAAGAGACGGATGAAAACTTCTGAGTTGTTGGTGCCTCTGTTGATGTAATTGAAGTCCTTTTTTTATTGATGACAAACTGTGATGTCCTAAACATACACAACAACGATGCGGTTAATTCTTTTAAAGCTTAACGTAGATGAAAACCGTAGATGAATAAATACAGTGTGAAATATTTACACTATTAAAAGTGGGACAAAATTTTAAACAGAAAGCAGTAACAGTAAATGCAGTCTTTGTCAGCTTGCTGGTTTCAGTCTGTTCACTTGAGTAACAATCTGCTCTTCAGACCCAACTGGTGCCCTCCCCTCAACCACCCAAAGCATATATGGAGGAAGCTATATTCATTTTTTGGGACAGGAAGAATGATTTCTATTTTAAGAACAGTGTTGATGTACAAACGAAATAAGGTGCAGAGAAGCAACAGGGTATTGTGAAAATGTCCCTGTAGGTTTCATTAGTGCTGTTTCTTGTTCCAGTCACAGCCTGCAATTTAACGAGCATAACAGACGTTCCTAAATAAACCTGGTTTATTCTAGAACAGACATCGAGTCCCTCAGCATGCCATTTCAGCCTTCACTTTAAGTATTGTCACCTGGGGCCTTTGACCCAAGAGAATGGTATTATTTGGCTGAAAGATTTGGTGCCTAAGGAATTAAGACAGGTGAAGGGA
This sequence comes from Neoceratodus forsteri, assembly GCA_016271365.2. Classification (NCBI taxonomy): domain Eukaryota; kingdom Metazoa; phylum Chordata; order Ceratodontiformes; family Ceratodontidae; genus Neoceratodus; species Neoceratodus forsteri. The sequence goes on along the minus strand of JADMNL010000024.1, from coordinate 28,649,004 downwards.
TGGCTGACACTGAAAAATATTCTGTTTTTCTCCTTAAGACCAACTGCAGATCGTGCAGTTACATAAAATAAAGGGTTTCTATGTCTTCCCCTGAAAATAGAGGGGTATTAGCATGTTGCCACAGCATCTGTCCAGATGTCTGTCCATCAGCGTCCATACAAAATATTATGGAACTACATGACTTGACTTTGAAATTTATAGTAAAGGTTATAGATCCATATGTATGGTATCCTTGACAGCTGCACCACTTATTTACTGGACAACAGGGAAAAAGTTTATGGGACATGGATTCAGCTACACCCCAGGAACTACTTGAAATAGGAAAGTGGATCAGCAGCTGGTATGCAGTGATATAGATTCCTTCACAGTCTACAGCATTGCATTATAGCTGGGCTGTGGTTGACACCCTGCTGTTATTCTACCTCACAAGGGTTATACGAACATACGAAGAAACCAGCAGGAGAAGGCCATTTGATCCATGAAGTCTGTTCATATAGCAGAATCCACAGCTTATAGCAGCAAAGCTCACAGTTTTCCAGTTTTGGCCACACCCAGTGGATCGCTAACAAGAAATCTGCTTTCAGTGTTGGAAGTGGAAATAATTCACCGAGGGAACCCATAACTTTTGATCTAGTATTGAATACATCTGACCTGTCTAGGAACATGTTTCTTCATTATACAGTATGTTGCATTTTTATATACAGTCCGTTTTGTACCTTTAGGGGTGTGCATTTTACACAGAAAAGTCCTTCCTCATTTTTATTCCTGGAACTGAGTCAAATGTTTAATTTCACTCCTGGAACTAAGGTCTTCCCAGGTATTGTCAACTTTCCACTGCTGTCAACTTTGAGCTTCGCTAAGCAGCCTTAAAACGGTGACAGAGGGATGGTAGTTAGGTCTAGTGCTTAGACCAGTTTGAGCAAAGGCTTGGGAACCAGTGAGTTCAGGTTCAAATCCCACCAGAGTCATTTACTCACGGTTACCCCATGAAGCTGCCGTGCCTCTACATGTACGAGCAAGGTTCATGAGATATCAGGAATTGGTATGGTGCTTTGCAACAGTTTAAACTAAGTTTAGCTCTGCTTCTATTGTTTTTTCGTCTAGTCGGATGCAAAGCGGTGGATTTACTTGTATTAGGGTCTCAGTTGCTTGAAAGGGATCAGACATGCTGCAGTCACAGTTCTTACTGACCAGCCATAGTTGTAAAGTCCATGGTGATCGGACCTGATCCATGCTGCATCTTACAGGTGTAACCAGTTGTACTAGGTGGTAAGTTTTTTGTTCTCAGGGATGGCTAGATGCAGCAGTGGAATAGTCCACATTAAAGCTCAGGTGTCCGTTTACATTGCCACTCCCGGCATACCTACAAATTTAACATGAACACAAAGGCTGCAGTAGGGTGGTGGTGCTCCCAATAGAATAACATAATACTTCTACCAAAAAAGTCTGGCACTCGCCCCCTCTTTATGGGCCTGACTCCACTCGTAACTGCTGCAAAAGGACTTTACTTTCTAGTGCCACACAGATGCTGACAGACAGGTCAAAAGCCTGACACATTTCAGATTCCCATATAAATCTTTTATCAAAGGTCTTTGATAAAGGATTTATATGGGAATCTGAAATGCATCAGGCTTTTGACCTGTCTGTCAGCATCTGCGTGACACTAGGAAGTAAAGTCCTTTCGCAGCAGTTACGAAAAGGAGTCAGGCCTATAAAGAGGGGGCGAGTCAAGACTCTCTTTGTATAAATACCTACAGATTGGTGCCATTATCGGCATAATGACTGCTGTTCTTGGCTCATTCTGTTCACCATTTGTCTGTTCTTTCAGTACATACTATGGAGGAAAAAATTAGGATATCTGTTTCCTTAGACCACACCTTTAGAGCTATAGGAGTCTGCGCAAATCACTACTTAACATCAGTAGTTTCTCCCATAATGCAGTCTTGGATCTTAGAGCTCCTAATACCCTTCTCATCTGCATTCAACAGCTTGTCTACAGTAGCATTAGAACCTCTCTCCTCTCTTCTCAGGGATGAGCCCCACTGGGCTAAACTGAAGTAAACTCTGTGCAAAGGTTTTCATATAGTTTTGGTAGGGTCACCTGACTGAGCCCTTTTCTAGTTACAAGTCTGGACATGTTGCTTCCTGTCTGAACTTGTTTCAAAACCAAGATGGGAAGGGTTATTTCAGGGGACTTCCTGGTTCAGTTAAAGGTACAGTGTATATATCCACAGATACTGACTTTCTATAGCTCTGATCCACAGTGACTAAGCTCTTTTATTCATAGAACCTTATATACAGTAGTAACAAGTTTATAATGTGAATTTATGAAAATACCTTTAGGATTTCTTATAACTGTACTAATCATGACATTATATTATTGTTTATGAATTCTGACTCCTTTTTCTTTAAAAAGGCTTTACTAACTGTATTCATTTCTATTTAAAATAGCTTTCGTGTTTTTGTGTGTACATAAAATGCACTATGCACTTTACACAACACTTCTCTGGGTGTTTGGCATCATTCCAGGGACTGAATGGATGGAAATGGAAAAAGAATGAAAAGAGAGAACTAGTAGGAAGTTTAGCAGGGAAAGTAAAGAGCTACACTAGGTGGCCAACCTAAAGTAGGGGGGGAAAGAAGAAAAGCTTTAACTGTAGCTAGGAAATAAGGAGATAGAAAAGTGGCCCATCAGTCACAGCTGAGGGTGTAGCCGAACTCCGCTAGAGCTACAGGCTCTAATGTGCAAACCTCCTTATTTGATTTTTCCACAGAGGCAGAGTTTCTTTGCATACTGATCAGAAGCTTTTGCCCTAGGTGGTGTCTGAGTTCATGCTAAATCAAATCATCCACCTTCCAGTTTATTATCCTGAGCATGCCAGCGAGGGTGAGGGTGAGGCATTGCCCCATACTTTGGACATACATGGAATGCTAAGATACTGTGTGAATCATACCAAGGACTGCAGAAAGTCCTCTCAGCCCTTTGTTTTATTTGCCTCTGGGAGAGAGGATGCCCCTGTGTCAAGACAGTGCTTGCCCAAATGACTAGCACGTGGTATTACATTCTGTTATAGGAAGTAAGGTAAGGAACTTCCTCTGTGGTTCATGGTCATTCCACCAGGGGTATGGCCACTTCTATTGCTTGTTTCAGAAATGTGTCTGTGGCTGACACTTGTGCTGCAGCCACGTGGAGTACTGTCCACACCTTTACTAAACATTACAGTCTGCACATTGTCTCTTGTAGACTAGCAGGTTTTGGCCTTGCTGTTCTGCAGGGCCTGCTGTCCTGAATCTGCATCAACATCCCAGTTAGCTTTTGGAACTGCTTGGGACTCATTTCAAAGGCGTGGCCTAAGGGATGAGATGCCCTCAAAGAAGATAGAACAGTTACATACTTACCATAACAGTAGACCTTCAAGAGAATCTCTTCCTTTAGGCCATGCTTTCCCTCTCTTCTTCACCCTTTTTATAAGCTGTAGGGGAATATGGCATCTGAGTTTACCTTGGGAATTTCTATGGCTGTTATATCCAGTGCCTTCACTTGCCTATTATGAGAGGCGCTGGTATGATCTCCTGGTTCTCCAAGAAGAGAGGTCCTGCAAGCACAATTTCTGATTGGTAACTCAGTAGAGATAGGACCGCTTACATTTATGTGAACATTGACATAGTTGTGGGTGGCCCCGAGCTAGCAGAAGTTTCAAGAAATTATCTCGAAGATCTACTGTTATGGTAAGTATGTAACTGTTCTTTTCTCATAAGTCAGATGTACATTAGTTGATGATAGAAATGGTCTTCAATCACTGACACATTCCCCTGCTGTGTTGAGCATTGTGTGTAGTCAGCAGCATTCTTCAAGCTGCAGAGTTGGAACATAAAACACAAACAAGGTGCCACAACCATAGATTCATGAATAAAGTAGATCTGGTAGGAAGATGGGGAGGGGAGACTGGAAGGGGTGCGGTAACAGACAGATACAGAAGAGCAGGGATCTCATGCATAGCCTTTGATTCAATGGCTCATCCACTCTTCTGGGACAAGCTGTGTTCTGCTGGCCTCTCAACCCGCCACTGTTGACTGGTTCCTTTCCTACCTCTTGGGTTATCAGCGTCCTGTCTCCTCCCTACCTGTCTTGGCTCTCTTGGTCCCAGAGGGCTCCATCCTGGTTCTGTTCCTCTTCTCTGTTTTCCTGAACTGCCTCCCCTCTGTCTATGGCAACTTGAATATTAATATTTGTGCAGACAACACAGCTATCTACACTTCATGCTCTTTGACCATGGCAGTGGAAGACTTGCTTCAGCAATACTTCTACAGTGTCCTTCGCTGGTTCCAGTCTAACCAACTCTAGGTTAACACTAAAAAAAAAAAAAAAGGTCCATGACCTCTGGCACCAGCCAGAAACTGTCTAGTTCACCCCTCTGTCTTTTCCACCCTGGATGGCACACGCCTTGAAGTGGTTCCTCCTTCAAGTATCTTAGTGTGGGGCTTAATAGTAGGCTTGACTTCTCTACCCACACAGGTGCCATCTATTCCCAGCTCTGCCCTACATTTGGTGCCTTGTGCCGTAACAAAGACTACCTGTTTTCCCTTGTCCGTCGGGAACTGGTCACCAAATGATTGCTCCCAGTCTTCGACAATACAAATGTGGTATATGGTATCACCCCTCCTCTTCCCTTGCCAGACTGGAACCCTGTGTAATGCATTTTGTTGTTTTGCTACCACCCCCCATACTCAGCACTGCTCCTCTACTCCCTATCTGTCCACCACTACCGTCACATTGCCAGTCCCACTGCGCCTCCTTCATCCCCAGATACTGGTTTGGGTTTGTACCCTCTTAGCCGCCATAGTCCTCTCACCCATTCCCTGTGCTTCATACTCCCTCCCCCTGTTGGGATCTTTGCATAGTCTCCCTTCTCCACCCTCACTCCTCTGCTGGGCAGTCAGCCTTCTCCTGTCATCTTCCCTCCCTTTGGAACCTGCTGTCCTCCTCTCTCTGTCTCTCCCCCCTTCCCCAGTTTTCCTTAGACACCAGCTAAAACCCCTCCCCACCTCCTCCTGCTCTTGTCAGTCCCATACCTGACCTGCCCTCTACACCACTTCAGTGGACCCCCTCCTGGGATCAGTCATTGTCTCTACTACTGCTGCACTGAATTGTTTCAGTCTGCTTTTGTCATATTAATTGGGCATTGGTGTTGCCCATAGCACCAACTTCTATCACCCTTATTACTGGCACTTGTGCTGTGTCGAACTGTACACTGCACTTTATTTTGTAACACTTCATCACTGCTGTGTACGCTTTATTGTGTTCACTTTCCCTTTGTCCCAAGTCGCACCTAGAAACGAGCCTTAGGTATGCGTGCCTTTCCTGGTTGCCAATTTTCAAGCAGATGAATAAATAAATACCAATGATGTGATGAAATCCCCCCTGTGTAAGTAGAAGATAATATGCATTAGTTCTTGTTCCTGTCTGCCCTGCTCTCTTTCTTCTTTTTAGCAATATGGTGCATAGCTCTCGCTGTGGAGCTGTGTAAAAAAAAAAAAAAAAAAAAATAGAAGGTAAAGTAGACCCTCTCAAAGTAGACCCTCTCTGTAATGCGCCATCATATAAGCCTACTTGCCCTGTAAGCAAAAGAAGGAAAGCAAGTTGGTTTTATATAGCACCTTTGATGCACACTGTATCCCAAAGCACTTTACCAAGCTGTGAAGAGTTGCATCACCTAATAGGGAACCATAGTGACACTACGAGGCAGAGGGGAGGCCATGGAAAGCTTAGGAAGGTTATTAAATGGTGTTCTTGTAAACCAACCCATGCTCGGGGAACATAACTCTTTGATTTGTGATCTGTAGTTGTTATCAACAGGGCAAAACCAAAGCAAGATCAAGGAAGTAAGAACAAAGGGACAGTCGGGTTATAACAAAGAGGTGTTCGTCTAAACGTTTGCTAGAAAATTACGACATACTTTTTCTTATTCCATCTTTGGATTTAGCAATAGAGGAATTTACAAATCGGTTCACAGCAGTTTGTAATGAGACAGACCCATTTATTACAGTAGCCCAAAGGAAAAATAATGTTCCTTGGACTACTGAGAAATTAAAAAAGGAGATAAGAGTTAAAAACAGATTATGGAAAATTGCCAGCAAAACTTCAAACCTAAATGATTGTAAAAATTATAAGACGGCAAAAAATCTATTGAGACATAAAATTAGACAATCAAAAAAAGGTTACGAGAGTAAAAAACTCACAGAGACTACTGATACAGGTCAGTATTGGTCATTGAGCAGATCATTTGAGAACCCAATAAATATTAGTCCCCCATTACAAATGGAGAAAATAGAGTTCTGCAGAATAGTAAAGTATTGGCAAATATCTTAAATGATTACTTTGGAAATCTTCGATATTGTAATGCAGCAAATAAATAAACATTTAGATCTACTGAATGATGTCAAGTACCTTGAAGCAGGACAGGACCATACAGAATCCCTAAATTTAGGTTTAAATGTGTTACTTGTAAGGAAGCAAAATCTGAAATTAGAAAACTGAACATCAAAAATTCTCATGGATTAGATAGAATTGAAGCGAGATTTTTAAAAGATGCCGTGGATATTATATCACCAACTTTGACTAAACTGTTCATTTGGAGCTTAATGGAGGAAAATTTCCCAATATTTAGAAAAAAGCAAAAATAGTCCCTATACATAACGGTGGCTTGACCACAGATCCGACAAACTGTCACCTGATGGCAGTCTTATCTGTGGTCTCAAAAATATTTGAAAGATTGGTTCAGGGCAGCTTTCTGACTGTTTGAAGGGGGCATGCTCCTGTTCAAGTATCAGTCGGGGTTCAGGAGGGGCCATTCCATGGACACAGTGTTCTCTGACCTGATTGACATGATAGCAACATCATTGGGGGTCATTGGCAGGGGCGGGTCAAGTGATGGGCATGGTGTTTGTGAATTTGTCAAAGGCATTCAACACCATAGATCACTGTATCCTAATGAACTGACTGTTGGACATTGGTATTTCAGAGGAAACAAGTAAGTGGTTTGGGTCCTGTTTGACTGAACACAAAAGTCGCAATTGGAGAGGAACCTCCGCCATGTTATACAGTCCTAAGAGGGGTCCTTCAGGGATCAATATCAGGTCCAACTTTATTTCTAATATTTATAAATCAAGTAATAGATGTAATGCATCGTTCCAAAATTAGATTATATGCAGATGACACCGTCATGGTAGCATCTAGTGTAAATAATGAGCTGAGAGGAGATCTGCAGTTGGACTTTGCGAGTCTGTGCACATGGTTCGAGGAGTCCAGGCTGATTCTAAATAACAAAAAAATCCCAAACAATATTGTTTAGTAAAAGTTAATTTAAAAAAAGACTCACAAAATTCCAGGATTGAAATTAAAACAGAGGCGAGGCCCTTGCCCAGGTTACTGAGTATAAGTATATTGGAGTATGGATTGATCTAAACCTAAAGTTTGAATACCATATAAATAAAATGGCCAATATAGTAAACAGTAGAACTGGTGCATTCAGATGCACTGGATACTGCGTAAGTAAACGGATGGACACAACTATTGTAAACCAGTTACTGGTTCCAGTCCTGGACTATGGTAGCCATGTATACAGCTTCGCAAATAAAACATTATTAAAAAAGGTTGACACTTTTATATAATCTATTAGCATGACTCCTTCTTCGCTGTGACTACAAAACTCATCATTGTAAACTGTATGAAGAAATTGGTTGGCTACCACTTGAATATAAAAGAAAGCTATTTAAGTGATAACATCCAGCGAGATGGAGTATACGAAGCAGTAACCTGCTTCTGTGGATGATTAAACGCCGAGGTAAAGCCAAGATGTTTAATCATGCACCAAGCAGGTTGCTGCGAGTATACTTCATCTTGCTGGATGTTATTACTATTATATCGAGTTGAGTTTCTCGATAGCTTTCAACTGCCTGGAAGTTCCTTACTTTGTTGTGCCCCGTCGCGTGTGCTCCGTCGACAGCACAGAACATAGTGGATGCGATTTCAAGGGTTAGTCAGTTGCACTAGGAAAGTGGAGTCACATACCTTGTTTTTGTGGTCGCGTGTTTTTGCAGTTTGTCTTTCTGGAGTCTGGTAACACGGAGGCGAAGACCACGTGGCAGGTGGTAACATTTTGTTTTGTTTTTCACTGCAGTCATGCCACGGGAATCAAACCCACTGTGGGCATGGAAGTAGGTTGATTAAATGACTGTAGGCATGGCTATGGGTTGATTAAATGACTGTGGTGGGGTTTGACTGAATAACTGACTCTGGGGTTCTCGGTGCAGTTTGTGGGAAAATAACTGACGGCAGTTCTGTGTTCCGATTGGCTGAGAGGAGATGCCTCTCGTATAACATGGGCTAACCAAATATTTAAAGTAATAAATGGATCCAAACCTTTGTGTCTCATAAAGATTAGAAAAACTGAACATAAATGTTGTTTAAGGAACAGTAGTATTGGGGACTACAAATTTCCGAAATCAAAGAACAAATTTGGAGAAATGGTCTTTCCTTATGTAGCTATAACCATATGGAACAATATAAGCGAATAGGTTAAAAATACTGCTAAAACTTCAGAAATGTTTGTGTCGGCGACAAAACAAGAACTGGCCTTTCAATGCATATGTAATGGGTAATAATATTTAAAATATGCGCAGTTAGGAATTTAAATTTAGATACTCAGATGTTATGTCCTTCATGTGATGTGTTTTATGTTAGTATTTTATTTGCACTTATAGTATTTGAATACAGCAGACTAGCTAGATTGGGTAAGATACATTGAGGAAGTAGAACTTTAAACTCTTAGCTATACCATTTATATTGCTTTGTTATTACTATGACTGTAAGAGTTACGACAGTAAAGGTAGATAGATCAAGGGTCATTCAGTGAAGCACGTCAATGTTTCTTATCCAACACCCGTTCTGTCTGTATTTTAACTGTGTATATTTGGTGTACGTTTTTTTTTTTTTTTTTTTTTTTTTTATACCTTATAGGATTTTTAGTGTTTTAGACTACCCTGAATACAGGACCCTTGTGTTGTTTATTTGTTAAATAATTGTATAAACGTAATTGTGTTTCTTATAATCTTGTACTAATATATTACTGACCACCTTGAAAATAGGACTTGGTCCCAATGGTGTGTAAGTGTCATCTTAATCCTGTATAAAATAAAGATTTTTACTTAGCTGTGGTGGGGTTGGGGTTGGGGTAGTTAAGCACACAGAGGAGAGTTGAAGCACTCTGGAAAAAAAACAACTTAGGAAAACAAATTGAATAATAGAGAAGAAATGATGCATTTGAGTTGAAAGTGTTCCCACCAAGTAATTCTGATGTCACAAGAGCGAAGCTTGAGTTATCGGAATAGCAGACAGGAAACCATGCATAACAATCCCACCCAGGATAGTTCATCTGAGATGTATCATCTTGTTTCCAGTGGGATCCTGCTTCTGTCTGTTTCTGCAGTTGGAGGAACTGGAGCACTGAGATGTCAGATGACTTGCTCATGTTCAAACAGTGGGTACTTGGCTCTAGCGGGGTTTGAAGCTGGTGATTTCCTTGTTCCCAAGTTGGTGCTCTTACCACTACACCACACTGCCTCTGTATTACTAGGACACGCCACTGCCAGTCAGGTGTTTAATGGTATATGTGTTTTTGTAAGTAGACATGGTGAACAGATTTTTTTCTATGTTGGAACTCCATGCCTAGCAGCCTAAGTTTGATATTTGTTACACTGGAGAAATTCAGTTTTTCATCTGTGGTCTATAATCTGTCTTATAAACCAGAGGTTTCTCATAAACTGTTGCCCTTGGAAAACATTCCATTTGCTTCTTTACTGTGCCCATCCTCCATTTGATCGACAAAACTGTGGCTGCCAACTGTATTGGCCAGTCAGAGGAAGTACAGTACCCATTTCCTGTGATCAGGATATTTGCATTCTTGGCTACATGCATTCCTTCTTGCTGTTTAGCATTTTAAATCTCAGCATCGGTCAAAATATGCAGAGCCAAGCTGCTACCAAAAGATGGTTAGTATTACCAAAATGGAAAGGAAAGTAGCCAGAAGTCTTCTGTCAAGAAGCCTAAATCTGTATGCTAGAGAAGTAATGGGTCAGAGGGTATTGCTGGTTAACAGTTGAGCAGCGGGCAGTCATGATGGGTACCACCCTCTGTTGTACGTACAAAGTTTTAGGATGCCCACTGCCTTCAGTAGGAAACTAGTCCAACAGATAGGAGTTTTTCTGGGCCAGTACTGAAAATCCAGTAAAGTACAAATAAAGACTTTTAATTATATCCCAAATGTGTTTTTCTTTATTCACTTCCACCAAAACACAGTGTTTCCTGGTGCAAAACCGCTTCACCCGGAGTGGCAAAAAGCACTTAAAGCTTAGCTCGCTGAGGCGCAACTAGAAAGGTAACTTCTGGCTTAAACTTCATTGTTGTCCCAGCTGTCAAAGACTACAGACAGTGAGAAGTCAGTATGCTCCCGTTTAGAAACTTTATAAACAGGCCAGTGGCTACAAGGACATTTTATTATCGTGCGGGATGCTTGGGAGGGCATATAGCTGCGGCGGCAACTAAGTTTAAACCGGAGGTTACCTTTCTAGATAAGCCTCTGCAAGTTTTAAACCCTGAGTGCTTTACGCGTTCCGGATGAAGTGGGGGTTGCCCCAGTGTGTTTTGGTGGAAGTGAGTAAAGAAAACACGTTTAGAATACAATCAGGAGTCAAGTCTTTATTTGCATTTAATTGGATTTGCAATACTGCTCGTTACTGTCCATGCTTTCCTGTGTCCCTGTGTGTTCCCTATGGCAGTGTTAGAATTTTGGTGGGGGGAGTGGGGCACAGGAACTCAGTATTAGGTGTAAAATGTAAAGCCTGACTCAGTTCCTGGAGCATCGTGGGGTAGGGCTGCTGCCATGTAAAATGTACCCCTCAAATAGATACATAACAGGGCATCAAATAAAGCATATAAAAGCAACATTTAATTTGGAGACCTGCCCCCAGATCCTCATCAGATTTGTTCCATGCTGTATCAAAGGTGATGAGCCCCCCTCCATGAATTCTTTCCATTTGCACTGCTGCCTTTGCCACGTGGCTACAATCATGCGTCCAGATACTTCTTCAAAACCTCATGGAGCTCTCTCTAGTGTTTATTTTGCATGTGTCATTTCATTGTGTTACTGATGTGATGAGTATGCTAGCCAGCAGCTGAGATGGAAGGCCAACTGGCGACATACTGGCAGAAACATACTCTAGTGCTTGAGAACAGGCGGCGAATGTAGGCTTCTAGTTATCAAACCCAGCTACAGCTTCCACCCTGCGATGCTGAACATGCCATTTAACATCCATATTCTTTTGCCCTCCCTGCTGTAAAACAGCAGAAGCAAGACCCTGCTGAAAATAAGATGCTTAATTTCTGGTTAAATAAACCATGGGTATCTGAAATACTTCCAGGGTGACAGATTTTCTTTGTAACTAAATTATTGTTCTGACAAATTTGAAAACTAAGGTATTCTAACAGTATCAGTGAACTGACTTCTCAGGGTTAGTTTGGATTCCGCCTAGTAGACAACCAGATTTGGCAGTATGTTGCCAGCCACTTCAGAGATGATCGTGCATTTAGCTACCACAACATGTGCACTACATTTTTGCACTTTAATCCCTAAACAGTAGGTTTATGTCTTGAAGTCGTGCATCAAACACTTGCATTGCAAGTTCCCTGCTGCAAGATATTAATATTCACTACCTTTTTTCTCTCTACTAGGAAGAGGAACACACCCCAGAATCTGAGAAATCAAAGAAAGTCGACCCGGAATCTAAGGGTGGTGAGTATGCATGCTGAACTACAGTTGTTTGCACTTGGTGGGATACTGTTTCACACTGGAAAGCACTCTGATGAGCTGTTGCGATTTGAGTCAGTATCCAGGCATTCGTGTCCTTCAAGGCATTTTAAAGGGAAAGTTTTATGAAGAGTGGTCTTGATAGAGTAAGTAAAGTCTGGAGGTCCTTGGAGAGTGGGGTCTTTCCTGATCCCCTCAAGGAGGCGGTCGTACGACCACTCCGTAAAAAGCCCTCCTTGGATCCTGACTGTCCAGCTAGCTACTGGTCTGTCTCTAACCTGCCCTTTGTGGATAAGGTTATGGAGAAGGTGGTTGTGTTGCAACTGGATTATCACCTTGTAACCCGCAATGATTATGAAGCTCTCCAGTCCAAATTTAGGAAGAGACATAACACAGAGACTGCCCTTGTCCAGGTATTAACTGATCTCCTAATGTTGAGAGATCGAAAGGCCTGTACCAACCTGGTCCTTCTTGATCTCTCAGCAGCTTTTGACACTGTGTACCATAGTGTGCTTTTGGAGTCTTTGCGGGTCCTTTGTGGGCTGTCGGGTGCAGTCCTCAATTGGTTTCGATCTTTCCTCAGTGGGCAGATCTCAGAGGGTGGTCACTGGAATTTATTCCTCTGACACCCTCCTCTCCGCCTCTGCGAAGTCCATGAGGGCTCCATATTGGCACCTATGCTGGTCGCAGTGTATCCGTGCCATATTGGGAGACATCTTAGGTGTTAGAGCTTGATTTTTCACTGCTGTACAGATGGTACTCAGCTGTATATGTCTTTTTTACCTGGACAGGTTGTTGCGGTTTCAGTGCTTATCAACTGTCTTGCCAAAATCAAAGACTGGAATGAGCACTAGCTGGCTGAGACTGAATCCGGACAAGGCTGAAGTGTGGGTGGTGGACCCTGGTTTGTCCGGGGGAGGGTTTGGGGGCTGGACAGGCATCGGCCATGTGACTTGATGATGTTCAGCTCACTACCTCAGACCATATGCATAACCTGGGTGTTGTACGATGTGACTTGACCCTGAAATCTCGGGTGTCGGCCCGTCGTTAAATCTTCATTTTACTATCTGAGGAGTATCGCCTGGGTGAAACACCTGGTTCCCCCAGATGACCTTCCAACATTGGTCCATACCTTCATTATCATCCGTCTTGACTACAGCAGGGCCCTCTACCTAGGGCTTTCTGGGGCTGATATTTGCTGCTTGCAGCTGGTGCAGAATGCTCCGTCCAGGTTATTGACTGGTATATCAAGGACCAGTCATATTACACCTGTGCTGCGTGGACTGCACTGGCTGCCTGTTCAGTGGTGGATCACCTATAAGGTTGGCTTACTAACCTTTAAAGCCCTAGGTGAACAGGGACCCAACCACCTGAAAGATCTCCTGACTCTCTACTCCCCCCTTCGTCCTCTCCGATCCGCCGACGAGGGATTGCTAGAGATTCCCAGGGTTCGTTTAAAGACCTCTGGTGCTCGTACTTTTTCTTTTGCAGCACCAACCCTGTGGAATTCTCTGCCTCATCAGTTAAGAGAATGCCTGACCGTCAATAGTTTCAAGTCCATGCTGAAAACTTATTTATTTAGCTTAGCCTTCCCTTATTGTTTTTAATTCATTGTATTTATTGTTAATTTATGTTGTGAATGTGTATTTTAAACCTGTTCAGCGCCTTGGTTTTGGAAAGGCGCCATATAAAGTTTTACTTTACTTTACTTGAAGAGGCAGTGTTGTAAGCACCAATGATCCCACACACAGGACCTGAGCTGCGAAGCAGGGCAGAAGCTATGGAAGTGTTGCAGCTATCCTGGGTCTCCCTCCCACTTGTGTTGTATGTGTTCCTCTGCTTGCCTTCAACACTGCAAGTGCATCACTTGAGGTTGTGTGTCGTATTCAAACAGAGACTTAACTCCTGCACGGTTTCATCTCACCACCACCCCAGAGTTTCATGCGGACACGTTAAGTGTCCCGGTCATGTCGCTGAGTGACACCTCGCCCCGGTCTCTTAGCTCCGGCGTGGATTGCTACCCTGAACAGTTAGCTCCTGGATGAGTTTGTTTTATGATATTTACACTGGGGGGGGGGGTTGTCTGGGGACAAATTGTGTGGGGTGCCATTTAACGCCGCAGTTAAGAGTTGGGGGTGAGTTGTTGTGCGGCAACATGACCGGCAAGACTTGCCATGTAGCCGAGTTTTACGGGAGCTGAAATTATCAGCTCTCAACACTCACAAATGTGTTTTATACTTATAATTTAGCAGCAAATCAACTACTCTGCACCACTCACACTGGTACAAAATGCTCAATATGACTAGGTCTGGAGATTCCCACTGACTCTGTAGTGCAAGCCCAGCAACCACAACTAGGGACGCTACCAGAGTGGAGTCCGTATCTCTTATCAAGCTGACAGCACTGCTATCATTTTATAACTAGAAGACACCTCCTTTCAAGAGCATAGACTGTGGTACAGGACCAGAAACCATACAGAGCAAGGCAAGCTGAAAAAACTGCTGTCAGTTTGTACAGAAGTTAAATATCCCAGTCTAGCCGGCCTGGTGGTGCTGAGGTTGAGTGCTGGACATCACCACCTACGCCAGCCGGTGACCGGGTTCGAGGCGGACCTGGAGTCGCTGGGGGCTAACAGGAGGGAAGATTGAGTGTCCTTGACTGCTCCTTCCTCTAGGGAGGTAAGGGGGTGTCGCACTGCAGCGGCAACTGGCGAGAGCCAGGGGCACTACAGATAAGCGAGCACAATTGGAAGGTGAACACGCAGGCATCAGCACATCTGTGCGTCACGCCATTGCACGACCCGGCTCCATGGGAGTAGAAAAGATTAATGAAAAGAGTGTGAGAGGCGATCGAGTGGCTGATGGCTGTGCCTGCACCCCGGACTCGAGAGTGCGCCCCAGGTGTCTGGACCTGGTCTTGAGAGGGAGACTCTGCCGCTGGCCTGCTCGGGAAGGACGTGTCGCTGACCAGACCTGGTCCAGGGGTGCGGGTGCCAACGGCCGGATGAGTCGTCACCCACTCCGCAATGAGGAAGATAAAGCATTCAATGATTAAAAAATAAATAAATAAATATCCTCAGTCTATGCCAGCTTGGCAGTGCAGTGGAAAACTCTACAGACTGATAAACCTGATAATGAAGAGAGCATGAGGTCAACTGAAGGTCAAATACCCTGATTTCGGGCTGCCCAGTGGATAGCCCGCTGTGCTTAGACAACCTGGGGTTGGAAGCAAACTCAGAAGCTGGGTTGGATGACCAAGGGGGCTGGTGTGGTGCAGGTGCCCAGCAATGCTTCCAGCTGGGGAGGGTTGGTGCTGCAGTGACCCCTGCAGTGTGCCAGGGAACTTGCATCTTCCGCAGGGACATTGCAGTGTGCATGGCTTATAGGGGCACCTGCCCAGTGTCAGGGAGATGAGGGGCTTCAGTGACGGGGGAGAAAACCAAGAACCCCAACCCCATGTCTCCCACACCATCAGTACGATGGCCACTGGTAGTTGTGGGCCCCACACCATGTGGGTCCCCACTGGCTTCAGTGGTGGTGGGAGGAAGGGAGCAGCAGATGGAGCTGAGAGGTCACTAGCCAAGGCCAGAAAGGTAAGAGCAGGTGGTGGTGGTATGGGGGGGGGGGTAGACAGAAGAAGTACTGTGTATATCCCCAGTCTGAAAGCATGTAGCCACCATGGCCCAGATAGTGTGAAAGTACAGGAATAGTTCTTTTAAAAAAGGCATTTGGCTTATCTGAAAGTTGCAGCCATCCAGCGACATCAACAACTTAAGTTTGTCTGCTTAAAGTTGAGCCAGCATAATATTTTGTGGTGATTTGCTTATACAGCTCATGATGTTGATGTTTTGCATTATGGGATTATGTGTGATTTTGTATTTCTTAAGTTTGCCGTATACTGATTTGAAGCAGTTGCATTTTCATGAAACTTTGTGGTAGTTAATACCGTGCATGTGGATTCTGTGTCAGGTATGCAGCTTCTGCTACCATGACATCACTTGTTGTAGACTCTCAAGATTCTATGAAATCAGTATTGGGCAAACATAGTAATGGATATCTCTGGACTGCTGCCACCTACAGGTAAGCCAGATACCTGGTTTGAAAGAACCGTCAGGTAGACCATGGTCAAACCTTCCCATTTAAGTTCTGTGCTATAGCTCAAAGACTTTCATTTTCTACAAGAGTTGTTGTTGGAAGTAAATGGGAAAAGGTGGATAATAAATACAGTTAATTATACAGTAGAAATGGTTAAAGGTGCCAGCCGAGTGGTGTGGCAAGCTGAGGCAGGGGCCTCTGTGCCCACCATGCCGTCGACCTGGGTTCAGGAACAAACAGGGGTGGCTCAGAGGCTGGCTGGGGGAAGGAGGAGCTAGGGTCTCATGGTGGATCTCCTCCTTCAGGGAGGGGGTACAGTACATACCCCTGTTTGATAAGCACTTAGTGGGCCAGGTGGCAGAAACATAGAAACATAGATTTTGGCGGCAGATAAGGACCACTTGGCCCACCCAGTCTGCCCATTTCCCTACCTAATGGATAAGCTGCAGATCCTAGTTAACCAGCAGCCTACTTCTTCCTACCCCCATCCCCTAAAATTGCCTTATGACTGTCCAATGCATGCTTGAATTCCACCACTGTTTTTGACTCCACAACCTCCTCCGGAAGGCCATTCCATGCATCCACAACCCTCTCTGTGAAAAAATACTTCCTTAAGTTACCTCTGAGCCCCCCCTTCTATCTTCAAATTGTGCCCCCTTGTTCTTGCACACCTCTTTTTTTGAAAGATGCTACCCTCTTGGACTTTGTTGATTCCCTTGAGGTACTTGAAAGTTTCTATCATGTCCCCCCTCTCCCTCCTTTCCTCGAGGCTATACATATTTAGCTCCTTAAGTCTCTCTTCATATGTCTTCTGGTGCAGACCCTGCACCATTTTAGTTGCCCTCCTCTGGACAGCTTCCATCCTGTCTATGTCTTTGCGGAGATTGGGTCTCCAGAACTGCACGCAGTACTCCAGATGGGTTCTCACCAACTGTCTGTACAGAGGGATAATAACTTCCTGTTTTCTACTGGTGATGCCTCTCCCTGTGCATCCCAGTATCCCCCCTGCCCTCCTTGCTGCCCTCTCACATTGCTTGCCCACCTTTAGGTCATCTGATATGACTATCCCCAGGTCCCTTTCCATTTTTGTTGTTGTTAGTATCTCACCCCCCATTGTCTACTCTTCCCCTGGGTTTATGTTTCCCAGGTGCATTACCTTGCATTTCTTAGCATTGAATCTAAGCTGCCATACATTTGACCATTCCTCTAACCTTGCCAAGTCCTTCTCATCCTTTCCACCCCACCTTGTGCATCAACTCTGTTGCAGATCTTTGTGTCATCTGCCAAAGAGACATACTTTTCCTTCAGTCCCTCTGCAATGTAAGCCTTAAAAGACATTGAAGAGGACCGGTCTAATACTGAACCCTCACGGTGCCCCACTAGTAACCCCAATTTCTTCAGAGTGGACTCCATTTACTATTACTCTCTGTGTCCTATTCTCAGCCAATTCTTACGAGGCTGTCATCTTGGGACCCACTCCCAGGCTGGCTAACTTGTATATTAATCTTTTGTGTGGGACTGTGTTAAATGCCTTAAAGTCTAGGTAGGCCATGTCTACAGCCCCTCCCTGATCTACTACTTTGGTTGCCAGTCAAAGAAATCTATCAGATTTGTCTGACATGACCTTCCCGCTGTGAATCCATGCTGCCTTGGGTCCTGTGCCCTCTGGCCTCTAGATACTCAACAATTCTTTCCTTCAGAGTGATTCCATCATTTTCCTACCACTGAGGTTAAACTAACAGGTCTGTAGTTTCCTGCTTCTGCCTTGCTCCCATTTTTGTGAAGGGGAATCACATCTGCCCTCCTCCAGTCCTCTGGTACCACCCCATCCTCCCATGATTTGTTAAAGAGGGTAGTCAGTGGTGTCACTAGTTCTTTTAGAATTCTGGGGTGAATCCCATCAGGCCCCATTGCTTTGTCCACCTTCAGTTTTAAGAGTTCTTTCAGAACCCTTTCTTCTGTAAATGGGCTGGTATCAACTTCTGTATCCAGAGTGTTTCTTCTGTTTGTTTTAGGTACCTCCCCCTCTTCCTTTGTAAATACTGAGCAAAAATATTTGTTTAGTATCTCTGCCTTTTCACAGTCACCCTCTGCCCACCTCCCTCCCTTTATTAAGCCTCACTAACCCTCCCTTGTCTTCCTTCGCTCCCTGATGTACCTATAAAAGGTTTTATCCCCCTTCTTAACTGAGTTGGCTATCTTTTCCTCGGTTTGGGCCTTTGCTGTTCTGACTGCCTTCCCAGCATCCTTTTGCTTTAACTGATACAGTTCTCTGTCCTGCTCCTTCTGTGATTCCTTGTACTTCCTGAATGCTTTCTTTTTCTCTTGAACCTTCACTGCCACTTCCTTTGAGAACCACAGTGGTTTCTTACATCGTTTTGTTTTGTTTATTTGCTTCACACAAAGGCTTGTTACCTCTATGATGGCAGTTTTTATTATTCCCCATTGTTCTTCCACCCCTCCTTCCTGCCCATTTGCTAGTGCATTCCTTAGGCACTCACCCATTTTGGCAAAGTCAGCCCTCCTAAAGTCCAGTACTTTTGCCTTTGTATGGCTTGACTCTATTGCTGTGTTTATTGTGAACCATACTGTTCGATGGTCACTAGTTCCCAGATGGCTACCCACTTCTACATCTGTGATCCTCTCTTCATCTCCATTTGAGAGAACCAGGTCTATGATTGCTCCCTCTTGAGTAGGCTCCAATACTAGTTGTCTAAGGCATGCCCCCTGTAGGACATCTAGAATAACCCCACTCTTCGAACTGGCTGCTGCAACTGCACTCCAGTTAACATCTGGCATATATTGGTCACCCATCAGCAATATCTCCCCTTTTTCTGCCATTCTAAGTATTCTTTCTATCATTTCCTTGTCCATTTCTTCCCCTGAGAGGGAGTTCATGTCTAACCTGTGCGGATTGTGGTGCCATTGCCTGCCTCCAAATTGACCCACAGAGCTTCTTCTCCTCCCTGTTTTCCCTTTTGTTCTGTTGCTTTGATTCCTTCCCTTATGTAAAGAGCTACTCCTCCTCCTCTTTTACCCTCCCTGTCCCTCCTGTAGATAGTGTATCCTGGTATGTTTACATCCCAGTCATGGTTTTATGTGTACCATTTTTTCTGAGACTGCCACGATATCCAGATGTTCCTCCTCCATCAAGGCCACTAATTCAGGAAGCTTGTTACTCAGACTACGAGCATTGGTACTCATTGCGCTCCATTTTTTGATATACAAATATGGCAGAGCAGCAGTCAGTTAACTGGCTGGCCCGGTGCAGGTCACTGAGGCGTACTGTCTCTTCACGCATTACGTGCGCACCATAGCATGCCTGCCAGCCTGAGGAGAAAAGCTGTGGTAGAACAGCTTAGCAGGCGGGATGATGATGGCATACACCGAGGCTGTGCGCTACCCACTAAGGCACCCGTGCATCCACCCATGGAGCTTCAAGAGGTCAGAGGTAAGTTCTGGGTTGGGTGAATAATGGGGTTGAGAATTGATGCAAATAGGGACCACCTGAGTCAGAAAGTTGAATAAATAAATATTGGGGAAAAATAGTTAAGGAGATTTAACCCCTGCATGTTAGAATTCTCACAGAGAAGTACTGCTGTCATGTGAGGGGTGAATTAGAATTTTTATACAAAGGAGTTCCATTTACATTATTTTATTTTTTGGGTATTGAAATAAAATAGCCTGCAGTTTATAGTCTTCCAGCAACACTTTTATTTTACTTGAGCAGCAGAGTTTTTTTTTTAATGGATAAGCTGTGCTTGTAAATGTATGGAGCTCCACAGCAGTTTTTCTGAACTGCAATCTTATAGTTAACTCACAATTGTCTCCCAGCAAAACTTAAGTCCCTTCACATTCAGTAAGTCTCAGGGTGTCACTTTCTCGTATGTGCAACCACTAAACTATCAGGAGTAAGTCACGTGACTCCTGGGGATTCCACCCTCCGCAGCTGAGTCCGAAGACAAAAGAAACCTAATAACTATTATATTGCTGTGACGTGTCACTAAGCGTTATGTTTGTTAATTTTATTTATTAATTGTTGTATCGTTTTTACACAAATAATCATAACCTACCTAGAATAACTAGGGGCATTTGCAGAATTTATAGGAGTTCACTGGTTCAGCGTGCAAGCACTATATTGTGCTTGTGTAACTCAGAAGGACGGAATAGAAAGTGCAAGTTTGGAGCTGGTATGCCGACTGAATGCCTTGTACTGCTGGAATCTAGTACCATGTAATTTTTGGAGTGCTCCTGCTATGTTTGTATGGCCTTTCACACTGTCTGTCCTCTTAGGGACTGCAGCAGTTTTGGGGTACCAAGGAGGCTCCTCGTGAGGAGGGGGTCAACCCCTAGTCGTCCCGTAGGCTGAAGGTACCTCAGGGAAGATGCCATAAAGGACAAAGCTGAAGGTGTAAATAGAACTATCAAAACACATGACTTTTCATGAGGGGAGAGAGAGAGAGAGAGAGAAGGGTGTCGGGCTGATTGAATAAGGAAGAAAAGAGGGATAGTAGGTGGACGACCACCATCCTGGCCCAACTCACAGCAGAATATACTACCATTATAAAGTATTTTATTTTGTAACCTTTGGCACAGAGGAGAGGAAAAGCTCTCTGTGAAGGAAGCCTCCAGGGATCCAAGGCCTAAGGTTGCCGCCTTCCAGGCATTTAAAATTTATTTTATTGTATTACTTTAGTGCACAAAGCATAAAAGAAGCCAAAGCAGTAATTTGTCGACTCAGACACTGCTTGTAATTTGAAGTTGAATGAGGCGGGAAGGGGAACAGCTGTTGCCAGGATTTTGAGGAAGCTGCCGAACTCTTTTGCTTATTACTCCGACAGGATGACGACCTCAGAGGTGTCAGAGTTGCAGTTATATGACTAAAGAGGCCCTATAGTCGGTGAGGGACCAACCCTTGGAGGCGCAGGGCCTGACTCCCACTTATTTGGAAAACACAGAGGTCCCTTGGGGAGACAGATGCAATAGCACAGATGACTAACATCATACCTGCAAAAAGGCTTAAACCCAGGTGCGTGTCACAGAGTTGCAGTTGTATTACTAAAGGAGCCCCAGGCATGACTGTCCGGGGTATTAAATAGCCGATATCGCATCGCATTTTGCGAAGCAACCCAGCAGGTTGTGTGATTGCTTTTTATATCTGAATCGCAAACAATTGTGATTCATTCTGGAGGCTTTTAGAACTAACCGCAGTCTGTGCTGGCGTGAACAGTTTCATTTGCAGTCTCAGAGGCAGATGTCAGTCAGCCTGGATATTCAGCTCTGTATCAGTCCAGCAACACTGGGAGGGTTCAGCTTCAAGTATTCCCTCAGCTCTGACAGTACCAGGAGCATACAACTCTGCGGCTGTCGATCATCTTGCAGCCAGTCGATGTAGCGTGATGCCTGGTCCGCTGCTGCACACAAACGTCTCAGAGTGGGTGTGCCCACAACTGTGACAACAGGCTGCCTAGTCATGTCATAGCCCACAGATCTCACAAGCTGCAGAGAGAGAGAGAGAGAGAGAGGCTGTACATCATCATTGGCATGACTGTTACTGCACTCGACAAAGGCACCCTGTTTGTAAAAAAAAAAAAAAAAAAGTTCATAGTGCGATCAAATCAACATTTATTTATAATGTGCGTTTCAAAAAACCAAAGTGCAGATACATAATAAATATAAAAAACATCCAATAATAAATACATATGTCAAACATTAAAAAGGGAGCAGAATAAACTAAGTGTTGTCTCCAAAAGCTAGCTCAAATAAATAAGTTTTCAGAGAAGCTTTAAAAGATTTAGTGGACAAGCACTATAATATCAGAAGGCAGGAGGTTTTTGCTTAAAGCAAGCACTCATACATGAGGCTGAGTTGGGAAAGAGACACTAGGTCTTAGGCCCTGTCCACACTACACCACTCCGGCCCGGAAATGGATGCAATCTGTTATGGCCGGGGAGCGGTGCAGTGTGTCCACATTGCGGCGATGTCCGTTATGGGACCGGTACCACCGGTCCACACTAGGGGTGCCGGGCGACTGTTATGGCGGCACCCATTCCCAGGATCCAGCTCGCGCTGCACTACGGGCCCTGCAGGGGACCGCTACCACGCGCCACACTTCGCCCGGTAACATTACCGAGGCATAACCGGTTTCATAACTGTTGTTGAAACCACCTCATATGTGGTTTCAGCAACGGTTACGAAAACTCCTTCTGTAACGTTACAGGTGTAAACGCAAACCGTTGCGGTAACTGTTTGGGCACTCTGTAACATTATAGAGGCGTAGTGTGGACAGGGCCTTAGTTTGTAAGGTACGTAACTATTGCAGCAATGCTGGAAAGTGCACCACCAGGTAGCTTACAGGCAGGAAATTATCTCAATTGATCAGGTGCATTGTGAAAGGCCGGGGCCAAGTGATTGGGATGGGAAGAGGCAGGACTCGCACCGGATGTGTGTTGGTGATTGTATGGTGCAGAGATTTAAGTGGGAATTTATCCATTTTCCCCCCCTTTATGTGGGTATACCTGGGATGGGGAAAGTCTTGGAACAGGATGGTCTAAACCTGCAAAATGCTAACGTCAATGCAGCTACAGACCGTGTACAGAAATGTTATTGCAGGTTGAAGCACGCTTTAAAAATCTGTCTGATGGAGCTTTAGAATTATGCCTAACATCCCCCATGATTGTCCCCGAAGAGAGGGCACTGTCCTCTCCCACCTGGAGACCCAGCGTCCAGATTTGTGGGTCGCTGGACCCACAGCAGCACAGAGTGAGGGCAGGCAGTCAGGGCTTCATGGAGCCTATGACTGCCATTTTCCCTTTTTGTTTCCCCTTACATCCCGGGGCCTCAGCAACGCGGACGCACATGCATGTGGCAGGCATGTGCTCCGGGAACCGTGACCTATCCACCCACCTGGCCTAGCACCAGCCCCCATTTGTCCGACGATACTACTGAGCCTCCACTCGGTGGCAGCCAAAAGCTGGGAAGACCTTACCTCCGATTTGAGGAGAGGAGAGCGCCTATCATCCGCTCAATCCTCTCTCAGCCCTCCACACCAGCGTGCCTGAGCCCAGGTCACCAGCAAGGGAGAGGTAAAAGTGCTTGAAGTGCCTCAGCCCTCTGCGCCTCCGGGCCAGCTAAACTGAACTTTATTTCAGTGGATTCACTGCAAACAAAATCAGTGGCTAAAAAGATGGTCACCACCGTGGCTGGGGTGGTCCAGGAGAACAGAATCCTGTGACTTTGCCTGGAGCACCTAGACAATGGTGCTCAGTTGGTAGGCATTAGGTTACTGAGTGTACCTGGGGGATTGGGAAAACCAAGAACTACTTGCCTCTGTAAGCAGCGTATTTCACTTGCAGTTAGGACTGCAGCTCAAGGGTTCTATTCTGAAGGCATGCCGCGTCAGCCTTCCTAGAAGACCAAGCTCAGGAAGACGAGCCACATGCAATTCTTGGTCATAACAGCAGGCTCCTGTGTAAAAGATGTGATCGTCATGGCTGCTAAGGACAAAGGTCAACTTCAGCTTCCAGATGGAGTATGCATATTCTGTTTCCATCACCTACTGTACAGTACCTAGCAGCGGCGAAAATAATTTAACCCCATCCGGTCCGAACTTAAACAACTGGAGATCAATCACAATTTTGATATCTTGCAAAAACTGAGGCTTTCCCCTGCTGGTAAGGTATACAGTCAGCACTCGTTTATCTGGCTCTCATTTATCCGTTTCTCTCATGTATCCATCTTTGACTGCATGATTTTTTATTTCCCATTTTGTTTACACTCGTTTATCCATCCCTCGCGTTATCCATTTCCGTTGCCCATCCTGCCTGTTGTCTCCTATGTAGATCTCAATATTTACTCTCAGATAACTGACCCTCCTCATTCCCAGTAGAGTATTGTATAGAAAACCACAGACAAAAGCAGGCAAGGCAGTCACAAACCAAAGCAGCCACAGACCTAAGCAGCCACAGCAGACATAGATCAAACTGCAGACTGAAGCATCCAGTTTCCACTTAACCGTTTCTCAGATATCCGTCACCTGACCTGAGAACAGAAGGCAACTGATATCTGAGTGCTGACTGTATTTATTTAATATCCCACTAAGACAGAAAAGAGTTAATGACTGTGCTGAGACAGAGAAACAAGTTGTAAAGTTATTTTCTGATATTAGCATATGGGCTTTATAGTGTGTTACATAATGACTGTGGTAGTCAGTGTATGCAAAAAAAAAAAAAGACATTTCTCACTTGTTTAAGGAAGGGAAGGGATCATACCTGTTGCTGTACAAACTGGCACCCGATTCCCTTCCACTTGCCTGTTCACCCGTCCAACCCCCGTGCTCAGACGTTTTATGACGTCTAACCAGGGAAAGCATGGGGATGTGCCCCGTTGTAGTCTGTGGTGGGACATTTTAAAGACATACTTTTATATGTTTAAGCAGCGTTTGATATTAATCAACGCAACCGCTCAACTGACAGGAGCCCTGTCAGTTCCTCGGTGGCTTTCATTATGTCAGACATTGCTTAAACATATAAAACTATGTGTAGCCCTAGGTGTTGCTATCCCAAGGGCTACTACCTCTGCCTGCGTGGCTAGTTGCAGGTTAAGGGGCCTGCGTACTCAAACGGGTGCCTCCACTCGGAGGTCAGGGTTGTTAGTGGTCAAGCTAACCTGGGCACAGCCCTCCGGGGCACTGTAACCCCCCTCTTTCCCTTCTAGTGGCCTGAACAATATACATTAATCACTTTCACAATGACCCTTATTCACCAGGCAATTACTCACACTGTTTGCACTTACCACCAGGGCTGGTTCCTCTAGCTCCTCGACCCTGGGGACCCCCTGTAAAACAAGATTATGCACAGCAAATAGCAGCAGTACAGTACTTTTGGCACAAGCTGGAACCACAGTCAGGTTAAATGCAAAAGAGTTAGATCTGATTTTATCTAGGGACTTGAACAAGGAGGGGCATAATCAGGTTGCTTTGGTTAAAGGCTATATTAATCAAGACAGTTATGCATGCACTTCAGAGTCCCTACACAGTCATACACCCTGGGTACCCAGGTAGGAAAACAGTGGGCTAACCAGGAACGTTGCCCGGGGTAGGCCGGCATCGCAGCTGGTTGGGGTCCTGTGATGGAAGAAAGCGGCATGCACAACACACACTACCCTGATGTTTACTCAGGATACCCAATACAGGACACAGGCAGGACAAAATCAAGACAGCAGGTTGTTGAACTGGAGTGCCAGGAGAAGCAGGGCCTACTCGAATCACCGAGGCATCGTTCCTGTTCAAAGCATTGAGCAGGGAGCTAATCCCCAGGCAGGTCTCTCATCGATGGCTTTCCCTGTGTGGCGGGTAGTCTGGCTGGGCTAGTGTGGCAAGGCCCAGGCCAATGGAAGTGCAAATGGATTCAGTCCGTGGAAGCTGGATGCAGCCTTCAGCAAGCAGAACACAGTTCAGCACACACTAGGGAACCAAATCACGACACACTAACAGCACACAGCACATTTATGTGTAAGAAATTCTATTGTACCAGGCAGATTGCTATCCAGTCGCAATTACAGAATCTCTGCACAAGCCAGGAGTTCAGAGGTGGCTGGAAATCCTGACAGGCCAATTGCATTCAGCAAATCTTCGGTCTTCTTCAGGTTAATGCCTGGTCACAGTCCAGTGGCTTAAATTTTCCTCACAACTCGGATTCAGTCCAAATCAACTCTGTGTTCCCTCTCAGGGACAGCAGTCAGACAGGCAGGCCAAAACTCAGCCCTTTCACAGTTTTCCCGTGCAAATCCCTGCAGGATTGCTGCCTGACTATCTCGAGCTGTTACTCCTTCACTTCCCAACTCAGATCTGAAGCTAGCTGCAAGCAGCCTGGGACTTTCCCAAGATCCAAAAGGTTCAGTTGGCTGATTTCTCTTGTCACTCACAACAAAGGCTCCCCCTCCAGGTTCATTTAGGCATCAAAATGCAAAACTACAATTCCTACAGAATTTTGCTCCCACAAGACCCTGGGGACAGGCTCCATTTTAAAGTCCCCAAAGGTACTTATTGGTCCATTCTGGCAGTCCAGGACCAAGGTGGTGGAAACAAACAGAACTGTCCATGCTGCAAAGAAGGAAGGTTGGACAAACTACAGTATCTTTACCATTTTAACACATAATCAGAAAAAAAGTACATTTTTTTTTTCTTGCATTATTTCTTTATACTCCCACCCGCACCTTAGCCCGGTCTCTCTTTTGGGCCCCACATGGACCTTGCTCACTCGGCGACTCCCGACCCCACCACCCCACATTGCAGCCAGCCCTAGGCAACCCCAATGTATCCCTGCATCGGGAGGGTCCCTTACCTGCGTAGGGGAAGAGCCTGTACGGCTATACTCAATGCTCCTGGGTACTGCTGAGGTGGCGATAGGGGTCTGGGAGCTCCATAGCGAGGGTCCGGGAGGCTGTCATCTGACCGGACCAAGGCGCCATTTTTCCAGTTTTCTCCCTGAGGACTGGCATACCACAGACGTCATGGCTTTCGCCGACGTCCGCCACTCCCCCTAGACATCTAAGGCCCGACATCGTGCTGTGCCCCCTGCCTCTGCCAGGGGCCAGCAAATGCTGTGTCGTAAAACCACCTTCCCCCTGGAGAAGGTGAGCCATCGCTGGACGCTCCTTCCGTCTCCCCCCAGCCGGCCCTCCAGCGACCTGAGTCCATTCCTGTACCCGGGTCGCCGGCGTCACAGATGGAAATCCAGCCGCTGCACCGGTAGGCCGGCCAAGTACATTTTTTGACAGAGCTCCCTCTGCGCAAATAGCGATGGCAGAACAGAGCAATTATCTGGTAGTCCAGGCGGGACTGAAGCATAGAAACACTCAGCCCCCTCCCAGATTAATTATAACCGCAATCTAGGCAGCTCTTAGAGACAGTACACAGAGGCTATACAGGTACTCTCTGGCAATAACATTTAAACTGCTAAAACACGGAACACCAGCCTGGCAGTGAGCATTTAGGCAAACTCAAGGAAGACTTTTCGGGAACCCCCATTTGTAGGGGGGTTACATATGTCTTCAAAATTTTTTTTTTTGCATACACTGACTATCACATTTATTATGTAATGGGCTATAAAGTCCATATGCTACTTTTAAACTTCGGGAAATTCACTTTAAAGAACCACCCGCCATTTCCCCAGCATCCAACAGAAAAACCTCGACCGCAGAGGGTAGTTGGTCCAGGAGGTTGGCAGGTGGTTAGGAGGAGCAAATCAGGTGCCCCATCACTCTCTGCTCTCCAACACATTACCTCCAAAAACCATATAAACACTACAAACAGGTATCTGCCTCTATCTCTGAAATCAAATAAAGAGGCAGAAGACACTGCAGAGCAGGACACTGCACACAGGAGCTAGCACAACAATACTCACCCAAATCAGGAACCAAAACTAAACAAGCACAAAGGAAATCCCAAAAACTTCTGATCATAGGAGACTCCATGATTCGGGGAGTTGATACCCATCTCCAGCCAGGGGTGATGGTCAGATGTCTCCCAGGTACATCAGCATGGAGAGACACTGACCGCATTGCTAAAATTGTTCACAAAGCAGGAGAAAACATTGAGGTCCTAGTACACATAGGGACTAATGATCTCTCCAGCCGGTCAGTTGTGGAGACCAAGGAACACCTGACTAAGCTGGGTGACAAACTATCATCTATTCGTCCAGCATCTCCTTCTCTGAGATCCTGCCAGTCTGGGAGAAGGGAGCAGATGGACGGAAGGTCAGAGAAGGGGAGATAGGGAGCTAAACACGTGGCTCAAGGACTGGTGCCAGAAAAAGGACACAGATTTGTAGGAACTGGCAACAGTTCTGGGAGCAAAGTTCTTTAAATTTGATGGACTGCATCTGACTAAAGAGGAGTCAGTGCATTGGGGCAGAAGTTTGACGCCTTTGCAGAATATTTAAACTAGCAATGGGGAGAGGTGCAGCACCTCATACGTGCCGAATGGAAGAACACCCCCCCCTCAGCTAGTGGTCAAACAGGAATTCAGCGTGTTTTGCCGCTCATTTGCATCACCAGGTAAGAAAAAGGTTTGTCTCCCATACGATGCACAGGGGTAATGCCAAACTTCACCCAACAACTAACACACCAAAATCTGGCCAATGGAAATCATGTACACAAATGCTCACAGCCTGGGAAATAAGATCCCAGACCTGCAGGCAACAATGTCAGAGGCTAAACTGGACATAGTAGCAATTAGTGAGACGGGTTTACCAGTAACCACACTTGGGAGACTTCAGTACCTGGCTATGTATTGTTCAGAAGAGACCGAGGTGCAAAAAGGGGAGGAGTGGCCCTGTATGTTAATGAAAATATCAAAGCTACAGAAATTCAGAATACATAAGGAGCCAGAAGAACTGTGGGTCACCCTGAAACAGGAAATGGGACAGCCATAAGAACTGGGGTTGTCTACAGGCCCCAGACCAGAGGGGACATAGACACATTACTGTTAGAAGATGTACAAAACATGACAGCTAAAGGGGAGGTTCTGATAATGGGAGACTTCAACATGCCAGATACAGATTGGTCAATACCAGCAGGAACATCTGCCAGAACTAGACTCATAGTGGATTCCTGCAGGAGGGCCTCAAACAACTGGTACAGCAACCGACAAGAGACAGGGCTATCCTAGATCTAGTACTGACTAACATAGAAGGGATCACAGATCTCCAGGTAGAAGGTCACCTGGGGGCCAGTGACCATCACATGGTATGGTTCAATTTGGCTACTACATCTAAATCATCCCATTCCAAGGCAAAAATATGGGACTTCAGAGGAGCTGACTTTGATAAGATGGCCAACAGAGTTAAGCTAGCCCTGGCAAAAAGAAACACAGGTGAGGAGGTACAGGCAAAGTGGGCAAGCATTAAGGATACAATACTTGAAGCAACATCCCATTGTGTTAGACAGAAAAGGAAGTGCAAAAGAAGAAGGAAACCACTTTGGTTCTCAAATACAGTAGCAGAAAAGGTCAGAGCCAAAAGGCTGGCCTTCAGGAAATATAAGGGAACACAGCGGGATGAAGATAGGGAGGCATACCAAACTGCCCTAAGGGAAGCAGGGAGGCAGTAAGGCAGGCAAAGTCCCAAACTGAGGAAACACTAGCACGAACAGTAAAAGAAGGTGACAAGACTTTCTATAGATACATTAGTGAAAGGAGAAAGTCCAGAGGGGGTATTGCTAAGCTTAATGGAGAAAAGGAGCATGTGAGGAGGAGGACCCTGTAAAGGCATCTATCCTAAATAGATACTTTGCTCAGTATTTACTGAAGAGAAGGTAGGCAGGGCCCACAGCTCAGCATCATGGACACAGGGAGGAGGGAGGAGCACTACTCCCTTCACAAAAGAAAGGGTCCTACAAGAGCTTGCTAAGCTCAGGGTGGATAAGGCAATGGGACCTGATGGCATACATCCCAGGGTACTTAAGGAGCTAAAGGAGGAACTAGCAGAGCCATTAGCAGAATTGTTTAGTGAGTCCTCTGAGCACAGGAGAGGTCCCAGAAGACTGGAGAAGGGTTTATGTGATCCCGCCCACAAGAGTGGTAGCAGGGAGGAGGCGGGAACTACAGACCAGTCAGTCTTACCTCAGTAGTGGGCAAGATTATGGAGGCACCCTTAAGGAAAGGATAGTGCAACACCTGGAATCCATGGGGCACAGGATCCAAGACAGCATGGGTTTACA
This sequence comes from Neoceratodus forsteri, assembly GCA_016271365.2. NCBI lineage: Eukaryota > Metazoa > Chordata > Ceratodontiformes > Ceratodontidae > Neoceratodus > Neoceratodus forsteri. Next base: position 28,619,327 of record JADMNL010000024.1, on the reverse strand, counting down.
AAGGAAGGTCCTGTCAAACTAATCTCATAGATTTCTTTGACTGGGTAACCAGAGTGGTGGACCAAGGGGAGCAGTTGATGTCGTACACTTGACTTCAGCAAAGCTTTTGACACTGTTCCACATAGAAGATTGATAAATAAGCTAGGTAGGCTCGGGTGGGTCAGAAGTTGGTCAACTGGGTGGCAAACTGGTTGACTGGCAAAAACAGAGAGTGGTGGTAAATGGTATACAGTCAGAAGAGATGCAAGTCACAAGTGGGTACTCAGGGATCAGTCCTGGGGCCAGTCCTGTTCAACATCTTCATTAGTGACCTCGCAGATGGACTAGAGGGTAAGGCTTGTCTGTTTGCAGATGACACCAAGATCTGCAACAGAGTAGATGATCCAGATGGGGTGGGCAGAACGAGAAGAGATCTGGATAAACTAGCAAATGGTCAGAAGAGTGGCAACTGGGATTTAATGCAAAGAAGTGCAAAATCATGCACATAGGGAAGAGAAACCCTGAAGCCACTTATAGGCTGGGAGGGGAGTTGCTAGCAGTCACAAAGGAAGAAAGAGACTTAGGCATCATCATCACTGATGACCTAAAATCATCCAAGCAGACCTCTAAAGCAGTAGGTAAGGCTAGGGGGTGTTAGGTGTATTAGTAGGGTATCACAAGTCGTAAGAGGGAGGTAATAATCCTCTGTACAAGACATTGGTTAGGCCCCATCTGAGTACTGCGTGCAGTATTGGAGGCCACACCTTCACAAGGACATTAACCAAATTGAGGCAGTCCAGAGAAGGGCAACCAAAATGGTGCAGGGACTGCATCAGAAGACATATGAGGACAGATTAACAGAGCTCAATATGTATACCCTTGAGCAAAGGAGGGGAGAGGTGATATGATCGAGACATTTAAACACCTTAAGGGCATAAACAAGGTGAAAGAGTCTAACATGTTTAAATATAAGAAAATAGCAGGACAAGAGGACACAGCATGAGATTAGAGGAGGCTGATTAAGGGGAATGTGAGGAAATTCTTTTTCACAGAAAGGGTGGTAGATGGATGAATGGCTTACCACAAGAAGTGGTGGCTATGAATACAGTGCAGGGCTTCAAACAGGCATGGGATAGGCATAAGGAGCAATACAAATGACTATGAATAGATAGGTCACCGACAGAGCAAAGGCCGATGGCACATTTATAAGGTAGAAAAAAAAATGGGCAGACTGGATGGGCCTTGCGGTCCTTATCTGCCGTCAACTTCTATGTTTCTATGTTAAAAATAAGAGGACTTTGCTAGCCAAGACAGTGGTTCTGCCCCAGCTGCACAGGAGGACTGTAATTAAAATAAAGAGATCCTAACTTGAATGTATGTTCTGGTCATTCTGTTCCCCTACACTTACTATGCAAGCTAGTTCTACAGCTGTTAGACTGAGTTTTTAAACGTTCCAGACAGTCCTGTGATATTCTGGTATTAGCGGGGTTCCCAGATGGGAATGTGGGATACAGACGAGGAAGTAAGATGATTTAATAAAATTATTTAGGGATGATCGTTTGGTCCTCATTAGAACTGGTGGTGAGAGCAACAATTTCAAGATGGCAACCCGTTAACCCTTTGGGGTCGAACAATTGAAGAGTGCTATAAGTGTCATTTCCCCCCAGCCTGCACGAAGCTACTTCATGGAAGCCCACAAAGCTGCTAGCAGCATACAACCTTTGTTACCAGGTTAAGATACAATTTTTGGCTCTAAGTAAGTGTAAGTTGTTTGTGTAAAATATTTTTTGCTCTGTTTAGATTGTAAGGTATAAATCTAATATACACCTTTGCTTACAAAATATTCTGTGGGGCAGAGTGTCTAACGGGATTTACCAACGGTTTCAGTGGTTATAGCGTTACAGTTTGAAGTTTATGTGCACTGTTATTTGTTTGTGGTTGTAAGTATGTGCTGGAGGAGTTCCATGGAGGAAGAATCCAAACCTTATTGTTGGACATTATCAAATACTTTGACTTTTGACGGTCTCTGGCAAACCACAGCAAAGAGTGTTTATCACTTAGGGAATCGTCAGACAGAACTATATATAGTTTAAAGTCCTTGGTCTTGTTACGGTTGGCCATTTAGGGCTATTTTCGGACAGTGTTGAACCAGTTCAGCTACAGATTTATCGGCTTACCCTTCACATGTGTAACAAAGGGAAATAGGAGAACAGATCCTTGTTAAACTCTATTCTAGGGACATGGATATGTTGTTCATCCACACTCATTGGCAGTATCCTTGCCGCTTTAAATCTTGCCGGAAGGTCTTCAAGCTTGCTCCTCCCACCCACCCGGGTGGTATAACTCTCGGCTCCGCCCCATGACGCCAGATCTTCCTTACCGCTTGGAAGCTCAGGTTCCCTCCTTAACGCTCTGCGTTTGCGACTGGTTCCTATTTCTCCGTTTGCGGATTTAAAAATAAAAATTTGCAAAAAGACTTCAGTCTTCGATCCCTCGCGGCTGCGATGGACAAATCGACTCCCGGATTTCGGAGATGCCCATGCGGGCAGAAGATGTCTCGGACGGATCCACACTCCACGTGTGTCTACTGCTTAGGCCTTGAGCACGACCCGCAGGCTGCGACCTGTGCTCATCTTTCTCGGCCTCACGTCCTCGAAGACCGTGCTGCCGATTGCAATAGGGCCGTCCCGAGGCGTTCCCTCGCGTGAAGTCCAAGGAGGCCCGGTTGGCGGTGTCTGCGGCGGCGGGCTCGGCGGATCAGCTCGAGCGGATGGTCGTCCTCGAAGAGGAGGCGGCGCCGGCCGTATCTTCCTCGGCCGCGGCATTTATCCCGCTCTCTCTGGGTTCTTCCTACACGGCTTCTTTTAAGGAGCTTTGTCTGTCCCTCTCCACTAAAGGAGAAGGGCCTGCGTCTGCTGGACCTTATTCTCGGTCCAAAAAGAGGGACAAGGGTAAGTCCCTCCGTCGACGCTCTTGGGAGCGGGAAAGGTCCCTCTCCCCGGGCCGTCGTCCGTCGGCTTCGGTCGACAGCTCGGCTTCGGCCACTGGCCTCACGGTGTCCCCGTCAGGTCAGTTGACCGAGACTCCCACTGATGAAGTCGAGATTTTTCTCGACCCATTGGACGGGCTGTCGCCTTTAGCAGCCGAGATTCCCCTCTCCCCGGTTCCCCCGGGAGGAGTTGAGGATCCGTGGGCTCGTCTGTGCCTCCGGTTCGGAGCCCTCGGATGGACCTTCCGGGCGAAGGGAGTGCGGTTCGGCCGACACCTCCCGCACCGACCCGGAAATTCCGGGACTCGGTCTCGGTCTCGGACCTCTTCGCGGTCCAGCCGTTCCCACCGTCCAGGCGGTCTCGGTCCGCACCGCATGTAAGCGGCGTCGCCTCGTCCTCGTCCTCCTCCTCGGATGAGGGAGGCCGGCGTAAATTACGTCGGACGTACGAGAGACCTTATGTTGCAACAGCTCCTCCTGGCCGGAATAAGCCGACTCGCGCCTTCCCCGCCATTAAGTGGCTGTCACCGAACGGCCGACACACCCCTCGACTTGTCCGAGGCCTATACCAGGCGGTTGTTCGGCCAAAACCAGCTGCTCCACCGATTCCGGTGGAACCTCCGCCTCCACAGCCACCAATTGGGGCTCCGACCAAGGATTCTCGGTCGACTAAGGGTTTACCCCATCGGCTGTCAGTTACCCTCACTCCCGACCGACCTCGGCAGGTGAAGGGTGGCTCAGGCCAGAGGCAGCTCTTCGAGGACTCTTCCGAGTCCGAAGATGATTCCTCCTTCTTCTCCAAGCGACTGGACTTGGAGTCTTCAGGAGGTCAGTCAATGGACGATAGCCCGTCGTCCTTCCTAGGACTGCTTCGGCTCATCTCGGAGTCTACCGGGATGGAGCTCGAACCCGTTTCCAAACGGGCCAGGTATCCCCTCACGGAGATTCTGGACCGAGGGGATTCTCCGGAGGCCTTTCCGGTGGCCGAGGCCATAGTGGGTCCGGCACTGGAACTTTGGCAGCGCCCTGCTTCCTGCCCTGCGCCTTCGGCCAGGATGGCCAGGAAGTATGCGGTCCCTACGGTTCCTTGTCGGTTTTGAACACCCTCTGCTGAGGGTTGGTTACCGACAGCGTTTTCGGGCGCCGCAAGCCAGGGATGTGGACAAACCTCCTGACAAGGAGTCAAGAAATTGGACTACGTCGGGCGAAAAGTCTACGCTGCGTCCTCTCTCGGCCTTCGTCAGGCCAGTTCGGCCGTCCTCATGGCACATTTTTCTCATGCCCTGTTGGGCTCCCTGGATGAGGTCATCCCTCATCTTCCCGCCGATCTGCAGACTACGGTTAAGCAGGTGCGGGACCAGGGCAGGGCAGTGGCCAAACAGCAGCTCCAGACTGCTTGGATATAGGGGACTCATGTGCCAGATCGGTGGTGCCGCGAGTGGCTATCGTCGTGAGCTTGGCTGAGGATATCCACCTTCGCCGGATACCCAGCACAAGTTGGCGGATGTTCCTTTGGGACTGACCTCTTCGCCCTGGGGTGGAAGGTCACCTGCAGAGGATCGAGAAGTCCAATGCCACCTTGGACTCGGTCTCTTCCGCCCAGAAGGACAAAGGCCGCAAACCACCTAAGCCCTTTCGTCCTTCTGTGCCCTCGCGCCGCGCGCCCAGCAACGTCCAGGGCCAGCAGGCTCGGCTTGGCATCCCAAACCTGCCGCCGGCTTCCTCTAACAGGAGGCAGGAGGAAGGGCCAGGAGGTCCCTCGGCCGGTCCCTCCTCCGCCTGCCCAGTGACGGGCTGAGGGGTGTCGCCCCCATCCCGCCACCTGACCCCTGGGTCTCCCTGTGGGGACGGTTCCGGCATCTTCCGTTCCACCTGGTCCGCTGTTACCACGGACAGGTGGGTCTTGAGGTGGTGGAAGAGGCCTGCCTCTGGAATTGAGCAGGCACCACCCTTCAGAGCCGCCCTCGGGGCTTCGGGATCCCAGCCTCACTGGCGGCTCGTCGAGCCGACATCACTCTCCTCCTCCAGAAGGAGGTGGTAAGAGAGGTGGTGGACCCTCCTTCAGACCCAGGGTTTGTGTCCAGGTACTTCCTGTTCCAACGGACGGGGCTGGCGCCCATTCTCGACCCACGCACCTAAACAAGTTCCTAAGGTCTCGAACCTTCAGGATGGTCACTCTGGCTCAGATAATACCATCCTTGGAACGCGTGTGGTTCTGCTCTCTGGACTTGCAGGAGCGTTTTCCGCGTCCCTATCCGTCCTGTCTCACCAGAGATTCCTTCGCTTCCGGCGGAAGGATCTCTTGAGTTCCAAGCCATGCCCTTCGGCTTGTCTCCAGCTCCCAGGGTCTTCACAAATGCATGGCAGTGGTGACAGCATTCCTGCGGCGCCCGGGGGTCCGGGTGTACCCTTACCTGGACGACTGGCTGATAGCAGCTCCTCCAGGAAGGGGCGGAGTGGTCCAGAGATCTGGCCTCCAGGTCTGCTCTCAACTGGGCCTCCTTATCAACGAGGCCAAGTCGAAACTCGAGCGAAGCAGGTGATTCTATTCATCGGGCGCAGCTCGACTCTCTTGAGCCAGAGCGGCTCCCAGCGGACAGGGCCGAGTTCTTTCCTCCTTTGCCCGATCATTTCTGGTTGGGCAATGCGCCCTGCCGGGACTTCCTGCGCCCTGGGTCTCATGGCGGCCTGTACCAGCGTGGTCCGCTGGGCCCGCTGGAACATCGTCCCCTTCAGTGGGACTGGCCAGCCAGTGGTCCTAACGCTGCGATCCCTTGGACCAGCTTGTGTCGGTGACACAGGGGATGTGGAGCGCTCTCCAGTGGTGGACCGTTCCAGATCATTTGCAGAGGGCATCCCGTTCGTCCGCCCGAGCCCGACGGTCTCTTTGTCGACCGATGCCTCTCTGATGGGTTGGGGTGCCCATCTGGGGAACACGGGCTCATGGCCTCTGGTCCCATGAGTCGATGCCACATCAACCTGCTGGAGCTCGAGCGGTCCGCTAGCTCTCACCGCCTTTGCTCCGTTCCTCCGGGGTCAAGTGGTCCAGTCCAGGACGGACAATACCGACCTAGTACTATCTAAACCGCCAGGGCGGGGCACGCTCCATGCTTCTATGCAAGGAAGCTCTCCGCATTTGGTCACTCGTCGCAGCCTGGAGGCGGATCTCCTAGCCATTCACGTGGCAGGAGCCTCCAACACCCTGGCCGATGCCCTGAGCCGGATAGGGGCTGCATCCCACAGTGGTCTCTCCTGCGGGTAGTACAGCATCTGTTCTCCCTTTGGGGCACACCTCAGGTGGACCTGTTTGCCTCCATGGAAGAACAAGCTGAGTCTGTTCCATGCCGCCCCCCTCAGCAGGGCTCGCTGCAGGGGATGCCTTCTCGAGGCAATGGACCCCGGCCCTCTTACGCCTTTTCCCCATTTCCTTGATCCACAAGGTGCTTCTCAAGGCGAGGAGGACAAGGCGAGGTGATTCTGATAGCCCCAGACTGGCCCGCCAGTTCTGGTACCCAGATCTCCTCAGTCTCAGCTCCAGGACTCGCAGCAGCTTCCAGCTGCCCCGGACCTGCTCTCAGTCAATCAGGGAAGGTGTTCCATCCGGACCTTCAATCCCTGCACCTGGCGGCCTGGTTCCTGAGCGGCTAGAGTTCCAGGCCTTGGGTCTTTCCGGACGAGGTCCTCAATGTAGTTGGGCGTCCCGTAGGAGTCGACCAGAAAATGCTATGCCTTCAAATGGAAAAGGTTTTCCATTTGGTGTCAGGAACAAGGGCTTGGACCCTTCCTCCTGTTCCTTGGCAAGCATCTTGGACTATTTATGGTCCCTTTCTAGTCAAGGGCTTAGGTCGGCGACCCTAAGGGTGCACCTGGCAGCCATCTCTGCTTACAGGCGCGGGCAGGGAAGCAGTCGATGGCAGGAGAAGGTGGTCTGGCGCTTTCAAGGCCTTGATCACATTTCCTCCAGTGGGGAACCCCCACCTCCGTGGATCTACTGCTGGTACTGGCAAAGCTCATGGGCAAGCCATTCGAACCTATGCACAGGTGTGCTCTCTCTCACCTGTGTCGTGGAAGACCGCCTTCTTGGTGGCTATCACGTCAGCCAGAAGGATGGGAGAGCTCCAGGCGCTTCCATCGAGTCTCCTTACCTGGTCTTCCACAGGGACAAGGTTGTCCTGCGCCCCACCCGAAATTCCTTCCGAAGGTGGTGTCGGAGTTTCACCTAACCAGGTGTTGACTCTGCGGTGTTCTACCCCAATCACACCTCGGAGGCTGTAATATAGGCTCCATACTCTGACTCCTAGAAGGGCGCCCTATTATAAGGAGCGCACGGCTGAAATTGGGAGAGGTTCGCCAGCTGTTTGTCACCTACGCTGAAGCCGCATCTGGCAGACCTGCAGCCAAGCGGACGATAAGCAGGTGGGTAACCTCCTGCATAGATCTCTGCTATAAGTTGGCGGGCATGGAGCCTCCCAGAGGGATAAGAGCTCATTCTACCCGCCATACTGCTGCTAGCAGTGGCTGCTTCAGGGGCGTCCCTATCCAGGAAATCTGCAGGGCTGCTACCTGGAAGTCAGCAAACACCTTCATTACCCATTACCACATCGACCTTGAGTCACGCGGGATGCTGGTTTTGGGGCCTCAGGTTCTCAGTCTCTCTTTCCCAAGTAAGTATATGGGGGTATGCGTCTTGCCTCCCTCCTCCCGGAGAACTGCTAGAGTCTGCCAATGAGTGTGGATGAACAACATATCCATGTCCCTAGAAATACAGGTTACTCACGTGACAGGAGTTCTAGGAATGGTATATGTTGTTCATCCACACGACTCACCCGACTCCCCGGCTTCGACGCACAACCTGAGCTTCCAGCGGGCCAGATCTGGCGTCATGGGGCGGAGCCGAGAGTTATACCACCCGGGTGGGTGGGAGGAGCAAGCTTGAAGACCTTCCGGCAAGATTTAAAGCGGCAAGGATACTGCCAATGAGTGTGGATGAACAACATATACCATTCCTAGAACTCCTGTTACAGGTGAGTAACCTGTATTTTTTGCTGTTAGTTTTATACCCTTGGAACTACATGTTGTGTCTGTTTTATGTCATAAGCAATGAATTATAAAAACTAAAGAAAAGTGGGAATGACACCTCAAAGGAGAAAAGATGAATCAGGGCTACAGCACCTGGACAGCAATGAACATCACCCCCACAACCACCACCACGGCAGATCCTGAGCAACGAGGGGTGGGGGTGTCAGGAAGGGCAAAATTCAGGTGGAGAAAAACAGCAGCAGGAAGCTGGGCCACCCTCAGGGGAACCCAACCAAAGGGGTTTGTGTTCCTTGGGGATTGCTTTGCCTCTGGTGCCCCCAGAAGGATGCAGCAGCATCCCTGTGGATTGCTGACCCTGAGGAATGAAACAGGATTGCTATTGGAGAAACAAGGAACAGGAACAGCTAGTGGCAGCGACAGCAACAGGACAGAGAGACTGGTGACAAAAGGCCAGAGCTGCAGCAGTAGGTGAGAGAGCAGCAGGACACCGAGGAGAGGACAGCATGCCAAACCAGTGAGCGGGATATGCGAAGCATTAACCAGAGCCAGCAAGAGTCGAGTAGGTGGCAGACAGACTGAGAGGAATACAAAGTGCAGACCCGTAGCCACATGGCTGCTATAGTGAAAACAAGTGTCCCAAGGATGCCTGCAGCTGCACATCAAATCGGGCTCGATGGGACATGTGACGCAGTCACCTGCTGAGCCAGTGAGCACCAGGTAGAGCCTTGCGATAATAAATTCTGTTTATACCCTTGGAAATCGAGCAGCTATTGTTTATTGCCAGATAACATGCTCTGAAATTTGACAAGCAATCAAATTGCATGTGCAAATTTTTTGAATATGATCCAAAGTCTTTAACAAGTATGTGTACAGACATTGAGGCACCTGTCTACTAACCTGATCTTCTGCTTCCTCTCCTAAGTAGTGGGGTTGGAAGATAGCTAAAGCCATCCCTTTGCACAAATATGGTGGCACCTTGACTTCAGGAAATTATTGAACTATTTCACTCTTCCTGTCCTTTTCCAGATTCAGGAGAATTTATGCACTCTTAACCCGCCACCATCCTATCCAACTCATCTCTCCTCTGCTTCTTCCAGTCCAGCGTTTGACCAAATTACTCAACTGTCATCCCCTGTCTGAGGCTCATTGATAGAATTCTTACTGGAATGAATCAGGGACCCCTCAAATTGGCCATGTTCCTTGATCTCACCAAACTTTTTGACACAGTCTTCCCCCTTCACCACACCTAAGCGAGCTAGACAGAGCTGGGCTGTCGGAGTGGGCAACCTCCTGGCTCAGGTACTACCTGTCCAACAGTCTGTTTAGATTGGGGAGTTCATCTCCCCCTTGATAAACATGATAATGTGCCGAGGCTCTGTCCTAGGCCCATAGTGTTTTCTGTTTTATCAAATTATCTGCCTTCTGCCCTGGACATCCACATCTATGTGGAGGATACAGTGCGCTTTTCCAGCAGCCCAAACAGCTGCATAATTTACAGCAAGTTACAGCCTGATTTCCATGCTATTAGTATTGATTCTGCTCCAAAACACCTAACTCTAAATGCAAAGAAATAGTGGCCATGACATTTGCCTCCAAACCAAGAATGGCCAAACTCACTCCCCCACCCCACCCTTAAGACCAGTGACTGCTCAACCCTGGCACGTCATATCATTTAAATAACTGGTAGTCTGGTTGGACCAGTCCTCTGACTTCTGCCACCTACATTGACTCCATCTCCACCAAACTCCTCCACAAACTTGTTGCCCTCCACAGAAGTAGATCATACCTCCCCATCGCTGTCAGATGGGAAATAAATGATAAATGATCTCCCATGTATTTGACTGTGGAGACATTTTCTACAGAGCGGTGCCAGAATCTTCCCTAAACAGACTGGACATCCCTTTTCATTCTCAACTGCCCCACACCCCACCCACACACATCACTGCGAGATTTACCTTCCTTTGAGGGACGGCGGCTTTTGCACGGTACCATGTTGATTTTCAAATGCAAGACTAAAACTGTCTTCCTCTATCTCTCCTGTCATGTTGGCTTCTCTCTCTCTATATATACCATCCACCAATCAAACACCTGCTCATTCCCTACTCGTAGGTGTCACCCCACTGCTACACAAGCTGTATTCTTTCAGAGACATCCTTCCCACTGGAACTCCCTCCCTTCTTAGGTTCAGGCCACTACATCATGACCGTGTTTGAGTGCTGCACACCCTAGTTGGCAGCCAACTCTGGTTTTTAAATTAATCCAATCAGTTACTTTTTACTAACTCTGTATTTGCATTTTGTATCTGTTCTTTACTTGAATGTACACATGTGCGCGCATATACACACACACACACACATATATATATACACACACACATATACACACACACTGCCCTTTGCATTTTTTTGATTGTTTTGACACTTAAATTCATATTTTTTTTCGTTTCTGTGAATCCCACGTACCCTTCCCACAGGACACACCTGGAAACGAGCTGTTCGGCGCTCAGCGTTTTCTCTCATTTAAAAAACCCCAAAACAAATTGAAACACAATTTTGTGCCATCAGATAGTGAAAAAAAGCGACACCAGTTTAAATTATGAAACGTATAGATTTGTTTGCTCTCATCCCAGAACAGGGCCTTTTCATGATTTGAGAATGAAAGTTTTTCTCTTTTTTAAGTAATGAGGTTTTAACATTTTAAAATCTAGTGCATGCCTGGACCAGTTGAAAAAACAGATCAAAGTAAATTACCAACTGTACCGAGCAGTGCCGAGGTGTGGAACAGCCATTTTGTACAGTAAAGGTACATATACTGTACATGTTAAACGATATCGCGGCAGATGCTGCACAGTAGGGATACACAAATGCATGCAAGTACACACATGCACCTCAAAAAAAGAAACACGCATAACCCACATATAGTACACAAACTCAGAACTTTTAACTTGATCAGTTCCTGCACTAGGGCCTCCGGAGCTGGCATGATCATTTCTCAATTTTAAGTAATATTTCCAAGTTGCATTCAAACCTCAAAGTCTCGGCTAGAACCTTTTAAGTTATCAACAATATAGAACTGCAGATCTTTCTGAAACTCTCTTACTAATATCTGCAACAACATCTAACAATTTCTCTCATACTACAAAAATTATATTTATTTAGTTTTTGTTGACGGGGAAAGGAGGACTATAGTCTGTCCCCCTGCTGTGTCTTATCATGTAGTTTGCTGTATTTGTGTTGTGCTTCCGTACACAGTGTTGTTTTAGCTTCCTTTATAATCCTGGCACCGAGAGGGAGAAGGAACCCTGTGACTGCTTACTAAGTGGGCGCAGTTTTAATCAACACAGGCAGTAACGCAGGATGCCTCCTGGACATCCTGTATTTTGCCTGTGTTGATCAAAGTACACCACTTAGTTTGCTCGATTTGTTAACCCGTGGTATTATTTCCTTAAAAGAACTTCTAAAAACTAACTGTATAAGTCTTTTTATAATGGGCAAGATAATCTGCAACTGTGATTGGCTAAAACAGATCTCTTAACCATGCATTGGTTCAGCCTGTTTCACTGTCCAAAACATTGCCTGGTCGTGGTTTAACCTATGCTATTCTGTACACACTGTAGCTCTAAAATAAAAATTAAAAAAACTTTACTACCAGCCACTTGCGTTAAAAATCCCCACGCTCAAACACCAGTTTTCAAAACCAGTCTGCCTGCCTGCCTTCCTGTTTCCATCTCTTCAGAGCAACGCATCTTCCTTCCCACCACCACAGGTATTCTAGCTTCAAATCAACAGCACTGCCACATCATTTGCACACCAGCATAGAGGTGGAGGTCAGCTAATCAGCACCGCTAGCGACATGGTATCTCAAACTGCTCTTTAGGAGCCTCACTGGATTATTTAATCACTTCTCATAATATAAAGCAGAAATTCACTGTTCGGTTGCACTTGTGCTGCGGTGAGTTCTTGCCAATCTTCAAGTGCAGCTCAGTTGTTTTCCAGATATATTTTTCCCTTGACACGCACAGTCGCAGCCTTTTCTTTGGGAGAACCATACTCACACGAGCAGTGAGGCGGTGTCGCTGACCATGTAAATGTTAAAGGACTAGGCGAACAGTGATCGATTTAACTAACATGAAAATCACTTTTAAAAACAAGGCACTGACTCTTGGAGGTAGCAGCTGTCTGGAGATGGCCATTACCATGTCTGCCATATACAGTACAGGTTTTGGTTTAAGGTAAAAGCTATTTGGTGGAATGTTTTGGTCAGCTGGTGATCTTGTGGTTGGGTAAGCAATGCCAGTAGGGGTCGTCTGTTTATTTTTTAGTGTACAGTTTGTTCTCAGAAACCATATCCCAGCTTAAGATGCAGCATCTGTTTTCAGTGGGGTCCTACTTCCAGTGGTTGATCCAGCTTTACCAAGGATACTGCAGTAGCAGGGCTTTTTAGTGGTTAAATGATATCCATAGGGATATGCAGCGGCCTGGTTAAAGGTATGCAATTTATGTTCAAGTGGCAGGAGACTGGCTTCATAACTCGTGAGGGGGGTGGGACAGGCACGAGTATGAAGGTCCTGACCCCTCACAAGTGATGATAAACTGCATATTTTGAATCAGACCATTGCATGTTGGATATATACAACATTAGTTTACTAGTTAGAACATTCATCATCTGCTGTTTCTTTGAAGATGTGAACGTTTCTCTTCAACTGCACTAGTCGGTTGTGATGTCATCTGTATTTCTAAATCCGCTGACTGTTCCACTACTCCATAGTGATGACCCTTACCGTCAAGATGTCAGTGAAACACTTACTTCAACATGTAACCCCTAGATGGCGCTATCCCAGGGGCTACTACCCCTGCCTGATTTGCCACTAACAGGTTGAGGGGCCTGGATCCAATGGCGGGTGCCTCCACCCAGAGGTCAGGGTTTGCAATAGTTAAACTAACTTGGTCACAGCCCTCTGGGACACTGCAACCCCCCTTTCTTCCCACTAGTGGTCCACAAATATATCAGAATTACCTTCACAGTATACACTTACCCCAGGTCTGGTTCCGGCACTGGGACCTCCTGTGAAATGAGATACAGTGCAACAATCACAGTACAGTACTTTAACATAGACAAATACCTCAGGCAGTATAACTTTGCTGAAACAAGCAGCTCTGATTTATTTAGGGGATATAACAAGGACAGGGGAAATCAGGTTAATTAGCTTATCACTCTAATAATCTACCTATGGCTCTGTGCACAGGCCTATCCCTATCAGTTACTGTCCTGGGTACCCAAGCCCTAGTGGCTAGTCCAAACCGTGGCAGCTGGTAGGGGCCCTTTCACACAGAGAAAGGAGAATTAAACAGTCAGCAGTACAGTAATTCCATTTGGATTTAATGTGGCAATTCAACAGGGAGCGACCCTGAATTAGTACTCACGACCTCCAAATAAGATAGGGTCCTTCAATGTCAGCAGAGGCTCACTTGAGGTACACAAACCTCTTCACACATCCATATAAAAGAAAGCACTATACCAGGCAGGCTGCATCTGTATCCGATCGCAATTACTGAACAATACCGGGAGAACACACAGCAGATTCAGTTCCTGACAGACCGAGTGCAATTTTCAGCAATTCCTCCAGTCTTCTACAGGGTGAGCCTGGTTTCTACTCTTCAGAGATCCTTTGATTCTTTCTAAGGACAGTTCAGTCCTAACAAGCTGTTACACAAGCTGCAGACCGAACTCTGGGCCTTACACCGTTTTTGACTAAAACTGCACACTGAAAAGCACAGGGCTCCTTCCTTCTTCACTGCCAAAACTCAACTGAAACTCCAACCGACAAAACCGGCACTTCCTTTGAGTTCCTCCCAGTTCTTGACTGGATTGGCTGTCACTCACAATAGACTGCTGCTGTTGGTCCAAAAGGCACTGAAGTCTAAACTACATCTCCCAGAGTCACTGCCCATACAATCCTCTTGTGGCTGGCTCAGATTATGAGTCCAAGTTCTGATTCGTCCAAGGCACCATTTTAGAGCTAGCTTACCCCACACTGATTGGTCCAGTTCAGCAGTTCAAAACTAGAATGGGAACTAGCAGACACAGTTCTGACTGCAAAGAAAGCAGGTTAGACAAACTGTAATTTCATTATTACTCTAAATAATTTCTGGCAAACAGTTACATCTTTCAGATAGGTTCCTTTGCACTCCTAGTGACTGCAAAATGAAGTGAATTGGCAGCAGTTCGAGTGGTACTCAGAGAAGCACACAGTCCCCCCATACAAACTAATTATGTCTGCAAGCAGACAGTTCTTAAAGAGACAGTACCAGAGGCTCTAAAAACACTCACTGATAAATGGCTTAAATGCCAAACACCATTCAGGCTTGGAGCATTCAAGCAAGCTCCTGGAAGTCTTTTGGGAACCCCCATTTGCAGGGGGGTTACAAACATATGTTCAGTATCTTACTGTTTGGGTTGTCATCAGCCTAGTTATCACCTTGCCAGTTTTATTCCCTCTTCTGCTGTATAGCTTGAAGGTTAGTGCTTTATGAAAAAATACCAGTTTGTATCTTGTTGAAATTACATCCACACCTTTCAGATACAAATGCATGGCAGCAGTGCATATATTTCTAACATAGTTATAACATATGGCATTTAATAAAAGCTGGTTTTAGTGTGGAATGGTTAAGAACAACCTAGAAACAGCAAAACACTTTGGAACGTGAATCACAAGTACAGTTGTGAGCAAGAGTTGCACACAGCATGTCAGTGACTGCTTTGTTGCTTTTGAAAAACAAACAAAAAAGATTCTGTTGTTGAGTTATTTGGGAAGTGCTGCTCTCTGACAGTGAGCTCTGCAGTTAAGGAGGAGACAGAAGTGACCGGCGGACATTTCTTGTGACTGATCAGCAGATCAGGGAACTTCTTCTGATGCGCTGAATGAAGAGAGAGGTGACTGGGTGAAACTTCTGGTAACTTGGTGGTCAGCCCTCTAAGCAGAATACTGCACAGAGAGATTGGGGGCGCAGTGAAGTGGCTGATGGAGTATCACTGGGATCTCGGCTCCTTCCTGACGTGTTTGAACTGTTCTGCATTTGAATTTGGCAACCTCAGACACAGTGAGTTAAAACATGCTAGTATTAATAAAAAATAAACACCATGGACCAAAAAGAAAGTGACACATTGGAGGTTGCATTTAAACTTGTAAGCGCAGCCGACACCTTCAGGAGAACTTTAACGGAACATAATATTGAGACACAGTTCAGCGTATTAGTTCTGTATTTCTCCTCCCAGTTATTTATTACTGAGGTCATCTGCATGAAAAACAGGATCATTGCTCCTGAAGAGTTCATTTGTTCCAGCTGCTTTCTCCCTACCTGAGGGCATTTATTTATTGAAGATATCCGATAACATACCTTTGAGTCAAAGACTCCTTTTCAAAGGTTCCACGTCATTAAGAACAGAGACATCAGTGCCAATATCAACAACTGGACACAATAGTTACAAAAATGGTTACAAAATGGTCACATGTAGCACAGCAGAGCAACTGGTGATAGAAAGATACAGAGTGTTGCCAAGGATAGGTACATAGTACAGGCGGTGCAGGTAGCAGAAAACATACACTGCAGGACGGTGGCGCCATCCATGCCCTGGTGGTTGTTGCAAGCCTAGGCTGGACTGAGGTGTCCATTGTCAAATATAGGCATGCCCTGGCATGGTAGGACCAGAGTTAAGTCCATAGTCGGGGGTGGGTAGGGCTGAAATCAAGGACAGTCACAGACTGAGTCATGAGAGTAGGTCTCTTAGCTGGGACTTGAACTGGCTAAGTCTGGGTTCAGTGAGGAAGGAGTTTGGGAGGGAGTTAAGCCAGCTAGGGGCCAGGTACCTAAAAGTTCTTTAACCCAAGGTGGTCTTGCAGCGAGGTACCTGAAAGTGGGTTGTTGCCGAGTGAGGCGGGTGGACAATAGTGTCTAGAGTGGGGGCGGGGGTGAGAGCAGGTGGGAGTAGCAAAGGCTGAAGCTAAGCCTCAGGAATTTTCAAAATTAGAAAGTTTGCTGGATACGGGACATTGAATAACCTTTTGCTTTCTGTATGTTTATTATTTTTATTTTCTGATTTGAATAAAATAACGTTTGCGTTTTTACACACCTGACTTCTGGTTTGTTGTGTCTGTTACATCCCACATCTTCACAGGCGACAAGGATGGTGGACCGTCTCCTGCGTCGTTGCTGGACATGGACCAGGCGGGATTTGTTCATTGACATCAAGTTCATGATAAACATCCAGAGAGCATTGCTGCTGAGCGATCAAATTACTAGACATTCTGTTCCCCCTGGTCCTGGCCAGTCTCAGTGTGGAGAAGGCTTCTTGACACAGTTTCTTGGCTCTGCTTTGGAAAACCTGGTGGCACTTTGGTTTCCCAGCCCAATCATCATTATGCTCAGGACCTCTCTAGAACTCCTCCAGTATAACTGGACCTAGGCATTCATCTATAATCGGTGGGGGGCCTGAGTGTTTTTTTTTTCTCCACAGTGGCACATCTGCATGAGTTCAATGAGAATATGACCCACCCAGCTGATGCGTTCCTGCCTATCTTCTGGGGCAGTGGCAACCCAGTGTAGCGTCTCTTTTCTCTACAGAAAAAGGGTGTCCAGTTTGGTGTTGTGTCATGCTGCGGAAGTTCTGGATTCTCTCAGTGTGAACCTAGGCCTGCTGCTCAGTAGGAGTGCATAGTATCACCGTTGTCATGGGTGCCCATCCCCCCTCACATCCTTGTTTGCCGTATTACCAATACTAAGAATGCCTGCCTTTGGGCTCATGTAAATATTAGTCACCTTCCTGGGGCCAATGATTTTCCGTTTTTAAAAATGGTCAGTTCCAGTCGACAAAAATCATAAAATCCATTTTTTTTTTCAGTTTATTCCCAAAACTGAGGGCAGAATCGGCATGTTTTGTACAAACATTTGCCTCAAATGGTGTTTGCCCAAAAAAGCTAATGCAGATAGGGTGGTTTGCATGATAAAGTATGGCAAATAATTTATTTTTCATGAAAAATTGACTCCCAAGTGCTGGTTTGAAAAGAACAAATTCTGCTTTTTTACCAGTGTTTTTCCATTGAAAATGGAAAATCATTGGCCCCACCTTCCCTGTTCTCTGCTATAAGTGGCCCATATTCAGTATAATACAGATAGAAATCATCACCTCACTGTGGTCACAAACCAAGCCGTAACGTGAAACCATGAGAAATGCATCTAAACTGCAGCCTGTAGGCTCCCTCCCCCAGGAGATCTGCTTGCCAGTAGCACAGAGTCTGTCTCCATGGTCAGGGATATTTCTGCACAATGACTGCCTACCTTGGAGCAGGATGAGTGCCTCATTGTAATGGTTCTGATCCTGTTACCAGTGCTGCCTCCTGCTGCTGCTTCACACAGTGTAATCTGCCAAAGGTGATTTTGTTGTCACATTCTTGTTTCATTTCCACTTGTTTCCACAGATGCTGCCAGCTATTTTCAGTCTAATCAAAGGCTTTGCCACTCGGAGCAGGTGAATCTAAATTTAGTGGCTGTAGATACAGAATGGGAGCTGGGAAACTTGACCTGTGTTGGTGGAAACTCCCAGAGAGAGAGAGACCCTGCATTTGATTTGACCCATGTGTAGGGCCTCTGATTTTCAGCCTTCAAAAAAAGGCACGTACATTTTATAAAATGTTAGCTGTTTTTTCCCCAAAATCGAGTGCAAATCAGCATGTTAAATGCACTAAAAATAGGGCACAAAATGGTGCTTTACACAAAAGTGTGAAGTGGAGTTTTGCATCAAGTGTGGTTGTAAATGTGGTTCAAACAGGTTTTTATTTATGAGTATTTGACTCTTAAGTGGTGTTTAAAATGAGGAAATTCTGTTTTTAATCATGTTTTCCCATTTTGTGGAGAAAAGGTAGCCTGACATATGTTGGTGTAGAGGCGGCGTTTCTTTTGGCTAAAGGTTTTCTACCCTTAAGCGGCTGGGGTGGCTACTCAGCCTTGTCCCCGCGCTACTCCCCGATCGTGACTTCTGCTTCTTCCAGCTACTCACCTGTTGTTCGATACCACCATGAATTGCCCCCCATGGTGGTACTGGAGATAGAGTGCCCCCAGTCCAAATATCCAGTGCATGCCTTGTGTCACAGGTAGCAGTGTGGGCTGGAGGTAGGTGGGCAGAGCTTCACAAAACCCTTGCCATCCAGTTTCCACTTTTCTGGGTCCCGTTCCTGCCGCAGTGCATGGATGCATGCATGTAGAGACACACACACGTATCATGCACTTGTGGTTTCTGTGTTGCCACCTCAGCTGCACTGCCACCAGCCCTCCACCTAGTGGCAGTCAAGGGCTGGGCACAATTGCCTCCCCACCTTGGAGAGGAGAGCAGTCCTTCGGACACTCAATCTTCCCCTGTCAACCCCCTAGCAACCTGAGTTGGTTTCCAAATTTGGGTCACCGGCATGGCAGGAGGTACGGCGTCCAGAGCCTCAGCCCTTCATGCCATGGGGCCAACCCAGAGATGGCTTTTCTGATGTGTACAGTAGGCATATAGGCTCTTAAAAACTGCTTCTCTCTTACTACAGAAGTTAGAGCTCTGCATACAAAGGGCAGATTTGTCTCCAACAAAATAGGCTTTCAGTCTCTCCAAATCTTCTTGGTGGCGGGGGGGGGGCTTGTTTTTTTCTTCCTGTAAAGCTGTTCATTTCGTCCGCTTCTCTGACTGGCCCCACTCTGAACCGATCTCCCCAGCCTTGTCACCCAACTTCTTTGGGACTTACCTTCTCCAGTGAGTCCTGCTACAGGTTTGTAGTCGGAGGGGCCTAGTCATTTGTGCGGGGCCTGCTAAAGATTGTGTTGTCACTGCACTGTGGTTGGAGGTTTTTTCCTCCGATTTATCCTCAGTAGGGCTTAGGTGGGTGTAGTGACACATTGTGCGTACCCTGCTTCTGCAGAACTGCTCTGGTGTCAGAGCGTGGAGTCTCCTTCCTCAGCTGTCGCACAGTGCTGCCTTCTAGATTCCTCTAGATGCCAGCAACCCATGGGATTAACAGTCCCCCTTCCCTAAGGGAGGAGAGCTTGTCCTATGGATGCTCAATCCTCCCTCCCTGGCCAGCTCCCAAGCAACCCAGGTTTTTTCCTGAACCCAGGTCACTGGTATAGCAGTGGTAAGGCGCCCAGCGTCTCAGCTTTCCAGACCACTGGGCTGGCTGGGGGTGTCTTTTGAAACCCAGAAAACAAGTAGCTTCAGACACAGACATTTACAACTGCAAATGGCTTAACCTCCAAGCTAGTGCTTATGCCTTTCCAGCAGCAGGAAATAACTGTGAAACATAGCTGGTGGCCTCACAGTTAATGTGGCTGGCAGATGCATCCTATTTGCTGCATATTGCCCTTAACAAAAGACAAAGTTCTAACCAGACGGAAGGTC
The DNA here is from genome assembly GCA_016271365.2 of Neoceratodus forsteri. Taxonomy (NCBI): domain Eukaryota; kingdom Metazoa; phylum Chordata; order Ceratodontiformes; family Ceratodontidae; genus Neoceratodus; species Neoceratodus forsteri. The sequence goes on along the minus strand of JADMNL010000024.1, from coordinate 28,599,892 downwards.
TGAGGAACTCACAGAGCTAGTCAGAATGCTATTGTTAAAAATGTAGGCATTTTTCTGAGAGTAGGATTTTGTGGTGGTGGGGGGCCTCTGTAACCACAAACAGTGATGTTGTTTTAATTTATACTTTATTAAAACTTTTCCAGGAGTGATGCAAAGGTGATAAACTCATAAAGGTCCAGGGATTAAGGTACGGGGAATCACAAATACAATTTAACATTGCTAGTTTCACAAAGTCTCCTTCTTTAATAAAGTTATTGTGGTTAGCTCAATCCCTGTGTTGGTTTTTACATCCTGCCTTTGAGATGGCAGTTTACTTCTGCTCCGCCCCCTCCTCTGATAAAGATAGCTGCCTAGGGTATCGCATCTGATCTGTGTTCCGTTAGCCAAACCAACCGCCCATTCCGAAAGTTCATAAATTGTGTTTGTTTTTGTTGTACTCTAGCTGTCAGTTTTTTCATACGGTATATTTCTTGATCTTTACTCCGCCTGTGTGTGTGCTGTCTGGGGAATCCTTTTGTAGCCATAGGCGAATCAACGCCTTCTTGGCTGCCGTTCGCCAGATCACAGACCGTGATGTTGCTTAAAACTGGCTTTGCCAGGCTGCTGGGTGGTTTTGAAGGTAGTCCATCAGTGTGAAGCATGGCAGTGCCAGCATGTTGGCATCTGGGCTTTGAGTACCAGAGAAAACTGGAATAATATTTCCACTCTTGCTTAGCACCTGTTCCAGAGGGGCCGCATGTAGATGCTTCGGACCCTACCCAGCTGCACCATTCTAAGTCTCACTTTTTACAAAGCCCACACTATGCTGTGGTGGGGGCATACCAAGAGTGCAGTATGCTATGGGTGGGTTGGGGCTTATGGAGGGATGTGGCTAGCATGGGGGAGCATGGAGTGCAGCCTTGTTGGAGTTGGGGTGGAGGAAAAAAAAAAAATGGCTTTGCCTCCAGTCCCACCACCCCATACACTATTTTGAGAAAGGTACAGAAGAGCATATTTTCAGGGCATGGCATTACAGGTAGATAGCTTAGGGCCTCTCACTATTGTTCAGTAGCCCCATAGCCAGCGTGGTGGGGCTGTCCAGTCAGGAGGTTTATAGTACTGTTGCTGTTTGGTAGGAGAGGTCATAAGGAGGCTACTACGGGGTTAAATCATCACCTTTTTGGCCTCACTTGTCACATTCACCAGACTGTGCGCAGTTTTGGAGACCACACTATAGGAATAACAGGGATAGGCTGGAGGCGGCACCACGGTGCAGAGTAGGGATGTCAAAATGATACAGGGGCAGCAAGAGGTCTTATGATGAGCTCTTGAGGATCTTAATATGTACACGCTGATGGGCCCATTGGTGCAGTTGTAGCGCTACTGCTCATGATGTTGGAGACCCGTGTTCAGGATGAGTTCGGATCGTTGAGGGGCGCCAGGGGTTGAGCATCCCAGGGACACTGTTCTCCAGGGATGGTGGGTTGCCATTCCGCTGCAGTACTGCCACAGGGATGACCATAGGTGGCAGTGCAGTCAGGGGTGCCGTGGGAGGAATGGACAGAGACCAGGTGTTCTGCGTGGCAGTATGCTCATCTTGCATGTATGCCTTGCACCTCCCATGCATGCCTATGTCTGTGGGAAAAGGGAGGAACAGAAAAGGCCCTACTGTTCGATGGACCCCGGTGAACCGAAGGGACCAGGCCTGAACTCCACAGTTGACCCACCTGATGATGACAATGCCGTTAGAAGGGTTCACCCCCCCCTTCCCACCGGGGAGGGGATAGCTGTGGCACCATGGAGGTAGGCAGCTGACTGGGATCGGGACCTGGTGGAGCCAGACACTTTCGGGAACCAAGAGGGAAGTCAAGGCAGTGGCATGTAAGGGGGCATAAACAGAGAATTAAAAATAAAATAATATGTAGACACCAGAGGACAGGAGGAAGAGGGGATACATGACTGAGATGTTTAGGTACCTCCATCAGATGAATGAGGTGGACAGCAGTGAGTTGTTCACAGTGAGTGGTGACATAAGCACTAGGCGAGGCTGCATCAGATTGGTAGGGGTGAGGTTTTAAAGGATGTTAGTAAAGTACTTTTTTGTGGAAAGAGTGGTGCAAGACTGCAACAGACTTCCAGAAGAGGTCATCTGCGCTGTTGCGGGGGGGGGGGGTTGGTTCAAAAGAGGGTGGGATATGTAAGTTGGAGGAGTGCATCTGGGGCAGTTTGGGGAGGGAAGGGAAGAAATGAGGACTGCGAGAAGCACAATCCCGTAACTAGACAAGACTGGTCAGACAAGATGGGCTGATGCACCTTTTTCCGCCGTCATTTTGTATGTTTATTTTCCTCATTCGGTGTTACTTCTCCAATGCCCCTCTGGTACATTTATTGGCATCTTCAGCTCATCTCAGTCCTGATCCCTTGCCCCCCCCACCCACCACACTCCCAAGGTGCTGCAGCTTGTTCCAGAGCCCTGCAACTTGTTCCCCATAGCGAGACCCAACAGGTGGAGACCCAGGACTTTCCCAGCCTTGTTGGAAAATGTTTCAAACTTGAGAGCTGGTGAGGAGGCGCCTGAGTAGTCGGCGACTTCGAGATGGTGCAGGAAAGTGACCAGTATCATTTGCAGCGAGGAGGTGTTTTCCCTTGGTGGCGTCCCTCCCACATGATGCCAGCTACGGTGCCTCCTAGTGCGCACTCACACAGGGCTTGCTGACACAAAGCCAGCCAGCGGCCTCTGGCCCACATAGTGCTTTATCCAGGTGGCAGTATTGCAGTGGGACACTGATCCCCTGGGACGCCCAGTGCCCCCTTCCTCTGTCCAGCCCCTGATGTCCCAGGTTCATTCCTGAACTTGGGATGCTGGCATCACAGGTGGCAGCTCTGCCACTGCACTGATGGGCTGGCCCATCATTAACTTATAAGGAATACATAGGAAAGTATTTGTCTCTGCCAAATGAAAAACCTCAATTCTTTAAAGCAGCAGTACATGGAATGGATGGTTTTGGTATCGTTTCCATTCCGGCCCCCGCCACTGTGCAAGACTGTTTTTTACGCTACATTTTAGTTCCATACAGTTTCCTTTAAACTAGATAAAAAAAGACTTGCTTATTTTCCACGTGAGAGAAAAATGCGACCACCCAAAGATGTGCCACATTATGCAGATGCCTCCATCAGCCTTTGTTCGGAATCAAACCTAGGGCCCCTGAGCCCCAAAGGCAGATGCTCTAACCATTCAGCTAAAGGAAATTTCTCCCTTGCTGAGTGGTTAGAGTGTCCATTTGACTGGTGTTATTGGTAGTCAACTGTCACTACTAGATAGCACTGCTGTTGCACAGACAACCTTTCCTCCTACCTGTGCATACTTCCACGGCTTCTAATAGAAGCATACACAAGCAGAAAGGAATGCTGCAGGGTCAGCGGTCAATGATCATAGTTTTCTGATCATGCAGAAACTAGTTTCACTTCTTTAGTTAAAAAAAAAAAGTATGACTGCTAAAAAATGAATGTGACTGTGCATCGAGAGTGGTGCTTAATCACAACAAAACACCATGGACCCCCTTTTTGTTGCTCTGTTTCATTAAAGTTCAGTTGGAGCAGTACTGCTTGGCTCATTTTTCTGAAAGCAAATGTAACCACCCAGTCCCCTGGGGTTACTAGAATCCCCATGGTATTAGTGCTAGGCAGGGAGAGGCAGCTGGTGACTAACTAGCTAAATGGGTTTGTCGCCTGCTCACTCTTCTGTTTACTTGGCTTCAGCTGAGATGGAAGTGATGAGCTCATTTGGAACTCTCGCAGCAGCATAAGCCTTAGCCAGCTGTGAGAAAGGAGTTTAGAATGTTGTGACAAGGGTCAGTGTGAGTCAGTAGCAGTTTGAATTTGGAGGAGTAAGAACTGCTCAGCTGAGGGCTCTTGAGTTGAGGGCCCTACATTCTCACCCTAGCCCTGGTAATTCTGCAGTTTGCCAGTAGAAGTGGTGGAAACTGTTGTTTACAGCAGGATCTCCTGATTTTCATGCCTGAAGGGGTGAAAAAGACTGCTAGTGGATGGATCCAAGGGGCAATCCCCTTTTTGATCCAGGATGTTTTGAAGCTGCCTGAAATGTCTAACAGTGAGTAGGATCTGACTTTTGCTAAAGAAAGCAAGTACCTTGTTGTTGTGTTCTCTGGCTAAAGGGAAGGCACAGATTTCTGTGAATTCAGATGTGTGAGACAGTTTCAATTTAAAGTTGGCTGAAGTGTGTGATGTTCAGGTATGACTATATCACATTGTTCGGGACTTCTGTTTTTTCACAACCAATGTAGTGATTCAAATACTGGATGCCAAAGTTTCATTCAGTAAGCATTTGCAAAGTGTGTTTTCCGAATGTTTAAGATGCAACTCTGAAAGAATGGCCGAGTATGGATTTGGGAGCAAAGGGTGGGCAGACCCCCATCTGGAGTAACCAGTTAAGGACTACAGGTTCAGTAAGGGCACCTGGTTACTTTAGACAAAGGGCCAATGTCTGAAGAGAATTTTACCCCGTGAAGTGGGTTACAGTTTCTTCTCTGGTTATGAAGAATGGTGCTAGTCTTACCAGAGATGTGTGTTCAGTTGTGGCCAGTGCCACTGGATGCAATGTTCAATGTCCTACGAAATGTGGGAATCCAAGTTTAAGTTGTTCAGTGCCCTACGATGTAGGAAAACAAAGCGCAAGTGTCCCGTTAGCAAGTTGTGGCCAGTGCCACGGAAGAAGTGTCCTGTGTCCTGCGAAAGGTGAGAATACAAAGAGTTTCTGTCAGATACGGTCGATGTTGTTGTTCTGCAAGTTCCTAGTGCCACGATATGTAAACCATGGGGGTCCACCCTTGCTTTAGAGAACATCTTTTGGAATAAAGTCGCACTCTAGAACCCCAACTGTGGTCTGGACAGTTACGTTATTACTTCCTGTGTGGAGTTACTGGGTACCCATTCAGAAGTAAGGTCTAGCATAGCCATAGCAAAACGCTTCTCTTCCCAGGACCTGGTTTTGTAAATACCAATATAGGTTAATTTTGCTTTTGTACGCTCCCACCTTTGATCTCTGGAAGAATAAGCCTGGTATACATTCCCAAAGTTAGGGTGGTACCAGTTGATCTAAATGTTTCTGAAGCCTGTGCCCAATTATGGGTGCCAGTGGTAGCTAACTGTGTAAGGGGTTACACAAAGTAAAACAAAGTTTTTGCATTTGTTTCTAGAACCTGACCTCACTGTTTGTTTGCTTGATTTCATCTTTATTTAAATCCATGCTCTACGCTTCACTTTGTGAACTTCCTTCCCAATATGGCACTCTTGGCTTAGCAAGCTCAGAATTCTGCTCCTGTAGAATGATGCCTGTGTCCTCCCTCGGCTACTTTCACTGCCTGCTTTGAAAGCACTTGTGAGAAGCAAGCCTTTGCCTGGCACACAGTGTCTGACTACTCCCAGAAGCACAGAGTTTTTACAACCCAACAAAGAAGGGCCAAGATGTGAATTCAGGCTTCAGCAGCCTAGCTGCGGCACAACTTATACCTATTTGTGCACAGGAACTAGCTTCGGCTGACAGTGAACCATTGGTGGGAGGGCTTTCTTGCAGACCATTTCCTCAGTGATAAGGGTTCAATAACTATTATAACCCACCATTCCCACTTTAAACCAGACACATCTCCTATTGGGCTGCATCAAGGTCATCGGTCCAGTGTTCGCCGGGATTGTCAGGTGCTCTCTTTCAGAGGGGTCATCCCCGATTCCTTGAAGGAGGTGTTGGTTAAGCCCCTTCTGAAAAAAACATCTCTCAACCCTGACGTCCTGGCGAATTATAGATCTGTCTCCAACCTCCCATTTTTAGGGAAGATTGTTAAAAAGATAGTAGCTCTGCAGCTCGAGGAACACCTGGGGGCCTTTAACACTTCCAGTCCGGGTTTAGGGCGAGGCACAGCATGGAGATGGCATTAGTTCGGTACATAATGACCTCCTCGGGCAAGAGATTGAGGGAGTGGTCAATTTCATTCTTCTTGATCTGTCATTAGCATTTGATACCGTGGACCACACCGTGTTGTTGGATCATCTTAGAGAGTTTTGTCGACTTGAATCCTTTCTCTCAGGCAGAAGGCAGAGGGTAGTGATGGGAATTTCTCCTCCTCCCGATGCCCCTGACCTGTGGAGTTCCTCAAGGCTTGATCCTGTCACTGATGCTGTTCGCTGTATATATGCTGCCCCTAGGGAGGCTCATTAGATGGTACAGTCCGGTTTTTCACTGCTATGCAGATGATACTCAGCCGTATGTGTCTTTTGTACTGGGGCAAATGATTCTGTTGAAGTGCTGAATAAAATCCTTGCTGAGATCCAGGACTGGATGAACTCTTAGCTGGCTGAGACTTAACCCGGACAAGACAGAGGTGCTGGTGATTGAGCCGGGTCCTGGGAGTGATGGGAATGCTTCTGGGTCGACAGCAGGATTGGTCCTGAGATCGACCCTATTGATGGCATCCTCTAGGGTGAGAAATCTGGGTGTTTTCCTCGATGATAAGCTGACATTTGAAGCTCAGGTGTCAACTGTCGTCAAAAGTGTTTTTTACCATCTGAGGTACATTGCCCGGATTAAACCCCCAATCCTGCCCAAGACCTGCCATCACTGGTACCTTTGTAATGTACAGACTCGACTACTGTAATACTCTTTGCCTCAGGGTAACTGGAGAGAACCTCCGCCAGCTGCAGCTAGTGCAGAATGCAGCGCCCAGGCTGCTAGCAGGGCTGTCAAGGTCCTGTCATGTCACCTCAGTCCTACAGGGTCTGCACTGGCTGCCGGTCAGGTGGAGGATTCTCTTCAAGGTGGGTTTGCTCACCTATATGGCCCTATATGGATCGAGCCCTGACTACCTGTCAGACCTCCTGACTCCTTCTATCCCAGCCTGCTCCCTTCGTTCCTCTCACCATGGGCCTCCTGGTGGTTCCAAGGACCAAGCTGAAAACTTCGGGTGATCGTTCATTCAGGGTGGCCGCCCGGTCCTCTGGAACTCGAAGCCAAGATCTTTGAAGGAGGCCCTCACGGTGGAAGCATTCAAGGTGCCTGAAGACTCACCTTTTAGCTTGGCCTTTCCTGCAGATGTTTTTAACCTGTACTTGATTTTAATCATTCTATTTTATTGTATTGCTTGTTTTATATTTGAATTTCTTATTATTCTGCAAATTTTGATTGTACGGCACCCAGAGCCTCCGGATTGGAGCCAAACAAATAAAAAATCTATCTATCTGTCTATCTAAACTACATTAATCTATAATTATCTGGAATACTAGGCCTGGTTCTAGAGCCCTCACTTGAGGAAAGACGAGACAGGCGGCTGGAGGTGGTGCAGCATAGAGTAACCAGCATGACTGAGGCGAACAGGGCAGAGCCTTTGGAGGATCAGCTCAAGGTGCTGAACATATACTCACTGGAGGCCAGAAAGGAGAGGGGTGATGCATAGACCTTCAAGTTTCTGAAAGGAAGGCCGGCCCAGTGGCATGGCAGATTGATGCATCCATGCCTCCCTGCTGCCATGCTGGTGACCCAGGTTTGGGAATGGTCTCGGGTCGCTCAGGGGTTTGGCTGGGAGAGGGAAGATTGAGTGGCCATAGGACAGCTCGCTTCCCTTAGGGAGGGGGGAATCCCGTGACTTGCCGCTAGACTGCCACCTGGAGGACTCCAGGCGGCAGTGTGTGCGGAGTCTCGTAGTTCAGGGAAGGACCATGGTATTAAGTGCTGAGAACGCTCCACAGAGGCGGAACGCACGCCGTGCTCATTGCAAGTCTGGCTGAGCCCAGGAGAAAATCCTGAGGAAAAATGGAGGATGGGTTTATGTTATTTATTTATTTATTTATCCTCCTTCCTGCCTTCGGCCTCCCTCCTTCCGACTGCCCATATCCACTGCCCCGGATCTGCCCCTAGAGTGCTTTCTTCCTCCTCTCTCCAGCACAGCAGGGTCTGTCCTGGAGCAGTCTTCATCTAGGACCACCGAGGGATACTTTTTCCGGTTTTCTGTACCCTTTACCCCCGCCCCCTGGGACGCCAGCACAAGGACGAATGAACGTCCAGAGAGGCGACGTGCAGACGCACGTCTCTCTCAAGCGCCTAACAACGTCCCCCCTCCCCGGACTCCGGGAATGGAGCCACAAGCCCCCTTGAGCACCAGTGCTCCCACTGGCTTTCTCAGGGTTGGTGATCCACCCCTGAGGGAGGAGAGCATCCGCTGGGATGCTCGATCCTCCCCTCAGCCGACTCCCCGCCGACCCAAGTCCGTTCCCCGAACCCGGTCGCCGGGCGTGGAAAGCGAGGTGTGTCATCCAGCGCCTCAACCTCAGCGCCACCGGCCAGGAGGATGGGTTTAATGAAGCCCTCCCTATTTACACTGGCGGTCTGCCCAGTGTTGGGGGATGGACAGAAACTCGGACAGCCGCGTGCAATGGGACAAAGCTGATACAGCCGCCCAGCCTGCCAAAGGAGAGATAAAACCTTTATAGAAAAGTCCTGAAACGGAAAAAAAAGGCAAACTGTGAGGAACTATTTAGCAGGAATGGCGGGTCGATCATCGATCCAGGTTCGGAAATGAGCCTGGGTTGCTGGAGGGACATCTAGGGATTGGGTTTCAGTGTCTCACAGGATCCTGTCCTCCCTTTGGAGAGGATGGGATCAACGCTGTCAGCACTCCACCACCACCTGGGTGACCATGATTGATGTAGCAGGCGGAGTGTAGCTCAGCTGATTGGTTGGATGGGCGACATGCCTTGCATGAGCACATCTGTTAGCCAGCATCCTTGGGTGGAAGAAGGAAAAGAAAACGCAGCCGTGCTGCAGGGCTCCAGGCGGCCCCCTGACCTTGCACCCCACTGACCTAGGCTCACTCTGGGAGCACCAAATGTAGCCTTTCTGAAGGAACTGGTCCAGCCTGAGGACCTCCACAGTGGTGCGTGGATACCAGGAGGCCACAATCCTGGAGGAAGGTAAGTCCTGAAAGAGCTGCCAAAAACAGTTTCTGTGCTCAAGTATACAGGATGGGGTGCAGACAGGGGGCGGCTAACCCAGGAAGAAGAACCAGTTCTAGAAAGTGTGCACTCCAACAGACGAGAATCAGAGGAGTTTCAGATTTCAAAAAGTTAGTCTTTATTCGGTAACCAGTGATAAATGAACACCTAACCCAGTGCTTCACCTACATGCAAGGCTCGTCAGGGACCATGACTAGACTAACTTTTTGAAATTTGAAAGTACCTCTGATTCTTGTATGTTGGAGTGCATACTTTCTGGAGCAAGTCCTGGGAGATGGTGGGTGTGTGATGGGGTTATGGTTGCTTGGAGCTCTGGCTGAGGGAGGATAAGCAGAAAGTTGTGGGGGAGGAATAGTAGGTTGGAAACAAGGGAACATGAATGTAAGCTAGTGGTGGGGAAGAGATTCAGGAAGGATGAGGGAAAATGTTACTTTATACCAAGAGAGTGGTTGAGCTGTAACAGCCTACTGGCATTAATGGGTTTAAGCACATCTGGAACAGAGTAAAGGGCTTAGTAGTAACTCGGGGTAGCAGTAAATCTAGACAATAGATCACTGGGTACAGTAGGGTACAACTGGGAAGACTGGATGGACCAATGCCGACATTCTCTGTTTCTATGTATTATAAAATAGGTGACACAGTCTTAGCGATTTTGCTGGCCAAGAGCATCATGCCACTGCCTGGTTATCACAGCACAACTGGACACCTCAGATCTCATGGCAGATTTTTCATAAAGCATGTTTTTATGACAATTTTATAAGAAAAACAACAAACATCAGGGTGTCCCATTGTGTTGGATATACCAACACATCCAGTGGCTGAAAATACTCTGCTGCGGTTATTGCTTTGTGGACGTACTGAAGGCATCTGCATTAACTCAGCACAGTCTGGATACCCTGTCCTGTGACATTCTTTATATACAGTATATTCTGTGTGCAGTTTTCCTGCAAATGCATCACTCATGAGTTTATGGCTTAAAAATCAAGGCAGTTTCTTTTGGCCATTATATACTTTATTTAGCTATTTGTTTATTTGTTAACCAGGTGGGTGCACTGGTCCCAGGGATTGTTTTTAGGCATGACCTGGGCCATCAAGGTGTGCAATATTAAATAATAGTAAACAGCATGAGAACAAAACAGCTAACAGTGAAAGCACATGCATGACAAGAAATATACCCTGGAGCGACATTGTTAGTGAACCCCAACAACAGTTGTACAAATGGACAACCAGTAAATACAGAAATACCAGTACAGTGGGGTCCTGCAGTGGCTTATGAGAGCGATCCTGGCAATAAATAATGAGATGTGCATTTTACAGGATAAACAGTAGCAATGCAAAAATGTACTGTCACAAGGTGGAAGATAGATACTTTACAGATCTCCGTATTGGAGGGGGGTACTTGCAGGAAGAGGTAGCTGTGAGGGCAGACCTAAAGTGCGCCTTAAAAAGAGAGTTTGAATTGGTAGAGCAGAAGGAAATAGGCAGGCTGTTCCAGTGCCTAATAGTAGCAGTAGAGAAGGACCTTTGACCCGTGCAGGTGACAGTTTGGGGATTTCCTAGGAGAAGATGTGAGGAGGACTGGAGGCTCTGGGACCAGTCTTGAGTTTGAGGAGGAGTAACAGTAGTGAGAATTCATTTTTCCAGAGAGGTTTGTCAGCAAGACTGCCTACTAGATTCTCATGGCACTCTTGTAGGGAGAGCCAGTCAAGGATCTCATAGAGGAAGCAATAATGAATGGAATAAGGAGCCACTAAGACAAGCCTACAGATGCTGTTGTAAATTGTGTTGAGCTTGACAGGTTGGAGGACGAGGTTTGGGAATAGATTGGGGGGGAGGGAGCAGTAGAGTAGTAGAGTGATGGCCAACCACACTTCAGGGGTCATATGGTCTTTTAGTTGGAAGCAGACTCCCAGCTTCAGATTCACTCCTCTGATGGTGAGCCCTCTTGTGTCCAGAAAGCTCAAGGATGCTCCTTAGGTATTTGAATGCTGTTATCCGTTACAGGGGAGTCCCATCTGGGGACAGTATGTTTGGTTAGTGCTCCCCAGCCATTTGGCGAGCCTAGGTTTTGACCTGAATGCTAAAGCCTTGGTCTTCTTAGCATTGACAAGAAGTCTGTTATCTAGGAACCACCACTGAGTGTCATTGAACTCCTCTGTGAGGGTAGGGAGTATTTCAGCCAGGGTCATGGCACTGTGAAAGAGAATCAAGTCATCTGTATAGAGACGCATGTGGCAACCCTTGCATTCTTTTGGGAGAAATTGAAAAATAGGAGGAACAGAATTGGTCCTAATATTGGTCCTTGCAGGACTCCACTTTTGACACACAGATTGTTGGCAGTTGCCCTTCTATACAAACCACCTGGGTTCTTCCTGTGCAGAAATTGAATAACTGTGATGTGTTCCGCAGAGAGCCCAGCAAGATGTAGTTTGTCTAGTAGGATGCTGTGGTCTGCTAGGTCAGAGGCCTTTGTAAGATCCACGAAAATGGTACTAATTTACCTTCACCCATGCCCTGATAACATGGTCAGTAAGTGTGCAAGGCAGTAGTGGTGCCTTTCCTGGACCCAGACAGGGGGAAAAGAGCAGACTATATTTAGCCACATGCTCAGAGATTGGTTGGAGGACTGGTTTTCTGGATATTGCTTAGATGCTAGAGGATGGAAAATTGACGGTAGTTGTTGAGAAGGGTAGTCACTGGTTTTGAATAGAATGTCTGCCCTGGCCTGCTTCCATAACACTGGTACTGACTAAGAGGTCAGTGTTAGGCTAAAGATGGTAGTAAGAGTTTTAGCGGCGTACTCATCGTGGAACTTGAGAAACCTCAGGCATAGACCATTGCCGCTGCACTACCATGGTTGCTGAGAGTCGGAGGAGGTGACGGATTTCATGGAGGTGACCTTGACGTGAGGATTCTGAGGTCATCAAACACCCAGTTGCTGTGGGTAGATGCAGGATCCTTTGGGGGTGGTGTTTACTCAGCCAGTCTGGCAGGTCAAGTGACTTTGTTGTTGAGGGTCTCTGCAACCGGGGGGGGGGGTCAGTTAGTGACCCACCTTTGGTGTGTAACTTTATGCTGTTTCATTTGTTTCTGGGACTGATAAGGGAGTTCACAGATGACCAAAGGTTTTTGGGGTCACCCAGATTCCTGTCCTGAAGGTTTTTAATACAGCTAGCCTTAAGGGTTTTAGCATCTTGTTTAAAAAGATTACGCAGCCTTCAGTAACTGTTCCAGGAAGAGGGTGAGAAAGTGGACTTGCAGGCTGCCCACAGTGGAGCTCGCTCTGTCTCATTTTCCCAAGCAGTTCTTTTGATAGCCATCTGATGTTTCCACCCCATACTTTCTGGGTGGTAATAGAGAAGTGCTTGTCCTGGATGGAGGATAGGGCAAGGGTAAAGATGCCAAGGGATCAAGACTGTAATTAACAAACATCAGATTTCTTCCCCAGTGGGGTGGTACATGGTGGTGGTACTTTGGGTTGGGACTCCTGTGAGTAGAGTTAGGTGTACTGTACTCCGTATTCACATGAGTAGCTAGCTGACTCTTCAGGGCTTGAAGACCCTCTCCCCACTGGATATTTGTGTGAAGCAAGTAGTTATAGTTATCCCTATCCAAGTCAAGCTTGGTGTGCCTAGTTAGATGTGAAGGATACCTGTACATGAGAGGGTTCCCTCACTCTGAACAAGTGACTCACCTGCCAAAGACTCATGTGCAACTTTTCTCATGACTAGTAAAACCTCACAACAGCCCAATCCTAGAAAACCTAAGGGCATCACAACCAAGGCCCCGCCCACACTGCACCGCTCAGACCCCGTAACGGATAGAAACCATTACAACCGGGGAGCGGTGCAGTGTGTCCACACTGCCATGGTGTCCGTTACGGGACCAGCACCGCTGGTCAACAGTTCAGGAGCCGGGCGACTGTTACCGTGGCACCCGATCCCACAATGCAGCTTGCGCTGTGCTAGGGGACTGGTACCACGAGTCCACACTACACCTGGTAACATTAAAGAGGCGTAACGGGTTTCATAACCGTTGTTGAAACTACCTCATATGTGGTTTCAACAACGGTTATGAAAACGCCTTCTGTAACGTCAGGTGTAAATGCAAACCATTGCGTAATGGTTTGGGCACTCTGTAACATTACAGAGGCACAGTGTGGACAGGGCCTAAAGACGGTTCTGAATTTTTAGACTTGAATGGTGTGCTTTTTCACAGATGCCTTCATGATGATGCCTACACAGTACAGCTGTGTTATAATGTGTGTGTGTGTGCGCGCGCTCGTGTAGTATTTGCGGCTTGTATTCTGTTAGAACAGCGCAAGGCTAGATACTATGAAAGAAATAAAAGACTTTGACAAATTATTTTTTCCACTGCAGATCCCAGGAGTGTAAATTCCAACATGAATTCTTCTGGTGCTTAAACGTCCATGTCCCTATGAGGCACCGGCTGATTAGCACGTCACAGTGTTTATATTTTTTCACTTACTTGCTTTTGTGGTGTTAATATTTTATCTCATTGATCCACCCATCTCTCCTGCTGACATTTTGATTAAAGCACCTCCAGCAGCCCAGCCCACAATCTCCTGTGGCTGAGGTCGGAGCCGGGGAGCAGCCGCAGGAGCGCCCATCGTATAGTCCTATGGCTGGAGCTGTTAACAGCTCTGGTTTGTGAGTTAGTGGTCCTGGTGCTATACCGAGACCAAGTACAGACTAGCATTTGACTGTCAGTCTGTACTAGTCTTGGTATAGCACTTCGTATAGGACGCCATATCAATGCTAATGAAGCTATATTGCAGAACCCATCTTCCGATATGTTTATGCTATGAAGGTTCCACTCTAGTTTCGTATGGTTCTCATGAGAAAGATTGCCTGCTGTAGGCTAACTTGCGCTTTTTTTTCTTTCAGAATCTAAGGGTGAGATAACAATAGGAGGCGGCATGTTCTCCTTTAAGTACGATCCTACGAAGCTTAGAGGTACTCAGTATGAGCAGATGTTAACCAAAGAGGAACGTGAGGAGGAACAAAGGTATGTTGAGTCATTTGCCACTGCATGCCACAATGACACTCTGTGCTAGATGCATGCATACTGTATCTGTGCAATGATGAGAGCACAAGGTAGTCGGAGCGGCCACTCAGTTAGCCTGTTGGCACATACTGTTAGGCTATATTATGTATGGAATAAACACAGTCAGGTGTGCGGCAGTGCTGCAATAACTGTACACCTTAGGTAAGTTGTGAGGCATGAGGCACAGCAGAGGCCTTGAGCCATTTGGGAAGTGTGATTACTGAGTCGCTACTCGCAGACCTGACTATTTATAAAAAGATCAACGTTAGCTGTGCACATTCATTTGTGCACGAATTATACTACTATTTGCCTTAAGTGCTTCTGCTGCCAAGTTAGACATAACTGCAGTAAGATTTTGACATCTTGCAATTTGGTTCTGCTCAAACAGCTTTCTCAGTGCCATGAAACAGTCTCCATAGCCTTTGGAAGTAAACAGAGACTTGTCAGGTTCCACATAGCTCATGTCTACGTAACTCTAGATGGCTCCCTTTCTTGAAGAATTTCTGTCTTAAAGTGCAGTATCTCACTGTGTGACTTGATAGAAACTGGGATTTCTTCTCCCACATTGACTCCATCCATAAAAGTTGACTCCCAAGCTCAGCGCATTAGCGCCACAGCCAATCTTACCCTCCACTCCTGTTTTGCTGTGAGTTGTGAGATTATCCACAAGATGATTTTACTGGTGTTTGACTGTGGTCGTGGTATACAGCACCACCCCTAAGTCCACTTGGCTAGATTGGGCCCCCTCCTTCTGCATCTGTGCCCTGAATTGTACCCCTCACATCCACCACTGCTCCACTTACACCAACTTCTTCCTCCTAGCTCCGGAAGGCAGGTGCCTGTTCCGCTGTGCTCCCCTTCTCTACTAAATTCTGGTTAGCTGTCTGCCTTACTACCTCTCCTTCCTCCTCCCTTCCCCGTCTTTCTATTCCCTCCACTCTGCTGACTCCTCTCCTGCATTTCTCGTTGCAGGACCTCAAGCGGCCATAGTAACAGTAATTTGAGGTTGGAAAGGGCTCTAGTCCATCATGTCCCTTGTCAGCAGTATAAATAACCGCCTTCACTGAAATGCATCTTGAAATGCTGTCTGTATCCTCCCAAGCTCATCATGCTGTGATTGTTTGTACTTTTGCTGTAATTGTTTGTACTTGTGTTGTAATTATTTGTACTTGTGCTGTATTTTATCGTACTTTTTGTATGAGCTGTACCCACTGTCATCATTTGTGTACCCTTCCCCAGGTTGCACCTGGAAATGAGCCTCGGTAGCAGTGTTCATTCCCCAGTAAACACATTTTAAAAAATAAATAAGTATACTTAAGCCTCCTTCTCCTCTCACCTCCACTCCTTCTGAATAAGCTCCACATCCCCTCCACTCCTCCTTCTCATTGCTGTTTCTTCAAGATATTTATTTATTTATTTATTTATGACTTTGATTGCTGGGTAAGTGCACTGATCCAAGGGATCGTTTTCAGGCACAACCTGGGCCATAGAAATGACACAGTATGAACATACATACAGATTGCATGACTTGGCAAGGGCAGATGTAAACAATATAACTGGAATTACAATCGGTAAACTTTGTACACATTGCATGTTAGTAGGAACAGAAACGCAGCTTTTTTTTTTTTTGCATTATTTCTTTATCCCCCTGTGTGCCCCAGAGCTGCCTCTCCTTCGGGCTGCCATGGTCACAGACATTCCCCCTACTATCCCCCTTTCGACCACCTGCCTCACATCTACAGCCTTCCGTGGGGTAGCCCGGTGTAACCCTTCACCGGATGGGTCCTCACTCCTCTGAGGGGGAAGGCACCAGCGGGAGGAACCAGCACACTATTTCTCTCGGTCCCGGGAGCTGCTGAAGTATTCTGTGGTTTTCCAGGGAGTCTTCGGAGGTGCCTGGGGCTGGCAGCCATCATCCGGCTAACTTCCGGAGCGGTTTTTCCATTTTTCTTGTTCCCCTTTTGCGTCACTTCATACAGTGCCTCCAGTCTCCATTGGGGGCTGCTACATGAGGAAAGACAGTCCCAACCCACCCCAGGATAGGAGAGCAGTCCATCAGACGCTCAGTCCTATCCTCCCCCTGCTGACCCCCGACAACCAGAGTCCGTTCCTGAACCCGGGTCTCCGGCATGGGTCTTGAGGTAAGGTGCCAGCGCCAACCTCTATGCCACTGGGCCAGCAAACACAGTTTGATAGGACTGAAAATACAGAAATTGAGATAACAAATTCAAGTTGCATGGTAAAAATGTTATAAGTGCTATAAGAGACAAGATTAGGAGAGCGAGCCAGAGGAGGGGTGAAGCTGAGACTATGAAAGGTGGAACTTTAAACGGAGGGGGGAGGATTCAGTGAAAGTGCACTTTTACTTAAAAGTAAGTTTACCTGGGTGGGCATGAGTATTTGACTTTAGTCAACAGCCAGGCTTTGAGATGGGTTTTGAAAGAGTGGTACAATTCAGTTGAGTGGCAGGATGTGGGGATTTTATTCCACAGTGTAGGGGCAGCGACCAAAATGTCTTTACTGCAAATGGGGGAACTGAGGACTCTTGGAGGCACCTGGGTGCTGCTCTGACCTTGAGGAGGGATGAACATGGTGACTGTTCACAGCCTCTGAGGGTGTTGTCGATGATGCAGTCAAGAGCATAGTCATACCGACCTTGTAGTGGGAGCCACCCAAGTGACAGATACATGTTATAGTGATGCGTGGAGTAGGGTGACAGGAGTACGAACCTGCAGATGCCACTATAGACTGAGTTAAGTCTGGAGTGCAGGGACGAGGACACAAAGGAATAAATGGGGGAGCAGTAATCAGTAATGGGGAGGTGGTAGCCTTGGACAGTGGCTAGACGTGCCTCAGAGGTCAGATGGTGTTTTTGTCGCTATGCTGCCCCTAGTTTCTGGTTAACCCTGAGCACTATTGTATTGATGTGTTCCGTGAAAGAGAGGGAGAGGTCGAAGGTTACACCCAATTATTTAAAACTGGTAATATTCTCCAGGGTGAGACCTTCGGGTTTGAGCACAGAGGGGGAGGAACTGGATTTGAAGCTGTTGGAGAGGTAAGGTTTGGACCTGAGGAGCATTGCTTTATTTTTTTTTTTTTTTATTTTTATTTTTAATTTTTTTACATTAACCAGTAGTTTGTTTGACTGAAACCAGTTCTGGGCTGCACAGTAGTTTGGGGTAAGTATGGAGTATGTTTGTTAGGGACTTGTCACTGTGGAAGAAGACAAGTGTCATTAGCGTCTGGCCAGGCTGGAACTCAGCCTGAAACAGACCCCACCGAGCAGCAGAGACAAGCAAACAGCTCAATTAACACAGCACTTAAATCACCAACTTAGGCAGCAGCTGTACCAGGCACTAACACTCTACTGCAGTTGTAACCCCTGAACCCTAAAAGAGCAGGCTAGGACAGATTGCAGCTGTGCTCCCGAGTCCAACAGTACACTTCAATTAGAGCAATGCAGTAGCAGTTGGTAAAGATAGGTACCGGCACAGAAATAGCATCTCGAGTAAAATAGCCACACAAATATAACAAATAATTAGCTGGCACTCCTAAAGGAATCTGCAATTAAGGCACCCTGAGAAGGAATCAGTCAGTCCGTGTCCTCCGACAGAAAACTCGGTACCATGTGGTCCTATGCAGCTGGGTGAGTGTAACAAGATGGCACCCTATGCAAGGTTGAGGTAGGAATCTTCATATACCTTTTCCGGTGCTCCGAGAAGCAGGCTGGTCGTGGGTGGGAGGAAAGCTCCCAGACCAGCTGATATCCCTTGAAGGCTGGTGGTGATGTTCTGGGCGGTCCTGGAGCAGGTAGAGGCTTTTCGATGCTCCGAGAAGCAGACAGGTCGGGGAGAGCTCCATGACCGCTGATATCCCCTGAAGCCTGCTGGCTGGTGGCAGTGTTCTGGTGGTCCTGGAGCAGATAGAGAGCTTTTCCAGTAATCCGAGAAGCAGGCTGGTCTCTTTATGCATGCCTTTTCCTGCAACTAGTCCATTTTAAGACCATTTTTTCCTCTCACTAATTTCTCTTCATGCCAGTTTCCCATTATACTTGCATTTCTGTCCTTCCTCTGCATTGAATCTGGGGTTTCTTCTGTTAGTAGCAGCATTGCAGAAGCTGTACTTTTTGGATGCTTTTATTTCTCTGCCTTACTGCCGGCCTGAACCTGTCGTCCCAGGTCCTCCGAGCCCCATTGACTACCTTTCCTAGGAATTACCTGGTTCCAGAAGAGGCCCTCTTCAAAATCCCCCCACTCCCTGGCAGAGCTGTAGGGGGAAGACCCATCCTTCTCCACCCTGAAGCACAAATCCAGATAACTAGAGCCCTGCATAGTCAGTGGTGTGGGGCCTGTGGAGACTCCAAGTGATCTAGCCGGTTGTTTTTGCCTCTGGCATTTTCTCCCCAGGGCAGCCCAGCGTGCAGTGATGCACCTTTACCCACGCATGTATCAGCACCCAAGGGCCGCCCTCTCACTGCTAAATCAATTCCTACTGTGCTACAACCTGGCCTCCATCAGGAGGCAGGTTTATAACAAGATCAGTATTGTCCCCCTGCCCCAGGAGAGGAAGAGCGTTCCAAGAATGCTTGGTCCTCCCCCACTGGATGGGTCTGCTACCCAACTTGGGTCACAAGTGTAGCGGGTTAAGCGTACCACCACACTACTGGGCCAGCCCCTAGCAGCTTTATTTCTGCTTGCACAGCACACTTTGTTGCTCGCCACCCCTGTTGAGGCTGGGTGTTTTTTCGTAAGTACTGTATAGCTATCTATATATGTATTCTACAGGCACAGTCACACCTGTATGTTAGGGTTGAGTAAGCACATTAATGTTAAACCCAAGTTTTTGCACCTTAATAACTTTGCCCCCGTTCAACTAATGTACATGAAATTTGGAAAGCAGAGTTTGTGCCAGGATCTCTTGACCCTGAAAATTTCATGTGCATCACTTTGGTGGGGGCAAAGTTACAGAGGTGCAAAAAGCATAAAAGTCTTTTTTTTTTTTTCTTGTTATCTTTTTATCCTCCAGAGCCCTGGCAGGCGGCTTTGGCCCTCCTGACAGAGGGACTCTCTCTCCGGTCCCGCAGCTTCCGCATTTGCGATCCCCGGAAGTTCCCCGTGGATTGCCCCCCACGGTGGGGCCAGGAGGAGTTTGCCAACTTCTCCCCTCTCCCAGAGACCCAACCCAGAAAACTGGGACAGCCTCTGGGAGCGGTGGACCATCATCGAGCTTGCCAGGCTCATTTCCCTCCATTTTTGCCCATCCCCCTCCCTTGCGATGTGAGGATGTCGGATCAAGCCTCCCGACCCATACTGCCCTCCAGCCACAACCAGGGCGGTCAGAAGCCAGGATGACTAGTCTCCCTCCCGAGAGAGAGAGAGCAGCCCTTCGATGCTTGATCCTCTCACCCCCCCGCCGACCGGGCTCATTCCTGAACCCAGGTCGCCGGCGTGGCGCGAGGTGTAACAACCAGTGCCTCAAGCTCCAGTGCCACTGGGCCTGCCAGATGTCTCCATTTTTAAGACTTTTTTTTTTCTCCATAGTACCTGAAAAAATGTGAGGATTTAAAACCTGAAACTTTCAGGTTTGATGGAGTTTGGCCCAAGGTAGGCGTGCTTGTGTTTTTTACATCTCATAGTTAGTAGTTTTTAAATTATTCACGAAAAATGTTCTGATCATGCACATGTGCAGTTTAAAAAAAAAAAAAAAAAAAATCAACGTTCTACAGATAGCTGAATTTTTGCGAAAACGGCAGGTAGTACTGTATGACACGGCTGTTGTTTGTTGTTTGACAGGACTGCACTCTACAAAACAGCTGCTGTTTTATTTGATAAACACGACAGTCTGTCATATTTCATTCCTGGCTGTGTCGTGTCTTGTTCAGCAGGGATGGGGCTACTGTCATTGAATTAGCTGTTTTGTATAGTACAGCTGTGTCCTGTAGTGTCTGCCACATGTCCACTTTTTGACCTGATCACCTGTTTTTTTTTTTTTTTCACCCGTTTGTCTGCTCCAGTTTTTCTCTCTGGGCGGTTGGCAGACTGTGTGGTGCCACAATAAAGAGTTGCTCAACATGCCTTTCTTTGTCCCCAGTGCTGCTGTTCTGTGAGTTAGACAGGCACCACGAGACAAGCACACGTCTGCTGCTGCTACACCCATTTCTGGCTGAAAATCATTCCCGCCAACACAAGCATTAGTACACACACACGTGTATATATATATATATATATATATAGTAAAGTATTTAAATTAAATCCTTTCTCTTTGAGGGACAAGGGACGCTGGAGAAAGCAGGCACACCACAAATAACTGGGTCTAACTAAACATGCCATCCATGTGTTAGCTGTGCCCATAACCCATTTATTTAGCCTATCATTATACAATGGCAAGAAAAAATCCTGGACTCTGACTGGTCAATCTTGGGCTGGACCCGTGATGTTATCCCAGAACAACATCACGGCTCTAGTCTCAGCCTCACTGTGAACCTGCAGATGAGCATTTTATGGAGCCTTTGATTGATTGTTTCATCTTCTCTTAAAAACCAAAAAATTTTTCCACACAAAAACATCTTTAAAATTATTTTTTTTATTCTGTGTAACAACAAGCCATTGTATAATAGCAATAATGCCCTCCAGGGTGTGTGTCATTTGGAATAACATCATGCCTCAGTCATTGGACGCACTCGGCCTGCGGCCTCGTGCCCAACCACCTGAGGCGTGCCGTTATCCCAGCATGACACACACCCTGTCGGGCATTATTGCTTAATTAACTCAAGGATCCATTCCTTCAATATGGAAAACAGCACACATCATACTCCTGTTCAAGTCCGGAAATCTCTGTGATCTAAATAATTACAGACCAATTTCAATTCTCCTGGTCTTGTCAAAATTACTGGAAAAAGTTGTAAGTAACCAGCTGAGGCAGTATCTAGAAGCTAATAACCTGCTTAATCCAGTCCAGTCAGGGTTTAGAGCTAAACATCGCACCATCACAGCACTTGCCAAGTGACTAATGACTGGCAAAGAGAGGAGACAACGGAATTACACCCTGCGCCATATTCTTGGACCTGAGCAAGGCCTTCGACACTGTCGACTGACCATTCTCTGCTACTCTTCCCTGACCTCACTAGGTGCTGACCCATTATCTTTACAGTGGTTCAACAACTGCCTCTCTGATCGCTTCCAGCAGGTGAAAGCAGAAGGAGATCTCTCAATTCTCAAACCTCTCCTAAGAGGTGTTCCCCAGGGTTCTATCTTGGGACCGATCTTATTTGCAATATACATCAACAATATTGATGAAAGCATAACTAAGGCCAACATTCATCTGTTTGCAGATGACACAATTCTTTACGTAAGCTGCCCGTCATTACAATCTGCATGTAATGACCTTCAATCTGGGTTCAACCTGCTGCAACACCAACTCCTAAACAAAAAACTATTACTTAATGCCAAGAAAACAAAAGCAATGCTCTTTTCTCCCTCTGCCCAAATGGTAAATTCAGCCCTATCAGATCCTGTGCTGCAGATTACTACAATTCTTGGCGAGAAGTTGGAATTTGTCCCTAAATTCAAATACCTGGGAGTATGGCTGGACTATAGGCTCTCCTTTATAGAGCACGTTGAAGAATTACTCAAAAAATTACGACAGAGAGTTGGCCTGTTCTTTAGGATAGCCTACTTCTTACCTAGAGATGCCAAAGTACAGTTGGTACAATCAACCTTTCTATCCTTGATAGATTATGCTGACATCCTCTACAGTCACTGTCCCATTTCCTTCCTCACCAAACTTGACACATTATGTCATAGAGCTTTGAGGTTCATCACAGGCCTGCCTTATTCCACTCACCACTGCTCCCTACATCAATCAGTGGGGTGGAGTTCTTCTTCAATTCGGCGTGATAAAAATGCAGCCTTATGGACCCTGACAGCCATCTGCAAAAAACTGCCCCAATACATTAGACTGTCTTCCTATAAAACCAATAGGCAATTATGCCCTGAGAAGATGCAAATCTCTCCTACTGATGGTTCCCAAAGTTAACTCTCGCTTTGGGGCTGCTATAAGCTTTACACTGTCCTCCTTGTGGAATAAATTGCAAAAAAACCTGAAACTGAGGTAACCCATTGGCATCTCATCTTTCAAGCTCTTATATTCACGTCTCAGAAATGATCAGTGCAATTGTTTCCCATGACCATGAATTGTCATCATGCTAACCTGTAGCACTTAACCATGAACAAATTACTTCTAGTGCTTGTCTCCTCCTTGGCCCTGGTTTGTCATCACGCTTTCATGTAACACCTTGATGCCTCTGTCCTCCCTTTGATACTGGTCTTATCTTCCCGCTTTCTCCAGCCTTCTTTTCACAACTCTATACTGCACTCATCCACAATTTACACGCAGTCATACTATAAAAGTCCTTGCTCCCCTTTCCCTCTCCCCGTAGGCCCCCACCGCCGCATCAGTTCTACCGACCTATCCTTGGGACTTCACTTCTCACAATGTTTATCCTTTGCTTACATATTACATACCCCTCCTGGTACCCCATCTGCCATTAGTTGATGGTTCTCCAAGCCATTTTCATGGCTAGTACTAGTGACTGCCCCTGGTAAATGAACTAACTGGTACTTCTATACAGAAAACATGGTTTATATACAGTTGCATGGTTCAGTGGTGGACCTGCCCCCTTGTATTTGAATCTTCCTCTGTTATGGCTTGGCTTGTCTTCCTTGTATCATTTGACTCCCCTATTACTGCACCATTGTGTTTGTGTTTATATACTTCTTTACATGTATTTATATGTTTTTATGATGGATGTTACCTGACCCTGTTCTAACCAGGTCTATCTTGTAAAAGAGCTCTGCTCAATGATGTTCGCCAGGATAAATAAAGATTTTGATTGATTGATTTGTGTGCACACACACACTACAATGCTGATGACTCCCTCCGACGGTCAGGACTCATTCGGACCAGTTTACAAATAAAATAAATTGTTTTTAAATCCCTTCTTAATCTGGGAGGCTAGAAGGCAGGCACACAAGTTCTATTTTATACCTTCTCAGCAGCACAATCCCCAGTTCCACAGCTACAAGTTTTTTTTTTTGTTAAAGATAAATGGGGAAAAAAAACAGAATTGCTTGTATTATAATAATTATTCCTGCAAAAAAAAGTGTCCCTCTCCCTCATCTCAACCCTCCCACTGAGCAGCCCCCTTACCCTAACCAGCCAAGGTCGAACACTGTAATCCTATCTGGACTAGAGACACGTCTTCTCTCTTCAGTACCAGATGGTGAACTGAGGAATAGGGATAAATGTTGTACGTATTTCAGTGGGATTTTAAACTTCTCTTCGTAACTTGGCCATTTATAGGAATTTTTTCACCAAATTTTCAACATGACCTTTTTGGGACCCCACCTCATGTGCACTGGTGGTGAAATTTCATTAACTGGGTCTGGAAGGTGATTTTGCGGTCACTGCATGAAATCTCCTTTGGGACCGATTAATGTAATTTCACTGTCAGTGTTCATAAGGTGAAGTCCCAAAAAGACCATTTAATTTGGGCTTTGTCCTAAACAGACAATTTATGATTGTACGTTGACCTTGCTCTACACACATGCATAACTTTGGTAACTTTCAATATTATGACCCCAAATTTTCAACATAGCCACTTTTTCATACCGCTTCATGAACATTACAGTTGTCATTTTTCACATCCCAGCCAAAATGTGTTTTTGCACCTGTGACATGGAATGGTATTTTGATGGGGATTGGAAATTTTTTACCTACTGGGTTCATGAGGTGGGGTCATAAGAAGACTGTGTTAAAAGTTTGGGATAAAAATATTTAAAAAAAATGTATGAAGTAACACTGTTTACAGGGATGTCTGTTGCTCCACTGGTGACCATGTTGCCTTACCGTGCCAGTGATCTGAATTCAGGTGTGAACTCGGTGAGTCAGCTTAACTCATTTGTTCCCGGTGGCCATTTTGGGTCCATTCCAGCAATGGATGGTTCCGATCCTGTATGACGTCTATGGGAACAAATGAGTTGGGACAGGGCTGATGGGGAAGGTGCTGCAGCATGCATCACCAGCCCTAGCCTGGGTAGGGACGGAGTAGTGTTTCAGTGCAGACGCAACACACTGTGGTGGATTAGTGAGCCTTCCCCACAAGATATTGATGTGTGCCAAGGTCTACTGGGCCCATGCACTGCGTTAGGACTGTCTCCAATATAGCATTTATCTCATTTTGTGCATATGAGGATACAATTCCACTATCGGAAAAAGAAAGGAAATAAAGTGCAAACAACTACGTTAATGCAGACATTAGGGCTGAAGAATACAAAGTGCACAAAGTTGGGAAATGAAACACTGTTAGGGTTTTGGGGCTCTGGAGTATTGCTGAATCAGTGGTGGTGTCTTCCTTGGGGTTGTCAACCCTAGTGCCCACCCCCTCCACTAAGCAAACAAGCTCAGAAGTGATGTCTTGACGCAGGACCCTGTGTGAAGAAAGCTAAGACAGATTATGTTGGCCATACTGTATTACTGTGAGGTACTGGCTTGAAGCTGTACCTTGCACTTTGAACAGGAGGCTATGGGCTGGGGAGGGGTGGGCATTAAGGTTGACAAACCCAAGGAAGATCCCATCACTGATTGGCAATACTCAGAAACCCAAACCCCTGATGTTTTTCATTTCCCTTCTTTGTGTGCTTTGCGTTCTTCAACCCTAATGTCTGCATTAATGCTTTTTGCAATATCTGTATGCGTGTATTATATTTATTTATTCAAAATTGGTAACCAGGAGAGCCACACTGAGCCAAGATTCTTTTCCAGGTGCAACAGGGGAAGGGGGAACAGGAAATAAAAAAATAAAAAAAGTATACTTGGTAATGAATGGTACCAAATAAAGTAAAAACAGTGTACAGTCTAACATAGTTAAGCAATTAAATAGGATTAGACAAACCGTTTGTTATAGTAAATCAGGGAAGGATCAGTGAGGGGAATGACAAGAGGAGGATGGAGCTGGAAGAAGTTTTAGCTGATGCCTAAAGGAGAAAAGGGAGCTGGAGAGAGGAGGGGAACAGATTCCACAGGGAGAGAAAGCAACAGGAGCTGGCTGACTACGCAGCAGAGGAATGAAGGTGGGGAGGGGAGAAGGTGCAAGGATCCCTGCAGTAGCGGGAGTATGAGACAGAGTGAATTGGGAGGACAAGTAAGAGGGCAGGGTCTCGAACCAGAATTTTTATATGAAGGAGGTACATTATAATAATATAATATTATACATATATTAAAAAGAGAATAAATGATAGCAGTGTGTGGTATACAAATAGAATAATAAATAGGGAAGTACATATTACAAGAGTGTAACACCTCGAGAGTGAAGCTTGAGAGATCCTCAAGTCACCAGAATATCAAGCTGGTGTTATACCCTAGTGAATTATAGATCTACTTTTGGGGATCTCAGTCATCAGATCACGCCATAGAAAGCGTCATCGCTGGTGAAACAGGATCGACACGGAAGATTTTCAGCAGTAAAACTGGGTCTGCTACTGGCGTCATCTGCTGGCGTCGTTAACCCTATAAAGGTGTAAGTGGCCCCACTCCTCATAGTTCTTTCCTGCCGTCAGCTTGTTTGCGCCGGGTCTCCTTGGAAGCTCTGACACAGTTTCATGCCATTTACGCCTTGACATGTTTATATCTATTATTGTAGAAACTCTTTTTCAGCAAGATTCTTTTCTTTTGTTTATGTCGAGAGTTAATCCTTTGACTTCTCTTTTCTGTCGCTGCCGCTTTGGAGAGAAGATTGCCTGCACAGATGAACACTCTCTCTGTGTCTGTTATCTTAGGTCTGACCACGAAGCCTCCAGCTATGAGCTCTGCCAGAAGTTTAATCAAACAACTATCAGGTGACTCAAAAAGGCCCTTAAAAATTTCCTTATGGAGCAACAGGTAACCATTTCCGGGCAGGGGTCCTCCTGGGTCCCTGCTTCCCAGTCACTGGCAGGGTTGTCAATCTCCCAGGCCGCAAAGTCCCAAGACAAGTCCTCAGGGGGAAAAGTCATTAAAAATACAGAGATCTGGACCGCTCACCCTCCATCCCCAGTGGCAGTCCCACTCCTCGACAGCCTCTTTATTCTTGTCCAGGGGTACTTTGTTGGCTGTGGCAGTGCCAGCGCACAAAACTGCTGTCCAGGTCTCTGTGCCTCCCAGACCCATACCGACAGCACCTCTGCCCGATATTCAGGGTGGCCAGTCATCGACCTCCAGGTTGTCGGCTCCTTCCTCGTCGACAATGGTATTGTTGTCGACTGCCCTCCTGTCAGGCCTGGTGCTTCCTCAGGCCCTCAAGACTCTGAGCTCTTTGGGCTCTCAAGGGTCCCTTTGGCGGGTTGTCGCTCTCTGCACTGTCCACTCCCCCTCCAGCGATGCAGTCCTCAACTGTCATCGACCTCAATAAATGTTTGAGTAAATTTACTTAAGTGATAGTCCACCAGTTTGGCGCTACAGGCCTACATTGCCTGTGCCATCAATGGCACCATCGTCGTCAACCCCACCTAGATGGCTGCAGGGCACCCCCACAGGCTGTTGCCAATGCCTCAAATATTAGAATTTTTTCTGGAAGAAGTTGACATCGAGGAGGAATACCACCCTGACCTTATTCTTCCTGATGAGGAAGAGGAGGAGGAGGAAGAACCCTTCACCTAAGACAGAACCACAGCTTACTCAGTCAGCGAGGATTCTGTCAAACACACTCCTAGGTCTCCTCCAGAGGACCCTACCTTCTTCAGTATCATGAAGTAGTTGTCCTCAGCCATGGGCTTCCATACTGAGGAGAAGGAAGACACCAGAAAGGATTTGGTGGATTTCCTGGAGCTCCTATAGTCTCCTCCTGAGATCATTCCTGATATTTTGCCTGCTTTGAGGAATGCTACTACTGCATCCTGGCACAGGCCTGACATGGTGCCCGCTATGCCCTGTAGGGCAGATACACTTTATCATGTACCTCAGGGGCTTCCACATTATGCTGCCCAGCCTGAAACAGATTCAGTGGTCATAAAGGCAGCTTATGACAGGCCTAAGGTGCCCAAGCACCTTAACTTCTCCCCCCCCCCCCAGACAAAGAGTCACAAAGAATTGATCTTTGGGGTAAGAGGGTTTATGCCTCCTCCACCCTTGGGCTGAGGATTGCCAACTACCTGTCCCATATGATAAAGTGTCAGAATATCAGCTAGAAGAAGGGCAAGACTGCTGGCCAGAACCTTCCAGAAGGAACCCAGAAGCAGGAGGTTCTCAAATGCTTGCAGACCGCTGAGGATGTTAGCAAGCACCTCCTATGGGCCCTTTATGATATCTCGGACACTATATTGCCAGGGCTGCTGCCACCGGTATCTGCCTCTGTAGGCACTCCTGGCTGAGGGTCTCTGGCTTTGCTGCTGATGTGCAGCAGAAGGTGCTTAATGCCACCTTCAGTGGCACTAAGCTCTTTGTTCCTGATGCCCAGGACATCGTTAATCACCTGCAGGCATCTGGCAGGGCTGTTAAATCTGTCCACTTGCTCTGTCACATGCAGCCTAAGAGCCGACAGCACCCACCTTTTTGCAAGGCGTCCAACAGGCCAGGAGCAGCCTCTCAACCCCAGGGCAAACGTAGAGCCTACGCCTCCCTGCCTGCCCCTTCACTGTGGAAGCAGTGGCCAAGGGTCCTAGAGGTGACAGACCAGCCCCAGCTGCTGGATCCGCCTCTGCTTGACTCCTTGCCAGACCCCTCTTTCGGTTCCCGCCAAGATGTGGTTGTCGGAGGTCGGTTCTCCCTCCATCTCAATCAGTGGAGAACCATTACGCCAGATGCCTGATTCTTCAAATCATAGAAAGGGGTCACACTCTGGAGCTCACCGAGCCACCCCCAGAGACTCCTCCTCTGCCCTCCAACTATCCCCCGGCCCACCTGTCTGTTCTCCGGGAGGACATACAGTTTCCCTTCTGTGCAAACCGGCCATCGAGCCAGTGCCCAAGTGTCAGAGAAGCAAGGGGTTTTATTTCAGTTTCTTCCTAGTACCCAAAAAGATGAGGGATCTGAGGCCCATTTTAGACCTAAAAGACCTCGATCTGTATGTTCAATTCGAAAAATTCTGAATGGTAACTTTGTCAAGTCCGATGCCCCTTCTCAAGAAAGGCAGCTGGATGTGTTCTCTGGACATGCAGGATGCTTACCTGCACATCTCAGTGTTTCCTCCCCACAGGAGGTTCGTGTGGTTTCTTTTCAAGGGTGAGCATTACCAGTTCAAAGTGCTGCCCTTTTGCTTGTCCTCTGTGCCACAGGTCTTTGCTAGGTGCTTAGCAGCAGTAGCTGCGGCCTTCAGAAGGGAGGGAATCCTTATCTGGAGGATTGGCTCCTAAAGTCCCTGTCTAGGGAACAGCTCCTAGGGACTTTAGAGAAAACTCTTCAGCTATTTCTCTTCCTGGGCATTACCATCAAGCAGCCCAAGTCAGACCTGGTTCCATCCCAAAGGCTGCAGTACATAGGGGCGGTTCTCGATTCCGTGCAGGGGAAGGCTTTCCTGCCTCTAAACAGGGCAGAGTGCCTTATTGCCCAAGCTCTGGAGGTGGCCCAGAGCCATTATATTCCTGCCAGGGGTTACCTGAGACTGTTGGGGCTGATGGTGGCTGCTATCCCCAGGGTTCCACTGGCCAAGCTGTATACATCAGGCCCATCAGCTTCTGATGTGGAGTCCAGACTCCAACTAGACTTCAACACAGTCCAGCTCTGGTTTTGCTCTAACCAGCTCCACCTAAATGCCCAAAAAAAGTCTCTATGACCTTCGGCACTAGGCAAAGAATCTCGAGGCTCCCCTTCACCTCCACCTTCCACACCCTCGACGGGACAACTCTGGATATCAGCTCCTCCTTTAGGTACCTCAGGATCTGGCTCGACCAGCACCTTGACTTCTTAGCGCATATTGATGCCATCCACAAAAAACCACACCCCAGACTGGGTGTACTGTACCGTAATCATGGTTGCATCTCACTGCCAGCCCTTCAGGTCTTGGTACAGAAAATGATTCTGCCGGTCATAGACTACGGCGATGTAGTCTATAGTGCCACCCCCAAGCCCACCCTGGTCAGACTGGACTGTCTCTTCCATGCCTTCTGTCGCTTCACCCTCAACTGTCCCTATTCTATCCATCATTGCATCCTGTACCACTCACTGGGTTTCCCCTCACTGCAGGATCATCGCCAAAAACACTGTGCCCATCTCACTGCCAAGTTTTGGTCACAGGCCCTACCCCACTATCTCCACTCCGCACTTTTAGCCGGCCCCGTGCCAGCCTACTCACTCAGGAACAGTGACACCAGATGCCTGTCTATCCCGCACCGGTCCGCAAACGCTGGACAGGCCGCCTTCTCATATTGCATGCCTAAATTGTGGAATTCCCTCCCAGTGGACATCAGGCTGGCCCCCTCAGACCGCTACCTCCGTGCCCGCCTCAATGATCATTTCACCTCCACTTGCACATGTATCTAACCAATTCCACCACCTCTCCTTCAGTTGGAACGCTAGGGCTATATTTTAAGTTGCACTGTATTAGTTGTTCTGTGAGTACACTGATGCACCCTGATGCCATAATCTCATTCTGGTCTTGTTATCTGAGTCTAACGTTTACTGTCTGTTAGCATTGCATTTCTGTATTGTGTTCTCCCCTCCCCTCTCCCCAGGACGAACTGGAATCGAGCAGTACCCTGCTTAGTGTGCCCTCCTGGTGAAACTTAAATAAATAAATAAATAAATAAATAACGTGTGCATCCTCCAGTGGACTCTGAGTGCAGTGGGACCAGCGAACAGATAAATTAGATCAGTTGGTGCTAGTCTCATCCCCAGTCTGCAAAGTGCTCCAGAGGTGGATGGACTCACTGAACCTGTGCAAGGAGTCCCATTCCAGATCTCCTCCCCACAGAAAATCCTTACCTCCACAGATGCCTCCGGTTTGGGCAGGGAGGCACATCTGGTCCCTTTCAAAACTTAGGGCTCTTGGTCCCAGATCAAAACCTCCCTGCATATCAATGTCCTGGAGATGCAGGCAGTTCTGTGTGCCATGCAGGCTTTTCAGAACTATCTTCTTCCGGGTCAGCTGTTGATTCAATCAGACAACTTCAGTGTAGTGTGTTACATCAACAAGCAGGGGGAACACATTCATACCCCCTATGCAGGGAGGCCATGAGAGTGTGGTATTGGGCATTAGACCACGGCCTGACCCTCTCGGTGGTTCATGTCCCAGGAGTGCTAAACACTCTGCGGACAGCCTCAGCCAGTCTCAATCCGGCATGCACGAGTTGGAACTTCTCCCATCCATTGCAGAAGATGTGTTTGACAGATGGGGTCGTACAGAGTTGGATCTTTTTGCATCCCCACTCAAAGCAAAACTGCCCAATTTTTGCTCGTTAGATCCAGGGCCTGGAGTTTTCTGGCAAGACGTGTTCTCCCTCTCCTGGAGTGGGAGGTCTTTATGCCTTCCCTCCATTCCTCTGATTCAGAGAGTCCTAGTCCAACTGCAGATAGAGGGGGGCCAGCATGATCCATTCTGGCCTCACCAGATATGGTTTCCATTGCTACAGCAGCTGGCGGAGGAATTTCCTGTCCCTCTCCCCCTCTGCAGGAACCTGCTGACCCAGACTCATGGGATTCTGGTCCATCCCAACCTCAGGTCCCTCTGTCTGCATTGCATACTTGACTTCTAAGGACATAGCCATCGCCAGATTTGGGGTTTCCAACAGAGTAGCGGACATCCTACTGGCCGCTCATAAGTCTTCCTCTCAAACTACTTACGTCATGAAGTGGAAGCAGTTTGCCATATGGGCTACCAAGCATAACCTGGACCCTTTCACCTGTCCGGTGAGCCAGATCCGGGACTACCTGATCTCTCTGTCTGACTCAGGTCTCCAGTACTCCTCCCTCAAGATGCACATTTCAGCTATCTTGGCTTTTCATGAGCCTGTGGGTGACCCCACCATAGCTCAGCTGGATGTTTCTTGTACCTTTTTGAGGGGTATCCTGCATCTGAAACCACCAGTCTGTTCTCCTGTTCCGGCTTGGAATTTGAATTTTGTTTTGGAGAAGTTGACCCTGTCTCCTTTTGAGCCAACATCAGCTTGCGAGCTACACTTTCTTTCCTGGAAAACGTTATTTTTAGTTGCTGTTACTTCTGCTCGAAGAATTTCAGGGCTTCAGGCCCTCTGGTGCAAGGAGCCTTATTTGATTTTTCACAAAAACTTTGCACATGAATCTTAAGTTTCTCACTAAGGTGGTGTCTGAGTTTACACTGACCCAGTCTATCCACCTTCCTGTTTATTTTCCAGAGCATGCCAATCCAGGGGAAGCACTGATCCATATGGTAGATGTGAACAGAACCTCAAAATATTACCTGGTTCGAAGCAAGAAATGTAGAAAGTCGAAGCAGTTGTTTGTTTCTTTCACCCCAGGTAGAGAGGGCATTCAGGTTTCTAAACAATGTTTACCTAAATGGTTGGCTAGCTGCATTGTGTTCTGCTACAACAAGTATGGCAATAATTGCCTGAGCGGTCAAAGCTCATTTCACACGAGGAATGGCTACCTCTGTGGCTTGTTTCCGAGGAGTCTCAGCCACTGACATTTGTGCAGCTGCCACGTGGAGTATGGTCCACACTTTTACCAAGCACTGCAGTCTGGACATTACCTCTAGAGCCCATGCAGGATTTGGCAGGGCTGTACTGCAGAGCCTCCTGTCCTCAGCTTAAAGTTGGCCTCCCCCCTCCCCAGACTGTTTGCACCTGTAACTGCTTGGGACTTGTTTCTACGGTGTGACCTGATGACTGAGTTACCCCCAAAGAAGATAGAACAGTTACACAAGAACTTCCTGTAACAGTAGATCTGCGAGGGGATCTCGGTCATTAGGTCTGTCTTCCTCCCACCATCCCCTGTTTTGGGGGCTGTTTACTGGAACTGGCTATCTGGTGTATTCAGCCTTTCTTATAGGCCTTGGCACTCCTCTCTTCTCCTCGGTCCCCATGGCTAGAGCTATGCTCCCTTTATCTCTGGGGAAAGAACTGAGGAGGGATCGAGGCCACTCATGCCTTTATAGAGTTGATGACGCTGGCAGACAACATCGGTGTGGTCGGCCCCAGTTGTACTGCTGAAAATCTTCCATGTGGATCCTGCTTCACCGATAGTGAAGTTCCTGTGGTGTGACCTGATGACTGAGACCCCCCCGAAGATCTACTGTTACGGTAAGTTCTTACGTAACTGTTCTTTCCCTTTTAGTTATTTTTTGCAGTATATGAATCCAAGTAGTTTCACTCTGGAAAGAAATGAATTCTCGCAGCTGGAGTTACCTCCTGAACGTGTTCTAATAGCCACACCAGATGATGCAAACTGGGGCCGGAACACAATACAGCAGTCCGCATCTTTCTGCCACTGATAGCACTCACAATAACATGGCTAGAGAGCCACCTAGAACTTTAAAGTCACACACCCCCAGCGGCATTTCCGAACAAGTGGGGAGTGAAACAAATGGCATCAGTTTCCTTCTGGTACTGAAGGTGCCTGGGACACTGTCGTAGGTGTGCTACCTGTAAACATGCTCTCAACCCCACAGAGCATTGCCAGTCAGAGACATGAGACAAAAAAAGCAGATGAGAAGAAGACGAATTGTACGTTAGTGAGGGTGTGTGTCACTTGAGGGCGCTGTTTTTAGCTCAGATGAAATTCAGGCTTGTACGCTACATAAGGGTAGCAGTGAAAGATGATTTGAGCTTGGCAGGAGGAGTTTAGCAGCATGAGGAGAGCGCTCTGATTTGTAATACTATCTTTAGAACTCACATTATTACAATAATTATGACATCACAACTGTGGTATTAGGAGTTTTTGTAAGGTTTTCTGGTATAGTGCAAGACTTAGCCAATATTACATAGAGGATATGTATGGTCTTTGGTTAATAACTACTGTAACACTTTGAGAGGTTGCCATGACATTGTAAAACCCTCGAGCACAGCTTGAGAGGTTTTCAGATGTCATGGCAACCTCAAGAAGTGTTTTCAGCATGGTTGTTAACCAAAGACCATACATTATATTTTAGAGTGTATCATGAATGAGCTACCAAGATTGTGTAATCACAGATTGAATTACTTTACAGAACATTGATTGTTGTGAGCATTCTGTTTAGTTAGAACACCGATTGTTCTGAGATTCCATTTGTTATTCCATTGATATGACATACTCAAGAAGGGTTAACAGAGTGATGTCATAACAATGGCATAACATGGAGGATAATGTTTGGGCATACATCGGTAATCGGTTTGTTAATCGGTGAGAGGTTGCCATGGTGACTTGTAAACCTCGTGAGCGAAGCTCGAGAGGTTTACGCCGCTGGCAACCCCGAGCTGGTTATTCAAACTGAGTTATCGGTCGAATACCATACATTATATTTTATAGTGCATGGTCATACGCTTGAATTCAAAAAATTAAACAGGCTCCTTACTGTTTCAATTTAGGCAGCCCTGCAACCATTCCGGTCATGCTTTCACTGCCGCGCCGCTTCTTGAGGCTCGGTCGAAGTAGTGCACATGCATAGCGACTCCTCGTTGTTAACCCATTGATGTGACGTAGCATCGATAGGTTAACAACATTGGAATGGACAGATGATGGTTAACGACCTTAGGAAATGATGATTTCCTAAGGTTAATAGCATTCTACCATACACTATAAGGTTGTAATCTGCTTGATTTCAGTTAATAATAAGGGCTCCCCATACATTATATAAAGAAATAATGTCATCTCTTGTCAAACATGTGAAAGACACATGGCCTTTATGAGCTTGTTTGACCACAATATAGTACTATTTCATGAGTATACCAGACTTTCCTTCATTTTGTTTGCTAATATAATACATATGTTTAGTCACTTTTTTGGCCTTTTGTTGTTTGTTCCAGGTTTTTTTTGTTGGGGGGGGGGGTGTGATAGGACATAATTCCATTGTACAGTGATATGTGTTGGTAGATTTCTTCTGTATTATAATGTATTTTTCCATAATGTAAGATGGCCTTGTGCACTTTGCATGTACCCAACATTTCCAGCATTGCATTTATAAAAGGGTGAGTAGTTTGGCAGCATTTCCTTTCTGGTTGACTTGTGAGCAGCATGGCATGTTTGGGGGGGGGGGGGCAGCCAGGAGTGGCAGTTCAGCAGGATTGTGCGGTGGGGAGCAGATGTGGAGTGGGGAGTCTCGGTATAGAGCAAGCATGAGGAACAGTGTGAAGGAGGAAGCAGCATGGAGGGCTTCACTACTGAAGTGATTCCTGGAGTGCCGAGGGACATGCCTGTGTGTCGAGTGATGTTTGAGGAAGGTTGTGTCTGGCCGTGTATGTTAGGGACATTTTTTAGGTATTGTCTGGTTTTTTGGGGGCTGTAGTTGGAGGTGCCTACAAGGCAGATCCTAGAGGGTACAGGTTAATGGAACACAGTCGACGGAAGGCAGGGTGACCAGCAGGGTGCCCCAGGGCTCAGTGCTGGGGTTTCTGCTCTTCATTGTTTTTATAGCAGACATCACTGATGGACTGGAAGGGAAGGTGTGTCTGTTCGCAGACGACACCAAGATAACGTGAACAGGGTGGACACCTCAGAAGGAGGTGCAGGATGGATGCTGACCTCAAGAAACTAGAAGAATGGTCTGGAGTGTCGCAGCCGATTTAACGCCAAAAAGTGCAAGGTCATGCACATAGGAAAGAAAAATCCAAGAAAGGAGTATTACCTAGGAGGCGAAAGATCA
Organism: Neoceratodus forsteri; assembly: GCA_016271365.2. Lineage (NCBI taxonomy): Eukaryota > Metazoa > Chordata > Ceratodontiformes > Ceratodontidae > Neoceratodus > Neoceratodus forsteri. The sequence goes on along the minus strand of JADMNL010000024.1, from coordinate 28,565,046 downwards.
TCGGCCTCAATCCAGAAACAAGATCTAGGAATCGTAATCTCAGATGACTTGAAGGTTAGTAAGCAGTGTAAGAAGGCAACATTGAAGGCCAACAGAATGCTGGGCTGCATTGGTAGGGGAATCAAGAGCAGGAGGAGAGAGGTGGTACTACCACTGTAGAGATAGCTGGTCAGGCCTTACCTGGAATACGGAGTCCACTTCTGGAGGCCTCACCTCAGGAAGGACATTGACCGGGTGGAAACCGTACAGAGAAAGGTGACAAAAATGATTCAGGGTCTGCAGTGCATGTCCTATGAGGAAAGACTTGGGGAACTGAATATGTACTCCCTGGAGCAGAGAAGAGAGAGAGGTCATGACTGAAACATTCAAGTACATAAAAGTCATTAACAAGGTACAGGCACAGGAACTTTTCACTTCAAGAAGGGCTCCTGGACCAGGGACATGACTTCAGGCTGCAAGGAGGACGGTTCTCTACCAACACCAGGAAGTTTTTCTTCAGAAAGAGTGGTGGATGCCTGGAACAGCCTGCCCTAGCAGGTTGTGGGGGTCAGCACTGCTGGGGGGATTCAAGAATGCATGGATAGATAAAAGGGAGCCCTGACTACAAAGGGCAACTAGAGTGTCAAACAGGTCTAAAACAAATGAGCAGACTAGATGGACCTAGCGGTCTCCTTCCGCTGTCAACTTCTATGTTTCAGTGTTTCTATGTGCTGTTAGGTTTGTGATGTGGATTTGAGATTTTTTTTGTATTATCTTTTTACCCTATGCTATCGCCTTGGCCACACCTTCAGGCTGTGCCAAGGCACTCCTCCGATCCACCTCCTGTTCCTGCATTCTTCGCCCTCATATCTGCAGTCATCTCCAGGGTGACCCGGACGTAACCCATCGCCAGGTGGGCCCCCTCCTCCGAGGGAAGAGAGACCTGTGGGGCCAATACACTTCTTAGCCCCAGGGTACTGCTGAGGGATGGATGGTGGACATTGACGGTATTTTCCGCTTTCTGGTTTGTCTTCTCTCTTGCGCCGCTCATGCTACTCCTGGTCTCCACCGGGAGGTCACCGCAGAGCGATGCATTCCCCAACCCACCCCAGGAGAGGAGAGCAGTCTCTGACGGTCAATCCTCTCCTCCTGCCGCTTCCTAGCGCTCTGAGTCCGCCTCAACCCGGGGTCGCCGGCGTGGGGTTGAGGTAGTTACCAGCGCCTCAGCCTCTACGCCACCAGGCCAGCTGAGATTTGTTTTTTAATGTAGTTGTTACATATGATAACGCTGTGGCTGTTTATATCTTATTAAAGTGGTTTGTACATGTGTTATTAAGGTGGTTGTTACATGTGTTATTAATGATGCAGTCTGGTAGTTCGTAGTGTGTTCGTTATGTTGCATATCTTGTACATTGTTGTTTCATTAATCAACTGTATTCATGCAAAGATTGTTGTTTGCCCTTCCGCCCTTCCTTCCTTTTTATAACCCCTCCCTCCAGGTTGCACTTGAAAACTAGTCCCAGCTCAATATGCCTTTCGTGGTCCCAAGTTCTAATAGCTAACTAAGTCTGTTAATAATGGGGTGGGTAACCGCTGTTCATTATAGCAGTTGGCCAACTCAGGACTTGGTAGGTTCTTCTGTAGCAAGACACACCATACCATTGTGCAGTTTAAGCCATCCGCTTGCCAAGCTTGTCTCTAGGGAGGCCTAACCATTTCTTGGGTTACTGCTCAGCACTACTTAATGGCGTGTATACCAGCAGACCTAAAATGCTGTGTGAAATTCTACCCTGTCCCAACTCTCCATTACCCTGTGTGGGCAGCCAGATCTGATTCGGTTCTTTTAGTAACATTTTCATGCCCCTTCCATAGGCTGGACGCTCCATTTTCAGGAAGACCGAGTCCTGTACATGATGTAGTCACTGCTTCACCAGCTGCTCGCCCTTTAGTTATGGGGATGGGAGCGGGACGAATCACTAAAATAGACTGTGCTCAGACACCCTGAAATGGGGCCAACCAGGATGAGCATGGAACACTCCCATAGTCTGAATACAGCAGGACTCAGTAGAGGTTTTGTCTTCAGGGTTCCAGTGTGGCGTAATCGTGCCCGCCCTTTACATCTGAACTGTCCCACATTACAAAGGGCATTCTTCATTTTACCCCTTAAAATTACGCTGTCTCCTTCCCACATGTAAAAGGTGCAGCTCTCTCTCACACACACACACACACACACACACACACACACACACACACGCACAGAAGTGCTGTGAACTCAGACTTCAAAGCAAGAATTCATAATATTCTAAGTTGCTAAATCAAACATTACGCATATATAGGCACTGCATTCCACAGTAATTGAAGCTTGCATCTCCGTGCTTTTCTCAAAATTATGATCAGTTTCCCACTTGTCCCACATTTTAAGTGTCTATATCCTGGTGGGTTGAGTGATGTGATTCCCCCACCACCACCACAAAACTCGGGCCTCTTTTAAGTTTTTATTCCTTTGATAACCGGGTAAGGCCCTGCTCAGCCGCCAAGGCCTGTTTATATTGGTGACCCAAGAGCACTTGGGAAGTTAAATAACTTGCTCAGAGCTCCACAGTATGCAGGTTGAGGTTGTTGTTAAGGTTTGGGAATGAAACCCATGTCTACTGGATATATCAAGCTCACGGGTTACTCTAACCTCTAGGCTTACTGCCAGCCCAGTCTTAGTTAACCCTTGCACTCAGATCCTTAGACACCCCTTCCCATGTAGTTTTGTTTAAAATTAATTTACCGTCCATTTCTGGGGATGATACTGCTGTTGCTCACTGCTGGGCCTGAATGTGGGTAATCTCTCCTGATCACACAAAGCACTACTGGTGGGGATTACCGGCATACGGGCCAGGCAGTGAGTGAGACAGAGAGAGAGAATGAGGATTGCTGCTCTGCATTGGCTAGGAAAAAATAATTTTTAAAATAACTATGTAAAAGATGGGCTATCAAAGGACTGGGTGGGTGATGAGTGTGGTGGGGCTCAGATGGGCGGGGTGGGTTTTACTGTTTTAAGGAGGAGCACCTCAAGTGCAGGCAGTAGAGAGGGAGTCCTGACTTCATGGAACATATGTCTTGGGACATACGTCAGGTACCAGCATGTGGCCTGACTCCACTCGGTTTCCAGAGCCCTGCACAGATTAGAACTGACTGCCTCATTAGGTGGTCACATTGGAATTACATACCAGATCTGAAGGTGCACATTCCCCTTAAAGACATTCAAGACTACATAAGTTTTGGGATTTGTTTTAGACTTAAAGGGACAGTGTCAGCTTTTTGAACAATTTTTTACAATGGTTTTTACACCCAACATTTAGTGGCAGTGATAGGGATTTGGGGGTGTCACTGCGAGGCCCTTTGCAGTTCACAAAAGCAAGGGCTCGAGAGGTCTACACCAATGACTGCGGGCTGTGGTCCCAAGGTTGTCACTTCTCTGCTTGGTGAGCTGAAACTTTAGGTATTTCAAAGGACTGAAGCCACTCCAATCAAAGAGGGCGTTGGTCCTTGATTTGCATGAAGCTGTCAGCAAACAGCTGAGCAACTTTCAGAGGAGTCTGTCATCTTTAATCTTGTTAAAAAATAAAACAAAAACATGTCCAGTGATGTCTCTTTTGGCCCCCGAACTGCCCTCTCCAACCCTCCCTCTCAGTACCCACCGCCCTCCCACCCCAAACATAACACTGACACTGGGGGTGCCCAGTTCTTCCAGTTCGCCACCTTGTAGTTTTTTTTTATTTATTTTATTTTATTTATCTTTTGCCTGTAACAAAGAAAACTGTCCCTCAATGTCTGTAGCTGGGCCCCTGTAACAGCTCCCCCCACTTGACCCTCCCTCTGAGCACCCCGGCCCCCAAAACATAACACTGACACTGAGGGTGCACAGTCCCCCCAGTGTTGTCCTTCAGAGATTTTTCTTTTAAACTGTCCCCCCGCCTACCCAACCCTCCCTCTCAGCACTCCCCCATAAACATAACACGGACAGTGTGGGTGTTCAATCCCCAGTGTCATCACCCGAAATATAAAAAAATTCTCGTTGTTTTGTTGTTTTTTTTGTTTTGAAACCTGTAAAACAGAATACAGTCCATTGTTGTCTGTTGTGCCATTATTACCCCACCTGACCACCACTCTGCACCCTCCCCCCATGCCCTTGCCTTACCCACTGGAGGTCTGACACTGTAATCTTCTTTGGACCCATAAATGCGTCTTTACTCTTCAGCAGCCCAGCCGTGAACTGCAGAAATCAGGTAAGCAGTTCAAGCGTATTTCAAAGGGATTTTGAACTTAGTAGCATAACTTGGACATTTTCAATATTTTGCCCAAAATTTCAACATACCTTCTTTGGGACGCCACCTGATGAACAATGCAACTGACGTTAGAAATCTGTCCCGAAAGATGATTTTGTGGTTGCTGTGAAAAATCACCTTTTGGGCAGGGTTGAAAAATTTCTCCACCATTGTTGTAGTGAGGTGGGATCATAAGAAGGCTATGTTGAAAATTTGGCATAAAATATTAAAAAACAACAAAGTTATGAGCCTATGTTGAAGTTTGAGAGTGCAGGCTCATCACTTGGGTAATTTTTGAGGTTTGGCCCCCAAATTTTCAAAATAGCCATTTCTTCACAGCACCTCATGAATGTGACAGCTGTCATTTTTCAGATCCTGGCCAAAATGTGTTGTGACATCCCAAAAGGTGATTTCACAGTCGCACAAAATCACCTTTTGGGCAGGAGTTGAACATTTTCCCCACTATTGTTCATGAGGTGGGTTCATAACAAGGCTATTTTGAAAAGTTGGCATAAAAATATAAAAAAGCAAAAAAGTTATGAGCCTACATTGAAGTTTGTGAACATGAGTGTAACTTTGGTCATTTTAATATTTTGACCTAAATATTCAGCATAGCCATTTCTTCACAGAACCTCATGAATGTAATGGCTGTCATTATTCAAATTCTGGCCAAGATGTGTTTTCATACCTGTGACGAAATTACATTTTGTCGAGGATTTGAACATTTTCACTTACTGCGTTCATTTGGTGGGCTAATAGGAAGGCTGTGCTGAAAGTTTGGTGTACAAATATGGTAAAATGCCCAGGTTATGACTGAATGTTATACACTATTTCAACATTCACATATAACTTCACTAATGTTCAATATTTTTACTCTAGCCTTTCAACATAGGCATTTTTCTAAAATCCTGGATGAGATGCGTTTTCGCACCTCTGGTGAGAAATGACATTTTGCCTAATATACTATAAGTGGCACATGTCATGTCTACAAGGCAAATCCTAAAATGAGTATCATCAAAATTTGGGGTCAGAATTGCAAAAAACAAATTGTTTAATAAGCAGCCAATGTTCGGTATTGATAAATGCTTATTATTTTTATTTGTATTTGTTTTTGCCTTTGCATCTTGGTTCCTCTTGCTACCTACATTCTCACTGGTAACACATCCAGTCATCCCATTGTCCTAAAATAGAAAATAATGCTGTTTTAATGCAAATGTTAAATTGAAATTTCAGGACCTTCTTTTTTGTTGTTGTTTTCATTGGAATGGGATCTTTACATTCTCTTGACACTTCATCTGTTCACATTGCTAAAGCCTGCTTTCTTCCTTCTTTCCATCCTGTATTTTTCTCCTGGTTTGCGCAACTGTCACCTTGTACTCGCCTCCCTGCATCATCACCTACCTTCTCCAGGACTTACTCCACCAGTTGTCATGGACCCATATGGATAGTGGGTGCCTGCGGATGGTCGGTGGTGCCGGGCCATCAAGGGGGACAGTATCATCCTGCTTGCTAGGGATTTTCCTGCTGGTTTTTGTCCACTTCCGTCCCTGGGGTGGTATCCTCTTCCCTTCATGAGTGGCTCCAGCTGTGCTGCCACCCAGCTTCAGCCAGGTACAATGCATGGTGTGGAGCACACTGCCCGCCCTCCCTGAAGAGAAGAACTGTCCTAGGATGCCTCCGACCCTCAACGACTTAAGCTTAACCTGCTTTGAAGTCTTAATAGTTTGCTCATGACGTTGCACAATCAAAGACAAACCCTGCTCCACTGGTTGAGTCTGGACATCATTTTAACTGTTCCCAGCAGGCAGCAGCAAAACCTGGCACCAGGCGCTACTGCAGTATGCTGAATAAAAGCTTTATTTAAGCAACATCACTAAAAACAAAAACAAAAGTTAAGGATACAAATACTGGCCTGAATACAAGGGTGGAGTATGCGGGATACCCTCCCTTACGGCTGGTATTTGTATCTTTACATTTTTTACTGATGATGCTTAAATTATGACACCATAACTTGTTGCTATGGATATCATTCTGATGTCACAAGCAGAGGATTATGATTTCAAGGCAGGAAAAGCAGCAGGAACAGATGAAGTCTAAGGGACAAAGAGCCCTGTTATTAAAAGGACTTCTCCCATTTTGTGTCTTTAGCAAAAATATTTTGAAACTAGGGCCCAAAAAGCCTGGGAGTTCATACACAATTAATAAAAGTGGGGTGGCACTCTATGGGTGAACATGCGCCTTGTAGTACCAGCACACTTTTTTGGGGATACACTAAGTTGACGCTGTGTCGCTAGGGAATGGAGTCCTACCCCCTTGTACCAGAGTCACTCAGCACTACGTGAAATGCTGATTATCTAGAGGTTAGTGGGTGTAAATGAGGTTTGCAGCCACTAGCATAGTGAATTGTAATGGCCACAGGGTTGGGCATAATATAAAGTAAGCCTTCTGGCACTATGCTGTGCATTGAGCCCCAGGCCAGTGGCATTGCCACCATAGTTGTCCCTGTACCTCTTCCCCCTTCCTTCACCTTATGCCTGCTTCTCGGCTGGTGTAGATTTGTGGCAGGCATTTCTCGTGGACCAGTGGCTTTCCCTCATTTTCCTGTCACATGTTTGCATTCCACAATGTCCTGTGGATCCCCCATAGCTTTGTCCCTTGTCTGCATGGATTCTGCATTCTGGATTGAAAGCATGCACCCCATCCCTTAGTGCAGAACTGCTTTTAGTAGTTCTACAGTGAAGGTTGCCATGGCTTGCAGCTGGGGGTGCATGGGAAGCGAGGACTGAACATGTCTATGTGCCTAATCTGCATGATGGCCCCTGTATTACCATGCCTCCCTGCCACATTCCTGTGTGGTACGCGATGACATAGCAACCACACAGGAAAAGGCTTGACCCAGTAAACTGATGCAAAGAGGTCATTGCAACCCCTTTGCACCAGTAAATTACTGTTGTGTATGGGGCCCCATTTTCATGCAGGCATCTAAGCCCTGTCCACACTACCTTCTTGGTAACATTACAGACTGACTGAACCATTACAGGATTAAACGGTTTGCATCTGCATCTGTAATGTTACCGCTACGTTTGGATCCGATCTCAAGACCTGTTCAGAGGTAGTCTTGAGATCGTAATGTGAACCATTATACTGTTTGCTTATCAGTGTGGACGCCGTCTGGTGGGTGACACGGTCCTTCTTGCTACCAGAATACTGCAGTACCATTACAGCAAGCAAGGAGAATTGTACCAATGCAGATGCAACAGCACCACTATACGTTTTCAAAACGTTACCACCCATATCTGGATGCATCATAATTGTAAGGGCTGTAACGTTTTTGAGAACAGTACAGCACAGCATTTTGTAGTGTGGACAGGGCCATAGATCTAAAGAATGGAATGTCCTGAGATCCAGACTTACTGGGAATGTCATGAGATTTGAGTCCAACTAAGGCTGACTGTGAATTGTTTGTGGGAAATTAGAAAATAACTTAAGGTGTTGGAGTGGACAGTTTACACCTAGGGTCTGTACATTGATTAAGGTAGCTGGCAGCTTCTTGATATTTCAAAAATAACCTCTGAGGTCTCTACAGGATGTTTAGGAATGTGCTGTAGGTTTTGACACTCATATAATATCGAATGTAGCTGGCTGCCAGTAAGGTGGCTGTCTCCAGCCTCCAACTCATTCAGTCTGTTCCTTCATGAAAGCAGAAGTATCCTGTTCACATCAATCGATGGCTCAAAGTCTGTGTGTAGTTGCTCATAATAGTGAAAGAAGCCAAAATAAATACATGTTTTGGTAAATAATATCTTCTTAATCCTCTGTGTCCTGCCCCATCCTTGGTGGGCACTGCTTTGGTAGTTCTTTCTAAAAGGTGCTGAGAGAGCAGTGGAAGGGGAATGAAAATGGAGTCCCTTCATCTATGCCGGGCATAGCTCCATGCCTTTGCAAATCGTGTGAGAGGCCTTTGGCACCATACATTTCTGCTTAAAGTTGAACCAGCATAATATTCTGTGGTGAATTGCATATGGAGCCCATGATGCTTTGCATTGTGGGGGCATGTGTGATTTTGTATTTCTTTGAAACTTGGCTTCCTGGCCAAATGCCCTTTGGGGTAACCATTGCCTCAGTGCTTGCGCACAGAGATTCTTTGTTTTTTTATTTTAATTGAGTTCACCACAACATAACCCAGATAGACCATCTTAGGGTAGCTGGGTCATTCCACTGGGGTGTCAGACAGACGAGGCATACTGATGAGTCCTGGTAGGACGAAACACGTGTCTGTCTTCTGTTGGCACCCTATGCAAACTGTGTGAGAGGCCTTTTGGCACCATGCAATTCTGCTTAAAGTTGAACCAGCATAATTTTCTGTGGTGATTTGTATATGCAGCCCATGATGCTTTGCATTGTGGGGGCATGTGTGATTTTGCATTTCTTTATAGTTCCATGTAGACTTCTTTGTTCCTTGCATCGCACATTCATGCTTGCTGTCATTGGCTTTCCTTCCCCTTCCTTCCCTTGTGAAAAACATGGTGATTTAATGTCCCAGCGCAGCACGTTGCCCATGATTTTATTTATTTCATTGAAAATTGGTACCTGGGAGTGGCACACTGAGCTAAGGCTCGTTTCCAGGTGCGACCCAGGGGACAGGAAATACAAAAAATAAAAGTAGACGCAATATTAATGATTGTTATACACAATATTAACGACTGGTACAAAATAAAGTATAAACAAAGTATAGTTTAACATAGTACAAATACACAAAAAGTTGAATGGCAGTGCAGATGAAGAAAAGGAAGGAGCCTGATACAGGCTGATATGGAACCCCAGAGGAGGCCCAGCAGCAGGGATAAAGGGGCTCCAACAGGGAACGATCAAGGAGGGGAATGATGAGAGCAGGGTGAGGGAGAAGTTGTAGTTGGTGCCTAAAGGCCAGGAGGAGGGGGAGAGATGGAGAGAGGAGGGGAGCAGGTTCCAAAGGGAAGAAGAGGCAGTAGGAGAAGGCTGACTGCCCAGTAGAGGAATAAGGGTGGGGAAGGGAGGAGAAGGTGCGAGGATCCCTGGAGCAGAGAGAGTATGATGCAGACAGAATGGGAAAGAGGAGCAACACAGGTAAGAGAACAAGATCCCAAACCAGAATTTGGAGATGGAGAAGGCACAGTGGGACTGGTAGCCTGAGGGCAGGGTGAGGAAGGATAGGGAGGAGTAAAGGGAACGGTGATGAATATGAATGGGAGGTTGGTAGCGAAGCAACAAAAGGTATTGCAGAGGGTGTCCAGTCTCTCAAGGCAAGGGGGGGGGGTGGTGCCATAGACCACATTTGCATAGTCAGAAACCAGAAGCATCGTTTTGGTGACAAGCTCCTGGCGGGCCTGAGGAGACAAGCAGTCTTTGTTGCAGTACAAGGTGCTGAGTTTTGGGCACAGCTTGGAGTGGATGGCATCAGGGTGGGCAGAGAAGTCAAGCTAACTATCTAGCCACACACCAAGATATTTGAAGGAAGAAACCACTTCGGGGGGAGTCAGCCAGGTTGGAGAAGACAGGGAGTGGGGAGAGCATAGCCAATTTCTGGCTTGTACCAAAGGTCATGGATTTTTGTTCCTTCCTTAGGTTTCTTGGCCCACCTCTCCTTCTGGCCAGCTATGGATCCCACCAACACCTTCGCCCCAACCCCTTTTACCTACCTCATTTTTCAGCCATCCCAGGGGTAGCCCGGTGTGTCCCTTCACCGGATGGGTCTCTCCCCTCTGAGGGGGAAGGCACCAGGGATGGCAACCAGCACACTATCTGTTTGGTCCCTGGGAGTTGCTGAAGTGGCTTCAGGGCCTCAGGGCACTTGCGGCAGCAGGAGCTGGTGGCCATCACCTGGCCGGCTGGCCGAGAAGCAGTTTTTTCAGTTTGCTCCCACAGGGGGCGTGATGTGCCACAGGCGTCAAGGCACATGCTGGCGTCCACCGGCGCCTGCATTCCGTGAGGGCTCACCGACTGTCACGCTCCTAGCCTCCGCCAGCAGGAGCACACAGCGAGCTGTGTCCCTCCTTCCCCTGGGAGAAGGCGAGCAGTCATCGAATGCTTGAGCCTTCTCCTCCTGGTTAGCCTCCAGCGACCGGGTCCATTCCCAAACCCGGATCACTGGTGTCACAAGGGAAATCCAGCTGCTGCGCTGATGGGCCAGCAGTTGTTTTTTAGTGTTGCCATGGACTTGGTTGGAGTGGAACCAGCCCAGGATGTTGTGGAAGTCTTGCTGGAGCAAGCCTTACAAGTGAATATTCGAATTGGCATAGACAGAGGGAAGGTCGTTCAGGAAAATGGAGAAGAGAGTGGTACCAGGGATGGGTAGGGGGGGTGACAGGATGCCTCCTACCTGTACTGACTGTTGATGGTCTGTGAGGTAAGAACAGAACCATTCAGCAGTGGGAGCTGAGAAGCCAGCAGAGCTCAGCTTGTCCCAGGAGGAATGGATGGGCAACTGAGTCAAAGGCTTGGGCCAGATCAATGAAAATAGCCCCTGTGATGTGCCCCTGATCCATCCAAGTGAGGATGAAGTCAGTGACATGCAGCAGGAGGAGACACTGGAGTGGTGCTTCTGGCAGCTGGGCTGGAAAGGGGAGGGGAAGTTGGATGTTTAGAGGATGTCAGAAAAACAGAGTAGTCAAAATCTTACTTTGAGGGTATCTCTTGCAGCAAGCCATCACCGGTAGGACTTAGCCGTTCGGTGCTAGGACTACATGAAAAGCTTTCCAGCTAGCAGTCTACCAGAGGGGGGGCCGCCCACCTCCAACGTCAGTGGCCAGTGTTGGCCTATCCTTTATAAGGTGGGCAGCCCCATGCCCTCCCAGTTCTTTCCCACCATTGACGAATGCACGTCGGACCACAGACTCCACCGCAGCTACAGTTGGCTGCCATTTTCCCACGTTTGCCACCCTTTCTTGTTTTCTCGTTTATTTAAACATAGAAATTTTTCAGTGTTCCTTCCTCACGTTTGTCTTCACAACCATCTTCACATGTACCATACCCAGTTGAAGTTGGGTCACAGGGCCCTCTTCTGCCTCTCCTCCCATAGACAGGCCTGACCCCCCCCCCCAAAGACCCAGGGCAAACCCAAAGCAGGTGCTGTCCTTCCTGCACCTGCCCCTCCCCGGGCCTCTAGAGGTGTGACCGCCACTCAGACAGGGACTGCAACCACCTCCTGACTCCTGGGGGTTATTTCTCCCTCCACCTGGATGGTGGAGGGTAGTCATTACAGATAACTGGGTACTACAGCTCATTGAGCATGGTCGCAGTCTCTAGTTTCTGGGGTGGCCCCCAGAAAATCCTCCAGGTCTATCTGCATATCCTCCAGGTCATGTTCCCCTCCATATGGGCAAAAATTCAAGCCTCACTGCAAAAGAAAGCTATAGAGCTCGTTGCTCGGTTCCAACAGGGACGGGAATTCTATTCCAACTTCTTCCTGGTCCCCAAGAGGATAAGGGGTCTCCGACCCATCCTGGACCTGAGCAACCTCAACCTGTACATAGACTACAAATACTTCTGGATGGTCACCCTCAAGGATTACTACCTCTGCTTCATCAGGGGACTGGCTCTGCTCTTGGATATGCAGGATGCTTACCTGCACATAAAAGTTTTGCATCCCACAGGCGCTCTTCACTTCCATGTTATGGGAGAGCATTGTCATTTTCAGGCTCTGCCCTTTGGTCTGCCCTCAGCCTCCAGGGTTTTACAAGTGCCTGGTGGTGGTGGCTGCAGCCTTGAGTCAACAGGGCTTTACCATTTTCCCTACCTGGGAGACTGGCTATTGGCAGTCCCATCCAGGGACCATCTGCTACAAACTCTTGCAATTACCTGCAGCCTGTTCCAGTCCTTGGGCATGACCATCCAGTCTGCCCACATTTTCTCACCACCTGCCAGTGCCTCCTTTACATAGGGGCAATCCTGGACATGGCTTAGGTCAAAGCCTTCTTATCTTCCGACAGAGTGGAGCACCTCATGGCTCAGGCCCGCCTTCTTTTCACCAACCGCCATGTTCAGGCGAGGGAGTTCTTTTCGGCCTCATGGCCACATCAGTTGTGACCATTCCCCTAGCCAGGCTGCACATGAGAATCCTCAGTGGACACAGTGAGTCCAGTGAGATTAACGCATGGATGCCCTGGATCAACCAGTGCTGGTGTCGGGTCCAGTCAAGAAGGTGCTGGTTGGTGGCTGAAACCCATCAACCTATTTTAGGGAGTGCCCTTTTCTGTACCTCCCCCTTCGGCAGATTCTTACGATGGCTGCTTCCAGCCTCGATTGGGGTGCCCACATGGGGACCCACCAAACCCAAGGAACTTGGTCTGAGATCGGGAAAAATCTCCACATCAGTATCCTGGAGAAGCCGGCAGTGCTGTACGCCCTTCAGGCCTTCCAGACTCTGCTCTCCCCGGGTTCACTCTTGGTTCAGATGGACAACATGTGCGTGATTTAGTACATAAATGGGGGCGGGGACTCATTCCTATCCCTTGTGCAGGGAAGTAATGAGGGTCTGGTTTTGGGCCATTGAGCAGGGTCTGGAACTCTCAGACATCCATGTTTCCGGTGACCAAAACGTCCTGGTGGACAGACTGTCGCTCGCAGTCAAGCGCTCATGAGTGGGAACTTTTGACCTCAGTGGTGGAAGATCTCTTTGACAGATGGGGTTGGCCCGAGTTGGACCTTTTCGCATCCCCACATAATGCAAAACTGCTGTGTTTCTGGTCATTAAATCCAGGACCTGGAGTTTTCTGCAAAATGCATTGTCCCTCTCTTGAACAGGGAGGTTTCTGTATGCATTCCCTCCTTCCTGTTCCTTCAACAGTTGAATCAAACTCCAGATTTAAGGGTTAAGGGCCATTCCACAAGTGGTATGGCTGCCTCAGTGGTCTACTTTCATAATGTGTCAGCTGCTGACATCAGTGCTGCTCCACCTATAGTTCTTCCCACACTTTACCAAGCATTGCAGTCTGGACCTTGCCTCTAGATGTTGAGCCAACTTTGGCCTCGCTGTCCTTCAAGGCTTCCTCTCTTCGCTATTATTTTTAGCCAGCACCTACCCTGCCTGTGAGTAGCACAGAACTGCTTGGGACTCGGTCCTACTGGTGATGGCCTGCAAGAGATACCCTTGAAGTAAGATAGTACAGTTACATAAGAACTTACCATAACAGTAGATCTTTGAGAGAATCTCTTGCAGCAGGCCCTGCTTTCCCTCCCTCCCTCCTTCCACCTTTTTTCCCTCCTATGTCTCTCTCTCTCTCTCCTTCTATTGGAGTGAGCCTTCTGCATTTACTGTGCTACAAGGTTACCTCAGTGTCTTCCTCAGTTCCCCCCTTTCGGTATCCTGCTTATGGTCTCTGGCGGGAGAACTAAGGAGGGCATGGGGGCCATTCACCTTATACAGGCTAGGCTGATGTCGGCTGCTAATGGAGGAGGTGGGAAGCCCCCTCTTGTAGACTGCTAGCTTGAAAGTTTTCCATGTGGTCATAGGGCCTAATGGCTAAGACCTACCAGTGATGGCCTGCGCAAGAGATTCTCTCAAAGATCTAATGTTACAATAAGTTCTTATGTAACTGTGCTTTTCTCTTGCAGCTTTGCAAGAAAGGGTAGGAGGGAAATAGGATGGAAGTTACCAGGGGAAGAAGGGTCACCCCCTTTATGAAGAAGGATAACTTTGGCCATCTTCCATAACTGAGGAACAGTATAGAAGGAGAGGTTGAGGAGGTAAGTAAGGAGAGAGAGAGAGCTGCAGGAGCTGAAAGGTGGAGAAGTTTAGGATCCAGCCCTTGAGAGCTAGAATTTGACCGCTTGAGAGAGGAAAGGGCTAGCAAGCTTTTCTGAGTAGTAATGGTGGAAATGAAAACTGTGGGGTTGGGGAGGGGGCAGAGGAGGGTGGAGGTGGGAGAGGAACAGCGAGAAGGCAGGGGAGATAGCGCTCAAGTAGTGAAAAACTCATTGAGGTGAGCAGCTACAGAGGGAGGGTCAGAGACAGGTGAACCAGTGACCATAAGGACTGGGGAAGTGTACTGGGCAGGAGGTCAGAAAGGAAATGGATAACCTTCCAGAATTTGGTGGGCAGTTACGGTTGTTCTGGAGGACGGCCTTAAAATAGAGGGATTTGGTGGCAGGGACAGTCTTTGTGCAAGATTTTCTAAGCGCTCTGTAGGAGAAGAGGTCAGACACAGTGTGAGATAATTTGTAATGGGCCCATGCGTAGTCATGGGACTAACACAGATCAATAAGCTTGGGAGTAATCCAGGTGGTGGGAAGATTTAACCCTGGGCTTTCTGAGGAGGTATGCTTGTCCCAGATGAAGGAAAATTTGGAGTGGAACAGAGAGGTTGCCATTTCATTGTCGGGACAGAGAAATGGCTATCAAGCAGTTGCAGCAAAATTGTCAGGAGAGCATTGATATTAATTGAGTGGCGGGACCTAGACAAGATGTACTTGGGGAGGAGGGAGGGCACCAGGCTTTCTTTACACAGAACATCATTTTGGTCACTTGAGGCATCCGGCAGAATACCTTTTTGTTTTGTCAATAAAATTTTTTATTAGGTATATAAGATACAATAGCAATACAACCGAATATTCTAATAAATATCACAAACAAATGAATATAAACTACTTAACTATAAATCCAGAACAGAGCGACTTTTTTTAATAAGAAAAAACAAAAGCCTTAAAGAATTAATCATTCGAAAAAGATGTACTATTTTTTTAAAAGAAACAGCAAAAATATAAAAACACTTTACATAAACCTGAATAAATAAATCAACCATTAAATTGAGGTCAACAAAAAAAGAAAAAAAGATACTAGAATTAAAAACTAGTAAGGAAAATTGCAAGAAAAGATGTGAAGTTGAAAAGAACAGATTAGAGATATTAGAGGATCCCTTAAACAAAGTAGCATTATCTAATGAAGTAGAAAGAAGTAAAAGAGAGGAAAACTGAGGTAATGGTGTATTTCAAACCGTTCCGTGGGTTATCTTCTAAATCATAATGACGTCCAGAGATGAAGCAAGAAAGTCACTTTTACATGGTGCCCTTCTGTACCAAAATTATTTTGTTGCGTTCCCTCCTGATCCCTCCTGTTGTGTGCTGCTCCGGTATGGTGTGCTTTTACACACCACAGAGGAGATTGATCCATGAAAGAGTCTCGCACGATGCTGGGATCCCCGTTGCTTGGCAGTGCCTTACTTCCCTATGGTGGGTCCTGAGGCTTGTGCAATCAGTATTGTGCCCGAGTTCAGCTACATATATTTTCTGATACTACAAAGCTGAACTCTGGCAGGTAGGCAGTTGCGAAGCAGGGGCTAAAAATGCTTTAAAACCACTCTGAAAGTTGTTCGTGATACTGATCACGTGTTATGCATATTCATATCCCAAGGAATATGCATAACCACATGCCAAGTAACACGGAACCACTTTCTAAACTAATATAAAGCGTTTATATTTAGCCCTGTTTCTGCAAACCTGCATCTTGCCCGAGTTCAGCTTTCCTTGTAATTCATAAAATATAAGTAGCTAGAACTCGGCACACTAATCACTGACGACACGAGACCCGCTTATAGGGAAGTGGGCATTGCCAAGCAATGGAGATCCCAGAGGGTCTTGTGAGACACTCTTCGGGATTTATGTGACTGCAACAATGGATGTACACGGCGGCACTCAGTGGTGAAGGGGCAGGAAAAGGAACGCAATGGCGAATCCAGGAAAACGGGGATCGCCAGGCAAGTAGATTCTCACTTGTGTTGCATTGCTGCTTGCCTCTACATGGCAAAAATATTGCGTTCTAGTTGCTCTGTACCGTTCGTTGCGGTACAAAGCCTGTCATGTAAAGGGCCCTAAAATTACACTTCTGAAGCTGTACCATTACTAGCCTGTTTTAGATCTGAAGGAACAAGGGTTCTGTAAATGACACCCCATCTTTTGCCAAATTTGTGTCTTTTCTGTCTCAAACATAAAGCCAGTTTTTCTGTTCTAAGAATTCCTGACAGATTACATTTTCAATTCTAAAATGAAGGGACTTCGTCATCTAACCAGTGCTTAAGAATAGTGTGTCTAACTGAGGCCCCAGTTAATAACAGGGAGAATTTCTGTCCGTGAGTCCATATGTTAAGGTCAGTGAAGTGTCATCCAGCAGAATACCTGCTGCAGCAGTGTGGTGGGGAGTGGGAGGAGAGAACCCAGTCCAGAAGGGTGTGATTAGGTAGGGGACTGAGGACTGAGTCAGGTCGGGTCAGTAATGGATTGGGAAAGATTAAGGGACTGAGTCTTGAGGAGGATGGGAAGAGCCAATTTGAGTCCTCGGGGAGGATAAGTTCACTTGAGGTAGAGTGTGAGGTGATGGCAGAGAGAGCATCAATCAGAGAGGAGGGTAACATTTTAGGTGAAGCATAAAAAACCCTAAATGAAGATGGGTACAGTAGAGGGAGAAATTCATGGGAGGAGGGTACAGACTCTCTGAGAGCAATAGTGCAGGAGAGACTCCGACCAATAGAGGGCCACACCACCACCACATTTGCGATTGTCCTGCCTGAAGAGGTGAAAATCAGGAAGGGACAGGCTAGAGTCAGGAATCTTGGAGGAGAGTCAAGATTTGGAAATGAGCATTGTCAGGAGAGTGTTGTGAAACCCCAACGTTAAGGAGGCCAGGTTTGGGAGAAGACTCCCAGCATTGAGATGGAAGATGCTAGGGCCTTTAGGAATTAAAGAGGAAGAGAGGAGGAGGGGAAGAACCAGGATTAGATTCTACGTCACCAGATAGGAGGAGTAGCAGGATAAGTAGCAGAAAGGTGGAGTGGGACTTATGCACCTTGGACCAGGGAAGGGAGCTTGGAAGAGACTGGAGGGCTCGATAGAAAAGCTCAAGGTTCAGAGAGGGTGAGGAGAGACCTGAGTGAATAGGAAGGTGGAAAAGGAGAGGGGGAAATGTGGAGGACAGACAGGTGGGGGGGGGGGATAAGAGACTGGGTAGAGGGATGGGAAGGGGGAAGGAGAGAATGGGGCATGAGTAGGAGAAGGTGAAGGAGAAGGCAGGGGAAGGCAAGGTGCATAGTGGCAAGAGTATGCAATATCCATCAATCAGCAAACAGCAATGGTAGTGACTAAATAAATCAGCTGTCAAGGCTACTAGACTCAGTACAACAAGCCTAATGCAGCATATAAACAAATTGTATATCAAAACACTATTATAACAGGGTAGCCCTGAGTTAAGATAGTTGGACAGACCTGAGAACCTAACTTTACCAGTAATAATAATACTAACTGATAAGAAAACACTGGTGAAAAGCAATTAAGAATACAGAGAACACAACAGTTAAGAGGTTGAATTGCAAAAAAGGGTGTACCCACATAGCGACATAGGGTATGGCTGGTATACCTAAAAATTTAGACAGTTCAACACAACTAGTAGACTAAGCAGGCAGACTGGCAGAGTCAATGTAAATCAAGTGTCCTGACAGCAGGTATAGGGCTCACAAGAGCTCAGTAAGCAATTGTAAAACAGAGAGGAGCACACTTACAGATCTGGAGTAGACCAGAAGGAGGCTTATGGGTGGAAGTAAGAGGGCAGCATGGTCAGTTGAGGGCAGACTTTTAAGATGCTCTTTAGCTATGACTCCAGACAGACTCCACTTCTAAGATGCCCTTTAGCTATGACTCCAGACAGACTCCATTTCTAAGATGCCCTTTAGCCACGACTCCAGACAGACTCCACTTCTAAGATGCCCTTTAGCTATGACTCCAGACGAACTCCACTTCTAAGATGCCCTTTAGCTACAACTCCAGACGGACTCCACTTCTAAGATGCCCTTTAGCTACGACTCCAGACAGACTCCACATCTAAGATGCCATTTAACTACGGCCTTTCAGGTGGAAGACAGCAAGGAAATGGGTCTTAAAAGGAGTGACTAGCTCTGCCCCCCACACACTCATCCCCCTGATTGGAGAAGGGGCCCTGGGGCGAAGTTGGGGCTGCATTAGCAGGGACAGGCTACCCTGCAGTCAGACATTTCCCTCAGTCCCTAGATTTAAATCCAAACAGAACCCGACTGGCTCTGCCCTCACAAGACAGCTGCCACAGCAAACGGCTGTTGGAATGTCTGTTTTGGTGGCGTTTGAATGCTGCTTGCTGTGCAGGTCAGTAACTTGGCCTATCTCCACCCCCCGCCCCCGCTTGGAGTAGGGGCCCTGGAGTGAAGTACAGGCTGTGTTAGCAGGGACAGGCTACCTGCAGTCAGACATGATGAGTAAGACTTGAACCCAGTTAAAGTCTCTGGTTACTGAGCCAAAGAATACAGGAAGGAAAGGAGACTGGTGTGCGGCATTGTGCATTTCTTACAGACTGTATCCTAACTGCTGTACAAGTCCTGATAAGCGGCACCAGCCATTATGTGATTTCTTGGAAGTGAGATTGATGAGGGAGGCTAAGAAGGAGTTTTGAAAGAGGGTTACACATGGTAGACGGAATGAAGTTTAACAGACTTGCTCAAAATTGCACAGTGCTAGTGGCACTGATGGGCTTCAAACTGGGGTCTCCAGGGTCACAGATGTGTGTCCTAACCACTAGGCTGCACTGCCTTCCTTGATACCTCAGGTGTTGAGGATGCTTCTGCTGAGAAGGAAACCAGGACTCCTACAACAGCAAGTGGATCAGTGCTGAGTACACAGCAAATAGAACCTTTTTTTTTAAATCCTACCTGTACAGAGGCTTGGTTTGTCTTTGTTCCAGAGGCATCTGAAAATCCTAATTCCTAATTTTGGACCAGAATCTAGTTAAATCAGATTCCAGATTCTGAATTCTGCTCACCCCTATTCTTAAGGGTTGAGATCTCAGTTTCAAGTTAATGTGCAGTTAGGAAGAAAAAGGTGATGCTGCGTGCAAGAAATATCTGAAATACCAGTCAATTTTGTGCGAATAGTATGTTTAAAGAAAACGTTCATGGACAATGGTCCATTGTAGTTTAAAACCTGAGGAAAATATCTTTTAAATTGGGTATTAGGCTTACTTGTAGCTGGCAGCAATTCGGAGATGTCACTGACTAAGTCTGCCCCATATGTAAGCAGTAAGACAACGGGGTCCAGGTTGTTGTCTGATAAGAGCACACCCCAGGT
Source organism: Neoceratodus forsteri (assembly GCA_016271365.2). Classification (NCBI taxonomy): domain Eukaryota; kingdom Metazoa; phylum Chordata; order Ceratodontiformes; family Ceratodontidae; genus Neoceratodus; species Neoceratodus forsteri. Next base: position 28,545,637 of record JADMNL010000024.1, on the reverse strand, counting down.
GCATAGTGAGGCAGAAGGTACTTGTGCCGAGTGCCTTCAGCACTTGGGAAGAGCTCGTGTCAGACAACAACCCACATCACCAGAGTGTATTATTGCACTTATAAAATGGGTTGTGAGGAAAAAAAAAAATTGAATGTGATAAAAACGTAACCAAAAAAAAAAAGTTTTTAAAGTGCATCGTTTTTATTTTGCCAAAGTAGGGGTCCCTATTGTCTGCTTTCATGGTCTTGTTCAATTGCTGTGGTGAGTTTGTACCACTAGTGGGCAGTTGTAAAGGCTAATTTAAAGTGCTGCTGTTTGGCTTCTCTACGCCCCTGCCCCACTCCCTTGCACCCAGTCTGGTTGCACTCTGAATATTCTGAGTGCTGTTTAAAATGAGGCCAGGATTACTATTAAAATAGCATGGTTCCTTTTCCTTTATAGTGATACAGCGCTCATTCAAGTGAAAGCTGTTGGCTCCGCCTACAGGATTACATCCTGTTTAGCAGTTGTGATCGCAGCTCCAATTTCATGGTACTGCTTCATGTGGAAAAGATAAGTACATTGTGTCTGTTGTGAGGCATTTGTTTTTTTCATTGTACCGGAGTGGGGGCTGTGAAGTCGGTGGGGGGATCAGCCGCTCGGTCACTCGATGAGCAGAAAAATTAACTGAGCCTGTGTGGGGTTTCCAGCTGCGCAGAGCAGCTCAGGAGCTGTGGATCTGAGGCCTGCTAAGAGAAAATGAAAAAAAAAAAAAAAACAGGTTAGTACATGCTGCAGCATGTTTAAGATGCCTGTTATGTATTTGTTTGGTGTAGGGTGGGGATGGGTATTTATGGAAATGGATGTAAACATTAGTAGTAATAGGTGTTGCTGTGGCTTACTTAACATGGCTGCCAGAAATATTTTGTCAAACGTTTCTGGTAGACATGGATATGCGGGCTGCACTGCGTCCTGCTTGGCATTAAAAGTGCCAGTCTCAACGTCGTTCCTGTAAGGACACAGGTCCTGACCAATCAGAATGCAGAATTATCTTTACCCATTATGTAATGATATACAACATCTGCCTCCAGTTTTAGTAGTAGTAGATTTTATTTGTTTGAGGCACCCTTCCCCGAAGGCTCAGGGCACCCTTACAATAAGATTTACACATATTCATACATAACATAACATGAACAGTAAATAAAAGCATATACATAATAATCCAGACACAATTAAAACGGCTGAACCCGTTCATATTCTTAAATGGCCCTCTCAGACCCCAAAAGCTTGTGCAAACAAGAATGATTTCAGTTGGCGTTTAAATATTTCACTCGACAGTGCCTCCCAGAGGTGCCCCGGCAGTGAATTCCATAAAGCTGGGGCAGCAGCCTCAAATGCCTGGTCTCCAGAGCTCTTCAGCCTCACTCAGGGGATCTCCAGGAGAGTACTGGTAGCTGATCTGTGGTGGCGAGACAGGACATAGGAATGTAGGAGATCCGTCATGTAACCCGAACCCAAACTGTGTAGGGCCTTGTAGGTCAGAAGACCTACCTTGAAGGTGATGCGCCAACGCACTGGCACCCAGTGCAGTTCGCGCAGCACTGGGGTGATGTGACTGAATCTGGAGTGACCAGTCAACACCCGTGCCGCTGCGTTCTGCAGCAGCTGCTGGTGCCGCAACGCACCACCTCCGACCCCAAGGTAGAGGGGCGTTAACAGTAGTTGAGTCTCGAGGTCATGGAGGCATGAACCAGTGTGGCCAGGTCTTCAGGTGGGACAAAGGGCTTGATCCAGGCGATGTTCCGGAGATGATAAAATCTGGTCTGGACAACTGCCCGACACCCGAGCGTGAAAAGTCAGCTCGCTGTCAAGCATAGCGCCTAGATTCTTCACCCTTGGCCAGAAACCTCCAGTTCTGCTGGGCCTATAAAAGGCCCAGTTTTAAAACCTTGTCACTGAGGGGGAAGCTGTGCCTATACCACATTGTAATTAGGCATGGCTTCCTTAATGATATCACAAGGGTCTAAAAATGCTAGGAATGTAACATCAAAACAGGGCAGACTTAGTCATCTGTATCTCCAGGCTGCTGCCAGCTACATGTAAGCTAAATACATCATTTAAAGCAGCAGCGCAACACATTTATTTTTCCAAAACAGCTAGTTTCAGATACAGTTAATAAAAATATTAGCATACCTATCAGATCTACTTTCTAGGTACCTCTTATGCTGCACACCATGAGTTCTTTTTATATTACTAATCCTAACCCTCACGGGTTAACAGTTGTATATGTAAGCCAGATGTGGCAACATCTTTTTCGTTGAGAAAAAACTAAATGAAAACATTTATAAAATAGTCACATTTTTGTGGATGTAGAAAATGTTACCCACAAAATAAAACTGGAAGATGCCTGGAATCTTTTAAAAGTGCCTTTTAAATGCCCTCCAAAACTTCCTCTCCTCAAACTGTACCTGTTTCCTGCAAACCTAATGCTGTCCCACATCTCTCTCACGCTTCTCCTCGTATGTCCAGTATTGAATCATTTAATGCTGCTCTTATGGTTTGTATATCCTGCACCAATAACTTGACCAATTATTGGTTATGCGCTATTACTTGTGAACACTGCATTGTTACTATGCTGTATTGCCCGTAAGTTTCAATATTGTTCTTACCGTACTGCACTATTCATTGTATTGTTATTCTTTGTATTTTCTGTATGTAGACTCCCATTACCCTTCCCCCTCCCCCCCAGGTTGCACCGGGAGACAAGCAACTTGTTGTTCATTGTGCCTTCCTGGTGAAACATTTCAATAAAATAAATAAATAAATAAGGGTAGGGTCAGATTTTTTTGCCCCGTGTCATTGCACTGCTGCTTTAAGAGCTTTGCACGGGCTTCCAAACTCTGATGGCCTACTGTCCATAAATGTTCCCCTTTAAGTTTCCCTGAGACATCCGGGGCTCTTGAATGGAGTCTGCCAATTTGCAGTCAAATTTGCAGTGTCCCCACCCCATGCAAAGGTGAAGCAAACGCCCTTCATTTCTAGGATTTCAGCATCGAACTATCTAGAGAGCTGCAGAATACATTTGCCTGTGGAAACAGTTCAGCTTCTGTTTCATATATTTCTACTCTTCATTCTTTACTTATAAGGGCATTTGCCTGAAAACTGGATCTTTACCCTTTGGGCTTCTTGTCTTCATAACCATTTGTAATCTTAGGCTTGTGACATCACAGTGATTCCTATAGCAACAGACTGGAGTGTTAGTCACAGCGGATGTGTTTCTAGACACCTGCCTGTAACATACAGGATAACGTATGGTCAGCGGTGTGTAACAACACTAGGTTTGCCTTCGAGTGGTTCCCTTGGCGACTCTGTTAAACCTCGAGAGTGAAGCTCGAGTGGTTTAACAGCATCGCCAAGGGAACCACGAGAAGGCAAACTGAGCGTTGTTACACATCACTGACCATACGTTGTCATTTATAGTGTATGGTCAAACGTGTGGTCAGCGGAGAAAATGTAAAAGATAACAATACTTGAGATAATTTTATCACACATTCGTTCATGTTTTCAAAGCCAGGACATATTTACTGCTTGCGCTTCATGGCGAGGCGTTTTTCCTTTCAGTATCTTTTTATGTTTACATGTTTGGTCAGCATCATGAGTGTCCTAGCAACAGCAAAGCTTTGTGTTCCATGTTGTTACACTACCGATGTGACGTAGCGACGATACTGTAACAAGAGCATGACGTCACATCGATAGTGTAACAACGCTGTAAAATGATAATTTTTGGCACATTACAGCGTTCTAACATATATTATGAACCGGCGATCGTAAATACACCAATCTGATTGGCTGAAAGCTCTTTGAAGCCGTGATGATATCGAGCTACATCATCACGGCTTCAAAAAAGCTCCGGTGCCACCAGCCTCCTTACTAAACCACATTAACAAACTCCTCCGACCCTAAACGCTCGCCACATTGCTCGCCTGTAGATTTTTTCAAACCGGGTAGAAATGCTGAACATCCGTTTACGCAGGAGCACGTTAAGTAATTCGAAAGCCTCAAAAATATCCAGCTATTTTAAAACTAACAGTGCCCAGCGAACATGTTTCTCCGTCCTGAAGCACGCTGCGTTTCAAAATGGCAGCGTAGCGCTTCACACTTACTAAACTCTTCCTCGCCCCGTTACTTCCAATCCTCAGTTATCGATCACCAGCTTAATTTTTATTTCATTTACTAAAGCTCACCATGCCTGAGTCCATCGCTCACTACCGCATTTATCGGCAGACCGGGGACCACGGACGACACACAGAGACTGAAAATATCGTGGCAGATTAGCAGCTTCACACACTAACAGAGCTCAGTCACCATGTAGCAGCAGCACCATCTGCTGGAGAAACTAGAAACTGTGCACTTTTTAATTAAAAGGTATACTTCCACATCACAAATACAATAAAAAAAAAAGTATTTAAACACATTTTTTTTAAAATAAATGAACTGAAACTTTAAGCCAGTTCATAATAGCAATAAGTCACTCCAGGGTGTGGTATATCGTGGGATATCGTCACTTCTCGGACGGTTGGATGCACTCGGCCTGCGGCCTCGTGCCCAACCACCCAAGGCGTGACGATATCCCATGATATACCACACCCTGTCGTGCCTTATTGCTTAATTATATAATGTTCCCAATTACTTGCTGATAATAAAATACATACTGAGATTGCAGTTAGATGTATGGAGGCAGAGTATCACTGTGGTGAGAGCACAGAGATGTCAACATGGAGGTTAGGGTTTGAATCCTACCACTGCCACTTGCTGTGTGACCATAAGCTAGTCCCATAACTTCCCTTCAATCAATCAAACAAGTTTATTTAATACTGGAAAGAGTGTGAGCAAACATTCCCATTTTCACTGTCATCCAGGTTATAGAGTATCACAACATATACAGCAAAAAAAAAAATACAAGAGCAGAAATAACCATATTTACAACAAATTTAAATAAAAATTAAGACTGTCATAAATATCGGTGAGGATGAGGAAGGTTTCATACCCTGATAGCAGATGGTGTTTTGCGAGTGTGTGGTACGAAGGAAAGGAACCTCAGACATTTGGCTGGTGCTCCCTCTGGTGCCACGCTTGGGGGCAGATTTGGGGGAAAGGTCCAAAACACTTGGTGGCAATAAGTTAAGATTACCCTTGTGTAGTAAATAAGTGTTTTTTTAAGTTGAAACCTTCCTTCCAGGGGTAGCCACGAGAGAGGAGGGTAGAGAACAGTGCTGGGTGGACCAGGAGGGAAGGCCAGTGGCGGAAGCGATGCAGTGTTGTTGTAAGAGGTTCTCAGTTTAGAGAAAAGAAGCGGGGGTTGACTGTGGAGCCATATTCAAGAAGGGGAAGGAGCAAGGAGCAGGCAAGGCGAGATCTCGAGGATCGAAGAAGGAATTTTCTGATCCAGAATAGCAGTCCTAACCTCATGTTTATTTTCTTGATACGGTTAGTAATGTGCACTTGGAAAGCGAGATGTGGGTCAAGAACCAAGCCTAGATATTTAAAATTTTCGACTTTATCCCATGAAAGTCAGAGAGAGTGAGGTTTAATTCTACAATATTTCTGGGGCCTGCAAAGAGCATGTACTTAGTTTTTTTTTTTAGAGTTAAGAACTAGGTTTCTGTGAAGGAACCAAGATTGGAGCCGTAGGAAGTCGGTTTGCAATGTTAGAGAACATGGTGTTGGGGTTTTTTATCACTGCAGTATAGAGTTGCATCATCTGCATAGATAACTTATCTTGGTGTTTTGACAGATTTTTGGGAGATTCTTTGTGTGCGCTCTACCCACCCCCCACACACACACACATTTCTCTCCATGGTTAACTTCCCCTGTCCTCGCTTAACCTCCCTCAACATCGCTTGATCTTGATCTCGGTGCCTGCCTTTAGGCATCTGCAAAACACTTTGGTGCAGTGTATGAAAGGTGCTAGAAAAGTAAAAATTCCTTTCTTTGCTACACTTTATAAAAAAGGTTGTGTGTATGTATGTGTGTGTGTGTGTATATGTATGTGTATGTGTGTATATATATATATATATATAGTCAGTACTAGTAGCTGGAAAAAAATGGAATGCACTGCTGTACTTTGTAAGTTTGTAAGACTCTCAGAATTGTGAAACTGCACTTAGTTTGTTCTTGGTTGCATACAGTGAAGACAGTGATGTTGCAACAGGACTGCAGATGTCACATTTGCTGGAAAACTTCAGCAGGAGAAAGTTGACAGTCTAATGAAATAAACATTAGTTGGTGGGCAGTCACCAGACTGGAACATTGCAGCAGCATGTTGGCACACAACTAGAGAATGTGAGATACGTTGGTCTTCAGAGAGGTGGTCCTGTTGAGTGAAGACAGAGAGATAATCTGTTACAAAAGCTTTTGATGATCTACTGAGTGTGGAAACTCTGCCCAATGCACTGTCAGTAAACATCCGTCTGTAGGGCCTTTTCTTGTTTCCTGCCAGCATACGCCCACCACGGAGACACTGGCACCCTAGCCCTGTGCACGAGTGTATGATGGCGTGTGAGTACAGAGCTGTCTGAATCTCTCACACATAAAGGGCAAGGTTGTGCTCTGTATTTGCTCCCTCGTGCCACCTGGTGGCAGACACTGCCATGGCTCATGCACCCACTCTGATGAAGAGAGCAGCCACTGAAATGCTTCAGCAGTCTTCAGTCGGCTCATCTTGGTGTGGCTGTCCTCACCTTGGAACAGGAACGCTACATGCTAACAGGCAGCACTTCACTTGAGACACTGGGTAGCTTTCAGTTCACAGTTTTATGTATAGGGCTGACATTTTGCAGCAACCCAGTGCCAAAAACATATAAAAGGAATTTGGTTTATGCAACTCTTATGTTACCCTTAGTGCCTCATGGTTAAAAGCCAAGGATAGTTATTGCAGCCATGAGATGAGCACAGGAAGGTTAAGGAATATTTAGGGAGGTTAGGAAAGCTCAAAGGAGGGTAAGTAAAGGGTAACAGAAATCTAAGGTTGGAAGGGACTTCAGATCCGTGATGTTTGTCCCATACTTAGTAAACAGGTTTGAACAAGTATGCTGTGCAAATATGAACTCATTTGAAAGGGTTCACTACCAACTCTACTATCCAGGGTATCCAGTGATTTCCTTGGTAAGCTGAGAAATTTGCTCAGGCTTAAAGGACCCAGCCACTCAAGTGTGGGGCTAGTCTCAGTGTGCACTTTGTGCGGAATTTACTTACTGTTTACTGTAGTATAGTAGATTGTACCAGACTAATTTTGCTTAGTTGTAGGCTGACATCTTCTGTTACTACAGATCCCATACTCCCCTGCAGCCGACATCAAAGCAGTAGGTAGCAGTGAGAATATTCAGTAGCCTGCAATGCAAGTTAGAGTTTATATAAGCTCTGATCTTTTGTTTTCTGGTCCCGCTGTCCTCCATGGGCTGTGTACAGTCACAGAGGACTGTACTTAGTAGCCCCTAGAGAAAAGCAATCCGGAAAACATCTGATCAGAGATTATAAAAGCTATAACCTGCACTGCAGGCTATTAAATCTCCCGCAGCTGCCTACAGCTCAAAATGTCAACTGCAGGGGATGCTGGGATTTGTAGTAAAAGATGATGTCAATTGACAATTAAGCAAAATTAGTCTGATATAATCTACTATACTGGATTATAAAAGGTATCAGAAATGTCAGAATCTGATTGGCTGTTGGGATTCCAACAGCCTTACATTAATCCCTGTTACACTGTCATGTACAGCCTGATCACCATGGCACATGGATTCTTCCTGTCAGCTGCCATCCTCTAGCACTGCTGAATGACTGGAATGATGCATTCTGATTCTGAACCAGCATTCTTAAACTATTGGTGGAAGAACTATTTTATTAAAAATCTCCCTCTAAATGAGGAAAACATTCAAAAAGTATACTTGAAACACTTTTCTTTTGGAATATAGTTTTATAATAGCAATAAGGCACTCACAGGAATTAGATTAACAGTCAGTTAATCACCCCCTGGGGCAGTATGGCACTCAGCTGCACCTCGTGCCACATTACATCCCTAGGGGGTGATTAACAGACTGCTACTCTAACCCCTGGTCATGCCTTATTGCTTAAGTAAACAGCAAGTAACCCAAAATGTTTTTGCCCATTAAGTGGACACTGGGACCAGCCCCACACTTGAGCGTGGCGTCCTTTGTGCTGACTGTTCCCCTTTAAGTTGAAAGTCTGTACTGTGTTCATGTCCACTGCTTCCACTGGTAGACTGTTCCATAGGTTCACCACCATTTTGGAGAAGAAGTGCTTCCTAATGTCCTCCTGAATTTACCACCTCTGAGCTTCAGGGTGCTTCCCGTGTCCTTTAGGAGACACCAGATCAGACATCTGTCTTTTCAGTCTTATTTATACCCTTGAATATGAAGAAGACTGAGACCATGTTCCCTGTCTGCCTTCTTTTCTCCAACACAGTCATGCCAAGGGCTACACGCCTGTTCTCATAGTCATTGTCTTCCATATGCCTGCTCATTTTTACAGCCCTGTATTGCACCCTCTCAATTTCCTCAGTGCCCTTTTCATATTTTAAGGTCTTTCAGGTCCAGGTCTTAGGCTTTTGGCTCCGTCATAGACAACATTATCAGATCCCAAATACCTAAGCCCCTAGCGGGACTCTTTCAAAATCACGCATCCTGCTACGACCTTCGTTCATCTGACAATGCCTTGGTCTGCATCCCTAAACATACTACCTCTAAAGGCGCTGGCCCTTCTGCCTGTCGTGCCCCCCAATACTGGAACTCCCTCCCTCTAACTATTCGACAGGCCTGTACTCATGCCTCCTTCAAGAAATTACTCTGAACCCATCTCATCTCCTCCAGTCACTGCTCCTGTTTCAGACCACCTTAGTCCCTTCCCTAACCCTGCACTCCCTGGCCATTTTTTCAGTCCTGCCCTTTCCCAATCGGTTCAGCACTTGCAACTTGATTGTTTACACGCTACCTGCTGCCTTACTTTCTACCTTTTCTTTTCCATACTCAATTCTGCCATCCTACTTCTACCTACCCTACTCCTACCCTTCTTCAAATTCTTTCTTATATCTCCTTATAATTACTATAGCTACTGCTCATGGTTGTTTTACCCTACTCCGATAAACATGTGCCCTAATTTTGATATGTATTTGTTTCTTTCATGCATACATTTCTGACAGTGTTTATCATATGATTACCTGTGTTTATTTGATACTTGTCTGTATCAATTTTCTTGTCAAAATTTTCAACCTGTAAAGTAATTGTCACTGATGTTAATGTTTCTGTACTCTCACGGTTGTGCCTGAAAATAGTCATTTTATGGCTAGCGCATCTCCCTAGTAATCAAAACTAACTAAATAAATATTTTAGAGCCCAGACCTGTATGCAAAACTCCGGGTTGGGCCTGACAGGGATTCTGTAAAGTTGCAGGTTTGCTTTCTTGCCCTGCTAGTCACCCTCTTTGACACACCCCAGCATTCTGCCATCTCTTGACAGAGGCTGCTTGGTGCTTGTTCTGCTTCAGCCCCTTGTCAGTATGACCCCTAGTCCTCTCCCTCCTCCACTGACACTGTGTAGGTCCTGCCTCTGTTTTCCTCCCAAATGTAGCACTTGGCATTTGGCTATGTTGCTCAGACTCCTGAAGTCTCAGATTCAATCACCTAACTTGTTCATGTTTTCCTGAAGTTTGTCCCCAAAGGGAGAAATGAGAGGAAGTGAAGGATTGGAAGCTAAGTGATATACTCAAGGTCACGCAGTGAAAGTAAGTGTGGCGTTGGTGCTGAGACTCAAACCTGGGTCTCAGGTTCACATCTCTACATTTCAGCCACAAGGCTGCACTGTCTGCTGTTAGCAATATGTTCAGTAAGATCAATATCACGATGTATTATCTGCGTGGATTCAGTGGCAGAGTGCCCTGTCATGGGACTGGCAAGGGGCGTGGTGTGTCACAAAGGAAAGGAGGGAGTGAGGGGTTGCGCATCTGTGATTCCCTCACCCCGGCTGACCTTTAGATTGGTACTGGTGTTTCCTGTCCTGCTAATCTTGAGGTCAAGAGGCAGCTACAGCTACACCAGAATAAGGGTAGTCTTGGGGAAAAACCTGGGAAAGGGGGTGCTTAGCCTACAGAAAAGACCAGCAACATCTCCCTGACCCCCCCACCCTCCTTGGTAGGAGACCCAGCACATAGGTCTTAAAATCTAGGTGACTTTCTAGACCCAGACCCTGCTCGGCTCATTTTAGACATGCAACCAGAATTCTTGCCCTGTGCAACACTGCCAGAACTTGTGGTAGTGGCTCCCGTTTTCATGCACTCTCTCTAGCAACCTGTCTGTGGACTCCTCCCCCCAAGCTCCCGTTTCCGTGCACTCTCTCTAGCAACCTGTCTGGACCCCAAAAAAAAAAGTGTACTGTGATGGTTGGGGTGTGAAAATATCTCACTAAGACTTTCCAACGAAATTCCCACCAGGTTGGGGATGCACTGACTTTCCACTCCTCTTTCAGGAGCGCTTGCCATTCTGGATCACTGATGGGTTCCCTCTGCCTCCCACTTCTCTTTGACCCCTACCAATGTTGGGTTGCTGGTGGATTGTAACGCCATATACCAGTTGCCTTGGACATTCTGGCTGGCTTACCAGAATAGAAGGTCCTTCCATCCTTTTTTTTTTTTTTTTAATAGTTGTTTGAGATTTCAACAAAATACATTACAATACAATATTGTATATAAATCCAAGGGTTAACATTTGAATACAACAGTCAATCAAGTAACACACAAAAAAGGAAAGAAATTAACTGGCAGCTTACATATTTTAACAAACTTAATACTCATATGCTTTTAAAGCCCTAACAAAAACAACAAAACACATACAGGAGAGTAGGAAAGAACATAGCAGACAGAACATATAGGAGAAGTAAATGATTATATAGACAGTCACTGTTCATACAAAGAGATATAGGAATTCTGATCACTTTGGAGTCTTACAATATTTAGAACTGAGATATGGACCCATATGTCCAAAATGTAATTCGTCTAGCCATACTATTGTCTCTAGCACAATAAGTAGCTAACCCTTGTGGCAATATCTTGAAACCATGCCGACACATTGAGTGGGGTAATATGTTTCCAGTGCCTGAGGATGACATTTTGGGCTGTAATGTAAGCTATATGTAGCCAGGATTTCTAAAAAAAAACAACTGTAAGATTAGGCGAGTCCAAAATATACTCAGAATAACCTCTTTTGCTGTACATTTACAGACCCTAAAAACTTTTCCCCAGAGTGGTAACAGTTTGTCACAGTACCGAAGAAAATTAGAAGTCAGCCCATTCTGTTAGTGGTCTGGTGTCTATAAGTGCTTAGATAGCGAGACAGTTGTGAATAGGGAATCGGCTTAACTGTTGGTAGAGTCAATAATGGTGTGGTGTGGGTAGCTCCACCCTGTTCTCCACTGCATATTACTGAGTCCAATTTCTCTTTCACCATTGTAACTACTTGAGCTACTAGGTAATAGTGCTAAAAATTGGGCATTCCACCTACCTTGGTCCTTCAGGAGGCGGAGAGTACAGATGCCCACCATATCCTGTGTCCCTGCCACAAAATGAGCTTAATCGAGAGGCATGGGAAAGGAAGATGAGCAGGAAGCACATCCATTTTTAAAGCTTCAGTTCTGCCCCCTAGGGATAGTGGGAGGCTGCCCCATGTTTGCAAATCTTTTGTAGTCTCTTCCAACAGGGGGAGATAATTTAGTGTATAAAGCTTTGCCAGTCTGTGAGCTAATTTGATGCCTAAATGCCTAAAGGTGTTACTTGGGGCCCACTTAAAAGGCAAAGCCTCTCTGATGTTAGGGGGACAGACACCTGAAATAATCATGGCTTCAGACTTGCTGTAATTAATTTGATACCCTAAGACATTGTTGAAGGTCTGCAACTGCTCCGGGAGGGCTGGGACTGAGGGCAGGGGTTAAAACTAACTTTTTTTAGCCACTAGCTGGCAGGGGTAGTGACTAGAAAAATACACTGGCTCAACAAGATTTTCACTAGCCCAGCACACTAATGAAAAGCGGGATCCGCTGCTACAGAAATGCCTTTCCCCTCAGGAGATACATCCTGAAATAAATGTGCTCAAACGCGGATATCAGTGACAGATTACTCCCCATGTAGGCTTGTTTGAGGTCATGGTGGCCGTTACAGATGGGTTACCTGATGCATTTGTAAGTGCCAAAATGACCTCAGACAAGCTTAATGGGAAGTATTTGTCATTGGCATTTGATTGTCACATGTTTTGAGTACATTTCAGGACATATTGTGAGGGGAAAGGCATCTATTCTAACAACCAGTTTTTGTCAGGAAAGCTTCTGTATGCAGGCTTCTCGACATTTACCAGGTCGGGACATTTATCGGCAAACAGAGCTTGTCACCATCTTCAAAGCTTCCCATGCTAATAATGACTCTGTTACTGCATATGCCTTCTTATTAGCAGTAATTTCAACAAAGCCAAATTCAAGAAGAAGAGGAGGAGAAGATTATATAGAGCTTTTCATACACTGTGTCCCAAGCATTTTACATGCAATGCTAGACTAGTAGTGAAATGACTGAATGTGTAGTGGCAGCCATTTTGCACATCAACACCCACATCCACACACAGCCTTGGACAATTGCATGAACTAGTTTTTATGGGAAGGGGAATATTGGCCAGGACACTGGGAAAACTCCGCTACTCTTGTCTCTTTTTGTGATTGGCATCATGGCGGACCGAGTGTTTGCTGCTGTTTCTCATGAGGGGAAGCTGGTTTCTCTCCCTTCCCCTGCTTCTGCTCCTCTTTTGGATTCTGCTGCTTGTCACCAAGATGAGCCCTTGCCTAAGCCTCTTCTTATGGATTTGGTGCTGTCTCCTGGATTACCGATGGCCCGTGCCTCTTTGTCTTCCCTGCTACTCAGTGAAGTGGAATCTCGCCTCTCTACCACTTTTAACACTGAAGAAACAGTACTTGCTTGCGCTCTTTGTAAAAGAAGAGGAGTGGTGTTCTTCTTCCCGAGAACATTGTCTCCAGGGAACCACTCCAGTTGCTGCCTTTACTGCCACCACAGACTCCACTGACATTTTTTCCTCTCCTGCAGAGTGCGATGACACAGATACTTCAGAGGGTTTGCCGTGGCCCTCCTGTAACCCCCCACACTGCTGCAACTTGTTTAGTGACCTCTCTTCCTGCTTTCTCTGCAGTCCGACTGGAGTATGTTCTGTCTACCATCTTCCTCTAAACCACCTGTTCCTACTGCTGATGCATCTTTGCCCTCTATAGCCGCTTCTCTGCTACCTATGCCTTCTGTGAGCCATTCGCATCTGCCTGCAGTCCTCTTGCTTGTCTCTGGCGACCTTCTTCATTCCTTCTCACGCTCCACTTTGGATATCCACTGTGGGCATCAGCGGTAGTACACCACAGATTACCCCCTACTGACTAGAACCTAAACACTGTCTTATGAGGCACTGGTTGGGGACAGTCCACTTTGGGACAGTGGCACCCTTCTTTGGTAATGATTACTGCGGCTCCCCAGACGGTTGAGTGCGCTTCCTTCTGGGATTTGTTGACACCACCTTCCTGATACTTTCACCCGCCAGTTTTTACTTTTGGAGCGTATGGTGTGAAAACATTACAAGCCAACTGCATGGACCTTCCTATCCTGCCTGAGGCTCCAGTACTGTCTTCTGCAGGCGAACCTGCCACTGATGTTGCTCCTTCACCCCTCAACTTGAAATTCCTATTTCCATTGAGCCTCATCTCAACCTGTGGCTGCAACCACTGACAACTCTGCCTTACCCATCACCTCTGCCTCTCCTGCTTCTGTTATCAAGCCTGACATTGTGACCCCTCCCACTCCTGCTCTAGATTTGCCCGCACCGACTCTGGATTTACCTTCCACTAGTCAATTTGATACAGTGACTGAGTTTCCTCCCGTGCAGCTTGCTGCCCCTCCCATTACACCTGCTCTCCTGCACGCACCTCTGCCTCCTCCCCCCAGGGCTCTTGGGCAGACAGGGTAGACCAGGAAATGCCTCTGTCTGTCAGTCAGACCTCCTGGCCCTACAACCATCTGATTCAGTGAAGCGCTGGCAGTCTTTTAGGCGATCTGAAGCTCCTTCTACTTCTCAAACCCCTGCTCAGTGGTGCAGCATTGTTCGTCTCCTTTACACTGGGGGCCTGGAAGTGCCACCGGATAGGTCTTATGTGGGCAAAGTTTTGCTAAGAGTCCACGTTTTTCTTTCCTAATGAAATCCTTTGCCCTGCTGTATTCTACTGCGGACCCCTGCTTTGATGTCAGCTTCAAGTCTGCTGCTGATCTGGACAGGTTTTGGGCACAGTACACTACACTCAAAAAGACCTCCCTTTGGCTGCCTTTCCAGGTGATCTCACTCACCAAAACCAGCTCTCCGCACTGTCTCAATTTTTTTTTTTTTTTTTTTTAAACGAGGGGGTCAATGTCTATGATATCAAATATTTGCTTGCTCAGAGATGCACTTTACTTGATGACCCTGAACCTGTCATCATTTCCGAACAATTTTGGACATGCAACTGGAGATTTAAGGTCCAGTTGAAACATGGACCCTCTGGCTTGCTGCACTTGCCAAGTGTCTTCTATCTTGGCAAGGATAGGGCTTATTGCTTCTATCCGGGTCAGCTGAAAACTTGCTTCAAGTGTGGCTCTGGACAACATCTTAATACAGCATGTGGCAAACTCCATTGTTTTCTTTGCCTCAACTTAAGACATGTCAGTGCTCACTGCATGACCCGCTTATGTTGCAATTTACGTGAAACTGTCGAGCACTCTTATTGTTCTTGCCCGTGGGCTTCCTACAGCTGTGAAGACATGCCCAGTCCTGAAACCCTAGTTGATGACGCTACCCAAAAAATTGAAACAACAACTCCATAAGGAAGCAGCCTGACAACTGGCTCATGCAGGTGATGCCCCAGATTCCCTTAAGTTTAGCTGACCGCCCATAACATCTGGCTGACCTGTTCACAAGCCTGCCCATTCTGACACTGCTTACATGGGGCAACCATCTACATCATCGGCACATTCTCCCATCAGGACTCTTTGGACCGATCCCTTGATTCAATAGAACAAGATGACTCCCAAATGCTTCCTCCTGAATATACAGTGATGGCTGGAAATGATCCCTAGGCAATTGAAAACTGCATGGAATTTACGACCATCTATGTCCCTGTCATCTCTTCTGCTTGATAACAGATTTGCCACGTTGGACCAGGAGCAACTTGATTCTGAAGATGGTCTTGATTCTGACTCACCCAGTTTACAAGCTGCCATTTCCCTCCAGCAACCTGATCCAGCTGGAGACTCCATTCTGTCGAAATAAAGGAATCGGCAGCAATGCAGAATATCTAAGCATGTTCCTCAACCAGCTGCTGACACAGTCCTACCTACCTAATTGTTCCTGGTCACTCCATTTTCCTTTTCTTTAGGATGGTCCTCGTCCTTTCCCTTGCAACACTTAACATCAAGAGTATTAAGAACACTGCTAGACAACACCTTCTTTTTTCCATCTTCCAGCAGCTGCCATGTGACTTTTTTTATTCATGATACTCGATTCGTATGTCCACTGATATTTATCGGGCTCAAAAATCCTGGCCTTGGGGCCCCTCCTATGGTCCCCAGAGCCTGAAAAATATGACGGAATGGGCATCCTGTCCCAAGGTTGTACTTATCACTTGCAAAGCTGGTCAATATTGCACCAGGTGAGCCCTCCTTCTGGACATTGCCATCCAGTCAGATCTTTTTGCCTTGTCACCATTTATGCACCTCAGATGAAGAAAGAGCATATTGACCTTTTGCAGCTCATCCAACCGTACCTATATACTTCCCGTTACCTGTTCTTTGGAGGTGATTTTAATTGTGCGCTATCTGTAGCAGGTAGATTTGCTAAGACTTCCAAGCTTTTTTGTGACTCTTAACTTCTTGATCCAGCTTCTTAAAGATGCTAACTTTAACGGACACCTACAGGTCTGTGCATGCTACAGGAGGCTATACCTATTATCGAAATGCTTTGGCAATTCTCTCATTGACTTCCTCTTCACGACCTCCCATGTTATCACTCAATCCATACGTACTACTCTTTAGAACTTTGAACCACCTTTTGTTAGGAGGATCCTTCGGTGGTAACACAGTGATTAAGACTGGTAATGCCTTATGGTGCTTAAATAACACTGTTCTTTTGAACTCTTCGTTACTACATTCTCTGTCTGATTTGTTGATAGGTAGGCAATCCTTAACCTGTATATACGATGACATTGGACTATGGTGGACAGATACTAAATTAGCATTAAAACATCTGTTCTGCACCATGACTATTTCACACTGCGGCGTGTCTTTCTGAAATGTATCTCTCTAGCCACCAGCTTATTTCATTACTATCTAAAGCCTCAACCAATAATTCAAATTGCCAGGCCCAAATTACTCTGGTTAAGAATCAGATGCAAAGCGTTCAGTACAATCACATGAAATCATAACAGTGAACACCATTCTGGAACTCTGGGACAAGCTGGTGGGGGCAAGCATTTACTAGATGCAAGGACAGAGTTCACCGCCACTATCACTTCTTCAGTACAGTACAAGGCCAGGTTGTCTTCACAAGGAGGAATACTTATGGTAATACACCATTATTTATCTTCCCTTTTGGTTCCAGCCTCTGTCTCTCTTGGTTCAAACGTTTTTACACTCAGTACAAGTACCCCCTATTCCTCAAGCTGACTTATATTCTCTTATGCAACCAATTACATGATGAAATCCAAACTGTTATAACGCAGTTACACAACCCTCTGTTCCAGGTCCAGATGGCTTAACTTCTGAGTTTTATAAGGCCAATGCTGCTGTTCTCTCCGGCTTTCTAGTTCCAGTCTTCAATTGGATCTTGGGTCAACCATCCCCTCCTTCTTTCTGTGAAGCCCTTCTAATTTTTTTTATATAAAAGGGTGAACCTATTGACCGTCTTAATTGGAGACCACTGAGTTTGTTAAACTGGGATCTGAACATTTAAATGAAAATCCTTACCTCCAGATTAGCACACATTTCAAGCCATGTTGTTATTGAATTTCAATCCTTCTCAATCCCAGGTAGAACAATACATGATAACCTCTTTCTCTTCGTGAACATTTTGATATTGGGCGACAGGAGATGGACATGGGATATCTTCTCTCCTTAGACCGGGAGAAGGCATTTGACAGGGTCTCTCATAGCTGCCTATTTGAAGTTCTGGCTCATTATGGTATTCCCCCTACCTTCTGTGCATGGCTGAAAAATTTATATAGTGCTGCTAGTATTTTAATGGCCATCTCAGCTGCAGAATTCCACTGATCATTGGTGTTCGGCAAGGCTGTCCCATGAGCCCCTTGCTATACGTGTGTTGTATAGACCCCATTTTACACAAATTGGTGACCCAGCCACAAATTCGTGGTATCACTTCCCCAGGACTTTCCGCTGATATACAATTGATTGCCTATGTTGATGACATTATCCTTTTGGTCAAAGATCCCTCTTTGGGAGAGTTGGCTGTAGATGTATTCTACAATTTTGCTTCGATTTGGGAGTTATGTTAAACCTCTCCAAATGTAAAGGTTTTAAACTTCCCCCTTCGATAACGTCCTTAGGAAATATAGTCCTTTATTCTGACCTATCAGAATTTTCGGTATTACCTTGGCTTTGGCTCCTGTGCCATTACTAATCGGGAACTCTCCTAAAACATTCTCCCAAAAAATTCAGCTAATGGAAACACTGGAATCAAAGAAAAAGAAGGTTACTGTTTCATTCCTTTTTGCTTCCTCTCTTCACTTGCCTAAGCATAGCATATCCCCTTCTGCTTCAACTTGAAGTACATTTACTGAGTAAGACTTTTCAGTTAATTTGGGGGGAGCCGCCTGAATCCCATCAGACGTACTGTTTTGTACCAACCAATCATCCACAGGGTTCTGAGTTTGAAGAACCCTGTTGTGTTCTACTTTAGTTTGTTCCTATATTGGAAACTGTCTAGTTACTTTTCCAGTACTTGTACATTTTGGCACCCCTGGGCTGACAAATGGGTTCAACCCTACTGGATGCTTGCATTCTCTCAAGTCACAAACTTTGTTTTACCTAAGTTTGCTCCGTCTTTACTAAACCCATTTTTTAAGCATAGACTATGGAATGTAGACCTTGCTACCATCTTCATCTTGATTAGATCTGTATAATAAGGTAATGTTCTCAGCTTTCACAGAGCCAGTTATTTATAAGGACATTCCTCCAGCTGCCACGGCCCTGGTGGGTGAATACTTAAAAGATGTTAGAACACCCCCAAAAATGTGGGATGTCCTTTAGCTTAGTTGCCATGGCAGGCTGAGTGTGAAGGCTAATACCAAGCATAAAAGTATCTCAGAAAGATACTGCCCTAGACAGGGATATGCTTCTGTTTAAAGATGACGAAGCATTTTCTCCTAGCCAAACCCTTGCTTATTCTCGGGCCAGTATTGCTTGGTTACACCCTTCCTATACTGACATTATATTAGATTGACTCCTTCCTAAATCGTATGATCCTCTACCCTGTGGCTGGATTTTACAACAATTAAGTTCTACTTATGGCATTCAAGATGTGCCCTGTTGTTTCAGCAGAACAATATACCTCCCAGTACACTGCTTCATATGAGCAGGAAATAATTTAGTAATTTATTTGTGAGGAGAAGAAAAAAATTGCCGTATGTTGTTTTGGTTAAGAAATGGACATTACTGATGAATGTTTTCAAACCATCCTTGCAGTAACATTTTTCTTTCCTAGGAGTCCTGTTTTCCTTTTACTACCATAAGCTACTATAGTTCTCTGATTATATGTTTATTTTCTCCCATTTGCTGAATTTGTATTGCCTATTATTTTTTTACTGGGATTGTGCATTCCTTGTTTATTTGGTATAGTTTTTCTTTTTTCCATAATTGCCTCTGTATGTTTCTGTACCTTTCTCTTTGCCAAAATGAAAACCGCAGAGCAGTCTTACTGGCAGGCAGGCCTTCACAGTACGTGGATGCAGTGAATTTTGCATGGCTCGACTCCCAAACTCAGACTATCCTTAAATGGTGGCATGAAGATCTTAAGAGATGTTCCTTTCTCCTCCTGATGATGAGATGAATAAACTGGAAAGCAAACCCATGTTCAGTGCTACCTCCTAGCTTGTTGTCATCATCACGTCTTGCATGTCCTGGGGACCTTCAGGAGCATTCCTGAGCTCCCTTCAGCAGTTTCCATCTGCAGTACCTAGCAGCTATGCCTGAAACTGCACTAGCACCTAAAAAGAAAATGGTTGAGGGTCACGTGTACCTGAACTAAGATGACGCAAGCCTTGAGCTGTGGGCTTCTGTTGCAGTAATCTGCACCATCCGTGTGAAAACTCTACCAGCAGCAGCTGGCAATATCAAGAGGGCATCAGAAGATTATGCATGCTGGTTCTGAGAGTTTTGGCAGCCGACAACCCCAAAAGTGAAAAAGTGGCTTGAAACATCATCACCATTTGCCTGCTAACAGCCCACAGATAGCCTCTCTCCAGATACAGCAGAACCTGCCGGAGCTACCTGTGACCACACATGTCCCTACTGGAGAAGGTCACTATGTCAGTGGAGTCAATTAAGCTACTGTCACAGAAACACAAGCGAGCCTCAGTTCACGTACCAGGAGAGTCTCAGTGGTTAAATCTCATATTGCAACAGCACCTCCTCACAACGGCAGCAGGACGACCGTGTACATGCAGCCGAGCAGCAGCTCCTTTGGATTATGGCCAAAATGGAAGACTTTGAGGGGAAGGGTGCTGCAAAGACCTCCACATCCTAGATCTGCTTGAAGGGCTGTAAGGAAAAGATTCCTGGACTATTTGTGCTCTCAACTCCCAATCTGGCTGCAACTGAGCCCTGCTGCCTTTTTTTTTTCTGAACATGTTTTATCTGCCTCTCAGGGCCAGGCAGGGACCTCCTTCCACTTCAGCCAGGTGCCCTCGTACCGCCCTACCAAGAACCTGCCATCTTTCCGGTTGGGACCACCAGCCCACCTTTGACACACTGCTGTACCACCCCCCGCCCCCAGCTCACCCCCCAGGGTTGGTACGCCTTCATCTTCTTCGGCATTTCATCCCAGCAGTTCATCTGGCCACCCATGGCAGAGGTGAAGACTTTGTTTCCCCAGTGGAAGGTGGCTCGGTTCCGGTGGTGAACATAGTGGGCAGCCTGAGGCTTCACCCTCCCAGGCCTGCACCTCCGTTTTCTCATTTTCTGTGTCCCACTCACCTTTCTACAAGCATGAAATGTGATTGGTTGCCAGCAGAGCCTGATACAACCTGTTCACACGCTCGGTCCAAGGGTCCCTCCTTGTAAGTTGCTGAGCCTCTGCACCCGTGGTCACCCAGGTGGTGGTAGCGCGGCGATGGTGACTGCCACTCCCCTCCCTGGAGGGTGTGTCGATCCAGCCACCTTTGAGTTTGAACTTGAGCATGCATATAGGATCCCAGGGTGAAACCGCCTCACAGAACACCCACTCTTGTCTGCTAATCTTCAAATTATTGCACTGTCAGGATAAGGAGATTATACTAAAAGGGCCGGGAACTCTAAGATGTTACTGTTGAGAGCTTGCATATCTTTTGCCTGTACTATCATGAAGGGTTCTTGAATGTCAGCAGGCCTTTGACAAAATCAAAGCAGGCCTCCACAAAAGGGCATTCAGTATTCCTTATTATCCAGTCACCAGCTAGGCACCCTCTCAGTTCCACTCCCGGAGAAAGCAGACACTTTTCTGCAAGCCACTCGGGGACTAGCTAGATCTCCACCATCTACCACCAAGGCTACAAATCCACCCACCCCGCTACTTCCCTCAGTCTGACCAGCGACACCCCGGATCTGAACCACCGTGGGAAGGGCAGCCCTATCCTCCAGGCGTTCTGTCTATGAGTGTCGCGTGCCGGTCGAGATGATCGGCCATGGGAGAGTAAGCGCCTGCCGCCGGGTGTGGTGCAGGTGGTGGTGCCTTCGCCCATCCTCAGAGGTTTTTTTCCTGTTTATGTTTCCCCTGGAGCTCGGTTGTGCAATGGAGTCACGGGCACTAATGCCTGACACCTACCACAGCTCCTTCCACACTGCTATGTGTGATGAGGCAATCTTGGCTTCCTCTGGCCACTGCCAGAGGTCGCACTTGTGCGACGCAGCCCCTAGAGCCCACCCTGGGAAGAGAGAGCAGTCCTCCGGATGCTCAATCTCTTCTCTCCCCTGCCGACCCCCAGTGGCCCGGGTCCGTTCCCGAACCCAGGTCATGGGCACAGCGCGAGATGTGGCATCCAGTGCCTCAACCCTCAGTGCCACCGGGCCGGCCTAATAAGTCCACTCTTAATTAAATGAGGCACACCCTTAGGGAGTCGCTGCTCTTATAACACACTGCCTCTAGGAACACTGGCAAAGCTCATAAATATTCATTAGGGCTTTTCTGCTGTAACCTTTGCCCCTGACCTTTGTCCTTAATTGTCTGGTGCCCCAGAGCAGGCTTTGAAGCATCTGCCTATTTATTTAAAAACATTTTCCCTGTTTACAGTGTCCCGGTGCCTTTTAAACTTAGGCACAGCACCGGGAACCACTGGAGACTCATTGTCGGGCTTTTGACTGCATGTTGGTCAGATGCTCAGGCGCCTTCTCAACAGGTGTGGTGGGAGCTCTAAACATGCTGACTGTTACATAGAGGTTTGCGAGCCCTGCTGGGCTCACCAACAGAGAGCACATGGGACATGGGAAAGCGGCTGGAAGTGCCATGGAGAGCGGGCAGATGCCCGGGAGACAGCAGGACGACACCAAGGCACTTTTAAGGTAAGTCCTCAAATGAGGAAGGGGGGCATTACAACGTCACATGGAACAGTTTATGGGAGTCCTAATCCCACCCAGACCAGGTTGATTTTGTACTTAGCAATTCGAAAGGTAAGCGCTCCACAGGAGAAATGGAGCAAACGCCTGCATAAGAAAAAAAATTGTTCACATTTGTTTTACACCACTGTGGAAACCATGTCCATTTCTTTGGTGGCGCTACCTTTTGGAACTGTGTTTTATTGAAGGTGTCTCCCTTGGTTGCGAACCCCTCTTGTATTTGAGTGTGACTTTTGCAGTTTGGACTTGGTGATTTTGTACTTGGTCAGTTGGGGTGGATAGCATCTGCCAATACTCAACCTGCTTTGCGAGGCTTGGGTAGCAGGATGCCCACTGCTGCCCTGTCCTAGATACTAAAAAGCGTTTGATAGTGTGGGTGGACATACCTATTTGACACAGAGTCACAGTTTGGCTTTCCCACAAGTTTCGCTGGCCTAGTCCAACTGCTGTACAAAATCCTTCCAGCTGCTGTACAAAAACCTGATAGCACTGGTCTTTACCAACTCGGTTGTTTCCCTCCCTTTCAATTTGCAATGGGGTACAAGGAAGGTTGTCCCCTGTCCCGGTTTCTTTTCCTGTTGGCAATTGAAACCTCTATCACAGAAAATCTGTGCCACTCCTTTCTTCCCAGGTATCACTGTATGGGACTCTTCCCATAAATTATCATTCCTTGCTGATGACATCACCTTATTTAAGGGATTCTCAAATGGCGAAGCCACCCTCCCAAGGGAGGCCCCAGACTGTTCTGGGGGAGGCTCAATCAAGGTTGAGAATGTACAGTATTTACTGTAAATTTTAAGTTTTGGATTTTGTGTGTGAAGGGATGAAGCAAACTAAATATGTGGCAATTGAATTTCTTTACTTATGCACAAATTGGTGACCAGGAAAATCCTACTGGGACAAAGTTTGTTTCTGAGTGTGTATTCATATGCAAATCGGTCACTGGGAAAGGCACAGAGTCTAGTCTTGCTTCTATAGTAGGTTTTTATATGTAAATTAGTGACTAGGAACTACACACTGAGTCAAGGCTTGTTTCTACAGTAGACGTTTATATGTAAATTAGTGACTAAGAGCGGCACACCGAGTCAAGGCTTGTTTCCACAGTGGCGTTTATATGTAAATTAGTGACTAGGAACAGCACACTGAGTTGAGGCTTGTTTCTAGAGTAGGTGTTAATTTATATGTAAACTGATGACTGGGAACTGCACACTGAACCACGCTTGTTTTCAGATGTGACCTGGGGTAAGGTGGAGGAGAGTTGCCTAGCAACAGGGTAAGAGGAAAGGCAAAAGTGGCAAGATGGTTGTTTGGATAGCAGGAAACAGAGATAATAAGGGTCTAAGAGTCAGAAAGTGGGTGTCAGGGATAACCTGGGGTGTGGGGTTGGGGGAGAATAGTGAGTTGAATAAAAGCGAATATACTCAGTGAGCTGTATTAGTCACACTTTATTCCTGCTGTACTGTGCAAATATATTTTTTAATGGGGAGGCATAAGATTTGTCCAAAATTTTGAGGGAGGCTCAAAATGTTTTCCATGGTTTGGGGGAGGCTCCCTATCACAAAGTCTGAGAACTGGCCTCTTTATAATGGACATCGTGACATCACTGACCACCCTGGCTACTATTGTAGCAGAACACTAGCCTTATGAGGCTACTTATTGAACAGGGCAAAGTCACAGATAATGCCATTGAATGCATCCTGCATCCAAGCACTAACCCATGGCTATCCATATCAGTGGTCCTCCGTGGGAGTTACTTGTCTAGGAGTACAACTCTGTTGCACTTTTAAGGCCACAGTTGCAGCTAACACTCAAGTAATGATGGAAGAACTGGACAAGGACTTCTCCAAATGGGCTGAAGTCATGCTTTCCATCTCGGGCAAAGTGAATGTACATCCTTTCTAACTTGCCCATCAGAAATGCAGCTTCTTTCTACAAGATGCTGAATACTAAGCTTTCCTCCTTTATTTGGGAGGGGGGAGGGCAGAGCCCCTAAAATCAGATTATAGACCCTTCAAGCCCACTGGCATCAAGGGGCCTTTGGACTGCCTAACCTCTGCACCTTGCACACGAGTCTCCTCGTGCCAAGCAGTGGTGTACTTTAAACCTGATCTTTCCATCCATACCCTAAGATGGATCCAGGTAGAAGACCAGATTTCCCACCCTCAGGCCTTTATATCTCCTGACTCACCCCCAACAGTGTCCCCTGTACTAAACATACCAAGATGGTCTGGTGCAAACTGATACTAACATTAGCTGAAGCCCACCACCCCACTCATCAGCAGCCCATTTGGTTTAACCTACAGTTCACATAGGCCACACAGTTATTGACTGGCCATTTTGGACAGAACGGGATCTGTACCTTACAGGACCTCTATGATCCGCACACCAGAATTTTGTACTCCTTCGATAATATAGTTTCCAAGTATTCACCCGAGGTCCCAGTTGTGGAGACTCTTCAACTGAGACCTCCTGTGACCTAGCAACCATGTTCTTCCACCAAAAAATAGTCTGGAAGTGTGGACTGATCAACTTACCTCCTTGTGGCAGAATTCAAGACCATAATAGATACTTTCACCCCTCCCCCACTACTGTCTTCACTCTCTCACCAGTCCTGGAACAGGAGATGGGAATGGACGTCCCAGCAATGGACTGGAATCAGGTATGGCCTAAAGCCTATAATGCATCCTGAGAGCTGTAAGCTAAAACTTTACAGTATAGGATACTCTACAGGGCATATGGAAATGGCTGTACAAGATGGGCATAATGCCAGTAAGCAATGATTGGAGGTTCGCCTCACACCAGGCCTCAGTCGCACACATACTGTGGACTTGCCCACTACTTGAGGATTACTGGTCAGAAATTTGGGATAGCTGCTGACAAGGACCCCAATTTCTTTCTCACTGGAACTTGCTGCTAGGAATACTGGTCATTCAAGACTGTAGCTCTCACTTTCCCAGCCATGACTCCTGTGGATAACTTGTGCACTTGCTGTGGCAAAACTATCATTTTGAGGCACTGGAGGATCTGAACACCTCCCCCAAGGAATAGGAAAACCTTTTGGTTCTGGTCTCCAGACACGAAAGAATGACCTGTGTAGCTGGAGTTTGGCAAGCAGCAACCTGATCTGGGGCCCTTTCTTGCAACTAAGCAGCAGGGACCTGCATACTTAAACCTGAGAGTTAAACTGACTTCCATTGTATGTACACCCACACACTCTGATGTGGATGTACTGTTTCTGTTTTGTTAGTCAGCCCTCTTTGGGCTGATACTACTCTCCCCCACCCCTCGGCTGAGTATATACTCCTCACACCTCTTTCATATTTCCTCTACCGTAGACTCGTGGACCAAGATCTCTCCTACTTCTTCCCCCCCCCCCAACTGTGTGCTGAGGGTGATGGGCAGCAGTTAAACTCACCCTTTCTTTACTCCCCCCTCCCCAACAGGGGTACACATACCAAGTCTGGATCTGGAATATTATGAGGACCCATGTATTGCTCCCTACTGTCTGTGATTTGAACCCTGTGGGCGTGGTTAGGTCTGATGTTAAGTGACCTCACATTGATCTTTTCATTACCTGCCACTTGTACGAAAAAGTTTCATTTCAGGAGTTGATTGTTGCCTGTTAGTTATATGTAATACTTTCCTACTGTGTACCTGCATACCCTATTTTACAGTACGAGGCATGCCTGCGTATGCCCCTGGGAGGGGCACAGATGTTCTCCATGCTCCTACCTGCAGGGGTACCTTAGGTGAATTCCGTCTGGTTTACTCCTCCTGATGCCAGGAGTTAGCTCAGCTAAGCCTACTCACACTGTTAGTTACTAGTATGTATGCACCTTTAGCAATTTGTAACTTGCATGTTGGTATGCTTTATGTAATTCTGTGGCCATCTATGGACTGTACTATGTAAACATTTGTTGTTAATAGTGCAACCTCGATAAAACTTATAGCAAAAAGAAAAGGCAAAACAGTCGCCTTCAGACAAGGTGCCCTGCAGGTGCTCTACTACACTAATTTTACTTGCAAATTTTTAACACTGTGGGGTCTCTGACAAAGAAAAAGAGAATGAAATATTTTGCTCCAGTTGTCCACTTTCCTCCCTAATAAACCACAATTGCCCTTACTGCCACGCCAGAGCTCTGTACAAAGGGCAAACAGCAAGGGGAAAGAGGGGCAACTGTTGGGTACTCTATCTAAAGGAAATCTAGTGGACATAACCACATTCAGTCAGACCATGGCTTCTGGAGAGAAGTACAGAGCTGAAATGCAGGCAAAGAATTTGGGGCCAAACCCCATCGCCTCCAGAGTGTGAAGGGGGTAGGCCCAGTCAACCCAGTCAGAAGGTTTGTCCAGGGCCATAGAGATGGGTCATCTGCAGCTCGTTTGAGTAGCGCTTTGCTGTTCGGATATTAAGGAGGTGCCGGCTGTTGTCATGCAGTTTCCACCCCTTTAAAAATCCTGTTTGACTGAATTAGGCCAGTGCTGCCCACCCCATACACCCTGAATGCCAGAATAATTGTGTATATCTTGAGATCTACTGGAAGCAAGGAGATGGGTGTGTAAGGCTCTTTATAGTTGGACTTTTCCCCCTGGTTTCAAGGTCACTGATACCTGAGCTCCACACCATGTTTGTGATACTCCCTATCCCCCCAAGATAGACTCAAAGAGCTGTGACAGCTCCGGGGGCAGTAATTCCCTGAAAGTTATGTAGTATTCAGATGTGACTCCATCTGTGCCTGGGGCTGTGTCATTTCTGAGGTGCTCTACTGCCTCATGTATTTCAGTTTGTGATATGGATTTCTCCAGTGAGAGTGCCTGTTTCTGGGTAAGAGTTTCTAGGGCCAGTTTGCCTAAATATTCTGCTATCTTGGCTGCACGATCCACTCCTCTGTCCTGCAAATATAAGCTGCAGTAGTATTCTGCAGAAATATCTATTTCTCTGGGATTTGCTATGTCCCTGCCTAGGTGGAGCCTGTCTTTTAGTTTAAGAACAGCTCTGCTTGCTGCCTCCCTTCTGATTTGCCAGACCAGGACCTTGCTTGCCCGTCCCCCTCTCCTGTAGAAGCACTGTCTAGGATATCTCAACTGCTCCTCCATCTTTTGGTCTAGATAGATTTTAATGCTTCCTTACCATGGCTAATCTACCCATCCACTTTTAACCAGTGTTTCTCTGTAGTCAGCTGTCTCAGACCTTCATCCTATTCTTCATGTCCTTGTGCCCTCGACCACTCTGCAAGGTAGTGCACACCGGACACCTGGACCCTCTGAGCCCAATCACCAGTCCCGTGGATCAAGCCAAGACCGACTGCTCGAACCCCGCTAACTGTGGGTTCTGTCTTATCAAACTTCACTCCACTCCTTTTCCTGTATCAGGAAGAATGTGTTTTCAAATTGCTTTAACTAGATTTAGTATGCCTCTTTGGAATGATGGTCCTCCAGAAATTCACAAATTATACCCATTTTATTAAAATGCACAACCAGTCTGTATATTGTGCTAAATAGGAACTACTTTATTTATACAGTATATTTACACATTGAACAAAATGAAACAAAATTGTTTCCGGAAGAAAACATTGAAAATAATAGGAGTTAGACCATAAAAACGCAAACTTAGCTTTCCTGTAGCTAGGTCAAACTTACAGGTGAAGATATGAAAATACAGTGCAGCCCGCTTAAGTGCACACCCTCGGGATATTTGAAAATTGTGCACTTAACCGGGCTGTGAATTTAACAGAACAATAGCTTTACAGGCATTCGGTAGGGTTAAGACGCTTTTATCTAATTTGCACTACAGTGATGCACAGCGTTCATGCCAGTCATAGTACAGAACTGGTTCTTTAAGTGCAGCACTTCATACAACGCAGTTGTCAATGCGGCATTGCAACACACCTCTCAGCTTGCTTACTTAAAAACAATTTTCTTACTTTATCCATGCTCTGTATTGCTATGGTGAATGTCGCTGGCTCCTCTTCCTTCATCTTCTGGGTCCAGGTCCAGATCGGGAGAGTCGCCATGAATATCCACACATATCTCCTCCTCGTAGACTCGTCCTGTGGTAGGTGCAGAATCATTGATTGCTTGGTATGTGACGAAATCCACTAGTGCCATTCCGGCTGGTAGAACGGGAATCGGCAGTGGTGCTTCAGCGATCTCCTCTTCCGGGTTAGTGGTTCCCACCGGATGGATTGGCTGACGTCAGACCCTTCCGATAACAGTGGTGATGGTCTCTTGCTGGCAGCTGAATAGAAAGGTGGAATAAAGGTGTTTTGAGATACTGTGCAGCAGTACTTTATTTGGATGTGCATTGAGGAGGGTGCAGAACATAAAAAACTAATAGGATTTTCTCCCAAAAAATGTGCACTTAACCGAAATTTGAACTTATACAGTGTGCATTTAAGCACCCAAATTAACATGGGAAAAATAGGGAAAAAAAACAGGATATTGAAAAAGTGTGCACTTAACTGGGATGTGCACTTATCCAATGTGCACTTAAGTGGGCTGCACTGTAGAACAGTCTCTTGTTTTTGGAGAACTTGAAAGATATCAGAGTTCCCCCTTCCAGCCTCATACCATCAGTCAGCGTGTTGAACTACACACTCACCCCCTCCTCCACAATCACCGTGAGGTCCTCTCTTTATAGAGAAAACTCCCATGTGTCTTCTTACACAGCTTTCTCTCTCTCTCTCCCTTTCTTACTGGGACATGTTTCTTGCAAATTAGAACATTTTGTTGAACAGGCTTATACAGGCTTTTTCTGAAACCAGACCCTCACTGTGTTCCTATCAGTAGGAAAATCTTAGATCTTCTTAGTAGGTATCTCAGTCATCAGGTCATACCGTGGGAGCTTCACCATTGGTGAAGCAGGATCCTCACGGAAGATTTTCAGCAGTACAATGGGGGCTACCCATGCTGACATCATCTGTCGATGTCCTCAACCTATAAAGGCATGAGCGGCCCCGCTCCCTCCTCAGTTCTTTCCTGCCATCGACTTGATCGCATGGGTCTCTGCACAATCTGCGACGTGGTTTAGCATCTTCCAGGGGGAGCATTACCAATTCAGAGTGCTGCTCTTTGACTTGTTCTCTACGCTGCGGGTCTTTACCAAGTGCTTAGCAGCAGTAGCTCCAGCTCTCAGAGGAGAGGGACTGTACGTTTTCCCTTGTCTGGACGGTTGACTCCTAAAGGCCCCATCCAGGGAACAGCTACTGTGTACTCTGGAGAGAACTCTTCCGTTATTCCCTCCCTGATCATCACAGTCAGTTTGGCCTGGTTGGTCCTAACCCATCCCAAAGATTGCAGTACATAGGCGATTCTAGACTCTCGCAGAGAAAGGCCTTCCTGCCTCAGACCAGGGTGGAGTCCCTTATTGCCCAGGCTCAGGAGGTTTCTCAGAGCCATTATATCCCTGCCAGGGTGTACCTGAGGTTGTTGGAGTTGATGGTGGCAGTCATCCCCAATATTCCACTGGCCAGGCTCCGCATGCGCATCCTCCAGTGGATGCTCCGAGTGCAGTGGGACCAGCATACGGACACATTGAACCAGTTGGTGCTGGTCTCCTTCCCAGTTCACAAGGTGCTCCAGTGGTGGATGGACCCCAGAACCTGCTTCAAGGGGTCCCATTTCAGATCTCCCAACAGCAAATCCTCGCATGGTTTGCCTCTGGTTTAGGCTGCAGAGGGCTATCGGGTTCCTTTCAAACTCAGGGCTCTTGGTCCCAGATTGAAACCTCCCTGCATATTGTCCTGGAGATGTGGGCGGTTCTGTATGCCATCCGGGCCTTTCAGAATCATCTCCTTCTGGATCAGCTGTTGATTTGCAGCCTCTGCCAGACATGGTCCAGCATGCATGAGTGGGAGCTTCTCTCATCCATCGCAGATGATCTCCTGGTAGGTCACCCCCCCCCACCCTTCTCTGGCATTGCCTCTTCCTTACCCTTGTCCGGCTACCCTCTCCCTTGTGTTTGCCTTCTGGTACTTATCCTGACAGTGCTGCTCAACTGCCCCCAACCCCATGCTTGGAGAGGTCACCTGGGCTCAGTACTGAAAGCCAGGGCTTGAATGCATGTTCTAGGAACAGAAGTTGTCGGCAGATAAGAACTGCTAGGTCCATCCAGTCTGCCTGTATTCTGTTGTACTGTATATACTGTTCTTTGTTTTACTGTATTAGTCATATGTCTGACTATACTCGAGCACTGTATTGATGTCTGTGCACTTTTCATTCTGTGTTTTGCATGCTTATGATTTGCTCTGTTTATAATTGTTCTTGTGAATTGTCACCAGGTCCACCTTGAAATCAGTATACTTGATGGTGTTTCACCTGATTAAATAAAGAATTGATTGATTGATTGATTGAAGATCTGTTCAACAGATGGCGTCGTCAGAATGGGACCTTTTGTGTCCCACACAATGCAAAACTGAGCAGTTTTGCTCGCTAGATCCAGGGCCTGGAGTTTTTGGGTGAGATGTGTTGTCCTTCTCCTGGAGCAGGAGGTTCCTTTCACCTTCCCTCCTTTTCCTCTGATTCAGAGGTGCTAATCAAGATGCAGATGGAGAGGCCAGCATGATCTTAGTAGCCCCATTCTAGCCCTGACAGTATGGTTTCCAATGCTACAGCAGGTAGCGGAGAAGCCTCTGGTCCCTCCCTTTTCTGCAGGTTTCTGCTGATGTAGGCTCAACGGACCCTGGTACATCCAGCCTCAAGTTCCTCCATCCACATGCTTGATTCTGAGGATGTAGCCATTTATAATTTGGGTTCCCAAAAGGATGGCAGATGTCCTGAGTAGCCGCTTGGAGTCCCTCTACACAAGCCCTTGACCGATAAAGTGGAAGGGTTTGCCATCTGGACTGCCAAACATAACCTGGACCCTTCACTTGTCCATTGAGCCAGATTCAGGACTACCTGATGTCGCTGTTGAACTCTGGTCTCCAGTATTCCTCCCTTAAGGTGCACCTTTTGGCTATCTCAGCCTTCCATGAGCCTGTCTGTGACCGCACCGTGGCATAGCTGGATGTCTACCATACCTTCTTAAGGGGTATCCTGCATCTGAAACCTCCAATCTGTTCTCCTGTCCTGGCTTGGGATTTTGACTTTGTTTTGGAGAAACTAGGCCTGTCTCCTTTTGAGCCAGCACATCTTGTGAGCTCGCTTCCTTTCCTGGAAAGCATTATTTTTGGTTGCCATTACTTCTGCTCAAGAATTTACAGCTTCAGGCCCTCTGGTGTGAGGAGTCTATTTGATTTTTCACAAAGACAGGATAAGTTTCTCCCTAAGGTGGTGTCTGAATTTACTATGAACCAGTCTGTCCACCTTCCTGTTCATTTTCCTGAGCATGCCAATCCAGAGGAAGCACTGCTCCATACATTAGATGTGTGCAGAACTTTGAAGTATTACCTGCTTTGGACTAAGGAATGCAGGAGGTCGAAGCAGCTTTTTTTTTCATTTGCCCCAGGCAGAGAGGGCATTCAGGATTCTAAACAACGTTTGTCTAAATGGTAAGCAAATTGCATTGTGTTCTGCTACAGTAAGTATGGCAGAGAGTTGCCAGGAGCGGTGAAAGCTCATTCCCCAAGAGGCATGGCTTCCTCTATGGCCTGTTTCAGAGGGGTCTCAGCCACTGACATTTGTGCAGCTGCCACCTGGAATGCCATCCATACTTTCACCAAGCACTACAGTCTGACATTGCCTCTAGGACCCATGCAGGATTTGGCAGGGCTGATCTAAGCTTAGGGTTGTCCTTCCTCCCAGACTGTTTAAATGTACCTGTCACTGTTTGGGACTCATTCTTATGGTGTGACCTGATGACTGAGATATCCTCGAAGAAGGTAGAACAGTTCACGCAGAACTTACCGTAACAGTAGATCTTTAAGGGGATCTCAGTCATCGGGTCTGTCTCTCCTCACGTCCCCCTTTTTTGGGGATCATTTTTGGAACTGGCTATCTGGTGTATCTAGCCTTTCTGATAGGCCTGGGCCCTCTGTTTCTCCCTCAGTCCCACGTGGCTGAGCTATACTCCTTTGTCACGGGGGAAGGAACTAGGAGGAAGCCCAGGGCACCAGGAAATTCCCTGCTCTATTGGTAGGGGCACTACTGAGTCCCAGAATGGCCAACAGAGGTCGGAGCACATGGAGCTAGCTGGTGTACCTGCAGAAGACCAGATCTCTGCCCCTGCTGGTCCAGCAATGGAGTGCAACTGAAAATATTGCTACAGCTTCCACTGAGGTGGAAATAACACCAGCGACAGAAATGCAAGAATTGGAGGACTCATGATGAGGAGGCTTTTGAAGCAGCTATCGGTGAACGGAGAAAACAGCTTATGAAAAGCTCTCTCTAAAGAACTTACCAGGCCGTTGAAGGTAATTCAGAAAATGTTTCTTAGCCTAAGGTGAAACGGATGCCCAACCATGGGGTTGTCAGTGGAGACCCTAAGGAACAGATGTCCAGGCAAGAGGCTGTCAGTGCGGAAATTGGTTCTGAGTGTGATGCAGCTGCATCAAGCAGCCGCCACCCACACAAACAGTGCCCCCTTTGGAGTTCAGGAGACCAACAGAAAACCTGTCAAAGCGGGCTGAATTACTTCTAAAGTAAGTGCACTGCCTCAAGTTTACCTCCAGTTTACAATAACTACTGTTGATATTAATTGCCATGGTTTCTGCACTTGTTATATATCTTACTGCCATTATCCGTATAATGCTTGCCATTATTTTTTGTTGTTTCTACCCATTGTATTTCTGTAGCACTGCTGTACTGTTCCTCTATTTGTACTATTGTACCCATGTTGCTGTTGTTCAACTGTTCTCCTTTTGTTGTACTCTCCCGGGTCGTGCCTGAAAATAGTCGTTTTATGGCTAGTGCACCTACCCGGTTAACAAAAACTAAATAAATAAATAAATAAAATGTGCAGCTAGAACAAAATGCACCTACAGTACAAAATGGTAGGAAAAGCACTCGTCGAAAGTTCCTACCAGCAAAACACCTTGGTCAGTAGAAAAAACCCTAACATGAGCAGGCCAGAAATTAATGGGAAAAAGTATATGGATGGTGGATAAAACTGTTACCCCAATACCTGGATCCCCCCCAGAGCCGCATAAAACTCAGGGAAAACAGGGGGAGCAAAATGTACAGAACAAGCCTTTTGAGACTAAATTTGATACTGATCTGCATGCAGAAAATGTGACACAGTCACAGAGGTAGAAAAGGCACAAGAAAAGCTTTTTTTTTGCAGTTATCTATTTTTCTCTGGAGTCCTCTGTGTCCTTCTGGCCGTCCCCTCCCCAGCATGTGCAGTGTGAAGTGGACCCCTCCCTAGACCCACGACGCGCCTTGGCAGGAGGTGGGGAGCGACTCGAACCACCAGACCAGATGAGTGTTCAGGAGGTGCCTTCCGGGCCGTCCACGGAGGGACCATCGTCATCTCGCAGATGACTCCCATTTTCCTCTTTCCATCCCGAGGTCTCGGTGTGCAGTGTCACCAGTGGCAATGGCCTTGCTCCTGCACATCTCGTCGCGCTCAGGCCGAGACTCCCCGCCCACAGATTCAATACTGGTGTGCCACCTCCAACCTCCGAGCAGTGGCAGGCAATCGCCGAGCACTGCGATTCCCCTCCCGGAAGGAGAGCAGTCCTGGGGCGCTCGTCCTTCTCCTCCCTGCCAACCCCTGGCGCCCCATGTCTGTTCCTGAAAGCGGGTCGCCGGCATGAACAAGAAAAGCTTATTGAAAGAGAATCTGATAACTGCTGCTATTACCAGTGTGGAAGAAGACCCCACAAATAAATCTTGGGGAGACCAAATGGATGCAGAAACGAGGACTGGGGAAAGGAAAACAGAAGGCAGGAGAGCATCACAACTTTGGTCCGGATTCAGGCAAAGAGACAGAACTTTGCAGAACATTTTGCCAGCACAAATGAAGAATGCTGCAAGACTACACTATCAGGGCGGCCTAGACATACACCCTGATAAGATATATGTAGAAAGGACTCTTATTAAGGAATCCATGAGATTCTTCTCAAATGAAATATATACCCTGATGCATGCTACTGGTGACAATAACTATAATGTTATTGGTTTAATCATAGGTTTGGACAGATTTTGGAGTACCTATGAGTAAGTGAAGCTTTTCTCCATTTTCCCTAAAGCCATACATTTGACAAAGCCTGCAATAAAACAAATAACCATTTTATTTCGTAATGAAGGGGTCAGCGTTCATGACATTACCCACTGACTCACGCAGAGATGTGACATTCAAGGCCAACCTCTGCCAATACTCGACAAGGAGCATATATGGACAGGGGGTGGAAATACAGAGTGAAACTGAGGGTTATGAACAATGGGATACAGCACCTGCCTAGCTCTTTATTTTTGGGAAGGGATAGAGGCCATTGCTTCTACCAAGGCCAGCCAAAAATGTGCTTCAAGTGTGGGTCTCTAATGCAACGCAGCAGTGCGTGTGGTAGGATAAAGTGCAATCTGTGCCTTGAGTGTGAACATCACAACTCTAACTGTACAAACGAGCTAAAGTATAACTTGTGTGAAGAAACTGGGCATCTGTACCGCGCATGTCAACGGGCTACACACAATGACAGGATAGGGTGGATCAAGATGTTATACTCACAAGTGCACAAAAAATAAGTTTTGAAAAGCAGAGGAAGGCAAGGGACATGCAGGACCAGATGGTAACAGAGGGACTGGACCCTCAACCTTCTGTATCGATTCCAGTTACTGTCTTCTCCTCCCCCCACACACACAACAGACAAATGATAACATTGTTTCTACAGAGACTCCTGTGGATGCAGGGGGAAACACTGACCCAAGCAGAAAAGAACACCTCTGTAGGACATAGTGTAGAAGCTCAGGAACAAAGGGAGACAGATATGGATATTATGCCACCCCCCTGACATGACAGTGGTGATGTCAAAAAAAGGTCTTTGAAAAAAAACCCAACCAGCTGCCAAGATATCCAAATCACTACTTCCCACAGTGATATTCCAATGGGAAAAATATGCTGTCCTGCAAACACAGGACACTGATCAGGACATTGATTCAGAAACCTCACCAACCATCTCATCACAGCCGGCCTCACATCAGATTCAGAGGATGAACAACTCGCGTTAAAAGTACAGGAAGCCGCGTCAAAAAACCTAAGCGGTTGGGACCCAGACCACAGAGGAGTGGTAGGACAGGCAAGCGAGACTACGACTTGATTGGGACTTAATGCTTCCTTCTTTTTGCATTTGATGAAAGCACCCACATCTGCTAAAAAAATTGCCTCTATAAATGTTAACAGCATTAGGAATAATAGAAGGAAGGTAGTGACATTTTCAGAATTAAGGATCAGAAACTCTATATATGCCCGTTACAAGATGCTAGGCCTGCTCTAATCTGGAGATTGCTGTTGCCTCTAGATTGTGGTGCTGTGGACCTTCCTCCTATACTTTTGGCATGGAAAGATGTGGGGACGGGGACTTTATTTTCAGTTATGATTATACAGTTACCAAGGTGGTTGGCATATGTCCAGGGAGGGCATGATTTCGGCAACAACAAGAAATTCAAAATTGTGCACTGTACAGTGCTCGGTTTTCCACAGGCGTACCAGCAACGTTTATTTCAACCACGAGGAGCAGGCTTATTATTATATCTTGGTCTCCTAATGAAAAATTCACTGGTTGGGACAGCAGGCCAGAGGCGCTGCTCGACCTTCATTGTGCTTCCGGATGCGGGTGAGTTTTTGTCCGACCGAGTGTCCGAATATGTTTGCACAAATCTCAAAAACCGTCCAAAAGACTATAAGTTTGTACATGTAGGGGCATTGTGGGATGCATCTAGGATAGATGTGTGCCAAGAGGCACACTGCTCACTTTATTCATAAAACGAAGGGATAAAGCTGATAGTGCCCCTTTAACACTTCCATCCTGAATCTTAAAATGAGGCAAAAAATTGGGCCAGATGGCATGGCAGCAGAATTTTATAAGAAATTACGGAAGCTGGTTTGCCCACTGTTGACCTGGATGTGTAGTAGAGTGTTGGAGGGGTAGGGACCACCATAATTTTGGCCACGGGCACAAATTACAGTTGTACACAAACCAGGAAAGGATACTGGGCTTTGCAGTTCCTGTCACCCCATCTCCCTGCTTCATGTAGACCAAAAAATCTTCATAGCTATATTGACAAGCAGGTTGCAAGAAAGTGTGGGGGCCCTGGCCCACCCTGACCAAATAAGCTTTATTAAAGGTCATCATTTGTATGATTACAGCAGATGCCTGCTGAACAGCAGAAAGTGAAAGTGTTCATGCTAGCCCTTTTTATGAATGCAGATAAGGCCTTTGACAGGGTGGACTGGGCCTTTCTGAAATACTTCTTAGGGAGGATGGGGTTTGGAGAGCACTTTGTGTTGTTTTGATGCCATCTACAAAGCTACAGAAGACACAGTAAGGTTGAATGGCATTAAATTGGGCAGATTTCCTCTATTTGGAGGTACCAGGCAGGGTTGCCCCCTCTTCCTCCTCTTATTTGCTTACGGTATAGAGCCGTTTGCAGTGGTGGTAAAGACGACCAAGTCATCAAGGGCACTGCGGGTCCAGACAGAGAACATAAGCTTTCTTTGTATGCACATGACACCCTGTTTTATCCGAGTAATCTAGAACAGTCAGTTCCAGCACTCCAGCAGTTGTTGGAGAGGCACGGGGAGTGGTGGGTACAAAATTAACCGTGGTAAATCTAAGGCTCTGACACTTAGTGGCCGGTGCCCAGCACAAGTTTTGACTTAATTCCCCTTCACGTGGGCTAAGAGCAACACTGTGCGATACCTAGGGGTTAAGGTAAGTACTGCCTTACGTAAGTTATTCCATCTGAACTATGACAAACTAAAGCAAGAAAAAGAGACAGATCTGCAGAGGCGGAAGCTGCTCACCTGCAGCCTGGCAGGCAGAATTGGCATCCTAAAAATGAATATGATGCCCCGGCTGTTGTTCCTCTTTTCAAGTATTAGCCCTAAAAATTCCAGAATCCTTCTGGAGATTAACGAGCCACAAATGGCATTTGTTTGGCTGGGAGGGAGACATGGGGTCAAAAGACAGCTACTGGAAATGCTGTGGAACAGGGGCAGCCTCAGCCTCCCAAAATTAGAAATATTACCACCTCACGGCCTAGCTACTCCTAATAGTATCCTGGTTAAAACAGAAGGTAAGCACAGGGTGGTATGAATTGGAGAATGTGCCCAGCTTGCTTACCCTTTGTATGCACTCCTGTTTACAAACATTCACCCTCACGTCATGGAAATACAGGTAATCCCTGCACCAAGCAAAGCCAACAGGCAAGAACCCTAACAGGGACCCCTAACTCACCTGGCCCACTGCCAGTTATCATAGGGTACTTGAAATTCTAGGAGCGTGGATATGTTGTTCATCCACACTGTCTGGCATTGTTCCTTTCCCCTTTAAATCTTGCTGGAAGTCTTCAAGCTGGCTCCTCCCACCCACCCGGGTGGTAAATACCTCGGATCCGCCCCATGACGCCAGATCTTCCTTTCCGCTGGAAGATACAGGTTCCCTCGTGCTTTTTTGCAGCAATTGAGGCCCTGGAGTCTAATTGACGGTTTTCACCGCATCTTCTCGCTTTGAAACTCGTAAGAGTATACGACTCAGATCCGAACTTTTCGGACATGGATGACAAGTCGTCCCCCGGGTTTCGCCGGTGTCCTTGTGGACAAAAAATGTGGCGCACCGACCCCCACCTCTCGTGCGTTTATTGCCTCAGTACAGTGCACGATACCTCGCAATGCACTATTTGCTCTGCCTTCCATCCCACCGTTCTGGAGGACCGTCAGGCGCGCCTGAAGCTGGGGAGACCGAAGCTTCGCAATCCACCGGTGAAATCTAAGGAGGCCAGGTGGGCAGTTTCCGCGGCTGCGGGATCCGCCGAGCAGCTCGAGCAGATGGCGGCCTTCAAGGAAGAAGCTGCCCAAGCTTCGGCCAACCGAAGCTTCTTCGTGCCGCTCAACTTGGGCTTCACCTTCACAGGATCCTTTCGGGAGTTGTGCCAGTCTCTCCCTACTAAGGGTGAGGCGCCCTCGGGGTCGCACTCCTCCTGATCCAAAAGGAAGGATCAAAAACCGTCTTCTTCTAGCCAAAGAATATGCTCCTGGGACCGGGAGCAGTCTGACTTCCAGGAGCAAGGGGTCTCGACTACTGTCGAGATCGCCTCCTCGGCTGCCGGTTTTTCAGACCTTCCATCTGGACAAGGCAGTGAAGTTGAGGACACTGCTGAACCGGCCGAGATTTCTCTCGACCCGATCGAGCCGTTGTCGCCGACGCCTGTTGACGACTTTCTGGAGAGAACGCCTATTCTCTCTTTCCCCGAGAAACCCGCCAGCGGATATCGATCGAGGGCAGAGCGGATTCTCAGTTTTCACGAGTCCGGCATCCCTGACCGATAGAGCTGGCGCTGTCGGTCTCGATCGAGGAGTAAGTCCTCTTGGTTGGTAGACCCAGAAGGGATACAAACACTCCCGGAAGAGGCGCCGCCACCGTTCCTCATCCTCCTCTGATGAGGAGAGCGGCCGGAAACTCCGTCAGCGCTATGAGGATCTTATGTGGCAGCAACTTCTGCCAACAGGCCAGAACCGGCTACGGCGGTTCCACCTATCACTTGGCCTCAGCCTCTTCGGCCGACAACGACTTCTTCGGCTTCTAAGGCTCCAGTCCCTTCGGGGGCCCCCGTGCACCTTCCGGCTCAGCCGGATACAGGCTCCCCACCAATTTTGGTGGAACCTCCACCTAAACTGCCCCTGGGAGGGGTTCCCTCTAAGTGGGACCGACAGTCTTCGGGTCTTCCTCACAGACTGTCGAATACGGTCACCCCTGATCGACCTAGGCATATCGAGGGAGATTTAGGTGGGAAGCCTTTGTATCTGGACTCCTCCGATTTGGATAATACCGGCCTTCATTCTCATGATGAGCTGTCAGTGTCAGGCTTGGAGGAAGGGCCTTCTTCCTTCCAGGGCATCCTTTGACTCATTTCAGAGTCCACAGGAATACCTCTGCAGCCTGGTCAGAAGAAGGCAGAATATCCCCTCATGGATATTCTTAAGAGGGGGGATACCCCGACGGAGGTCTTTCCAGTGGCAAAGCCATAGTTGGCCCGGCTCTGGAACTCTGGCAGCATCCAGCCTCCTGCCCGGCTTCATCCGCCCACATGGCCTGCAAGTACGCGGTGCCCACAGGGTCCTTGGCGGGGTTTACTGAGCACCCCTTGGCGGAAAGCCTTGTGACTGCCTCAGTATTCAGGCGAACGGGCAGCTCTGCAGATACTGACCACCCTGCGGACAAGGAGTCCAAACTTATGGACCACTCGGCCTGGAAGGTCTACGCGGCATCATCCCTGGGCCTTCATCAGGCAAGCTCAGCAGTGATCATGGCACACTTCTCTCATGCCCTTTTGGGGTCGTTGGATGAAGTTCTTCCTCACCTCCCAGCAGACATGCAGACCATGGTCAAGCAGGTCCGGGACCAGGGCCGGGCTGTTGCCAAACAACAGCTTCAGACAGCTCTGGACACTGGTGATTCCTGTGCCTGTTCACTAGTGGCAGCGGTAGCCTCTCGCCGCAGGGCATGGCTGAGGTTATCCTCCTTTCCCGTGGATACTCAGCACAAGCTAGCTGATGTGCCCTTCCTCGGCACCGACCTCTTCGGTCCGGGAGTGGCAGGTCATTTCCAGCACATTGAGCAGTCTAATGCCACCTTAGATGCCACCTCTGCTAAGGGTTCTTCAGGCAAGAACCAGCAGATGCGCAAGAAGAAGCCCTTTCGGCATTCTTCCCCTGCGGTCAGACAGCCCTCCTTCCAGGGAGGGCAACAACAGCAGCAGGCTCAAGCTTGGCGCCCTAGGCCCAAGCAAGGTCCCCAGCAGCCCCGCAAAGGAGGCAGTGGTGCTGGTCCAGGTGCCTCCTCCTCCTCTAAACCTGCACAGTGACGGGTCGGGGTGGCCTCCCCTGTACCCGTCACGCCATCTCTGGGTCCTCCCGTGGGGGTCCGGCTCCGCCACTTCCTTTCTGCCTGGTCCGGTATCACTTCGGACAGGTGGGTTCTGGAAGTGGTCGGGCAGGGTCTGCCCTTAGAGTTCGAGCAGTACCCTCCCAGCCAAGCCCGTGCCCCACGGGAGGAAAGGATCTCAGTTGGCACCCAGTCTGCCTTTCAGGACGACATTGCGCTACTCCTCCTCAAGGAGGCGGTGGCCTCGGTGCCAGATCCTCCTTCAGACCCAGGCTTCATCTCCAGGTATTTCCTGGTACCCAAGTGGACGGGGGGTTGGTGCCCCATTCTAGATCTCCACGACCTGAATTGGTATCTCAGGTCTCGCACCTTCCAGATGGTAACTCTGAACCAGATCATACCATCCCTGGAGTGAAACATGTGGTTCTGTACACTGGATCTTTAGGACACTTTTTACCACATCCCAATCCGTCCATCCCACCAGCGGTTTCTCCGCTTTAGGGTCGAAGGGACCCTGTACGAGTTCAGAGCCATGCCGTTCGGCCTGTCATCGGCCTCAAGGGTCTTCACCAAATGCATCGCAGTGGTGGCAGCCCATCTACGGCGTCAGGGGGTTCATATTTACCCCTATCTAGATGACTGGCTTCTGGCGGGTTCCTCCCTTCAGGAGGTGGAGAGGTCCAGGGACCTGACCCTCCGAACCTGCTCTCACTTGGGCCTTCTGATCAGCGAGGCCGAATCGGAACTCGTACCTTCTCAGATGATGGGCTTCATCGGGGCAGAGCTCGACTCTTGTCAAGCCAGAGCTCGGCTCCCGGCGGACAGGGCGGAGGTTCTCTCCTCCTTTGCCCAGTCATTTCTGGTTGGGCACTTGCGCCCTGCCTGGGACTTCCTGCGCCTCTTGGGTTACATGGTGGCGTGCACCTCAGTGGTCCACTGGGCCAGACTGCACATGCGTCACCTTCAATGGGAGCTGGCTGCCCAGTGGTCTCAGCGTCAGGGTCTCTTTGACCAACTGATCAGTCACCCAGAGGATGTGGGATGCTCTCCAATGGTGGACCGTCCCGAGTCACTTGCAGGAAGGGGTTCTGTTTGTCAACCCCGAGCCGATGGTAGTCCTTACGACCGATGCTGCTCTCACAGGCTGGGGAGCCCACATGGGGGAAAACAGAGCCCATGGGTTCTGGACCCCTGAGGAGTCCCAATGCCACATCAACCTCTTGGAGCTCAGAGCAGTCAGACTGGCACTGTCAGCTTTCGCTCCTCAGCTCCGGGGTCAAGTGGTTCAAGTCCAGACAGACAATACCACAACCATGTACTACCTCAACAAGCAGGCCAGCACACACTCCCGTCTGTTGTGCAAGGAGGCGCTCCTCAACTGGACCCTTGTCAGCTGGTTGGAGGCGGATCTCCTAGCCATCCATGTGGCAGGAGTCGCGAACCAACTGGCGGATGCTCTCAGCCGCATAAGCCAGACATCCCATGAGTGGTCTCTCCATCCAGAGGTAGCTTACGACCTGTTCTCCCGTTGGGGCAAACTGTTGGTGGACCTGTTTGCCTCCAGGGAGAACACCAAGCTGAGGCTATTCCATGCCCACCCCCCTCAGCAGGGCTCGCTGCATGGGGATGCCTTCTCAAGGCCGTGGACCCCAGGCCTCTTTATGCCTTCCCTCCATTTTCCTTGATCCACAAGGTGTTACTCAAGGCGAGGAGGGACAAGGCAGAGTGATTCTGGTAGTCCCAGATTGGCCACGCCAGTTCTGGATCCAGATCTCCTCAGCCTCAGCTGCAGGGCCCGGGCGGCTATGTACACACCGGACCTGATATCACTGAACCAGGGAAGGTCTTTCACTCGGACCTTCAATCCCTGCACCTCACAGCCTGGTTCCTGAGCGGCTAGAGTTCCAGGCTTTGGGGCTTTCTGAGGATGTTTACACCGTGGTGGAAGCATCTCGAAAGGAATCAACCAGGAAATGTTATGCCTTCAAATGGAAAAGATTTTACATTTGGTGTCAGAGAAAAAGCCTGGACCCCTTATCCTGCTCTGTGGCTAACATTCTAGACTACCTTTAGTCTCTCTCCAAAGGGGGTCTTCGATCATCGACCCTTAGGGTGCACCTTGCTGCCATCTCTGCTTACCGGGCACGGGCTGGTCAGCCGACGTTGGCTTTGGAGACGGTGATCAGGTGCTTTTTCAAAGGCCTGGATCACATATGCCCTCTGGTGCGTGAACCTCCACCTCCGTGGGATCTTTTGCTGGTTTTGGCAAAGCTCATGGGCAAGCCATTCGAACCCATGCACAAGTGTGAGCTCTCGCACTTGTCCTGGAAGACTGCCTTCCTGGTGGCTATCACATCAGCCAGAAGGACAGGGGAGCTCCAGGCACTTTCGGTGGACTCCCCTTACCTTTCACAGGGACAAAGTTGTCCTGCGCCCCCACCCGAAATTCCTTCCGAAGGTGGTGTCAGAGTTTCATCTCAACCAGGTGTTGACTCTGCCGGTATATCACCCTAAGTACACCTCAGATGCCGAGTACAGGCTCCATACTCTGGACCTCAGGCGTGCTCTCTCCTACTATAAGGAGGGCAGGCGGAGGTCGTGAGAGGTTCGCCAGCTGTTTGTCACCCTGCGCTGAAGCAGCTTCTGGCAGACTACCTTCAGCGGACTATTGCAAGATGGATTACATCATGCATGTCTGTGTTATAATTGGCGGGCGAGGAGCCTCCCAAGAGGATAGGCTCATTCTACCCACCATACTGCTGCTTTGGTGGCTGCTTCCAGGGACATCCCTATCCAGGAAATCTATTGGGCTGCTACCTGGAAGTCAGTGAACACCTTCATCACCCATTACCACATCGACCTTGAAGGGAATGTGTACCATGCAGGCTCACATTGTAAATATGTGAGGCTTACATGGTTGTCTGTTAACACATGTTGAAAACTAGAGGTGCCAGAGCCCCTAAATATAGGTTTGACAACCATGAACACCCCCAAAGCACAGCACCACACAGCGCCATTTTCACGCGGTTCAGGCATTCTGTGCAACAAATGTGGCTCCAGTGATGACGTCCATGCCTCACCACCTAGTGAGAGCACGGACGTCTGTGTGGCAGTCCCCTGACACTGAAGCGCACATTGAGCTGCATACAGTAGTCCCCAGTAACAGTGTACATACCCGAGAGTAGTGCCCCTGGTCCTCTATTAGACCCTATGGAAAACGAGGGAGAAAACATCCTGCTGTGCTTATAAATTCATTTTATGTTCAGAGCCCCGCTGCTCCAATGATGTACGAAGATTTCTCCTGTGACGCGACGGCACCAGCACGCTCGGCAGTGAGCGTGCACGTCTATGCTTGCTGTAGGCTTTGTAATGGAGCAGATTAGAAAAAAATGTAAACAGTATGTTATTAATGTGGTTCCTGCTACATGACAGCTATATGTGCCTCTATAATTATGCTTTCTGTTAAACCGAGCACTGGAATTTGCAGTAAAACTTAAGGTGGAGGGCAGTTCATTTCACAATTGTCCAGATACTTTTGGATGCCAGGGAAATCCCCATGGAAGGGGCGATGAGTGGCTGGGCACAAGAGTCTGGATTACTGTGCCCGTTACCAGAATGGGACGGCATGTAGAGCAAATGTTGGAAGCTCCTTGCCTCCCTAAACTGGCAGGAATATAAATGGGAAGTGTGCTTCCATATCCCCATCACTACCCAGCACTTCGGAGGGAATGGTTAGCCCAGCTGTTGGAGGGGTTGTGGCCAAGAGGGTACACTCTACTGCACCCGTTGGCAGTGTTCTGGACTAGATCGGTTCTGGACAGATATCAAGGCAGAGCTCAACTCAGTCTGGGGTAAGCAGCTCCCACATGATTTCAAATACATGGTCCTGGGGATACCAGTGAAAGAAGCTGGGTCTTATAAATGTAGAATGGTGTATGATTTAATGTGCATTGTGGCTTGTGAATGTATAACCATGCACTGGCTCTCAACAACCCACCTGCCCCCCCCCCTTTGGTGGGAGAATGGAGATCCAGAATGACAGAAGTACATACAGTGGGATGCATAACAGCTGAGCTTAGCACTGTTGAACAATTCTCTATGATATGGTCATGATAGGAAGCCCACCGCCTCCAGGGGGACACCCCAGAAGGGAACTTGGCTAGAGAGGAGGTGTCCATCCCCTCCACCACCCACTGAGGATGCATGGTCAGAGGAAGAGGTGGTCACTGCCTGGGGACATAGTTGAAGAAAGCGCCTCCCGTAGTTGACGCTCCTCATTTAAAAGGCAGGGAAAGGAGACCATAAAGAGACATATCAGTCAATAACACACCAAAACAGTTTTTGGTTTGGTTCAGCAGTTCTAGCTGGTTTATTGTAGAGACACCAGCTCCGTTCAGGTTTCTTGGCTGACACGTTACTACGAGGAGGTACATGCCATTCATTGTGTTGACTGTAAAAGTCTAAGTATGTTGATCAGAAAACTATATAACACTGCTATCTGACCAAGTGTACAAGTCATTGTAATATGAATTGTGCACAGTGACTGTCATTGACACTCATTTTAAATAAAACTGAGTTAAAAAAAGAAAAAAGATTCTGTATGTACATCTTGAATTACTTCATAGTGTATGGTAA
Source organism: Neoceratodus forsteri (assembly GCA_016271365.2). Classification (NCBI taxonomy): domain Eukaryota; kingdom Metazoa; phylum Chordata; order Ceratodontiformes; family Ceratodontidae; genus Neoceratodus; species Neoceratodus forsteri. The sequence continues at coordinate 28,501,112 of JADMNL010000024.1, read as the reverse complement.
AATGCTGTTCCGCATGGAAATCCATGTCCCGGAACAGCATTGGTGTGCTGCACTCAGTGTGTCACGATCTTGTTGTGCTGCACTGAGTACGTCACCAGTGCAGCACAACAAGATCGAACGCATTCGCAATGTTGGGCTGCGGTGGTGACAAGGAACAGAGGAAACAAGCGGCACTTGAATAAACTGTGCCAAGAAGGTACTTCACATACCGCTAAAAACTTGTCTGGACTCACCATACACTATAAAAGATTGTCTATGAGTCATTCACAGACAAGGATATTCTCAGATCTCAAGGTCTCCGTGTCAACGGACGACCTCTCGAGCTTCGCTCTCGAGGGCTAGCGTTGCCATGGAGACCTCGCGATCGAGAATATCCTTGTTGTGAATGACTCCCCATAGACAATCTTCTAAGTTTTCTTGTATGAGCACCAGTTGGTAACGTTGTTCGTGTAGACTACTCCAGTTACCTGTAAACGCTGGAATCCTTGGAGGTCTGGGGGCCATACTTTGCTCCAGCTTTTTTTTTTTCAGGGAAAATCAGAATATTAAAATTAGTGTTAAAGGTTCTACATTGCATTTTCCAGGACTTTTATCTTACATTGGCCATGTATTTTGTGGTTGGCTGCTGAACCAGCTGGGGTAATTTTCTGTCTGGCTACTCTAGAAGACAGTTTTTTTTGTTCTTCCTTCAGGCTATGTAACAGTGGGCAGAAGAGTGCATATAACCACGAGGTGTAATGGGTGAAATAAAAAAGTGGATTTTGAGGCTGGATTGTACCTGATCACGATCACAGAACACTTTGTAGGCAGTTGAAGCGTAGTTTGCAATTTGCATATATATTAAACAAAACAGGCAAGTCTGAAGAGAGACTGCATCCCGAAAAAATCCAGCTGGCATCAGCATAACCCAGTTACAGCATTCCAGACAGACTGGAATTTCATGTCATTCTGCTCTTTGTAGTTTCGGTCTTGATCTCTTTAATTGTTTTGGCCGTTGAACTTTTTGCCCTTTGGTTGCAGCCTTCACCTGACTGGCCCAGCCGGCAATGTCCAAGCCCCATCAGTCACTCCCCTCACTGTCAGACCTGTGAGGATCCATACAGGGAATGGGGCCACAAGTCTGTACTTTTTGTTTTTTGTCATTGTTCTTCCCATCCCGTTATGTCCAACCAGCCTCCTTCTGATGCCGGGCAGAGCCCTATTGGGCCTCGCACCCATGCAGTGTACCCTGTGGAGGATACAAGCTCCCCATCACGCCACCGGGTCACTGCTATGGCAGAACCCAGCATCATCCCTCCTTGACTTGGAACACTGCCGAGCAGCAGCACTACCCCGTGCCCCATTGCCACTCAACCCAGTTCCCAGGTCTGCTCCCAAACCCAGCTTGCTGGTGCGGAGGGTGACACACTATTGCTGGAAGATCAGGTGGCTCGCCCTCCTTTCTTTCTGAGGTTATCTGTATGAAAACAGAATGGCTGTCGATCATCTCTGCTGCTTATTCTTTAGCTGAGGCTGTAATCCTTGGCCTGACACATCACAGTGACTTTAGCAGCAGTCAAGTGTGATGTCACAAGCAGGGAATTATGACCTCAGCTGGAGAAGAAGCATCAAGGTCAAAGGAAGCGTAAGGGACACAGATCCCATTCTCATGCAGATACCCTCTGCAGTATAGATTGGAATATAATTTGTCTGCCACTTCAGACTCGTCTGAAACTTTGTGTAATTGAGTTCTGCTGAATGTTAGAGTTGGTGCACTGGTGATATAGTGATTAGCGTATCTGCCTTGAGGCAGTTTACCTAGGTTCAGGTCCCTTTCCCTGACCAGTACTACAGTTTTAAGAGGCAGTGTGTCGTGTAGCGTGGTGGTTAATGCACTTTCTTGGGAACTGGGAGATGAAAAGTATTACTGCTGATAGGACCAAATACTCACAGTGTGACCTTGTGCAAGTCACTTAATCTCCCACTGCTCCACTCCACCCAGCTGCAGAAATGGGTAAAAGCAGGATCCCACTGGAAATGAGATGATGCATCTCAGCTGGGCTATCCCCGGGATAAATAAATTTGAAAAAAAAAAAAAAAAGATTACTTCTTTAAATCTCACCAAGACTCATAGTGGCACAAATTTGCTGATAGACTGTTCTCAAGTTTTGGGCTTTGTGCAAAAATATGTTGTCATACAGACACTCCCAGATGAGTTTCAACTTAAAGATGATTTGTTGTTGTTCCCCAGCTAACTGCGATTGCCACTGGGCATGTCAGTATTTACTGAATAGACCTGGCAAAGAACTTATGAATACACAATCAGAAGTCAACAACAACCTTTGAACATTTCTGTGATACTGCACAGGCAATTAGCGCAGTTCATACACTGAGCAGGTAGATGGGATCCAGGGTTTTCACTCATTTTAATAAGATTACGAATGATCTGATTGGAATAAACAAAAAAAGAAACAGATGGCTGGATTTAGTGCTGGCATTCCACATTTTAGGGCTTAATAAAGTAAGCTGTGATCTTGTTTGCTAAAGACTGTCACATCGCCACAGTGATAATGTGAACTCGTGGAAAAGGCTGGTCTTCTTGGGGGGGGGGCCTCTAGTGGATGCCATCTTGCCTCAGTTACATTGTACACATGTGCAGGACACACATTGTCATACACTGCGAATTGTAATTAAGTACAGCGGAAGCTGAAGCAGCTGTGAACACAGTGCTGGGGTTCCTGCGCTTTTGAGTTGACTTACCTTTTTGGGATCCAGCTGCCTTGTTTCTGTGGTGTGCTTGCAATAGTTAGACCCCTCAGACTGACAGTAGTTAACTGCCTCAGTGGCTTTCAGTACTTCTGAGCTGCACACATGTGAGGGTTTGTACAGGTCGGTTTCCTTCCTTTTGTTGAACAGTGGCTATTCTCTAACAGCTGCTAATGCCTGCGGAGAAAACATTAAAGGTGACATCTGGACACAGTTCCTCTGTTAGTTCACGTGTTTTCTATATTTTTTCACCCGCAGTCTTTATTACTAAAGACACAAGGAAGAACACGGGTGCTTTTTCTCTTTGTATTTTTGGGCTTCTCTGTCTTTTACTAAAACTGAAGTCATAATCTATTGTCCTCTGGGAAATTATTATGATGTCACAAGCAAAACAATGAACAGCAGATAACTTCCAAGGCACAATGATGATTTTTTTTTTTTTAATAGGGACTTTTTTTTATCCTCTACTGCCGGTAAGTGCTCAGTGTCACTGGACCGACCATCTATGGCTCTGTTCCCCCCCCCCCCTTGCAGGGATTGTGTGGCACGGCAACAGGGCAGGGTTTTCGTGGTTACCAAGGTAGCTCCAGAATCCTAATTCCCTGCCCCCGGAGGATGCCGGCACGAAGGGCTGCAGCCCAGGCAGGAAGCCATGCTGAGCACACTGCTTCTGCCAAGTGCTTAATGGCATTCTCCCCCCCTCCCCACACTGCTTCCTATTAAAGCAGTGCCTAAACAAACCCCAGGAGAGGAGAGGTGCTATTAGGTGGCTCAGTCCAGTTTCTGCCTCCCTCGGCTGACCCCCGACATCCCGGGCTCATTCCCAAACCCAGGTCACTGATGTAGCACAAGATGTGGTATCCAGTGCCTCAACCCTCGGTGCCACCGGGCTGGCCAGGCACAAAGATTTTGTTCTAAATACCTAAATTCAGTTTACTGTCCACATATATTGTTGGTCAGTCTTACACCGTGCATGCTTAGTCATCGTAACAGTCTTCAAACTTGACTCCTCCTACCACCCAATCATGTAACCCTCCAGCTCCACCCCTGCTGCACTCTGATCTTTTCTTCCTCTGGAAGGAACAGGTCTTATCCATCATAGCTCTTACTAGTGAATTAGGATTCTGCCAAAGTTGACAGGCTGTTGCGTGATTTTTCTTTTCTCTAAGTTTTGATTCAGTTATTGACTCATTCCCTCAACATCAGCTTCCTGCTCTGTTGTCAACCTTGGATCCTTAGAACTGAAGAAGATGCCAGGGTCCTGATGTCCATTAGCAACGAACAGAATAATCTGACAGGCTGTTTAGTCATTTTTTTCCCCTCAAAGTATTGATTCAATTGTTGACTCATTCCATTCCCTCAACATCAGCTTCTTGTTCCATTGTCTTTTTTTTTTATTTTGCCCTTTTTCTGGCAGGACCACCGGCAGCCATCCGCCCTGGTCACGGCCCCCGAGACCTCTACCGCCGTCAGTTGCTGCTGAGGACCTCGGTCACCCCTGGCTTGCTCCCCGGAGGGTGGGGCTAAGGGCTGACCTCGCGACCCCGAACTGTGACTGGTCGGGGTCCTGCAGCGCGGGCGGTAATGTGGAGGCTCTCCAGGGAGGGCTTCATTGATCAGTGGTCCTGCCGCCATCTTTTCCACCTAATGTTTCTCCCCGGAGGCGAGGGGCGATGCAGTGGCACCAGCGTCCGCCCAGCCTCCCCACATCGGCGTCGGTTGCGTGGAACTCCCGGTCTCCACCAGGGGTCCCAGCGTGCAGTGCTGCACGCCCTCCCGGGTAGGGAGGCTGTCTGTGGCGCACGATCATCTACGCCGGCGCCCGACGACCCGGATCCGCTCCTCGGTTCTGGCCGTGCGCCGCAGCGAAATCCCATCGCTGCGCCGCCGATCGGAAGCTGGCCTTGTTCCATTGTCGATCTCAGATCCATGGAACAGAAGAAGATGCCAGGGTGCTGATGTCCATCAGCAGTGAACGCGATGCCTGTACGCACTGCTTGAGAATTGCCCATGATGTGAAGTATTTCATCTTATGTGAGACCTTGGACTCACAGATGCTAGATAATTGCCAGCTGTAGGTGCTTCAGGGTAAGCCAGCCAAGATGCACATGCTGTCTGTGACTGCAAGGGTTGCAGCGTAGTTGCAAGCCAAAGAGGCAGAGAAGAGTGGGGAGGATGTTACAGTCCAGGACAGTCTCACGGTGGTGGAAGAGACGAGGGTTTCCATAATTTTCTTCGGTCCCTTCCTTTGAAGGTGAACTTCCCTTTCAAAGCTGAAGGTACAACACCTGGGGCCATGGCACTGTGTGTCCCTAGACCCCCCCCCCCGTGGTACCATCTCATTGGCATTCTAGCTATGTCATTGGCACCTCTGCCGGGTGTGACATCATGTCTCCGCATGCCCAGTGTCTCTCCAGCTCCTACTATAGCACTCTCATGCCCCTTCCACCCTTAGATCCCACTTTCAGAGCCCCCCCACAAGTCCCCACATTGTGTGGTACTGGCGCAAAGGGCTTCGACAAACTCATAGCTGGTCAAAGTCGAGCCTCTTGCTGTGCCAGTGGCAGGGCTTACAGAATATGAGGGAAAAGGGATGGTATAGTCCCTCTGTGGCACAAGCCCCTTGAGCTTGCGCCTGCCTACTGTATGTTGCAAGGGTGGGGCAGGTGTCACTTCATTGCGGCTCCCATTCTGACGCGAGACCGTGTTAGAATTGGGAATGCTCTATCTTTGACACAAGGTGTCATTTGGGTCATTTTTATTTATTGCAGGCAACTTGCGTCGTTCTCCGGGGTTTTAGAAAACACGAAGATATTTTGTATTTTTTAAAATGCTTAAAACTAAGTTTGTTTCATTAAATAAATGTACTTCCAGTGATAATGTTAACAATTTTTACTTCAAAGACATACTGAGACATCTTATAAATTCAGAAATCAAAATTAGGTTGTTTCGTTATCTGTTTTTGCAGAGCCAAGAGTTTAAATAGCTCGTTGATGGCAACTGATCTTATAATTGCTATGTTTGTGACTTCACTGTCTACGGCCATGGAAAGATCTGTGATTCTGTGATATCATCAATTAGGGCACTGTCCTGTTAGACAATCCTGCCTCATTCAAGCTTTTTATACAGCTTTCATGGGTTCATTGACAAAAATATAATGTAAGCCCTTCAGGGTCAATGAACTTTAAAAAACAAACACATTTCTCTCATACATAGCAATGGATGAACAAGTCGTACTTACAAAAAAGAGAGACATGGGGCTGCTTTTTTGTCCAGTCCCCTCCATGTCTCGCTACCTGTAGCTCATCAGGTGCACATTGCATTTCACGAAAAGTTTTTCCTGTATGCAGGTCATTTTATTGTAATATTTACTTTGCAACAGTACAATCCATTTACCTGCAAAGAATAGGAAACTACCACAGATGACATATATTTTACCTGCAAACAGCAGAAGAAAACTGCCACAGGTCACAAAAAAAGTCGGCTGAAGTCCGAGAGACCTGCTGACTTTTTAAGCTCCACACCAAGACCAGAGATGAAAATAGGTGCCCTTTCTAAAGTACCCAGATATTTGTTCAAGTATAGGCATGTAGCTCTTTCGAGGTAGTCGTGTGACTGCTATTTAAAGCTGCCAGGTGCTAGTAGTAACTCTCGCCAATTTGCTTTTGGGCACACTACATGAAACCTGTTTTACAGAGGGCCGTTTTGGTGGGGTAAGCATCTCTGATGTGCATCTGTTTGCATTCTAAATAAAGCATACTTTAATTATATCCAGTTTCTAAACAGTTTCTGCACCGCCTCAATAATGCCAGCAGACCTGCTATTGACACCCAGGATTCCTGTGGTTTAAAAGATGGTGGCCTGAGCTTTTGCAGTTTGCTTACCAGATCAAGCGCTGTGCTGCCTTGAAGGTGAGGAGGAGGAGGGGGATGATGTAGGGGCAGTTGAGACCTAGTAGATGGTACCTGTGGGAAAGAATTCAAGATAAAGTACGAAAGGAAGTGATACATTCTTAGAAGTGTGTGTCACCCAGAAGCGAACAAAGGAACAGAATACTAGCAGCATAGTTTCTACAAGTACCAGATGACTGTTGGCCATTTTTAAGAGGGGAACTGCAGTTAGCGACGGTGACCTCAACCCTCTCTATCTCTTTCCCTCTGCTTATGATATGGACAGTGTCATGATGTCATGCTGGGAATTTGGTTCTGTCTGGGCAAATTGATGTCAATCAGGCACTCTGGTTGGGGGCCCAGAAGCCAGAAGGTTTGACGAGGAGGTATGCTTTGGATTAAAGCACAGCATTTGTGTAAAAAGGTGTCCTAATCTGCCTTTATTATTCACTCCTTTATTCACACTTCTAAAGCATGCCAGATCTCATTTTGCCACTTAATAGATTCAGCTCCTCATGCTGTTTCTCTTGGTCTCAGTTCAAAGTTTCCTAACTAACCCAGTACACAGTTATGGCTGTCTACACTCATGTGAGATTCTTGCTGCATTCTCATTGCAGGATTGAGCTGACCTCTGACCTCACCTCCCTGTAGCGATTACAGTAGGGTCCAGGACTCAAAGGCAATTAGAAAAGACTTAGGTAAGAAGATTCTTTAGATGCTAGTATCCTCCTGCTACACTAAACAGATCCTAGTGTAACACCTCCTAATTCCAGCTGTGCAGGGAAACTGTGATCCTCTAATTTATTAACCAACCAGTATAATATGCTGCCTTTGTATTTTCTTCTTAGATAACTCAGGTGTTGTTTATATTCTAGATGCCTCACCCTTTTCTTCCTGGTGTGTCCAGTATACTCAGCATATCCCAGAGATACAGCAACGCCCAGTTAATAAAGATACTTTCAATACAATCGGATCGCCACTAGGCTTATAGATTTGGAAAGCTACCACGAGAAGTAGAGCCAGATGGACAAGTACTGTCTGTGGATTCATAATGAGAGTTAATAGAGGAGTGCTTCAAGAAAGTACAATGTTTACTGAGCTCCATACCTTCCCAAATCCCAGTCAGGATCATGACCCCATCCAGCACCTCCTCAAGTGTCAGATTTTCTACACTCCAAGTAGGATCCGAGTCCCATCCAGTACTTCCTACAGTGCTGGATGTTCTGTACTCTCAGCTGGATCCGGTCCCAATCCAGTATTTCCAGCAGTGCTGGATTTGCTGTACTCCCTTAAGGATCTGTGCTTTATCCAGTACTGGATTTCCAGCACAATGTGAGCTCCGTTAAGTATTTCCTGCAGTTTTCAATTTTCTATACCCCCAGCAGGATCTTAGCCTTGTCCAGTACTTCCTGCAGTGTTGGGTTTTCTATAGTTGAAGCAAGCAGGGTCTGAGCCCATTCCAATACTTTCTGCAATGCTGAATTTCTGTACTCCCAGCAGAATCTGAGCCTCATCGAGTACTTCCTGCAGTGTTGGGGTTCTATACTTCAAGCAGGAGCTGAACCCCATTTAGTACTTCTTGCTCTGTGGATTTTCTGTATTCCCTGCAGGATCTGTGCTTCCCTGAGTCCCATTTAGTACTTCTTGCTCTGTGGATTTTCTATATTCCCAGCAGGATCCGAGCCTCTTGCTCTGTGGCTTTACTGTAATCCCAGCAGGACCTGAGCCTCACCGAGTCCCATTTAGTACTTTTTGCTCTCTGGATTTTCTGTATTCTCAGCAGGATCCGTGCTTCTCCGAGTCCCATTTAGTGCCTCTTGCTCTGTGGATTTACTATAATCCCAGCAGGACCTGAGTCTCACTGAGTCCCATTTAGCACTTCTTGCTCTGTGTATATTCTATATTCCCAGTAGGATCTGAGTCTCACTGAGCCCCCATTTAGTACTTCTTGTAGAGTTGGCTTTTCTATATGCCAACTAGGAGATGAGCCCCAACCAGTATTTCCTGCAGTACTGTGTTTTGAACCTTATCAGTTACAGTAAAGAATGCATTTATGTTCTGAGCAGGATCTGAGTCCCGTTCAGTACGTTCTGCAGTGTTGTGTTCACTATACTCTGAGCAGCATCCGAGCCCCGTGCAGTACTTCCTGCAATGTTGTGATCTGAACCTCATCAATTAGAGTAAGAAGACTGTTTTTAAGTAAGTTTGCAGTACATTCACAGTTCATTTTCAGCTCAGAAAGACACCTCATTTCAATTTAGCTTCCTAGAATGTTCAGTTTCATTAGGAATGCATTGTTTAATGTACTGCCTGTAACAAAATGTCTGGAAAATGGAATGTACAATTCACTGATGCAACTCGTTTAGGGCTCACTGCTCTTCCTGTTGTCAGTGCATTCGCAACTCATATCTGAGCTCATTTCTAGGCAGATTCTTAATTACTTAAATACAGTGTGCTCTGTACATTCAGTGCATTTTTTTTGTACTCCAACCAGGATCTGCACCCATCTGTTACTTATTTCATTGTTGGGTTTTCTACACTTGAAGCAGGGTCTGAACCCCGTCCAGTACTTCCTGAAGTGTTGAGTTTTCTATACATGAAGCAGGACCTACAACCCATCCAGTATTTCCTGCGGTATTGGGTTTTCTATATTTGAAGTGGGATCTGAACCCCATTCAGTACTTACAGTACTGGGTTTTCTGTACTCGAAGCAGAATGTGAATCCCATTCAGTGCTTCCTTCTGAGTTGGATGTACTCCAATCAGGATCTAAGCCCTGTCCAGTAGGGTTCCTCGGATACCCCAAAATCCAATCTGAGTTAGGATAGTCAGACGTTAGGATAGTCAGTATCCAAATCTGACATCCTCCAGTCCTCACCTCAGATGACACCTGATGTCAAATTCGGATATCCTACCATCCTAAATTATATCCTCCCTACAGTTAATAAATAACCCCCACCTCTGCTCAAACCCCCCCATGACACCCAAATACCTGTCTTGTGCAATAAAATTAACAATTGGTCCGAGCCCATCCTTAGTCCTTATAATAAAGAACCACACACACACGGCGCGCATACGCACGCTTTACCACGCACACACACCACCTTGCCTTGCGCACACACATGCCAAAGAGCAAGCCTCCTCCTACCCACACAACCAACAAGTCCCTCCTGATCCTGTTTTTTGTGGCACTCTAACGAACACACCCCACTAGCCTCCGCTTCCCTCTTCTCCCCCATGACACCTAAATAACTTATAAATCAGAACGAATCAGCTCCCAGGGTGCAGCTTCAACTCGTCTTCCCTATAAAAGGAGTTGCAGTAGATGTTATTTATAAATGAATGATGATGTTTCCCTAATAGTAACACCGAATTGGCTGACAAGTGGCCAGGCAGGCGTTACTGTTAGAAAGACATCATCATTCATTCATAAATACCTGCTCTAACTCCTCCTAGAGTGAAGATGAGTGCAGGCTGCTGCACCACAGGACCCGACTCCTTCTAATATATAAGATATCTGGGTGCCATGGAAGGGGGGAGAGTGGGGTCTAGTGGATGTTTTGGTTGGGGGGTTATTTACTAAACAGTGTTGGAGAGGAACTCATGGGGTGTACCATTGTGGGGGGGAGGCTCATTCTCCAGCACAGGCAGGTGTGGGATTTCTTTAGTAATGGCGGGAGGAGGGAAGTGGGGGCTAGTAGGTGTGTTGGGTAGGTGGTTATTTACTAAACAACAGAGTCAGGGAGGGACTCTTGGGTTGTACCAAGGTGATGGGATGATTTATTTTATTACAAGGAAGATGATTTGGGATTTTATGATATCGGATGTGGGATAATCCGATGTCCTGTAATCTGATTTGTCATCCAAGGGTGTTTTTATTGTATCGGATTTTGAAGACCAACATCTTATTATCCTTAAAATCACCCATTATTCTAAGTATCCATTTTTAAAACAGATTATTTTAGCAACCCTCTTATCCAGTACTTCACAAAGTGATTGTTTTTCTGCATCCCTAGTCATGATCTGAGCCCCATGTTGTACTTTCTCCAGTGTTGTGTTTACTTACTCAGAGCAGGATCTGGTCCCCATCCAGTACTTTCTACAGTGTTGGGTTTACTATTCTCGGAGCAGGATCTGGGCTCCATTCAGTACTTTCTGCAGTGTTGGGTTTACTATACTCGGAGCAGGATCTGAGCCCCATCCTGTACTTTCTACAGTGTTGGGTTTACTGTATTCTGAGCAGGATCTGAGCCCCATCCAGTTTTTTCTACAGTGTTGGGTTTACTATACTCTGAGCAGGATCTGGGCCCCATCCAGTACTTTTCTGCATTGTTGGGTTTACTATACTTTGAGCAGGATCTGGGCCCCATTCAGTACTTTCTGCAGTGTTGGGTGTACTGTACTCTGAGCAGGATCTGAGCCCCATCCAGTACTTATTACAGTGTTGGGTTTACTGTACTCTGAGCAGGATCTGAGCCCCATCCAGTATTTTCTACAATGTTGGGTTTACTATACTCTGAGCAGGATCTGAGCCCCATCCAGTATTTATTACAGTGTTGGGTTTACTATACTCTGAGCAGGATCTGAGCCCCATCCAGTTTTTTTGTACAGTGTTGGGTTTACTATACTCTGAGCAGGATCTGGGCCCCATCCAGTACTTTCTGCATTGTTGGTTTACTATACTCTAAGCAGGATCTGGGCCCCATTCAGTACTTTCTACAGTGTTGGGTGTACTGTACTCTGAGCAGGATCTGGGTCCCATTCAATACTTTCTGCAGTGTTGGGTTTACTATACTCTGAGCAAGATCTGGGCCCCATCCAATACTTACTACGGTGTTCGGTTTACTAAAAATTGGAGCAGGATCTGGGCCACATCCAGTACTTTCTACAGTGCTGGGTTTACTATACTTTGAACAGGATCTGAGCCCCATCCGGTACTTTCTGCAGTGCTGGGTTAACTATATTACATGTGGGATCTGAGCCTGAGTACTTTCTGCAGTGCTGGGTTTACTAGTGTACTCCAAGCAAGATCTGAGCCCCATCCAGTACTTTCTGCAGTGTTGGGTTTGCTATAGTCCAAGCAGGGTCGAAGCCCCATCCAGTACTACAGTGTTGGGTTTACTATAGTCAGAGCAGGATCTAGGCCCCATCCAGTACTTTCTGCAGTGCTGGGTTTACTATACTCCAAGCAGGATCTGAGCCCCATCCAGTACTTTCTGCAGTGTTAGGTTTACTGTACTTGGAGTAGGATCTTCATGAACCCCATCCAGTAGTTTCTGCAGTGTTGGGTTTACGGTTGTACTCAGAGCAGGATCTGAGCTCCATCCAGTACTTTCTGCAGTATTGGGTTTATTACTGTACTCCGAGCAGGATCTGAGCCCCATCCAGTACTTTCTGCAGTGCTGGGTTTACTATACTCTAAGCAGGATCTGGGCCCCATTCAGTACTTTCTACAGTGTTGGGTGTACTGTACTCTGAGCAGGATCTGGGTCCCATTCAATACTTTCTGCAGTGTTGGGTTTACTATACTCTGAGCAAGATCTGGGCCCCATCCAATACTTACTACGGTGTTCGGTTTACTAAAAATTGGAGCAGGATCTGGGCCACATCCAGTACTTTCTACAGTGCTGGGTTTACTATACTCTGAACAAGATCTGGGCCCCATCCAGTACTTACTACAGAGTTGGGTTTACTATACTTTGAACAGGATCTGAGCCCCATCCGGTACTTTCTGCAGTGCTGGGTTAACTATATTACATGTGGGATCTGAGCCTGAGTACTTTCTGCAGTGCTGGGTTTACTAGTGTACTCCAAGCAAGATCTGAGCCCCATCCAGTACTTTCTGCAGTGTTGGGTTTGCTATAGTCCAAGCAGGGTCGAAGCCCCATCCAGTACTACAGTGTTGGGTTTACTATAGTCAGAGCAGGATCTAGGCCCCATCCAGTACTTTCTGCAGTGCTGGGTTTACTATACTCCAAGCAGGATCTGAGCCCCATCCAGTACTTTCTGCAGTGTTAGGTTTACTGTACTTGGAGTAGGATCTTCATGAACCCCATCCAGTAGTTTCTGCAGTGTTGGGTTTACGGTTGTACTCAGAGCAGGATCTGAGCTCCATCCAGTACTTTCTGCAGTATTGGGTTTATTACTGTACTCCGAGCAGGATCTGAGCCCCATCCAGTACTTTCTGCAGTGCTGGGTTTACTATACTTGGAGCAGGATCTGAGCCCCTTCCCTTGCTTTACACAGTGCTTTTTCGGTTGTTGTTGTTATACTTCCAATAAGATTAAGTCTAAGCACTATCCAGTACTGCAGGCAGAGACAGTTTTTCTATATTCCCATTCAGGATCTGATCCCTATCCAGCACTTAATGCAGTGTTGGGTTTTCTATAGTCCCTGTCAGGATCCAAGCCCCACCCTGTGCTTCATGTTAAATTTTCTGTACTCACTGCAAGAGCTAAACTTCCATAGCCACATGTTTTTTTTTGTTGGTTTTTTTTCCAGCTGTTGTGCAAATACAAAGCTTGAGTCTGGCAGCCTCCCTTGGTGGTGTCTAGCCATGTCCTGGCCTCTTGTACATAAATTATGTGTACCCTATGCACAAGCCAAGCTTCCCAAAGCTGGGCATACAGTTCTAAACTCTTTTTGCTGCAGTTGACTTTTGGCATCCTAATCCACCCGAGCGTTATGTGCACAACAGGTGCTGCTCTGCAGCAAGGATTACTTTTGTAAAACTGAGTAGCATGAACTCTTTTTATCTGTTTAAGTCATACAGTTGTATTGTAAATGTCCCTCACAGTCAAGGAAGTTTGCATGTGATGCAGTGTGCTACAGTGGTTAGAAAACTCTACTGTTCACCAGGAGGTGTCTGGCTTGTATCCCGCCACAGCCACGTGTTCACCACATAACTGTGATAAACTCACTTCACTCCTCTGTGCTTTAGTCCTCCCAGCTGTCAAATTAGGTAGACTTGCACCTACCCTGGAATCATTTATGTTGCACATCAGTTGGCCTATTATCATATATGGCAATATAAATACTGTTGAGCCTGTTTAATAACTAGGCAGTTACCCCTTTCAAATGCCATAATAACTGGCATTTCTTATAATACAGGTAGGTTATTGAGGCATTCCTGTCTGTCAAACACAGTTTGGTGTGAAAATCAGTGTTTTCCTCGTACACATTGAAAACACAGGAAGAGACGGACATGTTTCATGTGCACTGCATTAGTGTCAGTTCTTAAAAAAAGGTGAAAAATTGCACTGGCCTGCCGGCACAGTGGTAGCACTACTGCTTGTAATGCTGACGACTCGGGATCGGAAGCAATCTCAGGAGTTGGCAGGCCGGCCATGGGGTGGGGGAGGGTTGAGATGTCGCTGGTGTGGTACTGACCCCGTGCGGGATCTGGGGTTTTGACTGCCAGGGCTGCATATAGTCGTGAGGCGTGCCAGAGATCGGGGCATATGTACCACCTATGGCATTGCACGTCAGAACCTCCCTGGGGAGAAAAAGAGGAAAACCCCAGTTTGCAGGATGACACCTTCTATCCTCGCAGGTCTCGCACACGCATACAGGGCTTTCCGGTCTCATCTGAATTATACTCCTCTAGGAATAAGTCTGGGATCCGGGGGGGGGGGGTGGCTGTGCCATGGGGAGTAAACCGTGGGACACTGTAGACCGGCAGTCCTGGAGATGACGAGGTGTCGGGGCTGGAGGATAGGACAGGCTGCAAGGGGCAGGCTAATGCAGGAGGAAAAGGCTTAGTAAATTAAAAAAAAAAAAAAAAGACAAAAAATACATTTGCTGCAGTCTTTGTGAACAGTTGGACTAGACAGGCAGTTAGCTGTAAGTTCACTTGTCTTTTCACTATCTTGTTTACTGCTGAGGGGAATCTTTAAAATAGAGTTTGTCTTTGGAACCCAAACCAGCAGTTATATGAAATAAACTAAGGGGTATTGGCATTTGTTTTTTTGTTTTTGTTTACACAGCCTTCTGTGGGATATCGTCACAAACCACTCGTGCGTCGTGCTCTTAGTTTATGTGGTGAAGAAATACATATGGAATAAGTATGACTAACTTTTCACAAGAAGACAGTGTTTCCATCAAGGTCATCTTAACGCAGAGATGTAAACACATGCTGAATTGTGTGTGGTTGCCAATATCTTACTTTATATAGTGTATGTTATTTTTTCACGGGGTCAAAGAAGCATTACCTTCTCAGTAAAAATAACAAAAATGTGCCATTTCATTGTTTCTAAGAAAAACAACCACCCCACCTCCAGCTGCTTACTGTCCACTCTGTGCCCCGAGTTGTGCAATTTAACCTGAAGTTAATTTCTACCAAAGAAAATTTCAGTGCCACGTGACAGTCCTGTGATATTGAGTGCTTCCGTTTCAATAACACTAACTGAAATGGAAGTGCTTAATATGGCAGGATTGTCACCCAGTGTTAAGTGTTCCATGATCAAAATTAAATTTATAGACTCTTGCAAGCTAAAACATACAAACAACTGTGGGCACTCTGGTGGTTACCAAGCTGTTGAACATGGTGGAAGAAGTGTTTGGAATGTGTATTTGGCTTTAAAAGGAGCTAGACATGTTTTTAAAGGAGGCGAGAACTGGAGGATACAGAGAGATTATAACCATTGCTTCCCTTGCTTGGGGGAAATGGTCATAGGGCTTAAATTAAGGGTGGTGCCTTGATTGTGTGATCGTCTTCTACCTCCCCCCTCAAACTTATCTATATATAGTAATGTACGGGGTGTTGTACGGTATGAATTTTTTAAATTGGTATATGGTGGAATGCGGCTGAAGTTGGAACTCCATTACTAGAATAGGCTCATAGTATATGGTTAGCCGTTGTCCTGTATGAAAATCAGCCTGCTCAGAATCCTTGTTGTGCGCTAGTTGTTTAGCACAGTTCAAAAGTCATAACATTTTTAATTCGGGGGGGGAGGGGGGTGAGAAAAGAAAGGGCAGCTCAGAGAACCGAGTGTGTTGTTTTACTAACTGACTACAGCCCAAAACAGAAAACCGTACTCTGCCAAATCTTAGCAAGTTACAAACTCATTATTGTTGCAGTGCAGCTAGTAACAATCGGCTGCTCTCGCGCAGGTGCACTTTGTCAAGTGATAAGTCTCTCACCCACAACCTGTGCTTAAATTCAGTACAGATAAAGGGGAACAGGAGAGAAGGATAAAATCAGGACGTGCAAAATTCAGCATTCCATATTTCAGTCTCAGCTTATCTAAACACAGTAGAGAACTGATGGTAATGCGAAATGGTAGATGACCATTCTAAGATTCATAAATGCATCAAAATCTGTAATGGAGAAAAAGGAAAAAAGAATTGCATTAAAACGTCATATGAGGCAGACACAGGAATGCATAAAAGCGTCACAGCAGTACAGTTTTAAGTTACAGAAAGGGAGATACCGGAG
The DNA here is from genome assembly GCA_016271365.2 of Neoceratodus forsteri. NCBI lineage: Eukaryota > Metazoa > Chordata > Ceratodontiformes > Ceratodontidae > Neoceratodus > Neoceratodus forsteri. The sequence goes on along the minus strand of JADMNL010000024.1, from coordinate 28,485,042 downwards.
TATTTTCATTGAGGCCGTACTTACCAGTGGCCCCCAACTTGGATCCCACCCCCCGCATGAAAGGTTCAATACCAGTTCTCCACCCCTTGGCCCCAGAAAACTTGCCCCCACAAATGGCCCTTTATGCAAAATAGGATTCTGTTTGCTAAGAGAGTGGGCAGTAGTGGTGTGGTTCACACAATCGTTAGCAATGGCTCTAACATGGTCCCCCGCTCTTTCTCTGAATTTACTTTTTTTTCCTAACCACATTATATAATGTACGGGTACAAGTAGCCAAGTATATAGCATATGTAGTATTGCAGTTAATGAAATGTCATATTTGGTGTACTTCCCCTATATGTAGGTTCTGAAATGTTTTTGCATTAAAACGTCATATGAGGCAGACACGTTTAATGCGGGAAACAAAAACCCAGGGGAAGCGTACACAATGGGGGGTAACATACTGACAACAGTAAAAATGGAAAGGGACCTGGGGGTAATTATATCAGATGACCTAAAGGTGGGCAAGCAATGTAAGAAGGCAGTAAGGAGGGCTGGGGGGATATTGGGATGCATAGGAAGAGGCGTCAATAGTAGAAAACAGGAAGTTGTTATCCCTCTGTACAGACAGTTGGTGAGACCCCATCTGAGTACTGTGTGCAGTTCTGAGACCCTTCTCTGCAAAGACATAGACAGAGTGGAGGCTGTCAGAGGCAGACAAATGGTGCAGGATCTGCACCAGAAGACATACGGAGAAAGACTAAAGGAGCTTAATATGTATACCCTTTGGGAAAGGAGGGAGAGAGGGGACGTGATAGAAACTTTCAAGTACCTCAAGGGAATTAACAAAGTCCAAGAGGGCAGCATCTTCCAGAAAAAGAGGTGTGCAAGAACAAGGGGGCACAATTTGAAGATAGAGGGGGGACGGCTCAGAGGTAATGTGAGGAAGTATTTTTTCACTGAGAGGGTTGTGGATGCATGGAACAGCCTCCCTGAGGAGGTCGTGGAGTCTAGAACAGTGGAGGACTTCAAGAATGCATGGGACAGGCATAAGGCAGTCCTAGTGGGGGGGTAGGAGGAAGTAAGCTGTTGGTTAACTAGGATCTGCAGCTTATCTGCTAGGTAGGAAAATGGGCAGACTAGGTGGGCCAAGCGGTCCTTATCTGCCGTCAAATTCTATGTTTCTGTGTTTTGTTGGGTGTGATCACCTTGCAAAAGTTATACCTCCCACCTCGGAGACATCCTCCTTGAGTTAATGATTTTAACCAAATGGGTGGAGGATTTGAGGTGGGTTGGAGGCTATGGACCCACGGTGAGAGAGAGAGAGAGAGAGAGAGAGATTGCTTGGTCTCTTATACACCATTCTGGGTGGCTGTTAAACACACTATGCCAGCTTAAATGCTGCATATAAAATGCGCTAGTTTCTCCTTGAAGTAGTTTCAACCTCACAAGCCTGAGTGCTAATCCTAGTAACAAAGTTACATCTTTTATCAGCACTCATCGGTGATCTATTACTGTGTTGAAGTAGATTCTGCTTGTTCGCATCCTTGATGTGTACGTGTGCCCTTTGTCTACACTCTGCCGCATAACCCCTCTCCACAGACCTGTCACTTAAATCCTGAGGATTCATTTAGAAGGTCTGCTCAGAACTGCAGTGGATCTGCAGAAGCTGACTGATGGGCAATACTCTCAAGTGTCAGCAGCACAGATTTCTGCAGCTGACACATGCCTGAAATGGACAACAGAAGTGGTCATGCCTCTGTTTGAATGGCCACGCACAACTCCAGGAAGTTCTTGACCATACTTCCTATGACAAAAAGTAATACAGTTGGCTAAGCATTTGGACAGGCACTGTATAGAAACTGTTACACCCTCTTTCCCAGGGGTGAGAGAAACAAACAGCTGCGAGGACTTTCTGTAGTCCCTGTTACGGTGTGTGTTGTAACTCAAAAGGCTGCACACAGTCAAAGTATACAGCCATGCTTCCCCTGGATTGGCATGCTGTGGAAGTGAACAGGAATTGGTACACAAAGAGACCCTGTTCTTGTGGAAAAAGTAAATAAGGCTGCTCACACAGGAGAGCCTGCAGCTCTGAACCCTTCGAGCAGAAGTTAAAGCAACTAAAGGATAACGCTGTCCACAACAGGAAGCGTAGCCTGCAAGACATGGCTGGCTCAAAAGGAGGGCAGGGTAAGGGAGCGCTGTTGACAGCAGGAGCGATGGAGAAGGCAGAAAGCTGTGCTGCGACGATGAACTGCTCCCAGACGATAAGCCCGAGGTGCCCAACTCTGGAAGGCCAGGAGACTCCATAGGCCATAGTGGTAGGGCAGGTTCGACAACCCAGGGGACAATGACCCTTCTCCGGTCGCAGAAATGCCTGCAAAGAGCGCTGTCGTGAGGGGTTCAGAAGGAGCGCCATTGACAGCGGGATCGATGGAGAAGGCAGGAAGCCATGCTCCGACAACAAGCTGCCCCAGAGAGCAAGCCTGAGGTGCCTGACACGGGAAGGCCCATAGACTTTGAAAGCCGTAGTGGGGGGCGGGTTTCGACAATCTAGGGGCCGACGAACCTGCTTCAGCTGCAGAAATGCCGACGGAGAGTGCTGTCATGAGGGGCCCAGAAGGCACGCCGGTGACAGTAGGATCGACGGAGAAGGCAGAAAACCGTGCTTCAGTGACAAGCTGCCTCCAGAGGGCAAGCCTGAGGCACTCGATGCTGGAAGGCCCAGAAACTCCACAGGCCGTTATAGCAGGGTGGGGTTTGACGACCCAGGGGCCGACAAACTTTCTCCAGCTGCAGAAAAGCCATCAGAGAGAGCTGTTGTGAGGGGCCTGGTACAAGCAAAGGCCTAGACAGCAAACGGTGACAGAGCTGAAGCTGCCGACACTGTGCTCCCGAAGGAGGAAGAAGGAGTTAGCGGGGACCAAGAGTGCTTCCTGAGAGAGCGGTCCCTGTGACTGTTCTTGTCCTGTTGATGGTGTTTCCCCATGGTCCTGTCCCAGGCCTTGGTGGCCTGAGAGCCCGTTGAAGAAGCCGATGACTGGGGCGGGGTCCCTGAAGGTCCCTGTTCCTTACAGGCTGTCTGTTACTCCATAAGGAAGTTCTGCTGGGTTTACTTGAATCGTCAATGGATCGCATCAGGCAGGACTCACATACAGGAACGTAGAGACTAGATCCAAGGTGGCAGATGCAGAGGTTGTAGACATCTGTCGAGGGGAATTTCTCTGGAGGAAAAGTTCTTGATGAAAACAAAGGAAAGGAATCACTTTATATACAAGTGATCCCAAAGAAGACAAAAATAAAGGTAAGTAAAAGGTTTTGGTGGTCGACTGAACAACGAAGCTTTTGTGGAGTCTGTGCAAAATGGTCAACGGTAGAAAAAGAACTGAGGAGGGAGCAGGGCAGCCCATATTTATATAGAGTTGTGATGTCACTGCGCTATGTCGGCATGGGCGGCTCCTAGTAGATTGCTACAGGCAAAGTTTCTGTGGGATCCTAGCACCTGATGGCAAGGTTCCATAGGTGTGACCTGATGAAAGAGATATCCCCGAAGAAGATCACTCCAGCTCTCTAGCCAACGCCCACCACACCATCAGTATATCATCAACGTACCTACACCATGGTGAAATCTTGGACAGAAAAGGGTTGCTTTCATCATATATAAATCCTTCCACACTTCAAGGTATAGGTTAGGAAGACTGGGTGTGGCACTCGCACCCATGACTGTACTGCTAACCTGTAAAGAACTCTTCAAGGAAGCTGAAGGTGTTGAATTCTAGAACACATCTGGGAAGTTCTACTAACATTTCAGAGGATTTTAGGCTGTCAGGTGGCCTACAGTCCATTTAGATACGGAGGGCATGTAAACCCTCAGTATGGGGGATGTTTGTATACAGCGATTCCACCTCAAGAGTGACCAAAAGTTCATCTTCCCTGATGTGGACATCTCGCAAAATCCCTAGAACCTCTGTTGTATCCTTAATGGAAGACCTGAGTACTGTTATAAAAGGTTTAATGAACTGATTTACGTATACTGATTGAGGTTCAATAAACAAGTCAGTGCCCGATATGATGGGCCTGCCAGGGGAGGGGGACTCCAGACTTTTATGTATCTTGGGAAGTACATACTGTATATAGTCTGGTAGATGGGGAAAAAGGTTTTTTTTTTAAAACTTTCTATTTTTGTTCACATTTTTCACCTCGCCAGCTGCCGGGACCTCCTTCCACCTGTCCAAGCCCTCCGCCCACCATGTGATGTCCCAAATGATCCAGACCAACACCAGCCTTTGCTCAACAACCTTTCTGGGTACCCCAAGTGTAATCCACTGCTTATCCCCCATGAGTGGGACCCTCAGTCCCCCTCAAACTGTGAGGAACATACTTCACTCAACAGTTGGGGCCCATGTGGTGGAGTGAGCGAGATGTGAGAGGAATCGGAGAGACCCTGCCATGGCATGTGGGATGGGGCAGCTTCATCTGCTCGGAGCTGCTGGGGAGTTTATTCCCTTTTACTCCCCTCACCCCCGGGCATAATCCTGAGAGATGGCCTTGGCGAGATGCCTGTCAGGGCCATTGGAAGGGTGAGTGAGCTCTGCCCCACCTTTGGTGCTCCCCTGCCAGCTCCACTCTGAGCATGTGATGCCTCCGCGTCAACTGCCAGATGAATGGGTGTGTGCCAATGTAAGATCACCCCAAAGGGACCACTTGTTCCTTCCCACACGACAACCCCCCCCCCCGGGTCACCAGGGAGCGGTCGTACAATGGAAGGAGGTACATTCCCTCCCTGAGGTGGGAGGGATCCAGTGGACACTGGAACCCCGCCTCACCGGCTGGCACCAGGCATTCAGGGCTCGGGGTGCAAACCCGGGTCATTTGGGTGGCAAGCGGTAACTCTACCGCTGTGCTATGCAGCCAGCCGGAAAAAAGTTTATCAAAAAATCACTGGTAGTAATGTCAGTCCATCCCTGTGCATGAGCCCCTATGACACATAGAGTATAATGGATGGGCAACAGTGAACAACAATGTGGTGTTCACTTCAAGAGGTTGTCATGACAACCAAGTAAACCTCCAGAGTGAAGCTCGAGAGATTTAACATCGTCATGAAACCTCGAGAAGTGAACTCACTGTTATTGTTTACTGTTGCCCATCCATTGTCTTTTATAGTGTATGGGTAACAGTTACACGACAAAGGAGCAGTTCTTAAGAAAATGTGTTTGCCAGCAGTGTGCGGTTACAAACTTTCCCCCGCTCCCAGTGCTCAAACACCACTCTGTCCTTCCGCTAAAACAGACTCAAAATATATTTTAAATATAGTAATCTGAATGAGCCTAATGTATGGTGATCATTCTTGTAGATGACGAAATCAAGAGTCTCTTATAGTAGCTCTTTTTCATGGCTTTCCCTGTAAAGGCGCTACACGCCATGTTCTGCAGTGTTTAAACAGCGGCACTGCATTTTGGGAAGCAACAGCATGTGCCATTGTTTCATGTTGTTGTACCATCGTAGTAACTTACTCAATAGGGTACAGCAACCTCTTTTACATCACAACGATGGTAGAACACCACCAAGAATCCATTGAATTCAGTTAACAATAGCCCTATCCCATACTATATATAGAATAGTGGTTGGGTGAACATCCACAACAAGGCTGTGTTTCCATCAAGGGAGGTGCTGACATCATAGAGTATTGTTGATGTCATCAACTGCCCGAAATGGAAACACAGCCTTAGTTGTGGATGTTAACCCATCCACTGTTTTATATAGTATATGTTTTTTTTTTTTTTTTTTTCTGTTTTTGTTTTGTCGTACGTTATTTATGTAGTTACTTGCTGTAGGTTCTGCTCCTGCTCCTGCTGGTGCCACTCCTGCTCGGTCTGGCTTCTCATTCTCGCCCCTCCGCATCATTTATTTTTAAAATTAGAAAGAAGAAAAAGAAACAGATTTTTCTGAAAGGGAACCTTGTCCTCTCCGTGTCCGACTTCAAAGTGGACATATACACTCATGGAATACAAATCGATGCCGCCATGTTTGTTTTGATTTTCTACATAGAGCCTTGTCTGAGCCAATCAGGTGGCAGGTCAGGGCTAAAAAGTTGTACTATCAATCTGATGTCAGAACGATAGTACAATTTATTTATTTATACAACTTTTTTGACCTTTGAACTGTCCTACAAGATTTCAGCCGTTGCCGAAATCCTTGCACAATCAACGGCACCCATATACTATATACCTATATTGATTTTTTTAAAATTCATAGTGGGATCCGTTTGTAAGAGACTGGTAAAGTTTCCTGCTCTATAACCTCAGCATTGTAATTGGAGGTGTCCATGATGACAGCGCTGCCCCCTTTATCCATGGGTTTGAGGACTAATGTGGATTTTTCACTGAAGATTTTTAATGCTGTAATTTCTTCGGTGCTCATATTAACAAATGATGGACAGTGCTTGGACGAATGTCTGTAAGTCACAGGCAAGCAGGAAGATGTCCACAGTGTCCCTACGACTCAATCTCCTATCTTGGCACTTGACTGAGTTATAATTTGTCTAATTTGGCACTTGACTAAGTTATAATTTGTCCAATTTGCATAATTACTCGTGACTTTATGTACTTTACCACTGTTGGAACTGGATGTAACTAAGTGCCTTACTGTTGAGTCACCTTGACTAATGTTCTTTCCATGTTGACATTCTGCCATGTTGTTTCTGTATTATCCTGTACTACTCTGTAATCACTATGTTGTACTCTCCCAGGTCGTTCCTGAAAATAGGCATATCACTTGTCTAGTGTACTTACCCGGTAAACAAAAGCTAAATAAATAAATGTAATTCTTTTTTCCTTTTCTCTATTACAGATTTTAATTCAGTTATGAATTTTAGAATGGGTACATAGGTTGCATGTGAGCTAAGTGAGACCATTCCCATATCAGCTCCCCAAGAATATTAACCACCATATTCAAGTATATTATTCCTTCAGCAGTATGTATCCAGTTTTGCTTTGAACTCATGCACTCAACTACTGCCTTCAGTCTCAGGTGGGAGAGAATTCCAGATGGTCACCACCCACTGATTGAACCAAGTGTCCCTCTTTTTACTATGGTACATTTCACCCCTAAGTTGTAAAATATGAGACCAGGTGGCATAATATATAGTAAATCTTTAAGCCTCAAAGCCCAAACAATCCCATAAATCCTGGTTTACAAATGCCTCGTACTCCAGACGCAGATGGTTATCTACCCTTATGCATTAGCATCTGCTCTTGATTGTGTTTAGGCAAGCCGAGATTGGAATATACTGTAGAATGTTGAATTTTGCGTGTCCTGTCTGTCCCCTTTAGTTGCACTGAATTCAGGCATTGGTTGCCTCTTGACAAAGCGCACCTTCATGAAACAGAACTTACTTTTTTTTTATAGCCTCCAGACAGACTGCTGCTCCACACATCACCCCAGTAATGCCAGGTGGAAAATCTTCTGATAAGCAAACAGAAAAGGAAAAATACTTACGATATAAAAAGTGATAGCTGACTACATCTGAAAGTTACTATTAATTCCAGGCAATACACTAGCTCTTTAGATTTTGTACTGTCAAATTACTTACATCTTGTATCGTTCTCACTCAGAATTTTGTATACTTCTGTCAGCTTCCCCCTCCAAAGTAACCAGACCTAATCTCTCTCGTTTTCTTTGTGCATCTCTGACCTTCGAGTCCGTAAATCATTTTGTTTGCTCTCTTCTTTACTTTAACAAGTTCCTAAATTTCTAAATCATACTGCAGAGACTAGGCGTGAGTACCATATTTTCCAGGCAACCTTGTCAGTCACTTGTGCAGTGCAATTCTAGTTTACTGAAAAAGCCTATAACGTCCTTTGGAAAATTTTGAAAAACCATTGTGATATATATCGGCTTATTTTTCATTGGGAGACTGAGAGGGCTATATTTTCTGGAACACCTCTTTTTTAGTTACAACTATAAACATTAACATAAAAATAGGATCACCATCCCCTAGACTTCATCTACACTAGTTGCTTGTCTGCTACCCCTGGTATTGCAGTCCTTTGCTTGTGACGTGCACAGCACGTACTGATGTCGCAAGGCAAGGATTGCAATGTCTGGTAAAGATACCAGTCTGCGCAGATGATGTCTTGAGACTGTGGTCCTGTTTTCATTTTAATGTGAATATAAAAATAATCTTAAAATATACCTCATTGCTGTTCCAGTATCATTGGTGCCTGAGTTGCAGTTTCTCAGCGCCATAGCATTCTAACGTGGTGTCGTTTCAGTCATAACTTCTTCCTCCTGCTTAAGTGGCAACTTCAGCCTGTTAATATAATGAACATTATGTCACAATCAATGTATATCTCACTACTTTTCTTTACAAAATCACTTTTCTAAAGAGCCAAGAGTAGAAATAGTTTTAGACTTGAGACTAAAATGACATTATCGGAAGTTAGTGGCCGGAGATGTCGTAGGGAGTTATATTGAGAAATGCACGTTTGGTGGGAAGGGGCTGTGGTGCTGGAGCCAGATGTCAGCAGTTTTTATCGACTCCCGTAGCCGCAGCAGAAAAAACAATAGAAAATGAATTTAGACTCACAACAGCTGGGTAAAAGTTGTATTATTGAAAAGAGCAGACCTGATTTACTGTAATGGGAAATTCACGGAAAGATAAAACTTCAGCAGAGTTGGAGAAAGGTAAAAATATACCGACAGATCAGCCCTCTCAGTCAGGAGTGGAGACTTCCACCATGCCTGAGCACAACTTGGAAGAAACATTACAATTCCTAGGGCTTAAAAAGTGAATGAGTTCAATGCAGGAATGGCAGTGGTACAGACAGTGGTGAATGTGTTAAAGAGAGACACGGGAACTGCAAAAGCAGTCAGTTGCCAGCACGAGTGCGATGGCCATGCTGGCCACAGAGAATCAACACCTGTGCACCTGTCTTGAGATGTTAGAAAATAAAGCAAGGAATGCCAATATTGGGGTAATCTGTCCCCCTGAAGGTATTGAGAGGGACTATCTAGTAATGATTATCTGGGACTGGTTATCAGAGTAGCTGTTGCTGGAGGGAGAGTCTGGTGACTGGAACATACAAAACAGCTACCGGGTCACACCACAAGGCAGTCAACAGAACACCAGAGAGCCTAGAACAGTCCTGATGGCCACTGGCAGCAGTGGAGTGCAGGACAGAATATTGCTGTTGGCGTGAAGAGCAGGCCTAAATTCACAGGATGGGCAGCAAATTCATCTGTTCCCAGACTCCAGTCATGCGATGTGTCAGTGTAGGAAAAAGTTTGATGGGGTCCGCAGACAGCTTAGGGATTCACCAGTACCCCCACTTTATGATATTCCCTGTATTGTATATGAAGGCAGTGTTTGGGCCTACTTGGACCCAGTGGAGGCGGGCAAATGGATTGACCAAACGCTGGCTGAATGGCCATGGTAGAGGGAAGTAAGTGGCATGGCTTTGGACAAAGAGGAGATAGGAGTAGGACATTTCTGTTAGGGGACTTTCATCTATATGCCAAGCTATGTGTTTAAAAGTTCCTTCTTGCAATCTGAGACATGAGATCAGGTCATTTCATTTTTCTCGGGGACATTATCTTGGACTTATTGCAAAATAATTTAATTTACCTGTGTAATAAATGTGTCGACTGTTGAACAAATAGCGACTACCAAGCCTGCCTCATTGTTATAATTAATGTGGAATCCTATAACCACGTTTGCTGAAGCAGTAATAAACTCGTTCTAGCTATCTCGGTACTTTAGTGAATTAATGATGTTATAGCCAAGCTGTTTGAGATACGGAGTCATTTTTTTTCTCTTTACTCATTAGCTTTTACCTGTGGTTGTGAAGGAGCCTTGTTCACTATTGCATAATACAACTATTGTAAATTTTACACTGCTAGCCTACATTTCTTCCCTTAGGAATGGGCTTTAAGAGTATTGCCTGACACTGTTAAGTTCACATTGTGAACAAGAATTCTTTGGACTACAAGTTTAGCTTGCCAATCCTGATAGTCACGCTGCTCATGGGTCCGGTTATCAGCGACATTTACAAACCTTTACAGATGTTGTATATCATTTTCTCCCCATATGATGCATCACAGTATAACAGATGGATGTTTAACCTTTGACAAAGGAGATATGTGATCTCCAGACACATATGTATGGTCTGTGTATTGTATGGAGAATGATCAGTTGTTTTGCCATTGAAAATATAATAAAAATGAAGTTTAGAAAAAAATATATATATACTTTAACACACTCACGCGGTGACAACACTTTAAAATGAAAAAGTGTTTTTTTTTTTGTTTTTTTTTTTGCTGGTACATGTTATCTGTATTTATTTATTCGAAATTTGCATCAAATAGGGATGGCAGGATGGTCACATTAGATGCAGTGTCTCATTTTTGCAGGGTCCCTTGTCTCTTGATAACAGAATTTTTATCATGGAAAAAGGCTTCTATTTTGTGTGTAAATAGTGGCCAAGGTAGAGTAATATGTTACCTGCTATGTAGACAGGTATGATAACAATAGGACAGAGCCAGAATATACACAACCAGTTTGGACCAGTTCTGGGGTAGAGAAGGTCCTCACAGTTCAAAAGAAGTGTCCAGGGTGTGATGTGAGAGAGGCAGGGCTAATGATGCCAGTGAGTGGGCTGACCTACCATGGATATTCTGACCGTATTTCTCTGATGAAAGTCAGTTGTGTTGGGACATTGGACTTGTAACATCACATGTCCGAGTCTGCCATGACTCACAAGATCCCAGCTGGGGGTAAGCTTCTGCTGCTTAGAAATTTAGTTCACTTTTAGTGAGGTTTTGTGTGTGATCTCTGTCTTTCCAATGTTATATTTTTCCTCTCTGTAGAATACTGTATTCCGTATTGTCTTTACTGTGTAGAATACTGTACCATATGTAAATATCATGGGAGTATTAAATGTTATTTTTGTGTACTTTATGTTTTCTGTGACTGAGTACTTTAATGTATAGATAACCTGGGGTAACTGGCAAGTTTCTGAAGAGACGGGCTTCTAAGCTGTCTAAAGCAAAAGTGTTCTAAGCGGTGACAAAATGGGTGGGTCATTTACCCTGTTGAGAAAGGTCACTATACTCTGTGAGCAGCGGCACTGGTAGGATTTGGACCTAAAGATATCCTGGGTGGGAGTCCAGCTGATTTGTGGTATCATATTAAGGTGACCATTCAGGTGTCCGAAGGGTTGTGAAAACTGGTAACAGTGCAGACCGAGTTCTGGGAGAGAGCCAATCTGTGACAGCAATTCATAGTACAATCAATGAAAACAGCTGAGCCAAGCAGCTGGTGCAGAAAGGACCAAGCTTTATTGGAGGGAACTGGCACATAAGAACGGGGCTCTGGAAGAGACTAAGACAGGAACATAAATAATAAGGCGTACCAAATCCAACCCCCTCTATCAGGCCCAACAACTTCTTCCCACTAGCATACCAGTAGCACCAAAGTCTCTTGGAGTTCCTGTAAAGTCTTAGTGTGCACACACACACTAGTGAGGTGCAGTTGCTGGCCAGATTAAATAAACTGTGTGGTGCTGAAGAGGATGTGTGCAAACAACTACGGTCAGAATAAACAAGTCCTAATGCTGGCCTGTCGATGGAGCGGTAGCACCACCCTTCGCGATGCCTGCTACACAAGTTCAGGAACAAGCCTGGATTGTTGGAGGACTGACCAGGGGAGGAAGTGGAGAGAGGTAGTCGAATCCCGCTATAACATCATTCTCTGGGTGACCACAGGGTAGTATAGCTGAGCAGTTCTATGGGTGGAGGATGCTGACAATGTCAACATGCATGCATATTGTGTATGAGCCCATCTGACGTCCCAGTTAGGTGCCCTCGTGGAAGGGAAAAACAAAGGAGCTTAATGCAACATAACAAAAACAGGCAGACCTGTAGGCCTGGCACTCGCCAACTCAGGCAAGACTCCCACAACTATGGCTGGCTACTGAAGTTCACAGAGGGGATTGGGGAACCTCGACGATGGTCCCACTGTGGGGAGGCAGTCCACGGTGGTCTGACTGAGAGCAGACAGTTAAGTCCTGGGAGACTGCGGGGTGACAGGGCTGAGGCATGGGATTGGATAGTCCTAAATGATGAAGGGTTCTTCAATGTCAGGCAGAGTTTGGCGCAAAAACAGAACTCTGTTTAGTCCACAGTGGCCATTTTGAATAAGGTTGAGCACACAATGTTTCGACTTGCATATTCACTGCAGGAGGGAAAGTGAACAAGCCCCATGTTGCTCAAGATACCAGTGACCCTCGCTTGGGACAGAGCAGAGGAGCTTGAGCATCCCAGAGGATGCTCATCTATGGGGTGGGGGTGGGGGCAGAATAATCCCTGTTACGATAGCACCATTTTGGGATCCTGCAGGTGGAGCTGGTCAGCTCGGGATGGCAGTGGGAGGGAGAGATGTTCAGGTCAGCACCATGAACTCTCATTGCATGCAGGTGGCAGCTGGTGTGTGCTGACTTCTCTGGGGCAGGGGAGATGACTGAAAAAACTTTCAGCCTTGTAGGATGAAGCTTCAGCACACCCAAGCCTCATGCTGCCTGTCTACCCAGCATGGAGGGGTTCCTACCATCAAAGTCGAAGTGTCTGTAGGGCAAAGAAATCACACCAGAGGCCCTACATTGGAGGGTGAGCTTCAGGGCAGGTTAAAGGACCCACTGGGGTGCAGGGTCAGGCGACGAAGCTGGGAAGTGGCCAGAGACAGAAGTGGAGAAGTAGGGGGTATAATGAGTAAGTTAAAAACAAAACAAGAACCAGTCCCCAACAAGTAATAAATCTAGGCTGTAGCAGTAGAATAAACTTAAGGTGCTCTTCCTTTGGTTTCGTAAGTGTACTGCAGCTTTGTCCTTGCCCAGGGCTTCCCAGACTTAACTAGCTATCTGTATCTATCTAAGGTGTTGCAGGGCAGGGTCCCAATTCAGCACTCACTGTCTTGCAGCCTTGACTAACAGTAGTGGAACCGCCAGCAGTGGGGATTGAGTGGAATGCCATCTGAACTTGTTTTGCAGCTGGACTGGAACTGGTGTTGCAGATCTAATGCTCTCATCTGGGGGAGAAAGGCACGGTCCATGTCATTGTCTGCAGTCCTCGGATGTCATCTTTGTTTTTATAGTTAATCTGTTGCTCCTCCTCCTCTTCGACCAGTGCAGGCTGTCCCTCCTGCCAACCCCCAACCCCATCACCCGGCATCCGAGGGACTTGCTGTCGATTCCGGTGCTTCCCCACAGCTTACACTCCATGGTTGGGGTCGGTGGCTTTCACCTGTCGTCAGATGGATGCAGTTCTGGGCGAGGGCCCTGTAGCCTGGAGCGGAGCCTGCAAGGGGTCAGTATCATCCTGTACTGCGCCTGGAGATTTTTCCTCCAGTTTTTCTCCCTAGAGAAACGAATGTGCAGTGCCTTCCAGATGTACCTACGCACACTTCCACATGTAGGACAGTGCTGGCTGCCATTCCTCCAGTTTTCCAGATTGTGGTCCCTTGCAGCATGCACCCCTAGAGGCCAGACATGTGCCACGATCCCCATCCCTTCCTCCCCAGAAGAAGAGAGCAGTCTGCTGGATGCTCGATCCTCCTCTCCCCTGCCAAGCTCCAGCGACCTGAATCTGCTCTCGACCCCAGGTTGCCGGGGTGGTGGCAGGTGGGGCACAGTTCCTCAGCCATCCTTATTGTCACTCTTTAAAAAGAGACTGCTCCTCCTTTTGTTTCTCGGTTGGTTTTGTTCTCTTCAGGGATGATTCTCTGCAGCAAAAATGACAGAAACCTCCCAGGCAGGGCTCTCTCAACTGGATGGAAAAACGATAGTTTCAAGGTAGGATTCCAGGGTAGATCAGAATGGCTTGTGTTTATTTGCCCTTACCCTTCTGTGGTTCTGTCAGAATCACAAGGCAGGGCCAGCCCTGTGGTATGGAGGGCTGAGGCGGAGAGTGCTTTACCTGCTGCCACTCTAGCAATCTGGATTCAAGAATGGACCTGGGTTGCTAGGGGTTAGCCGGGGGGGATGGATTTAGTGCTGTGGAAACAGCTGTCCTTTTCCAGATGGGGTGATATGTTGTCTCGGCCTTTGGCTGTCACCAGGTGGAGGCCTGGTGGTAGTGCACATCAGAGGGACATTGGAAGAATTAGCTGCAATTCCATAGTGCATGCATGCTTCCACATGCATATACCTGTGTGCTGCCACAGCTGGGGCAACAGGGAAGAAAACAGAAAAGGGAGGCCCGTGTGGGCTTCATGAAGCCGTGCTCATTCTCCCTGTCCTGTGCTGCCACCGGAGTATAGATGTCTGGTAAGTACCGAGGGAGTCAAGGGGATGTGTGGGGACAGGGCTGGTAGCCTGACACATGGACTCCCACACAGTAAAACAGCTTTATGGAACTCAAAAAAGAAAGAATCCCAAGGAAGTGACCCTCTGGTGCAGAAATCTCGGGTGGTCACCTCCAGTTTATGGCACAAAAACTCATACTGGCAGGGAAGTCCCCCCCCATCTCAATGCTGTGGCTGATATGAGTTTCCTCAGGGACTCCACACCAGTTCGCACTCGCAGCTTCAGTGTCTGCTTGACTGCTGAGAAGACCTAATGTCAATATTGTCGGCTGACTGATTTTCCAGTTCAAGGTCTGATCCTCGCTGCCTACACTTTTTGAAGCCTCTTTCAGGGTTGCACTTTGCCCTCAAAGCCCCTAATTAACTGGCCCAGCATCTGAGGTTTGGTTTCCCCCTAAACCACACAGTGCAGGCTTCATGAGCTCTTTTCCTTCAAGGCTGCAGGCCGAGGGGACAAGAGTTCCGATAGTGAGGTCCATGCCCTTGAGCTTATTTATTTAACCAGCCCCTCGGCAAGTTGCTCACCCTCTGTGATCATTGTGCCCAGCAGCCCCAGTCAACAGCACAAACGTGGCCTCCTCAGCTGCCCAGCCCCGTCTGCAAATCTCCACATGGCCAGACGAGGTATTTGCTGGTTTGCGTGGACTGGAGGCCCGGTGCTCCCAGGAAGGAAGCAAGTTGTAAGCCCCTTGAGAGCAACATATAAGTACTGCACGTCTTGTGATTACAGAGCTTGATGATGGGCCAAGAGATACGTGGACAGAAGTGCTGAGATGTTTTGTGGTATTATGCTGCCCTCTTGTGGTTGCTGAGTTAAATCAGGTTTGCCATTGGCTGTCCTAAATTCTGACACTGAAATACTACAAATTCAGCTTTTATTATTAGCCCAGGCTACTGGCTGTATAAAATGCAAACAGTTAATAATTTTATTTGAACATCATCTTCTATTACATCCTCCTGTGTGACTACAGATTGTAGCGCAGCTGGTAGAATTCAGTGGTAGGGTAGGTCACATACAACATATACAGATAAGCTCTCCAGGATGAAGTGCAGTGTCACAGGTTTACTGCATGACAAAACAGATCAACTCCCAATTTTTTTTTTTATAAATATTTTATTAGCTTCATACTACAAAAATACACTACAACAATCATTATATTATTGGATACAGACATTCATAAAAACAAGAAACATTAACCAGGTACTAATAGATTACACACACCATAACTTAGACTAATAGGACAGAAATTTAAGGACTGAGATCAAGTAACAAAGTCCATAGCATGCAGTAAAATGATAGTATACAACCCTGTAAAGCAAATGAAGAAAACCTACCAGATGTCACAGTACCAGTTCTAAAAAGGGGGCCCATGTGTTTAAAAACTCTGATTGATTGAGCAGGAGGTGACAAATTCTCTCATTTTCTGCTAAGACTGACATATAATTGTGTCAACTCCCATTGAAACTGCATTGTTTACTGCAGTAATGCAAGGCTGCACTTCATCCTGAAGGTCTTCACTGTATTGTGTGTCAGGCATGCTGGCATCAATGCCATTGTGTCTTAATACTCCGGGATGAAGTAAAAAAAAAAAACTGAAAAAATACATTGGTTCTTTTTGCTTATGTCCCAGCCACTTCTCCAGCATACACAGTTGGAGCATTCTCATAGATCTTTGGGGTATCTCGGTCATCGGTTTACACTGCAGGAACCTTCGCTGTTAGTGAAGGGGAATCCACACAAAGATTTTCAGCAGTACAACTGGGGCTGCCCGTGCCATCGGCTTCAGCCAACGTCATCGACCTTATATAGGTGTGGGCGGCCCCACTCCCTCCTCAGTTCTTTTCCGCTGTCGACTTGCTTGAATGAGTCTTCGTGAAAGCTTCATCACAGTGTTTGCTCCTTTTTTGGCCTATGGCTTTTTCTCAACTCCTTGTCTAAATCTTTTTTTTAAGAGATTTTTTTTGTTTATGTTGAGAGTTCATCCCTCCTCTTCTCTTTCCTGTTGCTGCCACTGCAGAAAGAAGATTGCCTCTACAGATGAACACTCTGTTTGTGTCTGCTGTCTTGGGCCTGACCACGATGTGTCTGACTGTGAGCTCTGTCAGAAGTCTAACCAAACAACCCTCAGGTGACGCAAGAAGGCTCTCAAAAAATTCCTGATGGAACAGCATTTAGCCACCTCTGGGCAGGGGTCCTCTGGGGCCCCAGCCTCTCAGTTGCCAACCAGATATTTGAGCTCCCAGGCCTCTAAGTCCTGAGACAAATTCTCGAGAAGAGTCACAAGAAAGACCAAGATTGTGACCGTCCCCCCAGCGTTGTTCTCATTCCTTGCCAGCATTTCCTTCTTCAGGGGGATCTGATGAAGAAGCCAGCTGTCCAGGTCTCTGTGCTTACTAGACCCATACCAACAGCTCCTCCACCTGACACACAGGGTGCCCAGCCGTTGACCTCCATCCACCCGTTGATGCCTGCCCCATCTCCCTACAAGGTTACAGGCTTGTCGGGTTCAGAGGACACAGCCAGAGGGTTATCAGCTTCTGTGCCATTGTACTCCCCATTTGACATCCACTTTGGAGCTGCACAAAGTACTGACTAAATTCACTGATGTACTAGTTCAGCAGCTGGGTGCCTTGAATTGCCTTGAATAGGCTCCCGACTTCAATGGCAGCTTCATCATCTACACCTGTTCTTTGACCCTAAGAGACCTTCTGTGGGTTGATGCTGGCGAATCCAATGCCCGACCCAGAGGTTGAGGAGGTCAACATCGAAGAGGAGTTTTACCCTGCTCTCATTCTCCCTGAAGATGTGGAGGATGGAGAGGAATAGATCCTGATCTCAGACAAGTCCACAGTCTCCTCGGTCAGAGAGGACTCTGTGAAACATATTCCAGGGTCCCCTCCAGAGGATGCCTCATTCTTCAATATGATGGCGCAGTTGTCCTCCACCATGGGCTTCCAGACTGAGGAAGAATATGTCACCAGGAAAGACCTGGTGGATTTCCTGGAGATCCCTGAATCTGCCTCTAAGATCATTCCTCCAGTGCTTCCAGCATTGAAGAATGTAACCAGGGCAGCCTGGCACAGGCCAGACATGATGCCAGCCATGCCATGCAGGACAGACAAGCATTATAATGCCCCTCCGGGTCTCTTATTTTGCTGCCCAGGCAGACACGGATTCAGTTGTCATCAAGGCAGCTCATGACAGATCTAAGGTCCTTCCCCCCAGATGTAGAGTTTCACAGGATTGACCTCTGGGGAAAAGGGTTTATGCCTCCTCCACCTTGGGTCTGAGGATTGCAAATTATCCATGGTATGTGGTTAAATGCCAGCTGGAGAAAGGGCAAAACTGTGGCTCAGGCCCTCCCTGATGGATCTCAGAAGCAGGAATTACTTCAGTGTTTGGAGACGGCTGAGAATGTTAGCAAACACCTCCTCAGAGCACTGTACAACATGGCCGATACAGTTGCCAGAGCAGCTGCCACTGGCATATGCCTTCATAGGCACTCTTGGCTTAGAGTTTCAGGTTTTGCAGCCAATGTGCAGAATAAGGTGCTAAATGCCCCTTTCAGTGGCACCAGGTTATTCAGTCCAGATGTTCAGGACCTCATAAATGATCTGCAGGCCTTGGGCACGGTCATTAAATCAGTCCATTCCCTCTACCACACCCAGCCAAGGTGCAAAGGGTGGCCTGCTCTTTGTAAACAAACCAGTAGGTCCGGATCAGCTCCCCATACCCAGGGAAAACGTAGAGACCAGGCTCCCTTGCCCACCCCTCCAATGCTGGAGTGGCGGCCAAGTGACCCAGACATGATGGGTCAGCCTCTGCGGCTGGCTCCGCCTCAGCTTGACTCCTTGTCAGACCCCACTTCTCTGGATCAGACCCAGGAGGCAGTGGTTGGAGGTCAGTTTTCCCTCCATCTGAAACAGTGGAGAACCATAAGTTCAGATGCATGAATTCTGCAGATCATAGAAAAAGGTCACACCCTGGAGCTTATGCAGCAGAATCCAGACACCCTTCCCCCATCCTCCGACCCCCCAGATCACTTGTCTATTTACCGGGAGGAAGTACAGTCTCTTCTGCGCAAGCAGGCCATCGCGCCAGTGCCCAGGTGCCAGAGAAACCAGGGGTTTTATTCCAGATTTTTCCTGGTCCCTATAAAGACCGAAGAGCTGAGGCCCCTCTTGGATATAAAGGAACTCAATCTGTCCAGTACAAAAAGTTCAAGATGGTAACTTTGCCAGGCCTAATGCCCCTCCTCAAGACTGGGGACTGACTCTGTTCACTGGACATGCAGGATGCTTACCTGCACATGTCAGTCTTCCCTCCTCACAGGATGTTTCTTTGTTTTGCCTTTCAGGGCAAGCATTATCAGTTCAAAGTGCTGCCATTTGGCTTGTCCTCTGTGCCACGAGGTTTTACCAAATGCTTAGCAGCAGTTGCAGCAGCTCTCAGATTTTCTATATGTCTTCCCTTACCTGGATGATTGGCCTCTCAAGGCCCCGTCCAGGGAACAGCCTTTGCTGACTATGGAGCACACTCTCCAGCTCTTCCACTCCCTTGGCATTACTGTCAACCTGCCCAAGTCGGTTCTAGTACCGTCCCAAAGGCTGAAGTATATAGGGGCGGTGCTGGATTCCACACAAGGGAAGGCCTTCCTGCCCCAAAACACGGCGGAGTGCCTCATCTCCCAAGCTCAACAGGTCACTCAGAGTCTGCACATCCTCACCAGTGTGTACCTCAGATTGTTGGCCCTAATGGCAGCGTCCATTCCCACCATTCCACTGGGCCTGGCTTCACATGTGTACCCTTCAGTAGACCCTCTGGCTATAATGGGACCAGCACACGGATGAGTTGGACCAACCAGTCCTGGTCTCTTCCCAAGTACACAAGGTACTGTAGTGGTGGATGGATCCCTTAAATCTACTTCCAGGTCTTCCCTTTCAGATTTCTTCCCCGCATCAGAACGTAACCATAGATGCTTCGGACCTGGGCTGGGGGAGCACACCTGGGTCCCTTCCAAACCCAGATCTCCTGGTCCCAGAGGGAGTCCACCCTGCATATCAGTGTCTTGGAGATGAGCGCAGTGCTGTATGCCATGCAGACCTTTCAGGAGCATGTTGTTCTGGGCCAGCTGCTGGTGCATTCGGACAAATACTGCATCAACAAGCAGGGTGGGACTCGCCCTTACCCACTTTGTTGGGAGGCCATGTGAGTGTGGTACTGGGCATTGGAGCACAGTCTGACACTATCTGCAGTCCACATGCCAGGCATCTTAAACACATGGGTGGACAGTCTCAGCAGGACTCAGTCCAGCATGCACGAATGAGAACTTCTCTCATCCGTGGCAGAAAACTTGTTTGACAGATGGGGTCATCTAGAGTTGGACCTCTTTGTGTCCCCACCAGTGCAAAACTGACCAATTTCTGCTCACTAGATCCAGGGCCTGGAGTTTTCTGGCTATACGCATTATCCCTCTCTTGGAGTGGAAGGTTTTTGTATGCATTCCGTCTGTTTCCTGTGATTCACAAGGTGCTAATCAAGTTGTGGATAGAGGGGGCCAGCATGATTCTGGTGGCTCCATTCTGCCCTCACCAGATATGGTTCCCTCTACTTCAGCAGCTGGCAGAGGAACCTCCGGTTCCTCTTCCTCTTTGCAGGAGTCTGCTGACTCAGGATCAGGGGACCTTGGTCCATCCCAACATCAGGTCCCTTCATCTGCATGCCTGGCTCCTGAGAACATAGCCGTTGCCAGATTCGGGGTCTCTAACAGGGTGACAGATGTCATGGTGGCCACCCAGAAGCCTTCCACAGATGCCATGAAGTGGAAACAGTTTGCCATTGGGTTGCTGAAGACTCCCTGGACCCTTTCACCTGCTTGGTGAATCATATCCTGGACTACCTGATCTTTGTCCAACTCAGGCCTCCAGTATTCCTCACTAAAGGTCCACCTTTTGGCTATTTCTGCTGTTCATGAGCCCATGGATGACCGCACAATTGCGCAGCTGGATGTCTGCCATACTTTTCTTTGCAGTATCCTGCACCTGAAACCCCCAATCCGTTCTTCTGTCCCGACTTGGGACTCAAATTTTATTTTGGAGAAGTTGACCCTGTCTCCTTTTGAGCCAGTCGCAACTTTCAATCTGTGTTTTCTCTCTTGGGAAGCGTTATTTTTAGTTGCCATTACTTCTGCTCAAAGAATTTCAGAGCTTCAGGCCCTCTGGTGAGAGAAGCCTTATTTGATTTTTCACAAAGACAGGGTATCTTTGCACACAAATCCTAAGTTTATATCAAAGGTGGTTTCTGAGTTTACACTAAATCAGTCTGTCCACCTTCCAGAGCATGCCAATCCAGGGGAAACGCTGCTTCATAGGTTAGATGTGCGCAGAACTTTGAAGTACTACCTGCTTCGGACTAAAGAGTCCAGAAAGTCGAGCAGTTTGTTTCCTTTACCCCAAGTAGAGAGGGCGCTTCAGTTTCTAAGCACTGTTTATCCAAATGGTTGGCTAATTGCATCATGTTCTGCTACAACAAGTACGGCAAAGAATTGCTTGGTGCTGTCAAAGCTCAGTCCACCAGAGGTATGTCTACCTTTGTGATGTGTTTCAAAGGTGTCTCAGCCACTGACATTTGTGTGGCTGCCACCTGGAGTACAGTCCATACTTTCACCGAGCGTTACAGTCTGGACATTGCCTTAAGAGCCTGTGCAGGATTTGGCAGGGCTGTGTTACAAGGACTCCTGTCTTAAAGTTTATGGAGACCCAGACCCCCAGATTATATGTTTCCTTTTGTCATTGCTTGGTACTTGTTCCTACGGTGTAACCTGATGACTGAGACACCCCTGAAGAAGATAGAACAGTTACATAAAAACTTACCATAACAGATCTCCGAGGGGATCTCAGTCATCAGGTCTATTTTCCCTCCCACCATCCCCCTTATTGGGGCTCCTGTCTAGGAACTGGCTATCTGGTGTATCCGGTCTTTTTGCCTAAATCTGGGTACCTCTTTCTCGCCTCGGTTCCTCGTGGCTAAAGCCTTGCTCTCTTCCTCTCCGGGGGGGGGGGGACTGAAGAGAGTGGAGCCGCCTACACCTATATAGGGTTGGTGACATTGGCTGACATCAACGGTGTTGGTGGCCCCAGTTATACTGCTGAAAACCTTCTGTGTGGATTCCCCTTCACTGATGGCAAAGGTTCCTATGGTGTAAGCTGATGACTGAGATCCCCTTGAAGATCTATTGTTACAGTAAGTTCTTACATAACTGTTCTTTCCTCCTACCCCTCTCACATGGTCTTGACTCATCCGTAGTACATGCATTTATAGAACTGAAGGCTGGCCCCTGACGAGGTCCTCATGTTGGGAACTTGAGACCTTGCCTGGATAGAGACACACTGTGGGGGCTCATAGATGTATTAAGGGGTGTCTTTCAGGAAGGGGATAATAGTGACCCCTTCAGAAATGCTGCCAGGGCATGTGAAATAGGTGCCCTGGGTCATAGGTGGGCGGGGTATAAAAAAATGCCCCTCCCCGGGCTACCAAACTGAAAAGCCCCCCACCTGTCTTCCAGTTCATGTTGTTTTAGCTCTGCTGTAAGCTTGCAACTGTGCAGCTGTTTTCTCATGTGCTTATTCCCTTATTTAATGAAACAACATCTAACACTCCCTCCCCCACTGGTCTGCTTCCCTTATCTTTTAAGGCTACTGGCCTATCTTTCCTTCAGTTTGCATCCTTCCTCCAGTGTTCTTCATATATGTAAATTGATGCACAGTCAGGGTTGAAGTTTAGTAGGAGTCTATTGGACTGGCCCAAAGACGAAGCCCTCAATACTGAAAGGGCTCAAAAGGCCCTAATGCCCAGCCCTTCGGACTCTAAGGCTTGTCCCAGAACCCTAGTAATTAGATCATTGTACTACTATGTAAAAACAAAGGTCCAGATGAAAGCTCGGGCCAAAAACAATAATAACTTTAGGTTTGTGCGCTTATTCTTCAACCATAATTTCACTCCACTGACGCTGCTAAAACATTAAACTCTGCTATTCATTAGGAGAGACTTGCCAAGCATATACATTAAAATGCAACTTTTTTTATCAGCCCAATTTAAAAATTGAATGGAGAATGGCACATTCTTTTTCTGTACCCTAGCTGAAACTAAACCTCTACTGAAGAAGCTGGGGGTTGCCCCAGACTTTAATTGCAGTGCCAGACCCAGCTCTTGAGGCAGTGCCAGAGACCACAGCTTGGCAAGTAGTGTAGAATTCTAGAAGAAGAGGCAGGCAAACTCAGAACACATCCCTGGCCCTGCTGCCTGTCGTTGAGGCACAGGTCAGGAAGCACAGGAAAACCAGAAGCAGTTGTAGAATTTGCCACAAATATTTATTTACAGTAGCAATAACATAAAATAAACTTATTCAGTATAACTATTTACAAAGGCAAAATAAAATGAAGTTTTCATTCAGTCTCTGTGTCCCTTGTTCTCCTAATCTTTCTTGCAGTTGCAGCTTAGCTCTTTTATAAGTCTTTTCAACTCCTGTTCTTAGCAAGCATCCTGTTCTTGTAAGTTTCAGGAGCTGCTAGAACACAGTGTGCTTTGAGCTGCAGCCCCTTCTGCAGTTTTTTGCAAAAGGCTTAAACATTTACACTCAAGTAACCTCTGAAGTTTTCCATTAGCTTTTTACAATCATCTCAAATTCTAATTATATACATTTCAACAGTAACACTATATTTTCTAAACAAAAGGGATCCCAACATCAGTTACATTTCCATACAATGAATTGCATATATCTTTATAGCAGCAGATATGCAAAGGGAAAAACAGACAGCAAGAAAAAACTGAGAGACAATGAGGGGCAAAAAATTGCGAGATTGTCGCGGTGATCAAATCCGAGGTACCACAGGAAAATTGGGTTCCGCAACCAGACAGAGAAGAGACAGGAAAGGAAAGATCCTCGCTTTTTAAACACTTTCTCTAACAACTGGGGCAGGGTCCTATTCTACCCTGTCACGCTGCCCAAACAGTTAAGGAGAAGAAAACACCCAGGTCGGCAGAGTAAGAGCCAGTGGGGCTTGAGATAAATAATCCACTGGGGCTTGAGATAAATAATCTCAGGACCGATCAGGTCATTTGATCTAGTCATTGCACGGTGGAGTTCTTATTCAGCCCCCCTCCCCCCGAGAGCCCTTCCCCTGCTGAGATGATTGGCTACTACCGTTTGAGGGGTTTGACCCCCTAGGGTCTCCAGGCGGTGGCTGATCTATCTAGTGTGGACAGTGCGTGCGTTGAGGGTATGTGTGTGACAGTTGTCTATAATAAGGTGATGTCTGGTGTGCTCGACTCCCTCGCATCGGTCCATGTACGACCCAAATCTTTTCACTTGAGGTCCCCCTGGTATGATGGGGAACTTAAGGTGATGAAGATTGTGGGTCGGAGACTAGAGCGCTGCTGGAGGAAGTCCAGTCTGGAGGTGGACAAACTGGCCCTGCGTACACATTATGGTGTGTACGAGGGGGCAATCAACCATAAGAAGGCAGAATTCCTGTCCAGGAAGATTGCTGCTGGGAAGAACTGACCAACTGTGCTCTTTCGAACTGTGGACAGGTTTTTTCACTCTTCCTGTCTACAGCCAAAAAAAGTCTTTTCAAATGCGTTATGCGAGGAGTTTGCTCGGTTCTTCTGACTGGGTGTCCACCATCAAGCAGGGGATTCCGCCAGTGAGCCACATTTTGGCTGTCAGTGGCGTCATGGGCGTCTGGAGAGCACTCCGCCTGTTTGGGGCAAGTTTAGACCGGTGAAGGTGGTGGAGATCATTGAGGCTGCCTCCAAGCTGCGGCACACCTTTTGTGAGCTGGACCCGGTGCAGACTCGTTTCTTTATGGGATGTGTTGACTCCGTTGTCCGATGTTTGCTTTGATAGTCCGGTGTTCCTTGTCAGAGGGAGTCTTTTCTGATGTCTTGAAGGAGGTGTTGGTGAGACCTCTTATGAAGAAACCATCTTTGGACCCGGACGTCAAGGCAAATTACCATCCTATCTCCAGTTTTCCATTTTTGGATAAGATTGTGGAGAAGGTGGTGGTGGTTCAGCTTGAGTCTGGGTTTCGTGCAAGGCATAGTACAGAAACTGCATTAGTTCAGGTGCATAATGACCTCCTTAGGGCAAGAGATCGAGGGGAGGGGACAATTCTCGTCCTCCTGGATCTCTCCTCAGCATTTGACACAGAGGACCATTGTGTGTTGCTTGACCGCCTAAGGGAGTTCTGTGGACTTGCCAGCACTGTCATCTGCTGGTTTGAGTCTTTCCTTACTAACGGGAGGCAAAGGGTAGTGATGGGGAATTTCTCCTCCTCCCCAGCCTCCTGTCTTGTGGAGTTCCCCAGGGCTCAGTCTTGTCGCCGATGTTGTTCACCGTGTACATGCTGCCTCTGGGAGAGCTCATTAGGAAGTACAGCTTGGGTTTTTATTGCTATGTTGATGATACCCGGCTGTATCTTTCCTTTGCCACTGGAACGTCTAACGCAGTGGAGGTGCTTAACAGCTGCCTTGCGGAGATCAGTGACTGGATGGCCTCCAGCTGGTTGTGGCTGAATCCCAATAAGACGGAGGTACTGGTGGTGGCGTTGAACGGAGGGTGTGATAGTTTGGCTTCTGGTGCAGAAACAGGGCTTTTTCTTGGGTCTGTACCATTGAAGGCCTCCTCTAGGGTGCATGATCTGGGTGTTATTCTTGACAGTGGACTGATGCTTAAGTTTCAGGTGTCGTCTGTTGTCCATACCAGTTTTTATCGTCTGAGGAATATCCCCAGGATAAAGCCCCTAGTTCTGCCCCTGGACCGCCCCACCTTAGTTCATGCCTTTGTGACGTCCAGGCTTGACTACTGTAATGCGCACTGTCTTGGGATCTCTGGAGGTACTCTGCGCTGGCTGCAGCTGGTGCAGAACGCAGCTGCCAGGTTGTTGATGGGACAATCTAAGTACTGTCACATCACCCCGGTGCTACGTGAGCTGCACTGGCTGCCGGTCGGGTGGAGGGTCCTCTTTAAGGTGGGCCTGCACACCTTTAAGGCCCTACATGGCCTACGACCTGGGCCCTGGTTACCTGAAGGACCTTCTAACACCTGTTGTCTCAGTCTGCTCCCTCTGCTCCTCCTCTAGGAGCCTCCTTGCGATTCCCAGAATGAGGCTAAAAATGGCAGGCAACAGAGCATTCAGTGTCACCCCCCCGTCCTGTGGAATTTGCTATCTCCAGGTGTAAGAGAGACCCCATCTGTTGAGGTGTTCAGAGCTCACCTCAAGGCCTTCTTGTATAATTGGGCCTTCCCAGACTTTGATTTATAGTTTTCTTTGATCCCTGACCTTTGCATTTAAATTGGTCCCTGGTTATATCTTTAGTTAGTAATTAGTGTGGATCATATTATTTATAAATTTTATAATAATGAGTTATAGTGTAGAATATTTATTTTGTGTATTGTGGCATTATTTTGTATATATAATTTATTTGATGGTGTTTTGTATGTAATTTTAACATATTCGGCGCCCAGAGTCTCTGGGATGGGAGTCTTTTTAAATAAAATTTGCCTTGCCTTGTCTGCCAGTGCAAGGGTCCCAAACCTGACTACCGCTGAACACTGAATACAAAATAAGTGCTGTACTCTACTGCATATCCTTTTAATGGGGTTTCACCTGCTGTTTTACAAACTGTATGTTATATGTTTGCCACGGTTCCTACTAAAATTTAAGGTTGCCTTAAAGCCATGAGATATGAAAGTTTCACAGCAGAGAAATGGGGAGAAACCTGCTTGTGTGGGGGTGGGGCTGTTAGCCACATGAGGCCTCTCTTGGTGCCAAATTTGTGACAGCACAGCTGGTAATGTTCAAATGGGTTGGGAGTTTTCAGAGAGTGATGGGGAGGTCGTGGTGGTGGTGGGTTGGCGCTTTCCCTAACTCAGATTCTAGCGTCAGGGGCGAGGCACAGAACACGCAGGAGGTGGTGGGGGAGGATCTCTTCTTTGTAATTGCAGATCTGGGTGAGGCTCTGGCAGGTAGTGAGCCTAACTCTAACCTCTCCATGTGACCTGAGATACCACAACGGTAGGACCGTAGGGTCATGGGAAGCCCAGAGATCACCACCGAGGGGGGGCACTTAGGGGGAGGATTACGGTTCTCCTAGCTCCAGTGTCAAGGCTGTCAGCAAAATAACTGGCAGGAGATGATTCATATGCCACCTCGCGTAGGGAGGGCTGAGCTTATATGGCACGGTGGACTGGGTGGGGGTGGGGACCGGGGCTGCACAGGTGTAAGGTAATCCAGTAGGATTGGGCTGTGGGTGTACTCCCTTGGTCTCTCCCACAAGGGATGTAACCTAAACCTTAGTAACCTAACCAACAATAGAAACATAACCCCATTAGCACTACAGGATACAGCCAACCTGGACTTAAGCATTGGAGCCGGCTGGTGAGACCACGAGGGGGAGTGGCCACAGGCCGTGGCTCCCCATGCTGCACTGATGCGCTGCCCAGGCCAGCGGCATCTCTAATCAGAGAAATGTAGTCCAACAGTTAGAGCTGCATAACACTGGTTCATCTGTACTTGGGGGAGTACGGAGAGAGTTCCTGCCTGGTTGCGTCACTCAGCCCATTTGCCCGAGATAATGCATGCGACCCTGCAGGTGTTTTTCGATGCGGTCTGGGTCTTGGTCTGCTGATCCATACCTTCATAGCTACAGTCATGACCTGGAACACAATGTATCAAGACTAAAGACTGAGGTGCAGACGTTCTCAGAGATCATCCCCGCCACTGCAGCAAATAGCCATGATCAGCTGTGGGGGCCTGTCGGCCGGAGCCTGCTCATGCACTATAAGTACTGCATTACAAGATGGTTGTCTACACTCTGATGGCAAAGGTTGAAATGGGAGTGACTAGGAGGTATAAGTTGAGGGGTGGCACGTATAGCGCACCATGCATAAGGCATCCCACATAGCAGCGGCACCACCCTGCAGCTTACATAGCATTAGAACAGCCGCAGTGGTACTGTGTACAACTTTGGAAGCTGAGGGGACTGCATTAGGCCCCCAGGCTGGTGTTCATTTATTTGTATATAGTTTTTTTTTCTGGTTCAGAGTTACCACTATAGCTTGGCTACTGGTTTCCCACATTGCTTTGCTGGGAGTGGGGGGGGGAGAGGTCCCCGACAGCTAAGGTACAGTTATTGCATATAGTAGAACAATTGGCTATAATTTAAAGGGCCTTAGCAGTCCTGTGAAGCACAGCCGTGTCTTACAGGAGCTTAAGCACCAGGGGACTATGATCATTCTGTTGCAAGAAACGCACCTTTCTGATGTGGAGCAGAAAAAAATTGAGGAGATCCTGGGTGGTTGTAGTTTTCACAGCCTCATTTGAAGTGCATACCCACAGGAGGGGGTTAGCAATATTAGTACACAAGACATGTACAATAGGGCATGGGGAATGGAACATCTATCAGGAAGAGGGAGGTGGTGCTGCCATTGTATCGCTCACTGGTGAGGCTCTAATTGGTGTACTGTGTCCATTTCTGGAGGCCGTACCTCCAAAAGGACATTGGAAGTGTGGAAGAGGTACAGAAGAGGGCAGCGAAAATGGTGAAGGGGTTGCACAGAAGCCATACAAGGGAAGTCTGCAGGAACTCAATATGTACTCCTTGATAGAGAGGAGAGTGAGATGGGACATGATGATTGAAACCTACAGGTACCTCACAGGAGTGAACAAGATGCAAGTGGATGGTCCGTTTCGGAGAAAGGAAGGCGCTAGAGCAAGAGAGCATACAGTGGAGCGAAGAAGGGGAAGGTTAAAAGAGATGTGCAGAGATATTTCTTCATGGAACAGGTGGTGGATGACTGGAACAGCCTGGCAGAGGATGTAGTGGGTGCAGAAACTTTGGGGAGCTTCAAGCATGTGTGGGATAGGCATGGGGTATATTAGGTAGAGGAAACGGAGGAGGGAGGGAAACCTATGACCAACTAGGGTCAGTGGTGATAGAATGGACAGGGACAAGCGGCAGACTGGATGGGCCTAAAGGTCCTTTTCTGCTGACAAAATGTATGTTTCTGTGTCAAGTCTCAGCTGTCCAAGGACCTGGGGGGCTGATATGTGTGTGTCAGAGGCCACTATAAAGGTACTCCTCACACAATCCGTAATATATACACCCCAAACAGGGAAAAGGAGAACATAGATTTTTTTTTTTAAAGACTACCTTGCTGGACCACGAGCCTGAACCATACAGTTGGTATTTAATTGGGGGAAGGGGGACTTTAATAGGGTCATGAAACCAAAAGTGGACAGGTCGGGTGGAGGGGGACAGTGACAACAAAGCCGAGAGAGATGATGCCTTATGAGGCTTGCGCAGGAACTCGGCATAGTGGAAGTCTGGAGATTCCTACATCTGACAACTCATGACTGCGCATTTTAACTGCACCCCTGACAATCCTGTTCCCGCATAGACTTTTTCTATGCGTCCTCCAGTTGGCTCCCTGCAGTGGAAAACTGTTCAGTCAGGGCAGACATGTTGTCTGACCACACCCCACTGACCACAGATGTACATATCTCTCGAAACTCTGAAGTCTCCCAGCTGGAGACCGAATGTTTCACTAGTGAACCATACAGAATTTCAAAGGTTGATCGAGTCAGAGATTCAGAATTACATAGCCTCTAATACCATGGGAGAACCATTCAGGGCTGCATGGTGGGATGGCCTAAAGGCTGTGTTCAGAGGCTGAATCTCCAGTTATGCAGCCAGATGCAAAAAAAACATAAAGATATAGCTGCTCCATTTGGAGGAGCAACTCTTTGATTTAGAGGCTGAGCATAAAATTACTTTGAATGTGGTGGTTAAGACCCATCTGGAGGCCTGTAGAATGAAGATATATAAGCTGTTGGAGGTCAAGGTAGAAGACAAAATCAGGTACTCGAGACAGTGGTTCTACAAGGTAGACAGGCAAGAAAGTTGCTGGCTTGGCGGTTGAGAAATGATGCGGCAAGGTGCACAGTGCTGCACATTAAAGGGAGCGGGCCTCAAGCCTGCAATACAGGTCGATTAAAGATCCTACAGCACTTTGCCAAATTCTGTAAGACACTCATATTTTCAGGAGTCAATTTTAAACCACTGTGAGAAATTAGATGCCTTCTGGTAACTACAGCCAGACTCATGGAGGAAGTTAAGGAGGCCATGGGGACCGTGATCCCAGAGCGACTATCGCAGCCCTACATTTGGGGAACTCTCCAGGCCCTGATGGCATCAGCTCAGAATTTTATAAGGTCTTACGTAGATTCACTGGGTCCACTATTGGTGACAACCTGTAGGGGACATACAGGAGAGAGATGGGGCACCAACCTCTTGGCAATATACAAAGAGCACTGTTTTGCCAAAACTTGGCAAAGTTCCCACTTGCTTTGGCTCCTACCGCCCCACCTCTCTTGAATGTGGACATTAAAATCTTCACATACACCATGGCAGGATGACTAGAGGGGTGTGGAGTCTCTAGTTCACCTGGACTGGATGGGTTTTATCAACGGGAAGATCATTCAGGATAACATCAGATGGCCTCTGAACCTTGTCTCCAGAACCCAGGGAAGTAACGAATTGGCCCTTTCAATTGTTATGGACACCAAGAAGACATTTGACTGGGTGAACTGGAGATTCCTATATAAAACAGTTGGGAAGATGGGTCTGGGAGATGCATTTCTAGCTTGCATGACGGAGCCTTTTGCCATCTCACAAGCCACAGTAAAGGTGACTGGCTTGGAATCAGAAAGTTTTTTTCTGACCAGGGGTACTTTGCAGGGCTACCTCCTCTCCCTTTTCTGTTTGCTCTTTGTATAGAGCCTTTGGTGAGGGCTGTCCACCAGGACAGGAGGATTACAGGAGTATAGGGCAGAGTTTGAGCATAAAATCTCTCTATACCCAGACGATTCCCTCTTCTTTCTCAGGAACCTAGAGACCTCTGTCCCAGCACTGTTGGAAATACTGGGGGAGTACTGGACTGTCTCGGGTTATAAAGTTAATTTTGAAAAGTTTGAGGCACTCTGGCTGAATGGGACTTACTCACCAGGGCTTTGCCCTTTCACTGGGCTACCTAGAACAATGTCCGTTACCTGGATATTCATATCTCCCCTCAGCTACATACTCTATTCACCCTTAATTCTTAATTATGAGAAGCTCCTCGAGGAGTTTGCTGTGGCTGTACTCAGCTGGAACCTATTGCTGCTGAGCCTTGGGGGGTAAGATAACATTTAAAATGAATGTCCTCCCTAGATTCATGTTCCTCCTTCTAGCCCTCCCCATTCGAGTTCCAGAGAGGGTTTGGTGCCAATTACAGAACCTGCTTTTACGATTTGTCAGGGCTTCACATAGACTCAGAATCCAGATGACATCCCTGACTCTCCCCAGGGAACAGGGAGGCCTAGCCATGCCGGATCTCAAATTATATTACCTGGCAGCCCATCTCTCCTTTATAATTACGTGGACAAAGCAAAATAGTGATTCAGTTTGGCTAGACCTGGAGGTCGATCCTATTCTGCCTGCTCCCATCTATGCCCTACCACATTTCCCATTAGCCAGACAACTGATAGCGAGCATCTCTAACCTGTGGACTGCCCACTCCCTTACGATGCTCCTCAAAGTCAAAACTGTAACAAATGCATCAAATGAAGTGGGATCCCTGACGGTCATCATAAGTGACCCTGGATTTCTACCGCCCGAATAATGACCAGGGTTTCTGGTGGTGGCCCCAGCTATCTCTCAT
Organism: Neoceratodus forsteri; assembly: GCA_016271365.2. Lineage (NCBI taxonomy): Eukaryota > Metazoa > Chordata > Ceratodontiformes > Ceratodontidae > Neoceratodus > Neoceratodus forsteri. The sequence continues at coordinate 28,453,944 of JADMNL010000024.1, read as the reverse complement.
TCAGTACAGTATCTTTGTGGTAGGTGGGAGCTACATAACATTTGAAGACCATCAGCAGAAATACAGTTTACCCATGCATGATTCTTTCCGATTTCTACAGGTATGGTATCCGCAAAGTAAGAAGAGATCTCACCCCCCTTGAAAACTTACTTTATTGGGCTGCTGTGCTCATGGGAAGATGGGGCAAAATTTCTAAGGTCTATAAAACTCTCCAAGGGTCAGAGCATTCAGAATTCACACAGCTCCGAGTGACATGGGAAAATGACACCCAAATTACAATTCCAGAGGAAGACTGGAATAAGATGTGGGATCAGGCCTGGAGAACAACAGCCTCCGCCGAATGGCGAGAATTCAGGAGGAAATGCCTGGTGCACTATTTCCATGTTCCAGCCATCACAAAAAACTATGGGAGGAGGAGGAGGAGGAGGCTCTGACTTATGCTGGTGGCAATATAGGCAGATGGGCAGCCACTACCATATTTTATGGAGTTGCCAAAAAATACAACATTAATGAGCACAGATCCACAGAATGCTGGAAAGGGTGTGTGTGGGGGGTACCTATCCCATGCAACTTTCACCCATGCTACAATGACAGTCAAGTTGGCAGTGTAAATTACATCGCAAGCAGTCTGCCGACACTAGCCACTGCACTCTGACAATTCACTGTCCGGCAGTAGGAGCGACCTATATCACTTCCCGAACCCCCCAGCTAATAATATAACCAACTCCAGGTTACATCCTGCTGTAGAACAGCAGCAACAGCAGTAACGCTCAAAAGGGAGAACACCAAGAAATCAAAGTTGCAGTAGAAGCCTGTGATAACATTCTGTCAGTAACATTGGAGTGAGAATAATCCGTCACCCTACTGACGGGATATGCAGGAGCCACCCTCAGCTGATGTGTATAGCAAAGGTCTGTGAACTGCAGGGCATGGAGCGGATCACTGCTACTTTAAGGCTGACAATAGAAAAACATTTAAAAATATGGAAAAACTGGGACAGTCTGGAGGTGGCGGTGTGGGGAAGGGGGAATCGCTGAGAGTGAGAGGAATGATCAGATGGCATCTCCCACTGGAGAGTCCTCATCAGAGAATATAATACTCCTGTGTCACTTTAGCAAGGCATTTGACACAGTCCCACACAAAAGATTAATAGTCAAATTAACCAGCCTGGGAGTGGGACCCAGGGTGATAGCCTGGGTAAAACATTGGCTGGACAACAGGACACAGAAGGTAATTGTAAATGGAGTCCACTCTGAAGAAAGAGGGGTTACTAGTGGGGTACCACAGGGTTCAGTATTGGGTCCAGTCCTTTTTAATGTCTTCATCAGTGACATTGCAGAGGGACTGGAAGGAAAAGTATGCCTTTTTGCAGATGACACAAAGATCTGCAACAGAGTTGATACACAAGGAGGCGTGGAAAGGATGAAAAGGGACTTGGCAAGGTTGGAGGAATGGTCAGAAGTATGGCAGCTAGGATTCAATGCAAAGAAGTGCAAAATAATGCACCTGAGAAATAAGAACCCAGGGGAAGAATACACAATGGGTGGGGAGGCAGTAACAAGAACAAAAAAGGAAAGGGACCTGGGGGTAATCATATCAGATGACCTTAAGGTTAGCAAGCAATGTGAGAAGGCAGTAGGGAGGCTGAGTATACTGGGATATAAGGGAGAGGCATCATCAGCAGAAAACAGGAAGTTGTTATCCTCTGTACAGACGGTGAGACCCCATCTGGAGTACTGTGTCCAGTTCTGGAGACCCCATCTCCGCAAGGACATAGACAGGATAGAGCAGTCAGAGGAGGGCAACTAAAATGGTGCAGGGTCTGCAAGAGAAGCCGTATGAGGAGAGAGATTAAAGGAGCTTAATATGTATACCCTTGAGGAAAGAAGGGAGAGGGGACATGATAGAAACTTTAGCACCTCAGTGGAATCAACAAAGTCCAAGAGGGTAGCATCTTTCAGAAAAGAGACTTGCAAGAACAAGGGACACAATTTAAAGATAGAAGGAGGCTGATCAGGGGCAATGTGAGGAAGTATTATTTCACAGAGAGGGCAGTGGATGCATGGAACAGCCTTCCTGAGGAGGTTGTGGGGTCTAAAACTGTGGGAGAATTCAAGAATGCATGGGACAGACATAAGGCAATTCTTGTGGGGGGTAGGAAGAAATAGGCTGTTGGTTAACTAGGATCTACGGCCTATCCTGTAGGTAGGGAAATGGGCAGACTAGATGGGCCTAGCGGTCCTTATCTGCCGTCAAAGTCTATGTTTCTATGTTTCTATGTTACTGGAGGGGAAGTAGACAGGAGATTCCAGAGGAACGGGGAGATAGGAGCTAAAATTGGGGGGCAGGAGACCATCCTTGCTCTGACCCACAAGCAAACTCCTAAGTGCAGTCATACTAGTTTTCCAAAACCACTACGAAAGAGACCAGCAGCCAAAAGTTTTGTTTGTCCCTCTTGTTTACTTGTGTCGCATTGCACCAGATTGAAACTGGTGTTGTTCTGTGAAGGCTAGTGGTGGTTCTTGGTGAAATAACCATGGACAGCATGAACTTGCACCAAAGAAGCTCCGAAGATGTCACTACACACCAGATTCCACCGACTGAACTATAACAAATGTGCAGGAATGATATTGTATATATCCTGCCAGTTCTCAAAGTTTTGTAATTGTCATGTTTATTCCCCAAGACCATTAATAAAGCTGAGTTTTTTTTTTTTTAAAAGGTGACTACTGTAGGCAAGCTTCATCTTCTAGAGGAGACCATTCCCCCTCCTAAACAATTTCAGTTTAACCAATGTGTACGTGTATTGCTAGGAGGGGCTTGAATATAAATATTAAATGATTCCAGAGTTATAAGGCATTAAAGTTTTGTGTTTTTCTGCTCTGAGCATGCTCAGTAGGGTTCTTGGGATAACATTCTGGTATGGCACCAAAAAGTCTGTGTCACAAGACCGTTTTTGGATTCTCACCACTTTCTTCTCACAGCACAAAGCATTTTTTGTGCCGTAAGACCCGCCATCTTATTTCTTTTCTCCTCAAACAGTCATGGAAATTACATAAAAATGTCGTCATTTAAAAAACAAATACCAGAATCCAGCTGAACAGGACCCATTTAGCTAGATTCTTATGTTTGTTTCTTCAGTTAATGACCAGAAATACTTTTCTGGGCACCCCAAAATCCTGGGTGCCCATCTTAGCGAGAGGAGTCGTTGACCTGTGTTCTCTGTATGAGAACAGCAGGACTTTCTTGAGTTCTGCAGCTGCAGTTGGAACGCATGTGCAGGCTGCTCTGGGAGCAATAAGCTACCATTTCCCTGGTGTCCTAGTAGCACCCCACCCTCCCATCACTGTCCCCTGGTGTATGTAAAGTTTCCTTGGTGTTCGGTGGCACCTTGCACCGTCTGATTGACATCCCCTTATGTATCTTATGTTTCTGTGGTGTCTAGTGGTGCCCCAGCCCTCCAATCTCCATTCTGTTATATATGCTGTTTCCCTGGTGTCTAGTTGCACACCCCCCCCCCATCGCCATCTCTCTTTATGTATGTAATGTTTTCCTGGTGTCTAGTGGCACCCCCCCATGGCCATCTCCCTATATGTTGTTGCCCTGGTGTCTAGTGGCACCCCAGCCCTCCGATCTCCATTCCCTTTTGTATGCTATGTTTCCCTGGTGTCTAGTTGCACCCTCCCACCCTCTGATCACCATCTCTCCTTATGTATACAATGTTTCCCTGGTGTCTAGTGGCACCCCCCCCCAATCGCCATCTCCCTATATGTGTTGTTGCCCTGGTGTCTAGTGACATCCCCCACTCTGCAATCACCATCCCCTTATGTATGTTATTCTCTGGTTTCTAGTGGCACCTGCAATCATCGTCCTCTTATGTATGTTATTTCTCTGGTATCTAATGGCATCCCCCACCCTCCGATTGCGGTCCCCGCAATAATATGGCAGATTTTAGCTGTAATGAAGAAAACCATCCCTCAATGTTTTTTTTTTTTTAACCTGTAAAAAAGAAAACAGTCCCTCGCTGATCCGACCTCGCCACCTCGACCTCCCACTCAGCATTCACCGCCCAATACCCGCACTGCACACTCACCCACCCTCACTCACCTGAACAGGTCCAATGGCGTAGATCCATTCTCCGATCGAAGACACGTCTTGCTGCTGGAACTGGCGATTGCAGTATGAGAAACTAATGAGGTAAGCGCGGTTCAGTGTATTTCAGTCGGGGTTTGAACTTTGATGCATAACTTTGTCATTCTCACATATTTTCACCTCAGATTTCCAACATGGCCTTTTTTTGGGAGCCCACCTCATGACCATTATTGGTGGAATTATGCCAGTCAGGCCCAAAAGGCGATTTCATGGTTGTTTGACGAAATCACCTTTCAGGAGGGATTTGAAAATGTCCAAATCCGGAACGAACAGCTGCTGTGAGCAAACGGCTGTGGACGGTGCTCACACAAGGTTGGCCAACCTTATGAACTAAGAACCAAAGGTGTGGCACTGAGAAGGTTGCAGCACAAATTCTCTAAAGAGCCCCCTTAGAAGGCTGGGAGAGCCAAAGAGCAGGGGAGCGCACCATAGTGTGTGCTGTAAACATCTGCTCTAAATAAACTTGAGTATGTTTGAAACTTGGAAAACCTTTGCAGTGTAAATTTGTGCTGCAGCTTTCTGAGTATCACACCTTTGGTTCTGGGATTTGAAAGTGGTCACTGCCATTGCTCATGAGGTGGGGTCACAACAAGGCTATGTTGAAAATTTGGGGTGAACGTAAAAATTGCAACGTTATGAGGGTACATTGAAATTTGTCTATACTCTCTCATAATTTAGGTAATTTTAAATATTCTGACTCCAGATTTTCAGCATTGCCATTTTGTCACACCACCTCATGAATGTGACGGGCGTCATTTTTCAAATCCTGGCCAAAATGTGTTTTCACACGTGTGGCACGGAATTACATTTTGGTGGCGCAGAATTGCATTTCAGCGGGGATTTGAAAATGTTCACCTACTAGTTTCATGAGGTGGTATAACAAAAAGTCTATCCTGAAATTTTGGTATACAAATACAGTAAAATGCCCAAGTTATGACTGAACGTTGCAGTATATCAAAGTTCACTTTAATATTTTGACTCCAAATTTGCAACATAGTCATTTTTCCACACCACCTCATAAATTTGACAGGTGTTATTTTTTAAATTCTGAACGAGGTGTCTTTCCGCAATTCTGGTGTGAAATGACATTTCGGCCAATATACTATAAATGTTATGTTGGGTTTATAAGGGCAGTCAAAAAATGACTATCTTGAACGTTTGGGGTCAAAGTAAAAAAATAAAGCGTGGATGTGTAAAGAGTGAAGTGTGTTAAAAGTAAATGTGTAGTGTGAATGTATAAAGAGTGAATATGCCAGGCCCTGCACTTCTGTAGGTGGACAGATTCTTCCCATGTTGCAGGAACAGAAAGGCCCTACACATCTGCACCTGTTCACGTAGGTCCCAAAGGGATCTGAGTGAATGAGGATACAATTCCATTGTCTCTGAAATAAAATTCTTTGCAAAAAACATTGTTAATGCACCAATTAGGTAAGTTAATGCCACAAAAGTAGTGAAATGTGGTGTTTGGGCTTCCAACCCTAACTTCCTACCCCCACCCACCAAGCTGCAAAAAATAAAAGGTCAGATGTGGTCTGTTTTCTTTAGGCAGGGCCCACAGGTTGTTGGCAAAATGTGGGGATACACAGGTCTGTACATTTAAACACTATATCAGAGTGGAGTGAGCGTTAGGGTTGAAAAACCCAAGGAAGATCCCACTCCTGATTCGCCAAGACTTGGGACAGCGAAAGCATAATGATGTTTTCCTTTCGCTGCTTGGGAGTGAGGGTGGGGAGTTAGGGATGGAAACCCTAACACCACATTTCCCTACTTCAGTCACATTACGTTACCCTAACTAGTGCATTAATGAAGTTGTTTTGCTAAGAATATTCAACACTTGATCATTTAAAGGTGGAACTGTCAGCATTCCATGAGCAAAAACATGGGACATGTTGACCTGACCAAAGCATTTGACACCGTCAGTCATGCACTACTTATCCACTCTCTCCCCTCTCTCTATCTCGCCCCTGAAGCAATTGCATGGTTTAAAAACTATCTCACTGGCCGAACACAACGAGTCAAAATCAACACCACCATATCCGCCAAGCAACCAGTTCTTGTGGGTGTCCCTCAAGAGTCGATTTTAGGCACTCTACTTTTCACCCTCTTTCTGAACTCCTTCCCAAAGGCCTGCAGTGGTAAACTGTTGCTCTGTGCAAACGATGCTGAAGTGTACTGGAAAAATACCAATCCAAACTCTCTTCAAAATACCCGGCAAGGTTGCTTTAGAGAACTTGAGTCATGGTTCCCCGATCATTGATTAATACTAAACTACAACAAAACTAAATCTGTGATCTTTACTCACTGTCAGAACCCCAACAGTAATGCTCAGCTATCCATCTCAAATTCCCAGGGCATCCATATTGAACAGGTCCCTAACTTCAAATATCTAGGCATCACACTGGATGCATCCCTCACCTACCACTTACACATTAACCACCTCTCCTCCTCGGTAAACACCCGGCTTGGGATTCTCTACAGACACAAACACTGCCCCCCCCCCAGGCCCTACGGCTGGCAGTAACCAGCTCAGTCCTATCACTAGTCGATTATGGGATAATAATATACAGCACGGCTGACCACACAGCCCTTAACAGCATCAATCTAGCCCTCAACAAAGCCTGCCGACTAGTCACAAGCAGTGATAGATTAACCCATACGTGCAAACTCTATAAGCGAGCAAACTGGCTGACCTTTGAAGGGAGACTAAGGTACCACACCTGCCTCCAAGCCAAAAAGATCCTTGTGGATCTTGCACCTGTGGGTCTTCACCCCCTCATCCAACCTTCCCCACACAGGAGCACCCCCAGACACCGGGCTTGCACCCCCCCCCTTAGTCCCCCACTGTAGGACTTCACTAGGGCAAAGGTCTTTCCATTATTTTGCTCCCCACTGGTTTAATGACCTTCCCGCCTCCATAACCCTGGCCCCTAGCCTTGGCCTATTTAAAAATGGCATTAAGAGACTGCTCCTTGACTCAGAGTCATGTGGCGGTTACGAACAGCCCTCCCTAATTTCAGAATGCGATAGAAAACAAGACTCTCTCTTGACCCAAATCTAGGCCTACAAACCCGACGGGATTTAAACCATAGACTCAACACCTGGGTGGGCCTACCGAAACAGTAACCTGTCACCTCGACGACCTAGGGTCCTTAACAACCCTAGTGATACTAATCAAACATTGTAAATTATCCTGTACGATGTAACCATGTATAATTTGTCTTAATGTGATGTTCTGCTTAGTGAGCTATGTACATAATTGTCTTAAGAAATGTGTCCATTTTTGTATTGACGTGGAGCCTTTGCAAAAGAGTCTTCGACTCAAAGGATTGTAATTCCGAAACTTCAATAAAATAAAAAATAAAAATAAAACATGTAGGTCCCAGTTAGTTAAAGTACATTAGTTGTAAAATGTTTGAATACCTTCCACATCTGGAATCTGTAAGTTTATATGGTTGATCCTGCAACCCTCTGCCGGCCATCATTTTCCCAGAGTCCCTAGTGGCCAGTCCTCTGATGATGTGACTGATGGGCTAAGCCTTTGGGGACTTACCTGCCAATATACTTGTCGGGAAATATTAGCAATTAAAAAGTGCATGTTTGCGCTTCTAACGCTGGTACTGATAGACCGAGAAAAGTGCTTTCTTTGGTCGATTGGTACTGGCATTAGAAGCGTAAACATGCGCTTCTTATCTGTTAATATTTCTAAAAACTGTATTAGCAGATTGGAGTCCTCCATCGCTTAGCTTATCAGTTGTGTCATCAGAGGGCTGGCCACTAGGGACTCTGGGAAAATGATGCCTGGTGGGGGGTGGGGTTTGCAGGATCAATCAGATAAACTTACAGATTCCAGCTGTATAAGGTGTTGAAACATTTTACAACTAGTGCACTTTAATTAATTGGGACCTATAGGTCTCGTGTTCTTGCTCATGGAATGCTGACAGTTCCACTTTTTTTTTTTTTTTTTAAATTTCTGTTTATTCACCTCCCTGCCTGCCGTCTCCGACCCTTCAGGAGCCTCAAGGCAGACATCCCTCTACCTTCTTCCCTGCCTGTATGACCCTCTGGAACCCCATGTAGCTTCGGTTTACCCCCCCGAGCGGGGATGGGGCAGAGCCCCCTTACCCCATCAATCAACTTGCGTCGGTCCAAGGGCCATCGGGCGGGCGAAGGCACATCGAGGGCATGTCTCCGGAGGCTCCATCTTCTCGGTGACGGCAGGCATTTTCCACTTTTTCTCCCACCCCTTACAGCGTAGGACCCCTGACGCCAAGGCGCCGACGTCACGCTGTATTGAGGCAGCCCTTCCCCTAACATTAGGGGCTTGCAGTACTCCAAGCCTCCGCTCTGAGTCAGGCAAGTGTTAGGGCTATTGCCTTAACTCTCCCCGGAGTAGGCGAGCTGTCGTGGGACGCTCAAGCCTAACTCCCCCCGGCCGGCCCACCAGTGACCCGAGTCCGCTGCCGAACCCGGGTCTCCGGCGTGGAGCGAGGTGTGGCGTCCAGCGCCTCAACCCTCAGCGCCACCGGGCCGGCCTGACAGTTCCACTTTAAATGATCAATTATATGAATATTCTTCGCAAAAAAAAGTCTTTAATGCATTAGTTAGGGTAACTTGATGCCACAGAAGTAGGGAAATGTGGCGTTAGGGTTTCCAACCCTAACTCCCCACCCCCCACCCCCAAGCAGAAAAAGGAAAAAATCATTATGCTTCTGGCTGTCCTAAGTCTTGACGAATCAGAGGTGGAATCTTCCATGGGGTTTTCAACCCTAGTGCTCACCTCATTCTGATATAGTGTTTAAATGTGTCTGTAGCATTATTTTTTGTTGCTATTTCTGCTCAAAGGATTTCCAAGCTTCATTCAGGCACTTATGTGCGTTACGCGCGAGCCTCCTTGTTTGCTTTTCCACAAAGACAGGGTATCTTTGCATACCAACCCTAAGTTTCTTCCTAAGGTGATGTCTGAGTTTACTTTAAATGAAACCTTCCACCTGTCAGTTTATTTTCCTGAGCATGCCTGTCCAGGGAAAACATTGCTCCATACTTTAGATGTACATAGAGTACTCGGATGTTATGTTCATCGTACGAAGGACTGCGGAAGTCCTCGCAGCTTTTTATTCCTAAATATAGCATATAGTCGTTTTTTACTATAGCATTGAAAATTGTTCTAATGTTCTTGTATAAATCTATATTAAAAGGTAGAATCTCCGATTTATTTTCATTAATTGAGTAGCCAGAAACTTCAGAAAAATGTTTAATTACTGTATCTTTTTTTAGCTCTTTTAAGCTGTCCACTGGCTCTTGCACCATAAGCAATACATCGTCGGCGTAAACCCGTAACTTAAAAATCTCGTGTCCATTTCAATTTTTCTGACTTTGCATTTGTTCTTACCTCTGTCAGTAAAATTTCAAGTATTAGAATGAACAGTGTTGGAGAGTGGGCAGCCCTGCCTGACTCCCCACTGAAAAAACAATTTTTTCTGTAAATTTGTCACAGAGCTGGCCTTAGACTTCGCTGGTCCTGGAGCAGAGGTAAAACACGGGGCCCCCTATAACTAGCAGTCGGCACAGAAAGTGGACATTGGCACTGTTTCTCGAGGTCCTGTTTAACATTCAAGCACCCTAAAATAGAAGGCTTAAGCAAAAAGGCCTCATGTTGATTTAATACTGCAAATATGGGACAAGTTGCTGAACAGCACACAAAAGAGTGGGAGTGTTTTAGGGATTGTTTTGTACGGGGGGGGGGGAGACCTTTAAAAATCACACAGCCACAGTAAAAAATGCCATCAGAGAAAACAGTGCAGCATGAAGATTAGATTGTGGGGGGGGGTTGCTAAATTGCATGAAAGATGACCAGTTGCTTTTTCTATGGGCAAACTTATTTCTCTTTCTATCCGTAAAATCTGGAAATGTAGAACCAACCAGAACATTGAATAATGTCAGTATTTCAGGTGGGGCAATCTGATATTTCTGCTTTAAATGAGTACTGCATGTATTATGTGCTGTTTTTTTTACCAGTTTTACAACAATTATTTTAGTTTTTTTTAAAGCCCGTACAATATATATATGTGTGTGTGTGTGTGTGTGTGTATGTGTGTGTGTGTGTATATATATATATATATATATATATATATATAAAACCACAAAATATGATTGCTTCCCAGTCCTGGACCCCATCCGGCCACCTCCTCTTTTGCTGACCTGAAATAGAATCCATAACCACTACATTTTTGCCGACAGATTATTAGAAATCACCACTTACTTTTTTTTTTTTTTTTTTTTTTGTAGCAGGCCAGGTCTCCTCTTCTGCTGGCTCCCGGCCCTCTGTGACTTACAGTTCTGGTTTGGTCTCAACCATTCAGCACACAGTCCGACAGCAAGCACCTCGACCCCACTGTCAGAGTGTCACACTGCTGCTCGAGTTGACATCCATGACAACACACAGGCTGCGTCCCGCTTTCAATTTAAAATATGTCCCCCTGACGATGTCCAGACATGCATACTGTAAGGCTAGCTGTGGATTCTGGGAAATGGAGTCTTTACTTAGCCAGCCCAGCTAAACATGAAATACGGAATAACAACAGGTGCCCTAACCCGTATTGATTTAAATGCGGGGCACTGCACAAGCGCAGGGCCCAGGGCAGCTGCCCTGACTGCCCCCAAAAAAAAGGCCGCCCTGATTTGTCATTCATTTTTAACTTGACCTGGGGGAGTCATGCAGGGCTTTAATCTATTCCACCAACAGGTCCGCAAAGCCCCATCTTTTCAGAACATGAAAAATGAAGTGCAGTTCCACTGTATCAAAATCATTTGTTGCATCAAAACTGATCACAACTGCCTGAATTTTTGGTTTTTGTAAATATTCTATAATGTATTTATGAATTCCTATGTGTATTTGCTTAGAAGGGATAAAATCTCTTTGATTTTGATGTATTATTTTTTTGTAGCAACTGTTGGATTCTGCTATTTAAGAATTTTAGCAAATATTTTGTATTCGTTATTTTTTCATCTTTTTATTAGTTTTCAGAAAATAGGTAGTAACATACATACATACATACATAACAAGCCCAAAGAAAAACAATGTCAGATATCAAATATGAATATAAGCTCAGAGGTTACATACTGTAGATACGTGTCGCATTAGAAGTCATCTGACAAGACAAACAAACCGATAAATATAAATACATTTAATTATATAAAAAAATATATATGTATAGAAAACAAAGTACCCCCCTATAAATATATAATTACATTTTACAAAAAACAAACACATATATGAGCAAATTCTGTATAAGCAGGTTCTTACCACCCTCTCACAAGCATGACATCTTCCTACCTGGAAGGCGATGGTTACCAGGGTTCCGCCTTCTGAGTCCGCCTTGAACTAGGTCTCTGGCTACCACACCTGCAAAAATAGAGCATCAGAACAGTCACACCACTCCTTGTCTAAGTAAGGTCACCTCCTCCACTGGCATGGAATCTATGTATTGGCCCCACCTCTGTAGGAACATCTCCTTCCCTTGTAGTTGATAGGTTAAGTGCTCCAGGGCTAGATTTTGTAGGATTAGAGATTTCCACTGTTTTTATAGTGGGTTTGATATGGGAGACCCAAGTATTTTGGATACATTGACGGGCCATGGTTAATAGCACCCTAGTGGTTCTGGGGTACAACTCTCACTTCTCTTCTCCCCCAGTCCTCCACCCCAAATAGTGTAGAGACCACTGTATCTTGTATTGTATTAAAGGTATTGGGGACCACCTGTGCTATTTATGGCCAAAAGGGGCGGAGAGCCCCACAGTCCCAAAAATAATGGATATATGTGCCTAGAGCACTGTTGCAGCGACCGCAGATCGGGGACACCGCCGAGTGAAACTTATGGATCACTACCAGAGAGCAGTATAGCCTGTGCATGAATTTAAATTGTGACTCTTTAAATTATTGCACATTAAGAGGCCCATATGGGTTGTAATTATGGTAACCCAATTGTCATCTGAAATTGATATCCCCATGTCTTGCTCCCACAGCCCTTTTACTCTGCCTGTTATTTCGGGAAACAGATACCCATCTTGTCATGCCAGATGGGCTACAAACCCCTTGGGGGGAGGAGCGCACTTGTAACACTGCCCTTTCCAGCGACCCCTGGGCTGATATATCCTCCAAGGTTCTGCCTCTAGTCTGACCAAATGCACGGCCCTGGAAATATTTGTTTCTGTTTGTGGCATGGATGCCAAATTAATCCTGAAGTTCTTCAAAGGATTTGATCCCTTCAGGTATGTACAAATCTCCCAAGCATCGCACCTTCCCTCCCTTTTCCCATAACTTGAAACCAGGGTCTCCAAGCCCTGGGAGGAAAGAAGGGTTTTCCACTATAGAAATTAACCATGTAGGGTCCTCTCCTACTGCTCTCCTTCTTCTCGTTTGTTCCCAGGCATCTAAAGTACATTCCACCAAGGGGGTTCCTGTTCTTCAGCCGATTAATATGCCCACTTCCCCCCCGGGTCTAAGTAAGCTGCAAGCTGAGCTGGGGCTCCCTCCCTCTCCAAATCCACCCAACATGCCTCTGCCCTCTTACTGACCAATCCTGTATATATCTGTGTTGGATAGATGTATTCATTATTTAAAATGGCTGTATGCCTGTAATTTTCAACTCTGCGATTGTTTTTTCCTTGTTTTGGAATTAAAGATATGAAAAACTGAGTCTGGTATTTTTTTGTCTGTCTGAATAGCCCAAAATGGTGCTTTCATAAGGGTGGTTAGCAGACCTGACATAATGCTGTAAAAACTCCATGGTGAAGTAATCATCTCAAGAGCATTTAACTTTTTGCCATATCCTGTCCTTGATGGTGTCATTCATGTCTGCCCTGAGATGAGGGCTATCAATGTTTTTTTTAATCCTTGTCAGTTATTAAACTGGAGTCAATAAATTGATTGAAGTACTCAAAATCTTCTGGTGCAGAATTACTATTTGTAGAATATAGATTTTTATAAAATTCAGTAACGCATTCTTCTGTTTTGATGGGGTTAGTTTGCGGAAGTCCATTTTTATCTAACAGATTATTTCTGATTTTTGTTCGATCATCTGAAGTATTTTTGCTAGGAGTTTTCTGGCTACGTCACTAGATAGGTGTCTTATTTGTTTGTTTAAGCCAGTTATTTTTAATATTCAAAATGTTAATATTATTGATAAGTTTTTAATGTTTTCATTATTTTGTCTTTTTTGAGGTGTTCCCTGCCTTCATTTGAGTCTCTAACCTCAGTAGTGTATTTTCTATGTCCATTCTTAAGTCTTTCCTCTTTTTGTTATGCCAGGAGGCTTCTGAATTGATGATGCCACGTAAAGTGGCTTTTAAAGCATCCCACATTTGAATAATGTTGCCCTCATCCCTTTTATTGTGCAGGATAAATTCATTGATAACTTCACCAATTTTCTGCTTAAAATATGTATCATTTAACAAAAAATTATTCGGTCTGAATCCCTTTCTTGTCCACTGTCCCCTGCCATTCACACTTTGGGGTTTGAGCTGAAATATACAGTGGTTCTGTTTTGGAGAGGTGGCGTGAACTGTCAAGAAAAATGGCATAGATACTAAGATGTAACCTAATCTTGAACTAGCACTATATTTGTTGAAAAAAATGTGTAAACTATTTTTGATCACTGTTTAAGCCCCTCCAAATATCCAATAATACATTACCATTCAAAACATTGTTCCACATTATTAATTTGTACTTCTCCCAACCTTTCCCCAAAATTGATTTATCTAATTATAGGTAATCTAGACAGTTCATGTCACCTCCCAATTCAGTATGTTCACATTTCATTTATAAATGTGTTTCCTAATCAAGGACAGAAAAAATTCATCTGTGGCAGGGACTGGATTGTGATATGTAGTAAGCAAGAGGGCACTGAAACAAAAAAAAAAAGGTAACGGCAGTACCAAAAATTAGAAAGAGGAGCAGTTTCAGGAAATGGGTTCCAAAGCATCTGTTTGGGGGGGGTCTAATCTTCTTTGATGTCAGGATATAATGTTAGTTTTTTAACCTGGAATATATTATTGGCATAAATTCAGCCATTATTACCAAGGTTACTAAAGTTTATAGGAATAGGGATAGACCTAGTGGTCCTTCGAGCCTGTTCCCTTACCTCTTAGTGGTGTATTCAGGATATGGTTTCTTAAACATGTACGACCAGTAATCTTTTAAACTCATTTAGATCCCTCCCTTCAACCACTTCATCAGGTAATGGGTTCCATGGTCCCACCACTCTTAATAGTAAAGTAAGATCCCTTAAGATGTTTCCAGAACCTTCTTCCTAGTAGTCTTTTCCCATGACCTCATGTATTGTACCCATTATCACTGAAAACTAGACCAAATTCCACGCTTAGGCACTTGTCCTCAAGAACATTACACAAAAATAACAGATCACCTCTCAATCCTCTTTGTTTTAGACTGCAAAGTCCTAGAGATTTTAATCTGTTTTCATAGTTCTGACCCCTAACACCATTTATACACCTGGTAAAAATCTCCTTTGTACCTTTTCTGTGGTTGCTATTTGGCCCTTACTAACCGGCGACCAGTATTGAGAGCAATACTGAAGATGGGGCCTGGCCAAAGATCTGTACAGTGGCATCAAAACATTACTTTGCCTGTTGCAAATATTTTGTTTAATGTTACCCAGGATTTTCAAGACCTTGTTACAGATCTTTCCACAGTGAGAAGAAAACATCAGATCTGATTGCATCATGACACCCAGATCTCTTTCCTGCTCTACGCTAATGCAGCTGTACGTAGGAAATGGCTTTTCCTTGTGTTTTGTTTACCGATGTGCATGACACACCACTTCTCTTTATTAAAGCTCATGCCCCAAGTGTCAGTATGTCAGAGGGGAAAAAAAATGCATCCCACGCCTGCAGGAGACTTTTTTAAGCGGCAAAGAATCACTTAATTAAAAAAAAAAAAGGGATGATTAGAGAAATTTATTTTTCACCAGGATTTAAAAGAAAAAGTAGAGGAATAGCAATATTAGTGGGAAAAAAGATTTACTGGGAACGTGATAGATTCTTTCACAGATGAGGAAGGGAGAATAGTTTTAATAAAAGTACTGCACAATATTCCATGCGTCTTTGGTTCTGTGTATGCCCCTTTCAGAGATACCATTTTTTTCTGTCCACGATTATTAAACAGATTCATAAATGGGAATGTAAACATGTTGTATTGGGAGGTGTCATGAACATTCCCTTACTTTTCTGAGATATATACTTCATATGAAACCTTCTATCCATGATCCAGTCCCACCTTGGGACTTGAATTTCATACCTGAGAAATTGACATTGGCGCCTTTTGAGCCAGTTGAGAGTTATGGCGTATGTTTCCTGTCATGGAAAATGTTGTTTTTAGTTGCTATAACATCTGCTCAGAGGATTTCCGTGCTTCGGGCATTAATGTGTGAGCCTCCTTATTTGATTTTTCACAAAGACAGAGTCTCTTTTTATATGAATCCTAAGTTTCTACCGGAGGTGGTATCAGAATTTTCATGGAACCAAACGATACACCTTCCTGTTTATTATCCTGAGCATGCCAGTCAGGGTGAGGCGCTGCTCCGAACCGGAGATGTTCCTAGAATAGAGTCACACCAAGAACTGCAGAAAGTCCTCTCAGCTTTTTATTTCATTCGCCTCTGGCAAAGAGAGTTGCTCCTTTGTCTAAACAGTTCCTGTCCAAATGGCTTGCAAATCGTTTTCGGTTTTGTTATAGGAAGTATGGTAAGGAGCTTCTGGTACTGTCCGTGGTCACTCCACAGGGAGTATGGCCACTTGAGTTGCTTGTTTCAGTGATGTTTGTGTTGCGGACATGTGTGCTGTAGCCACATGGAGCACTGTTCACTCTTTCGCTAAACATTACAGTCTAGACGTCGTCTCAAGCAGACATGCTGGTTTCAGGATTGCTGTACTGCAAGGCCTTCTGTTCTGTTTCCATTTCAGACTGTACCATCCTCCAAGATTACTTTGTACTGCTTGGGAGTCATTCCAAAGGTGTGGCCTAATAGAGGAGATGTCCTTGATGAAGATAGAGCAGTTACATACAAATTTACCTTAACAGTAGATCTTCAAGAGCATCTCCTCCATAAGGGCATGCCATTACTGCGCTCCTTCCCGCTTTCAGTTTCTGAGGGTTATATTTGGTGTTGCGCCTGAAGCCTTACTCCATGCATCCTATTTCCAGTCCTGTGCCTTTCCTTGTTTGCCTGGGACTGGTCTAATGTCCTGGTTCCTCGTGGTTAGAGATCCTCCGAGGGTAATCTTCAGCGGGGAACTGAGGAGTGCTGGGGCCATCTACATTATATACCTGTTGATGCTGCATGTCATTGTGGATAGTCTCTGGCTAGTAGAAACTTTCTGTGTGGTCCTGACACTGACGGCTTACAGTTCCAAAGATGTGGCCTAATGCAGGTGATTCTCCCGAAGATCTACAGTTATGGTAAGTTATTATGCAACTGTTCTTTCTTGGACATGACCTGACTCAAATTCAGCTTAACCTGCTGTCTCTTTTTTCTGCAGTCCATGTCTTCCGTCATGTTAGTTCTACCTATTACCTATCTTTTCTGTCATATTAAAGCATTGTAATGATGGTAGCCTCAGGCACTGGAGAGTAATAGAACTGCAGTGTGATCACCTGCGGGCTCATTGTGGTTAGCATGCTACATGCCTGCTACCCATGGCCAAGCTCACTGATTTATTCGGTACATCTATGTGTTTTTTTGTTTTTTTTTATGGGGACATTTTTCCCCGACTGCTGCCGAGGCTCAGTGACGGTGTACTGAACATCCACTCCATCCCCCCTTACGGGGATCACAGAGCACGGCAGGGTGTTTTTTTTTTTTTCCATGCTTATGGAGGTAGCTATGGGAATCCCTAAAACTCCCCCCTCCAGAGAATACTGGCGTGAAGGACCAAGGTCCATGTGGAAGCTGTGCGGAGATGCAGCTTCCGCCAAGCACCTAACAATGACCTCCCCTCCCAACACTGTCCGCTGGTTGGATTGGTGCCCAGCCCTCCTCGAAGAGGAGAGCTGCCTAACAGCGGCTCAGTCAGGCTCCTCCTTCCCTGCTGACCCCAGCTTGTTTTCAGACCTGGGTCGCCAGTGCAGTACAAGGTGTGGTGTCCAGCGCCTCAACCCTCAGTGCCACTGGGCCGACAACATCGATGTGTTGTGAAATGCTGTTGGATGTTACCATAGGGCCTTCCTTCAAGAGCCCCAGCCTCCATAGTGCAAAGCTGCTATTTTTACAAGGAAGGGTTCTTTTTGATTTTCGCAGTAAAATCTTTAGAACACGGACTGGCATCACTGGAGATGGGGGGGCAGGACTGGGGAATGGAGTAAGAGTGGAAGGAGACAGATAGAGGGCTACGGTACCCAATCAGGGTGCTGAAGCACAAGCAGACTTGATAGACCAATAGGCCTAGTCTGCATGCATCTAGTATGTTACTATGAGACCAAAGTCCTCTATTTATCCACCAGACATGTACAGGACTGCAGCTAGTAGTGCAGGCTTAGCTCCTCCGCACACTGCATCAACAAAGTGACTTAACCCTGCCCTCGAGGGTCTAGCAGGTAAAAGGGTTGTTTAGGCTTAACGTCTGTTCATGTCGTGGCCTCTCATATGGGACTGTCAGAAAGGATGACAGTTGTGATTATATTCATGTCCACTAGGAAATGGCCTGAGACAACCACCTCTTGTTTCATATAGGCCACTGAACAACAGTGTGATGAAGCTGGCTCATGGGTATTATTACCACCACTGGGTTTGAACCAGTGACCTAAACATGGAAAATGTTGTGCCCCATAGAACCATCTGGTCACTTTATTTTTATTTTTTTTGACGAGAGTGACTAAGTTTGAGGGCATTGACTTTTGCCTGCTTATGACATTTGCCACACTGAAGGTACACCACCAGTGCTCATGTTGCAGATGTCGGTGGCCATGGGGTCTGCAGTATTTCATGTCTGTTCTACCTTGATACAAACACGGATTGTGAGTTGCATCCCAGTTGTCCAGCTCAAGAAAGGCTGGTTGGTCCCAAGACTGATGTTTTGCACTGGAGTCTGCAAGACTCTACAAGTTTTTTACAGCTGGGACGATGGACAGGCCTTTTGATGCACATAATTATACCTTGATGCACTATTTTTCACACAGAATGACAGTACACACCATAGAAACTGTTGACTACAGTGCTTTGCCTGCATTGCCAGTACTGTGGACTGGGGAGGTCCATATATGCAGATGCACCAGGGTAGGTTTGTCCCTGGAATCTTTGATTGGTAACAGAGCTACCACATTCCCATGGCTACATGTTGGAAGTGCTGTTCATTGCTCAATTTTAGTGTGTATTTTATTTGCTCATCAAATGATGTTACGAACATAAAACAAATACATCTATTATCTATTAAGTAAAAAGATAAAGTGGTGTTGTATAAATAATACACAGTCATATCAAAAAGTTTAAGGACGTGTTTCCTAAAATTCATAATAGACAGGTCAATACTTGATGTAGCAGCACGTTTCCTACTCTCTTAGACTATTCGTGGCCCAGATTTCACTGTTTCCCCCATGGCTGTTGTGTGTCCTTGCAGATGTGGGTGCAGGGGGAAGTGGAACCTCATGCGCATCACTGTAAGTCTGCGCAGACGAATTATTACGTAGCAATTTTAAAATATGAATTGGCCTATTAGGGTGTTGTTATGACATAATGAACTGCATTCCAAGTCACCTCTGCCATTGCAAAGATGCATGCTTTGTGATGTGTCTGAAAACACTAAATGGGTTTAACTTTGCTTTGTTTCAGAGCGGAAGAGTAGACTGAGTAGAAGTCTTTGGACCATAAGAAAAGGAATCACCAAGGCACCTCTTGAAGGCTTGACCCCACCAGAGCTCACTCAAGGCTCGTTGACCACTCTTGCCCTAAGGCCTACTTCAAATGCTGATATTTTTGCCGTGGATCATTGTGAAAGTAGCTGGCTCAGTTTAAGATGGCCTGTCATCACACTTATAACGCAGGCTTTCCAACACTCCTTTCCCCAACTAGGATGGCTGAAACATTGCTGCATATTTCCAGTGCATCTCAAAGGAACACAGTTGAACTCTGCCCAGTCTATCATAGAACATAGAAACATAGAATTTGACGGCAGATAAGGACGCCCTGGCCCACCTAATCTGCCCATTTAACTATCTACTGTATAAACTCCAGATCCTACTTGATCTTCGCACCTCTGCCTGTGACATGACCAATCTGTGTTCTTTGTTTTTTACACGTGATGTTAATTTGTTCCAAAAGAGGCATTCCATTGTCTGGCTCTAGCATAATAATGTTAATGTGCTCCATCATTTCAGTTACTGTAGTTGAGGGCACTGATGTAGAGAAGTCTTAGAGATAAAATAACTTGCCTGAAAACAAAAAGCGGTGAAATAAGTTCCAGTTCCCAATCGTGTGATAAGTGTTCTCCCCACTGTTAGACAGTTTCCCTCTTGTGTTTCAAATGCCAAATTATATCAGAATCCTTACCAGCAGGCATACCTTTCAACCTTAAAATGCATAGCACTGGCCTTCAAGATTCGGATCAAATGGCCAGAGTGGGTATCACTTTCTTGCTTTAAAGAAAATGTCTAAGAATAATACGCCCCACATGTTTAGTGTTAAGAAATGTTTCTGTCAAGTTAGTACAGTGTTGTAATAGCTTTTGTGTTCAGATATAGCTTTAATATTATGAGGAACTTCAGTGAACCTTTGAGGTGCAGGGGTAAATTTAGGTGCAAATGCCATGGTAGTTGAGAGGTATGCCAGGAGGTAATCAAAAGTATGGTATTCAAAAGCTTTGATAACATTTTAAAATTATTAAAAGATGAAAATTGCCACAATGATATCTGAATGCTGATTTCCCCAAATCATTGTGGGCAAGGCAGGGCGAGAGCTGGGAGAATATATTTTGCAGTTTTGAAGACCAGCCACTGTTTTGGTAGTCTTAGAATACTATACTTTTTTGGCCCTTGTGGGTAGCAGCAGTCCAGGTAACAAAATATGGCATTATTATTTGGGTAGGCTGGTGTCCCGTAATGTGAATTTTTCATAAAATCTTGAAGAATTTATTTATAGGATAGAACAATTATAGCAGAACTGAATTAACACTTGGAATTAAGAGTTGAGTGGGGGCAACAGCTCTGAATATGTTACAGAACATCCTGTGGCGAGAGGCGCGCAAATATTGGGAATGGAATCCTGGGATTTATAATATTGACCCTGGGTCTTGCAGAACTGATTATGGTTTAAAGAAGTGCCAAGCAAAAAGTCCATTTAATAACTGCTGCAAATCTCATCTTCAAAACAATAAATACCAGTTGTTCATGTGTCGTTTGAGATTATATTATAGCTCTGATTTTTAACCATATTCTAAAAGGAAATGTAGAATGCAGGAATGTTTGGAAATGTACTTCTCTGTACCCTGGCAAGGGCTCTTCTCAGCCCCTTACAGTCCTCATCTGGTATGTCGCAACCATAAACCCCAAATGAATCCTACCTGTGTTCCTGCTTGGGAGTCTTAATTGGTATGAATGAAACAGAACTCCCTGATATTTTACGTAATTTAATTTTTTTTTTTTGGGAGGGGGGCATGCCAGAAACTACACAAGTCGCTTTGTCACAGTGTGCCCACTATGCATCCTGGAAGGTGGCATCCTGGGACACTCTTTAGGGCGCACGTCATGGTGGTGCACCCTGAGGAACTGAGGGCATGAGATGAGGATTTCTGGCATTGCTTCTTCTGCACCAACCTTTCACTAAGGATGTTTGGAACTGTTGGTCCTTCCCTATCATTTAGCAGAATCTAACCTTAGCTTCGGAGTGGCCGGTGAGTCCGCGTAGAAATTAATGCTCACGATAGAATGCAAGTTGCACTCTAAACATATTATATAAACACTTCGCTTTTTAGGTACCTCCTAACGGAGAACACTCGGTAGGTTATGAAACATGGCGTTGAATGTTTTCAGTTGTATAACTATGCAAAGGATGCCTTATTCATGCTTTTTGGTTCCTACAGCAATATATATAAAAACGGGAGCCTGTTGTTAAGTCTCCTGTTTGTTAAGCTTCAAAAAGTAGGTACTGTATGTATTACTGGACTCTATTTTTTCTGCTAAAGTTCTAATTGTTACAAGAGTAATGAAGCCTGAAAGATACTGTATATTTACCTTGATTTGGTCAAATAAAGTCTTGAATAGTTATTTTGCCTGTTTTGCTTTATGTAGAAATTCTCTGTTGATTTGACATCTACTTGTGCACGCACGTGTGTGCACACACATACACACACTACAGTAATTCCTACTAGTAGTTACAAGCTGCACACTTGATGCAAGTCCCTGTACTAGAGCTGTGCCATTGACCATTTCAGTGGGCAGCAGTTCAGGTGGAAGTATGCTGGGGAATGTCTGTCTGGTTTGGGAGAGCCAAACATTTATGGAGCCAGCACCAGTTTGGAGATGTGTTACCTGGGACTTCCCGTCTAGACGCTCAGTTGTGCAGGCATGCCGTCTTTCTTATGCAAGAGTTTGGATTGTTGGTTGGAAAATTCTGGAATATCCTGGTCTCCAAAACCAAACTTCTGAGGTCTGAACTCTTTTACCTGGGGCATGAAATTCTGTAAAAGAGCTGGTGTGCCTCCCAAATGGGAGCTGGAGCACTAAAATTCCACCTGCAGGTCTGATAACTGCAGAACAATGAGCCATGTGTGAGGTCTGCTACCAGGGGGCACAGAGTGTGCAAGAACAAATTGAAGTACAGCTGCCATTTGTAATGCTGGCGACTCCGATTTGGGAATAAGTCTCGAGGGCCAGAGACTGGTGAATCAAGCCCCTCGGGGTACCCTCTTCTTCTGTGGAGGGAGAGCATTGAGGCCTTCTGCAGTTTTTCCCCCTGGATGACCAGAGGTGTTACAGCAGCTGGAGCCACTTGGAGGGGGAACATGTCTGGCTTTGCCAGCAATGGCACACTTTGCAAGCATGCAATTGTGGAATCCCTGGCTGGGTTAATCAGTGTCAGTGGCTCAGTAGGTAGCACACTCACCTTTGAGGCTAGGAGATCAGAGGGCTGTGGGTTCAGTTCCACATCTGGCACTTGGGTTAATATCCCAGTACTGACACTGTAGTGCAGCATGAGAGGGATGCTGCACTTCTGAGGTGCCGTCTTTCAGATGAGACATTAAACTGAGGTCCCATCTGCCTGGATTGGTGGTAGTTCAGGTGGATGTTAAAGATCCCATGGCACTTATCGAAAAGAGTAAGGAATTTCCCCAGTGTCCTGTCCAAATTTCCCTCATTCGCTAAACATACCACCAACAGCTTAATCTGGTTCAAGGTCAGTTGGCATTCATCTGTATCCCCCTCCCCCGGGTCGTGCCTGAAAATAGACAGTATTTGTCTAGTGCACTTACCCGGTCAGAAAAAACTAAATAAAAAACTAAATAAATAAAGCAAAGATGGAAACCCTGGTGGCATGCAGCATGAAGCTGGCATTTCATCATCCTGACAACTTGCCTGTTCATTATCTTCCATCATATGATAGACCCGAACCACAGAGGAAGTTACTCTATCAGTCTCCCTCCCAGAAGTATGAGCACCTCATAGCCCCGGAAGGCAGGTAAGTAACATAGTTGGGAATGGTGGGGCTATGAGGCTTTCAGGCTGAGATGGGCAGCTCCTGTGAAGGTGGATAAAGTAACTCTTCATAAAACCTTTTATGTATATATGTATGTATGTTTGTGTTTGCACATTGGGAAACTGGAAAAGGCACACAGACACAAAGGTAATTTCCTCATGCTCCCAGGGAGTAGGGAGAGCATTGGGGTACAGAAGTAAAAGCAAAACAATTACAAGTTACAGTAGTAACGACCAAAAACAAGAATGGTTTCATGTAAATAAAAATGGAAATACACAAAATAACAGTATTGTAGCAATACACAGAGTATTACACTGCTACTGTATTTTATGTATGTTAATGGGTTGGAACAATAAGTTAAATCTATGCATAAGGTGCAGACCTGTACAGATCCAGTCGTAATAATTACACGTACAGTGGTCACCAAACACAGGAGTAGATTTGGTAACTAAAAGTGGAAATACAGTAAACAATACACTGGTATTACTGATACAGTATTTTACATACAATAACTGGCAAGAACAGTAAGTTAAAACTATTCATAAGGTGTAGTCTAATATGAATATTTGTGGGCATATCACAGAATTGTTGACTTGGGAAAAGTCTCCAGTCTGCCTGTATTTCAGAACATTGTATCTCCTGAGACTTTGGTTTTGCCACTTCCAAAGCATGGTGGCTAGCAAAACCAGATACACCTGAAACTTATTTCATCCTGTTGTGAATCTCCTGTCAAATATTTATAAGAATCACAAAGACAAGAAGGGGTTCTATATATAATGTAATATAGTCATTTAAGGTTGGATGGGACACTAGGTTCATCATGCCCATCTCCTGCTTCAAAAGCAGGAATTAAAAAAGTTTTCTGTGCAAACATGTACTAAGTAAGCAATAAGACACAACGGGGTGTGCATTAGACAGTTCTAATGCGGCTGAGGGGACGTAGTGAGGCACGAGGTCATAGGCCGAGTGCGTCCAGTCCCCTAGCCGTGCATTAGAACTGTCTAATGCACATTCCCGGAGTGGCTTATTGTGCTTATAAAAGGGTGTGTGTATTCTAAATGGGGTTTCTAGTTTTAGCTGTGCATTAGACAGTTGTAATGCATGGCTAACAACCAATCAAATAGCTTGAAATCCTTTGCCCATTTTATAATTCTGTACTGTGCAGGGTACCGGTCAGTTCCCTTGGTAAGAAGAAATTTGTCCAGGCTTACCTTGAAGACCTGTACCATCTTCATGTGCTGTGCTGGTAGACTGCTCTACAGGTTCATGCCATCTGGAATTAAAAACTGCCTCCTAATGTTGCCCTTAATTTACCATTTCTGAGCTTTAGGGTGTGTTACTGCATATGGATGTCAGCAGATAAAACATCTCTGTATTTTCAGTCTTGTCAGTATCCTTATGTGTCCAGAAGACAGACACATCCTTTCCCTTTCTCCAGGGTGAACATTTTAAGGGCGTCTAGCCTCTCCTCATAGTCTTTGTCCCTCATACCCCCTCCATGTCCATTTTGTATTGAGTCCAGACTTGCATGTAGTACTCCAGGTGAGGCTAACAAGGTCTTGTAAAGAGGCAGAGTTAAGTCCCTTGCTCTGCTGGTCACTGCTTTAATGTACCCCACCATTCTGCTGGCCGTCTTGACAGCAGCTGCTTGTCATGCATCAGCCCCTTGTCTGTTACGACTTCCAAGTTCATCTCCTTCTCCACTGCAGCAAGAGAAATCCACCCAGTATATAGGTCCTACCTCTGTTTTGTTTCCCATGTATAGCACCTTGCATTTGGTTACATTAACTCAGGCTCCAGGAGGAAAAGTTCCACAAGGAAAGTTGTGCTTGTAGGGTAGAAATATCCAACTTTATTTAGGATCTTAAAAAGCAACCAGTCCTATTTTGATAACTTTTGGTAACCACTCCATCAAAGTCAATGGGGAATGGGAGGCTGACACAAAGGAATGTGTGTTATGCCAGAGGGCTATTTGTTTTTCAGTGTTGCTATTTTTTTTCTTGCAGTATTCTGACAATTGTGCGCACGCTGTTGGCATTCTTATGAATGGGGTCCTTTTAAGAGGGGCCCTGGTCACCCCCACCTGCAAACAAAACACAGCATCAGCTGATCTCAGATACACATCTTTCCAAAACACTTGGGGTGGGATTTTCAAAGGTCATAACTTGGGTGCAATTCCTAGTTTTAGGCTGTACCTGTGTCCAAATAAATGCAGCAACATGTGTGATTGCTATTTTAGAACATTTTGGCTTATTTACAGCATTTGGCCTGGTTTACAGCAAAACAAAATGACTCGTGCGTCTCAATATTTTGATGCAGTTGTCAGTTCTGAGTACAACTTGTGGCACTTGCATCAGGATGTGAGACCTCATTTTATGTGATCTGTTTTCAGACGTGCAGTGCAAGAGCACTGATCGTGATGCACGGCAGAAAATGCATTCAGAGTAGCTTTGAAAAGCCAGCCCTTTGAATTTAAAGTTCTTCGCTTCCTTGTGATTAAGGACATCTACAGGAAAACTGGATTCTTGTCCCTACCAGTTCACTTATTGTAGACTCATGTTCTGGAGCTGCAATCATAATCTCCCAATCTGATGATGCTGTGGAAAGGACTGTGATGTCACAAGCAGTGTGTATTGTAATTTCAGCTCTTGAATTCACCTCTGCTACAGATTAACTGTGAAGGAAAAATTGCTTGATATTCTTAGAGGATATCTCTTTCACCAGGCCACATCTATGAAACTACAGTGCCAGGCACTAGGACCACACAGAAAGTTATTGCAAGCAGTCCACTAGGGGCCGCCCACGATGTCATCCTGCATCAGCACTCCCATATAAACGTGAGCGGCCCCTCCTTCCTCAGTTCTTTTCCTGTAGGTGACCATATTCTCCAGACCCTGTAAGGAGACTCCTCCACTGTAGTTGACCGCTATTCAGTATATTTCTCTTCTCTAGTTCGCGATCACTTTTCGTAAGGCATACCTAACGTCGTATATGTTGTCTAAAGGGCTGGCTAAGCTCTTCAGATACTGGGAATGCAGTGAAAAGATACATTTAGGCGACTTGCACAATGACTCGTGCTGCCTCCGTGCAGCTCATAACATCAAGGGCTGCTAGATTTGCCTTAAATTTAACACGGCTACCCAGCACCTTGGAGACTTACTAATTAAAACAGCAGGTAGCCAGGATTCAGAAAGCGCTCCAGGAAAGGTGCTGTACTGCGTTGCTAGCCCACTCCTTGGGCTCTCACTCATCAAAGACCTGGGAGAAAACTTTCAAACAACACAAACACCGGGAGAGGGAACAAAGCAAAGAGAAAACCTCCCTGGTATTTCTTGGTCACTCCTTCACCCCAGCGTGACTGCTTCTGTGCTCTCGACCACCCCAGCAGTAATGCCACCAGCTGCCTAGACTGTTGACCCCTCCAGGTTGGGACAGACTGTGATCACCACTAGACCTAATGTTGCTGGTGCATTGCCGTTGATGTCAGGGATGGTGTTTTTCCTCGTCAATATCACCTAGCACGCCTGCAGTTCAAGCAAGCGCCAACATGCAGGCAGTGCTTTCATCCTTCGTGGACAGGTTGCAGTGCCTGCTACCTCCTCCTCCTCTTGCAACAGGATTAGCATGTCAACGGAGCTCCTCTGGCAAGCCCCAGTGCCGATGTCTGTCAGATCGACATGCCAGTTAGCTTCTAGGGCACTGACGACCTCTTTTGCTCCCTGAGGCCTACAGATCCCATCGACGAGGATCAGGAGTATAACCCTGATTTCATCATGCATGAGAAAGAGGAGGAGGAGGAAGAGTATATGGAGAGCTCTTATGAGAGGTCAAGCTCCACCATCTCTACAGGAAGTGAGGACTCCATAGTGTATACACCTAAGTCCTCTCCGAAAGACCCTTCATTCATCTCCATGATGCCACAACTCTATACTGCCATGAGGTTTGAATCTGAAGAGCAGGACATTACCAAAATAAATTTGGTGGAGTTCCTATAGCTGCCTGATTCCTCACCCATCATTATCCCACCTCTGCTGCCTACCCTGGAGGATGCCACCCTGGCTGCCAGTCACAGGCCAAATATGATACCTGCCATACCTAGGAAGGCAGATAAAATGTATCAGACCCCCCTCAGGTACACCCTTTTTTGCAGGCCTACCTGAGGCTGATTCAGTAATAATAATGCAGCCCATGATATGTCTAAGGTGCCTAAACATCTTAGTTCTCTCCCTTCTGATGAGTCCAGGAGGCTAGATGTTTTGGGGAAGAGGACCTTTTCTTCTGCTACATTGGGCCTGAGGATTGCAAATTATCAGGCTTGTATGGTAAAATACCAAAGTACCCTCTGGAGGAAGGCCAAGGCAGTGGCCCAAGCCATACCAGAGGGTACTCCTAAACAGGAGCTATTAAATGCTCTTCGGGCAGGGGCAGATGTAGGTAAACATCTTTCACAGTCTACCTGGGAAATTTCTGATGCTTCTGCCAGGGCAGAAGCTTCTGGGGTTCGTCACATGAGACATACATGGTTAAGGGTGGCAGGAATTACCAGTGATGTCTAGCAGTCTATCATAAATGCTCCATTTAGAGGATATAAGTTGTTTGAGGCAGACATAAAATAAATCCTCTTAAACCTGCAGGCCTCGGGCAAAACCCTAAAATCAGTGCATTCCCTCTGCCAAGAAGCAGGCAGAGGGTGCCTTTTTGTCCAGCCAGCAACAGACACCATTCAGCAGCCAGACAGCAGAGTAAAAGTAAAGGAGCATCAGCTTTCCCTGCCCCAGGACCCACACCAGGCAGCCACTCAGAAGCCCCTAGAGGTGGGAGTGTGGCTGCAGGATCTGGATCTGCATGACTTCTTCCTTGACTCCCAACGTCCAGTGCCTTCAGGGGTGGTTGTAGGGGGTTAACTTTCTCTCTACCTGGATCAGTGGAGGAAGGTAACATCAGATGCTTGGGTCCTGCAGATAATAGAACAGAGCCATGCTCTAGAGCTTCTGGAATTATTACCTCCAGACCATCCACTGGTGCCTTCTTCCTATCCTCCAGAACACATACCAGTGCTACTAGAGGAAGTTCATACCTTGATCCAGAAAAGGGCCGTAGAACCTGTGAACATGAGGTTCTATTCTCACTACTTCCTGGTCCCAAAATGCACAAGAGATCTGAACCTTTTTTTATCCACTACAAGAAGTTCAGAATGGCCACTCTGCAAGGCCTGCTCCCACTACTGCAGGTAGGAGACTGGATCTGCTCCTTGGACATGCAGATGGTTACATCTATATCAAGATCTGCCCCCCCCCCCAGGATATACCTCAGGTTCTTTTTCCAGGGGGTTCAGGGTATTGTCCTTTGGCTTATCATCTGTGCCATGGGTCTTTACCAAATGTTTAGCAATAGTGGCAGCAGCCCTCAGGAGAGAAAGACTATATATCTTCCCCTATCTGGATAATTGGCTGCTCAAAGCCCAGTCCAAAGAGCAGATTTATTAGACTGTAGTGTGCACCAGGCAGCTGTTCGATGCCCTAGGGATCATGGGCAGTGTGCTGAAATTGGTCTTGATCCCCCCTGTCATCATCTGTAGTACATAAAAGCAGTTTTGGACACAGCCCAAGGCTTAGCCTTCCTGCCCCAGGACAGGACCGAACATCTGATTGCACAGGCCCAGATGGTATACAACAACAGGTATATCACAGCCAGGACATTCCTGAGATTAGTAGTTCTGGTAGCAGCAGCCATTGTTATGGTACCACTGGCCAGACTGCATATGAGAATTCCACAGTGTACCTTAAGAGTTCAATGGGATCAGCGCACAGATGACTTAGAACAGAAGGTTCTAGTAACCTCTCCTGTCCGTAAGGTACTGCTGTGATGGATGGAACCAAGCCATTTGTTGAAGGGGGTTATTTTCTTGATCCCTTCCCCTCATCAGATTCTGAATACAGATGCCTTGGGGATTGTATGCAGGACACAGTTAGGTCCCCATTAAACATAGGGAACAAGGGCCAGAGTGGAGAGTACCCTCCACATAAATGTCATAGAAATGAGGGCTGTTCCATATGTTCTGCAAGCCTTCCAGACTCCTCTATCCCTGGCACCTCTGCTGGTGCAAACAGACAGCATCACCATAATGCATTATATCAATAAGCGGGTGTGGGGGGGCTCACTCCTATCCCCTATGCAGGGAAGCAGTGGGGGTTTGGTATTGGTCTGTAGAACATGGTCCAGAACTGTTGGCAATTCATGTTCAGGCATCCAAAATGTCTTGGCAAACAGGCTAAGCAGGTCACAATCCAGAATGCATGAATGGGAGCTGCTGACATCAGTAGCAGAAGATCTGTCCAACAGGTGGGGTCATCCGGAGTTGGACTTTTTTGCGTCCCCGCACAATGCAAAACTGCCAGTTTTCTGCTCGCTTGTTCCAGGGCCTAGAGTTTTCTGGCGAGACGCGTTGTCCCTCTCTTGGAAGAGGAGGAGGTTCCCTTACACCTTTCCTCTAATCCAGAGAGTGCTAATCAAGCTCCAGGTGGAGAGAGCAACATTGACGCTCATTGATGCTCTTGGTCTCATTAGATCTGGTTCCTTTTACTTCAGCAGTTGGCAGTGGAGCCACCAGTGCCTCTGCCCCTGTGCAAGGGTCTGCTGTCTCAGGAACAGGGAACCCTCATGCATACAGGCCTCAAGTCACTCCCATCTTCATGCATGGCTTCTGAAGACACAGCCATTGCTAGGTTTGGAGTTTCCCCAAAACGGTGGCTGATGTCCTGGTGGCTGCCAGAAAACCTTCCACCAGGGTCACTTATTCCATGAAATGGAAGCGGTTTGCTTTGTGGTCTGCTTCGCATCAACTGGATCCCTTTACCTGTCCAGTAAATCAGGTTCTAGAGTATTTGCTGTGCTTGTCAGATGCAGGTATGCAGTACTTTTCCATCAAAGTGCACTTGACGGCTATTTCAGCCTTTCATGTGCCTATTAAGGGTTGTACAGTTGCTCTGCTGGAAGTGGCCCATACAGTTTTGAGAGGCATACTGCACTAGAAGCTTCCCGTCTGCAATCCCATCCCAGCTTGGGACCTGAATTGAGTTACAAAAGCTGAGTTTGGCTCCTTTTGAGCCAGCCGTGACCAGTGGCCTACGCTTTTTGTCGTGGAAAGCATTATTTTTAGTTGCCATTTCTTCTGCTCGAAGGATTTCAGAGCTTCGGGCTCTAATGTGTGAGCCTCCTTATCTGATTTTTCACAAAGACTGGGTGTCTTTACATACTAATCCTAAGTTTCTTCCTAAGGTGGTGTCTGAGTTTACTTTAAATCAAACCATCCACCTGTTAGTTTATTTTCCTGAGCATGCCAGTCCAGCGGAAGAAGCATTGCTCCATACTTTAGATGTACACAAAATACTTGAGTACTATATACACTGCACGAAGAACTGCAGAAAGTCCTCACAGCTTTTTGTTTCCTTTGCCCCAGGGAAAGAGGGCACACCTGTTTCTAAACAATATCTGTCCAAACGGTTGGCCAGTTGTATTACCTTTTGTTATAGAAAGTACAGTAAGGAACTACACGGTGGTGTTCGTAGTTATTCCACAAGGGTTATGGCCACTTTTGTTGCCTGTTTCAAAAATGTGTTGGCTGCAGAAATCTGTTAAAGAGGGACATTGAGCTGCTGCTGGTATAGAAGATATCCAACCAAACTATAAGTTGGAAATACTGTAGGTAGATCTCATTTCACTAACTTGGGTCCACAATTATGGAATTCTATACCTGTCTCACTCAGATCATGGAACTGTGAGGAGGGAAGGGGACTGCTCACGTTTATATGGGTGCACCAACATAAAATGTTGTCATGGGCGGCATCTAGCAGACTTCTTGAAAAAAGTTTCCATGTGGTCCTAGTGCCTAGCAGCTATAGTTCCATAGGTGGGGCCGGATGAAAGAGATTCTCTCAAAGAGCTACCATTACAGTAAGTATGTAACTGTTCTTTTTCACATAACTATCTGTGGTTATAATGAATGGAATGAATTCAGGATGTTTTAGGAATGTAGTGCAGTAGAATTCTGATGAGGCCAACTGTGACTTGTTTGCTGGTGGCCTTCGACACTCTGACAATAAATTACTACTTGTGGATTATGCTCTTCTTGTATGTGAATATATCTAGCATCTTTAACCTTTAGTTTTCTGCCACGTTCATTGCTGTGATGAGACTTAACTGAACTCTTCCTTGTAGGACACTGCGTAGTACACATAGAAATGGGGAGGGTTTTAATACATGGTCAGATTATAATGTGCGTTTACCCTCCAGTCATTAGCCAGCATTAGAAACAGTTTATTCCACAGCAGAGTCACAGCAAGAAATGGGGAGGGCTTTAGCTGCTGGTCAAATCATAGTGCGTGTCTACCCTCTTCAGTCATAAGCCAGCATTGTAAACAGTTTATTGTACAGCAAAATCACAACTGTCATTTTATACGTAATAAAATGACTGCTGTTGACTCAGAACAGTCATTTTATTGTCAAAGTGGTAGTAATGACATCATCTCCCCTTACATTTTGATTGGTCTGCACTCATGGCAATGACTGTAAACAAGTGCAATTCAGGGATTGGGAGGAGCAGAGTTACCATAAGCTTAAAACAAACAAACAAAAAAAAACTAGGGACAAAAAACAGTGCCACAAACTTTTTTTTTCAAATGCATGAAGTATAATGGTGATAATGTGCTAGTTGGCTCATTATCCTTGGCAATAATATAATTGCCTTGCAAGGATAAAGTACTCTGCCTACCTTTGGCCTCACACTTGATTCGATAATCACATTATTGTCTCGTATAGTGAGCTGACGAGCACAATATCACTTAATTCAATCGTACTAAAAGTAATTCCTAGTGCCTTTACCACCTCCTGTTTACCAGTAAACATTATTTGTCCAGAAGGACAGTTGCGTGAAGATAACATTATATCAAAAGCAAACTTGGAAAGAAACTGTGCCCTTTTGCATCTGGAAATGCCTCTGTATGATAGAGGTGAGGAGGCAGGATGTTCTTCTTCTCTGTTTAAAAGTTAATTAAGCTGTCCAACAGGCTGAAGAAAGATTAACATATGCTTTTAAACTGAGAAATATTACCCAGTCTATAAAAACATACATTTTTATGGTAACTGAGTTTGATATTTTTAAAGAAGGACATTTAACATGGAAGTCTGCATTTTCTGTAGTGTGTCCCAGGTTATCTTGTATTTCTTTTATTTTTCTTTCATCAGTTTCTTTTTTTATTGCCAGTCCATGATCCATGTTTCAAGGTTATTGGTAAGCAAAGTGAGGGGAACCCCTGTTTTACAGTTGTAGCAATTAACAACCAACATATTACATGCATAATACAATATATTAATTATCAACATGTAGTATATATATGCAACCGGCCCTGTGATGCTGAGGGTTGAGGCGTTGAACGTCACACCTCATGCCACGTTAGTGACCCGAGTTCAGGAGCGAGCTCAGGCCACCAGGGGTCGGGGGGGAGACAGACAAGGAGCTGGATTGAGCTGCCGCAAGGCAAGCTTTCCTCTCCAGAGAGGGACATGGGGTTTCTCTGGCTCTTGGCTGCCACCTGGTGGAGGGTAGGTGGCAGCACCAAGCCACAGGGAAAACCTGGCATTAGGCCAGGTGGGAGGAAGGGGCCATCACCGGAGCCGCGGAGCACATACGTGCCTCCACGTACGTGCACGTCCGTGTTCTGGGGTCCTGTGATAAGAGGGAGAAAACGGGAAAAGTATGACTCCCCTTTTGCCAAGTAGGTGAAGGTGGCCGTGGGTGGGGCAAAAAGGAGGATAGAAAAGAAAGGAAAAAATCATGTAATGTATAGCATGATGAAACGTATTTCGTCTGTAACAATCACAGTGCTTATACAGTAAGTGAAAAATCTGTGTTTTACAAAAAAAGATGGAGAGCACGGTTCTCAGTTTAACAATCCTGTGAATCTGCAGCCAGTAGAGGGCAGAGTATGGAAAAGATGACAATCCAGCTTTAGTTTCAAATTTAGGAAGACAAATGGAGAAAGGACCATTAGAACATAATTTGTGGCCAATGTCCCGTTTCTGAATTAGATCATTCAGATGTATTAGAACTTGGCCATGTAGGGGTTTATACACAGAAATATACCAAAGCTGTAATTGTCTAGAGGATCTGAATCTGGTGATATTTTGCCCAAGTTAGCTGATTATGTTGTTCTCTAGGAGTACCGTCTCACAGACGTCTGACATCAGTCTGGTACTGAAGTAGCTTGGGTAGTCTCCAGCATCTTGGGTACTTGGCAGTTGTAGACAGAAGAAGGCATTGCCCATCGTGTCTCTCTTCCACTCCTAGTGGACACACAGAATTAGAGGCCCAAGTATTGCCCGATTTGGTTCTTAAATTGTTAGAGTACCTCAGTTGCAATGATGGTTTGTGGAAGTTTATTCCACAATTGGGGACCTCTGATAGTAAAAAAAAAAAGTGTTGTCGTCTTTATTTTGTTTTTAGGCCTGTAATTTGTCATCTGTTTTTTAGGGAGTCATGAGTTGTTACCTCTCTTAGGTAAGTTTTCATCACCTCTATGAGCACAAAAATAGAAACATTCAATATGTTTTTTTATACTATATGTTATATTTTTCATTTAAAAATAAAAAGAGGTTTACATTGAACCATTTAAAACTGTATCGAGTTACATTAATTAAATGCTCAAGGTTATAATTTCCATATACATTTTGGAGAAAAAAAAAGAAGTTACAATGAAATTTATATATAAAACGTTATAATCAGCAGTGACATTACATGAGTGTAATACATTTTCAGGGTATAAAGGTAGGGCCCAGGGATAAAATATATATATAGAATCCATTTCAGCCATCTAAGTTCAAACGATGCCCATTTATCTGAACATGCAGCTGTAAGTCTTTTTAAAATGTAAATTTCCCCTACTATTATACACCAGGTCTGAACAGTAGGGGGAGCTTGACGTCCCCATCCTCTAGTAACTGCTTTCTTAGCTGCCAATATATATGAAACTAATAAAGATCCTCTAGATAAAGGGAGATCTTCTGGTGGGACTGAGACAAGGACCAATTCAGGGGTCAATACTGCCTACCAGTTCCGATAATGCTTCAGAGATATCCCTCCAGAATCCTGCTAATCGCGGGCATGCCCAAAAAATATGAGTCTGGCCAGCTAAGGGCTCCCCACATTCCCTCCAACAGCTTCCTTATGCTCCAGGTGAGAACCTGACCAATTTCGCTGGGTATGAAAATATCTATTTCTTGTCTTCCATGCGAATTCTCGCCAATAAGCACCTAGGATACCCATCGAAAGTTTAGTCTACTTTTCCCAAATCTCCCCTGAAATTGGGGTCGGAAGCTCCCTATTCCATGCTGCCAAAATATCTTGAGTCAAATGTCTAGATAACTCTTGCATACTCCTAAATATTAATCCAATAAAGTGGGGTCAGAGCTGCCCTCTCCTAGTAGTCATTGCCAAGGTGAGCAATTGGGGAGGGGTTAGGAAGCACACTACAAGTTTGTCCCTTCTGCTCTATACTTTCCCTTAATTGTGTGCATAACAGAAAATCCTGCTGTGGGACGTTGAAAATCTCTTGAAGTTTGTGGAATGGGAGAGCACCCGTAGAATCAATTATGTGAAAGATAAAAGATATACTTCTTTGCCTCCAGCAAGCCAAAGTATGTTCCTGCTCTAAAGTGGGGGATTGAATTACTGAATTCAATAGGTTAAGATAAAAACAGTCTGGCCTCAGCTCCACAGAGAAAATGAGTCAACGCCAAGTTTCTAGGTTAGATTGAGTGGTATGAGCATAAATATGCTTCGTCTTGGCAGGGGGGTAGATGGAATATAAGAGATCTAGCCGTCTTTTATCTTATTTAAGGCAAATGACAGGGTCTTCCAAGGTATGTCGTATGCTGGGTTACTCCAATTAAAAACTCTAGCCAGTACAGTAGCATACACATATTTCTGAAGGTCTGATAAATTCAGACCTCCCTTATTTTTTGGAAGCATTAATGTGGACCACTTAATCCGTGTTTTATTTCTAGCCCAGACAAATCTAGCTAGAGATGTATTCCAGGATGTAAAATATATCGAATCTGGCGCAATTGGTATGTTTTGGAAGAGGCATAGCAAATAGAGTAGTATGTTCATCCTGATAAGGTCAACTCTAGAATATAAAGACAAGTGGAGCTGAGACCACTGGTGCAAATCAGATTCTATTTTTTGTGTGAGAGGTTCGTAGTTTACCAAGTAAGGTGTAATAACTGACGCGGTAAATATATGCCTATGTATTTCACTTTGGTACTATTCCAACGTAGAGATAACCTGGCCTTTAATACCTGTGAGGGAGTAAAATGAAATGGCAGGACCTTTGTTTTAGAGGAATTTATTTTGTAGCCCAAAATTTGAGCAAATTGCTCTAGAACCTCCCAAATTGCTGGAATGGAAGATTCCGGATCTGCCACTGATAGTAGATCTCATCAGCGTATAAAGCCAATTTCCAGGTTTGATTACCCACTTAAATGCCCAATATCCTCCCCGAGTCCCAGAGCATCATAGCCAGTGGCTCAATATAGATGGCAAACAGCAGGGATAAGGGGCATCCCTGTCTAGTACCCCGCTCCAGTGTAATAGGGAATGTAATGCCACCACTGAGTTTTATGTATGCCTTTGGAGTTGAATATAACTGCTGCAGCCATTTAACAAACTCTCCAGGGAAGCCAAAAGAGGTCAGAACACCCCCACAGAAACCTCCAAGAGACCCTGTCTAAAGCCTTGTAAGCATCTGAGCTCACAATGGCTGAGGAGGCAGCTGATTTAATCATGTAGTCCATTAAATGGACCATTCTCTGGACATTATCTGCAGTCTGGCGCATCCGAAATCCAGCCTGATCAGAGTGTATCAGGCTTTGTAACATAGCCTCCATCCGGCATGCCCAGACTGCCATATAGAATTTATAGTCACTATTTAATACCGAGATGGGTCTGTAGGAATCAAGTAAAAGCGGGTCTTTTCCTGGCTTCAAAATGGCAGATACAGCTGCATAAGACCATGAAGTGGGGGAGGGGGATTCCCCCTTCTGCACCTCCAAGCAGGCTCGCCACATAGACTGGAGCAGTTTATAGAGGAACGTTTTGTACCTTTCAGCTCTGAAACCATCTGGGCCTAGACTTTTAAGGTTTTAGAGTGGCTAATAACCGTCTGAATTTCTGTGAAGGAAACAGGACTCAGCAGGGATCCCTGTTGTAAACTAATTAACTGTGGAAAGTTAAGATGTGACAAAAAATTATGAATAACCTCTGGGGATGGAGGAGTAGGGTCGGAGTATAATGTTGTATAATACTGCTGAAATGCTTTCACAACTGTAAGTACTTGATGGAGGATAGTTCCTGACTGGGGGTCACGGATCCGAGTGATTGCCACTGACTGCTTAAAACCTCTGGTTCTTTTAGCCAAATTTCTAGTGCCCTTGGGACCTCTCTCATAATAAAATTTTTTAAGATATAAAAGGGACAACTGTGTCTTCTAATCTAAAATAGAAACATTCAATATGTTATGTTTTATGTTCATAAATTATTTAGTTTCAGAACTGATATACGGGATATACAGTGGCCTGATTAAAAATATGCACTTTATCTTCAACTGCGAAAAGACAGGACCATAACTTTAGACTGGCAGAGAAACTAGTGAATTATAGAAGTCTGGCCCCCTCCAGATGATGATAAACTGCAAATTTTCAGTCAGACCATTGACTAATTGAGTTATACAATACTAGTTTGCTAGTTAAAATGTTTACATTTGTTTGAAGATTAAACTGTTTCTCTTTGAATTCAACTGCTATCTTCAGTGCTGGACTAGGCATTTGGGATGTCATCATCTGCATTATGAAAGCTATCTGATTGGTTCCATACTTCACTGTGATGATGCTAACCTTCAAGACAACACTTACAGCAACATATTGTTGATACCTTGCTGTTAGTGTTGTCGTAAGCCAGGATACCATATTTATCTTGTCATGTTTACGTCAATCCTGTGTGTGTGTGTGTGTGTGTGTGTGTATTATACTGGTGTAGCAGTGCGTGTATATTTGGGTTGAGTTACTGTTTGTATCAAAACCTCTCTTTTTGACTGCTAATAATTCACCTGTTCTTGGACCTAGGGTTTTCAAAATTGGCATGCATCCCCTTAGTCCTAGGAGCTAAGGATATGTGTATGGTCAAAACAATAGGTCCAGTAATTAGGGTGCCACAATTTCATAAAATACCCCTAATTAAGATTTTTTTTGTATGCACAGATAAAAAAAATACACTGATTTAAGACCTGAAACTTTCTGGTTCACAGGGGTCCTTTTGTTTGTTTCTGGATGAAAAAATTACAAATGAAAACGTTCCAAGTGATTTTGCTTAGCAGGGAGCACACATGTACAAACAAACAAAAAAGAAGGCGGGTAACAAGTCCTGAAAAAACATAAGGCCTTTTCTCATTTGTGTTTTCATCCCATCAGACTCTGCCTCCAATCATTGTAAAAACCAACAGATGAGTACCCAGCTCCACTGCTGGTACTCCCGGACTGCTGTTACAACAGGTGGACAAGTGCTCAACCCTGCTGCTGGTTCCCCACCCCCAATTACTGTCACAACTAGCAAATAGCTACCCAACCAGGACCTTCATGCCCCCATTCACTGTTAAAACCGGTGGCCAGGTTCCTAGCCCCACTACCAGCACCCCACCCACCTCCCATTCTCAACACAAAAACTTACCCCAACCCACTGTCCAGCAAGCCCCCACCCCAGCCCACTCCCAAAAAATAAACCCACTGTCCTCACTCACCCTTTGGCACCCATGCCACCTTCACCCTCCACATCCACCCCAGTAAATAACATAATCTTGAAAGGGTCCCACGGTGAGCAACCGGCACAGCCTTCCGTCCACCATGGCTGATTGCCATCTTCTGCCCTGGTCCACTACTACTGTACATTAAATGAATAAAAAAGTTCTAGGGAAAAACTGTGTATGCACTAGGATTTTTTTTTTCTGCAGAAACGGGTTAAATTTGGTGTCCCCGATAACGTGTTTCAGGACCAAATTCAAACAGCATTATGTGGTCATTAGTGGCATGCGAGCGCCGGCCTGGTGGTGCTGAGGGCTGAGGTGCTGGATGCCACACCTCATACCACGCCAGTGACCCGGGTTCAGGAATGGACTCGGGCCACCGGGGAGAGAAGGATTGAGTGCTCAACGGCTTGCTCGCCTTCTCTGGGGAGGGGTGGGAGCTATCTCTGCTGTGACACTGCCAATTCCCAGTGGCCACAGGCATCTGGCAGTGTGGGGAGGGGGACGCCAAGAAGGGGCAGGGACTAACATCCACTGAGGGCCTGAGCAGAGACGCGTCTCTATGTGCCGCTGTCTCATTGGCCATCTTAGCAAGTTGATGTTGGTAGAGGGGCGGGAGCAACAGCAACGAGGAAAAATCCCATTGGTCCTATGTGACAATCCCTCCAGTCATGCGCATCCACAATGCCAAAGGGCAGATTGTGCTGTGTAGGCGCATGCTCCTCTGCAAGTTGAGGAGGTAAGTGGGGGAACCTTCCTCGCCCCAGCCGGGGGGGGTTATCAGGGCCTCTAGAATTCCCGGAGGAGCGCTGCACTCAAGGGGCAGACTCCTTGGCATCTGGATGATGTGTGTGTGAGGGATCCGAGTGAGTGGAACGACTGGGGCGATGAGGAAAAATAATACGTTAAAAAAAAAAAAAATTAGTGGCATGTGAAGTGAGCTAACTTCCCTTCGCAGATTAATTTGCATACTCACTGCAATTCGCAAAGTTAATCCACCCAGTGAAGTTCCAAGTCACAGTATAGAGCTAACTTTGTGAATAGCAAATTTTGTAACTTTGCTGGTGAAGTTGGGCCCACAGGCGAGTTTTGTGATGTACCATGGGATTGGAGGCCACTTGGTCCTGAAATAAGCTTATGCCATATGGAGGCTGTGTTCAGTGCAGTCTTACGAAGATAGAGTGGGAGAGAAGCCTGCCCCTGCTTCTCTGAGCAAAAAACCTTTTAAACTACACAGAAAGCAGAGTATTTTGAGCCAGATCACTCATAGAAAATATCTAAGGTACCCTGTGCAGTTAATTACCACTTTTTGTTTTTAATTTTTAGAGATTTATTTAGTTGAAGGTAGTGGTTTTGTTTTGTTTATTGAAGCAGTGCTGTGTGGGGAAGGGGCGCATTTTAGCTAGCAAGCAGGGCAGCGCTGTGAGCATTAGTCTGATTTGTTTTCCTCAGTCTTGCTTCTAAATTGTTTTTCTGTGGTTTGTCATTTTATTTCTGTAGTGCAGTTTTGTGTGGTTAAGTGAACTGTAAGTCGGTTTCTATACTGATTGTTTTATTGGAATTTGAGAAACAACCTTTGAGTAAGAACTTTTTTACAAAGGGTTCATGTCTGTTAAACAGTACAAATACAGACACAATTGAATTCACAGTACAAATATAGACATAGTTGAATTATCAGTACAGGAAGTAAAAAAAAAACATAGAAAACAGCTAAGAGTTTCTTATGAGTTTCATTAAGGGTTTAATACGAAGTGCTGTATGGCATAAGGAAGTATATGAGAGAGAGGAAAATGTAGGGTAGGGAGAGGGTGGTTAGTGAATAGAGCATTGGGGATAGAGCAGCCCAGAAAGAGCATTGTCACATTGCATTACAGTTTTGGAACTGAGGAGCTGGGGATGGTGCATGTGAGAGTGTGTCATAAAGTGGGAGAAGGTGGTTAGAAAGCGAGCAAGGAGAGAGGGAGAGAGGGGAGGGGAGGGGTGGGAAGAGAGAGGATTGTAGTTATTTTAAGTTCTTGAAGTGACAGCGTTACTAATAGTAACTTGTTTTGAATTATCCCTGTTGTGTGTGTCTTGTTAATCCCGTTACGTTTAAGAAAATAAAAATGCAAAAAAAAAAAAAAACAAGTTCTTTTGGTGGTTTTACTGTAGCTACTGTTAGCTCAGTAAACTGTTCTGTTCGGATTCAGATCACACTGGTGAGGTGTTGCCTGTTGTTGCTGGTATTTAGCGTATTTATTTATTAGCTTTTGGTAACCGGGTAAGTGCACTGGGCAACAATCTTGCCTATTTTCAGGTACGACCTGGGAGAGTACAAGAAGAAAAACAGCAGTGAACAACAAATTGTACATAATGAGAGGGAAAAAGGAAAAAAAAATACATAACTAAACAGTCAGGACAAAGTAATCAAACAGTAGAAGCAATTGAAAATACATACTGGACAAGATACCAGCAACATTATACCAGTTAGAGTAGCAGTGTTTTTTTTTTTTCCTTGCAATATTAAAAATCGAAATATATAAAATAAGTGGAAAGAATGTGCTAGTAAAGGGAGAGGTGCTGGTGAAGTGGCCAAGAAGGGCATAGGTTCTGTGGGGCAAAAAGCTGTTGCACCTTTAAAACAAACAAAAAAAACCTGCTTCTGCAGCAGCTTCACTCCTGGGTTCCGTGACGAGTAGCAGTAGCAAATGATTATTTGGTGGAAGAGGTGCTGACAATAGTGTTGCCAAATTATTCTCTGCCACATATATGGCATCCATGCTGGTGGGAGCTGGAGGAGGTGGCGCTAAGTGGATCAGTCCAAGAGGTTGCAAAATCTCAGGCTCAGGAACAGTGGTCGAGTAGGAGGTTTCAGGTGTCCCCAAGACTACTGGTGATGGTGGCACCGAGCCTGATCTGGTTGACAGGTTCCCATTCCCAGACTAGAGTGTTGAGCTTGACTGTGAGTCAGAATCTGAGGAGGAACAGTCAGAAAAGACTACATTTAAAAATGTTTCTCTCACTAACGATGATGAGGAGGAAAGAGAATGTAGGGAAGTGAAGATGAAGAGGACAGAGCTCACGAGGAGGAGGATGAGGAGGAGATTATCAGCCTCGGTGGGGATGATGATGATTTGGACCACCTATGGGTCCCGAAAAGAAAAAAGTAAGGGTGATGCTGATGAATCTGTGGTGCTTTGCACACTACGATTATATCATAGAATTACCAAAGACCCCTCTCAATACTACAACTGTTGTTCCTGTTATCACTGTTGAGCGCATTACACAACGTGAGTCACCCGCTGTCACAGTGCAGAGATCTTCACAAAAAACAGTCACTGCCCCCCCATACCAGTCCCATTGCCATCTAAATTTAAGCGGTACAAAATCCCTTGTTTGGGATTTTTACATGCTGGAAATATCTGACAAAACAGTCACTATCTGCCAGCTGTACCAAGCACGAGTTAGTAGAGGAAAAAAGGGGAGCCACCTAGTCACTGATGGTCAACACACATACCTCAAGTTCAGACTCCAGTTGTGATGGACTCAACACCAATGGGAAGCCAGTGCAGGGCGGCTCTCTCCTTTATCATTTTTTGTATTTGCCAAAGCATCTCACAGTGGCAGGGAAACAGTTGTGGTGGAGGCAGGCTTTACTGAGGATGACTAGTACAGTGATGATGAGGAGTCTATGGGATTGCCTAGTAGTGGTTATAGTAGCAGTGATGGACTGTCATACCACCCAGAGGCACCAAAGCATAGTTCAGAAAACACCTCATATCACTGCTTTCTTTGGAGCAGCATCTGTAAATCCCCCTCGGTCAAATGTTGCCCCACCAGTAGTGACACCACATGAGTCCAGTTGTTTGGTAGCTCAGCACCCAGACATGTTCAGCCTATACTGCATAACATGTCTGAGTGTCATTCAAAATACCCACCCAATCATGCTGTTGCATGGGAACTGAATGCAATAACCGCTGAAATGTTGGCAACTGACCAACTACCATTCTTTTTTTGTGGAGAACATGGGATTTAGAAGGATGATGGCATGTGCTTGTTTCAAATGGCAGATTCCCTCACAGATGTACTTCTCCACCTGTGCCATTCCTGAGCTTTATGGGACTATATCATACACAGTAATCCAGCCCTGTTGCATTGAGCATCCCATACATATATCTCTGTATGGATATGTGGACCGGTGGCAAACAGCTGGTAGATCCTATCTGTGCATTACTGCACATTGGGTACAGATAGCTGGGGTAGTATTTGACTGTGGCCGGGGGAAGAATTGTAGTAAGACCAATTGCAGTGGTAGCAGCACTCTGGGTATCCACCAGCGTAACACACTGGCAGTGAAGAGTGTAACTGGATCATACACGGGTCAGAAAATGTTAAAATTGCTCTTGACAGATTGATGAGAGGAGGCAGCCTGTGGTGATGGCACCACAGGGGCTTCAGGCTGCTGCAAGGGAAGTTGGGGCGGGGTGCTGATCTTGAGACACTCATCATTCATCAGTAGCCTCATTTTGACCAAACTTTGCCATGGTGTACCCCAAGGGTGGAGTTACTGGCACATTTTCTAAAGGTGAATTTCATGTGAAATAGAAAAAAAATCCACAATTTTAGCCATGAAAGCGAAGTTTGCGAATTCACCTTAACTTCACCAGTGAATTAAAACTTTGCATCATCTCTATTGGTAACGAAAAGGGGTGGGAAGCATCCTGCCTCTCAAATTTGGTTCAAAATGTAAAAAATAAAGTTATGGGTGATAAAAAATCACCTAATTCCCCCCCAAAAATGAAGTGTGCACGTGCCATGACTTATTTTATTGTCACTGTTTTTTTTTAACATTTTAAGCCTAAATTTTTGGGATGGGCTACTTAGT
Organism: Neoceratodus forsteri; assembly: GCA_016271365.2. Lineage (NCBI taxonomy): Eukaryota > Metazoa > Chordata > Ceratodontiformes > Ceratodontidae > Neoceratodus > Neoceratodus forsteri. The sequence goes on along the minus strand of JADMNL010000024.1, from coordinate 28,411,384 downwards.
AGCAGAAGAGGCTCACACACAAGGAGGAGGAGCCTCTGCATGAGTCAGTTACAAGATGGCGTAGTGAACAATCTGCTACAGGCTACTGCACCACTCAAGCTTGTGATTATGTTGGCATAGATAGAATGTTATGCTTTTGAAAACCTGCTGTCTGTTGGAAGCTTTTGATGACAGAAACGTACCCTCTTTTGCTTGGTTGCATATTTCTACATTGATTCTGGAGGAGTAGGTCCCTTCCAAACTGGCGAAAGACTGCCCTGCAAGATTCTGGACCAGAACAAAGGAAAAAGAAAAAAGCATTCGGCTACTCCAGGTGCAACGGCAGCAATGGCAACAACATCGGACCCGATCTCCAATTCAGCTGACACAGCTGCAAGACGTACGCACCTGCAACTGCAAAAATGGAATGCTTTTCTGCCGTCTTGCGCAATTTCTTTGGGCAACCCAATTTCTCCAATACTCGACTCGCCCGCTAAGCGTGCGCCAGGACCCCGCGCTGCTCATATGGAATTACCATCAGAAACCGAGGCAGAAGAGTTCAACTATACTGCCGCAGACGAAGAGGATAAACACCCCATGGTGGAGGTGGTGAACTCTCCAACTAGCTCAGACATCAGTGAGCATTATCATAGAAATGTTACCCTTAATGATGAGAACAAAGGAGCATATACCGAACAAACTGAGCTAATGAGTGAAACCAATTGTGAACCTCTAAATACTGTTATAGCTAATACTGACCCACACAGAAACACTGGTACTACTATTCTAAATGCAGAGCCGGGGGCAGGGAGACATGGACAAGACCTCTTCTTAGATCTCACCACTTCAGATGCATTTAAATAATTTCAAGAGGAAATATGCAATGAGGTCAAAAATGGTTTTGCTACAATCACTTTGGCCCTTACAGACTTATCCAAAATGTTCTCCGATATGAACAATAAAATGGAGGCCCTCACCTTAAGAACAAACGAGGCAGAGCAGCGGATTGGGATGCTAGGAGATAAAAGCACACACACCCTTGGCTGATAAGCAGGCAGAACAGAATACACTATTGTTAGAACTAAAACAGAAATTCATGGACCTTGAAGAACGTTCAAGAAGAAATGATGTCAAACTAATTGGGCTTCCATAGGGTTTGGAAGGAAAAGGGGACCACTCCCATACTTTGAGAGACTATTAACAATTGCCTTAAATCGAAGATATCCTGAGGAAAAAATAAAACTGGACAGAGCTCATGGGGGCAAGAGTGAATGATACCATAATGAAAACAGAAACCCCCATGACCGGTCTTTGTAAAGCCCCACTACTATCAAGACCGTGAAGCGATTTTACGGTCAGCAAGGGTTAATGAAGGCCTGTACTTTGAAACTATTAGACTGTTAGCTTATCCAGACTTTTCCTTTTCAACTCTTCAAAGCCTTTGATTGGGTTAAAAAGATGATCTGGCAAAACGAAATAAGATTTCAATGCTGCCTCCAGCCTGGCTATGTTTCTTCATACATAGAAAAACCATGATTTTTCAGACCCTAAAAAGGCAGAGGCTTTTTTACAAAACCTTCAAATTCATGACTACTAAACTAATACTGCTACAGCAACTGGAATGAGCACCTCTAATACAAGGATGCCCATAGGATTTATTTAATATTTTGAAGGAGAGACTGTGGCAAAATCAGAACCCCTTTTATTAATTTACTTTGAACTCTCCTATATTCTTGGAATAGCAATATGATTTACATTTAACATGAGGTTTTTATGGATAAAAATTATTAGTCACTCGGGCAAATGCCAAAATTGTATACAGTACTATCTATAAACTATTCACGGAATTGATTTGGATGTTAATACTAATACTGAATAATTTACTAGACATGACCCATAAAAGTATCAGGGGGTGAAGGTTGGGGTGGATGGGGGTTGAGGAGGAGGCAGAATAAAATGTCCCCCTTTTTTTCTCTCTCCTTCTCTTTCTCTCCCCCTCCCTTTACCCCCTACTATTTGCTCTTCTTTATGTTTATTTATTATAATTTACTGATACCCTGCTTGAAAGGATATTAGGCATTGATTTTTTTCTTTTTTGGGGGGAGGAGGGAAATAACTATAACATTTATGATGCAGGGCTCTATTACTGTGTTCATGAAGAGGTCCTTCTCTATGGTATATTGTAAAGGTGATGGCGACATTAGCAAAAATGTAATTGATGCTTGTTGCTTAAGGAATGCTCAAGATAAAGGGACTCGGCGGCCTCACGGATGGAATGCACCACAGTCACCAGAACCGACTAAATGGGTGGGGGGAACAGATTACAAATTACAAGTGTGTGTGTGTGTGTGTTCCTTTTATCATGCTTGGTATATTTGGTAAACTTGTACTTCATTGTATGATTTTTATGTACTTGCATGCATTATATAATAAGATGAAATACTCCATGTATAATGCCAAAATATACTGTACCTCTATAAAATTTATCCTACAAAGTTGGTTACTTTATAAGTACTCTGATACTAAAGTCAAATATTATCCCAATGGGGGATAATGTGTGCTTCACTTTTGATTATGGGATATCATGAGGGGGGACGGATGGAGTTTTAAGAAACTAAATTCACTGTGCAATGCACTAAATACTACTCAATCTTTTTCCAGTTGCTAAATAATAATTTGCATAATAATTCTGGCTCTAATCTAGTTGTATGGGGCAAAATATTATGGGCATTTCTGTAGCAGTTCTATCTTTTATTTATGCTTCCCATGTCATACCACTTTGTGCTAGCTGGAATGTGAAGGGGGCTCAAAGACCAAAATAAAGCTAAGACATTTTTAAACTGGCTGGACAAAAAAGGATTCAATTTTGATTTGATTTGATAAAATATTTTTTATGTAGGAAAGCAATCTTTAGAGGAAAAACCTCTATTTTCAAAGAAGGTCCCGGCAACAATTGTGGCCTGGCATGGCAACAATTGTGTACTTCTTCAAGAGACGCACCTGATCACAAAGAATTCCAGTTCTACACTAAAAAATGGGGACCAGAATTAAATGGCCATTTTAAGAATAATTTTCGAGGCGTAACAATTAAAAAAAAATCACTTAATATTTAAATACCCAGGCATATTTCAGATCCCAATGGCCAGTTTATCATTTGCCACATATTACTCACTGGGCAGTCATATACTATATGTAATATTTATGGACCTAGTGAAAATTCACCCCCGTTTCTCACCCAGTTATTTCTGGAACTTAGTAGTTTCCCTGCCCCATACATTATTGGGGAGATTTCAACTTGGTTCTGAACCTTAATCTGGATCGATCTGAAATTCATGTGGCTACAATAACTACAGCTGCCATGGCAATTTTGCAATTTATGAATTTCTCCCCGGTCTTTCAAACATATTTTCGTATATACTTCTTTTTATTGTCAAAATCCTGCCTCTATCAAGTAAACAAAATTAGTCATAATAGTATTGTAAATTCGGATCAAGCACCTGTACTACTCAACATATTCAAGTAAACCTAAAACCCTCTCTTTCAAATTTGATCCCCTACTTATGAAAGACTTGAATTTTTGCAATCAGATTAAAACTGATACTAAATCATTTTTTGTAAACAACACTATAGAGGACACTAATTATCAAAATGTTTGGGAAATGTTTAAAGCATATTTAAGAGGGTGTACTAATTCCTATACAATCCTCCAAAACAAAAGAAAAAATAAAAAAATAAACGAATTAGAAACACTAATCAATAATACCGAAACATTACACATGCAAACAAATGATCCGGCTACTTTACAAAATTTATAGCCATTAAAAGAATAATATAACATCTTAACAGTGGAAGAGACTGAAAGAAAGTTATAATACACCAAAAGTCAGTATTATGCAATGGGAGACAAACCAGCCAAACTAAGGGCATGGCAACTTAAGGCACAACAACAAAATAATTAAATAACTAATATTCAGGAACCAACCGGTCAGATAATTAATTCCCCCTTAGGTATTAATCAAACCGTCTGCCAATATTACCAGAAGTTATATTTTTCAGACAATACTTGTACTCCAGCAGCCATACACCACTTTATCTCAGACTTAGATTTTCCAGCACTAGAACTCAAAACATTTCAAGGCCTCAAACAAAATATTTCTTGGAATAAATTAAGGCTGTCATTAAAAATTTACCAACTGGCAAACCCCCTGGCCCTGATGGCCTATCAATGGAGTTTTACAAATCAATCTGTCTTTTATTAGCCCCTTGTTTAAAAGATGTATTTGATTACATATTTACTACAAATACTCTTACTCCTTCTTTCAAAGAAGCTCATATGCATTTGTTTCTCAAAAAAACATAAAGATCCTTTATAGCCCAGTTCATATAGACCAAGTTCTTTAACTCAGATTCTAAAATCTTAACTAAGATCCTGGCCACCAGATTGGAAAACATACTACCCCAAATTGTACACCCAGATCAGAATGGATTTATTAAAGGCTGCTTTCTTATATCCAACATTAGGAGAATGCTCAACATTCTGGACTATTACTGAAATTCTGATCTTTCTCTGCTTCTGTTTGATGCAGAGAAAGCATTCAATCGTGTTGAATGGCCTTACATCAAAACAATACCCAATTACCAACGAATAAAATAAATAAATACTTCACAGATTCGGATTTGGTCCTAATTTCAATAAATGGGTGGATATACTATATTCCAATCTGGTGGCCAGGATCAAAACAAATCAAGACATTTCCTCAATTATTCAGTTACATCGTGGAACTAGGCGAGGGTGCCCACTGTTGCCCCTCATCTTTGCCGTTTCAGTCGGATCTTTGACCCTTGCCTTAAGAAAATCTAAAAACATCCTTGGCCCTAAAATTGACAATATAGAACACCGTATTAGTCTATATGCAGACAATACATTAATCTATGTCACAAACCTAGACCACTACTTTAACCATATTCTTGAAATCCTTACGCAGTTTGGTACTGCATCTGGATATAAAGTAAATTGGTCTAAAACAGAAATTATGGAGACTGAATATCATTCCGATCCATTTGCACCCCCTAATGATCTAGATATTCAGATAGTTTCAGAAATTAAATATTTGGGATTCTCAACAGATAAAAAAATCAGAAATTTACAATCATTAAATCTAGATCATCTTATACAGGAACCAAAACTCTATTACGTAGTTGGGAAAATCTTCCATTCACATTAATCGGTAGAGTTAATGTTATTAAAATGAACATTCTCCCGAAATTTTTGTTTCAATTCCAAAACATTCTGATTATTATTATCAAAGAAGATTTTTTCCCATGGATTAGATGCCATTATCAAGAAGTTCCTTTGGAAAGGCAAAAGACCCCAGCTTAAAATACAAAAACTATATTTCTAGGGACATGGATATGTTGTTCATCCACACTTATTGGCAGGTATCCTTGCCGCTTTAAATCTTGCCGGAAGGTCTTCAAGCTGGCTCCTCCCACCCACCCGGGTGGTATAACTCTCGGCTCCGCCCCATGACGCCAGATCTTCCTTACCGCTTGGAAGCTCAGGTTCCCTCCTTAACGCTCTGCGTTTGAGACTGGTTCCTATTTCTTCCTTTTGCGAATTTGAAAGTTTTTGCTAAAAAGACTTCAGTCTTCGATCCCTAGCGGCTGCGATGGACAAATCGACTCCGGTTTCGGAGATGCCCTCGCGAATCAGAAGATGTCTCGAGACGGATCCACACTCCGCGTGTGTCTACTGTTTAGGCCTTGAGCACGACCGCGGGACTGCGACTTGTGCTCTTCATACCGGCCTCGTCCTCGAAGACCGTGCTGCCCGATTGCATCTGGGCGCTCGAGCGTTTTCCTCGGTGAAGTCTAAGGAGGCCGGTCGGTGTGTCCAGCGGTGGCGGGCTCGGCAGATCAGCTCGAGCAGATGATCGCCCTCGAAGGAGGCGGCAGCGGGCCGTATCTTCCTCGGCGCGGCATTTATCCCGCTCTCTCTGGGTTCTTCCACACAGCTTCCTTTAAGGAGCTTTGTCTGTCCCTCTCACTAAGGGAGAAGGGCCAACGCCTGCTGGACCTTTTCTCGGTCCAAAAGAAGGACAGGTAAGTCCTCCTCGACGCTCTTGGGAAGCGGGAAGGTCCCTCTCCTGAGTCGTCGACCGTCGACTTGGTCGACCGCTCGCCCGCCACTGGTCTCACGGTGTCCCGTCAGGTCAGTTGACTGAGACTCCCGTCGGCGCGGTCGAGATTTTCTCGATCCGTTGGACGGGTTGTAAGCCTATAGAAGCAGATTCCCCTCTCCCCGGTTCCCCCGGGGGGAGTTGAGGATCCTGTGGGCTTGCCTGTGCCTCCGGTTCCGGAGCCCTCGGATGAACCCTCCGAGCCGAGGGGAGTGCCGGTTCCTGCCGACACTTCCCCGCACCGACCTCGGAAAAGCTGAGGCTCTCGGTCTCGGTCTCGGATCTCTTCGCGGTCCAGCCGATCCCGCCGTCATAGGCGGTCTAGGTCTCGGCACCGTGGTAAGGCGTCGCCGCTTGTCCTCGTCCTCCTCCTCGGACGAGGGGAGGCTTTGGCATAAGTTACGTCGACGGTACGAGGACCTCATGTGGCAACAGCTCCTCCTGACCGGGAATAAGCCGACGCAGTCGCCTTCCCCGGCCATTAAGTGGCTGTCACTGGAGCGGCCGACACAACCCCTCGACTTACCCGAGGAGCCTGTACCCAGGCCGGTTGTTCGCCAAACCAGCTGCTCCACCGATTCCGGTGGAACCTCTGCCTCCACAGCCACTATTTGGGGCTCCAACCAGGGATTCTCGGTCGGCTAAGGGTCTACCCCATAGGCTGTCTGTTACCCTCACTCCCGACCGGCCTCGGCAGGTAGAGGGTGGCTCAGGCCAGAGGCAGCTCTTGAGGACCTCAAGTCCGGAGGATAATTCCTCCTTTTCTCCAAGCGACTGGACTTGGAGTCCTCAGGAGGACAGTCAATGGACGATAGCCCGTCGTCCTTCCTAGGACTGCTTCGCTCATCTCGAGTCCACGGGATGAAGCTCGAACCTGCTTCCAAATGGGCCAGGTATCCCTCACGGAGATTCTGGACCGAGGATTCTCAACGGAGGCCTTCCGGTGGCCGAGGCCAAGTGGGTCCGCCTTGAGCTTTGGCAGCGCCCTGCTTCCTGCCCTGCGCCTTCGGCCAGGATGGCCAGGAAGTATGCGGTCCCTACCGGTTCCCTGTCCGGTTTTTCGGAGCACCCCTCTGCTGAGGGGTTGGTTACCGACAGCGTTTTCCGGCGCGCCGGCAACGCCAGGGATGTGGACAAACCTCCCGACAAGGAATCCAAGAAATTGGATTATGTCGGGCGGAAAGTCTATGCTGCGTCCTCTCTCGGCCTTCGTCAGGCCAGTTCGGCCGTCCTCATGGCACATTTTCTCATGCCCTGTTGGGCTCCCTGGATGAGGTCATCCCTCATCTTCCGCTGGATCTGCAGACTACGGTCAAGCAGGTGCGGGACCAGGGCAGGGCAGTGGCCAAACAGCAGCTCAGACTGCTTTAGATATTGGGGACTCATGTGCCAGATCGGTGGCGGCCACAGTGGCGTGCATCGGCGGCTTGGCTGAGGATATCTACCTTTACTTGGATACCCAGCACAAGTTGGCGGATGTTCCCTTTTTGGGGACTGACCTCTTCGGCCCTGGGGTGGAAGGTCACCTGCAGAGGATCGAGAAGTCCAATGCTACCTTGGACTCGGTCTCTTCCGCTCAGAAGGACAAAGGCTGCAAACCTCAGCCTAAGCCCTTTCATCCTTCTGCGCCCCCGGCGCGCCCGGCCCAGCAACGTCAGGGCCAGCAGGCTCGGCCTTGGCATCCCAAACCCAAGCCGCCGGCTTCCTCTAACAGGAGGCAGGGAGGAAAAGGCCCAGGAGGTCCCTCGGCCGGTCCCTCCTCTAAGCCTGCCCAGTGACGGGTTGAGGGGTGTCGCCCCCATCCCCGTCACCTCACCCCTGGTTCCCCCCGTGGGGGGACGGCTCCGACACTTCCTTTCCGCCTGGTCCGTTATTACCTCGGACAGGTGGGTTCTGGAGGTGGTGGGAAAAGGCCTGCCTCTGGAATTCGAGCAGGCCCCACCCTTCAGAGCCGTCGCACCTCGGGGGGCCTCGGGGTCCGTAGCCTCACTGTCGGCCCGTCGAGCCGACCTCGCCTCCTCCCGAAGGAGGTGATCAGGGTGGTAGCGGACCCCTCAGACCCAGGGTTTGTGTCCAGGTACTTCTGGTTCCGAAGCGGACGGGGCTGCGCCCATTCTACGACCTACACGACTAAACAAGTTCCTAAGGTCTCGAACCTTCAGGATGGTCACTCTGGCTCAGATAATACCATCCTTGGAGCAGCGGCGTGGTGGTTCTGCTCTCTGGACTTGCAGGACCGCGTTTTTGCGTCCCTATCCGTCTGTCTCACCAGAGATTCCTTCGCCTCGAGCGGAAGGATCCCTTTCGAGTTCCGAGCCATGCCCTTCGGCTTGTCTCCAGCTCCCAGGGTCTTCACCAAATGCATGGCAGTGGTGACAGCATTCCCCTGCGGCGCCGAGGGTCGGGTGTACCCTTACCTGGACGACTGGCTGATAGCAGCCCTCCAGGCAGGAGGTGGAAGCGGTCAGAGATTGGGGCCTCCTTATCAACGAGGCCAAGTCGGAACTCGAGCCGAAGCAGGTGATTCTGTTCATCGGGGCGCAGCTCGACTCTCTTCGAGCCAGAGCGCGGCTCCCGGCGGACAGGGCCGAGGTTCTTTCCTCCTTTGCCCAATCATTTCTGGTTGGGCAATTGCGCCCTGCCCGGGACTTCCTGCGCCTCCTGGGTCTCATGGCGGCCTGCACCAGCGTGGTCCGTTGGGCCCGCTGGAACATGCGTTCCCTTCAATGGGGACTGGCCAGTCAGTGGTCACAACGCTGCGATCCTTTGGACCAGCTTATGTCGGTGACACAGGGGATGTGGAACGCTCTCCAGTGGTGGATCGTTCCAGGTCATTTGCAGGAGGGCATCCCGTTCGTCCGCCCCGAGCCGACGGTCTCTCTATCGACCGATGCCTCTCTGATGGGTTGGGGTGCCCATCTGGGGGAACACCGGGCTCACGGCCTCTGGTCCCCGTGGGAGTCCCGATGCCACATCAACCTGCTGGAGCTCCGAGCGGTCCGCCTAGCTCTCACCGCCTTTGCTCCGTTCCTCCGGGGTCAAGTGGTCCGAGTCCAGACGGACAACACCACGACCATGTACTATCTAAACCGCCAGGGCGGGACGCGCTCCATGCTATTATGCAAGGAAGCTCTCCGCATTTGGTCACTCGTGCGCAGCCTGGAGGCGGATCTCCTAGCCATTCATGTGGCAGGAGCCTCCAACACCCTGGCCGATGCCCTAAGCCGGATAGGGGCTGCATCCCACGAGTGGTCTCTCCTGCCGGAGGTAGTACAGCATCTGTTCTCCCATTGGGGCACACCTCAGGTGGACCTGTTTGCCTCCAGGGAGAACGCGAAGCTGAGGCTGTTCCATGCCCGCCCCCCTCAGCAGGGCTCGCTGCAGGGGGATGCCTTCTCGAGGCAGTGGACCCCGGGCCTTTTCACGCCTTTCCCCCATTTCCCTTGATCCACAAGGTGCTTCTCAAGGCGAGGAGGGACAAGGCGCAGGTGATTCTGATAGCCCCAGACTGGCCTCGCCAGTTCTGGTACCCAGATCTCCTCAGCCTCAGCTCCAGGCTCCCGAGGCAGCTTCCAGCTCGCCCGACCTGCTTTCTGTCAATCAGGGAAGGTGTTCCATCCGGACCTTCAATCCCTGCACCTGGCGGCATGGTTCCTGAGCTAGAGTTCCAGGCCTTGGGTCTTTCGACGAGGTCCTCAACGTAGTTGAGGCGTCCCGTAGGAGTCGACCAGAAATGCTATGCCTTCAAATGGAAAAGGTTTCATTTGGTGTCAGAGCAAGGGCTTGGACCCTTCCTCCTGTTCCTTGGCAAGCATCTTGGACTATTTATGGTCCCTTTCTAATCACGGGCTTAGGTCGAGCGACCTAAGGGTGCACCTGGCAGCCATCTCTTGTACACAGGCGGGCCGGGAAGCAATCGATGGCGCATAGGAGAAAGGTGGTCTGGCGCTTTTTCAAAGGCCTTGATCACATTTCCCCTCCGGTGCGAGAACCTCCACCTCCGTGGGATCTACTGCTGGTACTGGCAAAGCTCATGGGCAAGCCATTCGAACCTATGCACAGGTGTGCTCTCTCTCACCTGTCGTGGAAGACCGCCTTCTTGGTGGCTATCACGTCAGCCAGAAGGATGGGAGAGCCCCAGGCGCTTTCCATCGAGTCTCCTTACCTGGTCTTCCACAGGGACAAGGTTGTCCTGCGCCCCCACCCGAAATTCCTTCCGAAGGTGGTGTCGGAGTTTCACCTTAACCAGGTGTTGACTCTGCCGGTGTTCTACCCCAATCACACCTCGGAGGCCGAATATAGGCTCCATACTTTGGACCCTAGAAGAGCGCTCGCCTATTACAAAGAGCGCACGGCTGAAATTCGGGGAGAGGTTCGCCAGCTGTTTGTCACCTACGCTGAAGCCGCATCTGGAAGACCTGCAGCCAAGCGGACGATAAGCAGGTGGGTCACCTCCTGCATAGATCTCTGCTATAAGTTGGCGGGCATGGAGCCTCCCAGAGGGATAAGAGCTCATTCTACCCGCCATACTGCTGCATCGGTGGCTGCTTCAGGGGCGTCCCTATCCAGGAAATCTGCAGGGCTGCTACCTGGAAGTCAGCACACACCTTCATTACCCATTACCACATCGACCTTGAGTCACGCCGGGATGCTGGTTTTGGGGCCTCGGTTCTCAGTCTCCTTCCCAAGCAAGTATTGGGGTGTCGTCTTGCCTCCCTCCTCCCAGAGAACTGCTAGGAGTCTGCCAATAAGTGTGGATGAACAACATATCCATGTCCCTAAGTACAGGTTTACTCACCTGTAACAGGAGTTCTAGGAATGGTATATGTTGTTCATCCACATTTCTCGACCTCCCGGCCGGCCTTTACAACCCTGAGCCAGGGCAGATCTGGCGTCATGGGGCGGAGCCGAGAGTTATACCACCCGGGTGGGTGGGAGGAGCCAGCTTGAAGACCTTCCGGCAAGATTTAAAGCGGCAAGGATACCTGCCAATAAGTGTGGATGAACAACATATACTATTCCTAGAACTCCTGTTACAGGTGAGTAACCTGTATTTATCACCCGCCAATGGCGGACTGTCTCTACCATGTATGAAATACTATTATTATTATGCTGCTAATATTGCCATCATCCATAAATGGTTCAGTAATGACACTAATGATCATTCTTATGTAATAGAAACCTTTAGAACCCCATATATCAATGTTAAATACAGTCTTTATGCGGGCAAATATATTAAAAAGCTTAAAAATATCTCTTTTTGTACTAATTCCACATTAAGTATTTGGCACAATGTTATGGTAGAGACCCAAGCCAGGGCTTATGCTCATTACATTCACCAACCTATTTGAACTCCAGTTTTACCCCTTCCATCTCAGACCCAACTTTTAAAGTGTGGCATACCAAATGCCTTAATGAAGTGAGCCAATTAATGCAATCTGCTCAAATGACAGATTTCAAATCTTTAAAAGCAAAATATGATTTAGATGACACCCAGTTTTATGGGTGTTTACAAATCAGAGTCTACATTAATAAAAATCTACACAAACAGGCTCATTCAGTACTAGACCAAATCGAACAAATCATAACCTTCCCAAGCCAAATCAAAATTATCTCATTACTATACAAACTCCTATTATCTAACTCCTCCACACAGCTCAATATTTTAAAACATAAATCGGAAGAGAAATTAAATCAATTTATCCCCTCTTCACTTTGGACTAGAATAATAAACACAGGAGGATGGTGACTTTAATCATCTAAATTACAACAGATTCAATTCAGTGTCATTCATCGCTTATATTATAACCCCCGTCAACTCAATAAAATGAATCCTGCAATAACTAATCTGTGTCCTAGATGTCATGATGCCCCAGGTACCTTAGAACATATGTTAATCCTCTGCCCCATTCTTAACACTTGGTGGCACTCAATTGTTCTCCTCTTATCATGAGCGGTAGGTAAGACTTTATCTAAAGACTCCTTCTGGATGCTTTTACGGTATGGTGGACCCCTCCAAAACATTTCATACAGTTATCATTGCTTGATAAACATAGGTATTATTACTGCATTTAAACATATACTGCTCAAATGGAAGGATAATGATCCTCCATTTATTACAGTATGGATGTACTCAATGATATGTGAATGATCATATCTGGACTGTGTAGTACGGTATGGGCTGCACGCCCATTGGCTCGCTGTGAACCAATGGGCGTGCAGCCCTACCGAGCTGTCAGGCAGCAGGCGGGGGTGTGCTGCCACCCGCCGGCTGACAGGGGAGCGGGGCGGTGGGGCTCAGTGGGTGGCTGGGGAGGGGAGTACACTAGACCACCAGGGTAATAGGTCATTTTTTATGTTTTACAGATGCCCGCGATCAGGCAGAGTGCAGTCCACTGGACCACCAGGGATATTGGCGGGGGGGTGTGATTTAAACAGATGCCCACAATGGGCAGTGATCGGTCCACTGAACCACCAGGGATATTGGAGGGGGGGTTATTATACTGATGCCTGTGATTGGGCACATAGTGGTCCACTGGACCACCAGGGATATTAGCCAAGGATTCCTTTATTTAGACAAATGCCTGTGAACGGGCTGCAGGGGGCGTCGGTCCCTGATGGCTGCTGTCTGGCAGAGTGCCAGGCGCAAGTCGTCTGGGATTGGCGCACCTGCATGCTAATGGGATGCAAATGGGGCCATAATGACATGTAAATGGCCCCATGTGCGCCTTGCATAAATTACGGCCCCATTTGCATGGCCCCTTTTGAATATCGCAGGTGCTGTGCATGGTTCAATGGCACTTGCGCTAGCGCATCTCCATGCTCAACTTTGGCCACTTGCGCTGGCGCAGCGCCACTGCGCCATGCACAGTGGGGGTGGCCAGGGTGTGATATTCAAAGCTGCTGAGCCATAGTGCAGCTCCGTTGAATATCGCCCAGGCCACACCCCTGCGCAACTAAGTTGAGCTGCACCCAGGCTTGCGCCACAGCCTGGTGCAGTTTGAATATCCGGGCCATAGTGTAATTGTAGAAACACATTCTTTGTTATGAAATTAATATCGAATATTGTATATATAAAAAAGGCAAATAAAGATTATTTAAAAAAATAGACAAAACAAGGAAGTAAAACGGGAGACATAGACATAGAAAACAAGAGAAAAGGGTTCATTTGGTGGTGGGGTTGTTCAGTGTTAGACCTCCTCAGCATTCAGATGTATGTTTTAAAGTATAGAGGTCTCAGTGGGCTGTATTTAAATCAGGAAGTTTCTGTGGTCCAGTGCTAGTCAGGACTCTTTTGGGTTTGTGGGCCCATTTCTTTTTTTATGGATCTGAAAGGGTCTAGTGGGTCCATGGAGAGCTTCCCCTTCCTGAACATCTGTCCCTGGCTACTTGAGTCCTTCTCCTCGGTCTCACTGTGGATAAAGGAGGCACGGCCTTGAAGAGTTTAGTTTAGTTTAGTTTATTGTTCTAGGAATTACTACCTTTGAGCCAGAGGCTCTTTTACAAAGGTTCCACGTCAATTCCACGAGAAAAGCACAATTGCACTTGGTTGAAAAGTCAGAAGTGAACCTTTAATATTTCCTGGTGTCTGCCTGGACAGATGTTCAGCCAGGGTGAGGAACGGAAGTGCCAATGGAGCCGCAAAAATATGTGCTCTGGGGGTGACAAAAAAAAATGTGATAGGGCAGGAGAAGCCGGGGGATGTGACAGAGCCACTGAGTTCAGAGCCGTTCCTGCAACTGTTTGTAAAAGCTTTGGGGTGGCAGCAATACAGAAACATGCATTGATGTAGACTCGGCAGCAGTATTAAAAGCCAGCAGCAAGAGTGCCAGAGTTGTGAAGACAGGTATCAGACCTACTGTGGTTGGAAGGAGGGAGCCTGCAGCGGGTGAGAAAGAGGGGACGGGTTTGCGAGTGCGTCTGTATTCTTTCCCATTGCCAGCCCAATGCCCTCCCACCAATACTTTTCCATGGCACAGGTCAGCACCTAGCTTCCTCATTTTGATCACAGTTGGCACTGGTCTGCAAAGCAGAGCAGCCCTTAGAAAATAAGCAAGAATACATTTATAGTACTGTGCCCAGTAACTCATCAACGCCCCCCCCACACAAACAGTTCTGTCATTTAAGATAAATAATTACTGCTGTCTGTTTCCTTGTTAATGTGCGAATAAGCATTGCCAGATCACAGTTTGGCAACACACATTTAGATTTCGCACATTGACATGGAAACAGTGAGTCATATACTTAGTAAATAAAAAAAGGTGCTTTTCTAAATTACCAGGGCATGTGGTGGGTGGGATATTGAGCAGATGGGTGCCAATTTTTTTTTTTTTTAAACGAAAATAGTAACTATGTATGTGGAGTGAGGATGTACACTAATGAATGGCTGGACTTAGAATGCCAACATGTATTTGGGCAGCAGCTGGGTAGATTTTGTGCAGCTCTGGGTGTGTAGTAATAACTTTTTAATGTTACGGCAGTCATTTGAGGCCAGAGTCTTTTTGAGGATTTACAAGCTGATGGCAGCCAAGCCAAGCAGCACCCGTTTCCATGGTGCGCCCCCTAGAGGGAGAGGCAAAAAGGACAGAGGAACTTCATTTGTAACAAAAGTCCACTTCACCGTGATAGCATGTGAAGGCTACATTTTTTTTTATTCTCACTGTATCTGTGCATTCAGTGCATAAACTAGTAATACCAAAACAGCTGGGGTCTCATGCGGTGCATTATTTAAAAGTGCTGTGTTGCCTGTTGTGCTGAACAGTATATCAATTTGACATCGGTAAATCCAAATCAGTTCAAGTACCACGAACAGCTGCTCCTCTGGTTACAGCTCTCACTCCCTCCTTCTGCTAGCAGTCCCGTACACTGAGCTCACTCACAAAGAACTTGTCGTAAACTAATTTCTTCAGGATGGCAATCAACGCTGGGCTCTCTTATCCAGCAACCAGTATGCACAACTAGAGGTTCCCTCTGGTCTTGACTCCGCTCCTCCCACACTTTTTGCAAGTGGCTGCTCAACACTTACTGGGCTGTCTCATCTTCAGCAGCTTGTGCACACAATCAGCTGCTCCTCCTGGCCCCAGCTAGCTCCTCTTGTACTTCTGCAGCCCTCCTTCAGGTGGCATAGTGACTGACCTGCATCTCTACCTGGATTGTGGGTGGGCTTGACTCAGGTAACTCCTGTGTCTAATATGTTCTGTGCTCACCAGGGGCCCCTTGCATTCAACATCTCAGGCTGCTTTGTCTGCAGCCAATGGTTTGATTGTTTTTTGGATTGCTAGGATTCTGGGTACCTTATTAGACAGACATCTGGATTTCAAACACTCAACGCTTCCCTAGTGGGGATATGCCAAAGTTAATTTGCACACAGAGGCTGATGTCCAAGGATCCCAGTTCATTAGGCTGCATGTAATTCCTCTCTGTACACATATTTTTATGGGTAACCATCTCCACCCCATATGTCTTACAGGATTGCATGGGGAAATGTTCTCCACAGCCCGTATATCTTATAAGATTTCACAAGTAACCATCTCTATCCCATATGTCTTGCATAAATAAATAGCACGCCAGATGTGTACAGCCTTCTGCTGCAGTACATGTTAAGTCTGTCATGCTCTGATTATTTTGCATCCTCTGTGTGGTTCCAGACACTCTCTGTCCTTTTTCTTAATCAGCCAAGATGCCTACAGATGGTCTTTCCATATTTATGGGGCAAACATCCACCCAGGGGTTCCCAGTTCTACTCTATGCTGAATCCTAACTGGTCTGGCTGGATTCCCACTACTGACTTTGAATTAAAACAGGGTGCTGCTGTTGCTGGCCTGTCTGTGCAACAGCTGCACTACTGTCTATGACGGTGACCCAGATTTATGAACAAGTCTGGGTCATCAAGGTGTCGAGGGGAGGCTGGATGCAGCATCCCAGAACTCCTCCTCTTCCAGGGTGGGTGGGTGGGTGGGTGTCAGATGCATGGTGTTGTATCCCATGAATAGCGACTCTTTTGTAAGTCAACATAGGCGACATAAAAATAGTGAAGGTGAAATGGGCACTGTGCGCTCAATAGCTATGGGTATTAATAGCATATTGTAATTTCAGCACACACTTTCCATAGTTCTTTGGAAGAGTATCTAAGGGTTTGTTGATCTGGCCAGTTCCAGGCTGGTTGTCTGGTGTGCTGGTTAAAGTCACCACCTTTGAGTCAGGTGACCCAGGTTCGGGACTGGCTATTCGAGTACTATTCTTTTTTCTTTATTAATACTTGTGTTAATA
This sequence comes from Neoceratodus forsteri, assembly GCA_016271365.2. Classification (NCBI taxonomy): domain Eukaryota; kingdom Metazoa; phylum Chordata; order Ceratodontiformes; family Ceratodontidae; genus Neoceratodus; species Neoceratodus forsteri. Next base: position 28,394,957 of record JADMNL010000024.1, on the reverse strand, counting down.
AAAAGTAATTGTGTTGGGAGACACTGCAGATTGGGTAGAGGAACGGTGGTGGTGTTGGGGGACTTAAACATGCCAGGAACAGACTGGGAGACTATGACATCCTCTGTGACCAGGGAACAGAGGTTGTTGGATGTCTTTCAAGACGCGTTCCTAACTCAGCAGGTGGGTGAACCGACCAGGGAGGCGTGGGTACTGGATGTGGTCCTGGCAGACAGTGACCAGATTGGGGGCCTGGAGGTAAGGGACCCATTGGCGGGGAGTGACCATGCCACGGTCTGGTTCTGCCTGGACCTAGGAGGGCTAGAAGGCTGCACAAAGACGGAGGTAACTGACTTCAGGGGACGATTTTAAGGAAATGGAAGGATACTTAAGGAGCATTTGGATGTGATTGGGTCAGACATGGACGCTGATAGTAGGTGGAAATCATCAGGAGAGGGTGCAGGATGCTACCAGCACCTGTGCAAGAGTAAGATGAAAATGCGGTAGGGCCGGAAAACCCTGCTGGTGGACCAGGGAGGTCCAGGAGGTGGTGCGGGGAAAGAAGGCAGCCTATAAGCAATTCAAGTGCTCAAGGAGTGAAAGGGATCGAGGGGAGTATGAGCTGATGGCTAGAAGGGCCACTAGGGTGGTGAGGGCAGCTAAGGCAAGGAAGGAGCAGAACCTGGCCAGGGAAATTAGCAGAGGGAACAAGGGGTTCTTTAGATACATTGGGGAAAAATGAAGGGTGAAGGGGCAGATTAGCAGGATTAAATCAGGGGAGAGATGGGCACAAGACCCGGGGGGAGCAGGCTGAGGTACTAAATGAGTACTTCACCTCAGTTTTCACCAAGGAAAATGGGGGTGCTGCATCATACATGGGAGGAGACAGAGATACTGAGGAGGGGGGGACCCTTACCGATCGGCAGGTCTGGGGAGAGGGGAGGCATCACTGGCAGGAGGGGGAGGGCTAAGCAGGGAGAAGAGGTACCGGAAGTGGAAATCACAGCAGAGAGAGTGAGGGAAGCCCTCAGCTTCCTTAAGACGGAGAAAGCACTGGGGCCGGATAAATTACATCCCAGAGTGCTGAAGGAACTTGCGGATGTCCTGGTGAAACCCCTGGCGGAGCTTTTCACCATCTCTCTGAGGACAGGGTGGGTGTCCCAGGACTGGAAGGTGGCGCATATAGTGCCTATCCACAAGGGGGGATCAAGGGAGGTGGCAGGGAACTACAGGCCTGTCAGCCTGACATCAGTGGTGGGCAAGGTGATGGAGGGCATTGTCAAGGAGAGGCTAGGGGAGGACCTGGAAAAGTCAGGGTACCTGGATGATAGACAGCATGGATTCATCCTGGGGAAATCGTGTCAGACAAACCTTGTGGAGTTCTATGACTGGGTGACGAGTGCCTTGGACCTGGGTAGACCAGTGGACGTCCTCTTTCTAGACTTCAGCAAGGCATTTGACTCTGTTCCTCACATGGGCCCGTTGGATAAGCTGGGAGAAATGGGGGTGGGGAACCAGATGATCAGATGGATAGGCAATTGGCTCCAGGACCGGAAGTTGGCGGGATAGTCTCATCCCCAAGGAGGGTCATTAGTGGGGTCCCACAGGGATCAGTCCTTGGGCCCCTCCTGTTCAACGCCTACGTCTCTGACATAAGGACAGGAATCAGGAGTGAGATGAGTCTCTTTGCGATGACTCAAAACTGGGGCCGGTGATGGATGGGGAGGAGGGGAGGGTGGCCCTACAGGGGGACCTGGAGGCTCTGGAAAGAGGGTCTAGAAAGTGGAAGCTGAGGTTCAATGCAGGGAAATGCAAGGTACTCCACCTGGGGGCCAGAAACCCGGGCCAAGTGTACACCCTGGGAGGGAAATGCTACAAGTCTCGATGGCTGAGAGGGACCTGGGGGTGGTGGTGGATGTCAAGATGAACAACTCTGAGACTTGTAGGAGGGCAGCAGCCAAGGCCAACAGGATGCTGGGATGCATCGCTAGGGGAATCACCTCCAGAAGGAGGGAAGTGATACTCCCTCTGTATAACTGCTTGGTGAGGCCGCACCTTGAGTACTGCGTGCAGTTTTGGAGGCCACACTTAAAGAGGGACATTAAACTCCTGGAGAGGGTCCAGAGGAGGGCAACCAAAATGATTTGGGGCTTGGGGACAGGACCTATGAGGAGAGGTCGAAGAGCTAAATATGTACACATTGGAAGAGAGAAGGGACCGGGGGGACATGATAGAGGTCTTCAGGTACATGAAGAGGGTAAATAGGGGAGGAAGAGTCAGGGTGCTTCGAAGGAAGGAGGAGGGGGCCACTAGAGGGCATGGATGGAAGCTGGAGGGGGGGGAGATTCAGGGGTGAAAGGAGGAGGTACTACTTCACTGAGAGGGTGGTGGAGCCATGGAATGCGCTGCCTAGAGGGCTGGTGGAGGCAGAGACGGTGGAGGGGTTCAAGAGGGGGTGGGACAGGTACAGGGGAAGGGTTCTGGCAGCAAAATATAATGCAGCAAGAATATCCGGAAGGGAGAAGCCAGAGAAGGCGAGGGGGGCAGCAAGGTCAGCACCCAGGGTGGGGGATGATCAAACGAGCAGACACGAAAGACCATTAGGCCTATTCTGCTGGCATTTTAGTATGTTAGTATGTTTTTTTTTGTTCCTTTCCTGATGTCCCGTACCCCCACCCTCCCAATTTTGTTCCCCCCCAACTGTTGGTTCCCCCCCAACATTCTCCCCTTCTGCCTTCTGTCCCTGAAGTAGCCCCTCCCAAGTTTTCCCTCTTCCCATTATCTTGCTCCCCAGAGTTCATTATATGAAATTTGAAGGGGTGTCGGGGGGTAGGCGTAGCCCTCACATAAAAAGTAGGTTAGCATCATCCTGTATAGTGGCTTGAGCGAGGTGTAGCTGTTTGCGGCTGTTACAAAGCGCCCGTTTGTTTTTCCGGTGATGCAGTTTCTCAGTGCTGTTATGACATGGAGCCCCCAGGTGAGTGCCACCTGGGGTGACAACAGGTGGAGCTGCAGGTGGCTCTGCATGGGCGGGGGTGGCTGGTATCGTGCTAGCAGGCTTGAATGCACATGTGCATCCCTAGCTGCTGATATCCTCTGGGAGTAGTCCTGCAGGTCCTGGTCCTGATGAGCACATGCGTGAATTGAATGGAATTTTGCCATCATAGAAGATTGTTTATTGCTACTTTCCTTTTGCTAACTTGGCAAATAAAACTCTTGAAATATATGGACATGGTTTGGTGAATTCCTTATTTGGTGCAGGAGACTGGAGTGCACTAGCTTTGGGAACTTTTGCTGTTTGATGCTGTGGATTAGCCATCTGTGCACTAGTGCACCCCGTTCTTACTCGAGGGTGCAAACAACCTGTACCTGGACACCTGGTCTGCCGTGACCCGGCTCTCTCCTACACCTGAACTGAATTTCTGCAGGGGTTTGAGAGCTACCACTGCAACCTGACCAGAGAAAGCAACACCTGGAGGAACCAAGGAGTGGGTAAGTTGAGGAGATGATGAGTGATGACCCTTGGGGAATCACCGAGATGGGTGCTAGACAGTGAAAGGGGCAAAATTGTAAAAGCAGAGCACTGCTCTGCTGTCTCAAATGTCTTTTATTTTACTTTGTGTGATACACTGAAAGGGCACTCTATAGAATGCGTAGCTCATTTACATAATATAGAACATGCATCGCCAAGAAACCCTCCTATAATATCAAGACACCAGCAGGGGTGCTCTGGGCATTACACTCACCTTTCCCTGGTGTGTACCATGAGAACTTTTCAGGAAATTCTCTTACCGGCAAGTCAAGCCATAGGCACCACCTCTGTACTCAGAGATGTAGCTCCTACTTTACTCCTCTGACTGTTGCATTTAATTCTCTGCTTTCACCTGCCAGCTTTTGGGTGTTTGATTTTGCAACAAAGAACAGTCTCCACGGTCACCCCTCCACCCAGATGCTCCTAAGTGATCTTCGGGGGCACCCATCACAGACCGCAAAGTCGTCAAGAAGTTTTCCTTGAGGTGAAGCCAACATGGGCTTCCTGCACCTCCCGATTGTGCTGCTAATCTTCCACAATATGGACAATACACACCCACAGATCCCATCAGCTAAGGATTTATCGCAGGTATCGAAGGTTCCACCCTGGTAGATGCCAGGGTTTCTTTTGATGGACTCATGATGCCCTCATGACTGCGAGGTGTCTTGGACTTCATGCCACTCTCAAGGCAATGAGAGTGGCTGGCACTCTTCTCCTTATGGGCCTACAAGTGGGAGCTTAGCGTAAAGTGTCTCCTGTGTCCCTTGCTACAGTGAGCTCTTTCCTACCGAGCATGCAGGAGTACCCCTGGACCACAGTATCATGCTGAATTTGTCCTACTTGATTCCTTAGCTGATACCCCTGCCTGGGGTGGCCAAACCAACCCCTTACTCATGCCCCAGAGAGATACCTACCAGGCAAGGTCAGCTGGAGCATCGAGGTTCTCTCCCAACTGTTGAAAAATGGGAACTGACCAAAAACTACCCAAGAACTAACTGGCACCAAAAGGGTAACCTTCCTGTATACAGTTCTGCCTACAGCTACACCCCAAGAGGATGATGCCAAGGCACCACCCACTCTGTACACATCTAGAAAACAACTACTTCCCACTACTGGGAGGAGGGTTTTTTTACACTTGGTTTACTTGTTGGAAGTGGCTACTTTGCATACTTTGCAGTGGAGGGAGCTGTTTTGTACGAGTCTCTGTTATATTTTCTCTGTGAAAATCACATCCAGTGGCTACCATAAACTACCCAATTGGGGCCACTCAGGAAAACTTTGCCCATGGCTGTCTTACATGGCCTGATCCAGACCACTCAGAAAAGCCATGGCTACTGCAACAGGTCCAATTATGCCACTCAGGCTGCGGCTATCAAAACAGGCCAGATATGAGCCACTCAGTAAAGTTGTGTTCACCAGCTACCAGAAAAGGCCCAGTCTGGCCCACTCAGGACACAGCTACCAGAAAGGATCTAATCCACACCACTCAGTAAAGCTGTGACCGAGGCTACTGGAAATGTTCCAGTCTGGGTCACTCTGTAAAGCTGCACACCTCTGTAACTTGCAAGCATGACTCCAGTGGCTACAAGGGCCAGAAAAAAATACTACTTGGAATACAAATGCAAAGCATGTATCCGCTCAAGCTAGCCTATCCCAATAACTGTTGCTCAGTCCTGATGCTGCTTATAGCCCTTGAGCGAATAGCTCACTTGATATTTTTTTTATTAATACATATTGCTGTACCCTCCCCCACCAAAGGAGGATTTTCATAGGTGGGACAAACACATTTGATGTTTTGCATGGGCAGGGGAAAAAACCCTGTATAACTTACATAAAACTACAACTGAGTAAAATCAAGGGGGGTGGGGGGAGGGGCATAGCTCTCCCAAGTATCAGAGAATATTGTCAGGTGGCTCTTTCTGCACATGCCCTCCACTGGCTTGATGACACTTCCACCCTCCAGTGGAGGGATCTGGAATATGTAGAACAGGCCAAGCAGTTACAAACACTATTATTTCTACTGCCCCCCTACCCACCCACCGCAGACGGGCTCAGGACATAGATTCTTCCTACATGCGTCACATACTACATAGATGGTGGGAGTTCCTGAGGTCCCCAAGCCTTAGACAAACAGCTCGCTACTTTGAGATGGCGGCTCATAACCCCACTTTGCTCCCTCGAAACGGGACCCTACTTTTCTTTGATGGCAGCGCCTGTGTCTTATCCATAATTATCAATATTATGAGGCAGGGAACTTCAAGTCGTTCCAACATCTACAGCAGCAGGTTGCCCCCCCGTAACTCTGACCACTTTAGATATTTTCAGGTGATGCGGTACCTGGGAGCCAGATTGGGCTTGCAGTGGGATAATGCAGAGATGCATCCCTCCTTCAACTTATCCTTAGAGTGCAAGGGGAAGGAGCCTCTGATCATGTAATGTCTGAATGCAAGGGATTCATAGTCTGGGGGGGCTCACACTGGAAGCAACACAGAAAAGATTGGATGGGGAACCAGGATGGAGCGTATCAGATGCGGACTGAAACATCATATACTTTAGACAACACAAACTCACCTCCTTGTACATCTGCAGGGAGCATGGGTGGAAGTGCATCACGTGTTATTTTAGGACCCCTCAGATAACAGGAAATATGACACCCTGAGAGCATGACATGCTGGAGACTGTGAAGGGATCCTTGTGCCACCCACACGCATATATTTTGTGAATGCCCAATCCTAAGACTGTATTGACAGGGCATGGGGAAAGCACTCTTCAAAATGATCCCCTTAGCAGTGACACTCACTTCTCAGTCTGCAATCTTGTTACTGCTGCCAGACCAGTTAAGTAACAAAATCTCACAATGCCTTGCATGCCTCCTGTTGACAACAGTCTAAAAAGGTAATTTTGAGGAGGTGGCTGCAGCCAACCCCCACCCCCCAAAAAAAAACAAAGGACTGGGAGGGCACAGTGCAGGAAATAAACAGAATGGAAAAACTGACGGCAGGGCAGAACTTGAAGTAGAAAAGTGTAACTATTTCTGGAATAAATGACTGCTCTGGGCGATGGATCACTGCCCAGACATCATTCTGTGAACTATAAATAGGATGCCCTATGATAAAATCCACTCAGGTTTCATGGACAGCATGCTGTTCCAGTGAGATAAGCCCCCAGACCATTGTCATGAATTTTTATTTTCACTGTATATTGTTTAATTGTGTTGCTCTCATCTGATTGTTGTATCCGTTCCAGTGAGCTGCATTATAAGTGATGTATTGCTCCTAGAAAAGTTCAATAAACTTTTAATAAAAAAAAAAAAGTACATAACAGGCAATAGAAGCATGCTTCCGATGCTAGTTGTGAGAACGTGCTCTTCTTAGAAAGAACAACTGTACACGCTTGGAGTGCTGTCGCTAAGAACTGGACTAAGCAGTAGATTTTGCTGCCATATGTGTTCACAAGAACTTTGCGGTTGTATTAAGAGGTTTGCTATTCACTCATGCAGTCCTCCTGCACAGCTGTATGTTACAGACAGCACTAGCAGCAAATGTCAAGGGTCATCATTCCACTCGTTTTGGACAATAAATATTGAAACATAGAATTTGTCAGCAGAAAAGGACCACCTGACTATCCCAGTCTGCCCAGAAGTTCCCTGCCTAATCTATCTCTGCAGACCCTATCTGATCTCCATGGAGCCTCCCATCTTACTGCCTATTTTTGTATATACCCCTATGTCTATCCCATGCATGCCTGTTGCCCTCCACTGTTTAAGCCTCCACCACTTTTAATGGCAATCTGTTTCAGGCACCTACCACCCTTTCAGTGAAAAAATATTTCCTCATATCTCCCTGGAAGTCCTCCACTAGATTCATAGCATGCCCCCTAGTCCTGATGCTGTTGCTCATTTGAAGGCAACTCCTCTCCTGCACCGTTTGCCCTATGAGGTATTTGTAGGTCTGTATCATCCACCTCTCTCCACTCTCTTCCTGGGCATACATGTTAAGATCCCTCAGTCTCTCCTCATAGGGCTTCTTGTGCAACCCCTGCATCATTTCAGTTGCCCTCTGCACTGCCTTCATCCTATCAATATTCTTTCTGAGATACAGCCTCCAGAACTGGACATAGTACTTCAGGTTGGGGTCTCACCAACGAACGATACAGTGGTAGCACCACCTCCCAGCTCCTGCTGGAGATACCCCTCCCAATGAACCCCAGTATCCCACTAGCTCTACCCACTGCTTTGTCACACTGCTCTGCCACTTCAGGGTCCACGGATATGATAACCACAAGGTGCCTTTGCTGTTTAGTGACTGCCAGGACCTCTCCACCATCCTAGCCTCAGCTCTTGGGTTCCTGTGCCCTAGGTGCATGATTTTGCACATTTTGGCACTGAACTTCAAATGCCATGTTTTTTGACCACGCCTCGAGTTGCCCAAGATCCCTGTGCATTGTCTTGATTGCCTCCTGGGTGTTCGCCCTATTGAAGATTTTGGTATCTGCAAAAAGGCAAACCTTCCCTGCCAGTTCTTCTGCAATGTCACTTATGAAAACATTGAAGAGGAGTCCCAGTACTGAGCCATGTGGCACCCCGCTGATCACTGCCCCATGATTAAAGGGAGTGCTCTTAACTACCACCCTCTGTCTCCTATCCATTAACCAATTTCTAACCCAGTTCACCACTTTGGAGCCCACCCTTTGGCCGCTCTTTTTTTTTTATCAGATTCCTTGTGTGGCACAGTGTCGAAAGCCTTGCTAATGTCTAGCTAGGTCACATCCACTGCTCTCTCCTGATCTATTTCCCTGGTCACTCAGTCAAAGAAATCTGATTTATTTGGCAAGACCTTCCCTCTGTGAATCCCTGTTGTGTGTGATCTTGCAGCCCATTGCATTCAGCTAGTCTGTCCTTTAACAGGGGTTCCATCAATTTTCCCAACACTGAAGTAGGACTGACAAGCCTATAGTTGCTAGTCTCCTCCCTATTGCTGCTCTTCTGTAGAGGGAACACATCAGCCCTTCACCAGTCCTCCGGAACCATGTCTGCTTTCCGTGAACTGTTGAACAAGGCCGTCAGTGGTGCAGCTAGCACCTCCCTGAGTTCTTTTAGTACCCTTGTGTGTATCCGTTCCCTCGGAGCTGCAAGTCCTTTCCAGACTCTTTCCTCTGACAATGGACCACCTTCCCTTCCTTTCCTGCTACTCCCTGGTGGTTCGTCCCCTCCTCTCGCCACTGTGAAGACTAAGCAGAAGTACCTGTTCAGGGCATTGGCTTTTTTGTGGTCCTCTTCTGCATAGTGTCCTCCTTCTGCCCTACTAATCCTCACTATCCCTCCTCTTGCTTTCCTCTTCTCACTTATGTAGCTGATGAAAGTCTTATCCCCTTTGGTGACCCCTTTGGCTGTCCTTTCCTCTCTCTCTGCCTTTGCTCCCCTCACTCCCTTGCCTGTTTCCCTCTGCTTTGCTTGGTATACCTCCTTGTACTCCTCCCTTTGTGTTTCCTTGTACCTCCTGAATGCCACCCTTTTTGCCACCACCACCTCCCCCTTTCTTAGAGACCCATAACGGTCTCTTTGCTTCTGGTTTTACTCACTTCCTTCACACAGAAGTTGGCTGCTCTAATTATGTCCTACCTTGTTTTTCCTCACTGTGCCTCTATCCTTCCCTGGCATTCCCCCTATGAGGCAGTTTCAGAGGCAGTCCCCCATTTCTTTAAAATCCATCCATCTAAAGTCCAGGACCCTCATCCTTGTCTGGTTAGCCTCTGTCTCTGTCCTAATGTTAAACCACACTGTACAGTGATCACTGATACCCAGGGGACTGCCCACTGTAGCATCTGCAATGCTGTCCCTGTTTGGAGACACCAGGTCCAGCACTGCCGCATCCCTAGTGGGTTCTTTGACCAGCTGCTTGAGAAAAGCCGTTTGCAGGGAGTCATGGAAGCCTTGTTCCTTGTCAAAGCCACGGTTAGAAGGCTCCACTTCACATATGGTACACTGAAGTCAACAACTAGCCCCTCCCCCTCACTTGCCATTTTGATGATTGCTTCCCCAAGTGCTTTATCCAGCTCGTCTCCCTGTGCCAGAGGTCTGTACACTTCCCATGTACAGTCAGCGGCACCAGAGCCTGTCTCTAGGATAGCCCATGGCACCTCCAGCCCCTTCTTTTCCTCTGGGTGCTACTGCACCTCCATGGCTTTGATTCCTTCCCTCCCACATACTGCGACCCCTCCTCCTTGCCTGTCTCTCCTAGGCAGAGTAGCCCAGTATGGCCATGTTCCAGTCATGGTGCTCACTGTACCACTACTCCATTATGGCCATTAAATCTAGGTTAGCCTCCCCATGATGGCTTCCTGGTCTGGAATTTTGTTTCCAAGATTCCTTGCATTTGTGTACATGGCTCTCCACACCTTGCTTCCCCCCCCTCCTTCCTGCCTGTGTTGTTCCCTGAAGCCCCACCCCCATCTCACCTCTTCCCTTTCCCCCCTTACCATTCCTTGCCACCTCTACCCTTGCTTACCTGATTCTCTTTTCTTCTGACTTGCCCCTATCCCTGCCTTCCTGTACCCCTGCCCTAGGGGAGTGTTTGCCTCCATTGATTTTACTGTCTCCCTCCACGGTTAGTTTAAATGCTCATACAAGTAGCATTTAAACCTCCCACCCAGGACTGCTGTCCCCTTCCTGGAAGGATGCAGGCTGTCTCCCTTATAGAGGCCCATACTCTCCCAGGCTGGCCCCCCCAGTCCCTGATGTAGTTGAAGTCTTTCTCCATGCACCATGCCTTCAAGCAGCCATTCAGTGCCCTGGTGTGGAGTACCCTTTTCTCTTCCCGGCCATACATAGGCAACACCCCAGAAAAAGCCACTGTGCATGCCACCTGCTTGAGGCCCCTTCCCAGTTCCCTGAAGTTACATTGTGCCACTCCTACCTTATCCCTTGCCAGGTTATTTGTCCCCAGATGGACAATGATGGTTCGTTTCCTCCCAGACCTCGGTGCCCTAGCGATCCTCTGGATATGCTTTCCATCCCTCCAAGCTGAAGCACTGCTTTGGCATGCCAGCTCCTTATCTTTCCCTTGCTGCTTCCAAGTGTATCCCCCTCACAACAGAGTCCCTCCACCCACAGCTGCTTCCTCTTCAGCTGGGGGCCTCTCCCTCCCTCCTTGGGGCCTCCACTTCTGAGGACCCCACCTCCTCCTTTTACGCTGCGACTGGTGCCGCCTCTCAGCTTCCCTGTCCCACCAGTATGGCAAAAGAGTTTTGCAGTGGTATAGGTGGAGGAACGTGCATCTTTCCTGCCACACCCTCTCGGAGCCCACCAGGGTTCATCTGCTCCACTCTGCCTCTGCCCAGGTATCCTCTGGTGGAGTGGTGGCAGACTTGGTGGCCTTTGGGGGGGGGTAGAACGTCCTCTGTACCCTTGCCAGTTCAGACTGAATTCCAACAACCTATGCCTTTGCTGCCCCAAAGGTGAGTACCTATGGGGCAGCACCTCAGTCCTTAGAAAGTCTCCCAAAAGACTGTGGCCTCACAACCACTGCACTGCCCTACTCCCACAATCTTGTTTTCCTTCGCCTACTGTCTGCTCCAGCTCCGCTGTATCTTTTTACCTCCTTCCTACTCCCATTGTACTTTTACCTCTCCCTTTTGCCTCCCTGAAACTAGTTTGTTATCCCATCATAGATAGGGTGTCTCCTGCGTTTCCTTTTTAACCCTCCTACCTGTTCCTTCCTTTCCCTGGGAATCTGCTGCTCCTTACACACTTGTACTATGCCAGCCAGCTGTAGCTACCTTCTTCCTAGTTGGTTGTCATAGTATACGGTAAGCAGATAACATGTTACCTCCTACCTTAATCTGGTGTTTCACCTGCAGACTTTCATTCAGCCTGTGGATGCCCTTCAGATGCACCGTAGGCAAATTTTCCACTCCTGCTCTGTGCCACGAGCATGATGGGATATGCTGGGTGAGCTGCTTTATCTCCCCTCAGAGCATTCTGGTCAGCTCTGATTGATCCTTTTCTGTCATGTGGTATCTTTGGCTCCCATCCCCAAAGATGGCTCCTGATCTGCTTCCTGTGTGGCTTACCCACTAAAAAATATATTTTTGTTCTTAAAGTTGTTTCTATGTTGTGTTGCGCGTGCAGCGCAAGCAGCATTTTGTGACAGCTTGGTGGAGCAGCAGGTTGTGGAGGTGCGGCCGTGTGGCCAGTGGCGCACTGCTTTCTTGGGCTGGTCTCTGTGGCACCAATGAATGAGCATGCTATGACAGCTGATCAGAAGCATGCCACCAACTTGAAACAATTTCGCCACTGCAATGAGGAAGTGCCCCGTCATTGCAGGGCATGCCTTGCCTGCTGAAACATTTCAATAAACATGGCGGTGGCTCTTGCCGTCCGCCTGTCAAAGTCCCTAGGAAGCTGACGTCAGGGGTGCCCAATCCCCCTGTCAGCATGTCCCCTCCCTAGTTCGTTTGCTGACGGGGAAGCCCAGTCCCCATCGGCATAATGTCCCCTTGTTTTAGTTGTCTGCTGAGGGGTGTGCCCAGTCCCTCTCGGCTTCATGCCCCCCCAAACACAGACACGCTTTCTTTGCCAACAGGGGGCCTAGTCCCCATTTGCTTCAGTCCCCCCTCCTCAGTGTGTCCAAAGCAAACCTGTAAACAAAAAAACCTTCCCGTGATGTCTTTTTTTTTTTTTTTCCTGTAAAATAGAGAACGGTTCCTCATGGCTATGGCACCCCCTAACCCGCACCCACCCTCTGTGCACCCTACCTCCCCACACCCCCCTCACCCCATACTTACCTCCGGAGCCAGTGCAACGATGTTTGGTGGAGCGGGACATGTCTGAACTCTTCAAAAGCTGACCGCGAACTGAAGGAAATCACGGTAAGCTGTATAATGGCATCAATGGGGGGGTCTCAACTTAGGTGGATATCCCACCTATTTTTGTGACTTTTGGCTCCAGAATTTCAACATGGGGTTCTTGGGACCTCACCTCATGAACTCAATCACTGTCATTTCGTTATTTGGTCCCAAAAGGTGATTTTGTGGTCACTGTGCGGAATCACCTTTTGGGACTGATGAATGAAATGACAGTGTCGCTGTTCATGAGGTGGGCTCCCAAAAAGCCTATGTTGCAAATTTGGTGAAAAAATTCCAAAAAATTGAGTGTGTTACGAGTGTGCATTGTGCAGTTTCCACACACGCTTGTAAGTTCAAGAATTTTAGTATTTTCTCTCCAGATTTTTAACATTGCCATTTTTTCGCACCTCCTTATGAACAGTACAGCTGTCATTTTTCATATCCTGCCCAAAATGTGTTTTCGTACATCTGGCGCATAATGGCATGGTCATTATGGGAAATTAATGTCCGTAACAGATTACCTCGTGCCACGCCGTGACCCGTGTTCGAACGGACAGGGGGCCAGGGTTGGCAGGGAGAAGAAGGATCAAGGTCTGCAGGACTGTTTCTCTCTCTCTGGGAGGGGGATTGCAGGGCTCAGCGATTGCCTGCCACCCAGCGGAGGGGAGGCTGGGGGTAGCATCCGCTCTGGAGACTGGGTGAGAATTGGCAGGCACTTGGTGAATATGCACGGAGCATGTGCGCCACCGTCAGAGGGTACAATTGCATGCTGCAATCTTGAGGGGAGAAAAGTGGAAAATGAGAGTCCTCTGCGGATGACGATGGACCCGCGCTGCGGCGGCCTGGGAAGGCACCTCCCCAAATACAAATCTGGTCTGGTGGGTCGAGTTGCTCCCCACTCCCTGCCACAAAGGGTAAGTTGTGGGGTTCTTGGGAGGGGGCCTCATATCCGGTGTCCGTGCGAGGCGGGGGACGTCAGCGGACAGCAGCGGACTCCGAGGGGGAGAAAATAGTAACCAAAAAAAAAAATGTTTGGAACAGATTAAGAAAATCACAGTGACACTGTTCATGAGCAGAGGTCCCAAAATGCCTATGTTGAAAATTTTGTGAAAAAATTCCACAAAATGACTGTGTTATGAGCGTGCATTGCACAGTTTCCATGCACGCTTGTAACTTTGAGAATTTTTAATATTTTCACTCCAGATTTTCAACATTGCCATTTCTTCAGACCTCTTTATGAATGGTACAGCTGTCATGTTTCACATCCTGCCCAAAATGTGTTTTTGCACATCTGGCACAGAATGGCTCGGTCGCTATGGGAAATCAATGTTCGGGACAGATTTACAAAACCACAGTGCCACTGTTCATGAGCAGAGGTCCCAAACGCTTTCATGAGATGGGGTCATAAAAAGCCCATACTGAAAATTTAGAGTGCAAATACCAACAAACGCCCAGGGCGTTAGGGTTTCTAACTGTAATGTCCCACCCTGTAGAGACTGACAGGTGTCAGGGGTGTGACTTTGGATTGTCAACTGTAATGTTCATGCCATTCCACCCCCACCCTGCAGCCAGTGACAGGCATCAAGGTGTGCCTTGGACTCTTCGGCCCCAAAGTTCACCCCATTCTCCTATACTGCACTCATCTCAATGTATTTCCTTATGGATTGGGGGACGCGTAAGGCCTGATGACCCCAAGGCACAACGTGACACATGTCGGAGTCTGCAGGGTAGGTTGAGGTGAAATGGCATGAGCATTATGACCGACGACCCAAAGGCACACATTAATGCCTGTCAGTCTCTGTAGGGTGGGGTGTGGTTAGCGTCAGTTCCATACTTCACTGCCATTTCTATTATGCATCTCTCTAACTCTTGCACTACCAATGCCAATGCCAGCAAGACAACATTCGGCATTGACAAATGTTTGTTTTTTATGTTTCAAATAAGGCTAATGCAGAGACAAAACAACAAGATTTCAGACAATATCTATGACAATCAAAATTCAGTAAGCAACAGGTACTCAATATACAGTGTAGCCAGCCACGATGCAACACAGTAACTTGCAGTAAATGACATGTCACAAAATACTGCATGATGAAAGGGCTTAATTCCCTGCAGCATACTGCAGCATTTTGTGATACTGCAGCATCACTGCACTGCATCCTGGCTGACACCACTCTATAACAATTAATGTGCTTAAGTACTGGGTTAGAAAAGAGAGGCACAACAATCAACTGGAGGCCTGATTATACAGTGCATTTATACAAAAAAAGATGCCAGTTAATAAGATATCTCATATGCAGCCTGGCCTAAATTACAGTTGAGGATTAAAAAGAGTACTGAGATCCCTAGCTTCAGACATCAGAAAGAAGGGGAAATCTGAAGGGTCCAGCGGCCCAAAATAAGTGATTCTTTATGGAACAAAGGCAGGATCGAATTGTATACAATATAGCACCCATAGTGTGGTGAACAGAAGTAACTGTTTCTTTCCACATCCTTATGGTAGGGGGTGTGGGCTTCAGCCACAAATGAGTGACAACCTTCTTAGCTGTCAGCACATATATTAGAAGGTGGTTAGAACTTGAGCGACGTACCCCCTCTGAGGGTATAGAAAGGAGAACTGGTGGGGCAGAGAGCTGTGATGATGCTGAGGTCAGCTCTCCCAAAGCCTGTGACATCAATGTCCAGTAGCCAGAGAAACATAGAATTTGACGGCAGATAAGGACCGCTTGGCCCATCTAGTCTGACCATTTTCCTACCTAGAGGATAAGCTGCAGATCCTATTTAACCAACAGCCTATTTCTTCCTACCCCCCACAAAAATTGCCTTATGTCTGTCCCTTGCATTCTTGAATTCTCCCACAGTTTTAGACCCCACAACCTCCTCAGGAAGACTGTTCCATGCGTCCACCACCCTCTGTGAAAAATACTTCCTCACATTGCCCCTGAGCTGCCCCTCTATCTTCAGATTGTGTCCCTTGTTCTTGCACATCTCTTTTTCTGAAAGATGCTACCCTCTTGGACTTTATTGATTCCACTGAGGTACTTAAACATTTCTATCATGTCCCCCCTCTCCCTCCTTTCCTCAAGGGTATACATATTAAGCTCCTTTAGTCTCTCCTTGTATGGCTTCTCTTGCAGACCCTGCAACATTTTAGTTGCCCTCCTCTGAACTGCCTCCATCCTGTATATGTCTTTGCGGAGATGGGGTCTCCAGAACTGGACGAAGTACTCTAGATGGGGTCTCACCAACTGTCTGTACAGGGGGATAATAACTTCCTGTTTTCTGCTGGTGATACCTCTCCCTATACATCCCAGTATCCCCCCAGCCCTCCCTACCACACTAAGCAAGACCAAAACACGTGGGCCTAGTCAGGATGTATCTCACCACAATCCCTTCAGCAGGAGGTGTAATGTTCTTCCATGTACTGGTATACTGCATGCAATTCTGGAGACCCCATCTCCTCAAAGACATAGACAGCGTGGAGGCTGTTCAGAGGAGGGCAACCAAGATGGTGCAGGGTCTGCACAAGAAGACATATGAGGAGAGACTAAAGCAGCTTAATATGTATAACCTTGTGGAAAGAAGGGAGAGGGGAGGACATGATAGAAACTTTCAAGTACCTCAAGGGATTTAACAAAGTACAAGAGGGTAGCATCTTTCAGAAGAAGAGATGTGCAAGAACAAGGGGGCACAATTTGGAGATAGAGGGGAGACGGCTCAGAGGTAATGTTAGAAAGTATTTTTTCACAAAGAGGGTCGTGGATGCGTGGAACAGCCTTCCTGAGGAGGTTATGGAGTCAGGAACAGTGGGAGAATTCAAGATTGCATGGGACAGGCATAAAACAATTCTAGTGGGGGGTAGGAGTAAATAAGCTGTCAATTAACTAGAATCTGCAGCTTATCCATCAGGTAGGGAAATGGGCAGACTAGGTGGGCCAAGCGGACTTTATCTGCCATCAAATTCTATGTTTCTATATATTTTGCCTGGATTATAGTTGTGATAAAATATCAGTTACCTGCCCTTCCAGGTAAAGTCTCTCCATAGGGTTGAAGCTGTCACCCAAACTGCTTTCCCCCCAAACTGCTGCCAAACCTCTGGGGTTACAGTAAGCACCAATTCCTAGTTCCATCTGGCTAGGATAGCAGAGGGGGATGTGGGGTTAAGGTCTACCAACACTTTGTAGAAATTCACAATGAGGTGGCCCTACCATTTGCCTCTGAAGACACTGAGGAGTTGTAGCAACAAACAGCTGGGGTGGGTAATCTGGTTCCTTTGGCACCTAATTTCTGCAAATATCTGAAATGGTCCGATTGCCATAACTCATACCTCTGTCACCTCTCTAAAAATGGTAGAAAACCTTGCTGTGACAGTAGCTCAAAGTTCAAAGTTTAGTAATACAAAAGATGTATAAAAACAGTACATTTTATCACATCCATCACAGAACATACATAAGTATTAATCATAAGACATAATCTGTAAAACATTGTAGTACAGTATTATAAAACAGCATAAATAAGAAGATTGTAAAATGAATTATACTCAGGGTTCACTTTTTCATTTTATTGGCAAGATTTGCCGTATCATACATTGCCCTAATATTTTCCAGACTAAGCAGGTGCTTCATACATATATCATTTTCCAGCTTATCTACCAAAATCAGAGGGGTTATCCATTTATCTCTTCCTTTTTTTCATTTCATCACATTCTAATAACTTATGTTGTAAAGTTTCTACATTATCCTTGTTACAATCACATTTTTTCCCATTCCCAAACTGACCCCACCATTTATTATGCTGTAAATTTACAATACCCAGACTTTCCAACCTCATATTACACAAGTTATTCCTATGTTTTTTATTTTCACAATATACCAGATATGTTTCCATTTTCCCATTTACTTTTATATCAGAATAATATCCCTATCTGTCTAGCTCATGTATTCTGGCAAAGTCAGCTTGGAGCGCAACATCAGAGAATCTTTCAATAACAGCTTTTGTAAACAGGTTTGCATTAATCATGGCTCTATTAGACCATATATCTTACAAACCAAAAATTTTTAAGTTGTTCAGACTTTGGAACCACCAATTCATACCAATCCTTCCCCTTAATCTCTCCAGAAAGTCAACCCAACATAATTTAGAAAGCCTATCCATGGACATTTTCATTATCTTCTCCCAATATTTTATGGCTCTAATAATAATTTTAACATTTAGAGCAGGGATACCTTCTTCCAATCTCATAAAGGCTGTCGGGCAATCCCGTGGGTGCTCCAGCATATTTCTTAAGAATGCATTCTGGATAGATTCTGATTTTGTGTCTCCTGACAACAGGCCCCATACTTCGCAGCCACATAACATCTGGCTAGCGGTTTTAGCTTCAAATGTTCTCCTTAGAGCCATGAAGAAATTGTTAGCAAACCTTTCTGACAAAAAACTGCTTGAACAGCCCAGGCCCAGATCTACAGCAGGTAATAAGTCCTTCGCCCATATAGCACCCACACTGTGGAACAAGCTCCCCTGTCAACTACAAGAAGCACCCTCCCCAACTATTTTTCAGACGAGGTTACGTGCTCACCTCCAAAATCTCAGCTCTTGCATATGTCTGGAAGGCTAGCTAAATCACGCCCCCGGCATCTAATTACCACAGCTGACCTAGGGTACTCCCACTGTAAATAGTTGCCCTCTTCTATATAAAGCTAACAACTCCAATTGTAACACTGCACCTTTTAAAGACGTATACTGCTTTGCTTGTATATTTTTAAAGCACTACCTGCTCTCAACCTAACAGCTGCTACGGATGTTGTGTGGTGTTACAAAACATTGTACACTTGTATGCAATGTACTACTCTGTATCTACTGACTGTTGTCCAAATATTGTTGTATAAAAACATTGTACACTTGTATGCAATGTACTACTCTGTATCTATTAACTGTACTTGCTCAACTCTATGTAACTAACTCTGGGTCGCCCCCTGAAAAAGGGACCTCCGGGGCCCAGTGGGCTTACCCGGTTAACAAAATGTAATAAATAAATAAATATATAGCACTCATTGAGTTATATGATTTGTTTTTTATCTCACATATATGAGCATCCCACCTCAGATTATTCTCAAATATGATTCCCAGATACCTAAATGATTTCACTTCTTCTATTCTTTTATTGTTAATTTCCCAGGAGTGTTTCACATAATTTTTTTTCCCAAATTATGTTATTTTAGTTTTCTCAACATTCAACTCTAATTTCAGTTTGGCAAATGACTCCATCAAATATGTCATTGCCTTCTTTAGGCCTAAAGGCATTTGTATGATGACCAAAGCATCATCTGCGTACAATAATAATTGGATTTTTTCCTTATTTATTGAAGGGGCAAATGTATCGATCTTAGCCATATCTCTAATTACTGTTTCAATATATAAATTAAACAATTTTGGGGCTAGTAGACAACCTTGCTTAACCCCCTTTTCCACCTTTATCTCTCTTGAGAGTGCACCATATCTAGAATAATGCACTAGGGCAGTGGTATTATAATGTAGCCTCTGTAACATTTTTAATAAATGCTTATCTATATTTAACATTGTCAGAATCTCCCACAATTTATTTCTATCCACCGAGTCAAAAGCGGCTCTTATGTCAACAAAGCATACATACACATTTTTTTCCTATGAACATTTAATTCCAACAAATAATTCAATGTAAAAACCAAATCCAATGTATTACAATTTTTCTTAAAGCCACATTGATAATTTGAAATTAACTCTTTTTCTTCCACCCAAACTAATATTCTCTTTAATAACAAATGAGTAAAAATCTTATGGGAAATAGGCAATAAAGTTATTGGCCTATAACACATAGGGTCATGTTTAGAGCCTTTTTTAAATAACGAAAAAATTACCCCTTTGTTCCAATTTAATTGCAACACAAGGGATTGGGCAATTGCTACAAATAGACATAACAAAACTTCTGCCCAGTGGTCAACATTATGTAAATAAATTTCAGCAGGTACACTATCAATTCCTAGGGCTTTATTCCTTTTTTGAGTTTGTATTGCCTCTCTTACTTCCCCAAGAGAGAATAAAAGTGAGACTCGATCACTTTCCTCTTTATCCTCCTCCATATCACTAGTATCGTCATTTCCATAGATCTTACTAAAATGACACACCCACTGTTCTTCTGATATCAGTCCTAGCAGATTGTATTGAATATTAGCCTCGCAACTTCCAAAGGCCACTAGTGCCCAAAATGTTTGACTATCTTTTTTAAGGATGGAGTCCTGTAATTTACCCCATAAAGAGAGGTTATAAATCCTCTTCTTTTTATGTATCATAGTTTTGTATTCTATTTTTAAATTCTTAAAGGCCTTCAATATAACCGGAGAAGTATTTCGGACCCTAATTTACCCACTGTTTTAATCTCTTTCTCTCATACCTCTGTCACATCTCTAAAAATGGTAGAAAACCTTGCTGTGTCAGTAATTGGAAGATATGTATCAGCCCTTGTTTATGCAATGTCTGATATGCTGTGTCTAGATTTTTAGGAGAGAAATTTTCACATTTTCATTGAAGGCCAGTGTTTTGCAGTACAATAAACTATTTTCTACCCCAGTTGTCTTGTGAATTTATTCCAGTGTTGCAGAGTTATTGCTGTATATCATGCTGTTCAGTGATGGTCTCAACAAAGGTGTCCTCTCACGAGAGAGAGAGAGAGAGAGAAGACAGAAGAGAGAGATTGATTTAATTTCCACTGCATCAATTTATGCAGCTTTCCTAAATCCAGTTTTAGGATAACTGGGGAATGGTCTGGGAGTAAGTGAGGGCTATGGACAATGTCCTACACCTATGAGATTCCCTTCACTGAAACAAAGAAATTATCAAGCTGAGCTTGCCTACCATGGTGTGAGAAATAATGTTACCCCTAAAAAGTATAAACAACAGAAAAAAAGTGAGTTAGACAGCTTTACAAGCTCATTTGTGCCAAGTAAATCTCCACTGTTGTGATCTCCCAGGTCGTGCCTGGAAATATTTATTATTTATTTATTTAACTTTTGTTAACCGGGTAAGTACACTAGACAAGTATTATGCCTATTTTCAGGAACGACCCGGGAGAGCACAACAAGATATGACAGACAATAAGTACAATGTACATTATGACAGTGTGTCTACATAATGGGACAGGGAAGAGATTTACAGCCAGTAGGAAGCAAAATGGTGCAGGATACAATCAAATTTTCAGCAAGTGCAACTGGGTCATTCAACACATTTCAGTGAGCAAGATGTAGTGAATAGGACAGGACAAAGAAGTCAAAGGTACAGAAATCAATACAGTCACATTTACAGCAAGTGCAAGCAGGACAACTGACACATTTCTATGAGCAAGATGTGGTATCTGGGACTGAACAAGAAGTACAGTGGCCATTGACCCTGGGGTAGAAGACACAGCTGAGATGCTAGGCGGCCCTGAGAGGGCAACTGGACACTGATAATTAGGGAGCGAAACTCAATTTCTGTGTGGTTGGGCACATAGACATGCTGAGACTTGTTTCAAGTAGCCCCACAGGGATGTGCAAAAGCAGTGATGGGAGGGGGGGGCAAGGTGAACCAATTCTGGGAGAGAGTTCCAGGGTTTAGGGGCACACACGGTAAAATCTCTTGCACCCATGAGAGTTCTGGTGACAGGTACTTTGAGCATACTCTGGGCCTGGGACCTCAGGGAGTAAGGGGAAATGTCAGCTGGTGGTAGGCGCTGGGCCAGACCCGAAGGAATGCCCGTTTTAATCAGCTTACTTGTTAGACATCCTACCCCAAATTCTAAGTATCTGGCGGGGGAGAGCCAATTTAGGTGATTGTAGAGTTCACAACGATGAGCAAGGTGGGGAGCAGCGAGGGCAAAGCGACAGATGCTGTTGTATGCAGTGTGCCACCTACTGAGATGAGTCATAGGCAAATGTTTTGTCTAGCACACCTACCTGATAAATAAAAACTAACTAAATAAATAAGTAGCAATGGGGTGCAGTTCCAATGGCTGAAATGCACACTGAACCACTATTTCATCTGCCTTTATTCCCCCTCAGTGGTTCCTGCTCAGCTGTATCTGGCCCTTTGCTGTCACTTGGTGTCTGGCTCCCTTCCACAAAGATGGCTGTCGATCTGCTTCCAGTGTGACTCGCCTGTTAAAAAGTAGAAACAACAGCAAAAAGTGAGTTAAACAGCTTTACAAGCTCTTTTGTGCCCAGTAGCAGAGTGGTGCCATTCCAGTGACTGAAATGCCTCATGTCCCAGCACCCAGTGGATTCCTATTGTACAGCTGAAAAACATTTCCTGACTTTGATTATAGTAGGAATTGGTCTACTATGCATAAAAAAATCTGCACTTTAAGATACTCAAAATATTCACTAATAAAGCATTTTTATACTCTTATTTTTCTACATGTAGGATGTAGACTGAAAGCAAACAGCTACAGAAACAAGACAAATATTTAACTAAAACAACAGTGTCACAGATTCTACACTTGTGCATTGTATGTGCACTTTTCTTTGAAAAAAAGTCACCATTTAAGAGTTTATAGACATTTAGTAGCACGTTGGGTCTCAGACTGACAGAGCATAAAGCACTTATGTCACTCTTGCCTCTGCTCAAGCAAATGGCAGGATCACATGAGATGGCTGAAGTGTCATCTAGAAATCCCTGCAATTGGTCAGAAAATTCCTGGGACACTCAGTCCTCTCCTCGGCATGCTTCCAATGACCCGGGTTCACTCCCAACCCAGGGTCATCAGCGTTGCGAACGGTAACACTACCGTTGTTCTGACGGGCTGACTCTAGTTTCCCTTTTTTGATGTACCCCGGCATACCACTGGCCCCCATGACAGTGGTACACCACATGTCCTGCTTCAGCCCCTTGTCTATGTCCCCTGGGTTCTTTTACTCCTCAACTGCCGGTAGAGGAGCCTCACACAGTGCATAGGTCCTACTTCTGTTTTTAATTCCCCAAGTGTAGCACCTTGCATTTGGCTATACTGAATCATAGGCTTCAGGAGTTGAACCAATCACCTAGCTTGTTCGGTTTCTCCTTAAGTTTTCCTCACCCTCAAGGGAGCCCATCACCCTAGCTAGCCTGTGTCATCAGCAAATCTTAGCAGCCTGCTGCAGACCACAGTTTCCATACCATGGATGAAAGTGATATATAGGAAAAGAGGAAATTTAAATGGGGGTTAGTCAGATTAAGAAATTGGGAAAAATGGATAGAGGAGGACAGTGAAAAAGCAGATATGCTGGATGAATATTTTTGTTCAGTCTTTGTCATAGGGGAAGGTGGGCCACTCCTTGAGTGTGGCATTCAGGCTCTAGGAGTGATGGGGAAACTGGAGATGGGGTTACTATCAGAAGAGAGGATGCTCAAGGGACTCAAGACCCTGACAGTGAATAAATCACCTGGCCCCAATGGAAGGCAACCTAGTGAACTAAGAGAGGTGAGTCAGATTCTGGTGGTACCATTGGCTGATCTATTTAATTACTCCCTAAGAACAGGGGTGGTGCCAGTGGACTGCAGGGTGGCTAATATAGTGCCTCTGAACAACAAGATATGGTCAGAGTCAAAAGGGCAGCTATGCATTAACCTGAAATGAGACAAAAGCTAATGCTGAGCTAGGCCTACAAGCTTGTTTCTCTATGTGGACTGAGCTGAAGCATCCCTACTCACTCCTGGCAGGGCGTACTGGCTGCCAGCAGCAATATGGGGAAAACAAGTTCAAGTGATGGAGAAACAGACAGTGTGGGACACAGAAGGTAGCCGTCTGTCTCTGCCCATCCATGACTCACCTCCATCTGGAAGTCCAGCAACAGGAAGATGGTTCTGAAGAGGGAATAGAAGTGAGCAATGGTGGAGACCTGCCACCATGAGCCAATATCTGGAACAGACATGCTGCAGCAGATGGGGGGATCAAATGCCACAGAGCCGCTTATCTGAGAAACCAGCAATGGCAATCAGGGTGAGGGAAAGAGATCAAATGGACAGTGCTGAAAGGTAGCTGGCAGGATCAGGAAAAGCACCAGACCTATTAAGATCGAGGCTAGGGAGAGGGAGAATGTCCACTATACCCCAGGGAGTATGATCGGAGCTAGCGAGAGGGGGGCATTAGATGCCAGGGAGTACCATCGAGGCGAGCTGCAGAGGGAAAAAAAGTGCCAGAAAGGGGGAAGAGGGACAGAAAAAAAAGAGAGAGGAAGTGTTGTAAGCAACTGCATCTTTGAGGAAAAATATCCCTCTGAGCCCATTTGACAAAATAGCTCCCCTGTAAAGCCAGATGCCCTGTCTCACCTGTAGCTGTGGATTTTAGTCCACAAAACAGTGCCCAATACCTGAGTGCTGGATAAAAAGTCTTATGTGGTTGCACTTCTGGTGGTTTTGGGTCCTCGTCTTCCTCTCTGGAGTGTCTGACAGTGCTGGGAAAGAGCTGGTGGATGGGGAACTGGTTGAGTGGCAGGACTTGGGGGTGGTAGTTAACAGTGAATTCTTTGGGATTAGGAATTCCCAATTGAGGTGCCACAGGGATCGATCCTAGGACCTGTGTTAATGTTTTCATTTGTGACAGTGGAGGGTATCCAGAGCAAGAGCTGTGTCTTTGCAATTATATCAAGATCTGCTGGAGAGTTGACAGAGCAGGGAAGAAGGAACATAGAAAGGACTCTAGCAAAATTGGAGAGGTGGTCCAAGGTAGGGCAGCTTAAATTTAATGCCAGAAAGTATAAGGGTATGCAGACTGTCAAAAAACTAAAACACACGCAGAGTCATTGATTTGGGGGAAGAAAGTGGCTCAGACCGTGAGGAAAGGGACCTGGGAGTCATTATTAGTGTGAACTCACATCTACAGCCCAATGGAATAAGGAATATGGGAAGGTAAGTAGGATGCTGGGATGTATAGGCAGAACATTCACTAGCACAGAAACATAGAATATGATGGCAGATAAGGACCCTTGGTCCACCCATCCTGTCCATTTTTCCCTACCTACAGTGTTACTGCAGACCCTACCTGATCTCAGGCCCCCCTTCCTTTCCACTAAGATTCCCTTATGCCTATCCTATGCAATCTTGAACCTCACCACTGTTTTCACTGCTGCCACCTCCGCTGAAAGGCTATTCCAGGAATCCACTGGTTTTCTGTGAAGTACTGCCTCACATCTCTCCCAAATCTGCCCCCCAGCTTCTTTACGTGTCCTCTTGTTGAGCATCTTTTTTCTGAAAAATGCTCCCCTTCTGTACCTTATTTACTCCTGTGAGGTATTTAAAGATCTCTATCACATCCCCCCCTCTGCCTCCTCTCTTCCAGGGTGTACATGTTGAGGTCCCTTGTCTCTCCTTGTAGGGCTTCTGATGCAGACCCTGCACCATTTTAGTTGCCTTCCCCTGGACAGCCTCCACTCTCTGTCCTTCCGGGGATGTGGTCTCCAGAACTGGATACAGTATGCCAAGTGGGGTCTCACCAGTGATCTATATAGAGGCAACACCACACCCCTCTTTCTGCAGCACCCCATCATCCCACTAGCCCTCCCAACTTTCTTGTTGCACTGTCCGTCCACCTTTAGGACATTTGATATGGTTACCCTCAGGTCTCTTTCCTGTTTGGTGGTCATCACTAAAGCACAGTCAGTACCAGTACAACAGTGTATCAATAAAACACATTCAGTACCAGGACAGCAGTACATTAATAAAACACAATCAGTACCAGCACAGCACTGTATCAGTAAAACACAATCAGTACCAGCACAGCAGTACATCAATAAAACACAATCAGTACCAACACAGCAGTGTATCAATAAAACACTATCAGTACCAGCACAGCAGTGCATCAATAAAACACAATATCAGCACAGCAGTGTATCCATAAAACACAATCAGTACCAGTAGAACAGGGTATCAATAAAACACGATCAACACCAGCACAGCAGTGTAGCAATAAAACACAATCAGTACCAGCACAGCAGTGCATCAATAAAACACAATCAGTACCAGCACAGCAGTGCATCAATAAAACACAATCAGTACCAGCACATCAGTGTAGCAATAAAACACAATCAGTACCAGCACAGCAGTGCATCAATAAAACACAATCAGTACCAGCACAGCAGTGCATCAATAAAACACAGTACCAGCACAGCAGTGCATCAATAAACCACAATCAGTACCAGCACAGCAGTGCATCAATAAACCACAATCAGTACCAGCACAGCAGTGCATCAATACAACACAATCAGTACCAGCACAGCAGCGCATCAATAAACCACAATCAGTACCAGCACAGCAGTGCATCAATAAACCACAATCAGTACCAGCACAGCAGTGCATCAATACAACACAATCAGTACTAGCACAGCAGTGCATCAATAAAACACAATCAGTACCAGCACAGCAGTGCATCAATACAACACAATCAGTACCAGCACAGCAGTGCATCAATACAACACAATCAATACCAGCACAGCAGTGCATCAATACAACACAATCAGTACCAGCACAGCAGTGCATCAATAAAACACAATCAGTACCAGCACAGCAGTGCATCAATAAAACACAGTCAACACCAGCACAGCAGTGCATCAATAAAACACAATCAGTACCAGCACAGGAGTGCATCAATACAACACAATCAGTACCAGCACGGAGTGCATCAATAAAACACAATCAGTACCAGCACAGGAGTGCATCAATACAACACAATCAGTACCAGCACAGCAGTGCATCAATAAAACACAATCAGTACCAGCACAGCAGTGCATCAATACAACACAATCAGTACCTGCACAGCAGTGCATCAATAAAACACAATCAGTACCAGCACAGCAGTGCATCAATACAACACAATCAGTGCCAGCACAGGAGTGCATCAATACAACACAATCAATACCAGCACAGCAGTGCATCAATACAACACAATCAGTACCAGCACAGCAGTGCATCAATAAAACACAATCAGTACCAGCACAGCAGTGCATCAATAAAACACAGTCAACACCAGCACAGCAGTGTATCAATAAAACACAATCAGTACCAGCACAGCAGTGCATCAATAAAAACCTAACTCTGTTATTGTTTGCATCAATCCTACCTGTACCAGCTTGTTTGTATCTATGTACTTATTGCTGTCTTAAGTTACTGTTATGCTGTGTTATACTGTTATACTGTGTATTTTCTTTTGTCTTACTGTGACAAGGTACCTCTGTAAATGAGCCTATGGCTCAAAGGTTTTCCAAACTGCTGTCAAAATAAAATAAAAAATTAAAAATAAAACACAATCAGTACCAGCACAGCAGTGTATCAGTAAAACACAGTACCAGCACAGCAGTGCATCAATAAACACACAATCAGTACCAGCACAGGAGTGTATCAATAAAACACAATCAGTACCAGCACAGCAGTGCATCAATACAACACAATCAGTGCCAGCACAGCAGTGCATCAATAAAACACAGTCAACACCAGCACAGCAGTGCATCAATAAAACACAATCAGTACCAGCACAGCAGTGCATCAATACAACACAATCAGTACCAGCACAGGAGTGCATCAATACAACACAATCAATACCAGCACAGCAGTGCATCAATAAAACACAATCAGTACCAGCACAGCAGTGCATCAATAAACCACAATCAGTATCAGCACAGCAGTGCATCAATAAAACACAATCAGTACCAGCACAGCAGTGCATCAATACAACACAATCAGTGCCAGCACAGCAGTGCATCAATAAAACACAGTCAACACCAGCACAGCAGTGCATCAATAAAACACAATCAGTACCAGCACAGCAGTGCATCAATACAACACAATCAGTACCAGCACAGGAGTGCATCAATACAACACAATCAATACCAGCACAGCAGTGCATCAATAAAACACAATCAGTACCAGCACCGCAGTGCATCAATAAACCACAATCAGTATCAGCACAGCAGTGCATCAATCAAACACAGTCAATACCAGCACAGCAGTGCATCAAGGCAAATGTGAAGCTAAAAGCCAAGCTTACAGGGTTGCTCAGTGGGTGCTACAGGCATGAAATACAGTTACATAGAAACATAGACAATGACGGCAGAAAAGAGCAGAGGTCCATCCAGTCTGCCTAAGTTCCCTATAATCCCTGGAACCTACTGCTCCTCCAGGGTACTAACCCTCCCCGTCCTCTGTTCTCCCCCTTGGTCCTGTCACCCCCAGTAACCACTATTCCCTTCATTATGTCCCAGTCCTGCTTGAATCCCTCCGACTTTTTTCGCACCCACCACCTCAGCTGACAGACTGTTCCAAGGTTCCACCACCCTTTCTGTAGAGGGGTAAAGTTCAAATTGCTTGGTGATGCTGGCGGAGTGCATCATGGTTCCGTTCTGGAGACCTGGGTTGGCGATTTGAGCCTGACTCCCTGCCCCGGTTGGTGGAGTTGCAGAAGTCCTGTGGAGGCAGGCAGCACTCTCAGTCACAGATGGGAGTTGCAGTGTCCTCGCTGTAGCAGTGCTTGCTGTGGTGGTTAATGGCAGTTGATGGGCTTGGCACATGGGCAATGAAATCCTGGCTGAGAAAGAGCATGCTCACACATCCGCGGCATCTGACTCCCCTCTAGGCTCCACAAAAATCAGAGGGAATGTAAACAATTGGGGACAGATGGTGTCAGTCTGTGTGTGTGTGTGTTTCTTTCCTTGTGGAGTGTCTCTCCCCTGATCTTGAAGCCCAGAAAGTTGTAAGAGTGGTGATGCTGATTAGTCAGGAGCAGCTTCTGGATGAGGCACAAAAAGACGGAGGTGAGCAGTGCGGTAAGTAAAATACTGGAAGTCAGACAAAAGAAATGCATTTCACAAGTGTCAGTGCTTAGCTGGCAAGTATTATGGCACCATAACAGTGGAGATGTGGGAGCTGGAGAGGACAGATTAGTTGGCAGAGAAATATATGAGGAGTCAGTACAGGCTTTTATTTATTTATTTATTTAATTAGCTTTTGTTGACCAGTTAAGTACACTAAACAAGTTATATGCCTATTTTCAGGTACGACCCAGGAGAGTACAATGAGATACAGATACAGTGAGATACAGGTTCATACAGACTCAAGTTAGGCAGTATACAGAGTCAAAATAGAACCATGTGAACATAACCAGTAGACAGTAAGCACAGTTAAGTTATGTACAGGAATATATATACATAGAGACACCAAGACTAGGAACAGTACAATTTTGCAAGGTATACACGGTTCCGAGCCACAAACAGAGCCACAGTCTGAATATCTCCTGAAACAGAAAAAAAATACATTATATGCACCTCAGAGTCCAGTTAGACAGGCTGCGTCAGCAGGAGCTGCAAGAGGGGTGCCAGGAAGGACATGCGAGTCCAGTGCAGGGGACTGGAACTACCTATGGAGGTCTAGGACACCCACATGCAGAGGAGAGCTTCAAGTGATACCACAGGGAGCTCTGGAGGCATGAGTGGGAGGGGGAGGAGTGGACTTGAGTGGGAAAGGAGTTCCATAGCCATGGGGCACATGAAGCAAAATCCCTGTCCCCCATTTGCGTAAGGGTGATAGGGACTTTAAGAATGCCAGGGCCCAGAGACCTTAGGGAGTAGGTAGAAGAGACAGTAGGTTTGAGAAGCTCGGCCAGCCCTGAGGGAGTGCTAGTACTGAGCACCTTGCCCATGAAGCAGCCCAGGACAAAGTTCATGTAGTTGGGCGGGGAGAGCCACCTGAGTTTGTCATATAGGTTACAGTGGTGGGTGAGGTGAGGTGCAGCAAGAGCAAAGCGGCAAATGTTATTGTGGGTTGTGTTCCATCTAGTGAGGTGAACTTTGGAGGTGCGTGCAAACAGGAGAAGTCCGTAGCAAAGAGAAGGAAGCAACACTCTTCTGGCCAATGCAAGATGAGCAGCAGACGTAAGATTTTTCTTCACTCTGTAGGCCAGACCCAGTTTGCTGTTGACAGCTCTGCATACATTTTGGATATGGCACCCAAGGTCAAGTTGGGGGTTCAGTGTCACCTCAAGGTATTTGATGGAGTCAGTGGTTAGAAGAGGAGTACCACTGATACCAGTAACACACAAAGGGGCAGGGGAGGCCTTAATCTTGGCCAGGGACCCAAAAAGCATGGCCTGAGGTTTTTTAGGTTGAGGACCAACTTGTGAGTCATTACCCAGGACTGGATATTTCTGAAATCCTCACTCAGTTGATGGTTGATGACCCCAATGTCCCGGGAATGGGTGAGGATGACCAGGTCATCCACGTATAGGATAGTACTACAGTTGGTAGCAGTAGCTGGTAGATTGTTGACAAATATAGAGAAGAGAAGGGGCCCCAGGACTGATCCCTGGTGGACACCGGAGGTTCCAGAAGTGGTGCCTGAGAGGACCTTGCTGAATTTGGCAAGTTGCTGCCTGCCCTGGAGGTAATTACTGAACCAATTCAGGACAGGTGGGGACAGACCAAGGGTCTGAATTTGAGAGCAAAGTAAGACATGGTCAACTAGGTCGAAGGCCTTGGATAGGTCAATGAATATGGCACCTGTGAGTTTGCCTAGGTCCATGGCAGCCTGGATTCCTGAGGAGACAGCGACAAGGGCCGAGGATGTACTGTGCCCTTTTTGAAAGCCATGCTGTGCAGAGGACAGTAGCTTATGGGACTAGATATAATCCATGAGTTGCCCAGCCACAACTTTCTCTAGAAGTTTATTGATAGCCGATAAGATGGCTTTCGGTCGGTAATTGTCAAGGATCTTAGGGTTGCCCTGTTTGAGAACAGGGTCAATCCTTGCCACCTTCTAGATGTCAGGAATGACACCAGAGGCAAGGGACATATTGAAGATATTGGCCACTGGGAAGGCTATAAAAAGGGCACCAAGATGGAGGAGCTTAGGTTCCATGCCATCATGGCCAGCACTACAATATGGGGAGAGACCAGAGAGAAGTCTGTGCCTCTCCAGTGCCGTCACAGCCTTAAAGTATAATAACGGATGGGAGGTGGAGGCCAGGAGACAGCTATCACTTCCATCAGCAGAGAATGGAGAGGTTAAGGCGGACAGGTCCAAGAAGTGGGAGTTGAATGCATTGGCAATAGTTAGTGGATTGTTACAATTATACCCACCCATGAGCAGGTCAGAGACCCCACAGTTAGAGGAATCACTAACTATATTTTTAATGTTCCTCCAGAAATTTCTAGGGTCCTTAGCTGAGTTGAGTAAGGCAGTTTTACAGTACAGTACAACCTTGATTATCCGAATGCTCTGGGAGACATCAGATTTGTTCGGATAATTGAGAGTTTGGATAATTGATAGTCCACAACATTAGACAAACCAGAGTTGGGGGACAGTGTCAGAGTTTGGATAATCAGGAGATCTGGATAATCAGGGTTCAGATATTTGAGGTTGTACTGTATTGACTTTTGGCTGCCCTGATTGCTTTTTTGCATTCATTTCTGAGCCTCCTGTATTGCTGGAATATGGTCTGGTCCATCATGGCCTTGAAGTTGGCCCAACACTTGTCTCTAGACTTCACGAGGGCTAGAAGACTCCCATGCAGCCATTTTGTGGCAGACCCCCTTACTCTCC
Organism: Neoceratodus forsteri; assembly: GCA_016271365.2. Taxonomy (NCBI): domain Eukaryota; kingdom Metazoa; phylum Chordata; order Ceratodontiformes; family Ceratodontidae; genus Neoceratodus; species Neoceratodus forsteri. Next base: position 28,364,035 of record JADMNL010000024.1, on the reverse strand, counting down.
ACCTGATAAGGGGGGCATGCTTGTCCTGCAGAGTGCCAAAGGTGCTAAGAAACTGACTAACAGCAGTGGAAGGGTCCTGAGTGTTAAGCACCACAGACCAGTCAGTGAGCCTCAGATCCATGTGAAATGACCCCGGGTCAAATCTGGAAAAATCCCTTACTTGAATGATTTTGTGGGGGATTTTCGAGGAGGAGATCTTCCATACACAGTACACAGGGGTATGGTCAAAGAAAGAGTCAAGAAGGATACCAGCAGAACTGATCCTCTCTGGCCGATTGGACAGGACCCAGTCCAGGAGGGAGCTAGTACCACCATTGATAAATCAGCTAGTGGGCTCCTGAATAAGTTGAGACAAGTAGAGGCCAGCAAGCAGAGGTTCAAACAGCTTAGAATTTCCTTCTCGCCAGTTTAAATTAAGATCTCCCAAGATCATTAGCTCACTATCCCTAGTCTTAGCACCAATAGCATATAGGAGATAGGATAATCCAGGCAGGCCTCCCTTGGGGGGATTGTATGCACAGATGATGTGCAGCTTCTTAGCATTCCCAAGCAATAGGATAGAGTGAAGCAGCTCACACAAAGACAGACACTGTCTGCAGGGCAGGCTTTAGGGTTTTGGGGGCCCCCAGCAGAATTAGTGAAGTCACAGGGCCTCTCTACTTGCCCCACCTTTAGCCGATGTGTTTTACTGAAGACCCTAAGTGCAAGATTTTATTTGTGGTGATATTATAGGCAGGGAAAATTGGGCAGACTAGGCGGGCCAAGCAATAGTTATCTGCTGGCAAATTTTATATTTTTTTGTTTCTATATATAGCTTTAGTATAACTTAGTAGTATTAAAAAAAATTTAGGAGAACACAGCAGTCAGTTCTTTTGGCTGTTCTTACCATCCCATCCATTGCTGCCTATCCACCTCATATTGACTGGATCATAGCTTGTTGAGGAATTTCATGACATAACTAGATGGATCTGCACAGTCCTTTACTGATGTTTTAAAAATATATTAAGATAAAAAATGTTTAAAAATGAATAAGGTAAACTCCTCTGGTTGGGGGCCCCCATGAGCAGGGGCTCCCAGCAACTGCAGGGTTCGCTGGTGCCTAAAACCAGCTATGACTGTCTGCAGAAAGTTTTGGATGTTGCTTGCCTTATGTTAAGGGGAGCTTGTTCCAGATGTGAGGTATTTGGAAACCAAGTCCTTCCTCTCTTGCTTTTGATATTGATCGTGGGAGCTTGAGGAGGAGATTCTGGGACAATCCTAGATTATAAGATGAGTCATAGAGTTATAGCAGATTGGATAGTGTGTCGAGTAAACAAATGCCTCGAGAATTACAAGGTGTAACGGACAGGTTGTGAGTTTGATATTTAGACAGGTAATACCAAGAATGGGCTACAGGTGGCAGTGTTGTAAAAGTCTTGGTGTATTTAAATCTTAGTTTTTGTTTAATATTTCTTAATATAATAAAAAATGGGCATATGTGAAGTCTGTTTACTACCCCCAATGTTGTTTTTTTTTTGCATTATAGCCCTATTTTCTTCCTTCTCTAGGGACCCTTGTTAATGCTTCCCTTGTCCCACCCAATATTATTTTTTTAATTACTTATTAGTTCCAGAACCCTGTGGCATTAGTTGAGTGGAAGTCCTTTGTGCAAAGCTTCACTGTAGGGTTCCACTCAGCTTACGATGTCACTTAACTCAGGAACTCATAAGTAAAGTATGAATATTGGGTGCGGTCAAGATGGCATGCAAAATTGATCTGTTTATTTCCCACAATAGGGATATGCTGCAGGCTGGGTGAAGGAGGCAGGGGTTTGCTCCCCATCTTAGTAACCTGCTGTATTGTGTTAGTGTCCCAATAAGGCCCAGATTAATTCCATCTGATGGTTGCCTGTTCATGCCTCTGATTTAATTTTTGCACGTTATAATTTTTTTTACAAAACGCTACAGTTAAAGGAAAACTGCACCCTCATATCTTCTAAATGTTATTTGTTTCCATGTCAACAGACAAATCTTTTCATGTAGCTGTTAAAGATGTATGCAACTGCTTCTGTTAGTTTTCACACTTCATACAAGGCACTGTCACTCTCCTGAGAGGGTCCGTTTCGTGGTTGTTGAAATCTTATTGTCCCCGAGAGCTGCATTAACATCTGAGAACATGATATCAGATCAACCATTTATATTATGTATCTCTATGCTAAAATAACAAATACCCTGCAAAAACTCTCTGGAAACTTATAAACCAAATGGAGTTTAATGGGAAAAAAAACCGCATTACAACTCAGATAGCTTGTAAAACTCACTGAAGATAAATGTGGTATTTCACACCTTCTTGCAGCTTGTTTCTTTTAAAACTGCTTAAGCAGACAGGCATACTGGGGAGTTTAAAGGTTGATTACACATCACATTCTCATATGCTAATGCAGCTCTCAGGGACAACAGATTTCAACAACCACAAAATGGACCCCCCCAGGAGAGTGACAGTGCCTAATATGAAGTGTGAAAACTAACAGAAGCAGTTACATACATCTTTAACAGCTACATGAAAAGAGTTGTCGGTTGACATGGAAGCAAATGGCACTTAGAAGATACAAGGGTGCAGTTTTCCTTTAAATGTTCTCATGGTGTGTTAATGGTCTCATGTTTGTGTGTTTGCTATAATAAGCTTCTAGGGTGTATTTTTATTGTATAAATGTTTTTGTATGAGAGTATATATATATTTTCAAGCCAAGTGGGACCTCCTTCAGCTGACACTAGTGCCTGCTCCCATCCTCCTGAGGCCCCCCCTTACCTGGGTCTATGGCATTCTGTCTACCTGTGACACACCAGTCGACTGTCCTCCTCAGCAGAGTTGCCTACAGTGATCCCCAACTCCATTTAGTCAACCACTGCAGCAGAGATGAAGGCCGCAGAATCGAGGACCAGGCAGGCAGGGTCTGGCTGTGGCTGTGGGGAAGGGGGGGCATGGTGCAGCTTTATCCTCCCACTCGGCAGCTATTTTCCTTGTTTCCTGGTCCCCAGCAGGAGTGTGTTTTGCTGTCAGAGATGCTATTATGCAAGTTCCTGCACACACCATGCAGAGCATTTCAGTGGCTGCCGCTTCATTTCCACTGTATTTGCAGTTGGCTCCCTCACCACTAGCCACTGCTAGGGGCCAGCAAGTGTCAGGCACTGCAACCCTCCTCCCCGTGGTCAATCCCCCTCAATGCTCCAAGCTTATTTCTAAACTTGGATCATCACCATCACGAGTGGTAGTGCTGCCGGTGCACCGGCTAGCTGTTCAACAATATGGGGTTTACTGTGCCTTCCTAGTTATATCCACCCTTTGGTGATGATACCACTGTAACTAGGAATCTAAGCATGTTATATACATTTGTTTTATGCATAACCTACAGATAGAAAGTTAGAAACTGTAAACAACATGGTTTATGTTCCTTTTAGGGCAAACGCAACAGCTAATATGATAGGTGTCTAGTTTAGCTTGCTAAGATTAGTTGTCGGGATGCCATTAAACAGAATGTTTCCATGTATTTCCTTATTCAAGAATGGGAATGAGTGTGTGATAGGCAACAGCTTTCCTAGCCTTAGTGGGCAAGCTATTTTTTGATTGCATATGTAAAGGGGGGGGTGTCCTTTTGACGTGTGTGCCTGGCACCCCCTCGCGCACCGACCGACCTACCTTGGGGTCGGCCTGGGTTCTTTTGTATGCAGTATACAAATAGACTACCAGGAAAAGGGTTTTGTGCCTCCACCTGAGGCAGTGGTATATAAAGGCTACTCAATTTGGCCCTAACTTCCCCCAGGAACAAATATTAGTTGTCCTTCCATACACAGTTAAATGGTCCCCACACAGTATCAATAAACACAAAGCAATAACCATGAACCAACCTCCTATTTATTATAGGGAAGGGGAAAAAGGGAATAACACAGCACAAAAACCAACACTTTTGTTGTAAACAGTTGCCTCCCCACTCAGTCCCAGTACCACCCCACGGGTGCACCCAGTCCCCCCCATGGCTGTAAGGATAGTTAATATCTGAAAAAAAAAAAACATGGAGGGGTCTGCACAAATTCAGCCTTTAATAAGCAGCAATAAAATTGAACAATACGAACAAACACACAAATAATGGCAACAATGTCACCGTGGAAGTGTGGATATAATAAAAACTACAGTGCCATGCAGACAGACATAGTAGGGTCTCTTAACAAGTGCAAATTCACAGCGTTGGTGTGGTAATCCAAACGAAAACAGCGTTGTGTTTACATTCAGGCTTCACACACCTAAACTGAAATGGATTGCCTTCATGCGAAAGAGCTGATTCTAGGTGGATATTAACCGAAACACCTGCAAAAAGCCAAACAAAGGCATATACGCCTAAAACTCGTGTCGAAACAATGTTCTGCAAAGAGCCCCCTTATCCTCTCAAGTTTTTCTGTGAGGTGGTTTAGACTTTTATGATAGTTAATGTCTGTTGTGGTGGGTACCTCACCGGGTTGCTGGTGGCCAAACAGATGATGTCAGGTTGAAGACAAATTGGAGATACTGAGGGACAACAGTCTTTTGAACTTGAACAGGGAAAAACGTGAAAAGGGGCCCCAAAATAGCTGCCAAACAAATGTAAAAAGAATATTTTTAGTAGTCTTCTGCCTGGGCTTTTCTTGCAGATTAACAAAATCCAGCCCAGGACTTCACTCCCTTTGAATAACTAGCTACCTAGATTTGTAAAGAACTCCTCGGGGCCGCAGCCCGGAGGTATTGACAGTTTATTGACAGTCTACTAGGGGTGCTGAGGTAGGATAAGGCTTGGTGGCACTGCTCTGAAGGCAGCAGTCTCTCAGGGAGCACCACTGCAGGATGAAGACTTTAAGTAGGTGCAGGATACTTCACTTGTGACAGACCTTTCTCGTCTTCACTCCTTAGGCCTTTAGTATCTTCACCTATCATGGGACTTTCATCATCTTCTCTTCTCAGGCCATTCATTGCCTTCCACAAGGGGACCACCAAGGCTTGTGGTCACCCTGGGCTGCTTGCAACACGCATACTTCCACTGGAACACAAGTTCTTTTGGGCTTCTTCACATTCTCTGGCCAGCCTCATTAATGTCTCTTCCTAACATGGAACAGTTCAAACAGGACAAGCTGTTCAGTTTACAGGCTTAACACTTTGGAAAACAGTTGTGCAAAATAATTCCCATGGGAAAAACAAGTTTGCAGTCCAATTACTTTCCTGGTGAGAAAAAGGGCTAATAGGTGCTCTGCCTAGACAGTTTGGAGCTTGGAGGGGCCTTTCTACACATAGGCTAGTCAACTTGACTCATGCAGTCCTCCAACCACATCTCTCTCCCTCCAGTTCTCGGCTGGACTGCTTCCAGCATCCAGGGCATGACCCTTTATATAGCAGCCCTTAGCTCCCCACCTGATTGATCCACAGCTTCCTGGGCTGCTGAGGGTGCCCTCTGACCCTTTCCACAACCCTCTGTTGCAGGGAGAATTATTGGGGGCTGCTATCTTTGTTTACATTCTTTCTGCCTAGCAATGCCAGCCCATAACATTTGATTAAAGCCCGTTCGTGGCAGATAACCATGTGTGCTAGCCAGGAAAACCCTTGTTTTGGATGGAAGGAGCCCTGTTTGCTTGTCTGGGCTCCCAAAAGAAAAGGTTCCCATTTTGCACCCTGGAGGCTGCCAGTGCGCATGCACACCTCGCTTATACTGTTCCTGGTCCCACTGCCTATTTGGGGACCAGGAGACCAATACTGCACCTGGAGACATTTTTCTGATTGAATCCCAGCTCTGCTACCTGCCCTGGAGCCGGGATTGTTCCTTTCATTTAGAGCCAGATGCCCAAACTGCCAGGGAACCACGGCTCCTTTGAGCTGGTCCGCGCATGCGCAGACTTCTGCCTGTGCAGTGCTATTTGTAAGAGCACCGTCCACTCCATGAAACCCCTAAAAGTAAGGGCAGAAACGTCCCTTTCCCCAGTGTCTGGAGGCACAAACAGCAATCAAAAGACTTTGGCTCTCACTTCCAACATGGGACAGAGAAACAAAGACCCTAACGCGGCTGCCAATGTAAGATCGGGGACAGAAAAAGGCTGAGGTTAAACGCAAGCCACACGGGTGAGGAGACTTGCGCGCAAGCACCGGGTTAGTAGTTTTGATCAGATCATCAATATGGTGGCCCATTGAGAGCCTCTGATGAATTAGGAGTCCTGGGTACTTGCAATTGTTGACAGACTCTAGGTAACCTTGCTTCCACAGACATGAGATTTTCAAGGACAGATTTTTGCTTTCTGTGGGGTACTGAAGATCACGGATTTTAATTTGCTGTTGTTCGGGGGCAATAGAATTTATTAGAGCTGGTGTTGCTGTGGCTCAGGCGCAACTTGTCTTTTGATGACATCATACATTTCCAAAAATGGCGGCACTGCAGTATCACTATAGGATAGACTTTGTCATATACTGTATATTTCTGCACTGCTGCAAGCTACAGGCAACCCTAATACCTCATTTAAAATGTGGGGGACCAGAGAACGAGTAGGGTCTGCGGTGACACTATAGGTAGGGAAAATAGGAGGGCCATCATGTCCTTATCTGCCAACAGATTCTTTGTTTCTATGTAGCTTTTTGATTGGCTTCAAACTTTGAGGGCTTCTGTTCATAATTATACAATGGCAAGAAAGAATGCTTGTTCCTGATTGGTCAGACTGGGACTGGACCCGGGATATTATCCCAGCATAATACCCACCCTGAAGGGCATTATTCCTTTAATAGCCCTCTTGAACTTTTACTTGTTTAAGATTTTTGTTTGCAATTCTTTTTTTTTTTGCTGAACCCCCCCATACTTTTTATGTAGTATGTGTATGTATGTGTCTGTGTGTGTGTGTGTGTGTGTGTATATATACGTGTGTGTATGTTTGTGTGTGTATGTTTGTGTGTGTGTGTATATGTGTATGTATGTGTGTGTATATATATATGTGTATGTGTGTATGTGCATGTGTGTATATGTGTGTGTGTGTTTGTGTGTGTGTGTATGTTTGTGTGTATGTATGTTTGTGTGTGTGTGTGTGTGTATGTGTGTATATATGTGTGTGTATATGTGTGTGTATGTATTGTGTGTGTGTATGTGTATATATATATGTGTGTATGTCATGTGTGTATATGTGTGTGTATATTTTGTGTGTATGTATGTTTGTGTGTGTGTGTGTGTGTTGTGTGTGTGTGTGTATGTATGTGTGTGTATGTTGTGTGTGTGTATATGTATGTGTGTGTGTGTGTGTGTGTATATATATATATATAGTGTGTGTATGTGTGTATGTTTGTGTGTGTGTGTATATATATGTGTGTGTATATATATATATGTGTGTGTATGTGCATGTGTGTATATGTGTGTGTGTATGTTTGTGTGTGCATGTGTATGTTTGTGTGTGTGTGTGTGTATATATGTGTGTATGTTTGTGTGTGTGTGTGTATTCAGTAAGGCAAACTTGGGATGGACTCCCAAGATGCTTTTACTTCACAGAGGCTGTTGGTCAACACATGGAAAGATGAGGAAATGGTTATAGGCATCATTCTGGACTCTCTTGCTGAAATATTAGACAAATGGAGGTCTATACAGAGTTACACAGTGGTGGCCTGTTGCTTGGATGATTTATTATAGCAGTTTTCTTTACAGAAGGAATTCTGCGCTGACAAAATGGTATAATTTGATGAGGGAAACTATTGTTATTGCTCTATTGAATTTAATTAATGAAAGAAGGAAATTTAACAAAATACATTGCATATTTTACCAATAAAAGATGTGCCTAGCAAATGTACATCTTTCAGAAAATGATGCAAAACTATACATAGATAGCCCTACTGAAGCATTTTTAAAAGAACAAATACCCTGGGCATATAGTTTTGTTTTTAAGGTGCAAAAACTAAAAAGAAATCAAGGGAACACATTTATTTTTTTTTCATTTAATTTATTTTGGAACTTATAGTACCTCAGATGCTACAAGTTTCAGCATACACTTTTTAATTTTTTGTATTGTGCACTCATAGATATGTTCAGCAATATATACAGCTTCTATATATATATATATATATATATGTATGTATATAAATTTATAGCTTTTTAGGGTTTTATTTTGAAGAATTTGTGTAAAAATGACATTTTGTTTATGCTGTGTTATGGTCATGTGACCAAGTACTGCCACTGAAAATCTTTAGGCAATGAAAAAAAAAATAAGTAAAGGTTACCTTCTTTTACTCAAAGGGACCATATAGATATTTCAATTTAAAGAACAGAGTGCAAAAGTTAAAATAAGCCTGGCACAGGAATATAAAATGACCCTGGTAGTGAAAAGGTTAAGGGACAAACTTTTCAGCATGAGCACAAAATGTGACTAAGCCAATTCACTTGCATTTATAGTACAATAGTGAGTGAAAATATTGTGCGGGAAGAGTTTGGAAATGTCACTTGTAATTGCTTTCTTTCTTTTTTGCCAGGGTTCAGAGGGAGCAGTTGTCATCAATCTTGCAACTTATGAAAGAAAACCAGGAAACCTTTGGGGAGATGTCTGAGGGAGATATAGAGGAGCAGCTCAAACTTTATGCCCTTTAGACAGAGAGTACATTTCTTCAAGGTATTTGGTAAGTTATTCCCTTCTGCAGCTGCTGCTACACGTTATAACTCTGTGCCCCAGAAAACAAAACAACCAGGCGGAAAGGAATTTCTGTTTTCTGCCGATGCTATCTCACATGCATGATAACACTGAGAAGTTGCTCAAGAGTTTTGGTGGAATTCTTTTGGGATGCAGAAAACTGAGGTAGATTCATCCATACAGCTGTTCATTCAGTTGGGAAATGGGTACCCTTTCTGCAACAAACAAGAAGAGGTGAAGTAGTCTTAAACAGACTATTTCTGGGCATTACGGATTGAGTAGGGGTGGAGATTTATTCTAAAGAAACAATCTTCTGTGGAGCATGCAGTGTTTTTGGGTAAACTTCAGCAATTGGTGGAAAAAAATGTTCCATGCATGATTTGCTGGGAATGGTTAGTAAAAAGTGACAGATGTTTAAGTCCTTACTGTCATATGTTAAGGAGATAGGGTGTTATAATTACTGTATAAATTTAAATTACTTTGTAGTGCTTCTCAGTTTGTTCAGTAGGTGGCAGTAATAGACTGCAGTTGCAAGCCTGCATCACCATTTAAAGCCTCTCAGAAGAAGAAACAAGAACCATAGAAACAGAATTCATTGGCAGACCTGCCTATACTGTCACCGCAGACCCTCTCTGATCTGCAGCTACCCCCCCGCTTTCTTACCAAGATTCCTTTGTGTCTGTCCCATACATGTTTGAAGCCCACCGCTGTTTTCACCCCCATTGCCTCTGCTGGAAGACTGTTCTATGCATTCACCACTCATTTAGTGCAGAAGTACTTCCTTACAGCCCTCCTAAAGTCCCCCTTACAGCTTTATTGCATGCTCCCTTGTTCTTGTGCACCTTCTTCTCTGAGAAATACGTCCCTCCTGTACCTTATTCACCACTGTGAGGTATTTATAGGTCTCTATCATGTCCCCTCTCCCGCCTCTCTCTCCCAGGTGTACATATTGAGACCCCTCAGTCTCTCCTCATAGAGTTTTTGATGTATCCCCTGCACCATTTTTTTGCCCTCCACTGGACAGCCTTTACCCAGTCTATGTACTTCCTGACATGTGGTCTCCTGAACTGGACACAGTACTCCAGGTGGGGTCTCACCTACAAACTATACAGTGGTAACATCACCTCTCTCCTTCTGCTGGTGATACCCCTCCCCATGCACCCCAGCATCCTGCTGGACTTACCTGCTGCTTTGTCATATTGCTTTAGCACCTTGAGGTCATCTGATATGATTATCCCAAGGTCCCTTTCTTGTTTAATGACCATCGGTACAGGAGAGGGACCTTGGGCAATCATGAGTGATGACCTCAAGGTGGCGAGGTACCAGGACAAACCAATAGGTAGTCTGGATTTGTCTGAACTCTGCACAGTTTGGTGAAGTAAGAGATTTGCCACTTTCTTCAACCGACTGAATCATCCCTGCCTGCTATACATTTGTTTGCAAAGACAAATACCCAATCCGAGTTGCATTGTTACTTTACGCTTCTGATGAAGGCTTGTTGATCTGAAAGCTAGAGCACTCTGTTCTTGTTGTTACATCTAAGTTGGTCCATTAAAAGGTATCAACTCATTTGCTTCAGGATCAATCCAAGTTGCAGTGAGGAATAAATAATAAATACAGGCAATACTGCCTTTTCTATTATTTTTCCCTTGTATTTTCCTGATTCTCCCATCCCTTGATAATCAGGGTCCCCACAGTGGCACCCTTCCTCTGGCTGGGGTGGCAGCTGAGTAGCTACCTTTACTGGGATGTCAGTGCCACTTCTTGGTTTTTGAGTAATGGTTAGGGGGCATGTACACTTTATCCTCGATAGCTGATTGTCTCATCTGCATGCCATGCTTAGCCCCCAGCCAACGCCAGTGTTGGTTCTGGAGGTGCACATTTAAACCCCAGTCATTCAGATAGCACCACATTCTGGTGTTGCTGCGTCACCAGCCCAGCCTGATACCTGCTTTTAATGAGATGCTGCCAGTCTATGAGTGGGGCGTCTGTCATCCCATGACTCTCATCAGTGCTGCGAAATTCCTTGACAGGAAATGGGAAGGGTTTGTGCCCTCAACCCTGTATTTGACCCTATGTTTCACATTTTGTCACTTGTCAGCAGTGGTACCCGTGCAGATGTTAAGTCATCAGTTGTATCTGAAACCATAACATATGCAGCATATAGTAGTTTGTGCCATTTCCATCATGTGCTGTAACGCCACATACCACTGTTGAAAAAATAAAGGGGGTACGTCTTTCTTTGCCATAGCTGTCATCACGTCTGAAGGATAGATGGTGTTTATAAAACTCAAATTTGAAAATTAGGTATTAATTGTAGTAGTAATAAATGCCCTTTGCTGCATTTGCTCAAAGGCAGAAAGCTGCAGCTATAAAATGTACCACATGAGAAAGGGAGAATGGGTTCAGATAAGTTCAGAACTTTCCGGAACCAGTGCCATATATTACAGAAGAACCTTATCAGAACTTTTTTTTCAGGTTCTGATTGTTTTCTAGTACAATAATTTGTGAGTATAAACTACGCCACCCAAGCAGGTCCTTATCTACAAAGAATGCTGGGGGTGGAGGAAAAACCCAGAAAGAAGGCTGGAGGTGTAGAAAGGACTCATACAGTCAAATTTGTATTAGGTGGTCATACTCACAGTGGTGTCACACAAGGGGTGCTAACTAGCAGTAAAATGATTTATTGTAGTAATACTTCAAACTGTTTTTAGTCTCCTTTCCCGCCACTTAAAGAAGAGCTAGTGGTCCCAAAAATAATTGTTAAAACAGCGATCATACCATAAAGCAGCAGTGCAACAAAATTGGGCAAAAAATTTGACCCTACTTTTTTTTAGTACCTTCCAGTTTTATTTGGTGGTAAAATTTTCTAGTTTACCACAATTTGAGTATTTTATAAATGTTTTAATTGAGTTTCTTTTCTGAAGACAAAAAGATGGCTGCCACACGTGGCTTAGAAATACCACTGTAAACCTGGTAAGGGTTAGGATCAAGAAAATGAAAAAAAAAACTATGGTGCACAGCATAGGAAGTACCTAGAAAGGTAGATTTGACAGATATGAGAATATTCTTATTAATTATAGCTGAAACTAGTTTTTTGGGAAGAACATTTTTCATTGCACTGCTGCTTTAAACTAAATTTTTTTTGTAGTTCTAATAAGGCTCAGATAGCAATTATAACTTTTCTTGGCTTTTCAGAACCTTTAAGAACATCAGAAGCATTTGTGATTCCCCCATACCCTGTAGTTAGGCTGGATTTTGAGAGGGGAAGTTTTGTTAAAAGGCAAATCCTGGAGGTGAGTTTTAACACCCTAGTAGTGGCAGGCAGGGTGTCTCCATCACACTTCATGGATTTCTGAGTTGCTCTTTTAAAGTGGAATGCAGCTGCAATAGTATTATTAAGCAATAAACCATGCCAGGGCGAGTCGTGCTAGAATAGTGCAACTGCTCAGGTGCATTGTATGTCACAAGGCCACAGGCTGAGTGCCTTCAACCACTCAAGAAATGAAAGTGACACATACCTTAAAGTGCTTTATTGTAATTTTAAAATAGATCCATTTACACATTTATGGCAATAAGTAGAGTGTTTTGTGGACACTAGTTTCATTTGTGAGGTTATGCTGGGATGACATCACAGGTGAGTCTGGCTGTCCATAACTGAAACTTGTAGCATTTTTTCTATCCATTTTATAATGAAAGCTCACTAATGCCATTATTTGAGTTTCTCAAAGAATTACAGCTTTTGTTTAAAATAATCTCCTGTGAAAAGGACAAAAAAAAGTGACTGTATTAGTTAACATTTCATACATGTTATAGCTTAAAACGCTTCAAACAATATGGATACAGTTCGCTACCCACAACCTGGAATTTGCTACTGTCACTGAAGCCTGGAAGCAGGCCACTATCATACCTCTCCTTGAAGGTGGTGATCCCTCTTTTCCTGGTAACTTCTACCCTATCTCTCTCCTTCCCACCCTAGCTAAGTTACAGGAACACTTTGTAGTATTTCTGCTCTTTTCCTTCCTTGACTCTTCCTCCTTCTTCACTCCCTTCAAGTCTGGTTTCAGGAAATCCCACTCCACTTACACCTCCCTCCTTTGTTTTACTGACTCCATCCTCTCAGGTATGGATCAGAGACTAATCACATCTGCCGTTTTTGTTGATCTTGCTAAAGGTTTTGAAGCAGTGGCACACCCCTACTTCTGGACAAGCTTAAAACAGTGGGTCTTTCTGACAGTGTAGTCAGCTGGTTTCATTCTTTCCTTGAGTGAAGGTCTGAAGTTGTTCAGATAGGAAGCTTCATTTCATCACCATTTCCTATTTGCTGAAGTGTCCCTCAAGGGTCTGTCCTGGGTCCTATTCTCTTTTCCATATTCTTGAATGACCTCCTCTCTGTCTGTTCCTCTACGTCCATTCATATGTGTGCTGATGATACAGTTCTTTTTGCATCTGGCTCCTCTTCCCATGATCTTACCTCACAGCTTCAGCTGGATTATGACAAGATTCAGTGCTGGTTTGAGTCTAATCAATTATCCCTCAGTGCAAAAAAACAACAAAAAAAACAATTGTTTCCATGACCATGACTTTTGGCATCCATCAGAGGCTTTCCAGACGCACCCCTCTCCCTTTATTTCACACACTTGACGGTGCTATTTTTATTAATAATTTAATTCTGTAAACACATACACAGTATAGTAACAACATAGACCATTATGTGACCATACACTTCCGTAACATAAAACACAAGACAAATTACAGCTATGCTCTGTAAGACCAATAACTTTCATTCTGGTCCTTGGGAACTGATACATTGCTGTAACTAATACAGACATTTGCCACTAACATAGCCATTAAACAGCCTATACTAACTAGACTCACAAATACACAAATTACCCCCCTCCCACAACAGAGGCATCCATACCTGCTCTTGTGCATTATTACAGCATCTCCTGACAAGTATTTATCCATGTTAAAGGTGTATCCTCTTTCAAGTACCTTGGGGTCTGGCTTGACTGTCATCTCTCAGTTCATATTGGTGCCATACACCAAAAGCTTCCCCCTGAGCTTGGTGCATTGTATGGGAAAAAAGTGAGTATTCCACTTCCTATCCATCAAGAGACTGTTTTAAAGATGATGCTCCCTATTTTTGATTATGGTGACATAGTCTCTAGTTGAGCTCCCAGATCCTTCCTTTCTGGACTTGATCCCCTCTTCCACTCTTTTTGTCATTTTGCTTTAGACTGTCCCTCTTGTACCCACCATTGCTCACTTTACTCTTTCTCTCCTCTCTCTTGATGCCAGGCGCCTTTCCCACTGTGTGCCCCCTTTATATCTAAATTGTGGTTTAGTTCCCTTCCCTCCTACCTTACATCCCTGCTGTCCTCCCCCTCATCTTCCTACTACCCTCTCTGGAATAATACTTCCCATTCTCTCTCTCTCTCTCTCTTTATTCCATCTAGAAAATCTGCTGCTGGTCATTTTGCTTTCTCATACCACTTTCCTAAATTCTGGTCCTCCCTTCCCCTGTCAATCCACTCTGCCTCTTCTACTTTCTCCTTAAAGTCTCTTATTCATGACTGTTCTTCTCTCACCTGCAACTGTCTATGACCCTTTTCCACCCCGAACTAGTTTTGCCCTGGCATTCTGTTTCCCTCATTACCTGTTCACTGTTCTGTACTTGTAGGAGTAGTTTCCCCACCTAACTTATCTCCTTTTTATCTACTACACATTTTTGTTGTACTGATCTGCCTTCAATTTTTTTTTATTACGTTCCTTTGACATATTGTATTTGCTGTATATGACTCCCACATGCTTTTAACCCCATGATGCATCTGGAAACAAGCTGTTAGCAGCTCAGTATGTCTTTCCTGGTGAAACTCTTGAAATAAATTAATAAAATAAATAAGTAACTTGTTTCTGCTGATGCTGACTAAATTGGTTTGGTGGAAATCAGAAAACTGTTTTTATTTAATAGGACTAGACCAACATACTGCAAGAACTTATAATATCAACCAGTCTGTATTCGATAACCTTCCCCCCATCTGTTAGGATTGGATTTAACCAGATAGGCATAACATTTAGAGGTGCCTTGTTTGAGTTAATGATGTTATTTACTTTCTTAAGTGTTTGCAGTAATCCTCATATACAGGGGTTGTCTTTAATCTGAGAATGGAAGGGTAAAAACATGAAATCTGTAAGGCGGTGTGAGCTAAGTAGACTTTTTTCCATAGAGAACCATAAGGGTTGGGATTGTCTTCTTGGAGGGTTCTGCTATGTGTGCCAGAGTTTGCTTAAGGATAATCAGTTTGACATGCAGAGGAGATTAGTTGCTAAAGGATACATTGCAGTGATCCTCACCTTCTAGAAGTTTAGACTTGTAAAATCTAACTTGTGGTGTTGATCTGATTTTTGGGGGGAGGGGCATCAGAGGGAGGAATAACTCTTGAAAGGTGAGGAGACAGTGTCAACCCGAAGAATAAATCATCTGAATCCTCTAAAAAATGCTGTTCCCCTTTACCCTTTATTGGTAGGAAAAAATGCCCAGAGCCATCAGTACAGTGATTATTACCACAGGAAGTCAAGAAGGAAACAGAGATATTGAGAAAAACAAATCTTTTTTTTTAATTGCTATACATTATCTCCTCATTGATAACTGGCCCCCATCAGCCGTGCCCTGTGCCCAGCCCCATCATCCACCACCTGAGACATACCCAACCAGAGAGACACTCTGGCTTGCCCCCCAGAATGGGGTCATGGGAGGGAGCCCATCCTTCTGTTGGATGACAGAATATGGCCTCAGGATGCTTCTGACACAGAGTGACTCCCTGGCTTGCCCCCAAGGGTGGGGCCTTCAGGAGGGGGCTCACCCTCATGTCAGAAGATGAGATTTGTCTCCAGTGATGTCACAGGTCAGTGGTGTGGGACCTGGGGCGCGAGGTGGGCAGCATCCTGCATGGCCCAATTTTCTACTGTTTCACCCCAGGAAGTGGGATGTACATTGATGTCAAGGGCACGTACACTGATGTCTGTCCCACCTCCAGCTAGCCTAGCTCTAGTCATCAGATCCCTGGTCTCCACCAGGGGTCAGTTGAATTACAAAAACATTCCCACCCTCCCCTCTCCCAGAGAAGGAAAGCAATCCATGTGACAGTCAACCCTCCCCCCACAAAACTGGCCCTCCAACTCCTGAGATCACTTCTGATCCCAGGTCGTTGGTATCACAGGCAATAGTGCTACTGCTGTGCCGGTGATCTGGCAGAAAAAAACACTTCTATCAGTAGTGATGTTTCAAAAATTTTTCAAAAGGACCACACATCCTCTGGAATTTTGGGGCCTCACATTCCATAGTATGGAAAATCATTTCTAACCTGGAATAATCAAAACGTAGATTAAGCCACTCAGTATGTGATAGAGGTAAAGGATCCTTCTAGGGTAGGAGGATCACCTTGAGGGAATTAACCAATGATTATTAAGGTAATAGTCTCCTCTGATAGATGCAGACCCAACAAAGTTTAGGTTTTGATAGAAGAATGCCAAGATCAAAGGGGGAGTCAATCCCCAAGACTCTATTGATAGCTGGAATTTTTCTCACTCAAAAAAGTTTGACAGGAGTTAGCAGGTACAGAACATATGAACAAAAGTTGCTTTTAGTAACAGACATCTTAGAGGTCTTTCAGAAATTGCCCAATTGAATGTGTATAATTAAGCTGGAGTATGGCAGATCCAGTGAAGTATATTAGAATTAATTTGCAACCTGTTATTGATTGCAATCTCCTGTGCTGCGGGTAGTAATGAGGCCCTAAGAGAGACATCTGTTTGTACCCCCAGATCCTTTCTGTTTATGCCACTAGATTCTTTTCCCATGATTTGTGTAAACTAGATAAATTAGGTAGCTTAGAGACTTTGGTTAAGGCATACCTTTTTTATGTACATTTGTCTCTTGTTAGTGATTCATTTAATAAAGTTTCTAGTGGGGACAACGGGATCTCATCAATATCTGACAGCTGTCTCCTTACAAATCCCTTATCTGAAAATAAAGTAAATAATGGCCAGCTGTGAGGTCAGAAGTGGCCATGAGAATATCATAATTAACAAATTGTTGATATGGAAATCCTTAAACTGTTGTATACCTCTACATTCCCAGATCCAAAAGGGATGCCACGATCATGACAACTTGGGGTAAACTGAGATATTTTTGTTTTGTGACTGATGATTATTAGGGTATTAATCCATAGTTTAGCTGTTAGTCTAATGAAAACAGAGCAAAACAGCGCAAGAATTAATTTAATAATGATTGTTACAAAGATTTGATAATAAGGTGCTGGACCTATTGCTAAAATGTATTGTGATCATTTCTAGTTCAGTTCATGTAGATAAATTTGCCTTTGGATGAAACTAACAAAAGGTTTGCTTCAGCTGGGCTTCCAGAAAGCCCCAGGAAAATCTGGGGAATCCCAGGCCAGAATTCTATGTTGGAGCACAAAGATCTTCATCGAGGATGACTCCTCCACTGGGCCATACCTTGGGAACTGTAAGCCATCAGTGTCAGGACCATTTGGAAACTTTTGCTAGTCAGGAGCCACAAATGATGTGCAACATCAGTGCCTATATAGTAGTGGGCAGCCTCATTGCTCCTCAGTTCTTTCTCTAGCCACTGTCCACTTGTCGAACCTATAGAGAAACAATGCTGGTATTTTCTTTCACTCTATTATCATCATCTACTATTTTATGTCACATTATTGATGTTGTCCTTTTATGCTACTGTTGAAATAACCTTTATTTAGGGTTTGTACCTGCAGTTATAAGAGGTACAAGGATGACACTCACACAGTTTGTGTTTGCTTTGTGGGCCTGTCCCACAACATCAGGACCTTCAAGATCTGCCAGGGATTCAACTAGGCCAGAAGGAAATGCCAGAAGAAGCCTCTAGAAACCTTCATTGCTATCAAGGCCAAGGAAGCTTAAGCTGAGGCATCAGGCTCCCAAAAGGCTTCTCCCTTTATCTCAACCACTGATGGGAATGGTACTCCCTGGCATTTGGTGACACTGTTGCTGACTCAGACATTGAGGACTAAGGAAAAGTCATAGTCAAAGTCCTCCTCTTCTGGCCATCACCACAAACAGAAAGACAAGAATCATGCTTCACCAGTGAGGTTGAGGCCTCTATTGAAGGAGGGTAAGTCCTTGTGGTCAGCCACTCCACTGGCAATGACTACAGCCCCCAGGCCATCAGTGGAACACCAAGATCTGGCTCTGGTTCTGGTCTTGCCATACGAACTATGGATGGTATGCAGTTCCTGTAATCAGGTTCCACCCCTTTGTGGTTGATTGTCCCAGGCTCTTTACTGGGTGCTGTCAACTTTCTGGTTATGCTAGCATTGTCTGAACTATTTAGACACCTGTTGCCATCAATTCCGCTGATGATAATAGCTATCCCATTGACCGTGCTTCTCATGTTAGCACTATCATCATTGATGGGATCCAAAAGCACAACTTTTTTTCCCTCTGTCACAGCCACCACCTCTGTCTCTGGCTCCGTCAGTTGCTTCTGTCATAATTCCAGATGACAACCTGGTCAAATATACCATAAAACTTGAAATTTTCACTATTTTTGCTGAAGCACCAGTTAGCAAGAAAATACATTTTCTCTAATTAGTGCTATTTGCACTTTTTCCATTATAGTGAATGGGGCACTAATGACTAAGTGCTAAACGCAATTTACACAATTATAACTGTATTTGTGTTTGCACTAAAATTACTTTGCATGAGAATAACTAGTTTTACAGTAATCATGATCTCCTTAATATGGAGGAGGATTTGGGGATGAAGAAAGGGCTAATGATCCCTATGAGGGGGATCTCCCTTCCAGCTCTTCCCTCTCCCCATGCAGTGAGAGCTCTGTGGAGTATACTTCCATGTCTCCCCCTGAAAGTCCCTCTTTTCAGGCTTTACTCAGACAAATCCAACATGTCATGGGATTTGAAGCTGAGGAGCAGGACTCCAGTGAGATATCCTTGATGAAGATAGAACAATTACTCACCACAACAGCAGATCTTCAAGGGAATCTTCTCCATTGGGTCACAGTGTGCCCACCCTTCTTCACTCTTTCTGAGGTATCAGCTGTCGGGTTTGTCCACTGCCTTGTTTGTAATTGTCTATAACTGCCTTTTGTATATTATTTTTCCAGTCCCGTGCCTCTTCTTCTGTGCCTGGTACTGGTCTGGTCTCCAGATTCTTCACAGTAAGAGGCCCTGTGAGCTTATCTCTGACAGGGAACTGAGGAGCAGTGGGGCTGTCCATAATTATGTAGACACCCAACATTTCACATGGTCATGCATGGCCCCTGACTAGCAAAAGTTTCCAAGTGGTCCTGATGCCAGTGGCTTACAGTTCCAAAGGCGTGACCCAATGGAGGAGATTTAAAGATCTACTGTTATGGTGAGTAACTGTTCTTCTCTCTAGGCTTACTCTTGGAGTTGTGTTTTTGCATATAAATGTTCTCATTCTTTTTTCTCAGTCGAGAAAATGAAACTTTTTTTTTACAATTTTGCTGGGAAGAGTTTGGAATTAAAAAAAAAATCTTGATAAGATGTTCAGTTTTGTAATGGTAACCCTTCTGTTCAAAGTCAAAGGTAGTGAAGCACATCTGTCAATATCTTGATTAATTTTGCTGAGTACTGGAATAAGGATAAGTTCAAATAACTCTGTTTTTAGACAATTTAATTCCCAAGTAGTGAATATTTTAACTGTAAAATCTAAACGTTTGACTTACTGAAGATATAATAGAATCAATTCAAATTAGAGTTATTATTTCAGATTTTGGCAGTTGACTGTAACCAGACCAAGGTGAATTTTGAAATTAAATTGGAAAAGACCAGGAAAGATGTCAAGGTATCTTCCAAATACAGTAAAACTCCAGCTATCCAAACTTCAGTTAACAAAAACTCTCAATTCAAAAGTGTGATGTGTCTCCCAACTTGCTGGACTTCATTCAAAAGTGCTTTCACTTATCCAAACCTCTGTCTATCCAGACAATTTCATTGTCCCCTGGCACATTCAGATAAATGAGGTTATACTGTAGATTGAAAGATCATCAGTATAAAATGATATGGTGTGTTCATCGCCCTTAATATTAATTACTTTTATCTCTGGTTGTCAGTGGATAACTTAACCTAATTGCCCCATGAAGAGGGCAAAAAGCAAGGGAGACGGGGGTAACACTGTTGCATGCTTCTTTGAAGGAGTAGAACCCCAGAGGTCAGTGAGTTTGTTTTGATTTAATTTTTGATTTAAACAAATGGGGAGGAATATATCACTGAAATCCAGTTTATAAATTTACTACTGAGGACAAATTAAGATAGAGTCATGAACAACATTGTGTTATATGCCAACCTCCTACTTACACTGAAGTCTTTATGATCACCTTTTCTAACCTTTTAGCCCGTATATTTGCAAAAAATATGTAATTATTATTTAGAATGGATATTGGTCTATGACTATGACCCACAATTATTGAGAGGTTTTCCATTAATAAGAATCAATAAGATAGTAGTTTTCCTTGAATGTAGGGGTCACAGCAATGACAAACTGATTATATAATGTAGTTCGAAGAGGAGCTAGGGAGTTCATAAAGGTTTATTTTTGGAATTCTGCAGTAAAGACATGAGGTCTTGGTGATTTTCTTGATGGCAACATTTTAATAGCTTCCTGGTCCCCTTGAAGAGTAATATCCTGATATAAATTGGCTTTAAATGATTTTGTGCAGTAGTGGAGAGAAAATTCAAAAAAGTCCTCCATGCTCTCCACCTCTGCTGGAGGTATAAAGCTTCTTGGAGAAACACTTGAAAATATTAATAATTTCACTAGGGTCGGACACCAATCTCCACTGCTCATTTCTAACAACATTAATCATATTGTCAGCCTTTCCCCCCCTGAAGCTGGTAAGGCAACAGTCTGTCAGGCTTGTCACCCAAACAACAATACCTAGAATGTGTCCTCATTGAAGCACCTTGTGCCCGAATCTCGACTGCTAGATTGCATCTATCGCTAATAGAAATAGCATCCAAGAGATCAGAGTCTAAAGAAGAGACAATATAATGAGTTTCTGTTTATGCTAACTTGGCTTATAAAGATTCCCTTTTCAGTAAAAAAGCCTACTTTCTATTGGTTGAGTATGATGTGATTAGGCTGAATAGATAAGAGTTAAGAGAATCCCATAGAATACCTGCAGGGGTCACTTCTTGTGTATTTATCTTCAGAAATTCTCTCATTTTCCATACTACAAAATTTATTTTATTTTATTTTATTTCTGATCTCGGATTAACCATTTGAGCTCAGAGCTCTTTACATAGGTCCCACATTAGTACATTTAGGACAAGTAGGTGATTATACAGAGGACTGAGACAAACAAGGCAATAGGATTAGAATGAGAACATGTAGGTACATTTGATCTTTAAACAAAGCAGTGCAAAAAATACAGTGAAAACTAAATCTGGAATAAGTAAACACAGTCAGATACATACAGGAACAGACTAAATAACTGTGCCCAACAGGGAGCCTGTTAGTTGTCAGCAACATGAGGGGGTTAGCACATAGAAATGCTGGAGAGACGGGGTGGGGGGTTGAGCCCCAAGTGCAGGGTGTCCGAGAGAGAGAGATCTGTTTGGCAGAAGGGCAGATGGTAGGAACTGCCTTTGCTAGGTGCTAGTGATGGCAGAGACATTGAGTAGGAGTAATGTCTAGGGCCTCATTTTCAAAGGGCCTGGGATGGCCCAGGGACTTAATCCTCATGTGCAACTCACTGGTGTGTGGAAAAAATTATTTTACTGGCAAAGATGCTGTTTTCAGCATTTTTTGCACACTGGTGGCATTTTCCTTTTTTTTGGCACAGTTGTGCAAAAAATGCTGCACCTGATATACCAGGTGTAGCATTGTTTGGGAGCTGTACAAAAAAACAAATTGTGCAAGCTGTTCTAAAATTTGGAAAATGTCACAAAATAGTAGCCTTTTTGAAAATTGCATACATACAGAAAAACATGAGGTTGTGCAAGGGCTCCCCTTCCTTGCACAACTTCTTGTGCCACAGGTATGCAGTTTTTCCACTTTTGAAAATCCAGCCCCGGATCTCTAAGTAAACCTGGATCAAATCTTCATTCACGATCCTTAGGCGTTAGACCTTCAGGAAAATAGTAAACTCACAGCCTCGTGCCCAACCACCCGAGACGTGACGATATCCCAAGATACACCACACCCTGTCGTGCCTTATTGCTTAATTATACAATGGCAAGAAAAAATCCTGGCCTCTGATTGGTCAGTCTTGGGCTGGCCCTGTGCTGTTATCCCAGCACAACATCACGGGTCTAGTCTCAGCCTCACTGTGAACCTGCAGATGAGCTATATGATGAGCTTGATATGCATGACCATTTGCTTGATTGTTTCATCTTCTCTTAAAAAACAAAAATATTTTTTCCACACAAAAACATCTTTAAAATGATTTTTTTATTATGTATAACAATGAGCAATTATTATACGCCTCCAGGGTGTGTCGTCTGGATAACGTTGCCTCGGTTGTTGGATGCACTCGGCCTGCGGCCTCGTGCCCAACCACCTGAAGCATGACGTTGTCCCAGCACGACACATACCCTGGAGGGCATTATTGCTTAGCTAAACTCCCCAATTACCCGAGCACCCTGCTTGCCCCTGCTGCTCCCTCCAGCCACCCCCTTTGTTCCCACTCAGAAAATAGATTCCACATTCCCAGGTGTAAACAAAATTCTGACCAACTTGCTTTCAGCCATAAACATTTGCAGGTTAGGAATAACCTTGCCTTGAGTAATGGCCTGCCCACCAGCAGTTCCTCAGCAAAACAGTACCTCAGAAATTTAATTGTATCTCCCTGTGACTGCACTGGAAGACTCATTATTTATTTGTAATAACTGGCTTGTCTTTTTTTCCCATAGAAGGAGCAGGTTGTAATTCGATGTTATAATCCGCGGGTTATAACAGTGAGCATGTGCTTCCTGCCTCGTACTACACCTTAACGCACACTTGCTACCCAAAACTCTCCTCAGAAAAACCTGTCACAGCTCTGTCATGGCTGTAAAATGAACAGGAACAAAATGGCATTTTTTTCTAACCAAAAAGCCACTTTTCAGTACCAAAGTCAATCCTTTAAATGTACTTACACTCCCTGACTCCACTACTAACCTTCTCTCTCTCTCTCTGATCTCCACAGAAACCAACAGGATCCCTCACGTCACCAAAGAAATTACCATATCACCGACCAAATGCACTGAAGCAATGCATACTAATGAGCCTAATCTGCATATCAGAAAAAACCCAAACAAAACCTTGAAGAAACGGAGGAAATCCAACAAATGTAGACTACTAAAGAGACTTTACTGCAACTTTCTCTAAAGGTACAACAATGCCATTCCTTAAAAAAAAGTTGTCAGTTCAGCCCCATTTTTGACTTTCGAGTTTCCGTTTCACTTTCAAATCAATCAAACTTTAAAGGAAAAAAAAAAACGTTCCATTTAAAAAAAGATGTTTTATTTGAAAAAATTCTGCTATTACTGTTAGAACTTGCATTATTTCAGCTTTACCGTGCCACAGTTCACAAACAAAGTTTGAGAAGTTCTGTTCAATAAAAAATATTCCTGGCAACAATGTCTCACTCAATCATTTTTACTCTATGAAGCAAAAAAAGACAAGCCAGCAATTACATGTAACAGTGCATGAAGGTGAGTGCATAAACAAGAAATTAATGCCCACCCTTGGTGTGGGATGGGATGCTTTTATAAAGCCCTCGGGTTTATTTAGCATCCCACACCTCGGGTGGGTATTAATTTTCATTATGCGCTCACCCCCATGCATTATTGTATATGTATATATATATATACATATATATATATATATATATATATATATATATATATAGTACCATGGTTGCGCACATGGCATTGTCAAGGATGGTCATGTAGCACATCCTCTCCTGCCCACCTATTATTTTTTTCTTTATTTCGCACAATAAAACTGCTTGAAGAGAGTCCATTTTAGATTTATTCATTAAAAGAGTGTTTAACCTTTCGATCCAGCAAGCATTAAAACAGTGTCAACTTCAACCTCTGTTTTTTTCTCACAATAATCTTCTATGGCGGGGAAATTCAAAGATGTCCCCGCTGTCCATTAAATCCACTGCAGAGCCTCACAAACAGCCGCACAGCAGTCAGAGCACTGATAACAGCAATCACAGTAAGTCGGATATTCTGCTCATCAAAGAAATGTTGGCAAACATTCAGATTGATGTAACAGACACAAAAAAAGCAATGGGTTCCCTACAATTAGACACAGACGTTAATCTTAAGGGAATCGTAGAAAATAACAATAAAATAGTTGGGTTCACAGATGCTGTCACTTTCCTGGAGGACAAAGTTGAACAGCAGAATGAACAAATACGGTATTTATTGAAGAAGGTTGATGATTTAGAGAATCGGAGAAGATAGGGCAACATCCGTATTGTGGGCTTACCAGGAGGGGCAGAAGGCAATGCTATTATCCTCTTCTTACAAAACTTTATTCCTGAATTACTTCATTATCAATGGCCTTGGACTCTTGAAACTGAATGGACACACAGGGCCCTTCGGGCTAAGCCCCTTGCTGGTGGCAGACCTCATACAATTATAGTAAATTTCCTTAGGTATTCTGTTAAAGAGGAGATAATGAGACTAGCAAGGGATCATAAACAACTGGCTTGGCAGGAAGAACAAATTTCTTTCTTTCAGGATTTTTCTGTGGAAGTGATGGAACAACGAAAATTGTTCTACGAGGGGAAAAAACAATTACAGAAACTAGGATGGCTCTATTACTTTAAATACCCAGCGATCTTAGTTGTTTCTGTGCCAGGAAATAAACCATATCAGTGTGAATATGCTGAACAACTTTGGGACCTAATAAATGATTTTTCAAAAAGTACTAGAATTCAAGCTGCCATTGCCAATTCAGACTTTTCAGAGCCCATAGCAAACACTTGCACTGTGCGACAAGAGACAGCTCCTTCTCATGCTGCTATCAGTGTCCAGAAATAGTCTGAAGACCCACCCAGATCTGATAGCCCCTCCCGAGAGTGCACACCTTTGCCTTACTCCACTGTCGTTAAGGATACAAAAAATGCCCCCAAATCAGCAACCTCTTCTGCCATTACCAGAAGGAGCAAGCCCACAAATAAAACTTCTTACACTCACCGCCATGTGCAGCCTGGTTTCTATTTTGGAAAGAAATGACAGCGTAGAAGAAGTAGGGATCCTCCAAAGTCTGTTAGAAATGTTACACATCCTGATCCTGTGAACCCAGCTCACTCCCCGCCTAGTAGGTAGCACACTCACCTCTGAGGCTGGGAGATCAGAGGGCTGTGGGTTCAGTTCCCACTTCTGGCACTTGGGTTAATATCCCAGTACTGACACTGTAGTGCAGCATGAGAGGGGTGCTGCACTTTTGAGGTGCCGTCTTTCGGATGAGACGTTAAACCGAGGTCCCATCTGCCTGGATTGGTGGTAGTTCAGGTGGATGTTAAAGATCCCATGGCACTTATCGAAAAGAGTAGGGGAATTTCCCTGGTGTCCTGGCCAAATTTCCCTCATTCACTAAAAATACCACCAACAGCTTAGTCTGGTTCAAAGTCTTGTTGGCATTCAGTTGGCATTCATCTGTATCCCCCTTCCCCGGTCGTGCCTGAAAATAGGCAGGATTTGTCTAGTGCACTTACCCAGTCAACAAAAACTAAAATAAATAAATAAAACCCAATGAGATGTAAATCAGCCAGCTGGTAGCCCATCTGCAATGTGCACATCATGATGCTTTCCAACTGTTTTAAGTCAACTCCAGTAAATCAGTTCCGGCTGCTTAGGCTTTCTTAAAGAGACGTGCTCCCCTATTTGTTTGGCTTCCCTCGGTAATTGAACCTTTTAATTTACTCAAAATAAATCCTCCTGTGCCTCCCCTCTGCAAAAAATGTCACTTCACACATTCCACTTCCTAAAGAGCAGCAGACAGTTTCTCATAAAAGAGGTCCAGAATGGATCCCACTTAGGAAAATGGCAGAGAAATGGAAACAGAGGTAGAGAGACTCACAGGTCTGCTGGTCACTCTTTTCATCTTTATCACTTTCACCCAGTTTACCAAATCAGTGCATCTCCAAAGCTGCAATGTGGCTCAAAACAACACAATGTGCGTTACATGAACTGCTTCCAGTTCTTGCCTAGTGTCGTCGGTTTGATGTTTGGTAAGCAAACACTCACTTACTGTTGGCTCCTTAAAAGAAAGGATGTTCCATTTACTTCATAATCTTTCTTTTGTTGCAGCAAGATAATGAGTAATAGATTGCTTTTACTTTTTAATTCTGATCCTACACAACAAATGGCAGTGTTTCACATTCTTAATTTATGATTTCTCCCATTGCATTTTAGTAAAGCCAAGTTTACAAACTGAACTCTGTTGAAGGTAAAAATAAACTGCCAAAATGTAAAGGTTACTAGCAGGTTTAGTTACTGTGGGTTCCATGTCATAATTGCGATTGAGCAACAGTGATAGCTATTATGGCGAGTGTACATCACTGAAAAATAATTTCGGTGATGCACACTAGCAGTGCGCAGAAAAATGGTGCCTGAGACCTATAGGTCTCATTTTGAATGTGGGGGCGCTGTGCCCCTCGCACCCCCCCATACGGGGACTTTGTACTCTACACCCCCCTACTTAAAGATTCTCCACTCCAGGGGGGCGCATGTCGGGGAGGGGAATTTGACCAAATATATGCCGCTAGGCAGCAAAAAAAAAACCCCGTACCACGCCGGACCAGAACCCTATACCCCATGCCTTCAAGCCGACCAACCTCCCCATGACACCAGCAATCCAGCTCGGCAGCTGCTCGCTGCAACCCCTCCGACATGCCATCTCTCCCCCCCGCGTCTCCCCTTGGGGGTGCGCACATGTGTGTATACACGCAAGTTCCTGTTGTGTCTTTTACCGACCGCAGTATCTGGTCGCCCTCCTCCCTAGGTAACCATGATCACAGCCACTGAGATTGACTCGCCGTTTTTCTAGGTGCTCAGTCTCGGTTGCTATGGTCATGGTGGACTACCGTTACTGTGCTAATGTTGCCCTCAAGTGGTGGAGTGCAAGAAAGACTTTTTTTATGATTTAGAACTTCTTTCATCATACATCGTGTGGGCAATCTTAAATGATTAGATGCTTCAATAAGGGCTTAGTGCATCACTGAATAAAAGGTTTTGGACATACTGTAAATGAACAGAATCTTGCTGATTGAAGCATACAAGCTTTACAGGTGATGCTAAGAGATGGGATATACTGGCACATCATTATCCTACCCTTTAATGTTATCAGTAGATTTTATTTATTAATAAATAACATAGCTCTTTAGTTGAATCTCAGGTACTGCTCCTCTTCATTATGTGTAGAATGATCTTTATACCAATGGGAAACTCAAATAATTTTCAATACCATAGAGAAAGGGGGACTTGGAAATGAGCCAGGTCAGCAAGATACAGATCTTGACAAAACATGTGAGCTTAATTATTAAAGCTGGCATAAATGGACATTTCTGTTAAGAGTTGGGTTCACTTAGATAGCCACTTGACAGCTGGCTGCTTTTTCGACCTAATGAGGTTAAACAGCATTATAAAACTTAAATTTACCTTTCCTAAATACAAATTTGGTTGCCATGTGTTGGCAGGCTGTTACATATACCATTGGGGTAAGCAGCATATAGTGTGGCACTGTGTTCACCCTTTCTCTGTTGATCAAAGAGGTATTGTAATCTTACTGAGCCCTAAGATAACAAGCGGATCCCTGCGCAGTGACATTTAGAAGCAGAAGCTCTGGGTTTCTCTCCTAAAGACATATGTTTTTGATGTATTGTACTGTACCCTCCCGGGTCATGCCTGAAAATAGTTATTGCTATGGCTAGTGCACCTACCCGGTAAACAAAAACTAACTAACTACATAAATAAATAAATAAGTAAACATGGGATAGAAGATATTCATGTTTTTCACAATATATGAGTTATGAAGTGTTGGCATATCGCAACTCGGTTCATAATTTAACATAAGTTAATAATATCTTTGATCATGCATCATCTCATGTGACAAACCAGTTCTTTCTGTTCAGTGAAGGACTCTATGCTTTCCAGACAATAGAGGTGCAGTTATTTTAAAGTAAAGTAATAGGTGTGGCAGACAACTGGCACCAATCCCCTACTACAGCTGCTACACGTTGGTCTTGTAGACCTTTGGTTATCACATGACCTTGATTTACTTCACCCTTAGTTAGGTAATAGAACACCTTGGATTAGCCGTTTTTTTGCAAAAGTTGTTATTATTAACTATAACATTAGTAACTGTATATTTTAATTTCACATTTCACTATTTAGTCAGACTTACACTCAAACTATTGCCGACTCTGAAAAATTGAAAGTTGTTTATTGGTCTTTGAATGTTAGTGTATTAGACGACTCTCATTATAAGTTGCTGCTTTTTCTAGTTGCTTAAGTTAGTTGTTCATACACATTAGGTTGCAGTTTTTTTTTAGATTGATAGGGTCTGTATTAATTTCAGAATACTTTATTGTAATATTGCCTGTTTTAAAGGTAGGAGTAGACTAGCTCATTTAGTTTCAGTTTATACTCTGAATTACGTGGTGATACATGGTACAATACTATTAGTAGACTACTTTATAAGCTAATATGTTGCAGGGTGATAAAAATGTTTTTAAGTTAGCTTCATGGAATATTAAGAGTTGTCATAATCCTATTAAGCAGACTAAGGTCCTTTCTTTTCTTAAATCACTATGAACAGATATAGCATTCATTCAGGAAACACACCTTATAAGCAATGAATTACTGAAATTAAAGAAAACATGGGTGGATACAGTAGTGGGCAGTTCATTTAACTCTAAAAGTAGAGGAGTATGTGTTCTTTTTCATAAGAATTTAAATTTAGTAGTTAATTCTAAATTAGAGGATCCAGATGGTAGATATATTATTATTAGTGCTCAGATTGATGGGGTTGAGGTCACACTGATTAATTTGTATGCCCCAAATGTTAAACAGGGTGATTTCTTTGCTGCATTGGCAGACAAATTGGGGTTGTTTGACTGGAAATCTGTTATTCTGGCTGGGGATATGAACTTCGCACTGGATAACTACCTAGACAGAAGCTCACAAATGTCACCTGAACAAATAAGCTCCTCTAAGGCCTTCCAGTAAATTATGTGGGGAATTAGGTCTAGTAGACTGTTGGAGAGTGATGCATCCTAAAGATAGCCATTTTACATTAAGGACTTGCAGACATAACTCATACTGTAGATTAGATTATATACTGGTTTCAAAGCAGTTGTTGTCTGGTCTAGCCAGCAGTAATATAGGAAATATAGTCATTTCTGATCATGCACCAGTGATGGTTGGCATCCAGATAGAAGATGTCTCATGCCATAGAGGGACATGGAGATTTAACAGCAGTTTATTGAAGGACAATGAGTTTAATAAAATGATAACTGCAGAAATCAAACAATTTATGGAATTAAATGACAATGGGGAAGTATCTAATGGTACTTTGTGGGACGCTCTAAAGGCCTATATGAGGGGCTGTATAATTTCATTTGTTAGCCATAAGGAAACATTACAAAATGAGGAGCTGACTAGTCTAGAAAAAGAAATTAAAATAAAAGAAGCCCAATACGTACAATCTTTGTGTTCAGATTCACAATTATTCTCAGAAATAGTGGGTTTAAACTATACTGCTAACGCCATATATAACCGGAAAGCTGAATTTGCACTCTTTCAACTGAAACAGAAGTCTTGGCAATCTGGTGAAGCTCATAGGCTTTGCAAGAGTATAGAATCCACAAAAATTGCTTCAATTAGAATTAACAAACACATAGTAGCACACTCAGAAGCTAAAATTGCCAAAAGCTTTGAAAGGTTTTATTCCAAACTGTATGATTCGGAAATACCCCATAATGAGGAACTGCTCAACTTATTCTTAAGTAATATAAAAATGCTTTCTATTTCCAAGAAAGATAAACTAGTACTAAATAAGCCTTTTACTAAAGATTAATTAGTTAAAGCAACCATGCCAACACCTACTGGTAAGGCGCCAGGCCTAGATGGGTTCTCAGGTGAATTTTACAAGGCAACAGTACAGGAGATTGCCTCTCTATTAAATAAAGTTTTTACTGAATCTTTTGAGTCAGGTACATTACCCGCTTCAATTCGAGAATCAGCTATAAGTGTACTACCAAAAAAGAACAAAGACCCCACTAGATGTGACAACTACAGACCTATCTACCTGATCAATGTAGATTGTAAATTATTAGTGAAAATGTTAGCTAACACACTAAACAATTTCATCCCACAACTTATTCATTCTGATTAAGTGGGTTTTGTTAAAGGCCAAAACAGTGCAGACTTGATCAAGAAGGTTTACATACTATATGTAATACAAAAAAACTCTGTCATTAATCCTTTTCTGTTGTCCATAGATGCTAAAAAGGCCTTTGATCAGCTGGAATGAGGATACTTACAGAGCATTTTGTCTAAATATAACCTAGGGGAACAGTTTTGTGGATGGATAGGAATTCTTTATAATAAGATTTCAGCCAAAGTTATAGTAAATAGTGTGCTCTTGGATAAATTTGTTATACATAGAGAGGGACTAGACAAGGATGCCCTCTTTCACCTCTATTGTTTATTTTGGCCTTAGAACCCTTGCTCATTAAAATTAGGTCAACTTCTGAGATTAAAGGTGCTGGGTTGGGTAAGTACAATAAACTCATGGCTTATGCAGATGAGTTACTACTCACTCTTTCGGAGCCGGGTAAATCTTTAGGTCCCTTACTGGATATTATATGTGCATTCTCCATATTGTCAGGTTTTAAAATTAACTATGAGAAATCTGAAATACTCTCACTATCAAAGTTAGGTGGTAACAGCAATTTTAGTCAGTAGAATTTTAAGGGCTGTACCACTGCAGTTACTTTCCTTGGCTTAGAACTTTGTGCTGATATTAAAAAAAATTATCAACCTTAATTTTACTAAATTAATAGACTCTTCAAAACTAGATCTACAGAGGTGGCACCCAATGCTTTTGTCATTCTGGGTTAAGATACAAGCAAAAAACATGATTCTCACTCCTAAAATGTATTGTTATGTCACTTACCACTACAACTACTGGAGAAAAATTATAAGTTACTGGACTCTGTGCTACTAAAATACCTGTGGGAGGATAAATCAGCATGTACATCTAAGCTTAAATTGCAGCATCCCAGGAGTAGGGGTGGTTTTAACTATCCAGCATTTAGAACACGACATGAGACATTTCTAGTAGCACAGAATATTCAGTCTTTATGGCTATGGGACACTAATCTGACACAGGGTGGGTGGATATTGAGACACACTT
This sequence comes from Neoceratodus forsteri, assembly GCA_016271365.2. Lineage (NCBI taxonomy): Eukaryota > Metazoa > Chordata > Ceratodontiformes > Ceratodontidae > Neoceratodus > Neoceratodus forsteri. The sequence continues at coordinate 28,332,926 of JADMNL010000024.1, read as the reverse complement.
GCTGAAAGTAGCAAATCCCAGAGTCATTCTATTCATGGAACTTACTAAAGAAGTCAAGTCTCACCCTATCCTTAAAGTGATGTTAAAAGCTTGGTCCAGGATTGCCAGGGCATTAGAATGGAACCCGGCATTATTCCCCACACTGTCCTATCTGGTATAATAAACTTTTTCAAAGTGAAGGCAAAGTCCTGGGCTGGAGGAGCTGGATGGAAAGGGGCATTTATTCTAAGTAACATAGTAGATCATAACACGTCAACCCTATTGCCTTTTGACGATATAGCTAGTAAATACAAATTGCCCAGAACCAAGTTTTTTAGATACCTACTACTCAGACAAATTCTGAGAGAAAGCATTAATGACTCAATATCATTACCCCCTATGCATCCTCTAGATAAAACATTCTACACCTACAGGGATTACAAAATAATGTACAATATGGTTATAGATTCTAAAGAAATTTCAGTGGCGTCATTAATTACAAAATGGGAAGTTGAATTAGGTACTACTATTTCACTGTCTGATTGGGATCAGAGCTGGGCGTTCAGTCTTAAGGCTTGCAAAGAAGCTAAAGGCAGATTGATACATTAGAAAATTGCCCACTGATGGCACCACATCCCAGAAAAATTGGTTAAATGGGAACTTACAGATACCAATATTTGTTGGAGATGTTTAAAAGATATTGGTACTATTGCACATATTATCTGGACGTGCCCGCTACTTCAGAAATTCTCATATGAGATTTTTGGAGCTTGTGGAAAAATTCTGAATAAACAGATTGTACCAGCTAACAAACTAGTAATGTTGGGCATCACTTATGAACTAGAATGTTGGTCTATGCCTAATATTTTATGGCTATTGGCTGCTTTGATTTCAGCTAAAAAAAAATCCCAAAATGTTGGAAACAAACCTCCATCCCTACCTTGAATGAATGGCTAGATGACATTAGTACCAGATCATCATGTGAAAGATTGGCTTTTGTCTGTAGTGATAGAATAGAAAAATTCCTTGCTTTCTGGAACCCTTTTCTACATTCTACCTTCTGCAAAAGTAGTACTTAATATTTCAGTAACAGTACTGGATAAGAAATCTCTCTGTTGTATACTAATGTATGGCAGCTCAAGATTGTATTTACTGTGATAGCACATTTTAAGGTTTAATTGACTGATTTATATATCTATTTTATAATGTATCCTTGTTTGTTTTTATTCTAAACTTTCAATAAAAAATTTTTAAATTGTGTGTGTGTGTATGTATATATATATATATATATATATATATATATATACACATATATATGTTAGAAAGTACCAACTGCCCTTGAGGTTCCCTTAATCCAATGATTATGCCTTGAAAATATGTAATCCTATTTTTCCTGTATAGATACTGTAATCACTGTTCATTCTTATTGTGTTATCCCCTACATCTTTCTGTCCTCTTCCCACAGGTTGCATCTGTAAATGAGATTATTTCTTATATCTGTGTATGTTTACCTGGTGAAATAATTTTAAAATAAATGCAGTGTAAATAAGCAATCCTGATGTTACATGTTTTTATGCGCTACAACTAGATTGTAATGATGCCAGGCATATAGTGCAGCGCCATACTAGAACCTGATGACTTTGTGGACAAATGGATGTCCCACACAGAAATATCTCCCCTCCTTTGCCTGCCCAAGAGTCATGGGCCCTGGGGATTCAGTGGTTCACCTCCTTCCACTTCATACCCAAGTGTGATGGAACAGTTCAAGTACAATTGCATGATGATATAGTCCAGTGGTACAACTGGTAGTCCAGTTGGCCCAACCTTGTCATATATATGTGTTGAGCATGACTGCACAGGGTCGGTCTGTCACAGTATCAGTGCTATTAATGAGTGGTCACAATGACCACTTATTGACAGCTGTAGAGCTTTGGAGTGGAGTGGGTAGGACTGTATCCTTGTCACAGAAGTCGTGGAGTCATGGATACCATGATTTTGCCCATTTTTATGAAAACTTCAAAATCTTTGGTCATTTTCTAAGACAACACCAAGATTTGTAGCATGTTTCATGAAAATGCCATAGTTTATGGGGTTTGCAAATGACAGACCAATAATCTCATGCCTCACTACCACTATGCACTTGGTCCTTAATTAGTCCTGGGGGCAGAGGTGGCAGTGCACATGGAGCAGCTTTCTGGTTGGAGAGTCTTGCATGCACTGAGGTTGCACACACATCCCATGTCAGCATCCCACAGGGGATCAGAAAATGATAGAAGAAAATACTGACCTGGTTGGGGGAATGATGATCTGACCACTCACCATAACGTGTTTAGAAATGCATTTAAAATGTGTTTTCTAGTTATTCGACTTTGTACAATTGCCAATCTTTTAAATATTTCACATATATCAAGTACTTATTCCACAGTCTGCCTCAAAATCATCTGTCTCATACCAACTTCACAGTTTCTGTGTTTGTGACATCACATACTTTTGTCATGGTAAGCACAGTGATGTCCCAACAAGTGTACTGTAACATCAGAAAATCCCAATGGAAGCTTTTTTTTTAATACAAAAATCATGTAAATTATCCTCTAAAACCTGAGAATGATAAGTGAAGTTTTAACAAGGTACTCCCTATTAAATTACAATAGCTGAGTAAGTGTTTATGATACAGTATTCTGATGTGAGTACCTGCTCTTTAACCATCATGCATGAGTATTAAGACATGCCATACATATGAGAAGAATAATTAGCATTTATGTTGCGCTTCTCATACACATTGTATCCCAAAGTGCTTACTTAACAAGCAGTGAGAGACAGATAGTGAAGTGACTGTAAACATGTTATGGCAGCCATTAAACACATCAACACCCATGCACAGCCTTGGATTGTTGCACAAACTGGTTTTATATGAAGGGGAATATTGTCCCAGGCACTGGGGAAAATCCCCATTTCCTGGGAATGATGCATGATAGAGTTATGCAGTGGTGGATAAGACATTAAAAAACATTTATTTTCTTTCAAAAAAACAGGGAAAGAGAAAGGGAAAACAGATTACATGCACTATTTACAACTTAGACATAAACTTTATAAGTATATTTCATTACAGACTAAGGAAAACCTTTCCTATAAACAACAAATTGAAAATATTAAAACCGAAATGTTAACTTATTTATATGACAGGGCAAAATCACTATGTTTTGAGCAACAATTTGGTACAAAAAATATAAAAGGTTCAGTAGATATATATAAAACGATCAAGAAAAGCTTAAAACCAACATTTTGACAGACATTAGAGATAATCAAGGAATAATACGTATTAATAGTAAAAAATAATTGAAGTTTTTCAAAACCAGTATAAGCTTTTCCACACTGAAATACCAGATAATACTATAAATATACAGCAGAATGTTTAACTGATTTAGTACCAAATACAATAACCAAAACTCAAAAAATGACTTAATCAGACCTATAAATCTATTAGAAATAGATAATGCCATTAATTCTTTACATCTAGCAAAAGTCCCAGGTCCAAATGGACTAAGTGCAGAATTCTTTAAGAATTTTCAGAATATCTTTAGAATTATTTTACATGAACTATATAATGACATTTTAGAATCCCAACAAATAAATCCAGAATGCACATGGGCAATCAAAATTATTTTATACAAAAAAGGTGAGACAACAGATATGAGTAACTGGAGACCTATCTCATTATTAAATATAGACCAGAACATTTTTACCAAACTATTTGTAACAAGATCAAGTTCTATCAGACCTTTGTTGACATCCCCATGTCAAACCTGTTCAGTTCCAGGACATTCTATAGTGGACAATCTTATACAAGTAAGGGACATTTTTACCAAAAGTGACATGAATCAAATTGAGGGTTACTTGATTTCTATTGATCAAGAAAAAGCTTCTGATCACATATAACATAATTTTCTTTATTCGGTTTTAAAATATTATGGGATACCTGACACATTTATAGAATGGATAAAGCTGTTATATGGGACAGCTACCTTTAAAATACAAATTAATGTTTTTTTGGTAAATAATATTAAAATTCAAAGAGTGATAAGGCAGTGGCGTCCCATGAGTCCTGTACTATATGTATTTGAATAGATATATTAATTAGGAAAATTAATATATCAAATTTGGTTAAAGGGATAAGTGTGTCACCTGCAACATCTCCACATACATTTATAGCATATACAGATGATTTATGTCTCACCATAGCTGATGATACCTCCAGCCAGCAGGTTAAAACAATCCTTTGGCAGTTTGAAACTATGTCAAATGCAAAGGTTAATGTCCAATAAAAGTAAGGCAGTATGTTTAGGAAATAAAAAACATTCTCAAAATTGCAACATATGAGACATACCAATTGTGAATACTGAAATAAAACTGTTAGATATTATGTTTGGGATTCAGGATATAGTGAAATACAACTGGAATTTAAAAATAAAAGAAGGGCATTTCCTTGTTAATAAATGGAAGTCTATGCAAATTCCAAAGGGGGAATGAGTTAACTTAATTAAAACTCTATTATTACCAGTTTTTTGATACATTAGTGCAGTTTTCCCCATTACCACAAAACCTAGAAACTAGACTTTATAGTTTATTTTTTCAAGCATTGTGGGGAAGCTGGTTAAATCTGGTTAAAAGGAATTACACATATTTATCAGTTAAACAAGGGGGTCTAAATATGATCAATCCAGTGTTTTTTTTTTCTTAACAAATTTTATATATACTAATTTAATACCAGCACTATTAAATAATAGAAAACCTTGGTGCATTTAGGTAACCAATTGGACAAAAAATCTTTCCCCATTATGGGAAGATGGGAATAAAAATGTACCTATAATTTGGAGGAAAGAGCCTGTGCCTAGTTATATAATTAATACTTTCAAGAAAATCAGAACATGGACCATAACCACCAAAGAAATAAAACTCCATACAAAAAAAAAACAGATATATGAGAATATTATGATAGGAAACTACTATGACACTTTAACCTTTACTTTAGGTTACCAGAAACAACAAGAGAGACTTTTATTAATCTTAACAGACTCTAGGATCCCAAACTTTATGTGGGACACCCTATAGCTCTCATGTCATGGGAAACTTGGGGTTAGAGATTCTCATAAATATAAACAGATAATGGAAAGATATTGCCCTAGAGATACTTGTAATGGGGTCTTGGAAATACAAGCTCATCTTTTTTTAGAATGTTACTATGTTAAACAATTATGGGCTCTGATAGCAGGATATCTTAAAATACCAGACTTTAAAGTACTTAACTATGACATGGTGGTACTAGGTATATATATAAAAATCACTGTAGGAAGTATCACCCAACCACTTTAATACTTTTTATAGGGTTACTGAAATATTATATATGGATTGCAAGATGTAAATTGACCTTACAACAATGTTTTTGGATGCAACACGAAGTAATTTTATGCATTAGACATTTGACTAGAATATATGAGAAGGGAACAACTACAGTATGTGTTCACCTGCTCTGTTTACATCTTTATGGAAAAATACTGCAGGATGGTGTTATAATCTTCCATAGAATATTTAAAGAACTATTAATATTGTATTTTGTTGTTATTTTATTTCTCCTTGTTTCTTTAGCATGTTAACAACTTATGTAAATAGAATGACTGAATATGTGTTCGTTTAAGTATAAGCTGATTTGTCTTTAATAAAAACTCCCCATCTCTTGGGAAAAATGTCAAGGATTCCTGTACTTCCACATGGACACCCACCAGGACAGCACCAGAGATTACACAGAAGGGACCTCAGTTTAAAATGTCCATTTGCTTGTCCCCAATGGATATTTTACTTATATTAACTATTATTTGCATGGAATCAATATGTATTGCACATTATTAATAAAATAAAAACATAATGGGCTCAATTTTCAATAGGACCTTAGAGTGGTGTAAGGTGTGCTGATCTGCAACTGTGACAACCTCCCAGTGCATCAGGGACCCTGCGCCCTATTCTCTGAAAGTGTATTTTTGTGGGCAACTGCAAACCTGTTTTCAGATTTCTATAGAGAAATAACACTTTCTACTATCAGAATATTACAATTTAATTGAAATATGTGATTTTTGATAACCTGTGATCTTTTGTTATAATTTAGCAGGTGACATTTTCTTCACAACCATACTTCACTTGGGAAGAAGAAAAGAGAAGCTAATTACTGTTTTAAATGTTGTGCAATCATACAGATGGACCACAAAAGCACATACATATAGAAGGCAGTTTGTTGCTGAAAGAAGTATCTATTACTTTTGAAACAAATTAAAAAATATAGTTTCTAATTTAAATATATTGGACTCATAAGTAGTTGGCAGTTTCTGACATCACAATACCATAATTCTACTGAATTATTGTTGTACCAGCAATGTGAAAGGCAAGGGTGAAACCCCACTTGTTCCAGTGCACTAACAAATGTTTTATTATAAAAGTAGAAAGTAATTACTAGCACATCAAAACACAATAAATAAGCGTCATCTGTTTATTAAACACTTGCTCTTTCATTTCAGACATATTTGTTTATGAATGAGACAGAGCTCAATATGTAAACTAAGTATCAGAGATGATGCAAAGGAGGTGGCCCCACACCCTTTGATAACTTATACTTTTGCATTCACAGCAATCTACCCTCAAACATGCGTACCCAACATAGAAAGAGAGTAGAAGAGCCAAAAAGATTAACAACCAGACACTTACAAATCTTTTCTTCAGACCATCTTGTTTTTGGAAAAAAGAAAACACCAAAAGTGAAAAACAGGCTTAAAGAGAGAATTACCACCATCTCAACCCCCACCACCAGCGAATGAACAGCCTTCATTTACAGGAAGTCATTTTAGAACTCACCTTCCAAGTGACACATATGCCAATATTTGGGCCCAGGGCCACCTCCCCTTCCAAAATAGACTTCCTAGAGAGTCAAGCGTAGTTCTGTGTGTGCAGGTGGCTAGAATCAGCCAGGTTTCAGTGCTCCTCACTTCCAAAAGAAAAAAAAACCTTTCATTTTATTTCCCTATGTATTCATTTACTTACCTTCCTTCTTACCTTTCCTCTTTTCTTTTCCTCATATTTCACTATCTTTTTGTTCCCTCTTCTTCTGTACCCTCTCCTCTTTCTTCTTTCCTACAATTTCTTTTAATGCCTTCCCTCACCTAAATTGATGTACTCAATCTAGGCTTTATTTAGTACCTTCTAAGATTTATTTATTCACTTTTAGAATCACCATTCTTTAGCAATCCCCTTATTTTACCTATGTTACTAAATAACATATATTTTATAAGCACAATAACCCACTCCAGGGTGTGTGGTAATGCTAAATTGATGCACTTTCCAGCAGCATAAAGGTACTTGGCATTAACACCATGCATCTCATCACCTCTGGGCATGCATCAGTTTAGCATAACCATACATCCTCTCTTGAGTTATTGCTTACTTCATAAGTTGGGTTCAATTCACTAGCTTGCACCAAATAGACTTGCCATTTTAATGGAAAAAAAGCACTATCCATTTGCACATCTAATCATTTCTTAAAGGTATCAATTGTGTCACTTGACACCACCTCATCAGGTAGTCCATTCCATTTGACAACCATCGGTTGGTTTATTCAGGAACCTCTTTTTTTAGTTTTATAGTTTTCACCTTCTAATTGGTCGCCATGTGCTCTGTTGACTCTGTTACTAACCTGGGATTCCAATCCTAGGCATTCCCATAGATCTTTGTTTCTAAAGGTTGAATATACTACGTATAAGTCGCCTCTTAGTTGATGATACTCTAGTGTAAACAATCCTAGGTCTAGTAATCTTTCCTTATAACTAAGACCTTTAATCCTAGAAACATTCCTGGTTGCCTTTCTCTGAACTTTTTCCAACTGCCCGACATCCCTGCTGTGATAAGAGCTCCAAAACTGAGCACTCTACTTGGTCAATATCCTAACTAAAGACCCATGGAGTGGCATCAGCACAGAACTTTCTCTGCTATGGATGTTCCTTTATATACAATTAAGCATTTTATTTGCTTTTTTGGGACTATGATGATGGAATGTTAGATTGTTTGTGATTAGTATACTCAGATCTTTCTCACTATTTGTACTTTGGAGTTCATCATCATTTTAGAAATATTTACATACTATGTTTTTCTTTCCAAAATGCTACTTAACTGCACACCTAAGGAATGGGACTTGTTAATAGCCACATCACCCAATTAGCAAATTAATATTTCTACACCAAAAATGTGACCTACCACCACAAACATGACTGCCTTCTTAAAATAAAAAAGCAAATTAACTAAATTGTCAAGGCAAGGCTTGTTAATTTAATGCTGTTTCACCTCATCATTCCCTCCTTATACATGCATACTCAAATGAAAAAGAATGAAGTTCAATACTATTCATATAGTAGTTTTAATTTCTAGTGTTCCTTTGCTAACCATGCCCCCCCACACCCATCCTAACCTTCTTACTAGGGAAATCTCTGCTGCTTACCCTGCCACAGATAAAATTGATACACTGTTTCCATATGAGACCTTTTCTTAAGTGTGTGTGTGTGCATGTGCGTGCGTGCATGTGCATGTGTGCTTTGGAGGGGTTGTGTGCGAACATTCTACTAGTGGAATTGTGCAGAATTCTGAATCCATATATTCCACGGTAAACATTCTATCTACCATACTGAACATGGGGAAAGACAGAGAAGGAGAAATGGGGTATAAATGGAGGCAATCATGTTAAAAAGGGGGGGGAGGAGGGGAAAGCACAGTTAAATAGGAAGAGGCAGACACAAACTACTTACAAAAAGAAGTCCCACAGTTTTTAAAAAAAACATATATTGGAACCAGGGTTGAGTGAACCTGTTCAGGAGAAATCTAAGGCCCTCACCCTACCTCTCAACCCAGCAGGTACAACAGGTTTTAGCACATTATTCTTTTCATTAGAAAACATCTTAGTTGATTTGACATGCAGATTAGATTACTAATTTGTTTTATAAACAATGCATGCTGCCATGCCAGCCACCAGGGTTTGGGAGTGGACATGGGAGCCTAGGGGCTGGTGGCCAGACTGGGCACCTTCAAGCATTGCGTGGTCCCTCACCTCACCCTTCACTGGTTCAAGTTCTACCTGTCTGGGAGGACACAGTGTAGCTGGGGTCCTCCATCTTATCCCATTTCATCCCCGATCCCAGTCACTGTAGGAGCCCCCAAGGATCTGTGTTAGGTTCCTTCTTGTTTTCTGTCTACATTAGCATCCTTCCTAACTTCCTAATGTCCTGTACTGTCCACATGTATGCAGATGACACCATAGTCTTCTCAGGACCGTCATCAGCCATCATTGAGCAGGCCTTAGAGCTCAGCTTCTTCCTTGCCCAAAACTGGTTCCTCACCAATCAGATAGCTGTGAGCTATAAGAAAATGGTTTACATGCTGTTTGGCACTAAACAGTGGTTAAGCAATTACCTGCCCTCCCTGAAGATACATTCCTGGATGGGTGACCTTCTCAAATCTGTAGCTTCATACAAATATCTTGCAAGAACCAAACTGTTGTACTCCAAGAAAACAATTGAGGCTTGGAAAGTTAAATAAATGTTTATTGTGCAGACTGCTTGTATCACAACCAAGCCAGTCATCAAACAGAATATTACCCCAGCACTTTGCCTTCAAACAAGGCTTTGTGAGGGGGGCCTTATTTGAAGGTGAAGTGCTGGGGTAGTATTCTGTTTGGTGACCGGCTTGGCTCAGATACAGGCAGTCTGCACAATAAATGTTTATTGAATTTACCGAGCCTCAATTGTTTTCTTGGCGTGCAACAGTTTGGTTCTTGCTTGTGATTTTGGGCTAGCTGCTCCCTGGTTGCACCCCTCTGGCTCCACAAGAGTGCATGGACCCATTTAGACAACACACACATATCTTGACTTGCTGCTCAAACAACTTCTTGATTACTCTGACCATATTGACAGCACCATGGCAAAGTGTCTTGCCAAACGTGGGGCTCTATACAGAGTGAACAGCTGCCTCCTCCTCAGCACCAGGAAATATTGTATAACAGCTTAAATTCATGCCCATTATATTTAACACTCCAAGCACACCCAACATGTTCATGCCATCTTATTTTCATGGGTGGAACATTAGTGCTGCTATTATTTAGTAAGTCACCTAAAATTCACTGTCTTCTTTATTTTTGCACTAACATGAAACCAGCAAAAATATGAAAATTAAAAAGACAGTGAACATTTCCTGTTATACAGTACTTTGTTGAACATATGAGCTTCCCTCTACTGGACTATGGTTATGTGGTTTTCTCTGGTACCTCCAGCTCTGCCACCTCTAAACTCAGAACCCTTTATAATGTCATGTGTAGATTCCCCTTGGTCTGCTCCCTCATGCCCATCTCTGCACAATGTACAGGGAGCTAGGCTGGGCCCATCTCTCAGAGAGGTACTTTCTTAACATTGACTTACTTGGTGCTAAATACCGGCCAGGTAAACTCCCTGATTATCTACTCACTCTCTCCAACTCTTCTTGCTGCCAGGGATCAGACGAGGATAACAGGTTTCAAAGCCCTCACTGCTGGTGTATTGTGGGTAAAGCCTCCATTAGGTGTAAACTTGAATGCATTTGGAATAGCCTTCCCTTCCCTGAGCACCTCCCCTAGCTACAGCTCTGTGAAAGTCAGCTAAAGGAACATCTTAGTGCTCCTCTGACATACTATAACTGCCCTTAAGGTTAGATTAGATTTAGATTAGATTTTTATTAGTAAAAAAAAGCATGTGTAAAACCAACAGTTCATCAAATACAAATCGTTAAAAACAAACAAGAACCTTAAAATACAATTATCATTACTCAGTAACACCCATATATGCTACTTACCCAGCAAGAAAAACATCTTATGTGCAAATGTAGCCAATGCATAATAAATAACTTGTTCATCTGAGTACAAGAGTTTCCCCACTTTATCCTCTGTTGTATCATGAACATTAATAAAGGGTAAAATATATTTACATCTTTCCAGTGTCAATAAAGGGCAATACAACAATAAATGAATGTTTTTCTTTCATTAATATCACATTTACAAAATTCATTGTCATTAGTTCCAGTCCAAAAACTATTCCATCCCTTCTGCTTGTTTATAAACCCCAGCCTCAACAGACAGATTAAATTCCTATCATTTCTATTTTCTACCACTTTCAAATAATACACTGTTTTCTTATATATTTTTTCTTTCTTATAAATTCTCATGCTAGGCAAAACCCCTATTTTTTCCTTATCTTTCTGGGAATAAACATCCATTATTCTTTGCCTAACATCTTTGACATATCCAGTTACTAATTCCTTCTGTTCTTCATGCCATATAGGCATCCTACCCAGGTGTCTCAGCCTATAATTAACATCACTGAACCAAGAATACTTGAGATCCAATCTTTTAGTTTCTTCCCAACATTGCCTCTGCAATCTCATGTTTTCCATCTGTGTTATCTTCTCCCAGTAACTCAGCATTCTATAAATAATCAGTTTTTCCAAATTAACCATCCCAGTTTCCAATCTAAGTTTTGCAGTTGGGGTATCCCTTGGTAATCCCAGTGTGAGTCTAATAAAAAAATGTTGTACCCACTCTAGGTTCTTTACATTAGCTGAAGGACCCCATACTTCACTACAGTTCAAAGTTTGGCTATTTATTTTGGCTTCAAACACCCTTCCCATAGCTGTGAAGGAATTACCCCCAAAGTAATATGCAAATCCATTTATAGCCTTTACAGATTCTATCCCTGCTCCTTTAATTTTATCCATATGATTTTTCCATGTTCCATTATAACTAAATGTTACTCCCAAATAAGTAAAACTTGTTACTTGTTCGATCTCAAAGTTACTAACAAACCATTTCTTAATTTTTGCCTTCCATTTCCCCATAATCATCACTTTGCTCTTCATTACATTTAACTTTAATTGCAAAAAATCCAGATGTTCAACTGTGCTTTTTAAAGCTCTTTTTAGTCCAACCGGTGTTCAGATAAAAGAACAATGTCATTCGTGTACAATAAAACTTGTATCTGTGGACTATGTGTATCAGTTTTTTTAAACTTCTTAACTAGGGTATCAATATATGTAGCAAACAGTAGTGGGGCCAGCAGACAACCTTGTTTCACACCCTAGTTATATGCACTTTATCTGTCAGTAACCCAGCTCTTGTTGCCCTAATCCTCACTGAGGTATCCACATGTAACATTCTCAATACTGAAAGTAACCTACCTTCAATATTAAGATCTTCTAGTATTTCCCATAGGATCTTTCTATTAATATTATCAAAAGTCACATGGATGTCAAGGAAGGCCATATGTAAATGTCCTTTATGATGCTCAACATATTTTTGATTCAAATAATTTAATACAAATATATGATCTACTGTACTGTAAGTTTTTCTAAACCTGACCTGACATACTGACAGGATCTTCTGTTCTACTGTCCAAGATTCTAGAATCTGTAAGATAATTCTTGTACACAGCTTCATAGAAACACATAATAATGTGATTGGTATGTAACACACATGATTTGTTCTGTCCCCTTTCTTAAATAAGGGAACAATTAAACCTTCACTCCAACAATGGGGCCAACATTTTTGCCCACCACTCCGGGTTTGCTTTAAATACTTCTGGCCATGCCATCTGGCCCAGGCACTTTGTTATTTTTTGTTCATTTATTGCCCAGACTACTACTACTTCTTTTATGACCATCGTCCAAGGCTCTGTCTCTCTATCCATACTATTACCCTCCTTTTCCTTCCAGGGTGATATCTCTCTATCCATATTATTACCCTCCTTCCTTCCTTTTAATTCACTTCCAAATAAATTATTATAGCACATATACCATACCTGTGGCATAATTATCCCGTCTATATTTAGATCTCTATTATTTGTACCGTAAGCTACCAGATTTCAGAACATCTTACAGTCCTTACTTCTGATAGCCTCCTGTAAACTGTTCCACAGCCCTTTTTTAAACTGATCCTTTTTCATTGTTAACAGTCTCTTATATTCTTTCCTAAGTCTTAAGTAGACTTCCCTTAACCCCACATTAAGAAATCCTTTACTACACCTTCCTGCTTTCATTACTAATGTTTTATATTTCCTACATTCTTTGTCGTGCCATCCTTTATTTATACCTGTCCCTTGAAGCTGTCTCTCCCTAACCTCTTTTTTTAAGAATTCAATTATGATCTCAAAAATACCCTCCAAAATATGTATCCAATCCCTATTATCTTTATAAATTTCCATATTGATAATTTGTCCTACCTTTTCTTTAATCATAATATTATTGGACAGTAACTCGTTTATCTTTGCATGGCTAACAGGATCCTACTTTATTTTTTTTCTTATCCATTACAATCATATGCTTATTTGCACCATCAGGATTTTCCTTTAAAGCACAATATTGTCCTTCTTGTCTTGTCTCCATAGATATGACTATTGGAAAATGGTCACTTTCCGGTTTTTCCAAAACCATGAATCATTTGACATTATTAAATGACCATACATCAACAAGGGTGATGTCAATGACTGAGCCACCGTTTATTAGTGGAAAGGTATAATTACCCTCATAAAGCCCCTTTGTCCTCCTGTTCAAAATTCTTAACCCTTAGGCTGCCGCCGACATAATATCTTGTCTTAAATCTTCCGGCAGCCTAAGGGTTAATCCATTATTTGCAGCCATATTGAACAGTTTCTTTCCTCTAAGAGTCAATTTCTTGTCCTTTGAAGCTCTAATTGGGATGGATAATAAATCATCAATTCCCCATTTACTTGTATAAACTTCTACCTTATCTGATAGTCTCGCATTGGCATCACCCATTACACAAATTGGACTGGAACCATTTTTTTCCATTGCCTGCTCAATAAGATGTGTCAATTTTAGGAATATCCATTTTTCCATATCCCCATTAACTCTTGGTGGAATATATATATTTACACAAATTAAAGCGGGGTTTTCTGTACTGCCCAGTATACTTCCCATAATATAATTACTATTTCCTTCGATCTTCTCTGTATTTCTAAAAACTTCTGTCAAAATTAATGTATCGAAACCTCCACTTGCATGTCTATACCTAGCTGATCTTATAGCCGGAGTGAAATGTACAAGAAAACCTTTCAGTATATTTGCCTCTATTCTTTCTAACCATGTTTCATGTAACTTCACTACCTGATACTCCCTTATCTCCTGAAGCCATTGAGCATCTTCTAATTTCCCCTCAAGGCCAGCTACATTCCAACTCAAAATATGTATTTCCCTTTTATTGTGGTTTTCTTTTTTTATACCAAGGTCAAAACTTTCTCTCTTTCATGCTGAGGAATCCAAGTCTATCGGGGGGGGGGGGGTAATACTATCCCATCTTCTTTCTAACTCATCATTATATTTCCCATATTTATTCCTTTTTTTAAAGCTTGCCTCTTGAATTAGGGAAGAAGTTGCTGGAGCCAGTAATGAACTAGTATCTAAAATAACACTTGTATTAATCTTGGTGCCCCTATGCTTCCACCCCCTAATATAAGTCTCTACTCCCCTTCCATCTCACTACCAAATGAATGTACGGTAACCATGGGCTGTAGATATTAAATTATTCTTTTCTGCTTCTGCTTAGCATTATGAATATGTACTTCCACTTCTATATGTTTCCCCTTTTTCTTTGATTCATGTAAGTCTTTTTCGTTAATCTTTAATTCTCCTAATCCTACCACTGTATCATGCAAGTTAACACCCATTTTCTTGAAATCCTCCTTTTGACTTAAAAGTTTTGTCCTAATTTCTGGCCTTTTAAGTGTAATACACACCCAACCTTTCTCTTCTCCTGTTAAATATCCATATGCTGTTAACAAATCTGTCCATTCGAAAGCATTTCCCAGAACCCCTTTACAGAGGTTATATGCTGTCAGTTTTTAAGTAATAGGGGACTCATTCCTGACTTTAGGCATTCCTTTGATGAAAGCCATGAGGAATAATTTTCCCTGTTTTATTAATCTTTCTTTTTTGTCTGATTTAAGTTGGCTATCCCCCACCTTTACACATACCCTAGTGTCTTTTCCCCCTACAACTATAGTACTATGTACTTTTTCCATTTTCTCCACATGGGGCTTTTACTACCTTGTCCTTTTCCAGCATCTATTAACTCCTTCAAATTCTGCCCAACTTTCTGTCCTAGCCCCGGTCATGTTTACAATTCTGAACTTTCCTAACTGTTATAGCCTTGTTACAATTACACTTTAACTTTCTGATCCTATTTCTGTCTTTCTGGCATTCTCTTCATCTTTACACTCGTTATATCCTATAGCCTCTGTAATTTGCTTAATTTCCTTTTTCCTGTCATCCCATCTTTCATCTATTATTTGTTTTTTTTTCCACTTCTTTTTTACTTTTCTCCCCCTTGCTTAACTCTTGTTCTTGGGGCATCCTTTTCAACACCCCCTTTATCAAATCATTTGTCCAACCTATTTCCCTTTTAATTTCTGCCAGTCTCATTATAATTAAATTCTGATTCAGGAAAGATTCTACCACTGAGGGTAATTGAGATTTATCAGTATTCAAGGATCCAACTTTCCCCCTTTTACTCCAACCCTTTAGTTAGGTGCTTTCCCTTCCCTCTGATCCTTTGTCTGCCATAAGTGTGAGACCTTTGGGGGAGCCTCAGATGGAGGGTCCACACTCAGATGTTGTATATATGGAGAAATAATATTCTCAAAATCAAACAAAAAAGACCCATATTCCCTATGATGTATTCCTTCTCCTTGGACTAATGTCAGAGGAGTAACATTAACCACATTTACCTGATTGCAAACTAGATTCTGAGTAGTTGGTTCTCCCTTATCCTTGACATGTGGAGGTAATGGTTCCTGCCTAAATTCCTTCACTCTCTCTCTGTTACTAGGATAAATAACCTTCCATGGGGATTCAAACAAAAACTTTCTAATTTTTTCCCATTATTATCACCCCCTTCTGTGTTGTTCCCACTATTGGACCCTCTAGTACTTTAATTTGGGCCAATAAAGAATTATTAAATTGTTCCTCACTATCTTTTACACCAGATTGCTCTAAATTAGAGACAGTCCTCTCTAAGGCAGATGTATATTCCTTGATTTTCTTTTGGCCAGACAGGATAAAATAGTTTGTGATGGCCCCATTTCTTTTTTCCCCTTATTCAATTTCCGCTGGTTTCTAATCATTATCCTTTTCGTAACCATTATATTTTTGTGATACACATTAATTTGACAAGCCCACACTAATTAATTAGTAATAGTCAGACACTGATTTTCGTAACCCTTTTGCTTTTCCTTCAACAGAGTCCTAGGTTACCCAAAAGCCAAAAACAAAAAAGAAAAACCTAATAACCACTGGGTTCAATGTCAATTGTCAGAGACTATCAAAAAGATGTTAATTGGTAGACTGTGACCATTCCAGATGCATTAGAACCAGAGTCAAAACTTTAAAAACCCTCTGTTACTTTTCCCAAATAACAACTGCTTTTCAAGGTTCTGAAATATTTATAACACTTGCTAAATATAATTGTCGCTGCCTGTAAACAGATTAAATATATCACACACTAGGCAAAATGCCAAACGAACAGTTTAAAATTTCTCTGCAGAGTTGTGCTCACACCACTCACGCTTGTACTACTGAGGTCGCACAGTAGCAGCATGAGTATTAAACACAGTTCTGCCCCTCCTTGCTAGCTGACATTCTGCTCTGGTAGACACCCCCGCTCAGCTGTTCACTATGAGGTCGGACACCAGGACGGACAAGGAGCAATGGCACAGTTCAGAGTTTGTAAATTAGGCAGCTTACATGTAACTGAAGAAATGCTGGCTGGAATGCTTTCACCTGCAGTAGAAGTGCAAGTTTTAAACAGATTTCTGCCCCTCCTTGCTAGCTGATGTTCTGCTCTGGTAGGTACCCCCTTTCAGCTGTTCACTATGAGGTCGGAGACCAGGACGGACAAGGAGCAATGGCACAGTTCAGAGTTTGTAAATTAGGCAGCTTACATGTAACTGAAGAAATGCTGGCTGGAATGCTTTCAGCTGCAGTAGAAGTGCAAGTTTTAAACAGATTTCTGCCCTTCCTTGCTAGCTGATGTTCTGCTCTAGTAGGTACCCCCTTTCAGCTGTTCACTATGAGGTCGGACACCAGGATGGACAAGGAGCAATGGCACAGTTCAGAGTTTGTAAATTAGGCAGCTTACATGTAACTGAAGAAATGCTGGCTGGAATGCTTTCAGCTGCAGTAGAAGTGCAAGTTTTAAACAGATTTCTGCCCCTCCTTGCTAGCTGATGTTCTGCTCTGGTAGGTACCCCCTTTCAGCTGTTCACTATGAGGTTGGACACCAGGATGGACAAGGAGCAATGGCACAGTTCAGAGTTTGTAAATTAGGCACCTTACATGTAACTGAAGAAACACTGGCTGGTATGCCCTTAAGGTGGCAATCCCTTATATTCATCATGACCATCTCTTGGAATTTGTTTATGCTACTGGGTCACAGCACTGCCATCACTGATTTTCTTTGCTACATGGTTCCTGTATATTTACTCCTACTCTATAGCCTCACTGTATTACTGTATATGGATATATATATTTGCCTGTGTATACTTTGGTTGCTGAGTTTTGTAAATTACTCTTATTGTTCTCCTCTTACTGTATAATTTGCCCCTACTGTATAGCCTCATTGCATTTTATAGCTGTGTATTTGTCTGTGTATACTTTAAATGCCATGTATTTTATAAATTGCTCTCCCTGCTTCTCCCATATGTCTCCCCCCCCAGTTGCAACTGCAAACAAGCCCTTCCTGGACTCCATTTGCACACCTGATAGAGGAAGTTTCAAATAAATAAAAAATAATGTCCCTATGATGTCAGTATACTAAGGACATCAGAGCACTGATGCACATGCCAGGCATGCCACCCAGCCAATGCTGGGCAGCATCCTTCCCTCCCATGCAGACTACTAAGCTGCACAGCCACCATCAGTCTCCCAGGTGGCAGTACCAGAGCCAGAGCAGCAACCCTTCTATGGGACACTCAATCCACCACCCCCTGGCTTGCACCCGGTGAACCAGGCTTGTTCCCAAACCCCGAACCAGGGACTGGCAGAGGCACCTAGTCAAGACTAAAGGAATTCCTTGTTGTCAAGTTAGGAGTATAAACAGAATTTCAAAAAAAGCATGCCCTAGTGCATTCTGGGGCTTGTCTCTCCCTCGGACCATCCTGTGAACCTGAATTGTTTCATCTCATCCATCAGTGAGAGGAGAAGAGAAGTCAAAACTATCTGAAGTCAGAACACTTTATACTGACAATTGTAAAGCTTTTTGGGTCTCCAAACCTTCCAAAATCATTGACAAAGATGAGTATAAATAGGACTAAACACCTGCAGCTGCATTTTTAAAAGGACGGGTGCTGATGCAATTGTATGCAGAGTTTGCACCCACCCTAGTTTAAAAGGAATGTATCTGTTTGTGACAAAAAGTTGCACTTTGTGAGCCTACCATGTAAAACTGTCAAGGCTTGTAAGTGGACCAATAGACATGGGTTGGGCAGGTCAGGGAATGATTTAGGTGATAGTGCCTGTGCCAAGGATGGATGTGGATGCCACTGCACCATGTGACTGCTCTGCCATCTGCAGACATCCAGGGGTGTCCTTAATCATAGTGGCAGTCATCCTAGTCTTCTGCTTTACCATAAAACAGTTCCAGTTTTATACCATAAGGTACTGCATAGCAGCCCTTTACCCTTACCACTGTATCCTGCAAGGTACCACGTTAGCCTAAGAGTTACCTTATTGTTCTGACTAAGCTCAATAGGAATAACCTTTCAGCTAATGTGGTACCTTGAAGATATTGCTGTGCTGTTAATCAATACCTTAATACCATAAACTATTCTTTAGTAAAACAGAAGATAAACATGCCTGCCACTGTAGGTCTTTGTGTGCATGTATTACATCTACTAGGATATTTAATTAGAGCCTAACTGAAAACAGGTTTCCAGAAAGCTGGAAGCTTGCGAAAATAGTCCCTATTTATAAGGGAGGTGACAAAACTGACCCTGCAAACTATCGTCCTATTGCTCTTCTGCCTACAGTCTCTAAATTCTTGGAAGGTATTGTCCAGGAACAATTGATGGACTATTTAGAACAACAATCCACATTAACAAAATATCAATCAAGATTTAGACAGGGATACTCCACGGACACTGCACTCACTGACTTGGTAGATCTGATATCAGCATCTCTAAATGGAGGTAGGGATGCATTCCTTTTAAACTAGGGTGGGTGCAAACTCGGCACACAATTGCATCAGCATCCGTCCTTTTAAAAATGCAGTTGCAGGTGTTTAGTCCTATTTATACTCATCTTTGTCAATGATTTTGGAAGGTTTGGAGACCCAAAAAGCTTTACAATTGCCGGTATAAAGTGTCCTGACTTCAGATAGTTTTGACTCCTCTGCTCCTCTCACTGATGGATGAGATGAAACAATTCAGGTTCACAGGATGGTCTGAGGGGGAGAGACAAGCCCCAGAATGCACTAGGGCATGCTTTTTTAAATTCTGTTTATACTCCTAACCTGACAACAAGAAACTCCTTTAGTCTTGACTAAGCGCCTCTGCCAGTCCCTGGTTCTGGGTTTGGGAACAAGCCTGGTTCACTGGGTGCAAGTGTTTGTAGATTTATCCAAAGCGTTTGACACCATAGATCATGGGATTATGGGCAGAAGACTTTTAGAGGTAGGGGTTGCTCTTGAAACCTCTCAGTGGTTTGACTCCTATTTGGAAAATAGATTACAGCAGGCTCAGATAGGGAACACTAGCTCAAGTAAAGTAATGAATGGTAGTGGAGTTTCCCAGGGATCATATCTGGGACCAGCACTATTTTTGATTTATGTAATTCAGCCTCTCAAGTTATAGAAAAAGTTATATACGACTACACGTGGATAATATGGTACTATTGGCCAGTGGAAGGGACAAAAATGAGATGGAAAAAAATCTTCAGGATGATTTCCAAGCACTTTGTAGATGGTTTACAAAATCTAGGTTAGTTTTAAATGGGGAAAAAGTCTAAAACAATGGTATTTGGATCAAAATGAACATCTAAAAAGAATAAAGAAATATGCATCAAGATCACCAAGAATTATATTTTAGCCCAGGTAGAATACTATAATTACCTGGGTATATGGTTTGATAGAAGCCTTGATTTTAATTTTCACATAAAAGAAATGGTGGGAAGAGTAAATAAAAGATTAGATGCCTTTCGACATACAAGCTATTGTTTGGATTATAAAATGAGAGAAGCAATAGTAAATTAGCTACTTGTCCCTATAAATGACTCTGGTGCCCATGTTTATGGTCTAGCATACAAAACCTCTTTGACTAAAGTAAATGAATTATATTATGAATTAGCAAGATTCCCATTAGGGTGAGGATTTTGTATGTACCACTGCAATATGTTTCATAAACTTGGATGGAGGGATCTTGAGACTAAAAGGATAATCAAATGGACTTCCCAAATATATAAAACCATCTACTTTTGTAATACTATATATTTAATGGATAAACTGCAATTGAAAGTCCATAAATATGGGCTAAGAAGTAGAAACTTAAATACATTTATTTTTCCCAATGTGACAAATATGGTGAAATGACATTCCTTTATATAGTCTCTAAACACTGGGATACTTTGGATTCTAAAGATAAAGAGCTGGTAAATAATCCTCAACTTTTTAATCTCCATTTGAACAAAGTACCCTCTGTTGGATGCCAATGTATACTATGAGGACAAAGTGATTAAAATTAGTTAATTAAATTATTAGGCACAATAAAGGTTAGGATAGCTACTAACTGTATTATTAAAGAAAATTCTTAACTTTATTTTTTGGAAACTGAATAGAGTTGTAATATTGTAATTGCACAGTTTTGCAGAGTTATATATATATATATATATATATATATATATATATATACACATATACATATATATATGGTATTGTATGAAATGTGTTTATCAATATGCTTATGTTGCATGAATGTTTATTATTTTAAGAATGTCTGAAAGTGAATTATTCATTTATCAAGATCACCTTGAAAACAGGTCCTTTGAATCTAACGATGTATGTTACCATCTTCCTGTATAAAAATAAAGATTTTACTACTCCTCCTCCTCCTCCTCTACTCACATAATTTGCATTACAACCTAGTTATGGACTAGACTATCCTGAGTAAATGGTAACAAAAATTAATAGAGAAATCATTTAAACAAGAAGGCAAGACAGGGTGTGCATTGTTGTATAATAACGTCACACCTCAGGTGGTTGTAGCATGAGGCCACAGGCTGTGTGTGTTTAACACCTGAGAAGCAACATTATTATACAACAACATACATCTGTGGAGTACCGTATTGCTATTATACAGTGGTTTGTTTTTATACAAAATAAAAAAATTAATTTGTAACATTTTTAAGCTTAATTTTGAATGTGGAGGCATATTTAACAAATTCTGATCAGAACCAAAATGAATGCACTAAGCTAACAAGGGATATAAAATTAACATGTGGATTGGACTGTAGTAAGTAGTCATGCGCATATACACACACACAGTATCCCATTAGAACAGTGACTGAATTTTATCACCACAATTAGCGCACCACAATAAGGGCAGCAATGACAGAGGAGATCTTGATTTTAGATTGCCCCTCAGTCATGCCGCCCTTTACGCCCACAAAATTTCTGCTCCCTCTGGGGCATTCCCACCCTGGAGGAGGTTACATTTAGTTGTGTTTGGGGGGGTGAGGGGACAAAGTCCCCTGCAAAACATGATTATTTCCTGGGATAGAGCTTCAACACTCTCCATCCCAGGAGCTGCAATGCCGGTGCAGAAATGTTGAGTGGCATAATGCCTGCACCCATATCAGTGTCTACAAAATGACTGTCACACCGATATGGGTGAACACACATACACGCACACTCACTCACACACTCAGACACACACTCACACATACTCACATATACATACACACATACTCACATACACATACACTCACACACTCAGACACACATATGCACTCTCACACACACACTCACACACACACATATACACACACACACACACTCTCACCTTTTTATTACTCCACCTTATGATCAAGACAAGCAGAATTTTTTTAAATCCTGTCTGAAAGATGATTTGGCAGAGGGATTGCAAAAACATGTTTGGGAGGGGGTCTGAAGAATTGCACCTGCTTTGTTCATGAGGTGGGTTCAAAAAGGCTATGTAAAAAATATTGGGTCTAAATCTGGAAAAATTGTAAAGTTATGAGTAAATGTCGAAGAATTTCAATGTTGCTTCATAACGTTGTTTTTTTGAGATTTTGACATCAAATTGCCATACAAAGGCAGCATGAGGCTAACTTACAAGAGCATTTGGCACACAAGACCAAAAAATTGCTGTCCACTAGGAAAATAAAATAATAACGAATTAAGAATGTACTCCCTCACACATATAGAACTGAAAGCATTAGCAGTGCACTACAAATTAGAAAAGAGATTGAGTGAACAAAGAGCAGTACATCATTCATCTCCATCAAAAAATAAACCTGGTATTTTAAATGTCAAAGTCTTAGCAGAGAATGAACCCCCTCCCCCTTCAGAGCAGACCGATCTAAAATATATTATCAACACAGTGGCACGGCAAGCAAATTCACAGTGAGACTGCATGCATCTGAGATACCAATAGTTACAACCAACATTAGCATCTATGAAGATAAAGTTCTGTGTCACTGCTCACAAAATAATGAGGAATACAATCTTACACTGACATAGTCATTTCCTTAAAAAGCAGTCTGACTGTCTAAAGGGAAACGAGCGAAGCAATACTTACACTGCCCATAAATGCAGCAGTGGAAAATGAATCTTATCAGATTGCTTACACAGCATGAATCTGATGCATGCAGGTCTCCCATCTCCCTGATGAGGACTGCGCGCCCACATCTTGCTAACTCAAACTATAAGCAAGCCCCCCTATAACTCCTGTTACTGTTATCATCACATTTCACTCCTTGTTAGCTATCATTTCCCTCTCCCTCCCCGTTCTGTCTGCCCACAGAGATACTGGCTGTGGTTCAATAGCCTTTCACCAACACGGTGTAAGTGACAGTGCTTTCATGGTTCTGTGCTGGACCTCTGACCTCTTGGTGGTCACCCTTGTAGAGATACGGGGCCCGATTCTCAAAGCCCTGCGTTTGACGCAAGGTGCTTGCACCAAACACATATGGTGCAAGGTGCACCTTGCGTTCAGGGCTGCCTTCACACAATTCACAAAGGTCGCCTGCCCCAAACAGGGCTTGCGCCAGCCCTGCGCCCTGCACTGCCCTGCGACACGGCGCTAGGCAGACTGCGCCGACGCATGCTGCAGCTTGCTTTTCACAGACTGCACCCAGTGGGAGAAATTCTAAGTCCCCTTAGACCAGCCAGGGCTGGCGTAAGGGGACTTAGACACCGCTCCCCTGGGTGAGCTGTCCTATGGGTAGTGCAGCATGTCCCACCTCCCCAACCCCACCGTGCCCCACAACTGCCACATTGTGGACCCTCCATCCATGTTGTACCCCCATAGGGCATCCAGGACAGGAGCACCCACCCAATCCTCGATGTGCCCCATGGCATGTTGGTAGTGCCCCCTCCAGATCCCGGTGTCCCAGGGGGCACCAGGACAAATGCCACCAGCCCTTCTACTGGTGCCCTGTGCTCCCTGCCCATGCAGGTAGTGCCGCCCATCTCCAGACAGAGCAGGGGACTGGAACAGCCCTCTGCACACCTCTGCGGCTGGTCCCTATTCAGACAGATTGTGCAGCCAGTGGTCCAAGGGGCTTGCGGCGAACTCTCCCATACGCCATGCATTTGCCACATGGCTGAGATTGCTGCAAGCATTGGGACTTAGGCGCCATGACCCCTCCTCTACCAGAATCTGGTGCAGGGTCTGTGGCGCATGGGGCTTTGGTGCAAGCTGCTGTGCGGAACGCAGCCCCTTTGAGAATTGGGCCCATGGTGTTGCAGCAGAAAAAAGTGAAGTAGTAGAGGGCAGATACATTGACATTGTGCATTGCACTAGTCAGAGACAGGCACTGATACCCACCACTCCGCTCCCGGGGGTAGGGGGGATTCTAATGCCAAGACATTGGAGGCACTATAATGTACGCTAGGTCTTAAAGCTTTTCGAAATGCCAGAACTAGAAAATACCTGAAATAAAATCAACTAATGCATCTTGGCTCAAAATGCTGTTGGCTGGGGTGATCCATTTGCTGCTTTGAATGGTGAGTACTGAAGTAGGCAGAAGGGTTTTGTTTTGCTACAAGGCTGCAGCATCCTTGAAATTAAAAAGACCCATTAGTATTAGTAAGAAGGGAAGGTTTAGCACAGGGCAGTTATTGACAGCACATTTCTCTGCCATTCAGTTTAAAACATTTTTCCATAAGGTATTTATCCTCTGCGGTGGGTGGCGGTCCCATGTTGGCCGACTGTACCAGACTCCACAGTTGTTCAAGGCACCCTTTCTCTCTTATGCCCTGTTAGGCCACCGGAGCTGGCCTGGGGCCTTCATCCAGTGGTAGCCCCCAATTTTCTCTGTTGTCTCCCCATTTTTACCCCAATGCCCCAGATCGTGGATGCCCATGGGCATGGAGGTGCACTGTGGCTCCATTGATAGCCCCTTCCACCCTCCTGGCCTATTGCCAGCTTCCCCCTCAGGTGTGGCACTGCCATCTGGCCTCCACTGGGTGGCAGCCAAGTGCTGGGAAAACCCCAAATCCCTCCCTGAGGAAGAGAGCTGCCTGCCGGCTGCTCAATCTGCTCCTTGCCCTCCCCCCCAGCTTCCCAAGCTCATACCTGAACCCGGGTCACCAGCGTGATGCAAGGCATGTCATCCACTGCCTCAACCCTCAGCACCACTGGGCTGGCTAGCTGCATGAAGTTTAATTATGTATTTAACAATGGCTCTTCCAAAAAAGGGTGACCTGACAGATGAGGAGAAAGAGCTGCTCCAAGTCATTGCAAAAGGTATGGCTGTTTGTTTTTACAATCACAACTATTATAAAATTGGTATCATTGTAAAGTTTAGTGGTGTTCATATTTCCGTTTTGGCTCAAAATGCAGTTGGCCGGTGTGACCTATTTTTCTTCCTTGAATGGTGAGTACCAAAGCAGCCAAAAGGGTTTTGCTTTGCTACAAGATTGCAGCTTCCTTGAAATTAAAAAGATCTATTAGTATTAGTAATGAGGGCAGCAGGTCTAGTGGCCTTCATGTTTGCATTTAGTAAGCACCCAGGACAGGCAGTGGGGTCAGCAGCAAAATAATAGTGGGGCTAGGAGAGAGAGGCGGGATGCACACTGTAGTAAATGGAGAGGATACAGAGACATGTGCTTCAACTCCACTCGGTGTAAGGAGACAGCTGTGCTGCGTTCAGTATCTGGCCAGGGCCATGACCCCAGAAGCCCCCTTTCTCTATACATAAGCAATACATCAGCATAGCTCTCGCTATGCAACCATAAAAATGAAAAACTAGACTATGACGTTTTTCCAAACTAAAAGTTACTGGATGACCAGTGGTTGGGTATCTTCAGTTAATCTACCCTTAGGCCATGATAAGGCACAATATGATTAACAAAAGTAACCTCACTCTTGGAATGTTAACTAAACTGCTTTTTTCTAAAAATGAATGTTTTTATGGTTTAAATTCTAATCATTCTATCGTACATGATGGTTTCCAAGTGACCCTTTTAGAATGTAGCCCAGTACATTTCCAGGCATGGGTTTATAACAAAAATTAAAATTAATCTTCTGTAATTTCTTTGTAACCTATCTCTGTGTAATCGGAATGCCCTGAATGGTGCCTAATGACAGCAAAAACATCAAAATGAGTGAGAAAAAGACTAGTTGACACATTGAAATAAATTTTTTTATTTTAGTTGTGAAACACCCTTTAGTCATACTGTCAATGAAATTTGTTCTCAACAAGTGAAGCTTGGCAGTAGAAACCACAGTATACGGAATGCAATACAGTAATGAAACCCTTAGCTCTGTTAAAATGTTGTGTCATCATCTATTAAAAGTTAACAAAAAAGTTAATATGCCCTGGTTTGCGTCTGTGGCCTCCCTGTGCCAGAAACCACACAGCAGTAGAGCATTATCTAGAAGCAAGGAGAAGCCTATGTCTTTTTAACGGTTAACACTTTTTGTTAAAGTCATAAAATGAATGTAAAAGCAATTATATTTGTTTTGTGATGAGGTGAGAAACTTTTAAAAGGAACTCACTATCTGCTTTTTACTACATCAAACACCTTATTAAGGATGTACAAGTGTTTGTTTAATGTAACTTTCTATTTTATTTTCTTTCAGCAGTTTTTCTCTTGAACAATTGTTTTGCATGCATCAGAAACACAGGCATGAAGTAACGAGAAAGAACGGATTTTGGATATGTTTAATATTAGTACAGTATTTCAAAAACTACCTACAGTAGGTATCAAAGGTCAGAACATCAAAATGGGCAATAAAAAGTTATGTTTTCACTTCCCTCATTGAAATGTATTGTAAGTGTTACCTCTTTAGTTTAGTTGTGAAGCACCTATTAGTTGCATCGTTAAGGAGATTTCCCCTCAAAGTCAAAGAGTGAGACGTGACAGTGGAAAATACAGTGCTATATATGCATCAAAGAAACCCTCAGTCCTAGAGCCGGCCTGGTGGCGCTGAGGGTTGAGGCGCTAGACGCCACACCTCGCACCACACTGGCGACCCGGGTTCGGGAATGAGCACGGGTCGTCAGGGGTCGGCCGGGGCAGAGAAGGATAGAGCGCCCGACGACAGCTCTCCTTCTCTGGGGAGGGGTACTGCAGGCTTCTGCCACAATGCTGCCACCTAGGGAAGCCCGGGTGGATAGCGTGGTAGAGGTAGCAGCAGTCAGCGGATAGGGTGACGATCAGCAGAGGGGCGGAGCAGAAGGTGCGTCTCAGCCTGCCTCCTAGCTCATAGCCCCACATTGCACACCGACGTCAGGGGAGGTACGGAACAAGGGGAAAAACACCTCGCTCCTTCCTAGGCGATGACACCTCCGTGGAACTCCTCCAGGGCCCGTCGGACAGACCCCGCTGTGCCAGATCTACACGAACAGAGCACTAGGTTTGGAAAGTGGTGAGTACCGGGGCTGCCCTCTCCACCCCATTGACTGGGGGGGGTATACTGGGCGAGATTCAGGGTAGTGTGGAAGAGGCACTCTAGGGGCAGATCACGATGAGGTCTGGGGGGTCTGAAGGAGGACGTCGGAGAGAGTGGGGGGAGGAGGTAGACAAGGAGTACAAATACAAAGGTTAAAAAAAAAAAGAAACCCTCAGTCCTCGTTAAAGTAAAACAGAACTGAGTAATACAGTATGTCTTACGAGTGGAAGTGAACATAGAATGTGCCGTGCTACTAAATAAACACTACGGTGATGCAGTCATCTTCATTGCAAAGAAAAGCCCTGGAAAAAAGCATAGGCAGCACCTTGGCTGTATCACAAACAATAAACAACTACAGTATGAACAAAGTAGAGAGTGAACAGTTTTAAACTTCATTTATTTACTGTGAATTAGGCTTCATCCAGCAGATATTGAAATTTAGAAAATGTCAGGCTGTAATGTTACTTTCTTGTGTTCCCGAGAGCGCTGTCAAAATATGAACGTCTTAACAGTCAGACACTTTAGGCAGCCGTTCCAGAGTGAGGAAGTGATAATTCAGGTTTTCAAGAAGACTGCAATTCCCAGCCCATCACTGCCATTAACCCCTTAGAAGCCGAAACTTTGCTCGCTCGTTATTTCACTCTCTCCCTGGCTCTCTGATTGTTTTCTTGTTTTTAACTTTATTTTTATTAGTTTTCAAAACATGACATGCATGATATTGCCAACTTTCAGGCAAGTAGAGTATAGACTGGGATACATCCCGACAATAACAATAGGATACAGTACTCCATTTACGATATTACAACATATGGGGATTCCAATAATTATGCTATTATAAGGTAGGATATTTTCAACTTGGACTACAAGGCAGCAAAGCCGTGGATTCTACAAGAAAATTAATAAACCACTGGATCGAGTTAATGATGCCAATACATAAAGCACATCATATTGGATTGTGGTATACTTAGTTAACAGAGTGAGACCACATACTGGTAAGCTGCTTCTAGCTGCTTTTTGAGTTCATTGTGGTGCCCAGGCGCAGACAAACTCATTGCTATAAGAGGTGCTATACAGGGGTGTGCCCAATGGAGAGCTCCGGGGCAGGTTAGCGGAAGGCGAGTCAGTCGGCAGGCTGGCAATAATTCCATTTCAGCTGTTGGGGTGGAGTTGGACAACTTTTCAAAGGATGGAGCTGCACCAATAGAGGCACGGCTCAGTCCTTTGATGTTGCATTCCTGCATTGCATTCCTGGTTGTGCGTTCACACTGCTGTAGCTTACAGCAGTGTGAATGCACTGAGCCCAGGCTGTCGGCATGCCCCCTCACAGTTAAAAAAAACAAACAAACTGACGGGGGTGCCCAATCCCCCTGTCAGCATTCTCCCTCCCAGTTCATTTGCTGACAAGGGAGCCCACTCCCCATCGGCATAACGTCCCTCCCCCCAATTTGTTGTGTGTTGAGGGGAGGGTGTCCATTCCCTCTCGGTACTTGTCCTCCACCCAACACTCAATGTGTGCTGACAGGGGTGCCCAATCCCCGTTGGCTACAGCCCCCTCAACAAACACTCAGGTGGCATGCTGGGAGCCCACCCTAGCATGCCAAATGTCCCCTGTAATAAAGAGAACCTTCCTGCAATGTTTTAAATTTTTTTTAAACTTGTAAACTAGGAAAATGGTCCCTCATTGAGTCCGGTGGCCCTGCCCCAAACCCGCACCCACCCTCTGCGCACCCCACTTCCCAACACCCCCCTCACTCCATACTTACCTCTGGAGCTCAGCGCGATAATCTTTGGTGGACCAGGAACATGTCTGCACTCTTCAAAGCCGACCGCGAAATGAAGAAATGCCAGTAAGCTGTATACCGTAACGGCATAAATGTTTTTTTTCAACTTTGGTGCATATCTCTGCCATTTTTGTGAATTTTGGCACCAAACTTTCAACATGGGGTTCTTGTGACCTCACCTCATGAATTCAGTCACTGCATGTAGTTATTCGATCCCGAAAGGTGATTTCGCGGTCACTGCACGGAATCACCTTTTTGGACCGATTAACAAAATGACAGTGTCACTGTTCATGAGGTGGGCTCTCAAAAGTCTATATTGAAAATTTGGTGAAAAAATTCCAAAAAATTACTGTGTTATGAGCATGCATTGTGCAGTTTCAATGCACACTTGTAACGTCGCAAATATGTAATATTTTCACTCCAGATTTTCAACATTGGTATTTTTCACACCTCCTCATGTACAGTACAGCTGTCATTTTCAGCATCCTGGCTGAAATGTGTTTTCACACTTCCGGTGCAGAATAGTGCAGTTGCGGTGGAAAATCAGTGTTTGGGACAGATTACAAAAATCACAGTGACACTGTTCATGAGCAGAGGTCTCAAAATACCTATGCTGAAAATTTGGTGACTAAAGTCCATAAAATGACTATTTTACGAGTGTGAGTTGTGCAGTTTCCACACACACTTGTGACGTCGAGGATTTGTCATATTGTCACTCAAGAGTTTCAACATTGTCAGTTTTGCACACCTCCTTATGAACAGTACAGCTGTCATTGTTCACATCCTGCCCGAAATGTGTTTTCTCACATCTGGCGCACAATGGCACGGTCGCTGTGGGAAATCAACGTTCAGGACAGAGTAAGAAAATCATAGTGACAGTGTTCATAAGCAGAGGTCACAAAATGCCTATGTTGAAATTTTGGTGAAATTATTCCACTAAATGACTGTTACGACCATGCATTGTGCAGTTTCCACGTATGCTCGTACGTTCGAGCATTTTTAATATTTTCACTTCAGATGTTCAACACTGCTATCTCTTCACACCTCCCTATGAATGGTACAGCTGTAATTTTTCACATCCTGCCTGAACTATGTTTTTGCACATCTGGTGCAGAATGGCGCGTTTGCTGTGAGAAATCAACGTTCAGGACAGATTAACAAAATCACAGTGCCACTGTTCATGAGCAGAGGTCCAAAATGCTTTCATGAGGTGGGGGTCACAAAAGATCATGTTGAAAATTTGTAATGCAAATACCAACAAAATGCCTGTGGCATTAGGGTTTCGAACCATAATGTTCCACCCCCCTCAACCCATGGTGGGGCTCCAGTGACCTCATCTTCTCCGAACCACAGACACCCAATCTTCAAAGCCAGATCACTAACTGAGGAAACAGGTATGCACTTCACTGTATTTCAACAGGAATGTGAACTTGGTGGCATAATTTGTTCTTTCTGCTGGGAACTGTAGTTCTGCCAATCAGTACGTACCGACAGCAATCCCAACAACGAACGCCTGCATTGATAAATCCTTGTATTTACTGCAACACTGGCAGAACACACTACAGCAACGTGCTTCTCTTCACACACTAAAGCCTCTCCCTAATTACATGACCCTGGCACACTGGACCTTGTAAATATTAAAGGCACAGTAGCATATACTGCATCTCCCCCTCTTTAGTTTTAAAGCTGATAATAACAAGTAGCATAGCATGTTAGTAATCATTAAATTCTGTAGCATTTGTAACTTTAGTAACTTAGGACCCATGCCTTAAAAACATGGTTCAACATTTTGAGCTAGTCTCTGGTACTATCTCCTTATAACTCATAGTCTTTGAATCTCTGAGGTAGATGCATGGGTCTTCCTCTGGTTGTAATCCGGACTTTTTCTGGTTGTGGCTCAGTCATCTCTGTTGGGTCACAATGTGGCACTGAATTGTGGTGAGATTCCATGTCTTCTGGATAAGGCTCTTCTGCCTCAGCTGCTCCACTACTTGGCAGTCCTTTAAATTTCTGCAAGTGCCTTCTGTTTCTCCTGTAAACAGCTCCTCCAGGAGTGATCATTTTGAAGGACCTAGGTTGTGAACAGTTGGATTCTATTCTGGCAGAATGCCATCCATGGTCTTTCTCCATCTTAACCAAGTCACTAGGGTGCAATGGTGGTAAAGGCCTGGCTGTGTGATCACAGTATTCTTTCTGATGGGATTATGCTATTACCAGCCTTTCCCTGGCTCTGATAGGAATCTTCAGTCATAGCAGGTCATTAGTCACTGGAAGTCATGCCCTCAGTATCCTGCCCATCAGCACTTGAGCTAGTGAGTAGGGTATCCCTGCTACCGGGGTGTTTCTCTACTCTGGTAGGGCCAAGTGAGACTCGGTGCCCGCTTCCTCATACTTCTTGAGTAAAGCTTTCACAGTCTGACCCGCTGTTTCAGCCATTCCATTGGATACATGGGGGCTTGATGTGGTGAGCTTGATTCCCCACTCTTTTGCAAAGTTATAGAATTCCTGACTGGTGAATGGCATGTGATCTCTGACAAGCTCTTTGGGTATGCGGTGTCAGGCAAATACAGCTTTCATCTTGGCAATTACTGACTGTGCCATTTTGTCTGTCATCTTCAGAACCTCAGGATATTTAGAGAAATAGTCCACAATGACTAAGAATGGGTGGGCCTTGAAGTCAAAAATGTCAGCTGCTACCTTTTGCCAAGCAAGTTCAGGTACAGGATTAGGTAACAACGGTTCCTTTTGGTTCCTGTTATGGTGCTTTGTGCAAATGTTACATCCTGCCACCATTTGCTCTATTTCGTTTGACATTCCTGGCCTCCACATCACTGTTCTCGCTCTTGCTTTTCTGTTTTGTATGCCCAGGTGGGCTTCATATACTCTTACTAGCATGTTGTTTCTCATATTTGCTGGAATTATGACTCTTTCTCCTCAAAATAGGATTCCTTTTTCACATCTCAATATGTCTGGAAATGGCCAGTATGGTCTGATTCTGACATCAACCTTCTTTCTGCACTGGGGCCAGCCTTGTCTGACTAGCCCTTCAAGTACCTGTAGTGTACTGTCACTCTGAGTATTCATGCTGATTTCTTGCATCAGCTGACCCTCCATGACTGGTTCACTGTCCATGGAATGAATCACTCTCTCATCTTGATCACATACTGTTGCTTCAGAGGTATCTGATAACGGTGCTCTTCTGGAGCTGTAATAGCATTCTTTGAAGTTGGCTGGAGCTTGTCCTAGAGGTTTGTGAAAATGAACTCTAGTGGTTTGTGGTCTGATTGTACTTGAACTTGTTTGCCAAACACATATTGGTGGAATTTGTGAGTAGCAAAGACTACCGCTAACAGTTATTTCTCTATTTGAGCATAGTTTTGCTCCGTACTTGTCAAGGCTCTGGAAGCATATGCAACTGTGCTTCCATTCTGGAGAAGACATGCACCAAGTCCATCTTTCAATGTGTTTGCTTGGATAGCAACAGGCTTCTTCACATCGAAGTACCGGAGTCCTGGAGCTTTGCATAGGGCTTCCTTTAGTTGCTTGAAGGCTTGCTGATGCGCATGGTCCCATTGCCATAGCCAATCCTTTTGAAGAGGTTTTCTTAGTGGGGCAGCAATGTATGCCTCCCTTGGGATGTACTGGGCTAGGTAGTGTACCATTCACAGTAGATGTTACAGTCCCAATTTATCTGTCGGTGGGGGCATGTCCACAGTTGCCTTCACTTTGGTCTCATCAGGGTGAATCTCTTTTGTAGTCACCACATGACCCATATATTTGACTTCTGAAACTTTGAATTGTAACTTGCCTTTATTGAATTTTACATTTTCAGCTCTCATTCGGTCCATGATCCTCCTTAAAATCTCATGCTGTTCTTGACTGACTGCAACAATTATCATGTCATCAACAATGATACACACTCCCTCGATGTGGCCAAATGTTTCTTCATTCTTTTGTTGAAACACTTTGCTGACTTTATGCCAAATGGAAGTCTACAAAAATCTGTAGTGGCCCCATTGGGTGTTAAATGTACAGAGGCGAGACGACTCCTCATCAAGCTTAATTTCTCAGTAGCCATCCTTCTCATCTAGAATACTGAATACTTGCTTTCCAGCAAGTTGACTTTACACTTCCTCTGGTGTTGGCATGTTGTAATGTTGCCTCTTTATTGCTGTATTCAGTTCTCGTGGGTCGAGGCAAACACGCAGTTCCCAATTTTTTTCTTAGTAATCACCAGGCTGTTGACCCAGTCAGTGGTCTCAAGGACCCAGACAATTATATGAGATGTTTCTAGCTTATCTAGGGTTTTTCAGTTTGTTCATGATTCCAAATGGTACTCGTCTACATCCATGTATCACCGATGGTACTTTAGGGTCGACATGAATATGATGCTCTCTTTGAACTGTCCTACCCCAGTGAAGACATATTGATATGTTTCGAGTAGACTTTCCTTTGTGAAAGGTTTTGGGAGTATCAGAGCTTCAATTCTGCACACCAGATCAAGTCTTTCACATGCAGCCTTGCCCAACAGTGGTATGGGGGGACACATCCATGAGATAAAATTGGGGAGCAGCTTCTTTATTCTGTGTTTTGCATTTTAGGTTGATCACACCTTTGGGTTTTATTCGTGCTCCTCCATATGCCACCAGCATGGCTAATGATTCTGTCAGGCTTCGACTACATGGTATTTTCTTTGCCACAGTGATTGACAGCACATTGGCTTGGTCCCCTGTGTTCAGCTTGAACTCTATGGGTATTCCTCTATCTCTATGTGTGTGCATACCAGGCATCTGCATCATGATCTTTTTTGCCCTTGCTCTGCATTATTTATTTGTCCAATAAACAGACTGTCCATATTCATTTCATGCAAGTTACTGCTGTTTGTGGTCTCAGTTCGCACCTGGCATACTTTTGCAAAGTGATTTTTCTTTTTGTATTTGTGGCAAGTTTCTCCATAGGCTGGGCAACTTTACGGTGCGTGGGTTTGTCCACAACAACGGCATGTCTGAGCTGAGTGTGGATTGTGTTCTGTGGATACTGGCTTGCCCTCACAACCTGCTGTGTGCCTTTTTTTCACTGTGGCTTGCCTTTTTTCTGTGGTGCAATGGCATGCAGCACTTTCTCTGAGGTGTCCTGCATCATGGCTTGGAGCTGTGCCTTTGTGGCCACTGAAAATATCAGCTGTTTTCTCTAAAGTTAAGTCTGACTCAATCAGGAAATGCTACTTTAATCTGCCATCCAAAATCCCAAATACTATCTTGCCTCTAACGTGACGTTTATAATTGTACCAAACTCACAGTTCTTAGCTAGGGTTATGAGTTCTGTCAGGTACTGGTCAGCAGTTTCATCTTCTGCTTGTTTTCTGTCCCAAAACTTGTAGTGTTCAAAATCCACATTTTTTCTGGGGTTACAATATGCTTTAAAATGTTCTAGCACAGTGTCTACATCTTTAGGGCTACTTTCCCCTTCAAAGCTGAAAGTGTTATATACTTCTAGGGCTTCCTCCCCTATAGTATGACTCAAAATTGATACTTACGTTGCTTGGGATTTTCCAACTGCACCAGATGCCTCCATGTATAGTTTAAATCTTAGTTCCTATCTTCTCCAATTCTCAGACAGACTACCTGCCAGGGCCAATGGCTCAGGTGGCTTGAACTACTCCATTTTCCTTGTTTTCTTTCCCTTTTTTTCTTTTGTTGTTGTTCTGACTACAGTATTCAGTTACTTTACTGAGCAACTTTAAGGTTCACTGCCTCTGACACCATATGGTATACTTAGTTAAGAGAGTGAGACCACACACTTTCTACTATCCCTTACTACTATTAGCTACTATCCTGTATAGGACCTCCTCACTATTACTGTAACTGCTGTATGACTAAGGTCTGTAATGTGCCCGTGTTTTTTCTGTGTTGTTTTGTACTGCCACCTGCTAAGACTGTATCCTTACGCCATTACCCTTGGTTTCTTGCCTATACCCATGTACTCTGTCTAATATGTCTTACTGTACTCTGTATTTCTAAGCCTGTGAATCTGTATGTAATCTGACGTGGAGCCTTTGGAAATGAGTCCCTGACTCAAAGGTTTGTAATTCTGAATAAATAAATAAAAACACACTGGTAAGCTGCTTCTAGCTGTTTTTATTTACTGCAACACTGACAGAACACACTAGAACAACATGCTTCTCTTCACAGACGAAAGCCTCTCCGTAATCACATGACCCTGGCACACTGGACCTTGTAAATCTTAAAGGCACAGTAACATATACTACATGGATGATGATTAAACCAATATCAGCTTAAATTGAGATCATAAGACGTTAAATGAAGACATCTACCAGACTGTGCTCCTCTGCTGTTTGAGCTTCACTTACACAGAATACAGTAAAGGAAAGTTATTATTTCCCTGACTAAACTTATTAATGGCAACTTTTTGGAACATCATATTTAAAACTGGGTGCTACATGATGTTAAAAGTATTTATAATTGTACAGAATAATCAAAAAGAAAGTGATGTAAGGCAAAATTATAACAGCCACAGACCAACAAAACATTTACATCCAGTTACCTGGCACATACCTCTGGGCCGGTTTCAAGGGGAGCAGAAAGTGCACGCAGTATGGTGCAGTGTATGCATATGTAGCGCTCTGTATCAAACGCCATGAGGTATCAACCACCCCCATGCTACCATAGGGTATTTGCACCAGGGCCCGCAGACTGGCATAATTTTATTTATTGAAATGTTTCACCAGGAAGGTTACACTGAGCAACAAAAGCTCGTCTCACAGTACGACCCGGGGGAAGGGGAGTGGGAGCAATATGTAAATACAACAGGATACAGACAGACTGTACGTTTACAACCAAACAATAGCTAATAGCATTTCTAGACTAGGATACTGTACATTTGAGAGAGACTGACAGGGGGTGAGGTATAGTAAAAGGTGCTCGGGGGGGTGGGATAGAAGAGGTGTTAGAAAGTGCTAAGTTGCAGAAAGTGCTAGGATTGCAAGAGGGGTTTGGGACTGGGGGCAAATATTTGGCCCAGCTGGAGGAAGGAGGAGGTATAGACCAACAGCTGGGTAGGGCCCCGTGGGGCTAGGTGCAGTTGCAATTCATCACTAAGTGGTTTGCTAGAGATGTAGAGAGAGAGTAGGCTGATGAGGACTGGTGGACTTTTATAAGCAAAGATTACCACCACCATATACATCCACCATAAGCACTGTTAAAGATTGCCTAACCCTCCTTAACCAGTCCCCCATTCATTTAATTACCAGTGAGATTTAACGATTTATAGGACATTGGCTATACAACTCATAGGAAATGAAAATCAGTTCATTTATAACTATGCCTTAATCAGTCTTACACTTCAGAGTCAGCAGTCTGGGCTTGAGTACTAAAATCTTTTTTAAAGGACTCCATCTTTTTATCCATCTCTAGCGGGTCAGAGTATAGAAATGTTCTGCCTGCTTAGCTCAACCATAGTTTGACAAGATATTGGAGAATGTGCACCATTGTTAGAGATGCAGCGAATTCCGCCCGTGAAGTGGTCACGAAGTTGAAAGCTTGTTTACAGGTGTGATCTGGGAGCACAGGGAAGTTAAGTGACTTGCTCAGGGTCACATTTCACATTTTAAACCCTCACTTCACCATTTTGCATTGTAATTATGAATTTGTGTTGTGCGCTCCACCTTATTCCGCTTTAAGGCGGAGTGAGAATTCAGAGGCAGCCCACACACATCACATGGCTTACACAGTGTAGGTCACATGCTTCAGACAGCCTACACACATCACATGGCTTACACAGTGTAGGTCACATGCTTCAGGCAGCCCCCACACATCACATGGCTTACACAGTGTAGGTCACATGCTTCAGGCAGTGCACACACATCACATGGCTTACACAGTGTAGGTCACATGCTTCAGGCAGCCCACACACATCACATGGCATACACAGTGTAGGTCACATGCTTCAGGCAGTGCACACACATCACGCTGACACACAGTGTAGGTCACATGCTTCCGCAGCCCACCACACATCACACTGAATCACACATTGTAGTCACATGCTTCAGGCAGCCCACACACATCACATGGCTTACACAGTGTAGGTCACATGCTTCAGGCAACCCACACACATCACATGGCTTACACAGTGTAGGTCACATGCTTCAGGCAGCCCACACACATCACATGGCATACACAGTGTAGGTCACATGCTTCAGGCAGCCCACACATCACATGGCTTACACAGTGTAGGTCACATGCTTCAGGCAGCCACACACATCACATGACCTACACAGTGTAGGTCACATGCTTCAGGCAGCCCACACACACATCACATGACTTACACAGTGTAGGTCACATGCGTCAGGCAGCCCACACACATCACATGGCTAACACAGTGTAGGTCACATGCTTCAGGCAGGTAGACAGGAGGTTACAGGCAAGCACACTCTCCAACACAGGCTGACTTACATGTTTTGCATGGGGTGTGACAATAGCTCGGCTCTGTGAATGGCTGGGGTTGGGGTGTGGACATGTGATGAAGAAGGGTGCACAGGTGACAAGTCCACAAATTAAGTTATTTTCCCCATTTTATGCACAGGGGTTGATGTACCACTTGTACTAGATGTACTGCATTGACCACCACCACCACCACCACTGCTGCTCTGACCACCACTTGACAAGATCTCAAAATCATAATCCTCCCCCTCATCAAGCCTGTAGTAATCCTCTGGTGTTATTTCATCACTACTGCAGACATTCCTACTTGGTCTTTCACTCATGGAAGGGGATAACATGCTTAGTAAGGTTGATGATGAGGTGAATGCCTCACTATGGCATTAGCTGCTATCTGGTGCCAGGTCCGCAGTGCCATGTGCCTGTTCTTAAGATGTGTATGCTGGCCCCCCATGCCCAGATGACCCCTTTTTACCTCGACTCACACACGCATGGTGAAGCTGGCAGATTGCAACTGACTCATCATTTGCATCTTGGACAAAAAGATCCCAAACAAGGGATTGTGATCCCCTACTTTTAGCATGTCCCTGATGCTACTTATTGGACTCTGGTTTTTAACCCCTGAAATGGGGGGTGTGCTACATGATTTTTCAGGCTGGACACATTTGGACTCCAACTGACCACCACGACTACCTATGATTATTACTGGGCCATCATCATTATCATCAACAGGAACCACTAAATCACAACTTTTTTTGAGGAGGGGGATTTAACGCCAACAGATCCAGACACAGCCACCTTGACTTTCTTTTTTTCCGGTTCCCAACAGGGGTCACTGACATCATCATCATATTCATCAACATCATCTGCATCCACATTTTCAGCTTGGATGCTGTCATGTGGAGAACGTGTTCCAACCACAGCAACATCATCATCATCACTCAATATTTTTGCGCAACACTGTGAATCATTGGATGACAAAGGCATGACCTCAACAGCGCTGGAAGAAATATGACATTGTGAGTTATCATTACCAGGATCAGAGTCATGTTCAACTACCTCAGGGATGTTACTGGGGAGTATGACATCATCTACACTGTCAGTCACAGCTTTAGACTCAACTATTTTTTGAAACAGCTAACTGGTCAGAAGTGGAACTTGAGGCAGCAATACTCATGCCAGCAGAAACTGCACTAATACCACCAGCTGGGACAACATCATCTCCTCCAACTATGAGAGAAGCTACAGATTGCACTGTAAAAAATGTTGGTGGAGAAATCTCTTTACTGACATCAGCTATGCACTTCTGTGTACTACCACGCCCACAGACAGTTTTGCCACTGGCAGCAGTGCCATGGCCAGAACCAGCTTTGCTTGCATGTCTCTTTGCAGGCATTTTGGGGATCACCAAGAAAATTCTAAACAAATTTAGATTTCTGAACTTTCAGTCTGGGCCGGTGGATGTGAAGCCAAAAAAAAAACAACTGTGGCTTGCAGATGGAGATTGGGCACTAAACAGATCCAAAAGCACAGACAGATTAAGATTGCACTGCGCAATCAAGAAGAGATGCAGATGCAAAATCACAACAACATTTTAACCAGTGCTCACAAGTCACAATCTATTCTGGAAAAGAATACCTTTTGCCGGTTGGGGGGTGCAGTGCTCTGCAGTAACAGTCCAAAACCAAGATACCACAAAGCAGTACAAAATCATGCAGGTGCAGTGGATAGCAGGTTCACACTGCTGCAATTACTCTGTGGCACAATAAAATGTGTCTGATTTGATGGCATTCATCACACACACACTCACACACACACTACAAGCAATGCGTAGCAGATTTAAAACTTCAGTAATATAACCCAGTCTTTTAAACAAACTGAAATTATGCACTGCTGCATCACAGTAACCAACAAAAAAAAATGTAAAGAATTACTGAAAATATTACTGTCTGTACATTAACACAGTTATACAAGAAAAATATAACCAAACCGAAAGACTACCTTTTTCTCCCAGTTTTAACTTACCTCCACCACAGATACACCCCTCCCCCAAAGCACACTTCAAGTGTCTGTCAGTACACAGACTGAATGTTGTAAATTAACATTCAGAATGCATACACA
Source organism: Neoceratodus forsteri (assembly GCA_016271365.2). Classification (NCBI taxonomy): domain Eukaryota; kingdom Metazoa; phylum Chordata; order Ceratodontiformes; family Ceratodontidae; genus Neoceratodus; species Neoceratodus forsteri. Next base: position 28,293,341 of record JADMNL010000024.1, on the reverse strand, counting down.
AACAATAAACACTTGATGATATGAGTACAGGAGGGTTTCCTACAATCGATCCACTAACTTTTGAGCAAAAAAATGGTTCAAAAAGGCTTTTTTAACAGCTTTTAGAGGATTTGAATCACAGAGCTCTGAGAGGAAACTGTCTCCATCTACCACTACACACACACTACACAGAACTAATGCTGTGCAGAACAATCTAGAGCCCATGTGACCTGCAATTCCATGAATCACTGCAAAATTCACCTTGGAGCTCAATAACAGGGCGAAGTGATGCGAAGTACATTGATTTCTATGTACTTTGCATTAACATTGGTGCAGAAGTGGTTGGGGGAATGTGGAGTAACGTGAAGGCATTGTCATCAATGGACTTTGTGTTCCTCATTATGACATGAAGTACTCCGCTACGTGTTGCAGATTACTTCGCAGATTCCGCATTACTCTGCGAATTGCTTTGCGGAGCGAATTTTGGCCACTTTGCCCACCTTTGACTATTGTCAGTGCTCTGAGTCCCAGCCTAACTGCATCAAAAGCCTTTCTTCATTTTTCTAGTTTCATAGCTGTTGTCAGGAAATACATACAGTTAAGTTCCCTTGTTTGTCTTTGACAGTAGACAGAACAGAGTCTTGAATATGTGACCCAGCGGTCACCAGCAACAGTGTCCTCAGTTGCTCTGGATCAGCTTGGTGGCAGTGAGGGGTTATTCAGAAATGCTTTAGTAATTAGTCCTTGAAGATTTAGGTTCAATAATGTGTTCAAAAGTTCTGTAACATTCTCCACTGGTTTCTGACCATCAATCTCTTCTGGGAAATCCAACAGCTGCACATTTGTCAGGCACACCTGAATGAGCTCCCCAAGTAAAATCTTTTAAATTGCTCTAAAATCTGCCTTTTTTGCTCTACACAGCTGTATTTCATAGAACACCTTGCATATGTACCAGAGCACTTATCTACCAACTTTGGAGAAAATCGGACATGGGACAGCCATGGAAAAATGTGCCTGAAGAGACTGGCAAGGGAAAATCAGGGAAGTCGCATGCTCCCACACTTCCCAGTGGCCAGGCAAGGGCAGAGAGTACCACAAGGGAACCCTCCAACTTGGCCCTCCTTCAAGCCATTCACAATCTTGATTAAAAAGTAGAGAAAATTGGTAATAAATTTACATGCATAGAGATGAGAATGGACAAACTCACCAAGGAAATTAAGCAGACATCCAAAACAGCAACCAATACCTCCAATGCTGTCTCTGGAATTATCAAAGAAAGTAAACTACTCAGGCAGTGGCTAGGGCATCTGGAGAATGGAGCCCGCTGGCTCTCTGATTCTGCTTCTGCAGTGTCATAGAAACTGAAAATTTGCTTGCCCAGTCTTTTGTTCTTTCCCTGGCACTCTGATTCTATTTCTGCAGTATCATATTTTACAACTGACTTAGATGGAGGCTGGGGGCTCTGACCTATTTTGTATTGTAATTTCTGCAAATGTTATATTTTGATGTATCTGTAATTAATTCTGGATTGCCCCTGAAAAACAGACCATTACTGGACTCAGTGGGCCTACCCGGTTACCAAAATTAATTAAATAAATAAATAAATAAATAAATACAGGACATGGTGTTACTTGCTCAAAGTCAAGGTAATGCAGTGAAAAAGGGATCAGTGAGATTAAGCAGCCAGGGCAGGCAGCAGGGTTGGGAGCAAGACGATAACAGTGAGGGGGGGGAGCACCTGCACTGTACTGCATGGAGAGGACGTGGGAAGATGTGCTTCAACTCCATTTGATGGAAGGAGATAGGCTGTGGTGCATTAGGTACCCAGTTATGTGCTTCCAGTGCCCCTTTTTTGTACTATATAATAGCAATATGTCAGCATAGCTCTTGCCATGCAGCTGTAAAAGGAAAAAAGTTCCTGTTTTTTCTTCTGCTTCAGTAAGCGGTGCTGTACCTTAGTGGATTGCCTATACCTCTCTCCCTCTCTCTCTCATTCTCTCTTGTCCCTCCCTCCCTTTCTTGGCTGTGTCTCTCTCACTTTCTCCATGTCCACATTCAGGAAAAGAGTTTGTTTTACTCTGAGAAAGACTACTTCAGTTGTATATTTATATTCTGTATATTTAAGAAGTGCTTTACTGCAATTACTGAGGAGCTCTGAGCTCATGCAAGAAGACATGGTGAAAGGGAAAGTGAGTGAAAGCGGAGTGGCTTTAATTTTCCATTTCACTGAGAAATAGAAAATCAAAGTCGCTCCACTCTCATTCACTTTCCAGTTCAGAGTCACATCAGGTTCACTCTTCCACTTTTACTTTTTACAAAAATTAAAAGACTTACTTTAGGATGGGAGCATCTGTCTAGTGTGTGCACAGCACTGATGAACTTCATATGTGCTATCAGCTGTGGTCTACTGTGCTGTGAGCAAGACACTGTGGAGTACTGTCTTTCAGTTAGTTTTAGTTTTTAAAAATTTGATTTAAGTTGCTGAAGACAGACAACTTTCTGCTGTTCTGGCAAAGTGTGTTTCCTCTATGGAGGCACCCGCAGTGGAGACCAAGGAGGATGCTGGGAACCTCCACAAAGGAGACCCACAGGAGGGTGGCATGGGACCCCACAAGGGAAGGAAACAACTCCTGGTGGGGGACTCCATTGTTACGGGGTTAGAACTGGGGGAGGAAAGGGAGAGGGAGGTAAGGTGCCTGCCTGGCACCATGGCTTGGAGGGACAGGGAGCGAATCCTCAGGATCGTCAGAGCAGCTGCACAGGGGAGGGAGCTTTTTATTTATTTTTTTATTTATTTAGCTTTTGTTGTTTTATTTAGCTTTTGTTGACCGGGTAAGTGCACTAGACAAATCCTGCCTATTTTCAGGCACGACCCGGGGGAGGGGAATACAGATGAATGCCAACTGACCTTGAACCAGATTAAGCTGTTGGTGGTATTTTTTTAGTGAATGAGGGAAATTTGGCCAGGACACTGGGGAAATTCCCCTACTCTTTTCGATAAGTGCCATGGGATCTTTAACATCCACCTGAACTACCACCAATCCAGGCAGATGGGACCTCGGTTTAACGTCTCATCCGAAGGACGGCACCTCAGAAGTGCAGCACCCCTCTCATGCTGCACTACAGTATCAGTACTGGGATATTAACCCAAGTGCCAGATTTGGGAACTGAACCCACAGCCCTCTGATCTCCCGGCCTCAGAGGCGAGTGTGCTACCTACTGAGCCACTGACACTGACATGTCAGCTGAATGTCATTGTCCACCTAGGGACGAATGACCTGGCTGAGAAAGGGATCAGAGCAATGCAGGAAGAGTTTGTGGAGTTGGGGAGGGGCCTTAGACAAGTAACACGCACTGTAACCTTCTCGGAGGTGCTGCCTGTCTATAGCATGGGTGAGGCTAATGTGCTCCACACCATGGGATTCAATCAGTGGTTGAAAAACTGGTGTAGAGCTCAGGGATTTGGCTTCACTGGGGACTGGGGGTCCACCTGGAGTGATGCAGGCCTATACTGGCATGATGGTCTGCATCTGTCCAGGAGGGGAACCAGCATCATGGTGATAGGTTTAAATGCTTCATTGGAAAGCATTTAAACTAGCCAAGGGGGGAGGCACTGGAAAGGAGCAGGGAAATCCTAGCCTCCCAAAAAAATCAGAGTAGTAAGTGAGGTAAACACCAAGATAGAGATGTTGATAGGGAGAGGAGCAGAGGTAAATGGAGAAAATGAAAAGGCAGTAAGGACAGGGATGGGGCAAAAAGGGGTAAGGCCATCAAGAAATGGAGGGAATGAGTACCAATGCCCATAGTCTGGGCAACAAGCTCCCTGAACTGGTGGCCTCGCTGGAAGAGGATATCTTGATATTGTAGGTCACAGAAACATGGTACACAGAGAACCATGACTGGGATGTTAACATACCAGGAGTACATAACCACAGGAGAGACAGGGAGGGGAGAAGAGGGGAAGGGGAGGGTAGCTCTCTATGTAAGGGAATGGATAAAAGCAACGGAACAAAGAGTAAACAGGGAGGAGAGAGGCACTGTGGGTCACCTTAGAGACTGGAAATGGCACCACAATCCACACAGGGGTTGTATACAGACCCCCATGTCAGGGGAAGGGAATAGACAAGGATGTGATAGAAGGCATCCTTAGGATGGCAGAGAAAGGGGAGATACTGTTGATGGAGGACCTGAATATGCCAGATGTTAACTGGAGCACCTTTGCTGCAGCCACATCTAAGAGCAGGACCATTTTTGATACCCTACAGGTGGCATGCCTCAGACAGCTACTTTTGGAACCCACTCATTAGGGAGCAAGCTTAGACCTTATACTCTCAAATGGGGACAGAGAGAGGATCTCAGATCTAGAAGTGGGTAGCCATCTGGGAATAAGTGACCCCCAAACAGTGTGGTTCATGATAAACTCAGCTACAAAGTCAAGCCATACAAAGTGAGGGTACTGGACTTCAGGAGGGCTGACTTTGGCAAGATGGGAGAGTGCCTTAGAAAAGCACTAGCAAACAGGCTAGAAGGAGGGGTGGAGCCACAATTGGGAAACATCAACACTGCCATCACAGTGACAACATGCCTTTGTGTGAAGCAAATAAACAAATCAAAATGAAAGAAAAAGCCACTATGGTTCTCAAAAGAGGTGGCGGGGAAGGTTAGGGAGAAAAAGATAGCATTTAGGAAGTATAAGGAAACACAGAAGGAGCAGGACAGAGAACTGTACCAGTTAAGGCAGAAGGAAGCAGGAAGGGAAGTCAGAATAGCAAAGTCCCATACTGAGGAAAAGATAGCCAACTCAGTTAAGAAGGGGGATAAAACCTTTTATAGGTACATCAGGGAGTGAAGAAAGACAAAGGGAGGGATAGTTAGGCTGAATAGAATGGATGGTGGGTGGGCAGAGAGGGACAGTGAAAAAGCAGGGATACTGAACAAATATTTCTGCTCAGTATTCAAAAAAGAGGAGGAGGAGGTGCCTAATCCAATTAACAGAAGCACTCTGGATAGGGGGGTAGATCCCAGTCCTTTCACAGAAGAAAGGGTTCTGAAAGAACTCCTAAAACTGAAGGTGGACAAAGCAATGTGGCCTGACTGAATTCACCCCAGGATTCTAAAAAATTCAGGGGAGAACTAGTGACACTGCTGACTACCCTTTTTAACAAACCATGGGAGGATGGTGTTGTACCTGAGGACTGGAGGACGGTGGATGTGATTCCCCTTCACAAAAGTGGGAGCAAGACAGAGGCAGGAAACTATAGACCTGTCAGTTTGACCTCTGTGGTAGGGAAAGTGATGGAATCACTTCTGAAGGAAATAATTGTTGAGTAGGTAGAGGCCAGTAGGGCAGAGGACCCAAGACAGCATGAGTTCACAGTGGGAAGGTCATGTCAGACGTATCTAATTGATTTCTTTGACTGGGTGACCAAAGTAGTAGACCGGAGAGGAGCTGTGGACATGGCCTACCTAGACTTTGGCAAAGCATTTGACACAGTCCCACACAAAAGATTAATAATCAAATTAACCAGCCTGGGAGTGGGTCCCAGGGTGGTAGCCTGGGTAAAACATTAGCTGGACAACAGGACACAGAAGGTAATTGTAAATGGAGTCCACTCTGAAGAAAGTGGAGTTACTGGTGGGGTACCGCAGGGTTCAGTACTGGGTCCAGTCCTTTTTAATGTCTTTATAAGTGACATGGCAGAGAGACTGGAAGGAAAAGTATGCCTCTTTGCAGATGACACAAAGATCTGCAACAGGGTTGATACACAAGGAGGTGTGGAAAGGATGAGAAGGGGCTTGGCAAGGTTGGAGGAATGGTCAGAAGTATGGCAGCTTGGATTCAATGCAAAGAAGTGCAAAATAATGCACCTGGTAACAAAAACCCAGGGGAAGATTACACAGTGGTGGGGGGGAGGTAGTAACAACAACAGAAATGGAAAGGGACTTGGGGGTAATCATATCCAATGACCTTAAGGTTAGCAAGTAATGTGAGAAGGCAGAAGGGAGGGCTGGGGGGATACTGGGATGTATAGGGAGAGGCATCACCAGCAGAAAACAGGAGGTTGTTATCCCTCTGTTCAGACAGTTGGTGAGACCCCATCTGGAGTACTGCATTCAGTTCTGGAGACCCCATGTCCGGCAAGGACATAGACAGGATGGAGGCAGTTCAGTGGAGGGCAACTAAAATGGTGCAGGGTCTGCAAGAGAAGCCGTATGAGAAGAGACTAAAGGAGCTTAATATGTATACCCTTGAGGAAAGGAGGGAGAGGGGGGACATGATAGAAACTTTTAAGTACCTCAGTGGACTCAACAAAGTCCAAGAGGGTAGCATCTTTCAGAAAAAGAGATGTGCAAGAACAAGGGGATACAATTTGAAGATAGAGGGTGGACGGCTCAGGGGCAATGTGAGGAAGTATTTTTTCACAGAGAAGATGGTGAATGCATGGACCAGCCTTCCTGAGGAGTTTGTGGGCCTAAAACTGTGGGAGATTTCAAGAATGCATGGGACAGACATAAGGCAATTCTTGTGGGGGGTAGGAAGAAATAGGCTGTTGGTTAACTAGGATCTGCAGCCTATCCTGTAGGTAGGGAAATGGGCAGACTAGGTGGCCAAAGCGGTCCTTATCTGCCATCAAAGTCTATGTTTCTATGTATGTAAATTGTAGTTGTTGGGAGGAGAATGTGAAGCAGTGTTAATAATAATAATAATAATAATAATAATTTTTATTTGTATTGCGCCTTTTGAATACCAAGGCGCATTCCAATAAAATAAGATACAACCAAGATATACAAACAGTAATACAAAAAACTGCTAAAAACAAATACAACAATTAATCAGAATCACCATAGGCCGTTTCCCATAAAAAGGATTTGAGAGCCTGTTTAAAACTCCCCACGGTCATACACTCCCTTGTCTGAAGGGGTAGAGAATTCCAAAGGAAGGGGGCCACAAACATAAAAGACCGGGCCCCAGCTGATTTTAATATAACCCTAGGAATCTCTAGCAACCCCTCGTCGGCTGAGCAGAGCGGCCTCACAGGGCAGTAATGAATCAAGAGTTCTTTCAGGCAGTGTTGGCTTCGGGGTGACTTGAGCAGGGAGAGAGGGATTTTTTTTTCGTGTTCTGTGGTCATCTCTGTGCCCACCCTAGGTAGTCATGTTATTGTTAGATATCTCTAGGGCAATCTGACCAATCAGAGAACACGTATTATTCATGCCATTGTATAATTATACTTAATAGTGACTCAGCAACATATCAATTCTGTTTGGGTTGCTATTCAATCCTATGTAGTAAAAAAAGTTAAAAACTTTATTTTTATACAGGAAAAATACATGTCATGTATTTATATGTGTGATATGTTGGTGCTCACTAATCTTGCAGCCTTGTAGCCCTGTGATCTCACTGGAAATTAGATATTTTACATCTCACTGAGAAATGACACCACATCAAATACATGAATCTATAAGAGTAATCAACTTATTAAGCAAAATGAAAACTTCTCTCAACTCAGAAGTGTGCTCATTGTAGCTCTGGGATCTCACCAGAAGTTAAATATTTTATATCTCACTGAGAAATGACCCAGATGAAATACATGAATACATAAGGGTAATCAACTTATTAAGCAAAATGAAAACGTCTCTTAACTCAGAAGTATGCTCACTTACCTTTATACCGTACAAATTGGGATGGCACTGGGGATGTGTGTCCTGACCCAACAGAACTCCCATATCAGTTACAGAATGCATTTATTTTACTTGGGATGCAATATAAAGCATCAGCCACTCACATGTAATTTCATTTTCATGTTTGCCAGCTGTTCATAGAATATGTGTAGCACCAGTAAGAATAGAATCACCTGGTGATCATATTTCAAACTTTAATCCCTTACACAGTGTATGGCATCAATAATCAGGTAGTTGGTGAGCCATTCAATGCACATACAGTAAATCAATTACTGACAAACTTTAGTAAACAGAGCTGCAGCTGTAATCAAATTAAGCAGGGTATTTATTTAGTTATTTGTCTGAAACTTTCAGTAAACCAATGGCGAGATATAATATTTCATCTTTATGACACTATGGTATATTTTGTTACATCAGCCATCATTTTTTTATAAATACATGGATAAATGTTAAGAAAATAAGCAACTTCACAGGTTACATTTTGCTATATAGAATCAGCTGATGTAATTTCTTTTACATTCTCACTTAAAGAAATTGTATTATTTTATACCCATTTAACTCCAGTCTCAAATGAAATTGTTCCACAAGTTATCTATGAGCTCATACAGCTCTTCATACTGACGCAGCAAATTTCCTATATTCAGCGTGCCTTTAATTATATGGACTGTTTATTCAAATCCATATTTCCAGGTTCTGAAGCATTCAAGTTTTGTAAAATCAGATTCTTGATAGTTGTTCTAGCCGGTGCAACAATATTTTCCAATGATATATTTAGCTCCTGTCCTGTATAATCCTTTAATAACATATTTTTGCTGGTATAAATTTGATGTGCTTCCCAGTAACTCCACAGATTTGTTGTTCTGTCTCTTCCCATCATTTTGTGATCATGAAGCAATCCCAAAGTTGATGTAGGAATGTGTTAATTTTAGCACAATCTTGCCAGCACCTGTTATCCTCCCTGACTTCCACTTTATACAACGTGTTAGGAAGTATCTTAGGGTCTATTTGCATTGAGTGGACTTATTCTAGATTGTAATTTCATAAAAATTGTATAGCACCCTTTGACTTGTTCCTCTTTCTTTTGAATATATTTAGGGATAACAGCACTTGTAGTCATGCCCCCCGCTTGTCTGCAGCATGTCTCTCTTGAACATAACTCTCTCAACCTGTCAGCATTCCAATGTTTAGTGGTTTTTAAAAGGATATACTATGTTTGGCTGAAATGCATTGGCCAAACTCTCATAATCCTGACCCCGGGTGCCTGAAACACGATTGCCTGACATCGGGATTTTATCTTCGGCGAAGTGTTTGGGGGGCTTTGCCTCACACCCCCATACTTAAGGATTCTAACTCTGCTGGGGATAAAATCACAATGTCAGGCAACCATGTTTCGGGCACCTGGGGTCAGGATTATGAGAGTCGGGCTGATGCATTTCAGCAAATCAAATGGATCCCCTTTAAAATGTAGAGCAACAGGCCAGATTGCATAGCACTTTTTATTAACAATGTAAATAGCAGGTATTGTGTCTTTAGTGTTAATGAGTTGTTCTATAAAGTACATGTTTTATTATTCGTATCTCCAGTAATAGCTACAACACTATGTCAAGCTGTTGTGTATATAGATATTCTTTGCAAAAAAATGTTGTTAATTCACCAGTTAGTGTTTGACTTAATGCCACAAAAGTAGGGAAATATGGCATTATGGTTTCCAACACTGACTCCCCCACACACACACACCCAAGCAACAAAAGGAAAAAAACATTAAGGTTTTGGGTCTCTGGAGTCTTGGCAAATCATTGGTAGGGTCTTCCTTGGGGTTGTCATCCCTAATGATTACCCTTCCCCCAAAGCCTGTAGTCTGCTGTTTGAAGCATAAGATACAGCTCCAAGCCAGTGCTTCATAGTAATAAGTTCTTCAACGGTAGAGAAGTATGTCTTGCCACATGTTGCTAACCCAATCTGTTGTACCTTTCTTCATGCAAGGCCCTGTGGCCCTGCATCAAGAAAGGAGATCACATCTGACATTGTTTGTTCAGGGAACTGGCTGGGCAAAACCAATTCTTGATATGTAAGGGTCAAGAAGGGAGGAGGGCACCCCACTTAGCAGCGGCCAGAGCCCAAAACTGACCAGCAAAATGACAAGTAAAAAAAGGCGTTCTTGGGTTTCCAAAGATGTGCCACAGCCCGGACGAAGGCAATGGCAGTGCAATAGAGGCTTAGGCTTATGTGAGTTATGGACCCCCAGCTTCGTGTGACTACTTAGCCAAACCAGATCCCAAACAAAGGGGGGGCAGCCAGGGGTTCATCAGGTGGATGAGGAACAATTTCTCTACAGACATGCTCACACCGGGCAATGTGGGAAGAGGAAAGCAGGACTGAAATGGTCCAGCATGATGACCTGCTACCGTGACTTCCTAGTGGCCATCACAAGTACCCCATGCGAGATCCTCCAGTGCTTTACTTTCAGAAAAGCCACAATCATGTATTCAGGAACAAACTGTCTCTTGCAAATAACTCTGAGTCCAGAGGCTTGCCACTCAGGGAGTTAAACCTCCAACCATTTCCGGACTGCCTGAGACCAAAGAGTTGGAGACTGGCGTAAGACCAGTGACACATTAGTGGTAAGAGAAATACTGAAAAAGAAAACCAAGGGGTTCACCATATCAAGCCCCCTTGCTGCAAGGGCCTATATATGATATCCTGGCATACTTGGTTGAGTCTGCTGCCCCAGAGTGCAAGAAATAACACACTATACAATCTAATGACCATACTAAGGAGTGGTGGGAAAACATGGCACACATAAAGGAAAATAGGGACTAAGGAAGTTTGATTCAACACTACCCACTTGTGAGAAGAGAGATGCATTCTATTTTTTCACCGAAACCAAGGCTTTCTGTGTGCAGATCTCCCAATTAACTAACACCATATCAGAGGCACCAAGCAAAATACCCAGGATTTTAATATTTGTAGCAGAATGGGGATGGAGGCAATCTCCCTAGGATGGGAGAGAGCCTCCCTTTTCAAAGGAAAGTCCCTGCTTTTCTCAAAATTAATATTGGAGGAAGAAACCACTGAAAACACAGCCAATAGGTAATGTAAAATCATATAGTCATTCTGAGTTACAGAAAACCACCACATTATCCGCATAAACAAAAACTTTCAGTGGAGCTTCCTGGGGAGTCAGGGACAAACCTTGGAGGGAGACATTACTATGAATATCCCATAAGGGGGAGTCCAAGCAACAAATGTACAAGAGGGGACTCAAGGGACACCCTTGCTGCACCCCTCTCTGCAACACACATGAAGGGCCAAACCAAGCATTTGTTAACAGGCAGACCGAGGCAGAGCCGTAAAGACAGCACAGCCAGGCCACAAAGGTATTGGGGAGTCCAAAGGAATGAAGAACCTGAAAGAGATACTCATGGGAGACCCTGTCAAAGGCCTTCTCCTTGTCCAAGCTAAGGATGTACCAATCCAAGCCACCAGCCACCCCTCAGGTAAAGATTTCCCTGAGTATAATTAAATTGCCATGGATTTGCCTATTAGGAACTGAACAGGGCTGGTAAGGGATAATCAAGGAGGCAGCCACTGTACTCAGTCGAGCAGCAAGAATTTTGGCTAGTATTTTGTAGTCTGCATTCAGCAAGCTCAGTGGTCTCCAGTTGTGAAGTTCAGCCTTATCCCTCCGTTTATACACATAAACCAAAATAGCCTGCAACATAGAGGGCAGGAAAATTCACCTCTGCAAACAATCATTGAACAGGTCTGTCAGCGCAGGTGCAAGGGGGACCTTAAAATGTCTATAAAATTCCAGGCTTAAGCTATCTATACCTGATGCCACAGCAGTCTTCAGTGCATTTTTACTCCAAATGACCTCATTTACTGTAATGAGTGCTGTCAGAGATCAAGCCTCAGCATCCATTAAAGGTGGGAGCATGGTGCAAGACAGATAAGACCAATCTACAGGTGGGGGTGGGGTGGGGCTACAGGAAAGGTAGTGTGTGCAAAATCTGATGACACTCTAACAACGTCTCGGCCCATGTGAACCTCCCGTCCATCAGGGGCATATAAGGACCTCATGGATCTACAGTCCACTCGCTGTCCACAATCCTTAAAGGTGTTAAAAGATTTAGCAGAACTCTGCATACCAAAATACATCTCCTGGTGCAGAGATTGCAGCCGATCATACTGATGATGTCTCATGTCCACCTGTAAGGGGCGAATTTGGTCCTGGAAGTTCTGTCCTGTAAGCTCAGCCAAGGAGAACACCTTCTACAACTGATGTTGAAGGGACAAATTAGTGAAGGTATCCTCTCATGGCCTTACTTCCTGAGTAAGCTCAAAACTATTCCCCCAAATCCTTCTTAGAATCCACCCACTATTCAGCTAGGGTGTCATACTGTACAGACAGCATACCAAAGCCCATGCAGACCACAAAACAGTCCACTGGTTTCCCAGCTTGGGTTCAAGGAGGACTGCTATGTTCTGTCTCCATGGTCCTTTGCCGTGAGTCAGGGCCCCCATCCATGTTAGTTTACAAGATAAAATTAAGTGGTCAGAGAATTCTGTCCCACTCATGTGGGTGGCCACCACAGTGAAACGTTGGGAGACAAAAAGAAAATCTATGCTGGTGGACAGAGAACCATGGTGGTATGTACATCCCCCAGTGGAATGCAGTACTCTGTATGTGTCCTGTAGTGATGCAATGCTGACCACAGTGTTCAAACTGTTAAGAGTCTGAATAAAGCTACTCCATCTGTAAGCCCCTATCCTCCTGTGTAAACCCACAATTGAAATCTCCACCCCACACCACTAGGTGAGATGTGTGCAAGAAAGGTTGTGCCATCTGAAACAGGAACACTCTGTCAGCCTTTGTCTGTGGGGCATGTGTCGTAATGAGCCTGAGTCTATGGTGCCAGTAACTGACACCCAACATTAGGGCACAGCCAGGCACCATGTCTACCAAGTGAGTGACTCACAAAGCAGTGGAATTAAAAAGAATTCCCACCTCATCTCCAATGGATGAAAAGGAGGGGCCCTTCAACCATAAGCATGAAGCCTGTGTCAGGTCAAACTGTTTCGTGATCCAAGTGTCCTGCAAAAAATGATTTGAGTGGGAAGAGATTGCAATGAAGTAAGGGTTAACAGTCTTTTCTTATAGCTCTTCAGATTGTTAACTTTAATGGTAGCCACCTGAAAGGATCCCACCAAGAAAATAAAGCACTGAAAGAAAAGCCCAGTAGTATAAAAATCATTAACAACATCCTGGGATCTGGTCCTCCATCAATGCACCACAGTAGTACTAAGGACTGTGTAAGTGCAATCAGTGTCAGAAGAATAATCCAGGTGGGAACAGGGAACAGAGGAAACTTCCGAGTCACAGTCCTCAGTGTCCATATCTCCCCTGCAGCCTTAGTGGCCAGGGCCCCAAACCTAGTCTTGTAAACCTGAGCAGCCGCATGCTTCTTCCCACGTGAGAGGGGGGCGCTGGTCCATCTAGACCTCCACTTTTTCCCTTTAACAGGGACTGATACAAAATCATCAGGGATGGGACGGGAGAGCATTTTGGATAAAGGGGCAATAGGGGTGGGTGAGGCAGATATTTAGCAACTTGCCCACAGGAAGGAGAACAACCTGTACAGGTCCCAGGGCCTCAGAGGGAGAGCTAGGGTAATCAGCTATGGAAGGGGACAATACGTCATCCACTTGCTCAGGGGTATGCAACACCAGGGTGGGAGGAAACTGAGGGGGTGTTGAGGCTGAAGCCGGAGGTGTCTTAGCAGAGGAAGTTATCTGGTCAGAGGTCAAGCCCTGTTCTGAGCATGAGAGACCATATCTTCCTGGGAGAAATGTGTCCCCTTGTTATGGGAAATCCAGGAGCATTTTGCATATCAATGGCCCTGTTTGTTGCAGAGATTGCAATGGGTAGTCTTTTGCTGTATGACCAAAAGTTAGACAATGGCCATACCAGACACTATCACAGGTTATACTAAAGTGTGAAATGGAACCACATTTAAAACAAGTTTTGGGTTGGCCCTGATAGAACAAAGAACCCCTGTCTTGACCTAAATAGAAAGAATCAGGCAAATGCAACACACCATAATCAGACTGCATCAATTTCACTCGGACCCGCCACCCCTCAGTCCAAAGCTGCTCAGAATCAATAATAGGCTGAGATCTGTCCGGAACTTCACAATGTCTTCTGAGCCAACTCTCGTCTGCAATGTTGACCCCTTTATTTTGGAAGAGCACAGTAAAAGTGCGAAGAGCAGGTTTTGTTAAAAGGACCGTCAAGAAGGGGGACCACAAAGTAAATGTCTGATGGGCATTGTAATGTGCCCAAAACCTTTCCAGACCAGAGATGAGCTTGGAGCTGATATCAAATGCAGCATCCCCCCACATTGATGAGGGCATATATGTCAGAGGCCTGGAACTGACAAGAAGTCTTTAATAGTTTCCTGGCCACGTACACATGATCTTGAGGCAGGTCCAAACCCCCTTTATAAATCAGTTGGACCTCAGTTCTTCTAGGGGCCAATTCCCCATGCACTTGAAAAAGGTCCAAGAACTGTCTGAGCTTGTCATGGGGTAGATCAGGCTTCAAAGGGAGTGGCAGGAGGAGTTGAGTTCCCAGCAGGGGCTGCAGAAATCTGTTACAGCAAAGAAAGGTAATTTATCTCCTGGCCCCCAACTGCCAAAAGTACAGGGCACAATGCAGGAGGGTACTCCTCAGGTGCCAAAGATACAGAAACCACGGTCCGAGGCATAGCTGGCTGCATGAGACATGGCCTAACTAAAGGCAGGCATACCCTGTCCAAGAAGTCCCTGCAGCACTGGAATGCAGTCTATATGGTGCTCAGCAGACCCATCAAAAGGAAGGACAGGTGTGACATGAAGACTAGCTGGCAGGGGAGCATTCAGGACCCTGCCAGAGGAAACAGTAACTGTGGCCTGATAGCGCCACACAACTGGGTCCGTAAAATCTGGGACCCAGTATCCAGCCACTGTGGGCCACCAATCAGCCACTGCAAGAGTCCTCTCCAGAGTCCAGGGCTCACCAAGTATCAGATCTCTCTGTTCCTTTGTGTGTGAGGGTGTACTTGCACCCACCAATTTCAAATGTCCCCTATCAACAGGAGCAGGAGAAGTACCAGTATGCAAAGTACTTCCTGTCAGCAGTGCAGACAAATTGACACCATAGTCTGCAACACCAGGCAATGGGGAGACAAGAGGAAACACCGAAGTTGGGTCCAGAACATGCTCAGATGAAGTAGGTCACAGCAAAGCCTCCACTCAGGCTCCAGTTCCAGCACAGACCATCTGTGCAGAATGCAGCAAAGTCCCTATACCAAATGCAGCACTCGTTGATGGCTTACACTCTGACAGTTATTCTGCCAAAATAAGGTCAGGCCCATATTCCCTGGTGCAGTAGAATTTAATAAAAGCACCTGTGACTGAAACCGCTGTTCCTCCACCCTTTTCTGGGCCCTTAAGGACAGTGTCCATTCTCCAATGATGCTGCAAATGCAACTCCCATTCCAATATCTACTGCTCAGCCCGCTCAGGGCATCCATCCGGTCTGTGATACCAGCAGTGGCTCCTCCCGTCTCCAGTAGTGGGGAGGCAACCCCTACATTCCGTGACTAAGCAAAATCCGCGCCTGGGGTGAGACAGAGTCCCTAGTCACCTGCAAGGGCATAGCTGCTGCTCATCCTTTCACAGCAGCCACCATCTTGGATCTGTTGACAAGGGGTCCCCTACTGGCAAGAGCTGGGAAATTCCCCTGGTGTCCCGGCCAAATTTCCACCATTCACTAAAAATACCACCAACAGCTTAATCTGGTTCAATTTCAGTTAGTTACCATCTGTATCTCCCCACCCCAAGGGTCGCCCCTGAAAAACAGACTGCTAGTCTCAGTGGGCCTACCTGGTCAACAAAATTCAATAAAAAAATAAAGCCTGAAAATTTTATGAAAAAAATTCCACACTGCTAGGCTAGGTGAGAGCAAAAAATATCCCAATATTAAGTATAGGGAAACCAAGCACTTTTTTCCCTGTTTTTTTTTTGGCACTGCCTAGCCTGAAAACTGAACAAGATGCCATCATGAAACTGTTCATGTCTTGGGACTCCGACAGCCTGACCACACAAGCCACATTTTGGGCTGTTTTGTCAGACAATGCCATAGTTATTAAAGTGCAAAAATTGGGGTTTAACATTAAACGGCCTACTCAACCCTAACTATAGCGACACTATCGCACCCCTATAATAAAGGCCATGTGAAACCCCCCAATGAGCTACTATGCCTTTAAGTCTCCCCTGCTGCTCACATATCACCAGTGACCACTGACCAAGCCAAGGCATCCATGCTAATGACTTGACCCAAAATTGCCCAGTCATTGCCCCAACTGAGCTGGATGTGAGATTGCACCCGTGCACAACTGGTTTAGGGTGTGGAATTAAGATTGTCCTTTAAAGGTTGTGAAAATAAGGCTTCTTTTGGACTCCAAGTTGTCAGGCATTTGCATCACCTCTGCCCAAAGATGGCATGGTGATAAGGTCAGATTATAACTGGCTGACCGATTAGGGTTGGATTGCTTGTTGGGGGGGGGGGCTCAGGGGCTCCCAGAATTTTAAGGGCTCCTAGACTTGTGAGAGACCTAATTAATTCAGGCACTATTGCAGCCACAAATCACCTATCAAGTGACTGACCTCGAGGGCTGTCAGAATGGACTGACAGTTCAAACCACCAGTCGGAGCAGAGGATTCCCTAGTGAACAGCAGGGGTTGCTCCAGACCCAATTCATCCCGTGTGAGACCCTTGAACATAGTGGTGCCTGGAAGCTGCTGAGAGAGACAGCTTGTACTGCATCTGAGAGACAGACTGTACATTTGCCAGATTAGAATGAGAATCAGTGTCCCTGCTCAAAAGGAAAGGTAATCACATGCTGAGCACCCCACGAGTGTGATGCTGACAGCTGCAACTCATACAAAAATTGCTACTTGTGCTAGTGTCAGAGACAGTACTGAATGCCTGATCCGTACCATAGACAGGTACTGGCTATTGCCACCCCTGTGGGGCTGGATGCCAGGATGTGCTGAATGGTGCATATCTACCATGATTTCCACAAGGGGAGCTGCCGTCTGAAAGAAGATTCAGCTACTAATTGGTGGAGTAGGGAGAAGCCTGAGCTGCATCAGAGAGACAGAAAGAGCCCTGTGCCACTGAATTCTGTTGCCAGTAGAAGTAAGAGAGAGAAGCAGAAAGAGAGAGTGACACAAGTCAGAGAGGGCTGTCACTGCAAATGGACTTCAGCCCCTGCACTGCAAGGGAGATCCCCTGGTTTGGGAAACCATGTGTAACCCCTGGGCTTGCTTCCACAACTTGAATTCTGTAAAATAGTTAAAAAGCATTTAACGAACTAGGCCATCCAGCCAGGAATTACAAATACCTCCATTAGAGATTTACAAGCATTTCAGTTTGGGGTTTGATTTCAGAAAGTACCACCAACTATTTTTAAGTGCACCACTGTTGGCCAGCCACGTGGAAACATAGAAGATGTCGGCAGATAGGGGTCTCATGGCCCACCAGTCTGCCCTTTTCTTTCTCTTTCTCTCTCACTCCTCACTGTGACACTGCATACCCTATTTTGCCTCTTCCTCCTTTTACTTCAAAGATCCCCTGTGTCTATCCCAAGCTTTCTTAAATCCTGTAATTGTTTCCGACCCCACCACCTCCGCTGGAATGTTGTTCCTCTCATCTGCCACTCTTTCAGTGAAGATGTGTTTCCTCAAATTTCTTCTAAACCTCCCCCTTCTGATTTCATAGTGTGACCCCTCATTATTGAACATCTTTTCCTTTGGAAAATGCTACCTTCCTGTACCTTGTTTTTCCCTGTGAGGTATTTGTATGTTTCTATCATATCCCCCTCCTCCTCCTATCCTCCAGGGAGTACATGTTCAATTCCTTAAACCTTTCCTCATAGGTTTTTGGATGCATGCTCAGTACCATTTTGGTTGCCCTTATTTGAACCGCTTCCACCCTATGTCTTTTTGAAGATAGGGCCTCCAGAACTGGACACAGTATTCGAGGTGTGGTCTCACCACTGATCTGTGCAGGGGTATTATTGCCTCCCTCCTTCCTTCTGCTGGTGTTGCCCCTGCCTATGCATTCCAGCATCCAGCTAGCCTTCCCCACTGCTTTGTCACACTGTTTTGCAACCTTCAGGTCATCTGTAATAATCACTCCCAGGTCCCTTTCTTGATCTGAGTCTGTCAGTATCTCCTCCCCAGCTGATATGTTGCCCTCCGGTTTTTGCACCCCCAAATGCATTATTTTGCATTTTTTGGGGTTGAAACCCAGCTGCCAATTCCTTGACCATTCTGCCAGCTTTTTTAGACCCTCCCTCATTCTATCCACCCCACCAGTATGTCCACTCTGTTACAGAGTTTTGTGTCATCCACGAAGAGGCATACTTTCCCTTCCAGTCCCTCAACAATGCCACTAGTAGAGGCATTGAAGAGGACTGGGCCCAGTATCGATCCCTGTGGCACCCCCACTGGTCACTCTGTCTACTCCAGAGGGGGTGCCATTCACCACCACTCTCTGAGTCCTATTGCTCAGTCAACTATCTACCCATTTTACAACCTTAGTACCCACTCCTAATTTATTTATTTTTATTTATTTAAGAGATTTACCAGAGAAGCATACTGAGCAGTGACTGCTCGTTTCCAGATGCGACCTGGGGGGTTACATAGAGACCAGCAGATTCAAAATAACAATGCAATTCAATGGTACAACAACAGGCTCAGAGTGGATACATACAGGGTGAATTTCAACAGGTCCAGAATAGGTACAGGCTGGACTACAGGCTGGACTAACCATTATTTAGTGAACATATAAAGTCCAGTCCTAAGACCACAGAGTACATATTTTGCTATGCCAAAGTTAGGCCTGGACCGCAGGGTGAAACAAGCAGAGCAGTAGATATACAGTAAATTCAGTAGGAATTCTGGGCTTATTTAATTTAAGGTCCATTTAGATGCCTCTTGGTAGCAGGTCTGGGTTGTAGGTTACAGTTGCATATATCTGAGAAGTAGGCATGTAGGAGCGGTTTAAGGAGCCTTGGGGTGGAGGAGAGCCTAATATCTACCGGGAGGTCATTCCAGAGTTTGGGCAGCTGATGTTTGAAGGCTGACTAGCCCTTCGATGTGTGCATGATCTCAGCTTATCAATCTTCTATGTGGAACGGTGTCAAAGGCCTTGCTGAAATCCAGGTAAGCCATGTTCACTACCCCTCCCTGATCCACTTCCCTGGTTACCCAGTCAAAGAACTTGATCAGGTTAGTCTGGCATGACCTTCCCCCTGTGAAACCATGTTGCATTGGATCCTGAAGCCTACTTGTGACAAGGTATTCACTAATCCTTTCCTTTAACAGTGATTCCATCACTTTACTCACCACAGATGTCAAGCTGACAGACCTGTAGTTTCCTGCCTCCTCCCTGCTATCACTTTTGTATAGAGGGACCACATCTGTCCTCATCCAGTCCTCTGGCACCACCCGTTTCAAGTGACAGGTTGAACAGGGATGCCAGAGGTGCAGTCAGTTCCTCCCTGAGTTCCCTCAGTATCCTGGGGTGCACCAGATGCAATGTCATTAGCCCTACGCTCTTTCCATGACTGGGTACCTAGTGAAACACAGGGAGTTCCCAAGGTAAAACAAAAGGGTATTTTACAGGTACCAGTAGAAAGGAGGGTGGCACCTCCAGTACAGCTGGGCTGAAGTTTGTTTGCACACAACTTTCCCACACACTTTGGAATGGCTGCATTTCAGGAGGATAGGCTGGCTGGGTGTTCAGCCACAGAAGTAAGCACACCAAGCCTAGGGGTTACTTTAAAAGAACTGAAGGACTTCAGCTGAGACAGTGACACTGTGATTAAAAAAAATGCACTGTGATGTAGCCAAATTAGGTAAAAGGTTTGTATCTACAGAAATCATGTCTCAGATGCAGTTGCCCAACTTGACAGAGCTGAACAGATCCTTGCCCAAGGGATGCAAAACCAAATGTGTCTAAAAGAAAAAAATTGTGGACATGGAGGGGCAAGGATGATGAATAAACTTAGGAATGCAGCATGTATATGGATCCCAGAAGGCAGGGAGTGTCCCCAAATAACACTGTTTTGACAACCCTCTCATGGAACATTCTGACTGTGATACCAGAATATAAATCGGGCATTGAATGAGTTCACTGGGCATTAGCACACAGGCCTGTTAACTCTAAACTGTCCTGTAGTCTATTGCCCTCCAATTTGACCAGCACCACACCAAGTGACACTTTGGGTTATGTCTAGCAGGCAAAGGATCTTCCCTTTTGATTATGCAATATGCAGGACTTGGGGGGGGGGGGGGTGCAATTTCTCCCATTATTAAAAGCACTGCAAAAGAGGCAGACTGGCTTTCAGGCATCCTTCCCTACAAACGTCCAGGTGTCTTACCTGGCTGGGTCTTCCAGCTAGCTTAATCTGGGTCATTCTTTATTACTAAGAAGATTGCCATTTTACATTTGCCACCTTAGAGAAGCCGAGGGGGCTCCTGTAAAGTTGGCAAAAAATATGTCATCATATTTTTTTTAGCAAAAACGTATTTGTGACATTCTTAGATTCATCCTCAGTGTATTTTAATTTCTCAGGTATTTTTATAACAGCTGTGATGACTAATTTTGTAATGATTCAGTTCGTTCAATCTGGCTGTCACTCACAATTTTTAAAAATCCCTTCTGTTGCAGTTCTTTTTTTTTTTTTTTTTTGTACTTTCTATTTATCCCTCCTCTCTCCCCTCAGCTCTAGTTTCCTCGGGAGTACCTAGGAGTCATCCCACTATGGTTCCTCCTACCTGGTTGATCCTCATCGCCCATGTAGCCTCAGTTTGCCCCGGGTGAGATGGGGTGGGCTCCAACACCCGGATTCTCTGGCTGGCGTCAGTGGGTCGGATGCTAGGAGGGCGGCCGTAGATCGTGGGCAAGCTCTGGTTCTCCATCTCTGCCAGAGCTGTAGTTTTTTTCCCCTTTTTCTCTGGGAGTGGCCAGCGCCCTGACCTCAAGGCTTCACTGATGTCTGCCTCTCCCTGCCCCTTCACTACACTTCTCTTGGTGCTTGCTGTATCTCCGGCTTCCATCAGAGGTCAGCTTAGTGCCGAACAGGGACCCCTGTCCCTCCCGGGAGAGGAGAGCTGTCCTCTGGATGCTCAATCGTCTCCCTCCCTTGCCGACCCCCAGCAACCTGGGCTCGTTCCCAAACCCGGGTCGCTGGTGTGGTGCAAGGTGGCATCCAGCGCCTCAGCCCTCAGTGCCGGCCTGTTGCAGTTTCTTTTCTGAATGTACATACTGTACTAGATTCTTACTGTGGATGCATTAGAATGCGGCTACCACATGTTTCTGACAGTAAACAGCATAGAACCACACCAAGATATTTAATGTTTTCATGGATGGTGTGGCAAGGGAGTGGAAACTTTTAAAAATCCCGTATCTCAGTTCAGGAATAAGGGAAAATATAAAGAACAAGGTTTGGCTGGTGCCAACAAGGCCGGTCTTGCTTTTTTATGTTGTTTTTTTTTTTTTTATTTAGTTGTTTAACCAGGTATAGCACACTAAGCTGAAAGCTTTTTTACAGGAGCAACCTGGGAGCACAAATCTTTGTTTATTTTTGTTGCCGGTCTTACTGTTCACTAGCCTAACTGTTACATAATTTAAGTTATATGAGGGCCTCATCCAATGTGAGAAGGCAGTAGGGAGGGCTGGGGGTATACTGGGATGTATAGGGAGAGGCATCAGCAGCAGAAAACAGGAAGTTGTTATCCCTCTGTACAGACAGTTGGTGAGACCCCATCTGGAGTACTGTGTCCAGTTCTGGAGACCCCATCTCCGCAAGGACATAGACAGGATAGAGGCAGTCCAGAGGAGGGCAACTAAAATGGTGCAGGGTCTGCAAGAGAAGCCGTATGAAGAGAGACTAAAGGAGCTTAATATGTATACCCTTGAGGAAAGAAGGGAGAGGGGGGACATGATAGAAACTTTTAAGTACCTCAGTGGAATCAACAAAGTCCAAGAGGGTAGCATCTTTCAGAAAAAGAGACGTGCAAGAACAAGGGGACACAATTTAAAGATAGAAGGAGGGCGGTTCAGGGGCAATGTGAGGAAGTATTATTTCACAGAGGGGGTAGTGGATGCATGGAACAGCCTTCCTGAGGAGGTTGTGGGGTCTAAAACTGTGGGACAATTCAAGAATGCATGGGACAGACATAAGGCAATTCTTGTGGGGGGTAGGAAGAAATAGGCTGTTGGTTAACTAGGATCTGTGGCCTATTCTGTAGGTAGGGAAATGGGCAGACTAGATGGGCCTAGTGGTCCTTATCTGCCATCAAAGTCTATGTTTCTATGTTTCTATGTAATGTCAGGTTTTCTTCCCATAATCTGTTTATACTCCCCTGATCGAGGCAGGCTAGGGCTCCCATCTGCCCTGCCACACTGGTCCCCACCATCTAACACCTTCCCCAAGCTCACCTAGTTGGTTGGAACCCCCAGTGATTCCCCACCATGACAGGGTAAGGAGGGGGAGGGCCATCCGCCACCCCGAAGTACATAACCAGTGACAGCTGGTAGGTCACTCTGGTGGTGAGGCAGGTGGGGGTGGAGTGGGCAGCACATCCTAGACACCAGCCTCACTGTGCTTTTTCCACCAGTTTTCTCCTACCCATTGCTGGTGTGCACACTTCTATGTGCATGTGCGGAGGCATATACATGCTGCAGGGCCCCACAGCACCTCCCACTGTTGCTGCTCACAGATCCACACTGCCACCAGGTCTCCACCTGGTGGCAGCCATTCAGCAGAAGCTGCAAACCTCCCACCCCCAGGAGAGGAGAGCAGTCCAGTGGACACATCATCCTCTCCCCCTTAGCCAGCCCCAGCAACCCGCAATCGTTTCAATCCTGGGTCACCATTGTGGTGGGCAGTAGTGCTACTGCTGCACCACTAGGTCAGCCTCCAGTGTCAATTTTACAGATTTTTTATATACAGTGTCCACAGGGAGGGCTTTCACACAGAAGCTCTGCTTTTCCGTACTACTTTCCACACTTCACACAGTGGTTCAGGTCCAACCAACACCAAGCAATTGGTTTTATCTCCTAGCATGAAACTCACTTGTAGCCACCTCCATATCACCATTTTTTTCTCTGATGAGCTGGACATGGGACTAATCAGGTAGTTGGGGGGGAAGGACAGATTTTTGCTATACCCGACAAGCCAGGATGAGCACCGAAACTATCAGGTAGCTGGGTGGAGGGGGGCTGACAGATAGCTGGGGTAGAGGGCCTGTCAGGTAGCTAGGGGAGAAGTCCTGTCAGGTAGCTGGGGAGAGGCCCTGTCAGGTAGCTGGGGAGAGGTTTGTCAGGTAGCTGGGGGAGAGGGCCTGTCAGGAAGCTGGGGAGAGGGCCTGTCAGGTAGATGGGGAGAAGGCCTGTCAGGTAGTTGAGGAGAGAGGTCTGTCAGGTAGCTGGGGAGAGGGCCTTTCAGGTAGCTGGGGAGAGGGCCTTTCAGGTAGCTGGGGAGAGGGTCTGTCAGGTAGCTGGGTGGAAAGGGTCTATCAGGTAGCTGGGTGGAAAGGGTCTGTCAGGTAGCTGGGGAGAGGACCTGTCAGGTAGCTGGGTGGAAGGGCCTGCCAGGTAGTTGGGGAGAGGGCCTGTCAGGTAGCTGGGGAGAAGGCCTGTCAGGTAGCTGGGGGAGAGGGGCCTGTCAGATAGCTGGAGGGAGAGGTCTGTCAGATAGCTGGGGAAGAGGGTCTGCCAGGTAGCTGGGGAGAGAGGTCTGTCAGATAGCTTGGGAGAGGCCTGTCAGGTTGCTGGGTGGAGAGGGTCTGTCAGGTAGCTGGGGGGAGTGGGTCTGTGAGGTAGCTGGGGAGAGGGCCTGTCAGGTAGCTGGGGAGAGGGTCTGTCAGGTAGCTGGGGAAGGGCCTGTCAGGTAGTTGGGGGAAGGCCTGTCAGGTAGCTAGGAGAGAGGGTCTGTCAGATAGCTGGGGGAGAGGGTCTGTCAGGTAGCTGGGAAGAGGGCCTGTCAGGTAGCGGGAGAGGGCCTGTCAGGTAGCTGGGGCAGAGGGCCTGTCAGGTAGCTGGGGGAGAGGGCCTGTCAGGTAACTGGGGAGAGGGCCTGTCAGGTAGCTGGGGGAGAGGGCCTGTCAGGTAGCTGGGAGGGGGGCTGTCAGGTAGCTGGGGGAGAGGGCCAGATGTTGTTTATTTCATGATGGGCAGGCGGGGCAGGAGACCCATCAGATTGTTTAGGGTTGGGAGGAAGATTTATTGTATTCCCTGACAGGCTGGGTTGGGCTTGGGATTCATCAAATTGTTTAGGGAAAGGGGATCAATTTTTTTTTTGTAATTCCTTTCAGTCCTGGTTTGCTCCTGGACTCATCAGGTAGTTGGGTGGAGAAGGAGAGGGACTGTTTTTTTTTTTAATATATTTTCAAACAGATTGTGTTAGGCACTGGACCTGTTAGGTAGTTAGGGGAGGGGGCCAGAGTTTGTTTTATTTCCTGCTGGGTTGGGCAAAGGGGCCAATACGCTGCCCAGCAGGCTGGGTTGAAATGTGCATGGCGGTGGGATCCCAATGTGCAACTTGGAAGAGTGCAGAGCTGAGACTGAGGTCCAAGAGAAGGAAAGCGTAAGAGTCGGCAATGGAGCCGGGATCACTGGCATTTGAGGGTTACAGCCTCAGAAATGTGTGCAATTGGTCACCCTCTGTCCAGTCTCCCATGCTAATGTGCTGCAGCCTGGGGAAGGGGGAGATGCCCCAACAGGGTGGTAGCAGCAGCAGTGTGGCAGCAGCTCCAAGCCTCCCATGCAGTGTGTGAGCCCCTCACTGTGCTCTGAGTGAATGGGCATGGGGAGAACAGTGTTTTACTGCCCTGCCTATTCCCCCTTTCACTCACTGCTTTCCTACTTCTCCTTCTTATCTCTGTTTGGCTTAATACATGGGTCCAGTTGGACGTGGGACCCATCAGGTGGTTGGAAGGAGGGGGACAGAGTTTCTTTTTTCCCTGATGAGCCAGGGTCAGCACCAGACTGGTAAGATGTTTGGGGGAAGATGGGCAGAGTTTTTTGTATCCCCTACCTGGAAAGGTTGGATACCAGATCTGTCAAGTTGTTGGGGCAGGGTCATTTTTTTTATTCCCTGACTGGCCTGGTTGAATACTGGACCTGTCAGGTTTTTGGGGAAGGGTTATCATTTTTTAAATCTCTGACAGGCCAGGTTGGACATCGGACTGCTCAGGATGTTGAGGGAAGGGGACAATTTATTTTTTATTCCCTGATAGGTGAGGCAGGGCATGGGACCTATCAGACAGTTTGGGGGAGGAGGTCAGATGTTTTTTTCCATGACGAGCCACATTGGGCACTGGATCTGTCCGCTTGCTGGTGGGATGGAGACATATTTATTTATTCCTTGACAGGTTGGGTTGTTTTTCTTCGCAGAGAGGGTGGTGGATGCATGGAATAGTCTGCCACAGGAAGTGGTGGGAGCAAGCACAGTGGAGGGATTTAAACATGCCTAGGACAGGCATAAGGGAACTTTAGAGATGGGAAGAAGTGGGGAAAAGCCATTGACCAGGTAGGGTCAGAGGATGCAGACAAGTGTAGGGCTTACAGGCAGACTGGATGGGCCTAGCAGTCCTTATCTGCTGACAGTTTCTAAGTTTCTACGTTTCTATCAGGTAGTTTGGGAGTGAAGGGCATTCTTTTTGTTCACTGATAGGTTGAATGGAGTAGTGGACCAGTCAGGCAGTTGGAGAAGGCCAGATCTGTTTTTATTATTCGCTGGATCAGGTTGGGTCTGCGTCTGTCAGGTTGTTAAGGGAGGGGTGCGGATTTGTTTTACTCCCTGATGAGTTGGGTTGAGCACCAGAAATTCTATTCTATTCTATTCTACTGTACATTTCCTGTGCTACCAGTATGGAACTCTTCTGCCTTGTAAACCACTTTGGGATAAAATGTGTATGAAAGTCATGTCGTTTAAGTGTTGTTTTGCAAATTGCTTCATCCTGGTCCCCTTCTTGCCCCAGCAACTGATTTTCTACCCTGCTTAGTTTTCCCTCTCTTTGGTGAGGTTACTTGGACTGACTGGAAATGCAGCTGTATTTTTCATTATACAGAGGGGTAGGGAGAGATACCTTACTAGTTCCTACAAGCATCAAATTTTGCAGTAGCTACGCTATTCTTTGTCCTTTTACATTGCAATAATTTAATAGCACAAAAACTTTCAGTTCTATATAGACAATTTCATTTTTTTTAGAAAAAAATAAAGGTTAGCTTTCCTTCCAGTGCTTCCTCTCTGAGCTTATTCATTATCATTCTTATCATCTCGGTGGGGGTGGGGGTGGGGGCTACTCTAAACAACCCGATGACTTCTTCAGTGTGTATCACCTAGGTCAACTGCATGTTCACAAGAGAAGTCCCATTTACTTAACAGATTATCATGTGCTCTCCTTGCAGCCAACTTAAACTTATCAAAGGGTTATAGACAGCTGCAAGGAACAATAACAAGGCCCAACACTCACTCGCTGACAGCCATAAAAAGGCATATCCTAGTCCTTGTACATTTAAAGGGACAGCTTCAAAACACTTCCTAACTTTGAGCCCAATAGGAAATGGTGTGCTATGCAAATCAGCTCTAAAAACTTACAGGGCCAATATTGTATGCTGAATGACCTTGCAAACTCCTGTTAGTTGGGGCTGTTGCAATACACCTGTGCAACCCAGCCTATTTAAACAGGGGCTTGCTAGAGTGAGGAAGCTGATTCTGCAGCGGGAGACCTGCAGTGTGAATGAAGAAGCTACAGTTGTGAGTACCTGGAAGAGGAGAGAAAGCCTACAGTGTAGAGAGGTACCTTAAGTCTCTGACAGGGAAAAGGCTTTCAAAACCATCTGCAGGGTTTTAAATAATTGATTAGCATTTTTTTTCTTGGAACAATACTAACTGTACAGAAAGCATTTATATAGGTTTTCTCGAAGTGTTGTGTTGTTAAACACAGTGAGGCAAGTGCTATGCATTTTCACAATGTTTTAGAACTTTTACGAGCAAAATGCTAATTAATTTTTAGAGTTAAATAAAGCCCTGCATCTGGTTATTTATTTTCACTGCAGAATGATTCTTTTGTTTGCCCTGTGTTTAAACACCTGAGCATAAAGCCATTATTCGGTTGTTTGCTGAATAATGTTTGTATGAAAACTTTGAAATCTAACACTCCATCCATGAGGGTTCCCAGTCAAACTAGGCCTCAACTCAAGTCATGCTGCTGTAGTGTCCTTATAAAATATGTCATGTGATGCATAAAAAAAACCTGATAGTGTCCTTTTAAGTTGAAATTGATGGTACTGGTTATTGGCTGTGAGGTGTGTGTGCCTATGTGTGTGCACCTGTGTGTGTGTTTGTGTGCAAATGCAAGAACTGTTGGGTTCTGCAGTCACAGTGATTGACAGCCTGACAGACCCATGGGTACAGTGTAGCATGAGCAACAAATCCTGCCACTGCCATGAAGCAGCAGAAAGGCAGATTATCGTTTTCTTGCCCTCTGAGTGACTGTGTGTGTGTAGCATATTTACTTGATAGAATACAAAATAACGCATCGTGGATTCACTTACAATCCTCCCTCACCTCTATTTCCATCACATTCCAGTCTCCACTAGGATATCATCTCACTGTGCTGTGCAAGGCATTCTGGTCTAAATAATTCACAGGGAATATAACAGTCTGCAGTATAGCAAAGTAACTCATACTTTACAGTCGACTAGATACCTTTAAAAATAGTGTGCAGCACTTCTCCTTTGAGGGAACTATACCTCATTAATCAATTTTCTTTCATTTTAGTAATGTAACTTTAAACAACAGTTTAACATTAAACAGTTTATTCCTCAAGTTGCAAGTTCAAGAGATTATGCTGCCTTGGGATTTGGAACATGTTTTCTAATGAAACTTTTACAAATTCAGTTACTTGATAGTATGTTCAAAGCTACTGTAGGTTCCTCTCCACCATTTGTTAACCGACACATCGACACCAGTATAAACACTCCCTGTTGAAGGTCCCAGTACAACTGCTTCTGGTTGTGCTGTAGGGTTCAAAAGTTAATCTAACTCAGTGACAGGATCTGGACTGATCCCTACTGATTTTACAGGTAATGTACCCATGTCTGATATGTCACCAGATGCCTGGAAGATGTAACACTAGAGTCAGAATCTCATTCTTTTTGGAAAAGGGTTTCTTCTTTGGATAGTAATTGTTTCTATGCACTTTGCACACTTTTGAGCCCGTCTGAACTAAATAAACCAAAAAGGGCGCACATCTCCTTACAATGGCTGCACACACCCATTTTCCTTCCCCTCTAGGAAACAATGTACCTTTACCTCGTCCTGGGTTATGAGTTTTTGAAGAATTTTGTGACACTTGTCATGTTGTGCTTTTTGCCTCTCTTACTTGGCTTTAACAGTTCTTTGTAGAGTTTATTTATTTATTTATTTATTGAAATGTTTCACCAGGAAGGCACACTGAGCAACAGGTTGCTCATCTCCTGACACGACCTGGGCTTGGCTTGGCCTAAACAAAGTAAATTTGTAAGCTAATGCTGTAGGAACAATTCAGCTGGTAAACAGCTGATCTGCCTACCATGTCTACGAAAGTTCCATATTGTAACTTTGTCTACTTGATGCAAATCTTTCATAGTGTCCTGAAAATTCCACATTGTAATTAACTAGAATTTGTATTTTTGTTCTGTGTTTGTATCCCCTGCAGTATCTCTGTACCATTGACATGTAATTGTAATTAAATGTTGTCTTTTATGTAACTAATCCCAGGCCGCCACTGCAAAAGGGACGTTTGTCTCTGTGGGCTTCCCAGTTAACAAAATTCAAATAAATGAATAAATAACGAAACAACTGGTAACTGAGTGTGGGGTGCTCAGTACATATGTTGCAGAGACAGTTTTACCCTTCCTTGGTATTCACTTACCACTTGCTTTGTAAGGGTTTTTTCTTGTACTTGCGCATTTTTTTGCAGCCCCATTGGAAGCCAAATGGTAGGGATGTACACAAGTATATTTAAATCCACTGAAAGTTATGAACTGTTGAAATTCTTCCGAGGTAAAGTGGGGCCCATTATTAGACAGCACCTCCTCAGGCAGGTCATATGATGCAGACAGATTCCGTAGTGCCTCAGTGGTCTTGGCAGTTGCTATTGTGGCCATTAAAACCACCTCCAGCCATTTCGAATGACTGTTCACAATGACAAAGTCTTTTTCTGTGAAATCAACGTGAATTCTGACCATTTCCAGGGATGAAGGGGTGCCACTGGTGGCATGTTCTGAACCTTCATGCATAATCCAGTCTTGCATCTTCTGCTCATTGTCTTGTCGTAGTCCCAGCCACCAGACATGGCAGCATGTTAAGGCCTACATTGTGCACATTCCTGGGCATTTCTGTGCAAGTGATTTGGCAATCTAGTCCTATAACCCAGGGGTACAAATAACATGCAGTCCCCATAGTATGCAGCCCTGCTCTGTTGACAGCTAATCTCATCAAGTAAAATAAGGGTGTAGTGCCTCTTCAGTCACATAACCAGGTCAACCATTTAGGGTGAATTCCCACACCTGTGAATGAATAGGTTCTTTATGCTTCCCTTCTGTGATATCCCTTGATGACACAGGTAATTCCTCAACACAGGAAAAAAAGAAAACAACTGCCTCTTCAGTTTAGGTTGCCTGTCCTTGGCATGGCAATCTAGAGAGGGCATTCAAATTACCATGTTCCCCTGATTTCCAATATTCAGTATTGTACTGATAAGCAAGCAAAATTAATGTTAATGTTTGCATCCTCACTGCTGCTAGTGAAGGGATTACTGACTTTGGGCCCAAAATTGTCATCAGGGGCCTAACATCAGTAACAAGTGTGAATTTACAGCCATTAAGATATTTGTGGTAATTGTGTACCACCAGAATTAACCTGAGTGCCTCTTTTTTTGATTGTGTGTAGTTCCTTTCACTACAGGATAAAGTTCTTGATGCAAAATGCAGTAGGCCTCTTTTTGCCATCTTCTGTCACATGGAATATCACTACACCCACCCCAGGTAGTGAGGCATCACAGGCTAACCTCAGTGGCTTCTTTGTATCACAAGGTACTAAGACGTGACTGTTTAAAGTTGTTGTTTGCATTTACTGAAAGCCACTTCACACTCACCTGATCACATCCAAGACTCATTCCTTTGTAACAGCTCATGTAAAAGTTTTAGGGTAGTTATCAGGCTTTCCAAAAAATAACCAAAATAGTTCAGTAATCTGAGCAATGATCTAAGTTCAGTGATGTTTGCAGACTGGTTCACTTTCTCTATGGCTATAAAATTTTCTGTAGTGGGGTGCAATTAGTGGTGCTCAGATGTATACTGCTGAATAGTACCTGAATTAAGGATGTAGGGTACCACTAAATAGTGATGATGTCTTATGAAGTATCTGCCAACCTTGGATTCGGTGGATGGATCTGAGTGAGTGGTGTGAAGTCATATGGAAGTCGATGGATCTGATAGATCCAATGGATAAGTGCTGTCTTAATACTCTGAATACTGTAGACAGGAAGTAGCTGCCTGCACTTCTTGTCTACTCTGGTAGTGTGTTGTAGCAGACAGTCACCTTGCATGCTGCACAGATTGACACAGTGACTCTGTGGTGGAATTGTGCCCTTTTGAGATTTTTTTCCAAGTACGTTGTGGATTTTGGCTGGAAATTGTGTTCTGTCCTGTTGCTGCTGCTGCTGCTGTTGTCCTGCATTTTACAGGTTGAGTGAAATGGATATACCATTTGGTTGTTGTACTTGTGTTCTGTGTGGTTGGGCTACTGTGAATGTAGGAGAAAAGAGAGAGATAAGCAGCAAAAGGGAGTTGCAGGGTTCCCTCCTGAAGTCAGACTACATTTGTTACTGCAGGGCTCTGCAGGGAAGCAAAATCTTGAATTTTTTTGCAACGGTGCTACTGTGCTGCTCTTTCACTGTGCCATACTGTATTATTAGGGGGAATTGTAAGGCTAGCTGAGGGGGGTAGGGTGATATAGGAGGATGGGCAAAAGGCCTCCGTCTTTAACAATTACTTTTGCAGAGTTTTCACTAGAGAGGACAGTGGGCTCTTGCCAGACAGTGACATCAAAGTGGCCACTAAGGGGGTCCCAGAGATGAGGCAGTCAATATATACTACTGAAAGGGTCCTGAAAGAGCTGTCATCCCTAATAGATAAGGCTGTGGGACTAGATGGATTACATCTAAGGATACTCAGTGAATTGCCAGTGGAACTGGCTGAACCACTGGTAGGTCTATTTAACACCTCACTAAGGATGGGGGTAGTTCAAAAGGATTAGAGAGTGGCAGATGTAGTTCCACTCCGTAAGGAACAAACAGGGAATTACAGACCTGTCAGTCTTACCTCTATTGTAGGGAAGTTGACTGAGTCACTGGTCAAAGAGTACTTAGTGGACTACTTGGAGAACAATGGTCTCCAGGATAGTAAACAGCATGGATTTGTGGTAGGGAGGTCTTGTCAAACTATTTTTTTGGTTGGATGATGAGGGAATTAGATGGGGCCACACTGTGCATTTATGGTACTTCAGCTTCAGCAAGGCTTTCGACAGTGCCTCACAGATGCTTGCTGAAGAACATGGAGGATATGGGTGTGGCTGAAGTCATAGTAAACTGGGTAGATAACTGGCTAAAGAGGAGGCAGCAGAGGGTTGCAGTTAAGGGGGTTAAATTAGAAGAGACGGAGGCCATGAGCAGGGTTCCACAGGGATCTCTCCTGGGTCTGGTCTTCTTCGATATGTTCATCAATGACATTGGTAAGGGACTCTGGGGCAGGTTGTCTCTTTGCAGATGGCATTAAGCTTTATGGGGGTGGCTAGTGACAAAGGCATAAAGAAGAGGCAGAGAAACTTACAAAAGTTAGAAGGGTGATCAAAGCTTTGGCAGCTGAAATTCAATGCCAAAAAGTGAAAAGCAATGGACCTGGGAACAAGAACCTCAGGACAGAGTACTGGATGGGAGTGATGAGGCTTAGTACTATGGGAAGCAGGGAAGGCAGTAAGGCCCAAACCAAGGAAACACTAGCACGAACAGTAAAAGAAGGTGACAAGACTTTCTACAGATACGTTAGTGAAAGGAGAATGTCCAGAAGGGGTATTGTTAAGATCAAAGGGGATAAGGGGGTGTGTGAGGAGGAGGACCATGTAAAAGCATCTATCCTAAATAGATACTTCTGCTCAGTTTTTACTGAAGAGAAAGTAGGGCAGGGCCCACAGCTCAGCACCATGGACACGGGGGGCGGGGAGCTGTGCACTAGTCCCTTCACAAAAGAAAGGGTCCTACAAGAGCTCGATAAGCTCAGGGTGGACAAGGCAATGGGACTTGATGGCATACATCCCAGGGTACTAAAGGAGCTAAGGGTGGAACTAGCAGAGCCATTATCAGAACTGTTTAGTGAGTCTCTGAGCACCGGAGAGGTCCCAGAAGACTGGAGAAGGGCTCATGTGATCCTGCTCCACAAGAGTGGTAGCAGGGAGGAGGCAGGAATCTACAGACCAGACAGTCTTACCTCAGTAGTGGGCAAGATTATGGAGACACTCCTTAAGGAAAGGATAGTGCAACACCTGGAATCCATAGGGGCACAGGATCCAAGACAGCATAACATAGAAACACAGAATTTGACGGCAGATAAGGACCGCTTGGCCCACCTAGTCTGCCCATTTCCCTAACTGATGGATAAGCTGCAGATTCTAGTTAATCAACAGCTTACTTCCTCCTACGCCCACTAGAATTGCCTTATGCCTGTCCCATGCATTCTTGAATTCTCCCACTGTTTCTGATTCCACAACCTTCTCAGGAAGGCTGTTCCATGCATCCACAACCCTCTCCATGAAAAAATACTTTCTAACATTACCTCTGAGCCATTCCCCCTCTATCTTCAAATTGTGCCCCCTTGTTCTTGCACATCTCTTCTTCTGAAATATACTATCCTCTTGTACTTTGTTAATTCCCTTGAGATACTGGAAAGTTTCTATCATGTCCCCCCTCCCTCCTTTCCTCAAGGGTATACATATTAAGCTGCTTTAGTCTCTCCTCGTATGTCTTCTGGTGCAGACCCTGCACCATTTTGGTTGCCCTCCTCTGAACAGCCTCCACTCTGTCTATGTCTTTATGGAGATGCGGTCTCCAGAATTGCACGCAGTACTCCAGATTGGGTCTCACTAACTGTCTGTACATAGGGATAACAACTTCCTGTTTTCTACTGTTGAGGCCTCTCCCTATGCATCCCAGTATCCCCCCATCCCTCCTTACTGCCTTCTCAATGCTTGCCCACCTTTAGGTCATCTGATATAATTACTCCTAGGTCTCTTTCAAATTTTGTTGTTATTAACTCACCCCCCATTGTGTACTCTTCCCCTGGGTTTTTGTTTCCCAGATGCATTACCTTGCACTTTGCATTGAATCTGAGCTGCCACATATTTGACCATTCCTCCAACCTTGCCAAGTCCCTTTTCATTCTTTCCACCCCACCTTGTGCATCAACCCTGTTGCAGATCTTTGTGTCATCTGCAAAGAGACATACCTTTCCTTCCAGGTGCTCTCCAATGTCACTTATAGAGACAATAAAGAGGACCAGTCCCAGTATCGAACCCTGCGGTACGCCGCCAGTTACCCTCCTTTCTTCACTGTGGACTCTGTTTACTATTACCCTTTATGTCCTGTTGTCTAGCCAGTTTTTTATCCAGGCTACCACCTTGGGACCCACTCCAAGGCTGGCTAACTTGTACATGAATCTTTTGTGTGAGACTGTGTCAAATGCCTTGCTAAAATCTAGGTAGGTCATATCCACAGCCCCTCCCTGGTCTACTACTTTGGTCACCCAGTCAAAGACATCTATTAGATTCGTTAGCCATTAGCATGGGTTTACAAAAGGAAGGTCCTGTCAAACTAATCTCATAGATTTCTTTGACTGGGTAACCAGAGTGGTGGACCAAGGGGGAGCAGTTGATGTTAGCTACCTTGACTTCAGCAAAGCTTTTGATTCTGTTCCACATAGAAGATTGATTAATAAGCTGGGTAGGCTCGAGGTGGGTCAGACATTGGTCAACTGGGTGGCAAATTGGTTGACGGGCAGAAAACAGAGAATGGTGGTAAATGGTATACAGTCAGAAGAGATGCAAGTCACAAGTGGGGTACCACAGGGATCAGTTCTGGGGCTAGCCCTCTTCAATATCTTCATCAGTGACATTGCAGCTGGACTGGAGGGTAAGGTTTGTCTGTTTGCAGATGAAACAAAGATCTGCAACAGAGTAGATGATCCAGATGGGGTGGGCAGAATGAGACGAGATCTGGATAAACTAGCAAAATGGTCAGAACAGTGGCAACTAGGGTTTAACACAAAGAAGTGCAAGATCATGCACATAGGGACGAGAAACCCTGAAGCCACCTATAGGCTGGGAGGGGAGTTGCGGGCAGTCACAAGGGAAGAAAGAGACTTTGCGTCATCATCACCGATGACCTGAAATCATCCAAGCAGACCACTAAAGCAGTAGGTAAGGCTAGAGGAATGTTGGGGTGTATTAGCAGGGGTATGACAAGTCAGAAGAGGGAGGTAATAATCCCTCTTTACAAGACACTGGTTAGACCCCATCTGGAGTACTGCATGCAGTACTGGAGGCCACACCTTCACAAGGACATTAACTAAATTGAGGCAGTCCAGAGAAG
Source organism: Neoceratodus forsteri (assembly GCA_016271365.2). Taxonomy (NCBI): domain Eukaryota; kingdom Metazoa; phylum Chordata; order Ceratodontiformes; family Ceratodontidae; genus Neoceratodus; species Neoceratodus forsteri. The sequence goes on along the minus strand of JADMNL010000024.1, from coordinate 28,258,868 downwards.
GGAAGCCAAAATGGCACAGGGACTGCATCAGAAAACATATGAGGACAGATTAACTGAGCTCAATATGTATACCCTAGAGCACAGGAGGGAGAAAGGTGATATGATTGAACCATTCAAACACCTTAAGGGCAGTAACAAGTTGAAAGAGTCTAACATGTTTCAGTATAAGAAAAATAGCAGGACAAGAGGACACAGCATGAGATTAGAGAGAGGCCGATTACGGTGTAATGTGAGGAAGTTCTTTTTCACAGAAAGGGTGGTGGATGCATGGAACAGCCTACCTCAGGAAGTGGTGGATATGAATACAATGCAGGGCTTCAAACAGGCATGGGATAGGCATAAGGGAGCAATACAGATGAGTATGAATAGATAGACCATTGGCAGAGCAAAGGCCAATGGCACATTCATAAGGTAGAAAAATAAATGGGCAGACTGGATGGGCCTTGCGGTCCTTATCTGCCATCAATTTCTATGTTTCTATGGCTGAGGAACGAGACCATAGAGTTATCATCAGTGGCTCCCTGAAGCAATTGAGTCAGTGCAACACAGCTTACAGCAAGGCAAATAGGATGTTGAGATGTATCAGGAGGGGTACTGATAGCAGAAAGGGAGAGGTAATACTTCCCCTATATAGATAATTGTTGAGTCCACACCAGGAGTAGTCCTCTCCTCAGAAAAAATAGGGATAGACTGGAGATGGCACAGTGCAAGGTAACAAAAATGAATCAGGACCAGAAGGGCAGGTCCTGTCAGGAGCGCCTTAAGGCATTGAAAATGTACTCACTGGAGACCAGAAGGTAGAGAGGAGATATGATAGAGACTTTCAAGTTTCTAAAAGGAATTAAAAACGTAAATTGTGGGAAACTACCTAACTTGAATATTAACTTGTGGCCATGAGCAGAAACTAACAGGAGGGAGGTTCAGGAGGGATGTGAGGAAGTACTATTCTACAGAAAGAGTGGTGGAGACATGGAACAGTCTGCCAGCTGAGGTGGTGGATGCAAAAACGATTAGTGGTTGCAAGCACGGTTGGGACAAGATGAAGGGTGTAGTGGTTGCTGGGGGTGACAGAATCAGGGAGGAGAATGGGGGGAGGATGGGGGGTACTAAGACCCTGCAGGGACAGTAGGTCCCAGGGTTTAATAGGGAACTCTGGCAAATTGGATGGACCACTGTTTTTTTTTTTTCTGGCATCATTGTTTCTATGTTTCTGTTTGTCTTCAGTCTTGTACTGTCTGCTATGGTGCTGTGCTCTTTCTGGATCTGTCTCTGCCTAATATTATTTTGCATTGCACTGATCTCTTCCAGCCAAGTCCTAGAGACAATAAGTCTCACATCAACAAAAACCATGTCTGTCAGTGCTGAAGACAAGCATGCTCACACTGTTGAGGTTACTAGGGAGTGGGAGGAAGAGGAGCTCTTTCAGGGGCAGCAGTCTGGTCAGTCTGCCACTGGTGGCAGTGGAGGTGATGTCAGCAAGCAAAAGAAGAAGACCATCACTACAGGTGTGATCAGTAGGAAATCGAAGCAGACACAGGTTAACATGACTAAGTAAGTCCATCGATAAGGTTCTGACAAGGTGACATCTGATGTCTCTAAGATGTTGCTCCTGAAGCAGGTAACTCTCATCATCATCATCATGATCATCTTCTTCTCATCTTTTTACATTGAGCTTTGGGTTTGGCGCTGTTATGTAAGTTTCTTTGTGATCTTATATTTTTTGTGTTTCATTGATTTTAATTAATCTACTGATTTTGCTGTGTTGATTGTGAGGCACCCAGAGCCCCCAAGATTGGCATCATATAAATGAAACTGCCTTGCTTTCTAAGAGGGTTGTTGTATTTAGACAAGAAAAGCATCCTGCTATCACTACATGAAGTGTATGACGGACATTCAGAATGCATACCCTGACCCATTTTGTTGCACCTGAAGGGAAGGGTGATGATTGGCTTGATGAAGATGATGAGCTGATGATGATATACAATCCTGGTGAATTACCTCATGATTAAGAAGAGGATAATGGTCTGGATATGAAAAAGAAGATATTATTAGGGCACCTTCTTAATCTCTTCCTAAAGGAAGATGTTCTAATGGGTTTAGTGGTGGCAGGAAGGCATTGTTGAAATGTAAGAAAGCATCTGCATCCTCTTATCATCAGAGGAAAGGTGGTGCTGTGGCAGTGGTGTGTCTGGGGGTGCTGCTCATGAAGAAGAGTTAGATGAAGGTACTGGTATGCCCAAGAAGAAAAGTGCCCCCCCCCCCGAAGCAGGAGTCATGACTCCTCTATTGTGTGTCTGTCCTTCAAGAAAAGCACCAAAAGTATCACATGTGCTATGTGTCAACTATTTGGACAAAATGTGAGCTATGGGAGACTGGCTACTGTCCTGGGTACATCTGGCATGCTGAATCATCTATGTTCAAAACATCACATTGAGTGGTTTGGCATGGCACAGGGTGAAGAGTACATCCAACCATCAACCTAGAAGAGGAGGAGGAGGAGAATAAAGGTAAAGACAGCTGAGGCCACATCTGTGTATCTAATGCAGTCAAGCAGCTGTTCAGTAGAACACCATACCCCCACCCACAAGAAGACCAGAAGAGAAGGTGGAACCCCATCAGCACCATAGCAACAGGTGATCTTGCCTGAATTTGCGAACCATAATGAAAAATTCACCCATTGTCATGCTCGTTCCTAGGAGATCAACTCAGCAGTTACAAAGTTGTTGGTTGCCAATCTTTTTCCATTCTCCTTTGCCTCACATTGAGTATTCCGCAAATTCATGGCTGCAGTTGAACCATTATATAATGTTCCATCTCGCATTTCTCCACCCGCATGACAATGCCAAAGCTGTATGACTGTGTATGACAGGAGATCCATTGATGCCTTAAACATTCCTCCTGCAAAGGTGGGCTTATCACCACTGATATGTGGACAAATGGACTACATGCCAGTGACCATTCACTGGCTGTGCTTTGAGAAGAAATGTCCATCATCGAAGTTTAAAACATCAATTCAGTCTGTTTACAGGAGGCAGACAGCACTATGTGTTTTTGGCTTTCCATCAGACCACATATCAGTGAATTTGCTGACGGACCTGATAGAGGTATTTTCAAAATGTCTGACATCCGGTGGTCTGGAAGTTGGATTAATTGTCACTGACAATGCTTGCAATATCGACAAGTCGATTGATGGTGGACATTATTGTCACGTTCCATTTCTTTCCCACTGCATCAACCTTATGGTCATAAATTTCCTCTCTCAGAATAAACTTGCCAGGAACATAGTTGGAACTGTGAAGGCCATCTGCAGGCACTTTTCACACTCAGTCAAAGTCTGCAAACAGCTGTACAGAATTCAGTTGGAGAAACACCTTCTGGAGCATGCCTCGAAAAAGGATGTTGCCACTCACTGGAATTCTTCCTCCTACCTGCTTTAGAGGTTCCAGGAGCAGAAACTAGTGTTACCTGACTATCAACTTCATTATAAGATCAGTGGGATAGATATCATTAGCTGGGACTGGATGATAGTTAAGATAAATCACCAAAGATTCCCCACACACACAAATCCACAAGGGTCACCAAAGCAATAGCGACTGCATAAAAAAAGTTTTATTAATTAAAAGCATATAGTGCGGTATTGCTGCCTGACATGTTTTGAGCCTATCCAGCTCTTTTTCAAAGGCTGCAATGTTTGTAACAAACCACCTCTTAAATACCCAAAATAAGCATGCATTCATGTGTAAAACTCTTGTGCTCTATTACAATAAATTGGATGCAAAAGATTTCTCTCATTAACTAATTACATCAATTAATAGTTCCATTTAAATGGAAACCTCATGGCATCCTATATAAACATAGCATAGGAATAGGAGTTAAGGGGGGGGGGAAACATAAACAGTGAACGACCAACACTAATAAAAATAAAAATAAAAAAACCCACATTAAATTATTATACAACAAAATGAAAATACAGAGAACAGCACTTTATAAACACGCTAAACCTGGAAATTTAAATACTAAAACCATACATGGTATATGATTTACTACTATACAAAATCAAATAAAATCAACTTTTCTATTAATAAATTTTCACTTTTCTATTTAAATAATGAATACTGTTATTATTTCATATCCTAATAAAATGCATCAATGTATGAAATGCCATGTTTAATATAAATTTCAAATTTCCATTCTATTTGGAATCAATCTTTACATACACAGTACCATTAGGTAAAAACTATTTTTTATTTCATTTTTGGAATGAGGTTATAGCTGCACCTGGGCCAGACTCAGATTTAGGGGCATATTCCTATAGTCCTATGTGTGTTCTCATATTATTCTCCATCTTACTTTACAATCTAGAGTTCAACAGTGGCTACTACCAGTGGTGGGACTCAAAAAAGGGAACCTCCTAACTCACATAAGGCAGAGTCTATCAAGAGCTATTGAGACATATACGGGGCGTGATATATCCAGTAAGTGTTCTTATATTTTCACAGTTTTTCTTTTTCTCTTAAGATAGAGTCCAATATTCAGCTCCGTATTTAACCCAGGTTTTGTAGTTGCTCCCAATGTTATAATCCAAAAGTTTCCCTTATCAGGATCAGGTTTTCAAAATCTCCTCTCCTGGGATTTCTGCAGACTTTATCGATGGCTGTGAATTTAAAAGAATGTCTATTAGAATCAGAGCTAGATATAATGTGAACTGCAGTTGCGTAGGTGTCATCCCTCCTGTTTATTGCCCTTAAATACTCTCCCACTCTTGCTTTAAAGGCTCTGTTTGTCTTTCCCACATAAAATGCTGAACACTCACACATGGCTAGATATATCACACCCTCTGTGTCACAAGTAATACATTGCCTGATATGGTAATGTTTCTGAACATGGCATGTCTTAAATTCTTTTAGTGGTATTATATGAGCACACATAACACATCTCTTACATTGAAAACACCCTAGGGATTTGGAGAGCCAGTTGTTGTTTTTTTATCAATGAAGTGGCTATGTACATCCTAAGTAAATCCTTGAGAATGGGTGCCTTTTTATAGCACAGTCTCACAGGATTCGTTGTAATTTCCCTTAGTCCTGTTTCAGCAGACAGAATATGCCAATGTTGTTTTAAAATAATCTCTAGTTCTCTGGCTTGTGCTGAAATCTAGATTTAGTATTTGCTGTATTGGTTCTTGTAAGAACAGATCCAGAAGCAAATGATTTGATACCTTTTAATGGACCAACATAGATGTAACAACAAGAACAAAGTGCTCTAGCTTTCAGACCAACCATGGCTTGTGCTGAAAATTCTGTCACATAATTAAATCTGTTCTCTGTCATAGAACCCTCCTCCCTAGGTGTCAACAACCTTTGTCTCTCAATGCTTCTTGACTTATCTCTTGCTTCACTGATTAACTTCTGATTATAGCCATGCTGCATAAGTCTCATTGTTAAATCTTCTGCCCCTTTCTCAAAATCGTCTGTCCTGGAACAATTTTGTCTGGTTCTAAGGAATTGTCCAGTTGATATATTGTCTGCTATGTGTGGAGGGTGACAACTACTGGCCTTCAATAGTGTGTTTCCATCAGTTGGTTTCCTGTAAATATTATTATCCAAACCTCTTGTAACATTCCTAGTAATTTTTAGGTCCAAAAAAGTGCCTTCATTTGGACTACTGGTGAAGATAAACCTGAGGTTTGGATTAGTACCCCGAACGAAAACTAAAAAATCTGCAAAACTGCTTTGTGTCCCTTTCCATACAATTAAAATGTCATCAATAAAATGCTTCCACAAATTAAGATTTGAAAAGAATGGATTTACAGAATTATTGAATACCACATCTTCCTCCCACTTTCCAACATACAAATTCGCCACTGAGGGGACACAAGTGGGCCCCATGGCTGTACCCTTAATTTGATGATACAGACAGGTATTAAAGAAAACAATGTTATCTTTTAGGACATGTTCCATTAGTTTTAGTAGGAATTCAGTGGGTGGCTTAGGAGTAGATGATTTATTGAGAAAATACAAAACGAACAGGTGGCTAAAAGCATAGATGGAGCCAATGCAAAGGGTACTTACATATGGTAAACAGCAGCATGGCTACACATCACCTCATGGGATTCAAAGAATGATTCCAAACAGGCTATAAGCAAAAATATTTATTTTGCACCTAAAACACACCAGCACACATGTACATTGTGTCCCTCCCCAAACAGCCAAATGTTCACTCTCGCGCTTTCTCAAGGCTGAGGTAGGTTTGACATCACCACTCTTTTAAACCATGCAATTTAAAGTGACAGCACAGTAAAAAACAGTCAGTGACTTCATATACATAAATCAAACATACTACCTAAATAAATATAGACTTCCACATAAACACATACAAAAATTTTTTTTTGTTTGTTTAACCAGGACTAGCACACTAAGCTGAAAGCTTTTTTACAGGTGCGACCTGGGAGCACAGGGAAGTTAAGTGACTTGCTCAGGGTCACACATTCTGCAAGTGGAAGCTGTGGGATTCAAACCCAGGTCTGGTCTGCTAGATGTCACCAGATTTGCAGCTCAGAGGCTTAAACCACTGCGCTATACTGCCTCCCTGTATATAACAAAAAAAAGGTACAAACACCGAATATTTCATTATACCAATATCCATAAACAAATATTATAATTCTTTCTATTTCCATTATTATTTGTTTATTATCTTGTTATTGTTTTAGTTTTAATTTTATAAATAAGGTGATAACTGGAAAAAGTCATTTAGACCTGGTTTCAAAAATGACTTCATTTTATATTGCCAAAAGGACCCTCTTTGTCTTGATTTTCTATCTATATCACCCCCACGAATATGTTCTTGTACCTTCTCAAGCATTTGAAAAGAAAATGTATGTGTTTGACCATTTACCCTCACACATTGAGCCCAAGCACTTACATCATCCAAATTACAAACACTTCTAATATGTTGTCCGATTCTTAATTTAAATTTTTGCACAGTTTTACCAATGTAGAAACTATCACAACTGCAACAAGTAGCAACATAGACCATATTTCTGGTGTTACAGTCACAAAATCCCCCTATCTGTTGAACCTGATTTGTGACAGGATGTCTAAAGAAATCCCGGTTTTTGTGTTTCTACAAAAGGAACAGTTCTCACATCGAAAAGTACCATTAGGGAGAACTAATGTTTTTTCTTTCTGTTGCGGTTTCCAATAGGTACTTTGTACCAAAGTGTCCCTAAGATTAGATGCCCTTCTATATACAAAATGTGGGGGCTCTTTAGTCACAAAATCAAGTTTCTTCTCAGTGGTCAAAATATGCCAATTATTCATAAAAATTTTCTTAACATGATAGGCCTGGGGACTGAAAGTGGTAATAAGCTTAAAATTCTTATTTGAATTTTTATTATTTTTAACTTTTGGTATTAACAAATCAGATCTGTCCCTTAAATCTACTTTCTTTTTAGCCTGATCTAAAACATTGCCACTATATCCCCTGGCCTGAAAACAATGTGTGAGCTCTGCAGCACTGTTAGTGCAATCCTCTAAATCAGAACAGTTTCTCTTAGCCCTTCGGAATTGTCCCATAGGGATATTTCTTGTAATATGTACTGGATGGAAGCTATTAAATAACAAAATGGAATTTTTATTGGTACATTTTCTGTATAGTTTTGTGCCTATCCCACTACCATCTAATTTCTTATATATGGAAAGATCCAAAAAATGTATTTCTTGCATGTCAGAATGAACCTCAAATCACAATTTCTGATTACTATGTTCTAAATATTGAACAAAAAAGACCAACTCATCTTCTGTCCCCTTCCAAATAAAGAACAAATTGTCAATGTAACGCTTATAAAAATCCATAAAATGTAAAAATGGATTAGCATCACTATAAATGATTTTCTTTTCCCAGTCAACCATATACAGTATAACATAATTTGGGGCCATGGCTGCCTACATGGCTGTACCTCTCAACTGCAAATACAAATTTTCCCCAAACAAAAACATGTTGCACTCAAGTACCTTTTCTGCTAATGAAACGATGAACTCAGCAAAAGGCTGTGAGTAGGATGTGCAACAAAAAAGTGCATTTCTCAAACATTCCAAACCATCATCATTAGGGATGTTCTTGTATAAGGAACATACATCTATACTGACAAACAACGAGCCAGGTGAAATATCAATATCATCCAATAAGTTAATCAAATCAGTAGTGTCACGCAAGAAGGACCTAGTGCTCATAGCTAAAGATTTTATATGATAATCAATAAATTTAGCTAAATTATCCATTAAGGATCCAATCCCAGCTAATATGGGTCTCACTGGTGGTTTATTAAGGCTTTTATGAACCTCAGGTAATCCATACAAAACTGGCCTGACTGGATGTGAAACTGTCAGGAAATCAAAACAATTATGATCAATTAATCCATCTAACAGTGCTGCATACAAAATGACATCTATGTCTGCTTGATACTTGTCTGTCGGGTCATAATTCAAACATAAATAGAAATTATTGCCAGCTAATTGTCTCATCATTTCAGCTTCATAATTGCTCTTATTCCAAACCACAACCCTCCCCCCCTTATCCACTGGCTTAATAATGATGGAATCATTGTTTTAAGTTGTCAATAGCCATTTTCTCTGCAGTGGTACAATTGTAATAGTTACCTCTAGGGACATTTAAAGCTTCTAAATCCTTCAAACAAGCTTTCTCAAAAATCGATACCGCAGCATTCTGTGGGGGAATAAAAGTGGAGTTAGGTTTGAAAGAAGCATTATTTTCAACATCAAAGGTATTCACAATCATATCATTTGCATCAGACATATGGCAATTCTCTAATCCATCTATTTCCTTATAGAAAACAACTTTTAAATTAAGTTTACTTGTAAATTTATAAATGTCCACTGCTGTCTCAAAGACATTCAAATTATAAGTGGGTATAAAAGAAAGGCCCTTTTGTAAAACACCAAGTTCTGTCTCTGTCAAAACATAATCAGAGATGTTAAAGACAATATTGTATTGCTCATGGACAGGAAAATCAGTCTGGTGAATCAATATCTGCAGCCCCGCCGCTGTTTGTTGTAACCCCTGGGTCTCCTGTAGTAATGATTGTTTCATCCTGGACCCAATATTTTTTCTATGTCTCCCTCTTGTTCCCCTCCTTTTACGTCTGCTCGAAATCTTGCTATCCTTGGACTTTGTTTGGGTGCATGTTCTAGTAAAGGGACAGTTTCACCATACATCAAATTCGGTGGCATCAGCATATTTTGAGAGGAAGGGGGTGGGAGGATTGATGATGGAAAACCAAAGTTGCACATGTCTGTTTGCTTAGATGTGGTCTTGTATGCATGAATGATGAGAACAAGTAGAAAATCTCTGCTGTCCCATGTCCCCTTGTCTTATAAGACCTTTTAAAGTTTCCTGGTTAGGTGGAATTTCCCCTTGACGTGTCACTGAAAAAGGGGAGAAGCCATGGTCGGATTCTGAACCACTCGTATATACATCTCTTGTCTGATGAGGTGAAGTCTTTTTAGTTTTTTTGAGGATAGATTTTTTGTGGATACCCTGACCCTTCCAATTAAAGATCCGACCTTCTTCATAGTCTCTACGGTCCCGCTCAAACTTGTTGGCTTTTATCCTTTCAATCCTGCTGTCTTGCCTTCTAATTGCTTCTTCCAACTTTTTACGATATACCGGATATTCATTGTGTGTTTCAAAAGTTAGAACCACCTTTTCTTTATCCAACAAATCAGCTTTTATTTCTTTCTCTAATTCTTCACCATCATTTAATATATATTCAATTAGACCAGTAGTAGATTTCAATAGATGTTTTTGCCATCCCACCAGAAATATTTCTCAGTCCAAACTGAAAGTAGGGGCCAAAGTCCATCTCAGGCCTCGCAGTGCATGATTAATGGCAGGATATGCTGTTAAAGATGTCTTTTGCCAATAAAGGCAATAAATGCCACTTTTTCCAAGAAGAGAAAGGCCCTCTTTATGTCTATAGTTTCCTCCAGCACAACAAAGTCTGAAATGGCAGCCCCCTCATTACGAGCATCGGGGGCCTGGGCTGATTTCAAAACTGGATTTAAATTATCCTGCGCAAAAAGAGAATCACCAAAAAAAAAGATGAAGCCCGTGGGGGAGGAAAATCGTGGCTAGCTAAAGGAGCGTTCGCATTCATTATTGCAAAAGATAACAACTCCTAATAAATACCCAAATGGTTCACTTGAGCATGCCAAAAATTATACACAATACAAAACGAACAGGTGGCTAAAAGCATAGATGGAGCCAATGCAAAGGGTACTTACATATGGCAAATAGCAGCACAGCTACACATCTCTGCATGGGATTTGAAGAACGATTCCAAACAGGCTATAAGCAAAAATATTTATTTTGCACCTAAAACACGCCAGCACACATGTACATCGTGTCCCTCCCCAAACAGCCAAATGTTTTCATGCTCACTCATGCGCTTTCTCAATGCTGAGGTAGGTTAAACATCACCACTCTTTTAAACCATGCAATTTAAAGTGACAGCGCAGTAAAAAACAGTCAGTGACTTCATACACATAAATCAAACATGCTACCTAATAAATATAGACTTCCACATAAACACATACAAATTTTATAAATAAGGTGATAACTGGAAAAAGTAATTTAGATCTGGTTTCAAAAATGACTTAGTTTTATAGGTTCAACAGATAGGGGGATTTTGTGACTGTAACACCAGAAATATAGTCTATGTTGCTACTTGTTGCAGCTGTGATAGTTTCTACATAGGTAAAACAGTGCAAAAATTTAAATTAAGAATCGGACAACATATTAGAAGTGTTTGCAATTTGGATAATGTAAGTGCTTGGGCTCAATGTGTGATGGTAAATGGTCAAACACATACATTTTCTTTTTAAATGCTTGAGAAGATACAAGAACATATTCATGGGGGTGATATAGATAGAAATTTAAGATAGAGAATCCTTTTGAAAATATAAAACTAAGTCATTTTTGAAAACAGGTCTAAATTACTTTTTTCCAGTTATCACCTTATTTATAAAATTAAAATTAAAACAATAGCAAGATAATAAACAAATAATGATGGAAATAGAAAGAATTATAATATTTGTTTATGGATATTGGTATTATGAAATATTAGGTGTTTGTACCTTTTTATTTTTATATAAATTTCTTGTATGTGTTTATGTGGAAGTCTATATTTATTAGGTAGTATGTTTGATTTATGTGTATGAAGTCACTGTTTTTTACTGCGCTGTCACTTTAAATTGCATGGTTTAAAAGAGTGGTGATATCAAACCAACCTCAGCCTTGAGAAAGCGTGAGAGTGAGCGTGAAAAGGTTTGGCTGTTTGGGGAGGGACACGATATACATGTGTGCTGGCGTGTTTTAGGTGCAAAATAAATACTTTTGCTTATAGCCTGTTTGGAATCGTTCTTTGAATCCCATGCGGTGATGTGTAACCATGCTGCTGTTTGCCATATATTATTGAGAAAATACGCTGCTGCATCCAGGGCGCCTTCTTGTGGTACATTGATATATAGTGCCTCAACATCACAGTAATGAGCAGCATATCAGGTTCTAGAATGATGTTTGGAAGCAAAATCAAAACTTCTTGTGTATTCTTTACATATGAAGGCAATCCTGAAACCAAAGGCTTCAAATAAAAATCACAGTACTGCGACAAAGGTTCTGTTAAGGAGCCCAAACCGCTCACTATGGGGCGTCCTGGTGGATTTATCAAAGTGTTATCCATCTTGGGCAAGGCGTAGAATCTAGCCCTTACAGAATGTGTGGTAGTTAGGAAGTCTTTTGTCTTGTTGTCTGTATCCCGTTTAAAGAGCGCATGAGATATCAGTTCATCAATACTGAATTTGTAGTCACAAGTCGGATCTGATGTTAGTTTATGGTAAAATTCCTTGTCTTTTAATTGTCTCTCCACTTCATTGATATATGCTATTTTATCTTGCAGTACCACTGCCCCCTCTTGTCTGCTTATTTAATGACCAGATCTGCGTCAGCTTGTAATGTTTTGACAGAATTTCTCTCCTGAATACTTAAATTATGGAAAAAATGAAAGTGTGGAGTATTAAAGAAATGTTCCAAATCTTGCATTACTAATTCTTTAAAAGTACACACAGAGCTGGCCCGGTGGTGCAGAGGGCTGAGGCGCTGGATGTCTCACCTTGCGGCATGCCGGCGAATCGGGCTTGGGAGCAAGCCTGGGCCATCAGAGGTTGGCACAGGGAGGTGGAGAGGCATCCCTCACTCACGGCGACCCCCTGGTGGAGGCCGAGTGGCAGCACGAGCAAGGGTGCTGGTGTTAGGCCAATGGGACAGGCAGAGGAGGGCCATTACCAGGGCCGTAAGGCACACACATGCCTCCACATGAATGTGTCCTACTCCTGGGGTCCTCGAGTAACTGGGGAGAAAATGGAAAAAGACAACCGATGGCAGGATGGTGACCGACTCTCCATAGGCACCGCTCCTGGACCGGGCATAAGGTAAGCCTTGGTAATTCTGGGTGATGGAGCTGGGGGAGTCGGTCAGATGGGGGCCACATGGTGAAAAAGGAGAAACATGGATGTGATAAAAAAAGTACGCACAGCTGCACAAAGGGGGGGCATAAAACAGATGGTTTCCCAAATGGCGGTTGCATAGTTGAATTTTGCATTTCTATAGGCTCTTCTAATGTATTTTTATTTTTTTTAAAATGCCTGTAGGTTCAACTTTTGACAGTTTAGACTCAGGTCAATCAAAGTCCCCACTCTATCCATCATTTTTGTAGGGGCAAATCCCAGTCCCTTATTCAACAGGGCAGTTTCTGCTTCAGTCAATACGTTTTGATAAATTGACAATTGAATGGGAGGAAAAACAGCTTACCTCCTCCACCATCCTCATCCTCTGCGTCCCCGTGTGCTCTCCTGTATGGAAAGCTGCTCCTGTTGTGACCATACTGGATGTTCTCTTGATAGTCCCTTTGATAATACATTTTGGCATTTCTTTGCACGTCTTGTTCTCTTCCATGTAGTTCTCGCGGTCATTCCAAGAGTCTCAGGCTCCTTCTGGGCAATAATGGGGGGGGGGTGATTGTCGCTCGCGTATGATGTTCTGTTGTTGGTAATGGTTCATGGGTTGTGGGTCTAAGGACTGACCTTCCCTGTGAAAAAAATGCTCCCTTCTCAAATCTTCATCAGAATCACTGGCATCTGTCGCATAGTTAAATGATACATTTTTTTTGCTGTTCCTGTGACGGTTTTAAAATACCTCTTGGGTTTTGTACTTTATTCCATTGGAAAATTGTCCCTCATTCTCAGTCTCCCTTGTCTCTCACAAACTTCGTTCTTTTTAATTGTTGTGAGTCAAGATCCAATTTCATAATAGAGTCCTTTAACCTCTCATTATGTTGGTCAAATTCTTGATGTGCTTTGTATTTCAAGATTTCTATTTCTTGTTTTTTTTTAAATAAAAAAAATGATGGTTAAGATGTTGGTTCATTTTCTGGAACCGTCTGAGGCATTCATAAGGGAGGTCAGCACTGAGTTATCCTGCTTGAGTGTCATACTGCCACAGCTGCAAATCTTGCTTGTGTTACTGTGCCATGGTTTAAGTACTTATCAGATGGACCCAGACAAGAATAAGGAAGCCACCAGCAGTACTCACACCTTGCTACATATACTTTCTGAAAATGAATGGGTGAAGAAGACGTTTCATAAGGAACAGCATGTATTGCCTTCCATTCTGGATACTCAGTTCAAGAACCAGATGGTGAACATCTTGCCATAGTACACTGTTCTGGATGACTATATGGAAACCCTGTATGAGAAGATGGCCAGTAAGTCTCCTCCAGAAGTTGAAAATCAACCAGTGTCAATGGGGACAGTAGCTGGCAATGGATGTGAAGAAAATGGGGAACTGTGGAGGATGAGGACTCAGATATTTTCATGGAGGAGGATGATAATGACTTTCTTCCATGTACTGGGTTGTTGCTGCTGAACCGCTTGTTGTCTGCACAGCTGATGTCATCAGCTTTCAACACTACTCCATGCTTAGCTGATTACATTACCATTAGAGAACAGCTTGGTTGTTATTTTTCTGATAACTGTACTGTTAGCCATGAGGGGGATCCTCTGAACTACTGGTGTTCAAAGAGGACTGTATGACCAGGACTGTATGCTGTGGCAATATATTACCTATCATGCCAGTGCTTCAGTGTGTTCTCTGAGGAAGTCTTTAGTGCCGCCAGTGTGATAGTGAGTGACCGTTGCATAAGGCCAAGTCCAGGAAATGTCAAAAAGCTAACATTCTTGAATTTCAGCCTTCACGAGTTCCACACAAAGTCACCCGATGATGTGAATCTTGTGTCTGACCCTTCACAAAGACCATCAAACCCAAAAGATCTTGAAGCATGCAGGGACGATGAGTAGGAATATGTCAATGTCATCACAGTCAAAGTGCTCTGTTGGCCACTTGTCCACATTCAACACTCATAGAAACATAGAATATGTCGGCAGATGAGGCCACTTGGTCCACCCCATCTGCCCCCTTTTCCCCTTGCCTATACTTCCACAACATACTCTACCTGATCTCCTGAACTCTTCTTCATCATACATGAATAATGTCATTTCATCTGTTATCCCTCTCACCAGTGCTATGTACATCATGTTGCCTTCTGTCACACCTGCATGATGCAATACTTCATGTCCCTTAAGTCCTTAACATCCACCACATCATGTCACATCATCCTAGACCTCTGACTTATTTGTACTGAGACCATCCATCTCATCTGTATGGACCAGAGAGGAATCCTGTGACCATGTGAAGATGCTGACCTTCTCATGCCATCATTTCATGCTTTGAAAGTTATGCCATGCTGACTGCTTCCCCCAAACAATTCTCAGTCTTGTACATTATTAACATGAGCAGCATACATTAGAGCAAATATAAGAGGAGATGCACCTGTTTTGTAGGCTGTACATCTCATTTTCTACATTTCCTGCTCAGTTACAGTATGTCACATTAGAAAGGGACTAGGTAGTCTGTTTAGAGCAGGCTAGGTGGGCCACACAGTCCTTATCTACCTTTATCTCCTATGTTTATATGTTATATGTTTTGTAAGTCTTTGATAAAGCCATTGTCAAAGTATTTTTTACAGCAACCACAGAGACATAAGCAACAACCACATGTCACTTTCAGCACTTGAAGGAGAACAGCAGCATGTATTGGCGGTAGTCAAAGTATTACTACTTGTAACATGGGGAAGAGAAAGGGTTGCGCAGGATTGGTTAAACAGCATCAGGTGACCATTGATTAATTCTCAAGTAATCAATGGTTGCCTGAGAATTATTCAGTGGTAAAGTGCACCCACATTCTGTTTCCCATGTTAGTTTCCTGTCTCAATACACTCTAAGGCTTCAATTCACTAGCAACCAACAGATGGCACTTTAACAAGGATAGGTATGCTTAACTGTTATTTCTGATAGTTCCATCATATTGTTGGTGGAAAATAATACAAACATCAGAAAGAAAAAAAATATCTCAACATATCACAGCCACTGGACAATGAAAAAAGGTAGTCATCCACGCAGTAAGGAATGACTCAAAAAGTAGCCACCCACCACACACACGCATGCATTTTAACATCAGAAATACTATGCTTGTTGTGTACAGCACTGCAACATTGTACATATGTTTACTTCCTCAGAAAACGCAGGATTCTATGTTTCATCACAACCACTCAGTTTTAAAAAATGTACTCACATATTCCCTTCAGTTCAGCATACTCTGATGTCGAGCGTTATGCTTGGAACGGCTTTTTTTTCCCTCACACATGCTGCACTGCCTATGCTTAGAAAAGGAGTGTGCATCGTTAAGGATAATCATGCCTTGTCAATCGACACAGCAGCCTAGAATCACAAAGTTCAATGCACTCGCATGCCAATCAATTCTAGCGCAGACGTGATTAGTCACAGCAGATGAACAGAGGCTCACCAGTGACACACTGATACTGAGGTTTGTAAGAAAAGAAACCGTCCTGAGCACTGTATCTCACAACACAATGAAATGCACAAAGGAAAATCAGTTTATGTATTTACTTTCGATCACGACTCCTAAGTGTCACCAAAGCAAGACTCTTACATGTATCACAGCAGCAGTACATAAATCCATGTTGATATTGTGATAAACACTGGTACATACATATTTACAAAAAATAATGACCGCACACCATAATGAAGACCCCTGCTGCAGACATGAGAACTATAGAACTGTGCATAATGGAGCAACGTACTGTGCATCTGATGTCACAAATATAGAACCGCAGAAAACTCCTTCCTGATAACAATTTTGCCATTTCACAATGGCACATCAGAATATGAAATGGCACATTTCCACACTGCAGCAAGCATCAGCAGAAGGTAATGTTCAATTTTTTAAACAAACTACGTCCTTTTGCATTCCACTCCGCTCAGTCATCAATACAATCAGTGCCGAGCAACTCATACTCCTAGCGCTGCACCACATGGGACATAAGTGTCTGACTACTGTACTTTGCACCTTTTCATTCCACAGCAGCACAGGACATTGCAAGCTCCGACAACAATCCTAGATCCATTATCCACTTGTAACTTGGGGAACAGAAAGAGGTACTCTTTTTCTTTCCCATGTTACAATTGAATTAATCCATGACAGAGTGATGGTCTACTTGCGAATGAATCAATGGCTGGGTGGTTGGAACCATCCAACCCCCCTCCAGCCGTTGATTAATTCTCAGGTAGATCCATGCTCTGTCGTGGGTTAATCCTTACTTACCTTGTGACTTGTATATAATAGACTTATTCACTGTTTGTGTGGCATTTCATTGAAGCAAATGTGTGAGTGAATGCAGATGCTGTTTGATCTTTTCTTTTCCCACCCAGACTACCACTCTTTGACAGTCCACAGTCCCCATGAAAATATAAAAAACAAAACAAAAAAGTTAATCAGTTTGATTGTTATGTTTGCTGATCATCACGCATTAGTCTGTTAAACAAGTATAAAAAATATTAAAAAATACTCTGTTGCTTAACTTGCTTTTTTCTTCCAATTACAACCCCCTCGTTGAAAACTAAAAAAAGTACTGTGTTTTATGTGTCTTTTAATTGCTTCTCTAAATAGGTATAACACATTGTGTTTTGTGTGTTGTTTCTCACCTACATTCCATTTAAACATGAAAAGAAACAAAAAGAAACAGAAACAAAAATCCTTGTATGTATTCATGTCTTTCTTGTTGAATGTTGTCATCACTTTGTCAGTGGTACTGCTCATCAAGATTAGTTTTTACAAAGACTAGTTTTGTTAAGTTTTAGTGCAATTGCAGACAATTATTTACAAAACTGCTCTCTTTAGAACATATTTTCAATGAAGCAACAAATTGTGAAAATAAGCATCACCACCATTTTTTAGAACAAGCTTGATCTGTCTCGAACCACAGTAAAGCAATAAAGTGTAGTTGGTGTATACCATGCACACCAGTACTCATCATGCATTGCACCATATTTCAGAGAGTATTTCAACAGAGAAAAAATTGTAGACAACAACCACTGCATCCAGAAAACATAACATGGAATGACATTCAATGCCAAATGCCAACTATTTTCCCAGCAACCCAGTCTCAGCAGCCAGTGTAAACATCAGCAGCTCCACAACAGTCTTCGCAACCCAATCTCCATGAAGAGCAGAGGAGCAAGAATCTGTAGCCCTGTCTTCCTAGTTCACCACAGCCACAACACCTGAAGTTCTTTCCTGAGTCATCCCATCTCAAGCACCAAGGTGTCCAATGTTGAAATCCTCCTGTCTTCTCCTATGGTATCTCTTCAGGGCCCTCTCTCCTGAGCTGCCAAAGTAAGACTGGAGTGCTGCATGCACTCAAGCAGTATTGTACAATGTGCTTTCTTTCTCTTTGTATGTCTCCCTCACAGTCATCATTTGTGTGTCACTGACATTTCACTGACTCTTGGAGCCAGCATCATGGGTGGCATGCCTGAGTTCACATCTGCACATCATCCCTCTCAGCTGCCAAGATAAGAGTGCTGTGCTGCATGAAGCACTCATGCACTACAGCACTGTGAAATGTGCCATTTTGTTCTGTCCCAGTAGGCTTTTCTGAAGGGGCATGCATCACAGACAAGAGGAACATCTGAAGGGCACCAGGCTTTCACACTGTCTTTCCATACCAGGTTGCTTGAAGCTTTGCACAGTGTATGTGTGTGTGTGTGGGTGGGGGTGGAGCTACAGCATCTATTGTTATGTTTTCTTGTCAAAGACAATTATGACGTCAGTAGGAGGGATGCTGAAGGATGAAATGAAGTCCAGAGACAAAAATAATGGTTCTATGTGTGTGGATATGGTTCACTATCCACACTCTGGCAGTCTCACTGGAACACTGATTTGCCGGATGTCTTTAAGCCAAGCTTCTCCCACCACCGAGGTAGTATATCCCCCCAACTCTGCCCCATGACGTCAGATCTTTCTGCTGGAAGAACAGGTCACCTTCTTCACAGCTCTTGCTTAGGATTTAGTACACCATAGGTGAACTTTGTTTTTGTAAGATTTTTGAGTTATTTCACTTCTTTCCTCAGTTCCTTTGACCCCCTCCTTACACCTTCGATGGAGCAATGGAAGCTGGGGTTCAAGTTCTGCATTTGGTGCTGGCAGAAGATGTCAGTCACTGACCTGCACGATATATGCGTGTATTGCCTGGGCAAGCAGCACGACTTGGCTGGGTGTGGCCTTAGTCTTAGCATGCTTCCTGAGTCCCTCGAGGACAGGAAGTTCCAGTTCTCACTGGGTGAGCCTTCAGAATGGGATTTGAAGAACTACCCTAAGGGCCCGAAGAAGGTTTCGGCTGCAGCTAGATCATCTCAGCAGGTTGTGGCCCTTGAGGTGGAAGCAGCAGCCGCCACGTTGTGCACCTCTCTGGTCTCAGTGCTGTTTCTGGCTCAGGTCAGAGTCAGAGGATCATTCACCAAAGGCTTCCAGGACATGTGTTTGGCCCTCCAGACCTTGGGGAGAGCCACAGCCAGAGTGGTTCCAGCACAAGTGGTGCCAGTGCCAATTGTGGGACCAGGAGAGATTGAGGTCCTCCCAGTCCCTTGACTCTCCCAACCGCTTGACAGTGGTCAAGCACCCTTCGGTTGAGGGGCAGATCGGGCAGGTCAAGGGCTCTTTGGCCTCCCCATTGAGCCAGTTGACTTTGACTCCAGTTGTGCAGGCTGCAGAAATTTTCCTTGAGCATGTCAACCAGTTGTTAGATGAGGCTAAGGAATCAATCTCGCAGACTCTGGTGCTCCAAGTCCTCACTCAAGATCAATGTTCCCTCTAATTTTTTGACTCTCTGGGTGGAAGTCTCATGTGTGTGCAGCATTGGGTACCAGAAAAGAGATTTATGTGCACAGAGCAAACAGAGTCTATAATAGGGATGACGTTTATTGCCACTAAAAAAATTAGGTTACATTTCTCAACATAACATTAGGGAAGTAATTTCACTAAAACCATAGGGTTTACAAGACCATCTATAAAAGGATTTAAAATGTAAACTACAATGCTGGGCTCTGGGGACCTAGGTCCCCAGAATTATTTTTTAAATTTGGTGCATTCTGGTGCATTTTGGGGGTTATTTAAAGCAGAATTTGTTACCCCGTTACTACCTCCCCATGCCCAGCAAGTTGCAAGCTAGCCTCCTCCTCAGAGTCCCCGCAGTCCAGTATGTTGCCCGAACCACCATCCCCACCATCCCCATAGCCTAATCACCTGCTCCAGTGCATGACCCCCAGCCCTCCCCAAGCAGGCAAGCTGCACCCTAACTCCCCTCCATAGAATCCTCAGCCTTCCCCACAACTACACAAACATAGCCCCCAATTTCAGTCAATAGTATGTAGTAAGCCAACGTCAATACTTTGAAAATCATTTTATCTATACTGTATAACAGACACACACCAATCAAACAGAAGTTGGCTGACTTTTAGTTACAATATTCAGGTTACATTGTGATAAGCCTCTGTATCACATCAAAGTAGACAGTATGGCGCAGTGGGTTAAGGCTCTGAGCTGCAAATCTGGAGACCTGGGTTTGAATCCCACAGCCCCCTAGGTGCATACTGTGTGACCCTGAGCAAGTCACTTAACTTCCTTGTGCTCCCAGGTTGCACCTGCAAACAAGTTTTCAGCTTAGTGTGTCTCACCTGGTAAAATAATTGGTAAAAAAAAAAAAAGTAACCAGCCATTCTGAGGTCCATTTACACCAGCACTCATGCATGCATACTGCAGCAAACACTGGCTCTAGGTTTAGCACCCAGACATCTTCCAAAGATCACTCACATACTCACACTAAAGCACTAAAGCATCCACTCAGCCAAAAGTCACACACACACACACAACCTCTAGCAGCCTTTTCTGAGGAAAGGGAGGTGCTACCCAAACAAGTCAACTTAACAAAATGTAGGCCAATGCATCATGAAAGAGATAAAATTGCTAAGGCCTTTGGAACAGAAATAAATGTAATCTTACACATATTAGCAGGTCCCGCTGCTTAAGTGTCCAGTATGCAAGACTCCACACCGTTTTCTTTTGTAGAAATGTGAACAATCTCATAAATTCAGTTCACTTGTAGTTTCTAGGCAATAATAAAATGCTAGCTATTGCATTGCCAGTGCCTCCTGAGATTAATTGCAATTAAATCCTATGGTCTGGACCCTGGACTGACCTGCACAGTGTTAAATTGCCTATTAAATGGTATAACAGCATCCACAGTTGCAGCCAAAACAAATGATGCAAACTTTGATTTTAAACTCCTGCCAAGTGGTGTGCTCATTTCTGGGAAGTCACTTAAAATCATTCTCATACAGGAATCTTCATTTCCACCTATTGTCAATGAGTTTTCTGTGCTCTGCCCAGCCCCCCCCCCACACACACACTTCTTAGAGCATTTCTGTAATCCCTTCCAAGCCATCAGAATAAAAATAAAAGTCATTTTTTCTTTTAAGGGATCAAACACTGCAGTTCTTCTGTCTTATACTGTGTTGTTAAACTGGAAGAAGTTTAGCCTAAATGAGGCAATATAGTTTACTGGTTTAGAATACCAAGTTGTGAAGTTGGAGACACAGTGGACCTGGGTTTGAATCCCTCAACCACCACTTGCAATTATGTGACCATGAGCAAGTAATTTAATCTTCCTCTGCTCCCAAATCACACCTGGAAATGAGCATCAGTTCAGTATGCCTATCCTGGCCAAAAAGTCTAAAAACATTGGAATCCTATGACAATCAAAATAATTCTAGTGGTCAAAAACAGATCTTCCTCTACCAGCCCAGACAGCCCACTTTACAGCAGGAACATCATTGGAATGCTGGCGGGGATGCGGGGAACAATGTCTCATGCAGGCCCATGTCTTTTGGTCTTGCCCTTCAATAACAATGTTTTGGGAGGAAATTATAAGACACCTGTCCCAAATATTCATGTTACAAACAAAAGTGGGTCTGGAACATATGGTGTTAGGGCTAATACCAAGGGAACTGGGGGGTAGGGATGAGAGATACCTATGGACCATACTGGTGGTGACTGCCCTAAAGTCAATTACTAAGAGATGGCTCCAGGCTTCAGCCCTGAAGTCTCAAACTGGGTGGAAGTGCTGGAATCATTCCATCAAATGGAAAGAGTAACCATCACCCTTAAGCAACAGATACAGCTTTATCAGAATAGGTGGTCTAGATGTTTTTTGTATGATGGAGTATAGTTCACAATTTGGTTATTGTGCACATGGTCCTCCAAATTAAGAGATCTTCGTAGGGTTTCCTTGTTGGACCCCCTTTGACACTTAATTGAAGGATGGGGAGGGAATCCTTGTCTTACTTATTTATTTGTAACATATATTTTTAGTATTTCTCTTATAAATTTACCATGTACTTGATGTATTCCCTGGCATAGTTAAGATATGTATGTATAGAATGTTTTTTTCCTTTTTTAAGGGACCTAATCCTGGGTTTTGTTTTACGATTCCTTTATTGTATTTGAAAGATCTTCTCCCACAGTTTGGGAGAGCTAAGTGTGTTTAAGTAAATACTGTAAACTACATGATAATATGTTATGTATGGTAAACTAACTGTGAAGTTTATGAATCTCAATAAAGCAAGTAAAAAAAAAAAAAAACAGATCTTCCTCATATGATGAGTGTCTTCGGAACCTCAACCATTGTAACTGCAGTAGTAAAGCCAGTCTGCTGCATTACAAGCTTTGTCAAATTGTATTTTCTTGTCCAAAAAAAAAGCAAAATGATCAGAGATGGGAAACTTAAGTAGCGATCACCTCAAGGGCCAAAGTTCATTGTATACCAGCAGAAATATATTACCCCGTTGAAGTCAAAAACAGCAGCAGATAAAGGACCCCCTCCAAACAACAAGAACCGTATTCATTTCATTGAGGTCCATTATGCTCTTTCTTTCACCCCCATCACAGTTAAGGAATACCACCAGAAAAGGACCTTCTAAAAACAATAGGAAGGTAGCATTTTAATTACTAATTAACTGAAATCCTCCGTACATCAACACACTGCTGCAGCTACCAGTCTGGGACATAACACACACTTGCGGTGTACAGTAGAGTACTTGGATTTGTTCTATAGTACCCTTGGCACAGTATTCAGATCTCAGCATTCAAGTAGAAAAATTGAGTTTTCCCCTAGCAAATGGCAATCTCGCAGTCTGAATATTATGTTGTCTCCTCTGTGACATGGTCTGTTTGTACTGGGTTCAGGGACTGTCTGTATCTGCACTGTTCGTGAGGACAGAGTCAGGGAAATCACATGAGCATACTGTGCAGTGTTTTTCTTTAAGTTTCCCCATTCTCTCACCACATCTGAATGTGTGTCCTTGTGAAATTTATTATCTAGGAGGAGATTGTATAGCAGACTGCAGACTCAAGTAATGGAATGTTAAAGAATTCTAGACAGATATGTCATTCCGTGGCAAAGTCAGGGTTAAGCACAGTGGAGGGTGGGGTGGTGTTGGGGTTAGTTTGAAAGCAATAAAGATGATTAACTGTAGCTTAGTTAAAACCACTATGTTATCAGAACATCATCTGTGCGTTACTGCTTTTTTTACTGTGTGGGGCTTTCTTTTATCTTGAGCGACCACACACAAAAACACCTTAGAGGGAACAGTGCTCAAGATGATATAGTTTGGTAGGTGTCCCCTTCTGGTTCTCAGTGGGAGCAGCCTCCACCAGTGGTCAAGCCTTCCATTCTGATTCTGCTTAATGGGGGTTGGCATGTGGTATATCACAACTAAGCTCCCCTAACGGTCGATCCTCCAGTCGACTGTCATTGTCGAGGTCAAAGTCTAGGTTGAGGTGTTCCCACTATTGATCCTGCTCAACTGGGAGGCATTGTCATCAATGTTTCTTGACCTCCTTGTCCTCGGGTGAAGAGAGGCACCACTGCAGTCTGCCATGAGGAGCTACTCTGGCAACAGTGGGCCATTGCGGGGCAGGGTAGGACCCTATCCCCTAGACCTCCTGTCACCTGGCAGCCACCAGTGGTGCCCCCACTGGTTCACGCCATGCAGGTGCTCCCCGCATTAGTTTCTCCACCTCTTTGGGTGGAGCTTCCACCACCACAGCCAAAGGTGGGCACTCCAACTAAGGCACCAACTTGCCTGGGCAGTTGTTGCTGTAGATTGTCTCAGGGGAAGATACCGAAAGGTCCATGGTGAAAAACAGTTGAGGGTCATTTTCAAGGAGTCTTCAGATGATTTAGATCACAAATCCATGGCTTCCTCTGGGACTGTCCTCCTCGACCAGTAATCAGTCAAGGAGCTGTCCACTGAGCATGGCCTGGTGTCCTTTGATGCACTTCACCTCTTCATATCTGAGTTCATGTCAGTCTCTGTACAGCCAGTCCAAAAATGGGCTAAGTAGCCTTTTACAGACATTTTGGATAAGGATGAATCCTCGAGGGTTGCCTTCCCTGCGGTCAAAGTGATTTTGGGACCAGCCCTGGAGCTGTGGGAGTACCAGTATACTGCCCAGCACCATCTACCCATATGGTCCACAAGTATGCAGTCCCTAGTGGGTCCCTTTCTGGCTTCTTGGACTACTCCTCTGCGAAGTGGTTGGTCAATGATTTGGTGTTCTGCAAGTCTGGACACCAGGGGGCAATGGACAAGCTTCTGGACAAGGAGTCCTGTAAGACTGACCATGCTGCTAATAAAGTGTATGGTGAGGTATTGTTGGATCTCTGTCAGGCTAACTATGCCATGATGATGGCTAATTTTGGTCACTCCCTGATGGGAGTTTGTGAATCCATACTCCTTCACCTCTCAGCCGATCAGCAATCAACAGTGATGGTCGTCAGAGACCAAGGTCAATTGCTGGCTAAACATCGGCTCCAGATGGCCTTGGACACTGGTGAATCATGTACCCGTACAGTGGCAGCGGCTATCTCCATGTGTTGCAGGACCTGGCTGCATCTATCCACCTTCACAGCAGACACCCGGCGCAAACTGTCTGATGTCCCTTTCTTAGGCACCGACCAATTTGGCCCTTGGGTAGAAAATCATTTCACTTGTACTAAGAAAGTCCAGTGTCACCCTGGTTCCTGTGACATCATCCCAGAAAGGCAAAAAAAAGAAGTGTAAGAAACAGGCTTTCCAGTATCAATTCTTTCAACCACTGCCTCCTCAACAGCAGCCCCAGCAGGGGCAGTACTAGGTCTGGCACCTCTAGCTCAAGTCTGGGGTTCTAGGGTCCTAAAAAGGGGGGCAGGGGTGATGGTACCTTTCTGGCTGCAGCTGCCAGTGTCCCCACAAAGCTGACAAGTAACAGGTTGGGGGTGTCATCCCTCCACCCATTCTGTCCCTGCCTGCACTCCCCATATGAGGTCAGCTACATAACTTCTTGCCATGTTGGTCTGCTATCTCAACGGACAAGTCAGTGTTGGATGTAGTGGGCAGAGGGTTGACTCTGGACTTCAGGGCTCTCCCTCCTTACTACCGCCATGTGCCTCAGGAGTCCAAGGTGTTGCAGAACATGCTGTCCACCCTTTGGGAGGACATGGCTCAGCTCCTTGGTAAAAGGGCAATAGCCCATGTCCCTGACACCCTGGCCAGTCAGGGTTATGTGCTCAGATACTTCCTGGCCCTGAAACAGATGGTGGGGATAGCACCCCATATTGGAACTGTATGATCTGAACCAGTTCATGTGGAAACACAAGTTCCGGATGATCACTCTGAATCAGATCATTCCATTGCTGGAGTAGAACATGTGGTTTTGCTCCCTAGACCTCCAGGATGCATTTTTCCACATCCCAGTTTGTCCATCCCACTGTAGGTACCTCTGGTTCAGAACCAAATGGGTTCTGTACCATTTCCAGGTCATGCCCTTAATCCTCTCCTTGGTGCCTAGGGTCTTCACCAAGACTGTAGCAGTGGAGGCAACATACCTGTGTTGCCTTCGTGTCAGGGTGTGTTCCTACCTGGATTACTGGCTGCTAGCTGGTTCATTCAAAGAGGACATGGAGAAGTCCAGAGATCTGCTTCTCCAGACTTGCTGAGACTTGGGCCTGCTGGTCGACCTGGACAAGTCAGAACTGGTATCAATGCAGGTGATCAAATTCATTGGGGGGCAGTGAATCTTACCTCCTTTGCCCAATTATTTCAGGTTGGGCTCTCATGCCCTGCCTGGGTTTTTCTGAGGCTGCTGGGGTACATTGTGTCCTGCACCAGTGTGGTCCGTTGGGCATGTCCGCGGTTACATCACCTCCAATGAAAGTTGAACTGTCAGTGTTCCTAGCACCTAGACCACTTGGACAAGCCAGTCATAGTGTCTCAGCTGATGTGGGATGCCATCCAGTGGTGACTGATCCCAGAACACCTGGAGGAAGGAATCCCCTTTTTCCACCCAGAACCGCCCATCACGCTTATGATGGATTGTCCCTGGTGGTTTGGGGGGGCACACCTGGGAGACCGTGGAACCCATGGGTTCTTTTCACCCCAGGAGTCATGTCACTACATAAACCTTCTGGAGCTCTGTGTAGTATGACTTGCACTGACAATATTCACTCCTGTAGTCAGGGGTCAAGTTGTGCAGGTCCAGATATACAACACCATGACCATGTTTTACCTAAACAGGCAGGGAGGAACTCATTCCCTTCCCTTGTGTCAGAAGGCCTTCCACACCTGGACCCTTGTGCACAGCCTGGGTGCAGTTTTCCTGGCAGTTCATACTGCAGGAGAGGACAATCAACTGGCAGATGCTGTCAGCCAGGGGAGAGAGATGTTGCATGAGAGGTCCCTGAATCAGGAGGTGACGAATCACCTATTCTCTCAGTGGACCTTTTGTCTCCTGGGAGAATGCCAAACTGAGGCTGTTTTGTGCTCACCCCCACAGTCTGGGACACTGCTGGAGGATACCTTCATGAGGCCCTGGACTCCAGGCCTTGTGCATGCCTTCCTTCCCTTCCCCTTGATCCACTAGTCAGTGGTCAAGTCTCAGAAGGGCAAGGCATGGTTGATCTTGATAGTTCCAGACTGGCCAAGGCAAGTCTGGTACCTGGATCTCCTCAGCCTCAGTAGCACCTCCGTAGTGAATGCCTCTCTGCTTGGATCTGCTGACCAGACATCAGGGGACAGCCCTGCATCTGGACCTCAGCCTGGTTCCTGAATGGCTAGAGTTCCATGTCTTGGGTCTCTCGGATGATGTGCTTCATGTTGTGGAGGCCTCCTTAAAAGAGTCAACTCACAGATGCTGTGCCTTTAAAGATAAAATGCAAATATATTTTTAAATTTAACTTTTATTTCTAATATAAGGACAACCAGGCATTATGTATTATAAATAAACTGCATGAATTGCAATTTATTATGTATAAATGCTATTTATTGCCTCTCTTATTGGTAGTTTCACAGAAAGACCCTCAGGCTTTTTCAGACTAGCTGGCAGAATCTTGGGTGGGTAGTGATGTCAATACATAAGCAATAATACTTGACAGGATGGGTGGTATTGGGCTATACCAGACTGCCCTGGGTCATAATGAGGCCCAGCGCCCGAAGCGGAGGGTCTTATAGCCCCTGCAAAGTCTGGTATAGCCCATACTGCTCACCCTGGAGGGTATTATTGCGCTTAGAAAATGGGTTTTGCAGAATTTACATAAAAAGTTAAAAAAAAATCAAAATAGTTGTGGAAAGTTATTAAAAATCAATAAAAGAAATTGTATGAAGTAGTCCCTCTACTGCTGCCACTGGCAGTAGAGGGCACTATTATGTTTCATAGTGTTTTTCTTTGCAGCTACTGTGGTGAATGTGCTGCCCCCCCCCAGCAGACCTACTGAGGTTTTGTGGAAGTTTCTGTTTTGTAGCCTGTTCTCCCTCCCCAAGTAGCAATCCATCTGAATTTATTTATTTATTTTTTAACAGAGGTCTGAAGATGGTGTTACTTGGCATGCGGTTTTGCTGAGCAACTGTGGTGCCAGACATGGAAGAAACAACAGAGAAGGGTAGTGGTAGCACTAAGGTTACTTCTTCTTTAAATGTCATTTAATGTAGAATAACATTTAATGTCACTTAAGTTCAGTTGGGGAAAGTAAGTGGTTTATGAGTGCAGAAAAGAGCCATGTGCAGAGCAAATTAATACCATGTGATTGTAGAAATGAAAGAACAGCCACGGTGGTTCAGTTAAAAAGTATTTGTGTGCAGATTGGGTCTACAATTACATATAAGGCTAACATATAAAACACAATTGTTGGCAGGAGAAGGGGAGAGACCAGCTGCTACCTGGGGGTGGGGGTGAATCGCTCTGTAAATGAGGCAAAATTGGCAGCTGGTAAAATAACAGTTATGTTCTGTCAGGGAAAGCAAGTGGTTTATGAGCACAGAAAACAATGGAGTGCTGAACAGGTTAATACTGTGTAAGTGTAGTGATGAAAGAATGGCTGTGGCAGTACAGTTGAACATAACGCAACTTAAAATGGATCAGTTTGTTTGTGGCACTTAGATTACATACAACAGTGCAGCTCAGGTGCGTTGGGGGAGCTCACTTGGTCACTCTATCGGGAGAGTCAGGTCACTTAGCGAGATAAAAAAAAGTCAGCAATTTAAAATTGAAAATTGTACCCTGTCTGGTATTATTGCTTACCAAATTCTATGTGTACAGTGATACTAGAATGTGAGAAGGCAGTCAGAGACTGGGACTCATTATTTCCCTGTCTCTGTTACCTGATACTGGACCAGCTAGTTAGTGGCATTAGCCAGTCAGAAACAAGAATTCTCTCTACCCATTTTCTAATCAAGAATGACATTCTCCTCAAGGTCCTGGCAGCTTAGTATATACACAGCACATCAGATTATGAAATGGCTGGCGGCAGCCCATAAGGCAATAACCCACAAATGGCTAGATAAAGGCCCTCTAACTTTTCAACACTGGCTGGCCATAGTGCAAGACATACAACTGATGGAGGAGTTAACCCATAAAGTTAACATGAGAACACATATTTTCATCAGGAGGTGGCCCAGATGGTCACTCTGGCGGTAAACGCTCCCCAGTGATGAAATCTGATCACGGGATCAGATGGGGCTAGAAACTGTGTAACTCGTGAGCCCTCAGTACCTACTTTGGCTTAGTTTGTGGTCCCATGTTTTGGTAGATTCTAAACAATAATCCCTCCTTGGGGACCATTCTCTGCACTGAATAGTTTGTTCATAACCCAGGGTAAATGCTGATACACCATGACACTGGTAAATGTATGAAACTATATCACCAGGATACTTGGAATGTAGATGATATGGCTACTGTAACATCAGTCTGTTTTTCATGTTGTTCATGTACCCAAGCTTTTCAATAAACATGAATTAAAAAAAACCCAAAAGATTATGAAATGGCAAAAATCAATTATCACTTCAGACAGTACTAAATATACTATAAGACATTAAACATCTAGTAACTTTCACAAGCTGATCAGTAAAACTTTGGGGACCATATCAAACAAAAAAGAGTGCCCAAATGTCATTATGTCGTGTTAATTTTTCTTTCCATTTTCCTGACTAACCTGAACGTAGTTCTATTTTGATTCATTCCATTTACTCATGTTCTACCACACTCTCAATATTTATGCATTTTCTCGGTAATGGGTTCTCCTTCTCCCAGAATGTGTACTGCTGCCCTTATAACCCTTCAAAAATATTTACTTATGTCCTGTACCTCTTCCTAATTTTTAATTTTTCCCTGTTCTCTGGTAATATAAGACCTTTATTCATCTTTCCCAAAAATGTGCACCTCTTTTATTGCACTCTCACAATATTTTACCTTTGTCCCATCGCTTTTAAAATTTGCACTTTTACTCCTTCAACCCCATCTTCTGCACTCCTCTCTCAAAATTAGTACTGTAGCCCCCCACCATATATTTGTGTACATTTATCTCTGCATGCCTCTAAATGTACACCACTTGTGCCCCTTTCAAAATTTGTATTTGTACCCCTCCCAAAATCTGAACCCTTATGAAATTTGAACTTGTATTTGTACCCATGCACCCTTCCTGAAATTTTTACTTACACCACTACATTTCTCCCCAAAATTGTACTTGCACCCCTCCCAAAATTCTTACTTGTACTCCTCCAAAAATCTTTACTTGCACAACTGCACCCATCCCAAAATCTATACTTGTAAACTCTGCACCCCTCCCAAAATTTGTGCTTATACCACAGCACCCCTCCTAAAATTTGTACTTATAACCATGCACCCTCCCACAATTTGTACCTGTACCCTTACACCCCTCTTAAAATTTGTACTTGTACCCCTGCACCCCAAAGTATTTACTTGTACCTCTGCACGCCCCCAAAATGTGTACCCGTACACCTATACCTCTTCTAAAATGTGTACGTGTACCCCTGCACCCCTAACAAAATTTGTATCCTCTTCAGCCTATTCTTAAACTCACTACCAGACAGCTGCCCAGAACAAATAATCCTCTATGCCGACGATGCTGTGATCCTCTCCTCGGACTCTGATCCAATCTAATTACAAAATAAACTTCAGCAGGCCTTCTCCTCCATTGAATCCTGGTTCCTAAATCATAAACTGCTTCTCAATCAGAAAAAAACAAGTCTGTGGTCTTCTGCAGCCCCCACAACAAAAACAAACAACTCCACCTCTCTATTGCAACTGAACAAGGAGCCATCCTAGAGCAAACACAATCGTTCAAGTACCTTGGCATCACCCTTAATCCCCACCTCCCATACGCTGTCCATATCAGCAATGTTGCAAAGTCTGCCAATGCGAGGTTAGGCATAATTATTCTGGCACAGGAAACACCTAACCCCAGAAGCACTATCAGTGGCCATCCAGAGCTCTATCATCAGCATCATAGACTATGGTCTTATCATATATGAGTCTGTAACTACCACTGCTCTCAAACGTATTGAGGCCTCCCTGAATAAGGCCTGTCATCTCATCACTGGCTCACATTGCCGTACCCACACATGAGAGCTTTATTCCCAATCTGGATGGCTTCAACTGGACAAATGCATAAAATACCAAACCTGCATCACGGCCAAGAAAATTATAATGGGGCTTGCCCCATCTGGTGTCTGAGCCCTCCTTAAGCCTAGACATAGGAATGTCACTACAAGGAGATCCAATTCCCATCTACTACATATCCCATGATGTCGCACAACCCAAGGACAAAGATCATTCGCCTATCGGGCATCCAACTGGCTCAACTCTCTTGGCAGCGACATAGCGACTGCTCCAACACTCGGCCTCTTCAAGTCTAAGCTGCACCTCTCACTGCTTGTATCCTATGATTGCCCATCTTAACATTTCCACCGTTACAGCTGCACATGCCCCAGCACCCAGCATTTTTGATTGAGGTGACTTTATTTGCTTCCGACAATTTCTTAAGTTTATGGGCCAGTATTTTTCCTTGCACCTCACCTGCTTCCCAGTATGCTTGCTTAAGTCTGAATAAAGCATATTCTCCTTTGTGATT
This sequence comes from Neoceratodus forsteri, assembly GCA_016271365.2. Classification (NCBI taxonomy): domain Eukaryota; kingdom Metazoa; phylum Chordata; order Ceratodontiformes; family Ceratodontidae; genus Neoceratodus; species Neoceratodus forsteri. Next base: position 28,227,862 of record JADMNL010000024.1, on the reverse strand, counting down.
GTCTATTGTGTTCATTTCATATTTAGTGTCAATTACCTCCTGGTATTGTGTCAGGTCTTTAGACCCTGAGGCGATAAACGCCCTTTCTTTGTTTTTTAAAATCGTTTCTAGCTCATTTAGTCCCTTAACATCTTTTTATAAGATGAGAAGGAGATTATGCACCCTCTAATGTATGCCTTAAAAGAATCCCAGAGAACTGAAGAAGAAATGTTCCCATTGTCATTTAGTTGGAAAAATAATTTAATTTCATCTTGTAACCATCCAGGAAAATCAAGTGAATTCAGTAGGTTACTATTACATTTTCAGCTTCTTTCTGATGGCATAGTATGTCCAAGTGTAAGATTTATAGATACAGGAGCATGACCTGACATGACAATATTACCAATATGACTTGTAGATAGGCCTTGTAGCAGGGACTTCACTATGAAAATGTAATCCAACCTACTATGTGAACCATGTCTGTTAGATAAAAAGGTGTAGTCTCTCCCTTTAGGATTCATGATCCTCCACGTATCAGTCAAACCAAACTCACTGCAAAACCCATTTAAAATGCTGGAGAAGCTAGAGTGGTCGAATGGGCATGAATATGTACTATCAATGAACACATCAATAACTGTGTGCATGTCCCCAGCAAGGATCAGGTCACCATTTGCTTTGTTCCATATTTTGTCAGCTAAGCTGGAAAAGAACGCAGCTTGGTTAGAATTAGGAGCATACACATTTACCAAGGTTAGTAATCTGTCTTCTATTTTAATATTTGCAATAATGTACCTGCCATCTGGGTCAGAAACAATGGACTCCACTGTGACATTTAGGTTCTTGTGAAATAATATACAAATCCCCTTGCTTTTAGAATTAAACAAACTGCCATATACAGCCCCGACCCAGGATCTCTTAAGTTTGGCAGTTTCTTCTGTAGATAGGTGCATTTCTTGTAAAAAAGAAATATCAGTTTTCCTTGACTTTAAATATGCTAAAACTTTTGTCCTTTTAATAGGAGTATTACGGTCCTGTATGTTCCAAGATACCATTCTAAGTGTTTGATTTGATGTGGCCATTTGTTTAATATTTAACTGCCTACTTATTAGAATATCACTAGTTTTGTTATATATGACAGGGGAGCACTCTGCAACCTAACTCAAACTAAGTTAATAGAATTACCTCAAAAGAGGTAAAATAGACTATAATAGAATATAAGGATATGTGTCAGTATAGGTAAACTTAGACTTTGGAGTACTTAACTAGATTTGTAGAATAAAAACACAATGTTTAGCATTAAAAAATATGGTGTATAAAGTTATTAACCCAAAACCTTTGAATGAACTGTTGATAAGCAAGATAATACTAACAAGTAATTTAAAGCCAAGGTCTGATGATCAAATTTTAGCTGGTGGGATAACTAGTCGATATATCGAGACTACCACACCTATTTAAAGTTGATTAGATAGCATAGAATACCTGCTTAGAACAAAAGACTGAGCATTACATTGTACAATGGGCATCTTTATTATATACAGGGTGTGTAAAACAAAATAATAGTAGATTGGTTACAACAATGATACTAATCTTAAGTGGACTGTGATGCGTAAGTACAATTCTCAAATTGTATACTAGCATCCAGCATACCTTATGTAAAATAACCTGTATAATTACCATTATGGACCCGTAGCATGCTCCAATAATAGGAGAGATAACTTTCACGAGAAAGTACAAAAACAACATTAATAATGAATGTAAACCACACACAGTAGAGAGGACATGTAGATTAAGTGACAGCATCCAAGCCGTATGCCTCCTAGATCAAACAGCAGCCTGACATCACTCATCTGCCATAGGGTATTTTTAAAATATAATTTAACAATAGATAGTACTGCGTGTTTCTCAAACAACAAAGTTGCTGTAGGTGAGACAGAGAGCAGCCACCAGCTTCCTTATAGCAAGGAGGTGATTTAATAGAAATACACTGACTTTAATTCTTAATTTTGGGGCCTGTATAAGTAAGTAGAAGTCAGGGTTTTGGTTCTCTGTTTTTGGGGTTGACTTTTCTTAGTGTAACTTTTATTTACCAGGGAGGACATTTAGCTGGGAGAGTATTTGCAGTCATTTGTGACTAGACCTGTTACTTAAACTCTGTGAAATAGGTGTCTGAAAGGAAGGAAAGCACTCACTGGTGTGGTGGGTTAGAGTTGTAGTTGATTGTTTCTGGAGGGCATGGGCTTAGTCCCACCCACCCCAAGCGCATCATTTCTTTTATATCAGGGGTTCAGAGATCACTCCCCCCAAAGTGCAAAGGACATACACCTGTTCATATCCTTTAAGGCACAGCACACTGAATATGGGTAAACACAGTCACCCGCTTGCACACACTAACAAAAAAAAACCCAAAAACCTCTTAAACAGGAAAGGATAAAGGGATGTGGAGAGTGGTGCAATGCACTGGCTGTGGAGTGGCAGTCTTGTGGGAGATGTTCTGGAGGCTGCGTTGCTGCCCTGTTTACAGGCACTTCTCTGGTCTGAGGGAGAAGGTTGCCCGTCTCCATGCTGACCTGGTGAGGATTCAAGAAACCTCCTCCCCGACCCAGGGACCACCCAGGCCACAACCACTTCCTCAGAGGTTGGCAAGAAAGAGGAGTGGTTGGACCATGGTGGGCTCAGGGAGGGTGAAAGTGATGGAACAGATGTGCATCCCTCCAGTTGTTCCTCTTCACAATTCATTCACCTTTCTGGTGCAGTGTGGTTCCTCTGTGGAGACACCCACAGTGGAGACCAATGAGGATTCTGGGAACCTCCACAAAGGAGACCCACAGGAGGGTGGCACAGGACACCTCAGGGGAAGGAAACAACTCCTGATGGGGGACTCAGTCGTTAGGGGATAGAACTGGTGGAGGGAAGAGAGAGGGAGGGAAGGAGGTAAGGTGCCTGCCCAATGCCATGGCTTAGAGGGACAGGAAGTGAATCCTCAGGATTATGGGAGCAGCTGCACAGGGGAGGGAGCTGGATGTCATTGTCCACCTAGGGACAAAGGACCTGGCTGAAATGGGATCAGAGCAGTGCAGCAGGAATTTGTGGAGTTGGGGAGGGACCTTAGACAAGTGGCACACACAGTAACTTTCTCGGAAGTGCTACCTGTCTATGGCAAGGGTGAGGTTAGGGTACGCCACACCATAGGATTTAATGACTGGTTGAAAAACTGGTGTGAAGCTCAGGGATTTGGCTTCACTGGGGATCCACCTGGAAGGATGCAGGCCTTTACTGGTGTGATGGTCTGCATCTGTCCAGGAGGGGAACCAGGATCCTAGGTGATAGATTTAAATGCTTCATTGGCAAGCATTTAAACTAGTCAAGGGGGAGGCACTGAAGACAGAGAAGCAGGGAAATTCCAGCCCCCCCCCATTTCCTTAAACTAGGTTATTTTATCTTGGCTCCTCCAATCACCTATATCTTTAACATGTCCCTATCGCAGGGCACTCTCCCCAACATGTGGAAGACTGTGCATGTCATCACACTTTTTAAATCTAGTGATTCTTGTGATCCAAACAACTACCACCCAACATCCTTGCTCCCCACTTTATCCAGATTATTAGAGAAAATAGTTGATGTCCAGTTGAGAACCTACTTGGAGAGTTATAACATACTAAATCCAGTCCAATCTGGATTTTGGCCCCACCATAGCACTGTCACAGCACTCGCTAAGGTCACGAATGACTGGCTGAATGCCTTAGACACCAAAAAGCATGTATGTGCACTGTTTCTTGACCTTAGCAAGGTGTTCGATACAGTGGACCATGCCCTACTGCTGTGCACACTAAGGAACATAGGATTTGACAACCTGACACTAACATGGTTCTCAAACTATCTAACCGATAGGCAACAACAGGTTAAGGCAGATGGTGCCCACTCTCCGATGAAAACGCTGCTAAGAAGCATGCCCCAAAGTTCCATTCTTGGACCGTTATTATTTGCTATCTACAGTATATAAATAATATAAATGCTGGGATCAAATCAGCAAATATACACCTTTTCACTGATGATACAGTGCTTTATATAGATAGGCCTAAGCTTGAGTCCGCCTATATGGCTCTTCAAAGTGATTTTGTTCTACAGGAAAACTTACTGCATCTAAAACTTCTCCTAAATGCGAAAAAAACAAAAAGCTATGATTTTCACCCCTTCAGTCACCACACCTAAACGTGACACCTCGTGAAAGGTCCCCCAGGTAATCACGTGTTTGGGAGAATCCCTGGATTACGTGGCTAAATTTAAATACCTGGGTGTTTGGTTAGACTCCAAGCTGTCCTTCCTAGATCACATAGAGGAGCTATCAAAAAAATTGAAACAGCTGGCCCAGTGGTGCTGAGGGTTGAGGCGCTGGACGCCACACCTCGTGCTATGCCGGCAACCCAGGTTCGGGAATGGACTCAGGGTTGTCGGGGGCCATGGGGGGATGGAGGATTGAGCATCCCAACAGATGCTCTCCTCCTCCAGGGGTGGGTTACCGGGGGTGCCTCGTGCACCCGATGCTCCTGGTGGCCTGTGGAAGCACACGCTTACAGGGGCAACGACGGCTCTCCAGAGCCAGGGAGGATGCTCTGGGTGCTTGGCAATGGCGTGCATCAGCATGTCATCTGCCTGGATGCACGTCCTTCACACCGGCATCCTCGGGGGTTCAGGGGAGAAAATGGGGAAGAATCATATACACCTCTGGCCCCCGAGCATAATGAAGCCGAGGTAGGGGCAGCCTTGAATAGCCCAGACGGGCATAGTAGGAGGGGGTATGAGGCCTCCTCTGAAAGCAAGTGCAAAAAAAAAAAATTGAAACAAAGACTCAGCCTCTTCTTCCATATCAGACACCTTACTTTAGAGGCTAACAAATGGTTGGTCATATCCATCTTCATGCCGCTTTTGGATTATGCCGATTTCCTGTATGGGCAAAGCACTTGTGTGGCCCTTTCCAAGCTTCATACCCTCTCTCATCATGTGCTCAGATTTATAACTGGTGCCCCCTACTCTACACACCATTGTATTCTAGATTCTATAATAGGTTGGAACTCACTTAGCATTGGGAGGCAAAAAAACGCAGTACTATGGACCTATAGAGCCATCATTCATAAGCTCCCGCAGTACATCTCAGACTGTCTGCCAGTCTGCACCCCTGGTAGTTACCCACTAAAAAGTCTCAACTACTTAGCCCTTGCAATCTTTAAGTTCAGAACATGTTTTGGAAGGGCGGCAATAAATCATGAGCTTCCGGTTATTTGGAACAGTGTTCAGAAAACCTTAAGGCTTGTTGCCCCTGTGAAACTCTCCTCCTTCAAAACCATGCTCCAGCAGTCCTTTTTGGAGTCCTGTAATTGTTTTAGCTAAGGGTTCATACTCCCACTTACCATCATAATTGTATCTTTGCTGCCGTTGCTCTCCCCTTATGCCACCCTTGCAAACCCATTTTTGGCTGCCTTACCAAACTTTAGCTTTAATAGTCCCCTGGTCACCCTCTCATTTTAGGGCCTCGGGCTCACCTCTGGCACTATAACCTTAGCACTATACGCTTCGCTGCCCCTTCTTTTTCCCTGAAACCGTCCCATAGCTACTCTATCTCTACTTCTCTGGGCCCTCTCTCTCCCTTTTCCCTCACTTACCTAGCACCCTGTTTACCCTCTCTCCTTCCCTCCCATGTTTTGTGATTCACAGCTGTTCAGGCATTCTGAATATCCTGTTCCATAACTCTTCCCTCTGTCCTTTTAGCTAAGCATCATGTATACTTGCCTGCGGTTTATGGATAATCAATGTATGTACTACTGCATTATTCACATATCCCTTGTCGGTAAACCCAATAATAATTGTATATAAGCTTTTGTATCTCTGCCTGGTTATGTAATAATGCATTTATACACATATAATATGGTACTATGCTGTTAATTTTAGCTGTGTTATATGATCTTTGACCATGAGTGGTTGTGACTACGTATTGGCACTGTTTCTTGTTTTTTTTTTTTTTTTTACTTCTGGTAGAATGTGCTGATATATATTATGTACTTTCTGTTAGTTATGCAGCTATGTATTATGTACAATCTGTTAGTTATGCTGCTATGTATTATGTACTATCTGTTAGTTATGCTGCTATGTATTATATACTATCTGTTAGTTATGCTGCCATGTATTATGTACTATCTGTTAGTTATGCTGCCATGTATTATGTACTGTCTGTTAGTTATGCTGCTATGTATTATATACTATCTGTTAGTTATGCTGCTATGTATTATGTTAAAATTAAATTTGATGGACTGCATCTGACTAAGGAGGGAGTCAGTGCATTGGGGCAGAAGTTTGATGCCTTTGCAGAATATTTAAACTAGCAAATGGGGAGAGGGGTGCAGCACCCCATACGTCAAATGGGAAGAACGCCCTTCCCCCTCAGCTAGTGGTCAACAGGGATTCAGCAGGTTTGCAGTTCATTTGCATCACCAGGTAAGAAAAAAGGTCTGTCTCCCCATACAATGCACAGGGGAAATGCCAGACCTCGCTCAACAACTAACACACCGAAATCTGGCCAATGGAAAATCATGTACACAAATGTTCACAGCCTGGGAAATAAGATCCCAGCCCTGTAGGCAATAATGTCAGAGGCTAAACTGGACATAGTAGCAATCAACGAGATGTGGTTTACCAGTAACTACACTTGGGAGACTTCAGTACCTGGCTATGTACTGTTCAGATATGACCGAGGTGCAAAAAGGAGGGGGGTGGAATGGCCCTGTATGTCAATGAACATATCAAAGCTACAGAAATTCTGAATACACATAAGGAGCCAGAAGAACTGTGGGTCACCCTGGAAACAGGAAATGGGACAGCCATAAGAACTGGGGTTGTCTACAGGCCCCCAGACCAGGGGGAGGACATAGACACATTACTGTTAGAAGATATACAAAACATGACAGCTAAAGGGGAGGTTCTGATAATGGGAGACTTCAACATGCTGGATACAGATTGGTCAATACCAGCAGGAACATCTGCCAGAACTAGACACATGGTGGATTCCCTGCAGGGGGAGGGCCTCAAACAACTGGTACAACAACCCAAAAGATACAGGGCTATCCTAGATCTAGTACTGACTAATAGGGAATGGATCACAGATCTCCAGGTAGAAGGTCACCTGGGGGACAGTGACCATCACATGGTATGGTTCAGTTTGGCCACTACAACTAAATCATCCCATTCCAAGGCAAAAATATGTGACTTCAGAGGAGCTGACTTTGATAAGATGGCCAACAGAGTTAAGCTAGCCCTGGCAAAAAGAAACACAGGGGGGTACAGGCAAAGTGGGCAAGCATTAAGGATGCAATACTTGAAGCAACATCCCATTGTGTTAGACAGAAAAGGAAGTGCAAAGAAGAAGGAAACCACTTTGGTTCTCAAATACAGTAGCAGAAAAGGTCAGAGCCAAAAGGCTGGCCTTCAGAAAATATAAGGGAACACAGCGGGATGAAGATAGGGAGGCATACCAAACTGCCCTAAGGGAAGAAGGGAAGGCAGTAACGCAGGCAAAGTCCCAAACTGAGGAAACATTAGCACAAACAGTAAAAGAAGGTGACAAGACTTTCTATAGATACATTAGTGAAAGGAGAAAGTCCAGAGGGGGTATTGCTAAGCTCAAAGGAGAAAAGGGGGTGTGTGAGGAGGAGGACCCTGTAAAAGCATCTATCCTAAATAGATACTTTTGCTCAGTATTTACTGAAGAGAAGGTAGGGCAGGGCCCACAGCTCAGCACCATGGACATGGGGGGGAAGGTGAGCACTACTCTCTTCACAAAAGAAAGGGTCCTACAAGAGCTCGCTAAGCTCAGGGAGGACAAGGCAATGGGACCTAATGGCATACATCCCAAGGTTCTAAAGGAGCTAAGGGTGGAACTAGCAGAGCCATTAGCAGAACTGTTTAGTGAGTCTCTAAGCACAGGAGAGGTCCCAGAAGACTGGAGAAGGGCTCATGTGATCCCGCTCCACAAGAGCGGTAGCAGGGAGGAGGCAGGGAACTACAGACCAGTCAGTCTTACCTCAGTAGTGGGCAAGATGATGGAGGCACTCCTTAAGGAAAGGATAGTGCAACACCTGGAATCCATAGGAGCACAGGATCCAAGACAGCATGGGTTTACAAAGGAAGGTCCTGTCAAACTAATCTCATAGATTTCTTTGACTGGGTAACGAGAGTGGTGGACCAAGGGGAGCAGTTGATGTCGCCTACCTTGACTTCAGCAAAGCTTTTGACACTGTTCCACATAGAAGATTGATAAATAAGCTGGGTAGGCTCAGGGTGGGTCAGAAGTTGGTCAACTGGGTGGCAAACTGGTTGATGGGCAGAAAACAGAGAGTGGTGGTAAATGGTATGCAGTCAGAAGAGATGCAAGTCACAAGTGGGGTACCTCAGGGATCAGTCCTGGGGCTAGTCCTCTTTAATATCTTCATCAGTGATATTGCAGATGGACTAGAGGGTAAGGCTTGTCTGTTTGCAGATGACACCAAGATCTGCAACAGAGTAGATGATCCAGATGGGGTGGGCAGAATGAGAAGAGATCTGGATAAACTACAAAATGGTCCAAGAGTGGCAACTGGGATTTAATGCAAAGAAGTGCAAGATCATGCACATAGGGAAGAGAAACCCTGAAGCCACCTATAGGCTGGTAGGGGAGTTGCTGGCAGTCACAAAGGAAGAAAGAGACTTGGGTATCATCATCACCGATGACCTGAAATCATCCAAGCAGACCTCTAAAGCAGTAGGTAAGGCTAGGGGGATGTTAAGGTGCATTAGTAGGGGTATCACAAGTCATAAGAGGGAGGTAATAATCCCTCTTTACAAGACACCAGTTAGGCCCCATCTGGAGTACTGTGTGTAGTACTGGAGGCCACACCTTCACAAGGACATTAACCAAATTGAGGCAGTCCAGAGAAGGGCAACCAAAATGGTGCAGGGATTGCATCAGAAGACATATGAGAACAGATTAATGGAGCTCAATATGTATACCCTAGAGCAAAAGAGGAGAGAGGTGATATGATCGAAACATTCAAACACCTTAAGGGCATTAACAAGGTGAAAGAGTCTAACATGTTTAAATATAAGAAAATAGCAGGACAAGAGGACACAGCATGAGATTAGAGGGAGGCCGTTTAAGGGGTAATGTGAGGAAGTTCTTTTTCACAGAAGGGGTGGTGGATGCATGGAACGGCCTACCTCAGGAAGTGGTGGCTATGAATACAGTGCAGGGCTTCAAATAGGCATGGGATAGGCATAAGGGAACACTACAGATAAGTATGAATAGATAGGCCACTGACAGCAAAGGACGATGGCACATTTATAAGGTAGAAAAAGAAATGGGCAGACTGGATGGGCCTTGTGGTCCTTATCTGCCATCAACTTCTATGTTTCTACGTTTCTATGTACTATCTGTTAGTTATGCTGCAATGTATTATGTACTATCTGTTAGTTATGCTGCTATGTATTATGTACTATCTGTTAGTTATGTTGCTATGTATTACGTACTACCTGTTAGTTATGCTGCTATGTATTATGTACTATCTGTTAGTTATACTGCTATGTATTACGTACTACCTGTTAGTTATGCTGCTATGTATTATGTACTATATGTTAGTTATGCTGCTGTGTATTACGTACTATCTGTTAGTTATGCTGCTATGTATTATGTACTATCTGTTAGTTATGTTGCTATGTATTACGTACTATCTGTTAGTTATGCTGCTATGTATTATGTACTATCTGTTAGTTATGCTGCTATGTATTATGCACTATCTGTTAGTTATGTTGCTATGTATTATGTACTATCTGTTAGTTATGTTGCCATGTATTATGTACTATCTGTTAGTTATGCTTCTATGTACTTTGAACTATGTGCTGTGCGTCTGATCCCAGGTCTACCTTGTAAATGAGTTTTCCTCAACGGTATTCCACCTGGCAAAATAAAGAATTGATTGACTGATTGATAGATAGATTGATTGATTCGCAAGTACACACCTCTGTATACTGTAAATGATCATATCCCAACTGCTAAAATCTGCTTGTGGGGCACTGCAGTGCAGCACACTTAAATTGTCTCCATCCATCGGTGCTCACTGGTAGCATGCTGTGTTGAGATATAGTCTGGATACAATCACGGTGCATGAATTCGAGAAAGCAGTGTGGCCTAGTGGTTAGAGCACTAGCCATCCTGTGGGTAATGCTTGGTGTCAGTGCCACTGCAGAAAATACATTTTCAAAAGTTTACGACTTCTTTCTAAAGGTCTGGGTGCAGCCCATACCATACCAGAGATGTAGTTTGCAGGAAGAGCAGTTTATAGATCCATAAAGCAGTAGTTTGAAGCAGTATAGTGCAGTGGTTTAAGGCTCTGAGCTGCAAATCTGGTGATATCCAACAGACCAGACCTGGGTTTGAATCCCACAGCTTCCACTTGTATACTGTGTGACCCTGAGCAAGTCACTTAACTTCCCTGTGCTCCCAGGTCACTCCTGTAAAAAAGCTTTCAGCTTAGTGTGCTACTCCTGGTTAAACAACTAAATAATTAAATACAGGATACCCCAGCTGAACAAGCCTCCCAAGTGTTTGATTCTCATGCATCTTTCCAAACCACATGTATATAATCTATAGCCTTAAACGCAGTGCCAAACATTGTGGGTATGAATATTCTTGTGCGGGGCAGACTGAAAAGTTTTCTTCATAATACAAAAAGTTACCCGAGAACAGGATTTTACAACTTGCTCCAGTTTAGACTGAGAATGACTATCTGAAGGCACGTGTTTCACCCTGCTGGGACTCCACAGTGCAGTGAAGCCACTCTCTTAGGCACGGACCAGGAAGCAGGTGAATAAGGGAGAGTTAGAAATTTGTTGAAGGGTTCAGGCAGGGTGGAGTAGCAGGTAATTGTCTTGTTGCTCCTAATCCCTGGTGAGTCTCTGAAAACAAAGAAGTACAATGGGTCCCCAAACCACAAATCTTGTTCCTAAGGTTAGTACCGAAACTAAACATAAGTAAAGCATATTGACTCTGCTGTATGTGTAGGTGCGTGCGTCTTTATTGTTGGCCGTTCTGCTGGCAGGTGAAACATTCTTTGTATTGAATTGCCTTAAATGCAATGAAATCATATCCGAAGCAGGAGGTCCAGCAGTCCTGCTTTGTGCTGCAGAGTATTAAAGCCACTTGATACACAGTCAGGTAAGCATTCTGCTGGAGTTCTCAAGATAAAACCCAGTTAACTATTGTAGAAGCAGGCTCAGAAGAAAAGTGGTACCAGTCTGTAAATGTTCAAGAAGAAACAGGTGACACTTCAGTGCCGGTAATATAGCGTTTCATCTAAAAAAAAAATAATGAAATTTACATTGTGAAAAAGCATCTTTTTGTTAATTTTTTTAGCCTTCGGTAGCTGATGATATTGATATGAAAGCTTTCAGAAACTAGTCAGGTTTGTGAAGTACAGTATAATAGGTGCTACAATGGTCTGCTGACAGAATCTCAGTTTAGTGAAAGTACTGAATGTTTTTGGGTAGCATCACACCAGAGACTGGTGAGGGGATGGTGGAGGGGGCACTGAGAACACTGGAACAGGCACCCAGGCCTGCTTCTCTCATGTCAGCATTCCAATTTAGTTGGGTATAAGAGCAGAAAGAATGTGCACTTGCATTGTAGTGCAACTGAAATTTGGTACTTATGGGACTAACCTGATGACAGGAATTGCTTTTGGATGCTAGAGTCAGTGCATGTGTTATTTATTTATTTAGTTGTTGGTGATCGGGTAGGTGAGCTAGCCATAAAATGACTATTTTCAGGCATGATCTGGGAGGTTACAAAGTTGGTGGTGCAGCATACAAAGCATGGGAATACAGTGTAAACATTTCACATGTGGTTGATATGTACAATAATGGAGAGATAGATCAACAAGACCAGGATGTTCAGTGACAGTAGTGAAGGCAGAATACATACTTCTGGCTGACTAAAACATAGTACAACAACAAGACTACAGGTCTAGTAGGAGGCCTGTAGGCAGGTAACTATATAGCATGGATACTAATTATGCAGATCCCATGCATAATACTTACAAATGAAGTGCCAAACATTTAAAGGTGCCTTTTTGTTTTGGTTGCCTGTACTCTGCAGGCCACTTAGTATTCAAACCACTATGCCCTGACGCCTAGGTGCCGGGTGGTCAGGGCACCGGCATCAGGGCACTGTAAATCAGAGCGCCAGCGGGAGGTTGCCGGCAGGCTCAGCGCTGGACCTCAGAGCTGCATTGGACTGGGAGTGCCAGTCAACACTGCACAGCAGGGCAATGCCACACACCGCACACTCGCTGACCCACCCACTGAATGCCTACGGAACCACAGGAGGTGCAGCAACACAGAGGGGCACCACTGTGCCCAGTGCACATGAGAAAACATCCCCATGGACCCATGGTGCATGGGACCAGGGCACCATGTACATGACCACATGACATGGCCACCATCCCACATGCCCAGTGCCATGGTACTGCTACACCCAACACTGACAGCCACCAACAGTAGAGCTGACTGCACTGCAGCTGGGAGCCACACACAAGTGATGGGCCATCTCATGAGGCACCCCCCTGATGTGCAACCGACCATGGTGGTGGTGGGCAGGGGTAACATAACACTGACAGGGTTTAGTGGCGCCCATATGGCCGGTACTGGCAGGGGGCAGCAGGGCATACAGCACTACCCATAGGTGCAGCAGTGTACTCCAGAGCACCGGGCACTCTGTTCCACAGGTGATCTGATTGCGGGGGTGCCCTCGCTGTTTTGTCCTCTCACCGGCGCTCTGATTTACGGCGCCCTGCTACTGGTACCTTGACACCCGGAACCGATGCTTCACTAGGATGAGCTTCAGCAGAGGACTGTCAGTTTTTACACTATCACTTTGCTAACATTTTTGTATAAATTCTGCAGAGATCAGAAACATTGGGATGTTCTACATTTGTTTCCAAAGTGGTGTCAAACCTCTCAAGCTGCTTATTTGAGGAAAGATTCTTGTTCATTCTGAATATTAGAACTGGAAAGGCTCCAGGGGGCCCAGGCTGTAGTCTAGTGGATTGTTTTTTGGGCATATGCCTAACTTGGTGTGAGTGCTGGGAGTGTGGAGGGAGCTGGCATAATGCCCCTTGGTCAGTATAGCTGCTGTTCTCTACAGAGGGTTATACAGTGCATTTAAATGAACAGCTTTAAGGAAAATCCTGTGTATCAGGTAAACCTAATATTCTGATCTCTGAAATTCAGAAACGTTCTGGTCAGGAATGGTTTTCGCCAGGTTTAAGAACAGAATTTATTTTCCTATACAGTATTAACAGTGGGTTAAGCTGCAGGAGCTCAGCTGGTTTTCCTTACAAACAGTATTATCTTTTTTATATACTTCAAGTTAGGCATAAAGTATCTTATGAAGTATGCAGAACTAAAATATATGAACTATATACAAATACCGCAAGTATGCTGTAGTATTTTATCACTGCAATTTTTTTGCACTAAATTAATCTTATTTTGGCTCAGTCTAGTATATTGTAGATGCTAAAAATATACCGCACTTAGTAGTGATCAGTACTGTTATGTATACTTGCACTACTCTTAAAATACAGTATAGCAATGAGCCCACTGTTAGTACGCCTAAATGAGTATACTTTGTAAGGAATAAGCCAGGTCAGAATGAGCACTGTGGAGAATGGTTGGATGTAATGGGGAGGCAGTATAGCGCAGTGGTTTAAGGCTCTGAGTTGCAAATCTGGAGACCTGGGTTTGAATCCCACAGCCCCTACTTGTGTACTGTGTGACCCTGAGCAAGTCACTTAACTTCTCTGTGCTCCCAGATTGCACCTGTAAACAAGCTTTCAGCTTAGTGTGTCTCACCTAGTTAAACAATTGGGAAATAGCCCGGGTGTGCTGTGAGGCACAAGGTACCACTGAGTGCACTCAGTCATCTGGGGGTACATCGACTCCCCTCAATGCCCATCCCAAAGGTGCTTAATTTGTTTAGTGTGGTCTTTTTCTAAATTAAAAACAAAACAAAACAGTTTTTTAATATTCATTTAAAAAGTAAATTGAATGTTGTTCATGTGGCTATGATATGGTTGTTTTGTTTGTCTTTGGAATATTAGTGCACTGTCACCATAGAATTTTATGAAAGTACTTAATTATGTAAGCACTCACACAGCTGTGTGTGTGTGTGTGTGTGTGTGTGTGTGCATGTGGTAATGCTAAGTTGATGTATGCTCCAAGGGTGATGAAGCATTAAGGTACAGAAGTTTAACACACACAATTGCACCAGTAATAACCCACAAAAGGGTGGAGATATACAGGATTAATGCATGTCAGCGACACATTGTGAGGCATAAGTCCAAAGGCTGAGTGCCTTCAATCCCGGCACATCCTCATGCTATGGAGTGGGTTATTGTGCTTATAAATGGTTTTAATAGTTAAAACAAACAAACAAACAAGGAAAAAGAAAGTGTAATCTGAACCGCATGATAAAGAAGAAGTCAGCCATGTTAGAGTGGGTATTGTGGGGAATCAGTGCAAGCGCAAGGTATGTTGTGAGGCACTAAAAATACCACCAACAGCCTTATTCAGTTTAAGTTCAGTAGATTTACATCTGTATATCCCCTTCAGGATGAGGTTGAAGATAGGTGGAATTGCCTAGCCCTCCTTTCCTCGTCAACGAAAACTAACTAATTACCTAACTAGGTAACTAATTAGTTAACTAACTAAAGTGCAGCTGAATACCTTTTGTCTTCCCAGAAGTACACTGAAGCCCCACAACACTAACCCTGAATGACACATTAGGCTTATAAAATGATCTTTTTCTAAAAATGTAAGATGAAAGAAGAACACTTTTGAGTTTAATAAATGAATTGACATTTTTTCATGTTGCTGTGCTAGGTTGTTTAGTTTTTGAAACAGAAGTACATTGTTACATTTTCATGTTGGTATGATGCAGACCTTTGTTTATTTTATAAACAGTGTGCTAGAAGTTCCATCGGACTCTTTGATCATTACTTCACTTTTTCGCATCTCTTCCTAAACAAAACAAAAACCCATTGTTCTCTTTATAAATCAAAAGGGAAACATTCCTAAAATGTACTGGTATCCTGGGATGCATAGGGAGGGGTATCACGAGCAGAAGGCATGAAGTAATCATTACCTGTATCGGTCCCTGGTCAGGCCTCACCTGGAGTACTGTGTCCAGTTCTGGAGGCCACAGCTCAGGAAGGACCTAAATAGGCTAGAGATGGTACAGAGAAGAGCAACAAAGATGGTGCAGGGCTTGCATCAGAAACCGTATGAGGCAAAACTGGATGACCTCAAATTATACTCCCTAGAACAATGCAGGAATCATGGGGACATGATAGAAACAGTTAAATATCTTAAAGGTAACAACAGGGTACATGTGCGGAACCTCTTTCAGGTAAAGGACTGCAGCTGGACTAGAGGGCACAACCTTCGACTTAAGGGAGGAAAGTTCAGAAGTAATATGAGGAAATTCTTCTTCACAGAGCGCATTGTGGAACCATGGAATATGGGAGCCAGGACAGTGGGGGAATTCAAGCGGGCATGGGACAGACACTGTGGGATACACCTGCAGGCAGCTAAGTAGGGGGGTAGAAAGCCTGGGGCAGACTTGATGGATTGGATGGTCCCCATCTGCCAACAACTTCTATGTTTCTATATACCCGTCATGGTTTACAAGTCCATCAAATGCTCTTTTGAATGAGCATCGGGCTCCTCGGTAGCTGGCAGCAGTTCAGAGATCTCGATGTAAATGGTTGTTCCATATCAGTACGTCAGTGCCACCATTTTTAGAACCTTGTGATGTCAGTGATGATCAAGCTGTGGCTAACCAGATTGTAGTGACACACAGGTTGACCTTCAGTGCAGGGGCATAGTTTGTTTTTATTTCCGGGGCGGAAGGGGCAAAGTAACCAAAAAATCCTGATTTTCATGTATCACAACATGAAGAAGGGTGGGGGTTCTGGGGATCCAGAAACCATAGGGTATAAAATGTGTTCTGGTATATTGTATTAATAATAATTTCCTGTTTAAAGGAGATGGATGATTTTTGCATATGTAACTGCCCTTCTATCTTCCTTTCCATGCCAGTTATGCATTCTGATATGCTTTGACACTTTTTTGATAAATACTGTAGCTTTGAGGTGTGTTACTTCCTCAGATCTACATTGAATTCCACTCTTCAAACCAGTTATTGCTCTTGATTTTCATATGTCTAAGACATTCTGTGATATCACAGACCCCCATTCCATGCCATTCATCTGAATGTTCAGGCAGTATGAAACGAGAGAGCTGTAACTGCTGAGCAGAGAGGGATGCAGGGTAGTTACAAAAGCAAGATAATTGGATTATTACTTTAACAACAAGGTCAAAGCAAGGTATATCAGAATACTGGGTATCCAATCAAAGAACTGGAGGGCATCAAGAGGTGTAAAAATCATTTCCTATCACCTTTAAGTAGCACAGCTCCTTACTTTTGAATGCAGAAACAGTGCATTAATTTGGTACTACTCTGACACATTTTCAGATGGAGCAATGTTGTGTCACTTATATATTTGACTTGTTCCATATAGGCAATACCACGTATTCAAGATATTAAGTTTAGCTACTTCGATATGTGTCACTTGATTAACTTCATTAACTTACAACAATTTCTACATTGCAATAGATTCAAAGTTTCTTATTGCTACTTCCACCTGCACTTCAGCATTTTAGATTCCATTAGCTTAAATAACTGAGAGCTACATGACTTTAGATATATGAGAATAATTCAAGAGGGTCACGCACATGGCGCTCAACATGGTAGTCGGGTAAACACCAGGTCCTGCCCACCTGTTACATTTTTTTATCGATATTCAGTTCTTTTGATGTAAATTCAAACAAAAAATGCTAGCAATTTCTTATTTTGGTCTAGTTCATCATCCGATCAAGAAATTTCAGTGTGTCAGGGGCATCTATTATATTATTCCTGTCATAGTGCTTACCATCGCAAACAGCTGTTCCGAAATCACCGCTAACCTTCAGGGCCGTGCTTGAGGGGAAGAAGCAGCCTAATAATTATCAGGCACCCTCCAATAAACAACATAGCAAAACGGATATGCAATATATTAAAGAGGTACTCTCTATGCTTCGGTTAGACATCTCTGATACAAAAAATGTGGTAGGGTCACTCCAGTCTGATTTAAATACTAATGGTCATAAGGCAAATCTATCTGAAAACAAACTTGCTTGCTTAACAGACACTGTCACATTTCTAGAGGACAAAGTGGAACAACAAAATGAACAGATACAGTACCTGCTCAAAAAAAATTGATGATCTGGAAAATAGGGGGAGAAGAAACAATATACGTATTGTGGGGCTGCCAGAGGGAGCTGAGGACAATGATCTAATCCCCTTTTTACAACATCTTATTCCAGAGTTACTACAAACACAATCAGTAGGCTCAGTAGGTAGCACACTCACCTCTGAGGCCGGGAGATCAGAGGGCTGTGGGTTCAGTTCCCACATCTGGCACTTGGGTTAATATCCCAGTACTGACACTGTAGTGCAGCATGAGAGGGGTGCTGTACTGCTGAGGTGCCGTCTTTCGGACAAGATGTTAAACTGAGGTCCCATCTGCTTGGATTGGTGGTAGTTCAGGTGGATGTTAAAGATCCCATGGCACTTATCGAAAAGAGTAAGGGAATTTCCCCGGTGTCCTGGCCAAATTTCCCTCATTCACTAAAAATACCACCAACAGCTTAATCTGGTTCAAGGTCAATTGGCATTCATCTGTAGCCTCTCCCCCGGGTCATGCCTGAAAATAGGCAGGATTTGTCTAGTGCACTTACCCGGTCAACAAAAGCTAAATAAATAAATAAATAAATAAAAACAATGGCCCTGGCCCCCTTGAAATAGAGAGGGCACATAGAACAATAGAAGCCAGACCTACCCCTGGTAATAGACCAAGATCCATAATTGTTAATTTCCTCAGATATTCTATTAAAGAGAAGATTCTGAAAAAAGCTAGGGAGCATAAGCAGTTATGCTGGAAAGGGGGGAGAATTTACTTTTTCTAGGACTTCTCTTCGGAAATCATTGAAAAAAAGAAAATTGTTCTTTGAGGGGGAAGAAACAGTTACAAAAGCTGGGATTATCATACTATTTCAAATACCCTGCTATTTTAGTTGTACAAATACCAGGCAACAAACCCTGTCAGTGTGAGGTTGTGGAAGAACTGTAGGAGCTGCTAGATAGATAAGATACCGTTTTAAATTCTCAAACTGCCATAACTTATTCGAAAAAGTCAGACACTTCACCGAATGTGCGTGTGGCACACCAAGATTCAATCAATTCTTCCCCACGAGCTCGGTGCTCGAGTACCACCATGCAGGAAAGACATGAAATGAATCTCGTGCAAGAAAACTTTACCCGTGACTGCACTCCCATTGCTTATTCCACAGTAGTTAAAAAAAACAAGCTTCACATCTAGGATACCATCCTACTCTTCCATTACGAGATGTAGCAAGCCCTCTACCAGATCTTTTGACAGCCACAGATTAACACAGCCTAACTCTGGGTTAAACAAAAAACATCAGCGAAGTAGAAGCAGAGAGTCACCGAAACCTAAGGAAGATACCTGTACAAGACAGACTCCGAAAAATTCTGCCATCTCTCCACCTAGTCCCCATCAGGATTTAAATGTAGATCCTGTCTGCTCCATTGAAATGTGCCCAGCATGAGTCCTCTTTTCTAGATACACATTGCAATGCTTGCAGGAAATGAGTTTGATTTCCTGTTAGTTCTTAAAGTGACAGCAGGTGTGTAGCCAGAAATTTCCATTTTGTACACAATCTCCAACAGTTACACCCACTCATTAACAAATGTACACATTCTTTCCAAATGGCACCCCCTTTACAAACAAGTCAGATTGTTGTCAGATGATTCCTCTAATCTTTAAAGAGGTTATACATGTATCTGTCTCCTAAACAACAGAGACACTCTTCAGTGACCTACACTAACCCAAATACTACAGATTAGAATGAACATGTTAACAGAAAGGCATATGGTTTGTGACAGGCACTCAGCAAAACTGTACACAAATGTGTACAGTGAGTATGCCTGCCTACACCCTTGAGTGACAGTGCCTTATTATTACAACTGCTCATTGTGACATGCTGAAGTAACTTTGCAATGAGAAGGTTAGAGTGTATGCGGACCCTCAGGTTTTCAATTCACATTCTATTTCATCAAGGTTACATGACCAGTATGTCTTAGGAGCATTGTTATAATGGCAATATACTAAATTATCAGTTTATTTATGATTTGTATGATATACCAATGTTGATATTTTAGTTCAACACGTTATTGGTGCTCTTTAGTTTATTAACTCAAATGAAAGACAAATACCTCACAGAATTTGGAAAACTATTATTCCATAGGTCCTAGCTTTCATATGCAAGCTAAGGTATTTAAATGCATCTTTGTATACGAGACTGCCATCTAGTGGAGACACCTTTCACTATAAGTTGTAGTTTTCCTACCTATTTATCATTCAGTTAAGTAACATCTGCTAGTTTCACCATTTAAGCTGATTTCTTCTTAACCTATCTATTGTGCAGTGGGGATTATGCCACGTTTATAGGTTCCTTCTTAAAATTTTACTGTACAAATATAGTATCAATGGTTATGTGGAAACGGCCCTTGCCTGCGTTCACCACAGATAAAAGTTACATGGCACAAAATTGAATGGTTCATACTTCCTCCTTATATTTAAACTACTGGATTTTATTCTCAAAGTGGACACTAGTTGTTAGTGCTTCGGCTGAGGGCTCATTTTGGTGGAATTTGATATAATTTACTGAAATCTTCCAGGATCTCAGTAGAGATTATATATGGACAAAACAAGTAAGCATTTCAATTTGTTGAATTTGGCTAATTGGACTTCTTTATGTTTTTTCCCCTAGCTGCTATGGTGTTTATACAGGACATGCAGCAATAATATATTCTATGTCATTATGTCAAATTGTTTAATATTAGATTTGAAAGTTAACAATTGCTTTGCGGTTAAGGCCAGCTTGCCAGCGCAGCGGTAGAGTTACCGCTTGCAATGCCAGCGACCCGGGTTCGGGAATGGAATCGGGGGGCTGGAGGGCCGGCCGGGGGGAGGAGGATTGAGCACCCAGGAGCTGCCCTCCTCCTCCTCTGGGTGGGGTGGGATGCGAGTCCTGCTGCGATACCACCACCTGGGTGACCATGGGTGGAGGTGCAGCGAGACAGCATACAAGGGGAGGGCAGACGTCTGCTGGGAGCTGGAGTGCTAGCACGTCGAGGCATGCATCACTCCTTGGCCCCCCTTGCCTCCAGACGTCTGGGGGGTCAGGACCAGAGAAAAGCGAAAAGAACCCTGCGCTGGGCTCCTGTAGATGGGACCCGGCTGTCTTGAGAAAACCCATAACCAGGATCCACAGATGGGGCTCATGAGGCCTTCTGATACAGTCTCTAGGTGTGAGAGGGGGACTAACTGGAGGGGCCCTCTCCTCCCCGCCCGAGGGGTAAACTGCGGCAGGATGGGGAAGGCTAGCCAAGCACCCAGAGGGAGGTACCTGGGGAGGGACTACGGGAACTACAGCCTAGGAGATCCCCGAAGAAAGGAAACCAGCTCAGCGAGGAAGGGGACATAAAGAGGAAGTAAAAAAAAAACAAAAAAAAAACAATTGCTTTGTGGTTCATGAGATATCCAGATAGGGTGTGGTTCTGCAATTTGCTCATCCTTCAAAACTATTCGTAGCTAACTAACACTATTAAACCCTTTATGATTTCAGACTTTCTTTATTAGGAGGGAACCTTGTGACCATACTATTGATCTTTGGATAACATATAGTATATTCTGGTGGTGGGCAAGTGGGGTGAGGTTTTCATATACCAATGTCTATTAAACTCATATACCACATTATTGAATTGGTCACTATGACTTTACAGTTGCTTATGACGTGACAGGTTACTCACTGCTCAATATCACATACATATATATCATATTATTATAATGACTTGTATGATATTTGTTAAATCTCAAACAGGCGTAGTAGTCTGTATGGATTGACTACACACACGAACAGTAGGACTGACTTGCTAGTGTATTACTTATTGGTGTTATTAAGTTCATATATAATCTATTTTAAGATTACAATAGTAGACAGTTTATCTGATTTCTATTTTTTTCTGGTTGCTACAGATAATTCATTGTACATTATTCTACAAGTATAAATAACCGCAATTACAAAATAGCTTAAAAAATAGTTTATTTGCATACATACTTAACTCATACCGTATGATTTCATTATTGTTCTGCTTTTAATACATCTGTAAGTTAGAATCTTAGTTTAGTTTATACTCAGTGGTGTTCCCTTTTGGTACAAAACAAATTGATACTAGTTTGACCTGGTGATTATTGGCTGGTTATAGATTATACAAAATGTCTACCTTAAACCAATTGTTTCTTGGACTCTACAAGGATGTAATAATTATATTAAAGATCTGAAGTTTTAGCTTATTTAAAAAACATGAAAGCTGACATTTGCCTTTCTTCAAGAAAAGCATTTATCAGCAGAGGAAACTGCTAAACTCAATAGATCATGGGTTGTATTAATTTACGGCAGCTCATTCAATTCAAAGAGTAAAGGGTTCTGTATCTTATTTCATAAGAATCTAAATGTTGTGGTAAAGTCCACAATCCTAGATACTGATGGTAGATATGTTATTGTAAATGTCAAGATGGAAGATAGATTATTGACCTTAGTGAATGTCTATGTCCCCAATGTCAATCAAGTGGTGTTTTTTGCCAGTTTAGCAGAACAACTTTCTAAGAATGCTGATAGAGATTTAATACTCGTAGGGGATATGAATGTGTTTACTGACAGTACGTACGCGAATCCAGCTAACCACTATGTTTCTTCTAAAGTTCTAAATGGATTTTGTGAAGAATTCGGAGTGGTTGATACTTGGAGAATTATGAATCCTAAAGGGAGAGACCATACATTTGCATCTAATCGACATGGCTCACATAGTAGATTAGATTACATTTTCATTAGTAAGACATTGTTGCAGGGTCTCTCTTCAAGTCATATTGGTAATGTTATCATATCTGACCATGCTCCTATTTCTATTAATTTTTTACTTGGGCAATATACACCATTTGAAAGAAGTTGGAAGTTTAATTGCAGTTTACTTAATTTGCCTGATTTCCCTAATTGGCTGCAAGAAGAAATCAAAATATTTTTTCACCTAAATGACAATGGGGAGGTATCTATCCCTATGGTTTGGGATTCCTTCAAGGCTTACATTAGAGGTTGCATAATTTCCTACTCATCTTATAAAAAGAAATTGAAGGAAGAAAATCTAATCAAACTTGAAAGGAATTTAAAAAATAAAGAAATGACAATTATTTCTTCAGGATCTAAAAACCTTACCTTATACAAAGAAATTATAGATACCAAATATGAGATTAATACTATATATAATCATAAAGCAGAATATGCCTTATTTAGACTTAAACAAGCATACTGGGAGGCAGGTGAAGTGCAGGGTAAATTATTGGCTCATAACCTTAAAAAATTATCAGAAGCTAACAAAGTGGCTACAATTAAAAATAAAAGTGGACTGCAAGTACACAAAACTGAGCATATTCTGGAAGTTTTTAGAGATTTCTACTCAAATTTGTACAAAACCAAAGGTGAAACTAATCAGCCTACTCTAGACCAATTTTTAAAAGACATTAAAATACCAACAATTAATGAACAAGACAAAGATAGGTTGGATTAGCCCATTACTTTGGGGGAAATTCATAAAGCGATTCAATCCCTTCCTGATGCTAAAGCTCCTGGCCTGGATGGCCTCTCAAGTGAGTTTTACAAAGCAACTACACAATTGGTGGCACAATTCCTACACAAAGTATTCAGTAATGCATTGAAAATAGAGGCTTTACCCCCATCTATGAGAGAGGCAACTATTGTGGTACTTCCCAAGAAAGATAGAGATCCCACAATGTGGTACTTCCCAAGAAAGATAGAGATCCCACAATTTGTAGCAACTATAGACCAATATCCCTTATTAATGTAGATTGTAAACTGCTTGCAAAAATTATGGCTAACAGATTGAATTCTGTTATTCAAAAGCTTATTCATCCTGATCAAGTTGGTTTTGTAAGTGGACGTCGCAGCTCAGATCTCTTTTACATATTATACATGAAGCAAGAATCAACACATACTCTCCAACCCTCCTGTCTTTAGATGCTGACAAGGCATTTGATAGGATAGAGTGGGGCTATATAATGGAAATATTGGGGAGATTTAACTTAGGATCCCATTTTTGTAATTGGGTGCAGATTCTTTATTCAGAAGTATATGCAAGGGTTAAAATCAATGGCATTTCCTCTAATAAATTTCAAATGTTTAGGGGCACACATCAAGGCTGTCCTCTATCACCTCTTCTATTCCTACTAGCCATAGAACCTCTCCTCATTAAATTCCGTTCATGCACTTTGATATCTGGTATTAAAATAGGGAAAAAGCAAAAAATGTCTGCTTATACAGATGACATACTGCTCTCAATAACTAATCCACAATCTACTATACCCCAGATCTTATCGATTGTTCAGAGATTTGCCACCGGTTTCAAAATAAATTTTGAAAAGTCGGAAGCCCTTCCACTAACAAAAGTTTTTAACAAATCTATTTTTGACTCATATAACATCAAGGCTGCGACTCAACATTTAAAATTTCTAGGTCTACTTATTTCTCCTACTATACTCCAAATCATCTCAATCAACTTTGATTTTATTCTTGAAAGAATGGCATCAGACTTCAATAGGTGGAGTAAAATATAGCTATCATTATTGGGGAAAATACAAGCTTTCAATATGATGTTCGCACCAGTTATATACTACTTCCTACAACATTTACCCATTAGAATTCACGGACCATATTTTAACAAAATGTATAATCTGATCAGGAAATTTTTATGGGAAAACAAACCCCCAAGAATCTCTTTACACAAACCACAGCAACAAAAAAACAATATGAGGCTTCGGCCTACCTAACTTCAAATTGAGACATGATGCCTTCACTGCTGCACAATGTATCAAATCACTTTGGCTTAATAAGAATCAGGATATTCCAGGATGGGTATTAGTGGAGAAGGAGCTATTTAAATGCAATCACCCAAGGGTTGTCCTTTTCTCTGACACACCAAAAATATGTGCGTCCAGCCCTGTTCTGAAACAAGTATTTAGTTCATGGAAATCAGTAACCTCCTCACTGGACTGGTCTCCGAATGCATCCCTTCATTGCCCACTATGGGGAAACCCTTTGATTAAATAGACGGAAAATGCATAGCATGGAAAAACTGGGGAAAAGCAGGCATCTTATTCTTAGAGGACATATGGGATCAAAGTACAACCACATTAATGACCGTCACACAAATTTCATCAAGATTTAAACTCCCCAGAACTGAATTCTATAAATATTTACAACTGAGAGAAATTTTAAATTCAGTGGCTTCACCAGGCCCCCAACCTCATTTTCTAGATAAAATCTGTTCTACGAATAATGGCCATTAAGTAATATATTCCCTGATGCTTGAATCACTCCCTGACCCAAATCTGTCACTTTTAGAATGTTGGTAAAAAGAATTACAGACATACATTTCATCTGAAGAATGGCAAAACATGTGGGTATTGAATCTGAAGGCATACAGGGAAGCTAAAGGTAGGCTTACACAATACAAAATAACGCATCAATGGTATTAAACGCCAAGCAAAATGCTTAAGCTAGGCCTAGCCAATGCAGATAACTGCTGGAGATGTGCAAAAGGAAACGGTACGCTCTCCCATATCTTATGGTCTTGTCCGGATATTATCTCATTTTGGGTCAAGGTATTATCAGTATGTAGTAAAGTTCTTGGTCACACAATCAAATGTTCAGCTAAATTTGCAATCCTTGGCATTTCTTCTGAATTTAATAGCTTAACTGAATATCAGCAATTATGGCTGATTGCAGCTTTTATTACAGCAAAGAATGTTATTCTTAGACATTGGAATGGTCAAACAATTCTTACAATAAAAGAATGGTTGCTAGACTGATCTACAAGAACTAGTTACAAAAGAGTTGCTTATGTAAACATGAATCGTATAGACAAATTTCTAGATATTTGGGAACCTTATATGAAATGCTCTTTAAATAACATTACTTTTTAATGTTTCAGTTGTTTTATAGATATATGAAAGGTCTTTGAAAAAAGGGTACACCAAGAGTCAGTTTAGTACATATACAGTCTGTTAGAAATTTATGGTACATTATATAAGGTTTTAGGTTTTCAATCAGTTTTTCAACAAGTTTATGATATTTATTGCACTTCTTTAGATACAGATAACATATTGTTGAGTAGAGTATTATTGTATATACTGTAACTTACACTTGTTCCAATATATGTAAATTTATGTATTTTGAAATATCCAATAAAATCTGAATTATAAAAAAAAGAATAATTCAAAGCCAGACTAAAAAAGCTCTACTGTAGCAATAAAAACATCAAAGTTGCAAGACTTCCAAACATTCTCTGGAGGGACCCCTGTACACAAGACTGCAAACTACCAGTGATACACATGTACTTTTTCCAAACCTGAAATGCTAGCCAGGATTACAGAATGAAAATAGTGTAACACAAGTGCATTTATCTTCTGTATTGTAGTAGAAAGAGCCATTGCACAGTGTCAGTGCATGCATCACATTGACAAAACAGTAATTCAGGTAATAACATTAAAAAATAAATTGTCTTACAACTAGATCAACCCCAGTTGAGCTTAACAGAACTTCTCTTTAGATTTTTAGATTAGTTTTCTGTGGTGTAGGCATACATGGCTACAGCCTAGGTTACAGGACTTCGTTATTGTCCACATTTCATGACAGTGTTAAAGGGCAAGGGCGACTATGATGTTGTGCTTCCTTTAAAAATATCATTAGTGGAAGAAACCTGGCTGCGTTTTTAACAAAGGGTAGGGCATCAAATGTTATAACAGAAGTTACGTATGAAGTAAGCATAACAGTACATCTTCAAGCCTAGGTGACCTCAGTCACCACCAGGTACCACCACCATAGGAACAAGTACAAATCAGTGACAGGTAGGAACAGGCAAGTTTATCAACATCCAGCATCCAAGATTAAGAGGAGAATTTTAACCACCTGCACAATCAAGGATCTTCTTAAACTTAAGACAGAAGACCTTGTAATCTGAACCTGTTAAAGGACACCATATGCTTAAAACAAGAGTCCTCTTTGCAGCACAGTTGACTGTAATGCTTTGGATGTTGGATGGATCTCCATAAACTTAAGACAGAAGACTTGTGATGACCGGGCCAAGCAAGGAAGAAGGATCTCCTTAAACTTAAGACAGAAGACCTTGTAATCTGAACCTGTTAAAGGACTCTTTAAGCTTAAGACAAGAGTCCTCCTTGTAGCACAGTTGACTGTAATGCTTTGGATTCTGGATGGCTCTCCTTAAACTTAAGACAGGAGACTGGTGATGACCGGGCCAAGCAAGGAAGAAGGATCTTCTTAAACCTAAGACAGAAGACCTTGTGAACTGAATCTGTCAAATGACTCCATAAGCTTAAGACAAGAGTCATTGTAGCACTGCCCTTCCAAAAGCAGCATGTGCTAGTGAGTAAACATCCAGACTGTTATGTTTTGTGAAACTGTGGTGTGTTGATGTTTTCCAAAGTTGGCATCGTGGGCTGTTTTAATGGTGACAGTGTTCTGTGATGATGCCTATTTACAGATGGTGAAGTTGCTAAGGTGGTGGTGCCTGATGACTGAGATACCCCTGAAGCGGATCTATGTTTTGACATCAGTGCCACACTTCATATACTTCAACAACTGAGGGTGCCTGCCTCTATGTTCTTCTCCCTGTATACTCATGCTGATTAAAAAGGTAACCAAGACATCGGGGCTATTTCTCGACAAGCAACTAGGAAATGGAAAAAAGCTGATCCTGTTGCTACCCCCTTATTGACAGTGTACAACAGATAGGATATATCTAGTTGTAGCAGTCAAACTTTGTTGAACACTTGTAAGTGAGGTTCAGTAATATTACAACGCTGTCGGCTGTTGCACCTCTAATGTAGAATCATTCTTCTGTGTTTTTTCTTGCTGAACACATCGATTACTGATGAAAAGTCAGCCTGCTCAGCAATGTCCCTTTCAATGCTTAAAAGTGCCAGTGATGACAGTCTTTCTTCTGCCATAGTAGATCTTAGATAATTTTTTAGAATATGGAGGTTGCTAAATGTGCGTTCAGCCTTTACGGTAGACACTGAAATTGTACCGAAAAATGTGATACAGTATTCTTAGGTTTGGATATCAATCAATCAATCAATCAAATCTTTATTTATCCAGGCGATCACCGTTGAGCAAGCTCATTTACAAGGTGGACCTGCTGTTTGTCAAGGATAGATATACATACATAGAATACATACAAAATGTAGAAGTAAGAGTACAGATTTACATTTGAATGGTACAGTATATACATTCCATTGCACTTGTTTAAACAACAACACAAGACATTAATGTGGTATGTACATTCTTTCTTATACATGTATGAAGGTGACACTTTATACTGGCCTCAGCCGAAGGAATGCAGATCATAACCATTTCATCCCTCAGTAACTAATTCTAGCTTAGACGGTGGTCACTAGCTTGGAAGGTGGCCATGGCTTAGAAAGGGCCTAAATTCCAACTGAACACGTATTAAAGTGGCATGTAGGAGTAGGAAAAGAAGGTGCCAAAGATTCCGAGGGCCAAACAATGCAGCTGGCTACTTAACAGGTTAGGGGGGGATTAGCAGGGTTGGGTTCAAGACTGAGAGAGGTAGATTTAGAGATTGAGGCCACTAACAGAACCACTAGAAGCTATGGTAACATTTACAAATTTCAGTAAATGCTTTGTCGTAAAGATGCCTGAACATCGCAATACTGACAGGAGTGCTGAGTTTCAGTGAGCTTTGAATCCTTCTCCATAATGAGGGCAAAGCGTGACTTATGGCTGCCCTACCAAAGTGGTTATTAATCCTGGGAATTTTTAGGGAAATTAGTGAGTGGCTTCTTATGCCATAGCTACTAGGTGGACTTAGAGGAAGGCAGGCAGCAATGTAGTCCGGGAGTTTATTGGTGAGAGCTCGAAGTGTCCAAATGGCTGCATTTCTGTGCCGTCTGAATTGTAGTGAAGGCTATCCTACTGCAGTGTATAGCGCGCAGTGGTACGTGGAGGATGGAAGGCCAGTTATAAATCTTAGGGCTCTGTGGTATAATACATCCAATTTAGCAAGTTGTGAGACAGGACATTGGCCATATATAATGTCAGCATAATCAATTAATGATAGGAATGTAGAATGAACAAGCTGTCTTTTTGCAGTCTCAGTAAGGAGATGTTTAATTCTGTAGAAGAGGCCAAGCCTTTGCCTAAGCTTTTTCAGTAGTTCTTCAGTATGTTCTTTAAAAGAGAGTTTGTTATCCAGCCATATACCCAGGTATTTGAATTTCGGCACGAACTCAAGATTTTCACCAAATAGTGTGGTTATAGGAGGAACAGTGTCAGTGGCTGAGTGGTGGATATGCATTCTGGAGATCATTATCTTTCACAAAGTGTAACATTGAACAATACTGCTGATGGTGTTGGACTCGGAGAGAGCTCTTCATAGAAAGCACAAAGCTGTTTATGCTCTGACTGTGCCGCCTCACTGTCTATATCCTCTGAGTAAGCTGAAAGTAGATTCAGAAGACTTCCTCTATCATTAAAATGGCTTGGTAACAGACAACCAAAACATTTCACTGTATTATGAAAGTCATTAAATCTCTCTTGCATTTCTGTTGTGATTCTAGCATAGATTGTATAGAATACATTAGTCCTGAAATGCAATGCAGGATCATTTGTCTGCTTATCTTGCGCTTGTTCACCAGGCATATATTTGCGGCGTTTTTGTCTGCTTACTTTGAATTCTGTGTCTACCTCATTGTCTTCTGCAAATTTAGCTGACAAGTTAATCAGATCATTATAATGATCGGTTGTTCTGTTATGCTCAGATAGTTTCAAACATGAAGTTACCATGGTTGATGCTGTGATGACATCCATTGTTTCAATTTGCAAGTACACTGACAGGCTATTAACTGAGTTTACAATTTCTAGCCATATGTGCATCATTAGCACAAATTAAAATTTTTGTAGGAACTCAAGTAGAGTATGTGCATCACCTACATTTTTAGCTGTTCTCTCCTTTGCTGGAATTCTCTGTAATGCTAATAGCAAAGCTGGATAAGTATCTTTCAGTCTTCTGACCGATTCATATTTGCAATACTACCTAGTCTCACATAAACATTGAAGTCGCCTAGGGCCAATTTTCAGTTCCTGTTGAGCTTTATTAAATACATCTAGATGAGGCTGACTAGAAGTGATGAAGGTGTATACTTTCTCTATATAGCCGAAGAAGGTAACTGCCTCTGTACACACATTACAGCTAACTGCAAGCACCAGGTTAAGCTTGTGTGCATAGCAGTGTACATATAAAGCATGTTTGTTTACTTCTTTTACACGGGTTTGCAAACCAGAAACTGCACCAGATATGTTTGCTGCCCCATCACATGCCTGTCAGCGAAGGTGAGCCATATCAAGTTTCAAGACTGACAGGGTTTAGGGAGTCACGTGATGCAAGCCGCCGACTAGCACCCTGATTCAACAGCTCCTGCCTCCCTTTCCAATCTACTACAGTTTTATAGCTTCAAAAGGCTAACTGAATGGAGATATTCTCTCCCCTACCTGTCTGAAGTCAAGGAGAAGTGCCCTTGGGATCTTCAGCAGCAAATGGAAGTAGAAATGTGGAGATCACGGCTAAAACATACTCCGTCCACCACTCTGGTAAAGGCCCGGAAAAAAGCTAAGGCCTCAACCTCTGCAGCAGATTCAGAACTCAAGCCTGATACTCCAGAGAATGAACCCTTAACTCTAGCACAGTTCTTGATGGAATTCAAGCCCTTTCAGGCTGAAATGCTTTCTGTGACCGAGGAGTTAAGAATGGTAACTCAAGCTCTGGAAGACTTATCCAAAAGAATGGAGGATAGTGAAGTCAGGCTCACCTCATTGGAAAACCGCTTCAGCAAGTAGGAACCAGAGATCATAGCGTTATGACAGAAGATGCACAGAATGGGAAGTAAAATCGAGGACTTAGAGGGATGAAGCAGGTGAAACAATGCAGTTATCATCGGTCTCCCGGAGAAGGAGGAGGGAGCCGATGTGATCCTGTTTACACAGACACTCTTGGGGAAACTAGCAGGCCCTACTCCTTTCAGCTCCAGTTACACGATCAAGAGGGCACACAGGGCTTTGCAAGCTATGCCACCACCCGGAGCCCCCCCACGCCCATTCATATTTAGATTCCTGAATTATTAGGAAAGGCAGTACTTCTTCAACAAGATTAAGGAAATACAAGAATTAAAGTGGGAAGACTCCAACCTGAGTGTAGCGCAGGACCTGCCACTGACTGTTCGGCAAAGGAGAACCATGTACCACCCACTGGTAGTCAAATTAATTGCCTCTAGTATTCGCTTTTGCATGGATTGGGTTACCCAGCAAAGCTTCAAGTTTTATTATTTGGCACCTGGGTCAGTTATGAAGACACCAACACTGCGGCTACGGGCTTGAAAGTGGCTTTACCTGATTTATACAAGCAGGGCTGAATTGGCCTGAATACTGGTCTGCGGATAATGGTGTGCCAGGAGTGCAGGCCTAAGATAGTCTATTGGGGTGAATTTTATTTTACTCCTCTGCTTTGCTCATAATAATTGCACCTCCCCTGTTTTGGAATGACTGGGCTGCAACAGGATGAGATCTGGACTGTATCTCCTTTCCGTTTCATCGGGACTGATTTATGTGCAGCTCGGCGAGACTTGTGGATAGAGCCCCATTCTGGGACTTGTGTGTGGTTGATTTCTTCTGGGGGATGTTGCATTTAGAAAGCCGAACAGTAAACAAGTTGGACACTGTTGTCCCTGGAAGCACTGTATATTAGTGCAAAAAGTTGTATGTACTGGTTTCTGCAGCCTCCAAGTTGTCACTAGAGGGAGCTCATTATCCTTGAAATGCGGAGAAGGCTGCAGTTTGCATTTTAGCCTATGATTCATTTAATTGTTACTCTGCTTTTCTCTTTTCCGTTCAAGTTTAAGTCTGATACCAATGTGGTTTGAAGCAGGGTAATCATAAGAGGACTAAGTCCTCCTGCTGGCTGGTATCTGGGTTCCTAGTTTAGGAAACAAAAAGCAACGTTTGCTCCTCATTGCAGAGGTACCTGAAGTACACAATTTGGAGGGGGGGGGATATCAGTGCAAAGAGTTTAGTAAAGAGTAATATTGTTTTAGTTTGGACCTCGTAAGTTTTTTTTGTTTGTTTGTTTTTGGTTAAGCATCCTGCAGTGTCAGTGGCTCAGTAGGCAGCACACTTGCCTCTGAGGCTGGGAGATCAGAGGGCTGTGGGTTCAGTTCCCACATCTGGCACTTGGGTTAATATCCCAGTACTGACACTGTAGTGCAGCATGAGAGGGGTGCTGCACTTCTGAGGTGCCGTCTTTCAGATGAGACGTTAAACCAAGGTCCCATCTGCCTGGATTGGTGGTAGTTCAGGTGGATGTTAAAGATCCCATGGCACTTATCGAAAAGAGTAGGGGAATTTCTGTATCCCCCTCCCCCGGGTCGTGCCTGAAAATAGGCAGAATTTGTCTAGTGCACTTACCCAGTCAACAAAAACTAAATAAATAAATCCTCCTGCCAGCTACTGGAGGGTTTAGTGGGACACAATGAGATTAACTGCCTGCTACTGTACCATAGAGCCGAAAGGGGCCTAATTGTGTTTTGAACCGAATCAGAGCTGTGTCATATTATATATAACAGGCCCAAAGATCGGGGCTGGGGGTTCTTGTTATGAAGCATTTCTGGAAACTTCTCTCATAGCTGGTGGAGATTATAGTTAGAGGTGCTAGTTGCTCTGGAAGTTTAAGGGGAGTTATCTGTTAGAAATGTCTGTTAGTATTAGGCTTTAAGAGAAGGGAAGTTATGGAGTGTTAACAGGGAGGTTGGATTTCTTGCAGTCATGGACCAAGTTGTGTCTTTGTTGGTTGGGTGGGGGGAAGGGATAGTTTGTTTTACATTTTTGAAGGTTTTTTTTCTAGTTTTGTAATGGGTTGTCGGCTGTTAGGGGTTTGGGGTTAGGGGAGGGTGGGCAAGAGCGGGGAGGGGTGGCCCCTGAACAGAGTACCAGGGTTTAGTAGATGTCGCCTATTGGGAAATCCTTAGAGTGGCGGCATGACAATGGGAATTTCTTGGTCAATAGAGCGGGGATATTTACTTTGCGGATGTCATATGGGTAGTATTTATGAATGTATCGCGTGGAACATTAAAGGGGCCAGGAATAAGACAAAGAGGTATAAAGTCCTCAAACACCTACAGATACAAAATGGCCAAGTGATATCTCTACAAGAAATGCATATGCTTGAATCTGAGGCTAATCTATTTAGGCGTCAATTTGTTGGGTAAGTTTATATGGCTGGAGATAACACAGCTAGTAGAGGAGTAGCCATCTTATTAGCAAGGTCTACCCCATTTGTTTGTGAGCAATGTATTAAGGACCCAAACGGTCGCTATATTCTTATTCAAGGCCTTTGAACTCAAACGTGGATGGTAATAGGCAGAGTGTACAGTCCCAATGTGGATTCACCAGGTTTTTACATAGAGTTGCT
Source organism: Neoceratodus forsteri (assembly GCA_016271365.2). NCBI lineage: Eukaryota > Metazoa > Chordata > Ceratodontiformes > Ceratodontidae > Neoceratodus > Neoceratodus forsteri. The sequence goes on along the minus strand of JADMNL010000024.1, from coordinate 28,194,993 downwards.
GAAGATTCTATCCCCCTTTGCCCACCTCCCTATTTTATTGGGGGGAGATTGGAATTTGCCCTTTACCCTTGAAATGGACAAGGATGGAAAGAGGAGAGTAGGTTTAACTCCAGCTCAACGGGCAATATGGGAACTGTCCGATAATGTAGGGCTATGTGACCCCTGGAGGGTTTTACACCCACTGCTTAGAGAGTTCACTTTCACGTCGGAAGTGCATAAATCCAGATCTAGGATTGATTATTTTTTAGTGAGTCAATCTATGCTCCTGGGTCTTTCATCTTGTTCAATAGTTCCCGGGGTTATATAGGACCATTCTCTAGTCCGATGCTTCCTGGCTGTCAATCCCAATCTACCCAGACAAACAATTTGGAAATTGAATAACCAATTACTTAAATCAGACCAAATCAGAGATAATAGTATCTAGAGCATAGTACAATATGAAAAAGATAACCTCAGTTCAACTGGCAAAGTGGATATTGAATGGGGAGCTCTGAAATGTGTCTTACTAGGGGAGTTAATTAAAATGGCAGCGGATAGGAAGAGGGAGAGTAAAGCAAGGCAGCTCTTGGGTCAAATCCGGGACATAGAAAGGACCCTCTTACCAGCTACCCCGGTAGAGATTAAGGAAAGTTTGATTGGTCTTAGGAGTCAGTATAGTGAAATACTGAGAGAAAAGGCGGAATATGCCATTCTCAAGACTAAAGCAATGTACTTAGATAAAGGGGAGAAGTCAGGCCACTTATTAGCTCTAAGGTTAAGGGCTGAGGAATCTTCCAAAATTATACAGAGCATTAAATCCCAAAGGGCGGGACAATTAAGTTACTTCCTCGAGATAATGTACTGTATGGGATACAATTCCATATGCAAACAATTTAATTTTGTTTAATTGAGATAAATCAGTAGGTGGTATTGTTTCTAATCTTCAGCATGATTTTGATGCGGTAAGTAGTTGGTTAAAGGATAATTTACTGGTTTTGAATTTAAAGAAAACCAAGACATTGTTATTTGGCACTACTCATATGTTAAAAGATTGTCCAAAATTGGGTATTTGTGATTCATTAGGGACTGAAATTGAGCAGGTACAGAGTTTCAAATATTTGGGGTTTTTACTCAATCCAGTGTTAAGTTTTTCTCCTTAGATTACTGCTTTATGCAGAATGGTAAATCAAAAAATAGGGTTGTTGTATCGATATAAAAACAATTTTTCAGAAATTTCTAGGCAAGCTATTGCTGTGGGGACTCTACTCCCTCATTTGGAGTAGTGAGCCTGTTTATATTATAATTTGGGGAAAAAGGAACTGCATACATTAACAGTATCCTATAATAACGTTTGTCGATTTGTTTTATCGGCTACTTATAGAACTCATCATTGTGATTTGTATTTAGGGTTGGGTTGGATGCCCTTTGTTTCTAGAATAGAATATTTAATGGGTTGTCTAGTAGCAAAAGCTATTTATTATAAATTTATGTTTCCTTTAGCCAATTTACTTTCAACAAGGGATATTCCTTCAAAGCTTAGATCATCAAATGGTCTTATACTAGAAACCCCTATGTGTAAACAAAAGCTAGGGTCTCGGGCCTTTTCAATTTCAGCTCCCCTATTGTGGCATTATTTTCCATTCCAAATTTGAAATGTAAAGTCTTTATTGTCGTTTAAGTTACAGTTGAAACAATATGTATTTACAAATGCTGTTTGTGATTGTATTAAGTAATATGTTAGTTTGTCTTGTATGTTTATTGATTGTATTCTGTTTGTGTTATGTAATTATGTGTTGCACTCTGGGTCAGGCCTGAAAAAGGACCTCTGGTCCAATGTCCTTACCCAGTTAACAAATTGAAAAATAAATAAAATAAAAAAAAAAAAAATAGTAATGGAGTTTAAACAATATTATAGAGAACTGTATAGCCCCATGGCCTACCAATCTCAAAGAGTAGAAGTGGAGGCATACCTATCTTCCATTCAGCTACCTAATGTACCGGCCAAGCTGAAGGATTCTGAGACAGAAATTTTGATGGCTATTCAATCCCACCCTTTGGATAAGGCTCCTGGTCCAGGTGGGTTTTCCCCAAATTTTTATAAAAGTTTTTCTAAACAATTAGTCCCTGGGTTGAAAAGGATTGTTTCTTAGCATACTTCAATCGGACAGTGTGGATAAACACTTGTTTGAAGCTCTCATAATAGTTTTTCCCAAAACTGGGAAGGCCCCGGATAAGGTTACCAGCTACCGCCCCATGTCACTCATCAATTACGACATTCGGATACTGGCCAAGATTCTTGAGAGTAGACTAGCGAAGGTTATGCTTTTCCTTATGTAACCCCTACCTGGTCTGCCATTTGTATCTGACAGCAATACCAGGTGGGCTGGGTTCAGGGAGGAATAGATCACTCGGCACATAGGCTAGGTTTGGCTACTCTGCACAGGGGGCACCCAAATAACTCCGAACACAGGAAGCAATAACTGTAATGTCCAATACCAGAAGTGGGATTCTAAAGTGTGGCTTTTACTCACATCCAAACAGAATAAACAAAGCATAGATGGACCCCAACGGGGCTACACTCCTGCAGAAGGCATTTGACCTGGTTAACCATACCCTTCTTCTTGCCAAACTGTGCTTCCTCGGTTTCTCTACCAATGTAGTGGCCTGGTTCAAAAGCTATCTGTCCGAAAGGAAACAGGCTGTAGTTTTCAACTCAGCCATATCTGAACTTTCATCTATACATGATGGAGTGCCCCAGGGCTCCATACTTGGCCCATTGCTTTTCTCAATCTTCATTAATGACATCCCATTGCTTGCTCCCACCTGTTCATCTTTGCTTTATGCAGATGACCTAGTCATCTATCATAGCGCAGGAAATATCACCGACCTAAACCAACCTCTTGCCTCAGACTTCTCAAGTATTCAGTCTTGACTAACAGAGAACAAACTCATTCTTAATATTAGTGAGACACACTCTATGCTCTTTGGTTCACCTGCCAGACTTAAAGTAAACCAAAATGCCCTCAAAATCTCTTGTGCAGACAGCTCCCCACTGGACTTGAACATACTTAAATTAAGAGGCATTGTCCGTTACTCTAGACCCCTCACAGGATAAGCAGTCCAGTCCCCACTTTCTTTCAACTCTTTGTGCTGTACTTGAACATACTTAAATAAAGTGGCATTGTCCATTACTCTAGACCCCCACAGGTTAAGCAGTCCAATCCCCACATTTTCCAACTGTACTTGGCTGTCTTTTCCTGAACCCACAGTAATAGTCCCTTTAGTTTCCTTCTGTTCGGGTGAAAACACTTGGCCCTTTTTTCAGAGCAAACTCACCCTTTGGTTGCAGGTGTCCCACAGGCATTTCCTCCACAAGGAATCTTCCTCTCAGAGCTTCTGGTGCCTCAGCACAACTTGAACAGGCAGCTTCTTTCCCTTAGCCGGACCCAGGGGGGTTACCCCTGGAAAACAGGCAGACACCTTCTCCCCATCCCCTCAGGGATGGGGCTCTGAACCATTGAAAGCGGTCTCCACCACTTCAGTTACCAGTTCCTGTGTTCCTCTTCAGGTGGAAACACACATCTTACACAAAAGTAGCTCTGAAACAGAGCTTAAAGCTCTGAGAGCCTGCACACACTCTGCTGCACTACAGTCTCTCTCTAAGACTGCACACAGAGTGGCTTCAAATTCACCAACGTTCTACTCTATCCTCCAACTGCAACATTCTAATGTGGCTTATGCAGCTGCGACAGTTCTAAAATTATGTCATCCCTCACTCTCAGCTGAGACTGAGAACAGAGTGAGACAGTGTGAAATCCATTTAACTGGAGTTTCACAAGCTGCCTTCCCTGCCTACCACTAGGTCTTACTGGGATTCTAGTAACCCCGGGTAACAGGGGGGTTACACTTATATATGAGGATCAAGTGGGGTTTATGGTGGGCAGGACGGCCTCTGACCATATGCGTAAATTGTCTCATGTCTTCTCCGCATTCAGGGACTCTGATATGCCATGCGGGCTGCTGTCCCTGGACATGGAGAAGGTGTTCAACAGAGTTAACTGGCAATTCTTGTCCCTGGCTATGGAGAAATTTGGTTCCCCCCTTCATTAACAGTGTTTTCTCTTTATACAACCACTCTAGTGCAGACTGTATTGTAATGGGGTCTTCTCTTTGGTTTTTCCATTGCTGTCTGGTACCAGACAGGGGTGCCCCCTTTTGCCCCCTTTTTTTTAACCTTTATCTTGAACCTCTCCTTAGCAAGCTCAGACAAGATCCAAGGGTACAAGGAATGGTGGTGGGTACCCAGGAATTTAAAGTTTCTGCATATGCAGATGATATACTTCTGCATTTAATTCATTCCTGAGAAACCTTCCCAGTAGTACTGGGAATCATTGCTGCCTATAGTAAAATGTCTAACTATAAAATAAATATAGGGAAAACCATGGTGTTCCAAGCTACACAAAAATGTAGTGCTGGACCTGGGATTGCAATGGAGCCCACATACTCTTAGGTATTTAGGTATTGTATTGGCTAGGATTGACTCCAAAATAGTGAAATTAAATTTAGATTCCATCATTAATATGGGTCATCTAGATTTGGTAAGATGGGGCAAACTCCCACTTTCTCTCTGGGGCTGGATCAATCTAATTAAAATGAATATTTTACCACATGTGTTTAATCCTATTAGCATGCTCAATGTCTGGCTGCCTCTGAAATGGTATAAAAAGGTCATTAAATAATTTCCGATTTTTATTTGGCAGGTGAAAACTCCTCGCTGAGTTTATCATAAATTAGCGGCCCCCAAGGAGAAAGGAGGGTTGAGATTACCACATTTGGGTTTATATTACTGGGCTAGTAGTGCCGGTAAATATCTGAGATGGTTACTGACTCCAACTGGGGAGCTCGCCTTCCCTTATGTCCCCTTGTGGGTGAAACTAGAACTTGAGTTGATCAAAGCAAATGGTACCGTTCTGCTTGCCCTTTTATATTCTACAATGAAAAACCTCCCCCCCAAGTTGAAGTCTACACTGATAGCTGTTTCCTTACGAATACATACAGTACTCAATTATGTTCCTTTTTAAGATATGTACCCAGACATGATTCAGACCAACCTCTGTGCCATAACCCTAATCTGAAGATTGGGGGCAAGATAATCTCAGATACCTGGATACCCCAGCTGCAGGGTTTGAGGGTTAAAGACCTTTTACAGGAAGGTAGATGTTATTCGGGGGAAACAATTCTTCGAAGGTACCAAATTGGAACAAACCAGATCTTCAAGGTTTACCAAGTAAGACACTTGTTAGTACAACTATAAGATGAGTTCAGGGAAGGTAGGCTATCCGGAACTCTATTTGAAACCCTCTCTCAAGTAGTATGGGAGACACATGTTGTGTCCAAGTTATATTGTTACCTATTTAACCAAGCATATGCAGAGCTTGATGGAAAGCCTCACTATTGGGCAGGTCAATTCCCAGAACAAGATAGGAAATGGGATGTAATCTGGCAGCATACTTACCGACACATTACTCAGGATAGATTAAAGGTAATGCAGTTTCAGTTCGTACACAGTATGTTCTGGACCCCATCCAAATTACATAAAATGGGTAGGCTAGCCACCCCCTTATGTATTAAATGTCATCAAGAGGAGGGGACCCTCCATGATATATTTTGGGACTGCCCTCCAGTAAAGGGGCTCTGGAATACAATTAAAAATAAAGGAGATCCCCTGCTTGGCACAGATCAACTCTTTACTTCAGAGGTGTGTTTAATAGCAGACTATGCCAATGTAAAAGTGAAGGCCAGAAGATTTTACCTGGCCATGATCTCTTCCTCTCTTAAAAAACTTATGCTGAGACATTGGCTGGATGATCTCCCTTTAACCTATCTGGAATGGTTGCGGGAGTTATTGTTTAATCTGAACATAGAAAAATTTGGAGCGAGCATGAGGAATTGTCTCCCCAGGTATACCAAAACCTGGGAGAGGATGCATACTTTATACTTGCTTCAAACTGGAGTGCAGTCATCCTCTCAGGATTGAAGGGAATGGTGTAAGTTCGGGAACTGAGCTGCCCTCTGAATAACATTGGATAACACTGGAGGTGCTTCTGCTAATACTGTTATTAGTATAGGGAGGAGAGAGGCTGGGTGTGGGTGGGGAGGGATTAACTGGAGGGTGGTAGGGTGGGGGAAGGATGGGAGAGTAAGTTGTGTTCTGTACCAATTCATGTGACTTCTGTCAGGTCATTTTCTGTCTGTATGTAATACACCTTGCTCTGTATTGGAAACCAATAAACTTGAATTAAAAAAAAAAAGACTGACAGGGTTTTACTTAGCACTTCAAATAAATGCACTGATAAATTCTCAATATTTTTAAAAAGTAGGACTCTCTCCTGAATATTAAAGTTATGATCAATGAAGCGTACACAGAATGACAGTTGATCAGTATGAGAACTATCAATGGTTGAGTCAAGAATGATCCCAAAGTATTTGGTGTCATGCACTTCACTGGTAATGTGGTCTAAAACCACACTTGAAAGAGTGGATATGAAATCATTTTGTATATCTGGACTTAGATAACTGCTTCCCTTTAGCTTCTCTCAGGTGTTTATTTAGTACGCTGTCATACTTTGCTAATAACTTTGCAAGTTCAAGAAAGTTCCCCTTGTTCTGAGTGTTACTAGAGGACGAGGAATTCAGACATGAATCAGAAGACTCCCTGTGGCCACAGAAAGGAAGGTTTTGTTTTGCAAGAACTAATGTAATATCCAATAGTCTGTGTAGAACTTCTCTGTTATGCTGGACCTGAAGTTAACTGTTAACTTGTAACAACTACATACAATAAACTTTAAAAGGGAATTATGACTTGTTTGGGTGTAAGTTTGGTTGTGTATAGGCTATAAATCATTGTTTGATAGGACAAAGTCAAACTTAACCCAGACCATAAAGATATGACATGCACATGACCTTGTTGGCGAGGGAATTACGTTTCCTTGCAGGTGAATCATAATAGACTGAAAGAGTGTGAATGTGTCTGGGAATGGTCAGATTGAGTCACTGCTGTGATAGTCTGTCTCAGCTACACATGTACTATGGTTGTCCCATAACACAGCACCCCAATAAGCATCTGTCTTCCTTTTAGGAACCAGTGCAAATAAAAAATATTGCTATACAGAAAGAAAACACTGCTGTAATTACAGCTGCTGCAGTGCACCGCTGTGCATTATGACTTGAAGTGCACTGCATATTGCACTATATGTGCTAATCAGCTTGATTCTGGCCTCCCTCCGCTCATAGACATGCAACCTGTTACAAAATCAGATGTATGCATGTTTAATGTGCCTGTTGCTGATCAAAGTAGCTTGCAAGCTTTCACTGTTAACATCTGTCACTGTCACCTCACCATCATAAGTCAAAACGTGGTAATTTTTTTTATTTCCAACTTATGTTTGTGATGAATGGGTAGTACACTAAGTTGCTTCATGGTGAGCAGCACTACTTATCAGATGTGGAGTACCTACTACCCCATCTTACAGGTTGAAGTACAGTTACGTTGTTCAGCATTGCAAAACATGCTACTTTCTTTCCTATGATACCATTATACAACTCAGAATGCAAGAGAGATATTAAGTAAATGGCTTTCATTATACAGTGGGAGATGTGGGAGCTGTGTGTAAGAACCGTTTTGTAATAACTCACTTAACAAGGCATAAGAGTAGATCTTCGAGAGGATCTTACTCATTAGGTACCACTGTGGGAACTTTACTGTCAGAATGGTAATCCACACAGAAGATCTCCAGCAGTACAACTGTGGTGGCACACACAGTACCAATGCCACCAGACATCAGCAACCCGATATAATTATGGCCCGAGGCTGTCCCACACCCTCAGTTCATTTACGTGCCTCCGGAGACAAATGGATCAAGGCTTACACCCCAGAGATATGAGGAGAAACAGAGGGACAGACTAAATAAAAAAGGATGAGCCAAATCATGAACAGGACCCCCCAAGAAAGGGAATGGTTGTAGGGGAAAGCAAAAGCATATCTGATGCCTGAGATCCCCTCAAAGATCTACTATTACGGTAACTTCAGATTCTTAGGCACCTGTTCGGGGGTATCTCAGTCATCAGACAGCACCCTAGGAATGAGTAAGAAGCAGTGACAGGGCAGGAATCATGTTTATCTGACTGTGAGGCTGGCTCTACTTTAACTTAAGACAAGAGCCTGACTTGTAAGCATCTGCTCAATCAAGGATCTTCTTAAACTTAAGACAGAAGACCTTGTAAAATGAACCTGTCAAAGCCAAGGACTCCATAAGCTTAAGACAGGAGTCCTTACAGCAGATCCATGCCAAAACCAGGAGTAACTGTTGTCCAATCAAGGATCTTCTTAAACTTAAGACAGAAGACCTTGTAAAATGAACCTGTCAGTCAAAGCCAAGGACTCCATAAGCTTAAGACAGGAGTCCTTGCAGCACAGCCGTGTCAAAACAAGGAGTGGCTGCTGATGCATCATTAAGACTGGAATGTATGGTGAAAGTGTGGTGTGTTGAATGATGGTGTTGGCTCTGCTGCCATTGGCGGTGTGAGTTGCCACAGTTGTGATGCTGAAGATGTTGTTTTGATTATCATACACAGACATTAAAGTTCCTACTGCAGTACCTGGTGACTGAAATATCTGTGAAGAAAATAAGTTAAGACAGGAGAATTGTAACCACATGCCCTGACAAAGATCCTCTTAAGAGTTAAAGACAAGACTTTGTAAACTGGTTTGCACCTGTCAAACAAAGGACTCCTTAAGCTTAAGACAGGAGTCCTTGCAAGCACATCATGACATTAGAATTTATCTTTATGTAAGCCACCTTGAAGAAAATACAATTGCTTTTACTCTCATACCTGTCTACTGAATGCCTTCAGCTGCTCTTTGTTAACTGTGCTACCAGTTTTCAGTCTGTATCTGGTCATCAGTGACTCTTTGACTGACTCTTTGTGGACTGTGGCTTGCCCGTGATTGATAAAGCTTTTGGTTGCTTTTTTCCAGTTTGAGAAGCCATAATTTGGATCAGCAAAAGCTGGCTCAAACTCTTTCCGAGAATGTTTTGCAAATAACCAACAGGGGTAGCAGAATGCACATTGTTTCCTAGGAGAAAATATTAACCACTCTCTGTAGTGTTTCATTCCGTTTTTTAAAGTGTCATAATACCACTCACACCGAAACATTCGTTTGCCATTTTTTTCTTTCTCAAAACGGTAACTGTCATGCAAACCTGGCTGGCACGGTCCCTTCTCTAATATGTCTCTAATGACATCAGTACTCATGTGACAGTTGATATACAGAGCAGGATCTGTTGAATATTTGCCTAGCTGATCTACTGAAATGTCACCACCATCAAGTGCTTGGCAAGTGGAAGTGGACTCTGTAGCCTGTGTTTCATCATGGTTGTTACCACGGTCTTCACATTCAATATCAGAACGTGAGATAACTTCACAAGGTCTTTGTACATCAGCATTTGAGCAATTGTCATGATCAGATATGCCATGGACCATGGTTTGTGATGCAGATATTGGGATGACATCACGCATCTAAGGTTGCTACCTCAGAAGACAATTTACTGTTATCGACAGATTCATTCACTATATCATGTACCACATCACCCGACTGACAACTTCTTTTTGGTTCTGGTTCCCCGATTTCTTCCACATCACAACTTCCCTGTGAAGAGTTTGATTTGTTTTACTGCAACAACATAGATATATCCTGCCAACCCTTTTCTTTTACTGCCTTTCCTGAATGCTTACTACTAGTATGTGCTCCTAACCTATCTCTTCTGATTGTTATATTACAATAAGAGCAAACTGTTTTTTCTTTAGGCCATGGAGTTCTTTTCGACATCTTGGCCTTGTTTCTAAGTATGATTTTAGTCACAGTTGCATACAGCGTGTAACTTGATGCAGTGTGCTTACTGTACCAAGTGGTTGGCAATGAACCAATCAATGAAAATAAAAATATTCAGCTGAACACCTACTCACCTAACACTAGAAACAGAAGTATTATTCAAAAAACATTTTGAAATCTTATACAGAATACTTAATAGTGGCCAGCAGGATGCAAACTACAGTCATAACTGATTAACACTGGTCAGTATACAAATATTGTGTTACCTGACAAGTTAACAGTGGTCATCATACAAGTGACAAACCAGCAGGAGACAGGAAATGTCCACACTGGAGACTTATGCCTGGGATGCTGGACCTCCATACATTTAAACAGGAGATTTGCTGTGATGGGATGGCCAGTCAAGGACCTTCTTAAATCTAAGACAGAAGGCCTTGTAAAATGAACCTGTTGAAGGACTCCTTAAGCTTAAGACAGGAGTCCTAGTACAAAGTATTGCTCACTGAATATAACTAGTTAACAGTGGTCCGCGTACAAACTGCCAAACCAGCAGGAGATGGTTAACAAACGTCAAGACTGGAGACTAATGCTTTGGATGCTGGACCTCCATAAACTTAAAACAGGAGACTTGTTGTGATGGGCTGACCAGTCAAGGACCTTCTTAAACTTAAGACAGAAGGCCTTGCAAAATGATCCTTTCGAAGAACTCCTTAAGCTTAAGACAGGAGTCCTAGTAAGGAGCACTGGTACAAAGTATTGCTCACTGAATATAACTAGTTAACAGTGGTCAGCGTACAAACTGCCAAACCAGGAGATAGTTAGGAAATGTCCAGACTGGAGACTAATGCTTGGATGCTGGATCTCCATAAACTTAAAACAGGAGACTTGTTGTGATGAGCTGGCCAAGCAAGGATTTCCTTAAACTGAAGACAGAAAACCTTGTAAACTGAACCTTACCTGCCAAAGGACTCCATAAGCTTACAACAAGAGTTCTACCAGCACATATACGAATAACTGACTATTAACACTGGTTGGCAATGCATACATACGTTTGAGCAATTGTACAATCAAACAAATTAAAATTTTAATTTGGTTGAATCTCATTAGTAGAAATAACATTGGCTAATTAAGCAGGTGTCCATGTTATGTATTGCTGAAAGTCTTATTTTTGGAGGCCTACTTCAAGTTGTAACTATTTTTGTTAGTGACCACACTGCATTCTTCTACAAAATATTTTTTGTTCATTGACAGGTGGTATATTCATGGGGAATAGTGAGGGATTCAACATTACTGGCACAAAAGTATTCCAATGCTCCATCCACCCTGTGTGGGGTGGAGTTTTCCTCTGAATCCTAGAAACATAGAATTTGACGGCAGATAAGGACCACTTGGCCCACCTAGTCTGCCCATTTTCCTACCTAGCAGATAAGCTGCAGATCCTAGTTAACCAACAGCTTACTTCCTCCTACCCCCCACTAGGACTGCCTTATGCGTGTCCCATGCATTCTTGAAGTCCCCCACTGTTCTTGACCCCACGACCTCCTCAGGGAGGCTGTTCCATGCACCCACAACCCTCTCAGTGAAAAAATACTTCCTCACATTACCTCTGGAGCCGTCTCTATCTTCAAATTGTGCCCCCTTGTTCTTGCACATCTCTTTTTCTGGAAGATGCTACCCTCTTGGACTTTGTTAATTCCCTTGAGGTACTTGAAAGTTTCTATCATGTCCCCTCTCTCCCTTCTTTCCTCAAGGGTATACATATTAAGCTCCTTTAGTCTTTCTTTGTATGTCTTCTGGTGCAGACCCTGCACCATTTTGGTTGCCCTCCTCTGGACAGCCTCCACTCTGTCTATGTCTTTGTGGAGATGGGGTCTCCAGAACTGCACACAGTACTCCAGATGGGGTCTCACCAACTGTCTGTACAGAGGGATAACAACTTCCTGTTTTCTACTATTGATGCCTCTTCCTATGCATCCCAGTATCCCCCAGCCTTCCTTACTGCCTTCTCACATTGCTTGCCCACCTTTAGGTCATCTGATATAATTACCCCCAGGTCCCTTTCTATTTTTACTGTTGTCAGTATCTCACCCCCCATTGTGTAGCTTCCCCTGGGTTTTGGTTTCCCATGTGCATTACCTTGCACTTATTTGCATTGAATCTGAGCTGCCATACATTTGACCATTCCTCCAACCTTGCCAAGTCCTTCTCATCCTTTCCACTCCATCTTGTGTATCAACCCTGTTGCAGATCTTTGTGTCATCTGCAAAGAGACATACTTTTCCTTCCAGTTCCTCGAATGTCACTTATAAAGACATTAAAAGGACTGGTCCCAGTATTGAACCTCACGGTACCCCACTAGTAACCCTCCTTTCATCACTGTGTACCCATTTACTACTACCCTTTGAGTCCTGTTGTTCAGCCAATTTTTATCCAGGCTACCGCCTTGGGACCCACTCCAAGGCTGGCTATCTTGTGTATTAATCTTTGTGTGGGACTGTATCAAATGCCTTGCTAAAACTCTAGGCACGCCATGTCCACAGCCCCTCCCCTGGTCTACTACTTTGTAACCAGTCAAAGAAATCTATTAGATTCGTCTGACATGACCTTCCCATCGTGAATCCATGCTGCCTTGGGTCCTGCCCACTGGTCTCTAGGTACTCAACAATTCTTTCCTTCAAAGTGATTCCATCATTTTCCCTACCACTGAGGTCAAACTAACTGGTCTGTAGTTTCCTGCCTCTGTCCTGCTCCCACTTTTGTGAAGCGGAATCACATCTGCCCTCCTCCAGTCCTCGGGTACCACCCCATCCTCCCATGATTTGTTAAAGAGAGTAGTCAGCGGTGTCACTAGTTCTACCCTTAGTTCTTTTAGAATTCTTGAGTGAACCCCATCAGGCCCCATTGCTTTGTCCACCTTCAATTTTATTAGTTATTTCAGAACCCTTTCTTCTGTAAATGGACTGTTATCGACCCTGTCTTCAGAGTGTTTCTCTTGTTTGGTTTAGGTAACTCCCTCCTCTTCCTTTGTGAATACTGAGTAGAAATATTCGTTCAGTATCCCTGCTTTTCACTGTCACCCTCTACCCACATTCCCTCCCCTTTATTAAGCTTCAGTATCCCTCCTTTGGTCTTTCTTCGCTCTCTAATGTACCTATAAAAGGTCTTATCCCCCTTCTTAACAGAACTGGCTATCCTTTCCTCGGTTTGGGCCTTTGCTATTCTGACTGCCTTCCCAGCCTCTTTCTGCTTTAACTGATGAAGTTCTCTGTCCTGCTCCTTCTGTGTTTCCTTATATTTCCTGAATGCTGTCCTTTTCTCCTTAACCTTCCCTGCCACCTCTTTTGAGAACCATAACGTTTTTTTCCTTCGTTGTGTTTTATTGATTTGTTTTACACAAAGGCTCATCAAATCCTCATGTAAACCCTGCTTAAATTAAACCCCCATGGGCCATACTCTCCCCAAGGGGTGAGGATTTTAAGACCTGGAACAAATACTCAAAGAAACAAATCTGATGTTTTTATTGCTGTGCTGTAAATGAAGCCACTGCCGTGGAAGACAATGCATGACCACCAGAGTCAAATTAATTTTCTCTCTCGGAGTGAGAAGTAACACAATGGCACACAAACCTGCATATATAGAATAGTGTATGGTTGTCCATACACAACAGGCTATGTTGCCATCTCGGGGATGTGATGCCGTCAAACTGACCTCTCGAGCTTCGGTCTCGAGGTCAATATGATGTCATCACATCCCCTCAATGGCAACATAGCCTGTTGTGTATGGACAACCATACACTGTTTTATATAGTATATGGTTCTCCAAAACATTGAAACTTTCACAAGGTTTCATACCTTGTGATCACACTACATCTCCTCCATTCAGTCCCGCTCTGCTCCTGAATCCGGTTCCGTGGCAGTCCTGCTCTGTGCCTGTCCCCCGTGATTTATAGCCACCAGTAATTTAAAACAAAACAAAAAAAAGACAAACTGGTAGTTTGGGCATATGGAGCTGACTGTGAAAGTTTGTGTCCAAACTATCTTAGCTTACTGCTTGCTGACTGCTCACTAACCGCACCGCCATTTAAATCCATTTGCTTTTTTCTGTCACAGTGCTGTTTTCACCAATCAGGTAGGAGTTCAAGTGGAAAAAGTTGCTGTACTAGTGATGTGATGTCAGAACAATAGTACAACAACTTTTTTGACCTTTGAACTGTCGTACAACAGGATTTTGAAACCCACCATTTTCCATTAACAATAAGCCCTAACCATATACTATAATATTGTAATGCTAGTACAGCTTGCCACCTTTTGAGTGATCTGATGAACATGAAGTTGCAAATGCAAAGACAAAAGATCCGTTTTGTGTTCCTTTTCATTCTTCACTGACTGATGCAGCCAGTCAGTCACTATAGCCCAAGGCACAGCACAGCCTCTCCCTAGTCTGGATATTGCTTTTGAGATGGCTGCACACTACAGGGAGTGGTGGTAGATATTAAAAAAAGAACAGCATTATAGGCAGGCACTAGGCAGGTGGAGGAGGGTGTCTCTTGGGAGACTCTCTAATGTCTACCACTCCCTGTAGTGTGCAGCTGTCTTAAAAGCAATATCCAGACTATGATTTAAAAATGCACCTTCTTTTTTGATTCTGGTGGGAATCCACCAAGGGGATGGATCATGGCAGGCAGAGGCAGGTGTGAAAAAACAGTGTTGCTGATTTGAGAGACTGTCAATCAATGTCATGCTACTTGTAATTCTCCTTCAGATCATGTTTTTACAGATACATACATCATCGCAATATAGTAAACAAGCCATCAGCCGTACACTACAATACCCTTTTAAACAAAAGTGCCTGAATTGGTCCCCCCTGATTTTTTACTCGATTTGCAAAACTGTCTGGAATGCTCTGCCACCCCTCATCCCCATGTGCAACAGGGATTGACAAATCCCATAGCTCGTCATCCCAGGCAACCAAAATTTTAGGTAGGACAAGCAGAATCTCATTTGCTACTTGCCCACCGGACAACCAACTCAGAAGTGCCAGAAAAGTGCCCATAAGTGTTTGTTTACCTTTTTTCTGCTGCCTGATGCTGTGTGTTGTCCTGACCACTAGGTGCCGCCATTGCTGCCCAACATTCATTCCCCAGCAGGCTGAACCACATGTTTGCTGAGACTACAATCACATAGGTGCACCAGCGTGCCCGCAGTCCAAGTGTGAGAGTGAGAGTACACGGAGTAGCGGCGGCATGCAGTATCAGGCAGGAACCTCCTCCCAGACCTCTTTGATCTCTCTCTCTCTCTCTCTCTCTCTCTACCCATCAGCAGCAGATGAAGCTTTCAGAGATCCAGGACTGACAGGTTAGTTATCAAATCCAATACGGGAGAGTACCTGTGCCAGTTTTGGTAACTGGTCGCAGTGATGGTAGGGGCAGTAGTTTTTCTTGGGGACAGAGCAGGAGAAATTAGCTGAAAACACCATTTCGGTCCTATCTGTTGGAGTGGATGGTCTAGTGTGTAGTCTGAGTGAAGGAATTCGAATGTGTGTGCACACTACAGTGCTTTGTAGTCTACCTAGATTATTTTTCAGCATCCTTGTCTTCTGGCTGAGCAAACGAACAAACTAAAGGGGAATATTAAAATAAATAAAAGGAGGCTTTTGGAGGGATTGCTCGCTTCAGTGCAACTGCATTTGGGGGAAGGGGAGTTGCCAACTCGGACATGGTCTGCTGTCTCAGAGACTCAGAAAAGAGTGAGACGACTGCATTTTGGGGGACACAGTACCAAAAAAAAGGAAAAAAGTTAAAAAAGGGATTATAGTACTAGTTTGCCTAACTGCCTTGCCATTAAGGTAGTGTAGTGAAGTGAATGGACCCAACCTATTTGAATTAAAATAAACAAACAGCAAAAATTTCACTGATTAAACAGGGCAAAAAGCAAACTAAGGCAGGCAGTACTTTAGTGTGAATAACTGGTATTTCAATTTTCAGGGCTGGGACTGGCTGGAGATTCTCAGAACCAGAAGTATAATTAGCTGCCTAAAGAAAATAGTAAGGAAGAAGAAAGCAAGGGGGCTAAAAAAATATAAATAAGCAAGAAGAAGGGAGAAGGCTAAACTTGTTGCCCAGAAAGAGAATGTATTGGGCAATTGTAACTGGCTGCAGCATACATCAGAAACTAAGAAAGAAGGACAGTAGCTAGCATTGATCAGCAGGGGTGTAGCCAGGCAATATACAAATGTACACCAGGACCGTGTTTGTTGCCTCATTTGATACAATAAATACAACGTTTGTATCTCATGACAATGGTTGTTGCCATGCATGGGTAAATACAAATGCTATGCATTGCTCCCTAAGACACCCACATAACAGCCCAAAGCCTGTAAAGGTGTATTGTCCTTTGGACAGTATTAGTGACCAGTCCTTTCTAGTTTCGACTCCTATGAATAAAATTACAGAAAGGTTCAGCATTTTCTTGGTTAGTTTTCATGGAAAAAAGAAGCACACCATTGAGTGCTTGGAGTATGCCTGCCTACACCCATGCTGAGCAGTAATAGAGGCTATTGGGCTAAAATTTTTGTGTTGCCAAACTTGCTGTTTTACCACCTGGCAGAAAGTAAAGGGCAGGTGTGCATGTGTAACTAATTGTCAATTGCCCCCATTTGCCCAAATAAATAAAAGGAAATAAATAAGAACAGAAGCTGCAGTAAAAGAAGCTGAGTGAGAGCATCAGAGCAATTACAAGAACACAAGTGACTTATAGTGTAACGGTTACTTGTCCAAATAAAGAAATAACTGAGAGAATAGGATAGTAAGAAAAAGGAAAAGAGGAGAAGTCAAGAGCAAGACTTACTAGTGGCTTATGAATTGTTATTGCCACCAAGTAGAAAATAAAACAGCAGAAGAAGAGTGTTGCCTATTTGCCCGAATAAATAAAAACTGAGGACTAAGAACTGCTATCTGCCAGTCAGCTACCTGAGGGAGCAAGTCGGGCAGGCAGCCTTAGAGGGAGAGGTGTGTGTGCTGTATGTTTCTTGGCCACCACGGGGGGAAAAAGCAAAGAGAAAAAAAGAGTTAAAAAAGGCAAGAAAAACAAGAAGTGCCAAGGGAAAAAATGCTCCACACATTGATTGTACTGTTGGGCTGCACCTGCAGTGTGGGTCAACCTTGTGTGTGTAATAATTCTGGGCACATTTGTACAACAGTTGCTACTAGTGGGCAAGAAGGAAAAATAATTAAGAAGGCAGAAAAAACAGTGTAAGGTCAGGATTGTTGTAAAACAAAACAAAAAAATAAGAATAATGAAGGGTGACCTGTGACCTGCTGGACCTCACTTAACTGCTGGTTGTATAGTGTAAGTGTGGTACGCACTGTCAGTTATTTAGGTATCTCTTATCCCCCCTCACTCACTGCCCTTGTCTTGAGTGTCTGTGTGTGCTTAGCTGACTGCCTTCCCTTGTTTGCACAATCAGGACTTTCAAGACATTTCAAATAAAGAGCTACAGTTTATTGAAAAGGCTAAGCAAATATTAGCATCTCATTACTATTATGACACAGCCCGGATTGATCCCACCCAGTCTCCACCAAACCCCGGCACTCCAAGAAACTCACACACCACACAACTGGTAAAATATATTTTATTATCAAGTGCCACAATATGCAGAACAGGAATGGTAAACAGCAGACTCTTTTTTTCTCTCTGGTCAGTAGCCTCACAAGTACCAGCAGCAGCGACAGCAGCCTCTAGCAGTAGCAAGACACCACCTGAAACAGAAATACAATCCACCTCTGAGTCTAGTGCAGATAAGAGTAATAATAACAATGAAAATGAGCCTTTATTTGTGTCAGGGGATATAACTTCTGATTAGTTTGTTGAATTAAGCAATGAAGCCTTAACTGAAAGTTCACATCCACTCCCTAAGAAATGCACTTTAGTGTTCAATGAGGAGTATGAGAGGCCAGAGAGGGCAAATAAAGATAAATATGATCAGGAGAAAAGGGCCAGATTGTTTCAAAGGCATTGGTTAACCATTTATAAGTGGCTGAGATGTGACGAAAAAAAAGAACTGATGTACTGCACAGTGTGCGAAAAATATCCAACTATTGCTGTACCAGCCTTTTCAAATAAACCTAACGTGTTTGCCACTGGCTCAAATCATTTTCGGATTGAGTCCCTATGTGCACATGACAAGTCTAAGCCACATGTGCTGTGTATGAGTCAACATATTGCAGACAGTGGTCAGCGTGCGGTACATTTTGATATCATGGAGTCCCCACTGTATCAAGCATTTACGCAGTTGGATGAGGGCACTAAGGTCAAGATGTGACACCTGTTCAACACAGCACATTCCATTGCCAAAAATCTTCACCCTTTCTTGGACATGAAGTGGCTCTGTGAACTGCAGGAAAAAAATGGGATAACACTTGGTTCTAATTATACCAATGATAAGCGAGCCAGGGACTTTCGTGGTGCTATATCAGCAGTTATATCCCAAACCCAGATGCAGACTCTTACTGATGTTAAATATGTGACAGTTCTTGCTGATGGTAGTATGGATTCTAGTATAACCGAGTGGGAAAATGTTTTCCTACGGTTTGTTGACCCAAACTCAAAACAGGTGCGTACATTGCTTATCCAAGCTGTGCCACTGGAGCGTGCACATGCAGAAGGTGCATTACATGCAATAACGACTGCACTGGAGTCAGTAAATCTTCCCCTAAGTAACCTACAAAATGTTCACAATCCAGGGCTGCTCCTTATTTCAGCGAATTTTGATGGGGCCAGTGTCATGATGGGCGAAAGAGGAGGAACCATAGCAAAGTTGTGGGAACACTGTCCTCAAATAATTGTGAGGCACTGTGTTGCCCATAAGTTAGAGCTGGCAGTTCTCGATGTGTTAAAAAAATAATAATTTGTATCAAAGCTTGAAAGTACTCTGAAGGAAATATTTAAGTTTTACCATTACAGTCCCAAAAAAATGAGAGAGCTGTAAAAAATTACTAATGTTATGGATACTGCTTTTGCTTACTTTAGTGCCATAACACAAGTGGGATGGCTTGCCAGTAGGTCACGATCAGTTCATGCAGTTCAGGTTAACCTACCCAGTGTTACGCAACACCTAGAACATGCATCTTCTCCTGCTGGTGATGAAGGTTCTAGAACAAAGACCCTCTTAAAAGAAGTACAAAGTGTGCAGTTTGTAAAATCCCTTCTTATATACAAGAATTCTTGCCAATACTAAAAAACCTGTCACACCAGTTTCAAAGAGATGACATAGTAATACTGGAAGTTCCACAACTTGTTGAGACCTGCCTACTTCAGCTTACAGAGCTGAAAACATCACAAGGTAAATACATGGCAGCTTTCCTTAGCAATTACAAACCTGAACAGAAATGGATGGAGTATGTTGTGTCACACAGGGAATGGGAGGGGAGGAGAGGACTGTTCCTTTCCCATTCAGAGGCAACTGCCCAGAAGTCAATTTTGTAAGAGATACACAACTGCAGAATTTAATAGATGCAGCAATAATGTACATAGACGAGAGGTTTAAAAATTTCTCAGAGGTGTCTCTCAAATGGTTCAGCTGTTTAGATTTCAAGCAGTTTGAGCTGCCAAGAGACCAACTAGCAGTGTTTGGGACCTCTGAACTGGCAAATCTGGTTAAATACTTTAATTTTTTCATGGAAGAGCAGCAGGAACATATAAAGTCTGAGTACGCTGCATTTAAAACGCTGCTTAAATCTTCCACTGACAAGACCTATTTGCAGGTCTATGCAAGACTGCTAAAAGAAAAACCACCACAGACTGGGCACATTATTCTTGACTTAGTCGAAATACTAATAACTATGACTGTCTCAACTGCAAAGTGTGAAAAATATTTTTCTATTCAGAACCCTATCAAAACAAAAATAAGGATACGGCTTGCTGATGACACACTGCAGTCTCTCCTGCGGATATCGGTAGAAGGTCCAGAACTGCATGAATTGGATCCTGATCCTGCAATTAACCACTGGCTGCTGCGTGGTCCAGGAACTAGACATGTTTGTGGGCATAATCTTGCTGCTACTAAATCTGCTGCTGATGCCGCTGCTTCTGCTTCTTCTCCTGATGATCCTGATGCAAGTACTCCTGCTCCATCATCATCATCATCTTCTTCCTGTCCTCAGTCTAGTCAGTCTACCCCTTGAGGACAGTCATGCTGCATTCACAGACAGTTTGTTGATGGCCTTCAGTTCAAACTAATTCTGAAACATTTATCCAATCTCTTCTAAAACAGACTTCAGCCTGCCCAGTGCTCACAGCCACACACACCCTGGGCCTGCTGTATTACAGTCGGAAAGGAAAGTATAGGAATTGGATGGAAATGTATTGTTCTTTTTCTTCCTGATTTACACAGTTCATCTACATCCATCCTATGACATAATACTACAATACGACCCCAGCCACATCATGTAATTTTATTTCTACATAAGTTGGTTTAAAATATTCATTTAAATGTACTGGACTACCACTTGGAACTATGGGACTACCACTTTTGACTAGGCCACTTGTCCTGGACTAGCATGCCATTTTGAAATTTGTCGATCCCCGATTTGCAAATGCACAAAATAATTGTTTTGCCATTTTCTGTACCAGTAACCAGGCCATGCATCAGCAGGATCCTTCTCTCTTTCTGGCTGCCTGGGTGTGTGGTGGGCTGGGCAGGCTGGGCTGGCGGACTCCCTCTTGAGTTCTTCTTCCTTCCCAAATCCCAGTGCAGTTTTTGCCATGCTCCTTCAAGCTCCGACTGAGCCTCCGGTGGTCCGACAGACTCCGACCGTCTGACTGACCTCGAGTCGTGGTTTGTGGACCGCTTGCGCCAGCTGGGAGCCTGGCCTGGGAGAGTCTGAATGTGCCGCAGTCCTCTGGTCCTTTCCTAGCTAGTGGTTGTGTGGCCTGGGGGAGCCTAAACATGCTGCAGTCCTCCGGTCCTTCCTGGCTAGTGGCTGCACTTGCTGGCAAAGTGAACTGGAGCAGCGCTGCGGTGGAGGGGCTCTTTAGGCCCCAGGGCTTGCTGCTTCAACAACAATTTCCTGCCGTTGGCACTACTAGGGAGGCTCAGGCTGCTGCTCAACAAGGAAGGAGGCTGTGCCGCTGTCCCAGACAACATTCACCAGCAGGGAGTGGTGGACGGCTGGGCCAGTGGCCTTGGGTGGGTTGGATCAGGACCGGGTGGGCATGGGTCAGCCAATGACTCGAACTCGCTCTCTGGTGCTGCCCCCTCATCCTCCTCACTCTAGTACTATGTCTCCTCTCCTCTCTGGCTCTCTCCTTCTTTCTCCTTCCCTCAGAAAAATTGGACAGGCCGGAGGAGACAGATGGTCAACTCCCAATCCCAAGAGTCCTTCTCTTCCCCTCACTCAGGCAGGCTCAATCATGGGTGTCGGATGGTCACCACCACGTGCATACTCAGTGCTGCCACTGTCTAGCTCACACTCCAATGGTGAAATGGCATCTAAGACATTGTACTGGTTGTGCAGGTGTGTGCCTGAATGATCACTGATTGACTGCAACATAGCTCGCACTGTATTTGCAGCCAATCGGAATTGGACCCAGCAGAGACATTCAGAATCGGCAGAGATTAAAAAAACAACAACAACAAAACAACCAACTGATGGAATTCTGCACAAGGAGGACTGGAGACGAGTTAGTATGACCCCCCCCCCACCTCCCAGAACAGCCAGGTCCCTCACAGGCAAGGCGAGCTCAAGATGAAAATTAAAAAAAAAATTAAAAAAAAATAAAATATGAGACAAAAACAGAACAGAATGGCCCAGGCCTCATTTCTCCAGGGCAGTGTGCCCCCACTGCAATCATGCTGCTTCCAATGGCATAACATAGAGAATAATGCATTGGGCAGTGTGTGATATGAGAATTTAATGCACACCCTATGTGTGGGATGCTAAATAAACCCTAAGAGCGAAGCAAAAGTGGTTTATAAAAGCATCCCACACCAAGGGCGTGCATTAAATTCTCGTATGTACTCTACCCCATCTGTTTATTTTTTATAATTGCTGGTGAGCAACTTTTTTCCAACCTGACTTTTGTGACCATGTGTCACAAAGACACACACATACACGCACACACACACACACACACACACACACACACACACACACACACACACACACACGTCTATCTTTCTCTGTCTCCCTCCCTGCCTTTTTTTTTGTATTTTAACTTATGGTTTGCGATCGTGCTTAACTAGCACTATAGCCAGTCAGCCACAGCCCTGTTCCTGCTTGCAGCGGCTATGTTCTGAAGCAGAGGAAAACCAGGATCAACCAGATAGAGAGTTAAAAAAATTAGAAAGAGAGACGGCCGAGTCTTGTGATGGCTCCTTGCTAACAAGAGACAGAGCTGCCATGTTTGCAGAACTGTTCAGCCCGCCCACACACAGAACGAGAGCCAAAGAGGGAGCACTAGGTTTTGGGAGACAGAGCATGTTAATGCCATAATAACCATCCGGTTATTACAGCGAATATCAACTGAGTCAGCACATAGAAAAAAATTGCTGACCAGTGATTATAAGTTCTAAAAATGGTGGCAACGTTGTATCAATTTGGGGCAGACAACCATCGGTACCTCGGGACTTCTGCCACCTACAGAGCAGCACAATGCCTCATTTAAAAGAGTATTTCATGGACTTTCAAGCTATGATGGACATGACTCATAAATGTTCCCCTTTAATTGTAAATTTGAGCACAATAATCTCCATACTGTATTTTGTTTTTTTTTGGTGTTCATTTTGAAATAGCTGTGTGTTTCCTTTTCGGGTTCCCTTACTAATGCCGCCTTCTTTCCACCTAATATTGTTTTTTTATACATAGATACATAGATACATAGACAGTGTCAGCAGATAAGGGCCTATGGCCCACCCAGTCTGCCCATTTGAGCTTGTAAGTTCAGTTTATGTTTTCCTAGAAGTCTGTTGCCCCTTACCCCTGACCTCCAGAATTCCTTTATGTCTATCCCATGCATTCTTAAATCCTGTGATTGTTTAAGCCCCCACCACTTCCTCTGGCAGGGTGTCCACTTATCCACCACCTGTTCTGTGAAGAAATTCTTCCTCACGTTTTCTCTGAATCGTCCTCCCTCCAACTTCATCCCATGCCTTCTAGTCCTGGAACATCTTTTTCGCTTAAAAATAGTGTATTCCTGCACCCTGTTCCTCCCTGTAAGATACTTGTATGTCTCTATCATATCCCCTCTCTCCCTCCTCTCCTCCAGGGAGTACAAGTTTAGTTCCTTCAACCTGTCCTTATAGGACTTGTGATGCAATCCATGTACCATCTTTGTTGCCCTCCTCTGAACCTTCTCTACCCTGTCTATGTCCTTACGTAAGTAAGGTCTCCAGAACTGTACACTGTACTCCAGGTGGGGCCTCACTAGTGTCTTGTATAGTGGAATTATGACCTCCCTTTTCCTGCTGGTGATGCCCCTGCCTATGCATCCCAGCATCCTATTTGCTTTACCTGCTGCCTTGTCACACTGTTTCCCTACCTTGAGGTCATCAGAGATGATAACCCCAAGATCCCTTTCCTGCTTGGTGCATGCTATATTCTCACCCCCCAACTGATATATTGTGCCAGGGTTTTTGTGCTCCATATGCATTATCTTGCACTTCTTTGCATTGAATTTCAACTGCCAAATCCCTGACCATTCTTTAAGTTTCTGCAGGTCCCTTTTCATTCTGTCTACACCTCTGGTGTGTCTTCTCTGTTACAGAACTTTGTGTCATCAGTGAACAGTGAAATTCTGCCTTCTAGGTCCTTCGCAATGTCACTGATGAAGATGTTGAATAGGACCGGTCCCAGCACTGATCCCTGTGGTACCCCACTGGTCACTCTTTCCTCTGTGGAATGACAGCCATTTACCACCACCCTCTGTGTCCTGCCGCCCAGCCAGTTAGCTACCCACCACACTACTGTCCTGCCACACCCATATTCCCCAGTTTGTTAATAGTCTTCTATGTGGCACAGTGTCAAAGGCCTTGCTGAAGTCCAGATAGGCCATGTCCACTGCCCTCCCTGATCCACCTCCCTAGTCACCCAGTCAAAAATTCAACGAGGTTGGTCTGACATGACTTTCCCTGGTGAAACCATGCTGTCTTGGGTCCTGTAGTCCATTGACAACCAGATGTTCCACCAATCTCTCCTTCAGTAGTGCTTCCATGATCTTCCCACTACCAGGTGAGACTGACTGGTCTGTAGTTCCCGCTTCCTCTTTGTTCCCATTTTGTATAAGGGGATTACATTTGCTGTCCTCCAGTCTTTGGGTACCTCCCCTGTTTCCAGTGATCTGCTAAACAGGATAGCCAGAGGTTCAGCCACCACCTCTCTTAGTTCT
Source organism: Neoceratodus forsteri (assembly GCA_016271365.2). Taxonomy (NCBI): domain Eukaryota; kingdom Metazoa; phylum Chordata; order Ceratodontiformes; family Ceratodontidae; genus Neoceratodus; species Neoceratodus forsteri. The sequence continues at coordinate 28,170,741 of JADMNL010000024.1, read as the reverse complement.
TTAAGGACCCTAGGGTGCACCCCATCTGGCCCCATTACTTTATCAATTCTTATTACTTCCAGTTCCTTCAGGACCCTTTCTCGTGTAAAGGGACTTGTGTCCATTTCTGCACCATTCTCACCACTTGTACTCCCTTTAGACCATTACCCTCCTCTTTCTCAGTAAAGACTGAACAGAAATACCTATTCAATATGTCAGCTTTACTGTTGTCATCCTCCACGTGGCCCCCACCCTCCCCCTTCAGTCTCACTATCCCTCCATTTGCCTTTCTTTTTTCACTTATGTACCTGTAAAAGGTTTTGTCCCCTCTACCCATTGATTTTGCAATGTGTTCTTCTGTCTGAGCTTTGGCTTCCCTTACTGACCTCCCTGCCTCCCTTTGCTTCTCCTGGTACTACTCCCTATCCCCTTCTGCCTGTGTCTTTTTGTATTGCCTGAATGCAATCTTTTTGGCTTTCACTTTCTTTTTATTTTATTTTATTGAAATCTAGGATTACAAATACCTTTGAGCAGGAACTGCTCATTTACAAAGGTTCCACGTCGAAGGAATGGGGGTATATATACATACATACAAAGGTCAACATAATAATACATAGTTACACAATAACAAGAAGTAAGAGACTGAGGCTTAGGAAATTCCAGTAATTCAAAATGTGCCAAATGTTAGGTAGCATGACATAACCAGCGAAGGGCAATCTTGGAAATAAGCACTGCAGGTGAGAGGGAAGGGGGTATGCAGGCAGGAAGGCCATTGTCGGAGGGTAGAGGGTGAGGGTAAGAGCTCTAAAGGGAGGAGAGGAGGATAGAAGTCAGGAAATGCCCGGGGAGGAAGGGAGAGAGGCAGGGGTAGGCAGGTAGAAGGAGGCAAGGCGGGAGAGATAACTGTCAAGACTGAAGTGGAGGCAGTGAGCAGTGGGCCCCTGATTAGGCGAGGCAGTCACAACGACTAGTTGAAATGAGATGAAGTTGGAGTCGTCTCTTAAAAGGGCCAAGAGCAGCAGCAGTAAGAGTTTCTTTGTTGAGAGTATTGTACCACTGTGGTGCTCTGTGGGCAAAGGTCCTCTGGCCCATGGTAGTCCGAGATCTGGGGACAAGGAAGGTTAGTTGTTGTGAATTTCTAGTTCTCTGGGTGCTGTGGTGGTCAATAAGTAGCTTTTCAGTGCCCGGGGGCATGACCCCGAGGAGGACTTTTTTGGCTAAGAGGCAGGTTTGATACTGTATCTGGCTGATAAGAGGTAGCCATCCTGCCCGAGTGTACAGGTCACAAGTGTGTGTAAGTTGATCAGCCCCAGTTAGCAGCCTGCATGCTTTGTTGATTGCAACTGTAATTCTGTGGAGGGCAGAGTCTGAGGCAGAGCCATAAATTGCTAGCCCGTAATCGATGATGGAGGTGGTAGAGCTGTTGATAGCCAACTGGAGAGTGTCAGGAGTCATGCAGTGTTTGTGCCTTTAGAGCAGGCCTATACGGATGTTGGTGGCTTTGGCGACAGAATCTATGTGCCGATGGTAGGACAGTGAGCTGTCCAATGTGACACTAGGTATTTAAAATCAGGAACGTGTTCAAGTAAGGTCCCTGTTTGGTTTAGGATGGTGAGTCACAGGTTTGTACTTGCTCCTGGCGTTGTAGAAGGTCATAACCTTTGTTTTGCTGTAGTTCATGACCAGTTTGTGTGACTTGAACCATTCTTGATCTGCATGAATTCAAGCTGTAATTGTTTCTCGAGGCTCTGCGTTTTGGTGGTTAGTGAACATGACTGCATCATCGGTGTGAGAACGTAATTTCTGGTGGCAGACACTGGGAAGGTCGTTGAGGAAGAGGCTGAAGAGTAGTGGCCCCAGGATGGACCCCTGTGGGACCCCTGAAAGGACTGACTTTTCTTCCGAGGTAACACCGGCAATCCTAACCCACTGGACCCTCTCCCCAAGGTAGCTTGAAAACCAGAGCAGTGCTTCATTGGAGAGCCCAATGTTTGATAACTGCTTGAGTAGGAGTGGGTGGTTCACATTATCAAAGGCTTTCGTAAGGTCAAGGAATACTGCTCCTACACAGTTTCCTTGATCAAGTGTGGTATGGATGAAGCCTGTGAATTCTAATAGTGCAGTGGTGGTACTGTGCCCTTTTCGGAAACCATGTTGCTCAGGACACTGGATGTCGTATTTTTCTAGGTACTTCACTAATTGGTCTGAGGCGATGCGCTCCAGGGCCTTAGACAATGGAGGGAGGATGGAGATAGGTCTGTAGTTGGAGTGCAGTGATTTGTCTCCACTTTTGTGTACCGGTGTGATGGTCACCTGTTTCCAGCGAGATGGGAACTGGGACATCCTTAGTGATAGATTGAGGACCTTTGTCAAGGGTTCAAGGACTTCTTCAAGGACAAGTGCTTACAACTTCAGGTCAAGGGAGTCACCACTGTAGCCTGCATTGAGAATGGCCTTCCGAATATAGGTTCTGGCTTCATGCACTGGGATCTCCTTGAAGTAGAATAGTGGGGCAGGGTGTAGGAGAGGAGTAGTTGCAGGAGGGTTACTACCAGAGGGGGCATCAAAGAAATTAGAAGGGAGGACACTATCCAAGTTGGAGAATGCATTGTTAAAGGTGTTGGTGATGGTGTACAGGTCAGTTGTTAGTGTTCCATTTATGTTGAGCATGGTGGGTGGTGACTTAGGGTCCTTGCCTGTAAGGTCTTTCAGTTACTCAAAATTGTTTTCCATCACCCCAGGAGTTGGAGAGAGCTTCCTTGAAGTATTTGCTTTTGGCTGTCCTAACTGCCCGCGTGCACTCATTTCTGGCAGCTTTATATTTATGAATATCCCCAGGTTTGGATGTTGCATGGGCACAGTGCCACTGATGATCCCTATGTTTGAGTAACGTGATTAGATCGGGGGTTATCCAAGGGTTAGCTCTGCCCCTGGCCCTCAGCTTTTTGAGAGGTGCAAAGATATTACAGGCCGCAGTGAAGTGGCTGATGAAAAGGTCTAAGGCTTGGTTTACATCAATGGCAGAGTCGATTGGTGTCCAGTCCAGGTGGCTTAGGTGTGTCTTTAGTAGCTCAAGGTACCCCTGCTTTAACACTCTGGTGTGGATTACTTTAGGATGGGGCTTAATGAATTTGTTTGTCCAGGTACATGTGACCGGTGAGTGGTCACTGATCCCACCAGGGAGCACTGAGACTTTTGAGATTTGTTCAGGGTGATTAGTTAGGATCCAGTCCAGAAGTGTTCGTGACCCTGTCCTATAGTTGCATCTGGTGGGGGTGGTAACAAGCTGGGTGAGGTTTTGTGATGTGACAGCATCCTTGTAGTTACTGGCCTCCAGCGATAGCCAATTTATGTTGAAGTCACCTAGTACTATGAGTTCAGAGTTATGGTGTAATCTCTGTAGGCTTTCCAATATGCTCATAAATCCATTGTGCTGATCTTTAGAGGGTAGGTACACAGAGGCAATGGTGAGCTCCTTGTTGTGCGCCCTGAGTAGAACTTTAATAGCGAGAACCTGCGAGGGTGGTTTAGGGTTTGAGAACGGGAAGACTTGACTTTGCTACCTCTTTGGAAAACCATAATGGTCTCCTCTTCCTTTTCCTCTTGCTAACCTGCTTAATGCATAATTCTGTTGCTCTTGTAATCCCCATTTTAAATACTGCCCACTGTTCCTCAACCACTGATTCCTGCCCCATTCCTCTTAATGCCTCTTTCAAGTATCTCCCCATTTTCCTAAAGTCTGCCCTCCTAAAATCCAGGATACGTGTTTTTGTGTGGTTTGGTTCTGCTCTTTCTGTGATTTCAAACCACAATGACTGGTGGTCACTGTTCCCCAGGTGCTCCCCCACTGTTACCTCCATCACACTGTCCCTGTTTGTGAGCACAAGGTCCAGTATTGCCTTCGCCGAGTTGGTTCCATGACCAGTTGCTTGAGGAAGGCACCCTGAAGAGTCCAGGATAAATCTGCTCTAGTTGATGCTGCCGCTGGGATGCTCCAGTCCATGTCTGGAATATTGAAGTCTCCAACCAGTACTACCTCCCCCTTGTCTGCCATCCTTTGGATGGCTAACATCAGCTCCCTGTCTGTTTCTTCCTCCTGGGCTGGTGGTCTATAGACCACACCTGTGTGGATGGCTGGCCCCATTTTCCTTTCCAGCTTAACCCACAGTATCTCTCCCCATTCTGTTCCTACTGGATCTCTGTGGCCCTTATGTCATTTTTCACATACAGTGCCACTCCTCCTCCCTTCCTGCCTGCCCTGTCTCTCTTCTGAATATGTTGTAGCCAGGTATGACCATCTCCCAGTCGTGGTTATCATTACACCAGGTTTCAGTGATGGCCACAATGTCCAGGTCTGACTGCACCATGACAGCCTCCAGATCTTCCATCTTGTTGCTAAGGCTCCTGGCATTTGCACACATGGCTTTCCATGATTTGACCTCCCTAGAATGTTTTGCTGTTCTACTCCAGCCCCTTCCTTGGTTGTCCTTTATCCCTGGTTCTCCTCGCTGTCTGCCCTTCTGCTGAATTTTGCCCCTTTTGTTTAAATTATGTTTTTTTGTTTAAATTATGGTTCAGTTCCAGAACCCAGCAACACTGGTTGGATGGAATCCCTCAGTAAAAGTTCTACTCTAAGCGCCTACTCAGCTATGTTACCTGGTTCTGAAACCGATCAGTAACCACATATGATGTTGGTGGGGGAGGGAGCGGCATCAGCAAGGGACCTTATAAAAGAGATAATTTCAATGTAAACAGTAGGAAGATCTTACAGATGATAGTAGTGAGATCTTACAGATGACTGAAATGCCCAATATTCTACTGTAACCCCTAGGTGGCACTATCCCAAGGGCTACTACGCATGCCTGCTTGGCTACTAGCAGGTTAAGGGGCCTGAGTTCTGAAAAGGGTGCCTCCACCTGGAGATCAGGGTTGGTAGTGGTCAAACTAGCCTGGGCACAGCCCTCTGGGACACTGTAACCCCCCCCGTTCCTGCTAGTGGCCCACACAATACACAATAATTACTTTCACAATACCCCTGATATGCTTTGCAAGAAACCACACAGTTTACACTTACCACCAGGGTCTGTTTCTCCAGTTCTACCCTGAGGACCCCCGTAAAACAAGGTTAGACAGAACAAATGGCAACAGTACAATACTTCGAGCACAAACTGGAATCACAGTCTGGTTGAATTGCAGAAAAAGGGTAGATCTGATTTATTCAGGGGGTTTGAACAAGGAAGGGGGAAATCAAGTTAATTAGTTTAATTGCCCTATCAATCACACAGCTGTGCATGTAGTCAGAGTCCCTAACACAGTCACACTCTCTGGATACCCAGGTGAAAGAAAAGGTGGGATAGCCAGGACCTTTGCTCAGGGTAGGCTGGCGTTGCAGCTGGTCGGGGGGCCCTGTGATAGAAAAAACAACTTGCACAACACACTATTTGTAATCCAGAGCCAGATGACTCAGTTTGTGAAAGGAAGAAACAACACAGCAATCAGATGACACACTTAAATTAAAATGTAGTTGCAGTGAGCTACCCTGGTGGTTACTCATGATACCAAAGCTGGACACAGGATGGATGAAAATTGAGACAGCAGATGAAGTCTCTGGAGTGCCAGGAGAAGCAGGGCCCACACGATTTGTCACGGCGTTGTTCCTGTTCAGGCGTGGAGCAGGGGGCTGATTCCCGGGCAGGTCTCTCGTCGATGGCTCTTCTCTATGTAGCAGGTTAGGATGGTGGGGCTCTCGTGGCAGGGCTCAGTCACATGGAGCTAACTGCGGATTCAGTCCATTTGTGCTGGACACACTTCCAGCTAGCAGAACACAGTTCGCAACGTGGGGAACCAGATCACGACCTCCCTTCCAGCACACAGTACATTTATATGTAAGGCAGTTCTACTGTACCAGGCACAGCTCTCCCTGGTCATAATCGCTAAGTTCTCTGCGCCAGACAGGGGTCTTGAAGGGAAGGGGGATTCTCGGGCAGGCTGATCGCATTCAGCACAATCTTTGGTCCTCCTCAGGTAAAACCTGATCCCCCTCTAGTAGCTTTCTTTGTTCACCAAACTCGTAATTTAGTCCCATAATGACTCTCTCTTTCTCTTCAGAGCAGTATACAGGTGCGCAGGCCAGAAATCAGGCCTTTCCACAACTCTCCTGCTCGAAACTACTCAGATTGCTGCTCGAACTATCACGAGCTGCTGGTGTCTCAGCTTCCAACTTAGATCTGGCTAGCCAGCAGACAGCTCGGGAGATTTCCCTCAGATCCAAAAGGTTTGGTTGGTCAGTTCAGCTGTCAGTCACAGCAAGAGCTCCCCCTTTAGTTACAAAAAGGTGCCAACAGTCCAAAACTACAAATCCCAAGCTTGTAATCCACTCAGCCCCCATAAGCAGGCTCCATTTTAGAGTCCCCAAGTACTGATTGGTCCAATTCGGCAGTTCGGGACCAAAATGGTGGAGATGGACAGAAACCCTTCGCTGCAAAGAAGGCAGGTTAGAACAAACAACAATATCTTTGTCACTCTAAATGATTCTCCTTAACTAGATACATCTTTCGACAGAGCTCCCTCTGCACAATTAGCGATGGCAGAAACGGAGCGATTTTCTGGCAGTCCAGGGTGGAACTCGAGCATGCCAACACTCTGCCCCCCTTTCAGATTAACTATTTCTGCATACTAGGCAGATCTTAAAGCGACAGTACATAGAGGGTACACAGGCACTTTTTAGCAATACCATTTAAACTGCTAAACTCAGAGCACCAGCCTGACAGTGAGCATCTAGGCAAGCTCGAGGAAAACTTTTTGGGAACCCCCATTTGTAGGGGGGTTACACCCTTCCCTGCCTGGAGAAAACTTGGCGTCTGCGTCAAGTCGGTACCATCACAATAATTGCAGTTGCAAATTATGCTATACATCTATACCATTAGCAGGTTAGGCCTGTGACTTCTAAGGCATTAGTCAACATATTTAACCTTTACTATACACATTTTCTGCATTTCACAGTACGATATCCAGTCTGAATTACATTATGCATTTTTCACACAGGTAATTTACACATTACTATACTGAATCAGATAATAACTTCCTGTACATTGAACAATGTGAGAGGGCCTTGAACAATGTGAGAGGGGGCCCTTCTCTATCAGCTAACCAGGGGCTAGACGGGACAGGGGCACCATACCTAGAGGGCAGGACAATCAACTGGGAATTGGTACTTAGACTCAGTTTGGGCAGTGAGCTCTGGGAAACATAAACCCCCTTATGGACCACATTGAGAGGCAGATCCATTGGCCTCCCAGGGGAATCATAACTAAAGCGTACCACAGGCTTGACAGCTCGGCCAGTCTTTCTGGGGAGAACAACCACAGTCTCTGTATTTTCAGCAATGGCCTTGGGGCTTTCATCACTTGTGAGAGAGGCCTCTGCCTGGGTAGGAAGGTTTGAACTTGGAGCACTGTCAGCCCCAGGCTCTGTAGATTCTGTTTCTACAACACTTTGCTCACTTGGAAGGCACTCTGGCACTGAAAGGGAATTATCACACTCAAAGTATTCTTCAGGTTCTGGCATATCACCAGAATGACTCATACCATCCACCCCCACCTCAGGCAAATCATACAGTTCCACCACACACAGAGACTCAACATCTTCAGATGTGATGCTTTGCACTTCACTTTCAGGGAGCATTGGCTTCAAGGATGAAGCTGGGAGGTTAGGCAGTCCAGAATGCCCAGCTTCATTCCCACAATTAATCATGGGTTACCTTGAAACAGCCGACTCAGTTCATAAGAGGGGTAATAGGCATAGTTGCACACACTCTCATCAGAAGTGGACTGACATTCACTGTCATTCTGGACTTGCTGTGGAGAAAACCTTAAGTCTGTCACCACTGGGGTAGGTTGACTCTGTCTTTGTTTTGCAGCAGCACGAGTCACTGGTCCAGGGGGAACAATCTCGGGGGAGTTCAGCTTCAATCATGACTTGGCCAATAGGTACTAGGTGGTTACGGTGCATGGTCTTGACAGCTTTGAAGTTGTTTTCGGGGCACACTTTGTACACAGGTAAATCATCCAACTTGCCTACTACTATATGGGGAAGATGGTGCCATCGGTCAGCAATTTTATGTTTACTATGCAGTTCCAAATTTTGCAACGATACACAGTCTCCAGGTCGAAGCTCTTGGGCCTTTACTCTTTTATCATGCCTCTCTTTGTTGGCCAAATTTCTCTTGGCTGCCATTGTTTGGGCCAGTTGGTAAGCATGATTCAATTGAGCTTTCAGTTTTTGTACATATTGCAGATAATTTTCAGCTCTGACCCCATCTGGAGAGACCCCAAAACAGACATCCACAGGCAGTCGAGCCTCTCTCCCGAACATGAGACGGTAGGGAGAGAACCCGGTACCCCTTTGGTTGTGGGAGTGCACGACTGTGGAGGGATTCAAACAGGCTTTAAAAACACACCTGTGGGTCCAAGCGTTCGGTGAATGAATGATTTTTGTACTGGATTATCTGTTTTATATCTTTTATGATTGGATATTTGATGTGTTCTTTTAAATTTGTAAGGCACCTTGATACTCTGAAAGGCGTCATAGAAATAAAGTTATTATTATTATTATTATTAAATAAAGGATAAATTAGCACAGTGTTTTTGGGAACCAAGCAGAAACAAGCATTTGTCAATGCTGAATGTTTGCTCGCTGGCATTGCCATTGATAGTGCAGGAGTTCGACAGAATAGGATTGGCAGTGAAGTATTGAAGTGACGTCCTTACCTCCTATAATCCAAGAGTGTTCTCCTGAAGATTCCCCCTACCACAGGGTGGTTGAGTTAGGGTCATTCTCCTACACAAGCAGACATATTCAGACACACTTCAGGACCAGAGTGGCAGGGTGGACCATTGGGACACAGGCAGGGCTTCACAAAGCCCAGGCCCCTAGATTTTCCATTTTTCTCCCATATCCCATGCTGGGGCATATTCGCAGATGCGCATGTGTGGAGGCAGGCAGCCTCATCACTGGAGTTCTGCAGCTTCCTCCCTTCCTGTGCTGCCTTGCAGGCCCACACTGCTACCAGGCTTCCACCTGTTAGCAGTCATTTGGTGGAAACAGCATGCCTTAATCTTTCTAGTGAGAGGAGAGGAGATCAGTACTTTGGATGCTCATCCTCTTCCTCCCCTAACAGCCCCCAGCAACTCAAGATTGCATCTGATCCTGAGCTGCCAGCATGCTGGGCAGTAGCGCTACCATCGCGCTACTGGGCAAGTCCACAAATATTGCTCTCTGACTGGATGAACTAGGTCACATACCATGCCTTCGTGTGCTCAAGAATGCACAGTGCTGCATTTTCTAACCGCAAATGTTCTTAAAGCAGCAGTATCTGTTAGCAGGCAAAACATTCCTTAATATGTTTGTTTAGCTAAAAATGTATTTCAGACAATTTTAGTTGCATCATTTGTGTATTTTTAATTATGTCTGATATTTTTAAGACAATTTTTATTCATATATTTTGTAACTAATGATGGCTGCCACTCAAAGTTTACAAAAAAAATGCTTCTGTTGAGGTTCCCTTTTGAATGTACATACAAGATTCATAAAGTTAATGTATTAGGTTGGTGCAACCATAAGTTTCTAATTGTAAACAGCACTGATCCACGCCAAGATATTCATTTTTTTTGATTGCAGGTATGGCATGGAAGCAATAACCTTTAAAACCTTCAAAATCCCAAATTTCAGTGCCGGCCCAGAGGTGTGGCAGGCTGAGGCACTGCTGCCTCACTGTCTTCTGGCAGCCTGGGTTCAGGAGTGGACTAGAGCTGTTCAAGGCTGGCTGGGAAAGGGAGGACTGGGCATCCATATGTAAGAACCCCTTTCTTTAAATTAACAACACAGAAGTCATTTGGCAACAAACAGTCCACATACTTCTCTGGCAAGGGTGTGTCTTGGCTCATGTCTTGGGAAAATGGGGAAAACAAACAAATTTGTAATTTTACCGAGAACCGGGGTGGGCCATGGCACTAGGGGCACCAAGAAATCACACAGTCCACTCACAGAAGAATATCCAAAAGCAGAAACAGAGCAACATAGTAGGTTTCATTCTGACTCGATGGACTGACAGAAAACATTTGCCCATGGGGGCTGCAGGCGCAGAACAGGTACTACAAAGTACACAGCATCCACAACAGTACTTTACTATCAGTTCATTTGTTTGAATACCACCCCTTTTTCTTTAGAGTGTTCAAGAAACAACTTCCCTATCCATCCCTCTTCTGGGCTATGGACAGAAGACAGCTTGTCCAAAAGTGAACAATGTCAGGTTCATATATCTCAGGTGTGGCAACTCCGGGGCCCCCCCCATCACCAAAGTCCCATACTCCATAGAGTCTTTTCAGCAGAGGGCATGTCCCCCTAACTGTGTTAAACAGTTCCAACAAAATTCATCCCAACAAGGAAAGTCTTTCTCCTCATAATCCAGACGGAAGCAAGTTAGTTCCAAACTCTGGATAGAGGGGAGGCATCTCTTTTCCAGATACATTCATGACAGTGAAGGCACCATTTGAGTGTTTAAACAGTCTTCCAACAGTTCATGAAGTAAAACTTGTCCTAACAGGCAGGAATTCCCCAAGAATGTTAGGGTAAAATCCCGGCCATTCCAAAACTGGGCAGCACTTTACAGACAAAAGTCTCTCAGAAATGATGGAGGTCCCCTTAAGTTACTCACGGTTACAGGAACCATTTCCCTTCAGGATTCTTTGCTGCCTCAGAGGCACAGCACAAGAGAAGGCCACGACTCAACAAATTTCTCTTTGTGAGCTAACTAGGGGCTGAAAAGGGTCAAGATAGAGCTGGCACCTCTCTTGAGGGTCTCCTCAGTCAGCACCCTAAGCTAACTGTTCTGTTCTGAGGCAGAAGACTGATTCCACAGCAACATTCTATTGCAGCATATGGTGCTGCGAAAGCCACTCCCACTTGGAATATCTGCCAGCGTGACTGACAGAAACTGCCAGTGGAGCACTAGAAGCTTAACTCTTTGCTGCTCAGCATACCTACCTGAAAACCCACTAACTGTCAGGGTTCTAGTAACCCTAGGAGGAACACAGGGGTTACATATAGGACTGCTGTCCCCTCTCAGAGAGGGAAGAATTCCTGTCACACAATTTGACTGCCACCTAGAGGAAGAGTGTGTATGTGCATCATTGCATACACATGGAACCCTATAGGAGAAAATGGAGCAAAACTCGCTAACCACAGCACAGTGATGGCCTGGCCCCTCACAGACCCTGCACCAATGACTGGGCACCTTCAGTCAGGTCCTGTGGTAGGATGACCACCGAAAAGATAAGTCCCAGGGGATATTGTGTGATAGGGCTGGGGGACTGGTCCAGATGGAGCCAGTCAGAATGACCAAGGTGAGAAACATGAGGAGGAAAAAAATCCTGTATTTCAGTTCAGGAGTGAAAACAAAAGACTAAGAATGTTCTCCTTTTGCACTAGCTACCATAACCATCCTTCCAGATGCATCTGAAAATGAGCTGTTATCAGCTCAATACGTCTTTCCTTGTAAATTTTTGAAGTAAGTAAATAAATAAATAAATATTGATGATTGTGCCAGAAATACACTATTGCTGGAAAAACTATGTGGTGACTAAGCAACACTGCTGCTTTAATACCAGGTCATGCTATAAGTGCATAACACGCTACTGGGTGCTGTGTTTGTTAGGAGAGAAAGGTACTCTGATGTATGATGAGGAGCACTTGCCATCCAGCCTCATCCTTCACCACACACCAGAGAAGGGCCCTATATCTCCCACTGAACACATGCCCAGTCATGTGTTGATGCCCATGTTTAATGTTCATGGCGTTTTGACCAAGTAGCTTGATCAGGGTTTGACTGTAGTGTGAATGCAACAGCTAGGTGGAACAAAGTCACAATAGAGAGCGTTATGCTTCACTCTGATACCCTGATCTTATCAGATGTGGAGTGTGCTGCAAGAAGAGTAACTCTCCGACTGGATTAGCTCATTTTGGAGTGATTACAATGTGAAGCCATTCTGGTTGGATTGTAATGTGAAGGGTAATAATGGCTGTCACAAACCCACTCAGCAGGTCAGGCACTCTACTCCCAAAGTGCAAACCTCCAAGTGCAGTCTTGTAAACAGTTAACAGAACAAGGTAACCCTCTTGTCTATTTTTGTGGGTTCGAACCAACCTTTGGTCTCAAGTCTTGGAGGGATTCAAACTGTGAACCTCTTGTTAGTGTACCCAATGCACAGGCTCAGATATTTCTGTCTTTGGGGGATCAGATATCTTTGCCTACAGGCACCTAACCTGGTGTACAAAAATGAACCCTTAAAACTTAAATAAAGACCTCAGATTATTCTTACCTTTTTCCAGTTTGGTATCACCATTCAAGCTTATGCACAGTGTCTTCTTTAACCATATATATTTCACTTGCACAGGAAAGAAATTGAAGACAGACCAAGTATGCTCTAAAATTAGAGTCTTTACTAAAATAGATAATAATATGTAAAACATACAATACAGAACTATTATATCACAAGACATACAAATCTTATAAAAGAACAAGGTTTTTAAACAGTGCAATTCCTGCTACAGTACTTAGTCTCTAAATACCTGCTTAAAGTGCTCCAAAGATGTTTCTTTGTCAGAGTCTAGGTAGAAGAATCTGAAGGAAAACAGAATATTCCTTAAAGAAAACTGTATTTGCCAACCCCTTTGTGAGGTCACCTAGCTCCTCCTCTGTCAGAATATCTAAAAAAATATATCTATACAAAAACAGGATGTCTTTTCAAAGTATTAAATTCTGCAACCTCGACATAACGCATGTTCTGCAAATGACTCTCTTTGATCTTTAGCTGCATTCTTTTCTCACACAGACTTAAAAGCATTTATGATTTTGTACCAGTTTACTAAACCTGGTTTCCTCCTCTTGAAATGTCATAAAATGGATATGCTCAACTCAAGCCTCTTCCAGCCTGTAATTAACGTTAGATAAAACAGGAGAGCCTTGATCAAGGTCTGTTCTACTCCGTAATTAGCTTTAGGCCTTCCAGGTAACCTTGTATCTAAAACCTGTGTGTGTGTGTGTGTGTGTGTGTGTGTGTGAGATCTCACATGCTGTTTTAGCATTTCTCATGGGAGACAGTCCATAACCCATTTTTATTTGTTACAAAAAATGATCATACAGCACTCAGAACTGTCTGTCCACGTCACAATGGCCAGACTAGATAAGATCACATGATACAACAATTCTGTTCCACTTCTGCAGTGTGATATTATCAGGACTCATGTTCACCAGTAGAATGAGTATAACAATTCAAACCAGATAAGAACACGTAGTGAGTAATCTCCCCATTTTGTCCCACCCCAGCACAGTGAACCTCTATCAAGGCTTAGCTACATAAGCTATTTATTCAGAGCTGAAATGTGTGTGTGTGTGTGTGTGTGTGTGTAAGGGGATTCCATGCAATGGTGATTCTGAGAAAGTGTTTCATGATTCTGAATCTGACTGCCTGTTTGCTCCTGCTCGTACCTCTAAATTGTCACTAATTAGAAGGGATGTCTTCATTGTGGGGGACTACACTTTATATATTATTAGGAGCTCTGAGGGATGTTTCTTGTTGTATAAAAGTGTAATCTTAAGATGTTTTGGGGAAAATAATGAAACAGAGTAGTTCTGGCTGCCCACATGGAGGAGAGCCATGACTCTCATATAATTAAGCATTAATACACAAGAGGATATGGTTTATCATGAGATATTGTCGCACCTTGGGTGAGTTGTGAGGCACAAGCACATTGAGTGCCTTCAACCACCCAAAAAGTAACGATATCTCATGACATTTCACACCCAAGAGTTTATTACTGTGATTATAAAAAAATAAAATAAAGAAAGATTTAGCAATGTAGTTAAGTTATACCGCACCCCCTTTTGGTCAACAAACAGTTGTTTTAGCCTATTCTATGTTTAATAAAGGGAACATTTCATAGGTTTTCTTTGGTGTCGAGTTGCCGGTGTTGGAGCCTGTGGGGTATTGGTCTGTTAGCCAGCCACAGTCAGGTTTTTCTCCACCAATTTTCACCACTAGGGCACCACCGTGTGCAATTTTTCTCTGTTCATACTCCACACTTGTAGGGGCCCCACTGTGTGCAGTGACGCTCTGTTCATACTCCACCTCCATGAAGACACTCCCCGGTGACTGCTGGTGGTAGCCCTTTCCCCTTGCATCATGTTGTGCTGCCACCTGGTTTCCCCTAGGTGACAGCCACCAAATGAGACCTGCATACCCCCCCACAAGGGGGGAGAGCAGTCCTAGAGATGTTCAGTCTTCTTTCCCCCAGCCAACCCCCAAGCAACTTGTGTCCATCTCTGAACCAGGGTAGCAGCTGTGGCTTACTCACACTGCCGTGGCAGGTGGCAAGGCATCCAGCGACCTCATCCCTCCACCCCACTGGGCATTTTATGTTTTTCTATGGAAAGTGCTACCCCTGGATAAAATGACTTATCATTTAAACACATGTTGAATCTACATATGAAAATAATAATTTATTTTGTTTAAATCAGTCCTGAGCGTGAGTTGCAACTATATTTAGCAAAAGACCACTCATTGGAATACTTAAGAGGGACTAAATTCAACCACATCCACATTTCCTGCATGATCCAGCACATTATTGCAAATTATAATGAAAAAGATTCCTCTCAGCCAATCAGAATGCAGAATTACTGTCCAATTATTCTGTGATAACTGGACAGTAGACTAACTAATGTGACTGTAAGCTAAATCCAGTGATCACATTGGCTAAGGCTGATGTACTGCATGTATATGAGAAACAACCTAACATTTCCAGTTTTCTAAGAGAGTAATTTTGGCACACTTTTAATTTTTTTCCCAGTATAATAGTGATAATGGTACAGTGGTTGGGGTTTTACTCAGTAACAACTGGACCAGAGTGTTAACAAAGACCTCAGACATTTATTCACCCTGGTTCCATTATTACCCGATAAACCTCGGCCACTATGCCATCACTGCAATGCTAACAGAGAAAATGTGCTTACAGACAGGAGCGTCTGCCTCATAGATCACATGGGGCTTTTGACTGAGAATCCCTGTGATGTCACAAGCCTGCATCTCTGGCATTACACAATGTTGTCATAGTAATGATTCTAATGCCACAGATGCAGGATTGTGACTTCCGGCATGCTCAACCAATAGGAGTAAGGGGGGTTGTGATGGAGAAAAGTATCACGTAGACACACACATATCTTAAACAAGTAAAAGAAATGGGATGGGACTAACAAGAAAAAAAAATGTAACTGGATTTTATCTAAATATAGTTATTTCTGAAAGTGTGCCACAGTATGATAGTTCCTCTTTGGGCCAGCCCTGGGATGCAACAGCAGCATATCGTACTGTGACCCGTGAGACTGTGGTTCACATTCAAGCTACAGAATCTCTTGCAGTGGGCTAAGCATATCAGAGGGGAGTTAGTCCGCTCTCAGATAGGAAGGTTGGTGGCTCATTTGGCAAACACTACCTCTCCCCCCCCCACTGTGTTGACCAACCCAGGCGCAGACTTGTTGTGTGCTGTGAAGTCAGCCTCTCATCCGTCCTCCTACCCAGAGAAAAGGTGCAGTTCTGTAGTAAGACTGGCACCCCAATAATAGCGGTGTGTCCAAGAGAGATGGATGGGAAAAAAATGAATAATTCTAAAGAAAGTTCCAGTTTAAGTGGTCCTGAGAAGCAGTCAGCCAGACAGCTAAAAATACAGTTTTGTTTTCCATATGCTATTAAGCGGAACTTTGTACTAATAATTTCTCCGCAGTTATAGCTGATGCCAAAGATGCACATCCTAGCAAACTGACATTTTTCAGTGTATTTTGCCAGTAGGAAATTGAGCCAAAACAACAGTAGGAAATTGAGCCAAAACTCAGCAAAGAAAATATGTCAGGTATCAACATTTTCAGCAGACTGCCTTCTATTAAAACACACACGTGGTTGGTGCAGAGAAGTCTGTGCCAGATCTATCTTATTTATTTGAAAATTGGTGACTGTAAGAGGCACACTGAGCCTGATCCAAGTCAGATGCTACCAGACCCTCTTCCTCACTGTGTGGCCTTGGGCAGTCCACTTATCCCCACAGTGCGGCAGCTCACCCACCAGTGAAACTGGTAGCAGTGGAGCTATGCTGAAAAATGGGATGCTTCATCTGAGCTGCACGTTCCTGGGAAAGAAATGGAAAAACAGAATTCCTTTTTTCTTTATAGCTCGTTTCTTAAGGAGACCAAAAAGACATAACAATTCTAGTGTCAATTTCTTATTTTTGCATGTTTGTGCTTTGTCCAATCAAATTACAGATGGCTCTAAAAGACTCTCCCTAACCCTTTTAATACTAGTGCTCACATTAGATACCTTTGCCGTAGCACACAACTAGAAACACTGCTTAACGGGGGTGTATTGCATGTGCATAGTTTTATAATAGTAAGCAGTCACTTTCCTCCACAAGACAAAGGGAGGGAAAAAACATTCAAAATGAGAAACAAAATAGTTGTAATTTGTACCCTCAGTATAAAAATGTATCTAAACCCATTTCCTATGGAAGGAAAAAGCCCAGTACACAATAGCCGTTAGAGCATTACATTGTTTTGCAGGAAAGTCTCGGTTCACCCAGCTATGAAACTGAACAGAACAGCAACTTGATGGCAAAGAGCTGGTCTGAAAATTTCAGAATGTAGCATGATCAACCCAGCTTACTCAAAAGACTTAAAATAGATCTCTGAATTATTACATATTACAGGGGTGCTGCTGGCGGGTGGCCAGTGCCAACTGACAAACAAAATCTAGCCCACCCCTCCCCAAATGTCACTGCCCAGGACAAGTAAATTGTTTAAACCTTTTTTCTTGCCCTTTTCTGATTGTTGTTTGTTGAGCATCATTAGTGTTGGGGGCAGGGTCACCCACTGGCTGCTTAGCACGAGGTCATAATGTCGCAAGGCTTTAAATCTCATGGCAAACTCGTGCTGTCAATAAAGTGCAATTTCTGCCATGAGGCATTTGTCTTGTTTCTGTCACACCCCCGCTATGGGGTTGTGTTGGTCAGACCCCCCCCACTAAAGATTCTCAACCCGGGGTCCAACTTAGAGCACACAAAGTGTGAAAATAAAAGATTCTGGGACTGGGAATCAAACCCAGTCCCAGACCCAGCGCCTGGGTTCTTGCTGCTGTGGCTCAGTCCTGTGAGCCATGGCAGCTGCTCGGTGGAACCTACTCCCAGTAGAGGTCTTAGCCTCTGCCTGGAGAGTGCTACTGGTGCAATATCATGTACAGCAGTATACACAGTATTGCACCAGTAGTGGTTATGGACTACACTGTAGCTGTTTAGCCATAATGTCATATGTTATTAAGCGTACAACATTATCACCTGGTAGAGGCTGCTTGTGGCACTACCATGATGGCAGCCTGGGTTCAGAAGTAGACTCAACCATGTGCCCAGCACTGGGAGATTCCCAGCCAAGGGAGGGCATGATATCATGCCAAGCACCACAATGACCCCTGGGGAGGGCCTTGGAATGTGCCCCCCCAGGGGACCTGCTGTACCTGTTGCCAACAGTAGGCTGTTGGTGCCATCAAGTGGGTGGAGGGCAAGAGAAAACCAGTGAGAAAAACCCACAACTCACCAGGATCATGTGCTGATGCACTCTTGGGCCCTGCATTGCAGGGACCTCCTCAAGTGGTATGGTGGGAGTAACAGTTGACAGGGGCTGGAAAGTCGCCAAGTGCCAGTAAACCCATCCTGGAGGATGACTCCAGGGGATAAAACATTTGATTTAAAAAAACAATTGTAAGGTGCCCCAGCAGAGACACTTAGCTGTCAATATAGTTCTGAATTAGATTATATCTATGGTTCAGTCACAAGAGCTCTGTACCCTGTCTGGGCCCACTATCCTGAATTCCTTGAGTGACAGATGACCAGAACCCCAATGAAAAGGAGAAGGTGCATGCAGCATTTTGAAGACAGCATTTCAGTTGTGCTATCTTGGGTAAATCCCTTTAAAGAAGCTTAATTAGGCAACAACAGGGGTCTGATTTTGTACCCCAAAGCACTGTCATCTTCTCCAACAGGAACTGGGCACTTCATTTAATAGTCACACACTTGTCTACATACCATTGCTATGAGCCACAGTGCTTTTACCTGCTTTGTTATAATTTGCTCCTGCATCTGTAAAGTTGTCTATGTAACTGCATTCCGATGTCTTTTGTAAATCTTATTCTTTCTGTACTCTTTCTTCCCCAGCCCAGGGTCACAGCTGGAAATTAGCCTCCACTCAGTGTGCTTTTCCCATTTACCAATTTTTAAATAAATAATTTGTTTCCATTTGGTTATCATGCCAAAAATGGAAAAAAAAAATTAAAAAATGAAACTGCATACTGTAGTGGTTAAGAGCACATGTTTGGAAACAAAGAAAAACAGAAGACCCACATTCAAATCCCACCGAGGCCACTTACACATAATATGACCTCAAGCCAGTTAAAACCTCTCAGAGCTTCAGTACACCCAGCTACAAAAAACAATAAAAGCAGGACCTCACTGTAAATCAGAGATACTGCATATCAGAAGGGCTACCCTGAATAAATGAAGGGACAACCCTGACAGGGTGTGCGGTTGTATGGGAATTATGCATACCTAAGGTGGTTGTTAGGCAGGAGGTTAACAACCAGCCAGGGGTGCATTTTTAAAAAAAAAATGTAGCTTAGGCAAGGTAAGTAACAGTAAAAAAAAAATCAAGAGCCATGCAGCCATGTGACAGGTTTCAACCAATGAGGTTGCCAGATCTCAGAGACCACTGAGGTTGCCAGATCTCAGAGACCATTTCAAAAACTGAAAGAAAGAAAATGAAGCCTGCTCTTCCCCATACAAACCAAGTATGGGTGAACACAACTGAGACAATTTTCCTGATAGGATATACAGTACATCAGCAATGGGTCAGTAGCCAGTTTCTGTCCAGCACTACAGTCTCCGGCCCCCGCACCCCAGCCCTGCCAAACAGACTGCCATCCATGGGCATGAACTTGGGTGCTGGGTTCTGCTCCACCAAGAAACTGAAATCTGACCCTCAAATCTTGATTTTTCAAACATTTGCTTAACCTGGGAGGTGGCCTGGACCAATGCAACCCATTTACGGGGTGGGGATGCGATACAGACAAAAATATATTCACTACATTACAGTAAGTTCACATAAATGTTTAGTTAAATGTATACAGTCCAGTACAGTACTCTCGTAACATTTGTTCTGAACTGGGCCAAACTATAAACCCATGTTTTCAGCAGGGAAAGGTTATGCGAAGTTTTCCATGCCTTGATGCGTGTGCAGGTGCACGAATTCCTCCTCAGATGGTATCACATCCATATTTTTAAATCCTCAAATAACTTCTGGTTTGAACTCCAGCTCAACCTCTGCAGCACACATGTATTATTTATAACCCAAGCACCTTACAGTACATCTTAATCTTAACTGGTGCCAAGCCTACTCCCTCCCTGGGCAACGAGTACACTCCAATTCTTTTATATGTGACTGTGCCTTTGATGGGCTCCTGATGGAAGTCCTAGTGTAGGGTGCTGCCAGGAGGAGGAGGAGGCTGCAATCAGTTGCTTCATGTTGTGTATGATGAAACACTATAACCCTAGAAATATCCGGAACCTAAGCAGTCTCCATGAAAAAGCCCCTCGCACAGAGATCGACACAGTCGAGGAGGTGCGCTCAGCAGCAGCACTTCCCCTGGACTGGCGGGTTTCTCCAGTGCATTGCCCATCTGATCTGAGACTCCATAGTAGGCATGGTGCTTGACACAAGCCAGCACTTTGAACCAGGTAAAGCCAGCCTCAGCATCTGTAGGCACACAGACCTCCTGTAGAACCAGAAAAGCAACTTTTTTTTAAATGTTCCCAAATTTCCTTGAGCCTTTTGTTGAAAATGCTTTATTTGTAGCCCAGCACCAGTGCTGAATGATAAAAAGGGTGAGAGTGTGTACTAAGGAAGTGTAATGGCGTAACCCAAATCCCACACTCAGAATACTATAGGGAGCCATTGAGCCCTGCCTAAATTAAACTTGCAATACAAGAAGGTGCTACCGCTCCTCTGCCTCTCAAAAGATCATTTGAATATTTTGAAAAAGCCACCACCGTGCCTCCCAAATTCACATTTAGAAATTAATTCTCTGAACAGCCTGCTTACGAGAGAAAAAAGTCTGAGATGAAGTCGATGACTCGCTGCAACATAGTGAGACTTTAAAACACAGAGAAAATAGGCACTGTACTCAGGCGAACCCCACAGGAACCACTCTCCCAAAATGATATCAGTGAAACAATCTACCCCCACCTGCCTTGACATGGGGTGGCGGGTTGTAACGGTGCAGGTAGACAGCTACAATCAGGAACGCCCTGGTATCACAGTTGATTATTCTGTGATGCGGCACTCCCTGATTGCAGCGGTCAGTTCCTTTGAGCATAGTAGCATGTTCATTAACTGCAGCAGGGTCCTCTATAGGCGGGGAACAGACCAGCCCCTGAACGGACTGCTGCCATTCGCCACAGCACTGCTGCGCCTCCACAACCTGCTTGTGAAAGAAGCTGACGCAATATGTTTCTTGCACATGCGTACAAGTAAAAGCAAGAATAATGATTTTAAAAGATACTGTGTTTTAACACAGGGTGGGAAGTTTAGTAAATATATGTACAGTATATCGTGCACTGTTTTTTGAATTCGTTTGAATATAGAGTGCCTGGTTTCTCCTCAATTGGTGCTTTAAATATTAGAATACAAGAAATGTTAGCACAGCGAGGTATGTAATTAAGTAATAGAGAGAGCATTCCATAAGTAATTGCGTTTTAACACTGATTGGGTGAAATCTAATTGATATGGCTTATTTAAATGAATGTGTGTTCACTGGTTAAACAATCTGATGAAGCTCAACAGCCATTGCACGAAACATAATTGATGGCAAGAACTCTCCCTGATGTCTGATGTTTCATGTCTGAGATGGTGAAATGTGGTTCAATGTATGTAAAATAAATAGGTTTTCATAATTATAAACTGCTGTTTTGGACCGCCTTTTGGTGGTGGGTGCTTTACTTTGATGGCTGTTGAATTACGCACTGTTAACAACACTACCTCGATAGCCTGGTGCGATACATTTTTTTTCTACATGATCATTCAGCAGAAAAGACAAGGGGCCCAATTCACAAAAGTCCCAAGAATGCAGCAAGCCCCAGGTGCGCTGAACATATGGTGCACAGGGCTTCTGACATTCAACTGTCGGTGCTCAAGAGTCTAGATCCTGTGCAGCGACTGTCACAAGTTCGACCAGCTCATCGTGGTCTAGCTTGCGGCAGTTTCGGGCACCCTTTTCATGGGGCTTGCACTAAACATTTGATGCAAGCTGCTGCTAATTGGGTGAACACCCAATCTTCTTGAATTGGGTGCAGTGCGCGTCAAGATGGTTGGCGCAGCTGTGCCGCCACATGGGTTTGATGCAGGGCTTGACACAAGAACTGCGTTGTCCTTCATGAATCCAGCCTAAGGAGTTCAATATTATCAACCTTTAAATCTTAGATTTCAGTACGCTTTCGACACCGTTCCACATAGAAGGCTCATAAGGCAGCTGGGCAACTTAGGGGTGGGTCACAAGTTGGCAAACCATGTAACAAATTGATTAAGAGATAGGTGACAGAGGTTGGTGGTAAATGAAGTTCAATTGGGGGAAGGGAGGCTGACCAGCGGTGTGACACGGGGCTCAGAACTGGGACCAGTCCTCTTTAATGTCTTTATAAGTGACACAGCAGATGAGCTGGAATGGAAGGTCTGCCTCTTTGTGGATGATACCAAAGTCTGCAACAGGGCGTACACTCCAGAGGTGGTGGAAAGAATGTGCAGAGACTTGAGAAAACTCACGGCATAGCAGTTGAGCTGCAATGTGAAAAAGTGCAGCATTATGCACTTAGGACACAGAAACCCAAAGGCGGAGTACAAAATGGGAGAAGAGGTATTGATATCACCAAACAGGAAAATGACCTGGGAGTGATCATATCTGATGACCTCAAGATGAAGAGGCAGTGTGATAAGGCAGTTGATAGGGCCTGTGAGATGTTGGGCTGCATAGGGAGGGATATCACCAGCAGAAGGAGGGAGGTGGTGTTGCTACTGTATAGATCACTGGTAAGACCCCATCTGGAGTACTATGTCCAGTTCTGAAGACCACGTCTTGGGAAGGACATGGAGACAGTGGAGGTGATCCAGAGGAGGTAAACTAAAATGGTGCAGGTTCTGCATCAAAAGCCCTAAGAGGAGAAATTGAAGGACCTCAATATGTACACCCTGGAAGACAGGATGGAGGGAGGTGATATAATAGAGATCTAGAAATACCTCACAGGATTCAATAAGGTACAGGAGGGGAGTTTTTTCAGAGGAAAAGATGCAAAGAGCAAGGTGACATGCAATGACGTTGGAAGGGGGTAAATTTTAGTGAGATGTGAGGAAGTACTTCTTCACTGAAAGAGTGGGGTATACCTGGAATGGTCTTCCAGTGGAGGCGGTGGGGGTGAAAACAGTGAATGGCTTCAAGTATTTATGGGATAGGCACAAGGGAATCTTAGTCAATAGCAAAGGGGGAGTCAGAGATCAAGTAGGGTCTGCAGTGACAATACAGGCAGGAAAAAAATGGGCAAACTAGGTAGGGCAAGCAGTCCTTATCTGTCATCAAATTCTGTTTCTGCTTCTTAATCAAATCTAAATTTTCCTAAAATTCTACTGGAAACATTTATAACATCTCTTAAATGTAAAGAATAAATTGTAAACTACAAGCACAACTGAATGACTTACAGCATAAATTACAAACTGTTAAATATAAAGGAATCTATCTCTATCCTAAATAGAGAAAATGGAAAGGTAGTGATAATTAGATAAAAAACATCTACTAGATGAACTATAGTTACCAGGTAGGCAACTTTCTCTTCTAGTAACATTAATGTTATCTTCTTAACACTGTATGTAAACTCCTAACAGTGCCACAAGTAGGTAGGTACTAGGATTACTTAGGGAATAGGTTTTGAAATATTAAAGTACCAAGCCTACAGTCACTTCCTTTTAGGATTGTATATAAACATAGAAATATAGAAGCACAGACAATAATGACAGAAAAAGGCTATTAGTACATTCACTCTGTCTGTAGTTCCCTATCAAACCCCAGGACCTATTGTTCATGCAGGGTACTAACCCTTACTATCCATGCCCCATTACCTTCCCTACTACTGCCCTGATTAACCACTATGCCCTTCAATCTGTCCCCAGCTGTGCTTGAAACCATTGGTGGTTTTGGCACCCATCACCTCGGCTGGCAGACTATTCCATGGTTCCACCACCCTTTCCTTAAAATAAAATGTTATCATATCCCTCTTACACCTCCCTTCCATCAGTTTCTACTTTTGCCCCCTTGTTCTTGAACTGCTAACCATACTAAATGCAGTGGTTCCCCGCAGTTCACGTTGTTTATTCCTTTCAGGAGCCTGAAGGTTTGTATCATATCGTCCATCTCTCATCTGGTCTCCAGCGAGTACATGTTCAGTGCCTTGAGCTGATCCTTGTAAGATCTGGCCTTTGGCCCTAAGTCATCCTGGTCACTCTTCTTGCACCATCCCTAGCATGCCCTTGTCTTTCCTGAGATGAGGACTCCAGAACTGTTCACAGTACTCCAGGTATGACCTCACCAGTGATCTATAAAGAGGTAGTAATACCTCTTTTCTTCTACTGTCAATACCCCTTCTGATACTTCCCAGCATCCTATTTGCCTTACTATAGTCCTTGTTGCAATGGCTTGAGTGTTTAAAGGAGTCACTAATGATGACTCCTAGGTTCCTGTCCTCAGCCGTAGTGCTCAGCTTTACCCCTCCCATCCAGTACTCTGTCCAGGGGTTCTTGTTCCCTAGGTGTATCACCTTGCACTTTTTGGCACTGAATTTCAACTGCCAAATCTTAGACCACCTAATTAGTCATTGCGGAAGTGGGATCACAAAGGTGTATAAGGAAAATAAAGTGGCAGCTTTGCAAACTTCTGGATGAGAAATGTTCCTGGATGCTGTTATAGAAGCAACTGAGCTTCTGGTACAGTGGGTTCTGAGACTAAGGGGTGAGGATCACAGATGTAGAAATGGGTAGCCGTCTGGGAACTAGCGACCATCGAACAGTATGGTTCACAATAAACACAGCAATAGAGTCAAGCCATACAAAGGCAAAAGTACTGGACTTTAGGAGTGCTGACTTTGCCAAAATGGGTGAGTCCCTAAGGAATGCACTAGCAAATGGGCAGGAAGGAGGGGTGGAAGAACAATGGGGAATAATAAAAACTGCCATCACAGAGGTAACAAGCTTTTGTGTGAAGCAAATAAACAAAACGAAACAATGTAAGAAACCACTATGGTTCTCAAAGGAAGTGAAGGTTCAAGAGAAAAGAAAGCATTCAGGAAGTACAAGGAATCACAGAAGGAGCAGGACAGAGAACTGTATCAGTTAAAGCAAAAAGAAGCTGGGAAGGCAGTCAGAACAGCAAAGGCCCAAACCGAGAAAAGATAGCCAACTCAGTTAAGAAGGGGATAAAACCTTTTATAGGTACATCAGGGAGCGAAGGAAGACCAAGGAAGGGATAGTGAGGCTTAATAAAGGGGAGGGAGGGTGGGCAGAGGGTGACTGTGAAAAGGCAGAGATACTAAACAAATATTTGTGCTCAGTATTTACAAATGAAGAGGGAGATACCTAAAACAAACAGTAGAAACAATCTGGATACAGAAGTTGATATCAGCCCATTTACAGAAGAAAGGGTTCTGAAAGAACTCTTAAAACTGAAGGTGGACAAAGCAATGGGGCCTGATGGGATTTATCCCAGAATTCTAAAAGAACTAAGGGTAGAACTAGTGACACCACTGACTACCCTCTTAACAAATCATGGGAGGATGGGGTGGTACCTGAGGACTGGAGGAGGGCAGATGTGATTCCCCTCACAAAAGTGGGAGCAAGGCAGAAGCAGGAAACTACAGACCTGTTAGTTTAACCTCAGTGATAGGGAAAATGATGGAATCACTTCTGAAGGAAAGAATTGTCAGTATCTAGAGGCCAGAGGGCACGGACCCAAGGCAGCATGGATTCATAGCGGAAGGTCATATGAGCCAGATCTGAGATTTCTTTGACTGGGTGACCAAAGCTGTAGATCAGGGAGGGCTGTGGACATGGTCTACCTAGACTTTTGCAAGGCATTTGACACAGTCCCACACAAAAGATTAATATACAAGTTAACCAGCCTGGGAGTGGGTCCCAAGATGACAGCCTGGGTAAAGAATTGGCTGGAGAATAGGACACATAGAGAAATAGTAAATGGAGTCCACTCGAAGAAAGGGGTTACTAGTGGGTACCGCAGGTTCAGTATTAGAATCGGGTCCCTTCAATGTCTTTATAAGCGACGCTGCAGAGGGACTGGAAGGAAAAGTATGTTTCTTGCAGATGACACAAAGATCTGCAACAGAGTTAATGCACAAGGTGGGGTGGAAAGGATGAGAAGGGACTTGGCAAGGTTAGAGGAATGGTCATATGTATGGCAGCTTAGATTCAATGCTAAGTGCAAGGTAATGCACCTGGAAACAAAAACCCAGGGAAGAGTACACAATGGGGGTTAGATACCAACAACAAAAATGGAAAGGGACCTGGGGTAGTCATATCAGATGACCTAAAGGTGGGCAAGCAATGTGAGAGGGCAGCAAGGAGGGCTGGGGGGATACTGGGATGCAGAGGGAGAGGCATCACCAGCAGAAAACAGGAAGTTATTATCCCTCTGTACAGACAGCTGGTCAGACCCCATCTGGAGTACTGTGTGCAGTTCTGGAGACCCAATCTCCGTAAAGACATAGACAGGATGGAAGCTGTCCAGAGGAGGGCAACTAAAATGGTGCAGGGTCTGCACCGGAAGACATATGAAGAGAGAGACTTAAGGAGCTTGATATGTATAGCCTCGAGGAAAGGAGGAGAGGTGGGGGACATGATAGAAACTTTCAAGTACCTCAAGGGAATCAACAAAGTCCAAGAGGGTAGCATCTTTCAAAAAAAGAGGTGTGCAAGAACAAGGGGGCACAATTTGAAGATGGGGGGTGGCTCAGAGGTAATTTAAGGAAGTATTTTTTCACAGAGAGGGTTGTGGATGCATGGAATGACCTTCCGGAGGAGGTTGTGGAGTCAAAAACAGTGGTGAAATTCAAGCTTGCATGGGACAGTCATAAGGCAATTCTAGGGGTTGGGGGGGTAGGAAGAAGTAGGCTGCTGGTTAACTAGGATCTGCAGCTTATCCATTAGGTAGGGAAATGGACAGACTGGGTGGGCCAAGCGGTCCTTATCTGCCATCAAATTCTATGTTTCTATGTTTCTAATATACAGCCATGTGAAATATAGGATACTAGCCAGGGAGAAACTGCCTTCTTTACTGCTGGTTGAACTTTGGAAGTCTTGCCATAAATAACAAACAGCTGGCTACCTTTAGTCCTGAGACAGTACAGCGTATGCAGTAGTTGATTGCTCTTGTAACAGCCAGCCTACGGAGATTTGTCTCTCCTGGAGTTGTGTGAGATCCAGTTAAGAAACCACACAGAGTACTAGACTGATTCATGTGAAATTCTAAATTATCTTTGTGCAAAATATAATGTGTGTCCTCTGAAACATTTCTTTCATGTGAAAATTGAGGTTGTCAGAAAGAATGGTGAGAGCATAAAGCTTACTCTGCTTCCCATTGTGTATAATGTTTTATTATGCTTTCTATTGTGTACTACTGTATTTGTGCTAGTACTGTATTTGTAAAATTGTGTACCATTGTATCTGAGTACTTGTATATTTGTTCCCATGTTCCCTGTCCCCCGGGTTGGAAGGTTCTACCATGCCGAAATGACAACAGTGTTCTCGAAGTTCAGCATGGTGAGATCCCCAATGTTGAAAGGCGAAATCCCGCCTGTCAGACAGTATGTGTTTTCTATTGGGGGGCTGTGCCCCCAAATCCCCCATGCAGGGGGCTGTGCCACCCACATCCCCCTTCTGTCAGCGTGGCTCAGTTGGTAGCACATCCACCTCTGGACCAGAAGGTCGTGGGTTCTCATCCCACACTGGGATTGGACTTGCACCTAAAACACTGGCATCCGAGTGGAGTATTAGGGGGGTGCTGTACTGCTGGGGTGTGCCTTCTTTCAGATGAGACGTTAAACTGAGGTCCCTTCTACCCATCCTGATGTTATCCTGGTGGGTGTCCAGGTGGAAGTAAAAGAACCCAGGGTATTCTTTACAAAGAGTAGGGGACATTCCCTGTGTCCTGGCCAACATTCCCCTTCCCATGAAACTGGTTCATGCAATTGTCCAGGCTGTGTGTGGTTGTTGATGTGTGATATGGTCATCAGTACACATTCAGTCACTTCACTAAAAGTCCAGCAAGAAAAGTGTTATATAAAAGCTGATTCTTCTTCTTCTTCTTAAGATATATAACTCTGAGTTGGAGTTGTTTCAGGGGGGTGAAAGATGGTGAAAGGGTGAAATTTCACCCATGGGTCCCTCACAGTGACACTCTAGAAACCTGTCGAGATTGTCGCTGTGAGGGATTTTGCCATTCTGTGTTTACTGTGTGAATGGCACAACCGCGCCTGGAGACGAGCCTTGGCTCGGTGTGCCTTTCCCAGTTACCAAATGTTTAAATAAAAAAAAAATTACTCACCCCTCTAGATGTGATCAGTTTGGCTGCTAGATGACCACTTACCAAGTGAGGAATGTTAGGTCACAACTGGCCAAGGGGGCTCGTAAGACTCCTTTATGAGCTGGAAAAGAATCATGTTTAGATCTCGAGAATGGTAAGGTTGTCTACCAGGATAAATGCATATGCTAGTGACAAAATGTTGACCTATACTTTTTCATTTTGTTTTAGATTGCCTCTTATCTTCTGTCTGGTAAGATGCCCTTTTCCCCTATTTTAAGTTCAGTTTAGCACTTTTTGTACTTTGGAAATAATAAACCTAGTTCTCCTTTCAGCAGCATTCTCAGTTGTTTTTTTTTCCCATAGAGGTTTTTCTGTGCTCCAGCAGGCTGGGCAGCTGTATCAGCCTGTCCCATGAGTACCAGCCATCCTGATCCCCCCATGCCACTTCTGGGACCCTGTCAGTCTGTTAGTGCTCTCTCATATTTTACACCAGTTTTTCTCCCCTGGGGCCCATGGACATGCAATGGATGTGATGTCTGAGCTCCACTTCCATGGAGACGGTCCTGGCATCCTAAACACGGGATCCCTTCCCTTGCGTGGTGGTGTCATGTGTTCTGGCATCCAGCTGCTGCTGGGTGTCAGGCAAGTGGCACACCACACTAACCCCCCCTCCCTGAGAAAGGAGAGCTGTCCTAATGATGCTCAATCCTTCCTCTCCCCGCCAGCTCCCGAGCAACTCAAGTCCATTACTGACACTGGGTCGCTGGTGTGGCAGGAGGTAAGGTGCCCAGCACCTCAGCCCTCCATACCACCGGGCCGGCTTCTCAGTTGTTTTTGAACACGTTGTTTAACGTTTACTTGTTTCATGACTAAAATGAACTAACTTGCAACAGACACTGGTTCCTTACTTTATGGGATGGTAAATGTTGAAGAACAGTTGAAAAAAATGATAAAAACGCAGGGAGGGGTAGCAATACTAAATGGTACCCTCCTTTCCCTGTTTCAGATGTAAGAAAAAAGGGCTAAGTCAGGCTCAAATGGGGGAAAATTGCATTCTACAAAAACTGTAGATGAGGAGCAATCTAAAATAAAATAAAAATGTACAGGTAAAAATTGTCCTTTTCACTGTCTCTTTATCTTTTCTTTTTTTAGAGATTGCTTTCCAAGAAAGTATATTACTTCATGCAAAAAGGAAAACATTTTGATGTGTGGATAAAAAGCCTTCTCCATCCACATTGCCTCTTTTTTCATCAAAAACGCTAAACTTTGACAGGGTATTGGAAGGCAAAATGAACGTGTGGCTTCTTGCGCGCCTTTCCCCGTTACTCCTTTGTCCAGGTAAGATCATCTGTTCTTATGCTGAAGCAATACTTTTTCCAGCTGAGAAAAGTTTATGATCAGCAAACCAGAACTATGGAGTATCCATCTCGAGTGCTTCCTATTGTCTGGAACATTTCAATTGTTGGCATTTTTTCTCGTCTTTTCAGTCCAGGTTGTGGGTGGTACCTCCTTCTATATTCCTAAATTTCTGCTTGCCTGAGGAGCCTTTACCATGCTCCAGCCCCTAAGTTTTCACTGCAGGTTGGATTTTCAATCTTCATTAAACCTAATGCCTGCCATGGCTTATCCTGGGATGGGTGTCAAACTCTTCCAGGAACACTTGTGGTTGGTCCCGGTGGGTATGCTGCCCATCAGGACTGAAAGGGGCATCATTGTTCCTCACTTGGCATGGAGGCAGGACAGACTTAATCTGAGCTACCTCTTCCTCAGTCTTCTGTTATACACCCTCCAGCCACCTCATCATGGGGGGGATCCTGCAGCAACCTTCTGCCCAATCATGTGGGCTGAGTGGCATTCTCACCTTATGTGCTTGATGACAGTGTTGATCCTGTGTGTGTGTGTGATGTTGGAAGATGAAGAGTTCACACATACAAAGTCACCTTCACATAACCCATACCCTTCAGCCTCCAGTTGGCACTGTGCACCTGCATGAGTCTTGCACCCACCCTGAGCCACATATGTCCCTGTCTCTCCATGTACAGTGTCCTGGGTCACTTAGCAAACCTAACTGTGCATGTCTTTGTCAGAGTCAGTAGATATGTGTGCGTCTGATTGTGTCAGAGTCAAAAGATGTCTGTCTTGAACTCAGTACATATGCCTATCGTCCGGCCCTTGTTGGCACCAGTCAGCTCTTGTTTATTAACCTGCACTGGCAGGTAACACAGTCAGTCAGCTATGAGTTAGGCAGAAAGCCTGCACATTTGTTCAACACTCAGAACTGATTAAAATTTGTGATCTGAGATGCTCAGTTACCCTTTTGGACCTCAGTTAGGTAACTGGAGACTGAGACACTTGGCTGGCGAGTAGGGTACTACTGAAATTAAAGCAGATGTCAAGAGGAATTTTAATTTTTGTAGTGAGTCTTACTGTGAGAGTACTGTATATGGTGTGCTGGATTGGCATTACTGAAGAAGGGTGCCATCTGTTTATTCATATTACAGCTACTTTGCAAACATCTTCGTACTTCCTTTCCAATGTGCCTGAGTCCTTCCTGGTATGGTACCCCCTGTAGTCATGAGAGCCTAGTTCAGAATCCATGCCCATTGGGTTCTTGGCCTCCCATTTGAGAAATCAACAGGCGTACCAGTTAATACTAAATGTGATGGTAGCTTCAAGGAACTGTACTGAGATCACTATAACTCATTTCACATGGTCAAACTGTCATCTGACAACAGGTTTTGGCACAACCAGCCAAACATGGATTCAAACAAATGACCAAGAGGCGAATGAATCCCAAAACATACTGGCAACCCAGTGAGTTTTCCAGGGCACCATGTCAGAAGACACAGAAAAAAAATGGTGAAATTGAAACTTCATAGAGCAAGTAACTATTTTTTTTATTTTGTTCTACTGTTCTCATATTTGTCATAATTTATTTTAAAAAATGAAACTTTTTTACAGGCATTCTAACATCATCATCTGATTGTAGCACAAGGGCTTGCCTCAGACAAAAACTGCAAACTGACTATGACAAAAACTATCCCCCAGAGGTGGCAGAGGGGAACTTCATCTTAAATCTGCCAAAAATGGAAGTGACAAGTCTAAGTGTGGTAAGAAGCTCTCAGTATTGCAATTCAGCAGCATGACACAGGGAGGTGCTGTAATCATCTGTAGCATTGGATTTGAGTTTCATGAGCTTTGGGGTCTTCTGTACAGTATAAATGGAGTCCCAAACCATTATAGACTAGAAAAACATGTTCATTCTTAAACAGAACAACAGATTATTTCCAAAATTAAGATTTTATGACATTCTGTAATGCTTGAAATTGTATTTCAAAAGCTGAAACATTTGAACTGCCAGGCTTAAAAACTTTGAAAGTTTTGAGAAGCATGAATTTATCATAACAATGCAGATCTCATGTGTCTATACATGTCAGCACAAAATGTTAAAATTAATAGTGTTACAATTTTGTGAACTATTTTCCTTCCTTCCTTCCTTCCTTTCTTCCTTTCTTCCTTCCTTCCTTCCTTCCTCTCTCCCTTCCTCCTTCCTTGTATGGATGAGCACAGATGTTACTTTTGCTCCTCCTAGGTCAAAGACAGACTCCAGGTTTTGGAAGTTAAGTGTTACATGAGGGAGGTTAGCAAAGCTAAGAAAGATCTACTGAGATGCTTAGCAGTCAACCATCTTTTTACAATATATTTGTTTGCAACAGCGATTCTTATAGCGTGTGCAACCGACATGCTCCAAATACCATATAGTCTGAAGTGAGCCAAAATGCTCCAACCTTGATTCACAGAGTTGGGCTAGATCATCAATCAATGTGCTTGCGTCATTTGGGTTCTCAAGCAAATTTCAAAATACTTTCCCTGACAGAAAAATTAATTCTAGAACAGAATACTGAAGGACATCACAGAATTTACAATAACAATAAATTCTGATAATGTCCCTAGAAATTTTTTGCAGACATAATTTTTCTTGTAAAGTTCAATGTTTGGGCTGGAATTAATTTTTATGTTTACTTGTGCATGCGCAGCCAACATATTGCGGTAGTAGCAGAATTGGAGGCGTGGTCACTGTTGGGCGAATGCAGGGCACACACCAGTAGGTGCATCCCTCATTCCCTAATAAGCCTGCATGCCGGCACCACACAATGAATACCTAATGTGGCAAGCACATCTAACGAAAGATCCTCTGCAATGCGAGCAAAGCTCGTCATACGCAGCGGCACCTCCTGACGTGCTTGCCCTGGTGAAAATTAAAAACATGGTGGCACACTGTTCGGCCATAATGCCGACTTCGGGGTGCCCAATCTCCTGTCGGCATGCCCTGACCCAGTGGTAGCCTGGGGGGAGCCCACTCCATTGGCATCATGCACCCCATTTGTTATGTGCTGAGGGGTGCCTCCCCTCACCTCTTGCCCCCCACTTTTGTTGTGTGGCCGACGGGGTGCCCAGCTCCCCGTGGCTACAGCATTCTCTAAAACACTTAGGTGGGATGCTGGGAGTCCACCCCACCCCACCCCAGTGTGCCATATCCCTGAAAAGAAAAACTGTCCCGTGATGGTTTTTTTTACCCTGTAAAAAGCGGTCCTCTGCGGTTTCCCTGCCCCCTCCTACAACTCGCGCCCACCCTATGCGCACCCTGCCTTCCCACACCCCCCTCATCCCATACTTACCTCCGGAGTCCAGCGTGATGATCTTCGGTGGACTGGGAACATGTCTGCACTCTTCAAAGCTGACCACGAACTGAAGAAATGCCGGTAAGCTGTATAATGGCATAAATAGGTTTTTTCAGCTTTGGTACATATCTCGGCCATTTTTTGGACTTTTGCACCAAATTTTAAACGTGGGATTATTGGGACCCCTCCTCATGAATTCAGTCACTGTCATGGTGTTATGCAGTCCCGAAAGGTGATTTCGTGGTCACTGCATGGAATCACCTTTCGGGACTGAGTAATGAAATGACAATGCCACTGTTCATGAGGGGGTCTCTCAAAAAGCTTATGTTGCAAATTTGGTGAAAAAAATCCAAAAAATGTCTGTTTTACGAGCATGCGTTGCACTGTTTTCATGCACGCTCGTAACTTCATGAATTTGTAATATTTTCACTCCAGATTTTTAAAATTGGCATTCTCCATGCCTCCTTATGAATGGTACAGCTTTCATTTTACATATCCTGGCCGAAATGTGTTTTCGCTCTTCCAGTGCAGAATAGCGCGGTCGCTGTGTGAAATCAGTTTTCAGGACAGTTTGAGAACATGACGGTGACACTGTTCATGAGCAGAGGTCCTAAAATGCCTATGTTGAAAATCTGGTGCCAAAAGTCCATAAAATGACTGTGTTACAAGCGTGCATTGTGCAGTTTCCACGCGTCCTTGTAACTTCGCAAATTTGCAATTTTTTCATTACAGATTTTCAACACTGGCATTTTTTCACACCTCCTTAGCACAGCAGTCATTTTTCACAGCCTGCCCAAAATGTGTTTCCACACCTCTGGTGCACAATGGTGTGGTCGCTGTGGGAAATTAACTTTTGGGACTGATTAACAAAATCACAGCACCACTGCTCATGAGGGGAGGTCCCAAAATGCCTATGTTGAAAATGTGGCTAAAAACTCCCAAAAATAATTGGGTTATGGACATGTGTTGCGCAATTTCTATGCATGCTCATGACTTCACCAATTTTTCAAATTTTCACTCCAGATTTTCAACGTTGCTATTTTTTTACGCCTCCTCTTGAACAATACAGATGTCATTTTCCACATCCTGCCCAAAATGTGTTTTCGTCCCTGTGTCGCCAAATGGCATAGCCACTGTGTCAAACCACCTTTCAGCTAACAAACTGATAGTGTTGCTTTTCATGTGGTGGGCTCACAAACAGCCCATGTTGAAAATTTGGAGTGAAAATACTAACACATGCCTACGATGTTACAGTTTCCTACTGTAACACCCCACCCTGCAGAGACCGAGAGGCATCAGGGGTGTGACTTGGGATCATCAGCTGTAATGCTCATGCCATTCCACCCCCACTTCCACCCTGCAGCCAGTGACAGGCATTGTGGTGTGCCTTGCACTGTTTGGTCACAAAGTTCACCCCGTTCTACTATACTGCACCCACCTCAGCATATTTCTTTATGGAATGGGGTAAGTATAATGCCCAAAGACTCCAAGGCACACCACGACACTTGTCAGTGTCTACAGGGTAGGGCGAGGTACAATGGCATTAGTGTTATAGCTGACGCCCCAAAGGCACACCCCAATGCCTGTTGGTCTCTACAGGGTGGGGGTGGGGTTGGAGTCACTTCAATACTTCACTGCCATTCCTATTATGCGTCTCTAACTCTGGCACTACCAATGCCAATGCCAATGCCAGCGAGACAACATTTGGCATTGACAAATGCTTGTTTCATTTGATTTGATTTGGCTTTAGTAATTACTCTTAGGTAAACATTTTTTTTGTTCTTGAAGTAGCTCGCTTAATAGAAATTGTTCTTAAAGCCATATTGGTCCAGATTAAAAAGATGCAGCGGTTTGCAATCAACCAACTTAAAAAGAGGCAGTGATTTGCAACCAAGCTAGGCTATAGAGAATGTTAACCATGGATAGCAATCTTAGTTATTTATTTAGCTTTTGTTAACCGGGTAGGTACACTAGACAAGTTATATTCCTATTTTCAGGAACGACCCGGGAGAGTACAAGTAGTACAGATACATCAGAACAGAACAGCAAGTAAAGCGAGTACATTGAGTAACAGAATGCATTTAGTTGAATAAAGACAGTAAAGCCTGGGGGAATAATCTTCAACTAAGGAGAGGGAGGATATAGGGCAATGTAAATCAGAAATCAATGGTTGGAGATTGAGCATTCTGATTGGTTGACAGCATTCTAAGAGGGTTATATTAATGGCTGAAACCCCTCATATACAATGGAATAGTTAGAATTTCCACTTTTAAAACAGTCATTTGAAAAAGAATACAAACATTTTAGCTTAATAATAGCATGAGGGCACTCCAGGGATTGGGTTACGGTCATTCATCAAACCCTAAGGGCATAAGATACTCGGATGCATCTCATGTCTTATGACCACCTAGGGTTATATTAACAGATGGTAATTCAACTCCTGGGCATCATGTAACGATTAAGAAACACATTGTTCACACTTTATTTTAAGTGTCTGGTGCAATGTAATAGAAGATTGTATAAAAGGTTGCCAAACCTCACACAGTAGAATCAAGTGATGTAGAGGCTTTAGAAGCAACTATAGAGACATTCCTCTTGGATAATACAGTGGGATATGAAAAGCAGAGTAATACAGGAAAAAAGTGGCTGGAATACTTTTAGGGTCACACTTGGTAAAATGAAGTATTGCAGTATATTACAAACCAGAAACTAGATTTTTTTTGTGATAAGAAACACTGTTTAATGGCTCAGATTAGAAAGTACCTGGTTAAAGGAGAACTTTGGCTCGCCTTAAGTTACAAAAAACAAACAAAAAAAGACAACAAGGTGATGCATCAGTGTGTGGTCTCAAAACAAAACAGAAAAGGAATAGCAAATGTATGCTAAAAATAGAAAATTTAATTAGAATCTAAATTTCCGCCATAGGCCCTCTTCGGAAATTAGCTAAAACAAAACACAATAAAGTTAGTACTAGTACTAACTTTGTTTGTTTTTTTCCCATTTTGATAATTCCTTAAGAAGACCTACGATAAAAATGTCAATTCTAATTCTATTTTCTATTTTCAGCATGCATTTAATATTACCTTTTTGTTTTGTTTTCCTCTTAAGTTATGTACGTTGTAGAATCTGGGAGTAAAGAAATTGTATTTATTGGCTTTTGTTTGCCGGGTAAGCACACTAGACAAGGAATGCCTAGAGCCTAAATATAGGAAGCCTATTACCAAAGCTATAGCATTTCCAGGCTTGGGTGGAGCTGCTCAAACCTGATATAATAGCTCTCACAGAGACCTGGCTCTCCCCTAAGATCAATGATGCAACAGTAGCTCTGGAAGGCTACACAACATTCCACCAGGACCGTCTGACCAAGCGGGGGGTGGGAGGGGGCTGTACGGTTTATCTCAAACATGATATTAAAGGACAAATACTGCCTCACAGCCTACAGTCCAAGGGGGCACAAATTCTGGACATTAAACTCATCATAGGCCAACAAAACAAGGTCCTACTACTCTCTACTGTCTATATACCCCCCCCGCCAAACACACCACTGACCTTGAACAGTTAATCAACCAACAAGAGCAGTCTAAGCAAATATGGGAACATCCCACTGTTGGGGACTTTAACATTAACTGGCAGTCCAAACATCAGCTGTAAGGGATCAAATATCAGGTCTTTATCTCACACAGATGGTCACACAAACCACCAGGCATAACTACCGGATGGGCACCGGGACCCTTATTGACTGGCTTCTCACCACCTACCCTAACCATATCTCTTAAGTATCAATCCTACCAGACTCCCTCAGTGACCATTCCCCGGTTATGTGCACCTGGACTAATGAGTTCACTAACTGCGCACCACAAGTCTTGAGAAATCGATCATTGAGAACTGGTCAACTGGATGCCTTCAAGCAATACCTGATGCTGATAGACTGGTCACCGCTTGACAGAGCAAAGGATGGGAACCAAGCACTGGAATACTTCCTTAAGACTTTCAATAAGGCCTGCGACATCTTCGCCCCGTGCAAGACCAAAATAGTAAGAGGGTCCACTAACCTGTGGCTTTCGGGCTCCCTCCTAGAAAGTATGCGACACAGAGACAACCTGTGGCATAAGGCTAAGGCAACTGGTTCACAGACTGACATCATCGCCTATAAGGCAGCCAGGAACAAATGTACGAAGCTCATCCAATCAGCCAAAGTATCATACTATAACAACCTACTTAGCAAGAATTGGGGCAATGGCAGGGAGTTCTGGAACTCAGTGAAATCATACACAGGAAAGACCTCCAGAGCTCCGCTCAACCCAATCATAACTTCGGCCGGTACACTCCAGGAACCCAGTAAC
Organism: Neoceratodus forsteri; assembly: GCA_016271365.2. NCBI lineage: Eukaryota > Metazoa > Chordata > Ceratodontiformes > Ceratodontidae > Neoceratodus > Neoceratodus forsteri. The sequence continues at coordinate 28,133,967 of JADMNL010000024.1, read as the reverse complement.
ATTATGGATGCATTTAACCTTGCCTTCACCGACCTTAACAGTGTGCTACATAAGGACTGCCTCACGCCTCCCAGTCAGCCATCCATCATGAATCCTTCCTCCCCCAAACAACATCACTCCTCCTTTCTAATTCAGGCTGATCACAAGGGCCGAGACCCTAAAATATGTCAAATGAGTCCTAGGGAAGACTAGGATGAGGAGTGACCTAGTTGACATAAAGTTGGTCGCCCTCACTCTAAATGAACTTACCACTCTACTCACTAAGGTATTTAATGCCTTACTAAGAACAGGTGTGTTCCCAGACAGATGGAAGGCAGCAATGGTCACCCCCATCTTTAAAGCTGGAGATAGAACCAACCTGGCCAGTTATAGGCAAGGCCCCTGGAATTCTGCGGTTCTGCAGTTGCAGAATTTGCCGCAGAATTTGCATCATGCCGCAGAGTATACTCTATATAGTGCCGCAGAATTCATTGTTTTTGGTGAATTTCCATATAAATATACTGTTTTTCCATAGTGTCAGGCTTTCTTTCCCACCTCATTTATCCTGAAGCCCCTCCTCTATGCTCAGCATATGATGTCATCGATGACATCACATCATATTTAGCCAATGACAGGACTGCATTCTGCCAGAGAAATAAATAAATCATGCCTCAGAAATCAGAAAATGCTGCCACAGAAGTCAAGGAGCCCTGCCACAGAAATCAGAAAATTCTGCCGCAGAACACCAGGGGCCCTGGTTATAGGTCCATATCTATCCTCCCCCCACTCTCCAAAGCCCTGGAGCGAGTGGTCTCTGATCAACTCACAGAATACCTGGAAAACACAACCGTCTCCATGCACAAAAACATGGATTCTGTAAAAATCACTCCACTGTTACTGTCTTGGTTGATTATACCTCTCAGATCTACGATGCCATAGATAATGGCCTGACGGTGGGGTCTGTCTTTATAGACCTTGCGAAGGCTTTTAACACCGTTAAGCATCAACTACTCCTGAACTGTCTACTATCCACAGTCCTATCCACTGACATAGTGATGTGGTTTGGCAGCTACCTCACACACAGGACACAAAGAATAAAAATTAATGGCAACCTCTCGGAACCTAGGGAGGTGAACCTTGGTGTCCCCCAAGGATCAATTCTGGGGCCACTCCTGTTCAGCCTCTTCATTAACTCCCTACTGTCTGCCTGCCCGGCACACATCGTGCTCTATGCTGATGATGCCGTTATCTCAGTACCCAGAAGCAATCGGTCCTCTGTCACCTCTGAACTACAAGCAAACTTCTCTCTGCTGGAATCATGGTTCACACTTAATAAACTATTGCTCAGCTACAAGAAAATAAAAAGCATGCTCTTCTCAGTTCCACAGAGAAAGAAGAACTACAGACCGCTGCTGATAAAGAGCCACAAAGGAGATATCTTGGAGCAAGTCAACACCTTTAAATACCTTGGGGTACACCTGGATGACACCCTCACTTTCTCGTTGCACTTCAACCAAGTTGTCAAAATGGGAAACACAAAACTAGGTGTTTTTTTACCAACACAGGCACTCCATGACCCGGGACACATTAAAACTTGTTACCTGTTGTTTGGTTTTGTCGACTGTCGATTATGGCCTTGTGATCTATGGGTCTGGCTCTGATACCGCCCTAAAAAGGATAAAAACACTCCTCAATAAGGCCTGCCACTTGATCTTGGGAGCTGACCATCTGACCCATACACGTGCCCTCTACAATGGGACTGGATGGCTCCCCTTCCACCTCAGGACACAATTCCAGACTTGCCTACTGGGAAAAAAGTCAATGTTAGGAATCGCACCAAACTCAACCTCTAGGCTCTTCAAAAATACACAGCTTGCCATCAACACAAGAAGTACAACTAAGGGGTGTCTGCCGGTACCTTTCAGGAGCACAATGCTAGCTCAGAGATCTCTATCCTTCCTGGGGCCCAAATGGATCAATGAACTACCGACCACCCTAATTGAGTGTAACAAGCTCTACCAGTTCAAAGCTGGGCTCCACTCCCACCTGGACTGCAAATATGTATGTGCCTGCTTCTCCTAATGCTGATCCACCCACCTCAATCTGACTCTCTCTCTCCCTCCACTCCTGTCCAGCCCCCCCATCCGCACCCCCTCATACCCCTTTTCCCCCCATCTCCTCAGTCCCTGCTCCTCACACTCCTCCCCTGGTACCCTTAACAAAGCCTACCCTTGCTGCTCCTACCACTTCCCAGCAGCCTAAGCCCCTTCTCCCTTCCCAGTCTCTATGCTCTTCCCACTGCCTGCCTCTCCTCTCCTCAAACCCACCCCTGACAAAGCCTACTCTGGCTGCTCATTTCACTACCCCCTTAGTAGTGAACCTGCATGGCAATCTCAAAGCACTGTACCTTACTGTATGAGTGATGACACTGCTAGCACTTCCATGCTGTAAATATGTCCCTATTTGCTGTTACAACATCACCAGTGTGTACTGTGTAACCTCTGTTAAGTGATATCATATTATGTTATGCTGTGTCTTGTATTGTACTGTATTGACTGACTTGGAACCTTTGTAAATGAGCCCTTGGCCTTGACCTGGACTGTTTTGCAAACTACAGGCCCATCTCTAACTTACCTTTTGTGGGTAAGGTTATCGAGAGGGTAGTCATACAGCAACTCGAGGACCACCTTACCACGCAGAAGGTCTATGATCCTCTGCAGTCTGGATTTAGGAAGAGGCATAGTACAGAGATGGCACTTGTCTGGGTACTTAATGATCTCCTTATGGTGAGAGATCGGAGGAGCCATTCCATCTTGGTCCTCCTTGATCTCTCTGCAGTATTTGACACCGTGGACCATGGGGATTTACTGGAGCATCTGCGGCTGATTTGTGGACTGTCTGGTACAGTCCTCAGATGGTTCCATTTGTTTCTCACAGGCAGGTCACAGAGAGTGGTGTCAGAGTTTGTTTTTTTTCTTCGGCCCCTTTCTCCCTGATCTGTGGGGAGCCACAGGGCTCTGTGTCATCCCCCATGTTGTTTGCAGTATACATGCTGCCATTAGGGGACATTATAAGGTGGTATGTGCTGAGTTTTCACTGCTATGCAGATGACAGACAGCTGTACATGTCCTTTGTGCCTGGGCAGGATGATTCCATCTCGGTCTTTAACAACTACCTCACTGAGATTCAAGATTGGAAGAGTGCCAGCTGGCTAAGGTTGAACCCAGATAAGACTGAGGTGTTGGTGGTGGACCCTGGTCATCGAGTAGAGAGGTCCTCTCCTGCTCAGCTCTCTGGGTTAATGCTAGGGGGCAATCAGCTGAGGTCCTCTGAATGGGTGTGGAACCCGGGTGTTATTCCTGACGATGAGCTGACGCTTAAAGCACAGGTGTTTGCCATTGTCAAATCCTCATTTTACCATCTGAGGAATATCACCCAGATGAAACACCTTGTTCCATCTGACGACCTCCTGACTTTGGTCCATGCCTTTGTGACCTCCCGCCTTGATTACTGCAATGCTCTTTACCTAGGGCTCTCAGGGGTGGACATCCATTGCCTGCAGCTGGTGCAGAACATGGCAGCCAAGTTGTTGACAGGCTTACCTAGATCTAGCCACATCGTGCCTGCTCTCCGCGAACTGCACTGGCTTCCAGTGTGGTGGAGGATCACCTTTAAGGTGGTCGTGCTGACCTAGAAGGTGCTACATGGACAGGGACTGCATTACTTGCAAGACCTCCTGTGTCCCTACTGCCCCCTCCACCCGCTCCGTTCCACTGATGAGGGATTGGTAGAGGTTACCAGGGTCTGCTTAATGACCTCAGGGACAAGATGTTTTACATTTATGGTTCCGACCCTGTGGAATTCTCTACCTCATCAGGTTAGGGAGTGCCTGTCCATCAAGTCTTTTAAGTCTGCAACAGAAGCAAGGTATAGAAAATATACCCATGCCTAATGGTATCAAATATTATATGTGCAACACAAGAAGCCTTAGCAACAAAAAAGGAAGACTTGGAAACCATTCTCAGCATGGAGGGGAATATAGATATAGCTTTCATCACTGAAACATGGTGGTCAAAGGAAGATACCTGGGCAAAGGGATAAGAGGGTATCAGTTATACAGACTTGATTGAGACAGTGAGAAAGGAGGGAGTATAGCCTTTTATGTCTCTGATAAAATATCTGCCACTGACCTTTCTGAGAAAGTGAAAATGATGGAGAGCAAAGCCAAACAATATGGCTTAAAGTAACAAATAATACCAGTAAACGTAAAATAATAGGGTTATGTTACAGACCTCCTAGCACCAGTAACTGGATTAATTGCACCATTAACCTGGAAACTGAACAAGCGTGCGATCTAGGAGGTGTAATATTTTTGGGTGTCCTCAACTATGGAGACATTTGCTGGGAAACTAAACAAGCTGCCCTTCCTCATAGCAAAGAATTCCTCAAGATAGTAGATCAACTTAGTGTAATTCATCATATAAAAATCCCTACTCGAGGTGAAAATATACTAGCTATACTGTTAAGTTCTTCAAATACAAAAATCACAGATTGTGTCGAAGGAGCCCTCTAGGAAAAGTGATCACAATAGTGTCTCTTTTTGCGTCCAAGACTCACATTCTCAAGTGAAAGGATGTAGGGAAATCTATCCTTACCATACTGTCAATGTCCAAGCCATTCAGGATAATCTGAACATAATTATTTATTTAGTTTTTGTTGACCGGGAAGTGCACTAGACAAATCCTGCCTATTTTCAGGCACGACCCGGGGGAGGGGGATACAGATGAATGGCAACTGACCTTGAACCAGATTAAGCTGTTGGTGGTATTTTTAGTGAGTGAGGGAAATTTGGCCAGGATGCCGGGGAAATTCCCCTACTCTTTTTGATAAGTTCCATGGGATCTTTAACATCCACCTGAACTACAGTCAATCCAGGCAGATGGGAACTTGGTTTAACGTCTCATCTGAAAGACGGCACCTCAGAAGTGCAGCACTGCTCTCTTGCTGCACTACAGTGTCAGTACTGGGATATTAACCCAAGTGCCAGATGTGGGAACTGAACCCACAGCCCTCTGATCTCCCGGCCTCAGAGGCGAGTATGCTACCTACTGAGCCACTGACACTTTAAGCTGGGAACACTTTAAGCTGGGAACAGCTATTGAAAAATAAACCAGTCAAGGAAATGTGGCCAATAATAAAAGATATAACAATTTCTACACATAATACACATATTAAGAAAGTAAAAAAAAGTATAATAATCAAGGCAGCAAACCTAAACAGTTTACTAAGGCAGTAAAACAACTAATAAAGAAGAAAGAGAAACCGTATAAAAAATATCTCAAAGATAGATCCATAAAGGTTCGGAACAATTATAAGTCAGTACTTAAACAATGTAATAATAAAATCAAGAAATATAAAAGGAACTTTGAATTAAAAGTGGCTTATAATACAATAAATCATAATACGAAGGATTTTTATAGCTACATAAATTCTCTAAGAAATTCTGGCACCAAACTTTGCTTTATTGTGGAAAACAACTGTGTAATTGATGACTGAAATAAATTAGCAGATGTATTTAACAAATCCTTCTGTTCAGTTTATTTGACATCATTTCTGTATACTGAGAATATCCCCAACAGTGGATCACAATCAGTTGAGATAACTGAGGAAATACAATTTAAAAAAAAAAAAAAAACTTGAAAAATTATCATTCTGCCAGCCCTGATAACATTTCATCTAGGATGTGGAAGACAGTATCCCTGGCTATTGCTGCACCATTAAAATACTTGTTATTGGCATCAGTAGCATATAGTGACATCCCTGCAGAGTGGCAGTCAGCCATTGTAGTACCCATATACAAAAAGGGGAGGAAAATGATTTTAAAAGCTATAGACCCACAAGCTTAACCTTCGTACCTGGTACGCTTCTTGAAGCCATTATCAAAGATAATATAATCGACCACCTAAGAACTCAAAATCAGGTAGATACAGAACAACATGGCTTCACCTCTGGGAGATCATGTATTACCAATTTGTTCTGTTTTTTTATGAGAAACTTTCATTAGAATTGGATAAAGAGGAACCATTATAGTGTATTTACCTAGATTTCTCAAAAGCTTTTGACTGTTCCACACTGGGCTATTATTCAAAAGATGATTAACTTAGATGTCAGTCCCGGTCTTATACGATGGACTCATACATGGCTCAGCAATAGAACCCAAAGACCCTGTCCACGCTGCACTGAAAATCTGTAACATTTTGAAACCATTACAGACTGAAAGGCCCTGTCTATGCTATCCTTGGAAATCCCCTCTGTAATGTTACAGAGGGTCCAAACAGTTAACGTAATGGTTTGCATTTACACTGGTAACGTTACAGAAAGTGTTTTCGTAACCGTTACAGAAACCTGTTGTGAGATGATTTCAATAATAGTTTCTGTAATGGTTTCAAAGCTCTGTTTAACCCTGTCCACACTACACAAGTAAACTCCTGTAACGTTTTCAAAACGTTTTCAGTGGTAGTGTGGATGCACTGTAATGTTTTCAGTCTTTACCGGCTTCAAAACGTTATAGATTTTCAGTGCATTGTAGACAGGGCCAAAATGTTACAGTGCATCCACCCTACGACTGATAACATTACAGGATTTTACTTACATAGTGTAGACAGGCCCAAAATATCAATTTTCAACAACAGTTTGGAAAATGCTTTCTGTGATGTTACTAGTGTAAACGCAAACCATTACAGTAATGGTTTGGACCCTCTGCAACATTACAGAGGAATTTTTCTGGTGTAGTGTGGACAGGGCCAAAGAGTCTACATAAATGGGTACTACTCGGACATCGATATTGTGACTAGGGGAGTACCACAGGGGTCCGTACTGACATGTGCAAACATGTTAAAAACTGGACCAGCAAATATGCTGACGATACTAAATTGGCTGGTGTAGTATGTACAGCAGAAGATAGGGAGTCAATGCAGATGGAGAATCACAGAAAGGTGGTGGACACTTGGAATGCGCTGCCAGAAGAGGTCAGAAGAGTGAGCAGCTTTAAGAGAGGCTGGGTCATGGGTAGGGAGGATGGGAGGAGTGGGGAGGGAGTGCAGGGACATTAGCATCAAGCTGTGGACCCTGCAATACGAGCAGACTTGATAGACCAAATGGTCTTCTTCTGCTGGCTTCTTCGTATGTTCGTATGTATGTTCGTATGGATCTGGATGTCATTCAGAATTGGGCAGCTACATGGGGAATGACATTCAGCGTGGGAAAATGTTGTGTCATGCACTTAGGATCCCAACCAATAAAACATACATATACATCTAGGGATAATATTCTCAAGGAGACTCAACGTAGGGATAATATTCTCAAGGAGACTCAGCGTGAACGGGACCTGGGGGTCACAATAAATTCAATTGTTCAGACCACTGTACCACTCAGATAGCTAAAGCAAATCAAATATTGTGGTTGATTAGGTGATGTTTTAATAGCAGAAGGGCAGAAGTTATTATGCCCCTCTATAGAGCTTATGTCAGGTCTATTCTTGACTATGGCAGCCAAGTTTGGTGTCCTCTGAACGAGGGGAAATATGCAGAGTAGAGAGGATTCAACAAAGTGCCACAAAACTGGTACACAGTATCCAAAAACTTAATTATACTGACCGCCTTAAACACCTTAATTTGATGTCCCTGGAAACTAAAAGGAAAAGGGGTGACTTACTAATGTGTTATGATATAATGCAGGATGCTTACTTACTCAGCGAGTTAAGGCTTGAATTTAAAAATGATAATATGGGCACAAGGGGTTATCCGCTGCAAATTAAACCTGTAAAATTTCTAACAAATGAGGAAAGGTTTCTATACACAATGTCAACCTCTGGAATATGTTACCTACTGAAATAATAAATAGTAAAGATGAGAAGGAATTCAAGACTAAACTGGATACATATTGGAGGGAAATGTCTATCTTATTATAGATGATAGAAAGGAGCACTAATGGGCGAATCACCTTCTCCATTCTGTTACCTTTTAGTATAATCTTTAGTAACAGTAGTGTGGGTGGGGGAGGAATACCTTTGGTAACTGCCACAGGTAGCCACAACAGCGTGATGTTTTCAGCGGGGAGAAGGAGGAGGGGTGTCAACGGAGGGTGGGTGGGAGGGAGTATAATGATAATTTCTATGTTCTTGGGAGGGAGCAGGTGGTTTCACAGCACAGTGGTTGGGGAAGTTTTTAATTAAAAAATCCACTGCCAAAGTTAGCAATTCAGTTCCATCATCGGGCGTGCCGTCTGTAGTGCACATTAGGGCACCAGGGATTTTAATTGCCTCCCACAGTTGCGCTCCCAACACCCCCCAACTAATTATTCTAACTCTGGGGGGGGGGCAGACCTCGGGGAAGGGGTGGTGAATTTTTTAATTTGGAACCCTATTGATGGGCACACTCGGACCGCCGCACAGATAGCCAGAAGTGAAAAATTTGTAATGTCTCTAGTCATGAATCCTATTGTATTCCATGGACCCCGGAAAGTAGAAAAAATAGGGAGGAATCCAGTCCAGGTAAAGTTGTCTTTAACAAATAAAAAAGTCTTGATGACAGGACCCTCATAACAAATGTATTTTAAGTAGTAGCTATTTAATAGCTACAATACAATCAGGCTCAGAAAATGTACCCACTTGCCAAGCTCAGCACATTGCATTAACCTTGTAGTGCTGGTGTTTAAGAATGAAAAGTGTAGTGCTGATCGTCTTGTGTCAGTGGTCTGTAAAGTTTGTGGGTGTTTCAATTACACAGTGAAGGCCCAGAAACTGTATAGAGAATAAAAAAACACCAAAGTGTGAGGAACACACAAATTCTCAAACTGAGTAGGTACTGTGAAGTCACTGAACGTGAGAGAGACGCTTGAGTGTTCCTATGATGTCACAGTACCTGCAAGGTGTGAGAATCAAAGAGTTCTTCATACTTTCATGATTTCTTTATTTTGTATAATACAGAATTATCTTTTTTTAAGCATATGTAAGTTGTAAGCATATTGACATGTGATTTTTGGACCCAAAGACTGCTGAGCTGCTGGCAGTTTCAGCTGGCCACAGCACTGTTCTATAAAAAGGAAAGTAACCCATCAGTAGCTCCCCATGGGTGGCTCCTACTCACAGCTGTGCATAACATGTTCTGGGTATCTGAAGCTGTTCTTAATATTCCAATGTTAAAGGAACACTGTCAACTCTTTTGTGCCATATTACCCCACATTTTATGACTACTTACCTTCTATTAAATTCACTTATGTTGCTCATTGTTTTATTTGTGTTTTTTTCTTAGTAATATTGACAAGCATGTTTTTTGCTGCAACTAAAGCCAACCTTGTTTTGTTTCAAATCCTTGATCTACTCTTATTGCCTACTTCCTGAACATTAGGAACACCCCCAAACAGTTCAGCTACTCAGGGCACCATAGCCTCCTATCCTCCCATTGTATCATGAGTGATTAGAATATGCTGGGTGGTGTTCCCAAGTCCAGGAAAGATGCAGTTATAGTTGATCAAGGACTGTAAACAAACATGTTTTTGTGTGCTGATTGTAAACAAACACGTTTTTGAGTAGTAACACTAGTATGGTGGATAGTCTGTTTTTCACATTAAAATTGAAAAATGAATTGTACCCAAAGTGAATAGCTACAGCAGCAATCTCAATAGAATGTAAGCAGTCATTCCTGGGTCACACCTGAAAATAGGCACTTGGATGTCTAGAGTGCTTACCTGGTTAACAAAAGCAAATAAATAAATAAATAAATAAAATGCGTTTTTCAAACTAGAGACACTTTGAGGCCTAAGGGGGTTGACAGTGTCCCTTTAAGAATAACTTTTTAAAAACACTCAAAAAAATACTAATCATGTGTTACAAGAGTTTTACCTTCCATCACACCCAATAAAATCAGAAGGCTGCCACCAGGTTTTGCCATACAGATCATAACTGAAAGTAATTGTTGATTGCTGGAGGCTGCATTGTGACTACTCTGTGGTAACATTACGTCTTTTTAGTATGTAACATGATACAGTGCTGGCCTCTCGCCTAGTACCACTCACTGTTGAGCATGTAGCCATTCTAATCTTCTGTACTGTGAAAATGTTACCTTGTACAGCATAGTACAAAGCGACAGTTTTGAATGACTGCTACACATCATTATAAATCACTAATGTTATTTCAGTCAATCAGCATGCAGAGCTACTGTACCTCTTATCTGGTCTACAATGTGCTCAGATGTGGGAGTGCTAGGAGGAAGTGCTCCATTTCAACACCAGGTAACAGGATGGCACAATAAAAGACTAAACTTAAAATAGCGTATGGTGGAATACTCTTATGCATGGAATTCCATGCCTGGAATATGCTTGTGCTGCAGTAGTGACTTAACGTTGTTGGTGTGCTGCAGTAGTGATGTCACTACTACAGCATAACAACTTAGAATGCTGCCACAAAGCTGCTTTCCTCCATCCAACTGAGCTGGAAGCCTTTTTTCTTAACTTGAGCTTCCAGAAACAGTTGCAGCACACTGAATCAGTAATTTTAGCCAGCCATCTACTCTCGAGTGTGTCAACTGCCAGTACACTGAAAGGAAGCACAGTGTCTACAATTGGCATGGATGCTTATACACTATAAAAGATAATGTATGTGCATCCATGCACAGACAAGCCTGTGTCTTCATCTTGAGTTTTCTATGGCAATCAGTGAACCTGCTTTCAAGGTTACTGGTTGCCATAGAAACCTTTTGATGCAGATACAGGCTTGTTGTGTGTGACTGCCCATACATTATCTTTTATATAAATCACTTGATCTAAACTTAAGTAATTTAAAATAAGTTAATACGTCCTTTGTGAGATATCTTTTATGGTATAAGAGACTCCTGTTCTGAGGTTTTGGCAGACAGAACTGCTCTACTTCACTTGGTGGTCCTATCACCCAAACCTCAGACTCAGGGTCTCTTCTGCTATAAGAGACATCCATCGGAGACTCCATTAACTTACAATATATTGTTAGCAATCACGTGTACACATCTGATTGTACCCACAAGTGGTTGCACAGTTGCCTCACGTAAGGTTACTAACAAAATACCCCTTTTTTAATGCATTTCAAATTAAGGTTTGTATTGCAGAAATAACTGCACAAACATTTGGGAATTGAATTTCACTCTACTGAAAGTGACTAATTTTTAAACTTTTGTCTTTTTTGCAAACCACAGGACACAGCAGTACATGAGATTCAAAGTACCCTGAAGATTCAGCTGGTATGTGCCCTTAATATATCTATAAATATAACTACTTGTGACCCTTTTTGTACACATGGATAACCATTTTGGAATTTTTATGTTTGCTTGCACGTGCACAGCAAAAGTAATGGGTTTCAGAAGCATGCCACTGTTGTATTCAGTGCAGCTCAGGCTGCAGAAGACTTGACAGTGACAGTTTAATGACACTGTTCTGCTGGTGATGGGTGGTGTAGTTGAAAAGTAACCACACCTATCAGAGATGGGCTACATGCTTTCATTTGCAACACAGGCCAGCTGTGCACAGTCAGGATCAGCCTGCTCCTTGTCTTCCCCCTGCAGCTCGTCCCTCTCTCTGCATTTAAGCATGTCCACCACCCGCTCGCTTCCTTCATGCCCTGTTTGTAAAAATAAATTCCCACCCACTGCCAATTATCCCATCAACTCCCAATTGTTTCCCCCAGTGCACCATACCTGTAAACCAAAAAACCTTCCAGTGATGATTTCTGTCTCCCATGCCTCCCACCCTATCTCCCTCTCAACAACCACCACCCCCAGACCCTCTCCCTCACTTAACTACCTGGTCCACTGGCATGTCCTTCTTCTTCCAACACTGACTGCGAATGACTGAAAACAAGGTAAGTTTGGTCAATTGCTTTTTAATAAGTTTTGCACCTTTATTCATAACTTTTCCATTTATTAATATTTTTCACCAAATTTTCAACATATCATTTTTTGGACCCCACCTCATGAACATGGTAGGTGAATTTTTTCAAAATCATCTCGAAAGGTGATTTTGCAGTCATTCTGCAAAATCACCTTTGGGGTGGGTTTTGAAAATGTTCTCCAACTGGGTTCAAAAGGTACAATCACAAGAAGACTATGTTGAAAATGTGGTGAAAAAACATGGCAAAATGACCAAGTTATGAGTGGACATTAAAATATTTCAACATTCATTCATAATTATGCTATTTTTCAATATTTTTCCACTAAACATTTAATGTGACCTTTTTGGGACAGAAAATTCATGACTGAAAACAAGGTAAGTTTGACTAATGACTTTTTAACTGATTTTGAACTTGTACTCATAATTTAGTCATTTATTAATATTATTAATATTTTTTTCTCCAAATGTTTAACATAGCCTTTTTTGGATGCAACCCCATGAACAAGGTAGGTGAAATGTTAAATCTGGCCCAAAATGCAATTTCCCAGTCACTCCCTGAAATCACCTTTCAGGCAGGATTTGAAAAATTTCACCTACCAGGTTCATGAAGTGGGTCATAAAAAGACTGGGTTGAAAATTTGGTGTCAGAATCTTAAAAACACCATAGTTATGAAGGTACATTGAAATTTGTTAACGTTCATGCAGAGCCCTAGTAATTTTTAATATTTTAATCCTTCATTTTCATCACAGTTATTTTTTCATACCACCTCATGAAAGTGACAGGTGTCATTTTTTTAAAACCCTGCCTAAAACAAATATGGGCAGACTGGATTGGCCTTGTGGTCCTTATCTGCTGTCAGCTTCTATGTTTCTATGTTTTCACACTTGTGGTGTGAATTGATGTTTCAGTCAGTAGTGTATAAATGACATCTGTCATGTTCAGAAAAGGGGGGGTCATGAAAAGGCTATGCTGAAAATCTGTGGTCAAAATGTCAAAAAAGTTATGAAGAAATATTGTGTGCAGGGCCAGCTGTTGGTCCAGCAGGTAGCATGTTGTGTTCCCATTCTGCTGACTTAAGTTTAGGGACAAGTTCGGTGAATAGTGTTGTACGAAACTTGAAAAATTTCACCAAGCGAAATATTTTGCGTAATCCCTACATTTCGTGAACTATTTCACGGGTGTGAAATCCCCACCCGACGAAATGCTAGATTTTGCCAGCCATGAAATTTGGAATTTCACCACACGCAGGTGAAATTCCACATTTGAACGCCGCCATGAGGGGATGATAATAAAAAAAGAGTTTTTTCCCTCTCCCCTGCAGGCCAACATTAAAACCCCACATCCCAAGTGCTGGACTGGTGGCACTGAGGGTAGAGGTACTGAATGCCACACCTCGTGCCACGCTGGTGACTCAGGTTCGGGAATGGACTCGGGTTGGCAGGGGTTGGCAGGGGAGAGAGGGGATTGAGCATCCAGAAGACTGCTCTCCCCTCCCGGGGTGGTTATGGAGGCATGCATTGCTCACCAGTGGCCCCCCCTGCATGAGTGGTGCCAATGTTAAGGGGTGGAGCAGCAGCAGACGTCAGCATGATGTGCTCAGACATCATTGCACACCCCCCGGTCAGAGGTGAGTAATGAAGGAAAAACCCCAGTGGACCAGTATAGGCAAAGGAGACTCCGGGAAGCAATGCCCACATCCCGCTGCTGGATCTACCCTCACCAGAATCTCTCATCACCTCACCCTGGCCCCACAACTGTCCCTCTAATCTCAGAAAGTTCACCAAGGGTAGGCAGGCCCTGAGTGGGCCCTCCCCCGAGGGGGTGATCTGGGAAGCTAGATAAGTTTGTGGGACTGGAAGGGAGACCAGTGGGGTGGTTTCAGGCTGGGAGTAGAGGTGGCTGGGAGTAGAGGCGGAGGTCATGTAGGTACTCCGGAGAGAGACCCTTTTCCTCCAGAGAACAAAAAAAGTTAAAATAAACCCCACATCCCTGGTGTCTAGTGGCCCCACCCCCGCTGCCCAATTGCTGGCTCATGAAGAATCCCCTTCCCCCAGATTCAATCCCATCCCCTGCCCTCCATCCCATTCCATAATTTGCAATACAGCAAAATTTCCCTGATGTCTAGTGGTCCCGGCCCCTGGCCAATCACTGGCCTATGAAGAATTCTTCCCCGCCTGTGTTCTTGAATTTTGCACCTGTGAAATATTCCATGAAATACACAAATTGTAAGAAATATTGCATGAGTTGAAATTCCTGATTTTGCCATCATTTCACTGCATCTCTATTGGGGGAGCCAGCTGGGCATCACGAGGCTGGGATCCAGCCCTGTTGTGCACCACTTTTCTGAGCCTGAGAAGGTATTATGCAGTGAAACCTTGACATGGTCCGGGGAAGCCTTCCCTCACAAGGGGTCGCTGTGCGTGTCATGGCCTACTTTTGTAATTAATTACTCATGTCATTAAGCGTGACACTCACAGTTTTTAAAAATCTTGTCCCTTGAGTTTACTTGTTCATTGCACAATTTTTATTTTATTTATTAATTTTCTTAAACGGGTAGGCCCGCTGAGTCCCGAAGGTCCCTTTTTCAGGGGCAAACCGGAGTTAGTCACATATAGCAAGGCATTTACATTTGAATAGAACATTTCTGGACATATCATACAGGATTACATAGACAGTGTTCAGTTTTACATAGTACAGAGAAGTCATTTACAGCAGGGGTCCCTTTTTCAGGGGTGGCCCTGAGATTAGTTACATATAGCAATGCCTATACATTCGAGTAGTAATTTCTGGACATATCATACAGGAGTACATAGACAGTGTTCAGCTTTCCATAGTACAGGGAAGTTATTTACAGCAGGGTTATGCAGTAGAACAAATATAGATACATAGATACATAGACAGTGTCGGCAGATAAGGGCCTATGGCCCACCTAGTCTGCCCATTTGAGCTTGTAAGTTCAGTTTGTTTTCCTAGAAGTCTATTTCCCCTTACCCCTGACCTCTAAAATTCCTTTATGTCTATCCCATGCATTCTTAAATCCCGTGATTGTTTCAGCCCCCACCACTTCCTCTGGGCAGGGTGTTCCACTTGTCCACCACCCGTTCTGTGAAGAAATTCTTCTCATGTTTCCTCTGAATCGTCCTCCCTCCAACTTCATCCCATGCCCTCTAGTCCTGAAACATCTTTTCGCTAAAAATAGTGTTTTCCTGCACCCTGTTCCTCCCTGTAAGATACTTGTATGTCTCTATCATATCCCTCTCCTCCTCTCCTCCAGGGAGTACATGTTCAGTTCCTTCAACCTGTCTTCATAGGACTTGTGATACCCATGCACCATCTTTGTTGCCCTCCTCTGAACCTTCTCTACCTGTCTATGTCCTTACGTAGGTATGGTCTCCAGAACTGTACACTGTACTCCAGGTGGGGCCTCACTAGTGTCTTGTATAGCGGAATTATGACCTCCTTTCCTGCTGGTGATGCCCCTGCCTATACATCCCAGCATCCTATTTGCTTTACCTGATGCCTTGTCACACTGTTTCCCTACCTTGAGGTCATCAGAGATGACAACCCCAAGATCCTTTCCTGCTTGGTGCATGCTATATCCTCACCCCCAACTGATATATTGTGCCAGGTTTTTGCCCCATATGCATTATCTTGCACTTCTTTGCATTGAATTTCAACTGCCAAACCCTTGACCATTCTTCAAGTTTCTGCAGGTCCTTCTCATTCTGTCTACACCCTCTGGTTGTCTACTCTGTTACAGAGCTTTGTGTCATCAGCGAACAGTGAAATTTCCCTTCTAGATCCTGTGCAATGTCACTGATGAGATGTTGAATAGGACCGGTCCCAGCACTGATCCCTGTGGTACCCCACTGGTCACTCTTCCTCTGTGAGTGACAGCCATTTACCACCACCCTCTATGTCCTGTCACCCAGCCAGTTACCTACCCACCACACTACTGTCCTGCCCACACCCATATTCCCCAGTTTGTGTAATAGTCTTCTATGTGGCACAGTGTCAAAGGCCTTGCTGAAGTCCAGATAGGTCATGTCCACTGCCCTCCCCGATCCACCTTCCTAGTCACCCAGTCAAAAAATTCAATGAGGTTGGTCTGACATGACCTCCCCCTGGTGAAACCATGCTGCCTTGGATCCTGTAGTCCATTGACAACCAGATGTTCCACCAATCTCTCCTTCAGTAGTGCTTCCATGATCTTTTCCCACTACCGAGGTGAGGCTGACTGGTCTGTAGTTCCCTGCTTCCTCTTTGTTCCCACTTTTGTATAAGGGGACTACATCTGCTGTCCTCCAGTCTTTGGGTACCTCCCTGTTTCAGTGATTGGCTGAACAGGATAGCCAGAGGTTCAGCCACCACCTCTCTTAGTTCTTAAGGACCCTGGTGCCCCCATCTGGCCCCATTGCTTTATCAGCTCTTATTACTTCCAGTTCCTTCAGGACCCTTTCTCGTGTAAAGGGACTTGTGTCCATTTCTGCACCATTCTCACCCTTGTACTCCCTTCAGACCCATTACCCCTCTTCCTTAGTAAAGACTGAGCAGAAATACCTGTTCAATATGTCAGCTTTACTGTTGTCATCCTCCACGTGGTTCCCATCCTCCCCCTTCAGTCTCACTATCCTTCCCTTTGTCTTTCTTTTTTCACTTATGTACCTGTAAAAGGTTTAGTCCCCTTTACCCACTGATTTTGCAATGTGTTCTTCTGTCTGAGCTTTGGCTTCCCTTATTGATTTCCCTGCCTCCCTTTGTTTCTCCTGGTACTTCTCCCTATCCCCTTCTGCCTGTGTCTTTTTGTATTGCCCGAATGCAATCTTTTTGGCTTTCACTTTCTTTGCTACCTCTTTGGAAAACCATAATGGTCTCCTCTTCCTTTTCTTCTTGCTAACCTGCTTAATGCATAATTCTGTTGTTCTTATAATCCCATTTTAAATACTGCCCACTGTTCCTCAACCCCTGATTCCTGTCCCATTCCCCTTAATGCCTCTTTCAAGTATCTCCCCATTTTCCAAAGTCTGCCCCCCTAAAATCCAGGATACGTGTTTTTGTGTGGTTTGGTTCTGCTCTTTCTGTGATTTCAAACCACAATGACTGGTGGTCACTGTTTCCCAGGTGCTCCCCCACTGTTACCCCCATCACACTGTCCCGGTTTGTGAGCACAAGGTCCAGTATTGCCTTCTGCCGAGTTGGTTCCATGACCAGTTGCTTGAGGAAGGCACCCTGAAGGAGTCCAGGATAAATCTGCTCCTAGTTGATGCTGCTGCTGGGATGCTCCAGTCCCGTCTGGTATATTGAAGTCTCAACCAGTACTACCTCACCCTTGTCTGCCATCCTTTGGATGGCTAGCATCAACTCCCTATCTGTTTCTTCCTTCTGGGCTGGTGGTCTATAGACCACACCTGTGTGGATGGCTGGCCCCATTTTCCTTTCCAGCTAACCCACAGTATCTCTCCCCATTTTGTTCCTCCTGGATCTGTTGTGGCCCTTATGTCATTTTTCACATACAGTGCCCTCCTCCTCCCTTCCTGCCTGCTCTGTCTCTTCTGAATATGTTGTAGCCAGGTATGGCCATCTCCCAGTCATGGTTATCATTACACCAGGTTTCAGTGATGGCCACAATGTCCAGGTCTGACTGTACCATGACAGCCTCCAGATCTTCCATCTTGTTGCTAAGGCTCCTGGCATTTGCACATGGCTTTCCATGATTTGACCTCCCTAGACTGCTTCACTGTTCTGCTCCAGCCCTTCCTTGGTTGTCATTTATCCCTGGTTCTCCTTGCTGTCTGCCCTTCTGCTGAATTTTGCCCCTTTTCTGCTTATCCACCTTTGGACACTAATCTCCATCTTTGCACACTGCTTTGCAGAGATAGCCACTCACCTCTGGTTCACTGGTTCCACTACTAGCTGTGGGGGGTGAGCAAGTAGGTACCCTCCTTGCTGGCCTGCCACCCCCCTTTGCTAGTTTAAATGCTTGTCAATGTAGCATTTAAACTTATCATTGAGTGCTTGGATTCCCCTCCAGGATGGATGCAGGCCATCAGGCTTGAACAAACCTCCATCCCTCCAGGTGGGTCCCCAGTCACCAATGAATCCAAACCCTTCCTCACAGCACCAGTTCTTCAACCATGAGTTAAAGTTCCTGGTGCATGCACTCCTATGCTCTCCTTTGCCTCTCACAGGTAGTACTTCTGAGAAAGTGACAGAAGTAGCTACTTGTAGACCCTCCCCAGTTTCCTAAACTCTTCCTGAACTTCCTTTGGCTCCCCATTTGCCAAGTCATTAGTACCTAGGTGGATAATGACATCCAGCTCACCCTCCCGTCTTGCCTTCCCAGTGATCCCCAGTATCTTCCTTCCATCCCTCCATGCCGTGGCACCTGGTAGGCACCTCACCTCCCTGTCCTCCCCCTCCTGTGTTCCTAGCTGGATCCCTCTTATGATGGAGTCCCCCACCAGGATTCGCTTCCTCCTCCTCCTCTGGGGTCCACTGCTTTCCCCACTGAGGTCACCTCCTTGCCTAGCACATGATTGCAATCACAGGCTTGAGAGAAAGCACATGATTGCAATCACAGGCTTGAGAGAAAAGGGTGATAGGGCAATAGGGAAAAGGGTGATAGGGCAATAGGGAAAAGGGTGATAGGGCAATAGGGAAAAGGGTGATAGGGCACTAGCCGGTGCAGGTATCCACAGAACCAACTTGCTGATTCATACTCTGAATGTAGTAGAGTGATGTTATCACATATTTGTAATGGTAACTAGCACAGCACTGTACCAATATATTTCATTTTTACATAGTGCCCATGGCATATATTTCATTTTTATATAGTGCCCATGGCATATATTTCATTTTTATATAGTGCCCATTGCATATATTTCATTTTTATATAGCGCCCATGGCATATATTTCATTTTTACATAGCGCCCATGGCACATATTTCATTTTTATATAGTGCTCATGGCATATATTTCATTTTTACATAGCGCCCATGGCATATATTTCATTTTATATAGTGCCCATGGCATATAACTCATTTACATAAGCCCATGGCACATATTTCATTTTACATAATGCCTATTATATTTCATTTTATACCCCATGGCACATATTTCATTTTACATAGCGCCCATGGCATATATTTCATTTTACATAGCGCCCATGGCATATAATTCATTTTACCGGCGCCATGGCATATATTTTCATTTTACATGGCGCCATGGCATATATTTCATTTTATATGGCGCCCATGGCATATGTTTCATTTTACATGAAACCCATGGCACATATTTCATTTTATAGCCCATGGCATATATTTCATTTTTACATGGCGCCCATGGCACATATTTCATTTTTATATAGTGCGCATGGCACATATTTCATTTTTACAGAGCACCCATGACACGAGACAAGAAACTAAAACCTTTAAAATCTTGTATCTTGCTTCAAAAATGAAAATACATAAGACAAACACTACTATTCACTGACTCCATTGCAAACGCTCTCTCTTACTACTATACTACTGTGCCTTCATCATTCTCTACAACACGGCCAAAACCAACTGACTAACATGTAAGCAAACATTCAGCATGGACAAATGCTTGTTTCTGTTACACATGGACGGTCATATGTAACAAAGACCTGTCAATTAAACCCAAAAATTTAGAACAAAACAGGACCCAGCACTCAAGTGTAGCCAAAAATGTTTTTAACGGACTCCAGTTACATTGCAGGATTGTCTTTAATGTGACCACAAACAGTACATGCAGAAGGATGGTGTAGGCCAGGGAGGCTATCCACTAGCCCAACATTTCACGTCAAAACTGGACTCTTTGTCACGGTGATTAGCATCTACTAGTGGTAGATATTTGTATCTTATTCACGCCAAGATTCATGTGCTAAAAGACGTGAAAAATGTTAATAAATCAAGTGCCGTAAACCTTTGTTGCTTTAACCACATTAGTGTCTCTCTGACGATACATAAATCAAAAAACTAATTAGATCCATATCAAGTTTTAACAATATATTACATAATACAGATGAAGCCGCTTAATAGGGATGGCCCCGCGGACAGGGTTTCGCCCGCATTAACCGAATGTCCGACTTATCAGGAGCACATGTAAATCAATGGGCAATACGAGTTTCACATGTATTTCATAAAAAAGGTAGCACAAACAACTTATATAAAGTCCATAAAGTAATTTATTGTTTTTTTTTTCTTTTTATCTGCTTTAGTGAGTTCAAAAATCTGTTCATTACTGCACCATGAATCGGAAGTCGGCAGTCGGCAGTCTGCTACGACAAAACGCTTAAGGGGCTTTGAAAAAATCATAAATTTTACTCTGTTTTGCTTCACTGCAAACCATCTGGGTGATGGATTGCTCCAAGATCTGCCACTGAACCGGCAGCCAGTGCAGATCACGCAGCACTGGGGTAATATGAGATCTCCTTGATACCCCAGTCAATAAACGTGCAGCAGCGTTCTGCACTAGCTGCAAACGGCAGATATCAACCCCAGGAAGCCCTAAGTAAAGGGAGTTACAGTAGTCAAGGCACGAGGTCACAAAGGCGTGGCCCAAAACGGGCAAATCACTTGACAGAACAAGGTGCTTGTTCCTGGCAATGTTCCTATGATGGTAAAAGGCTAACTTGATGACTGCCGACACCTGATGACGAAGGGTCAGCCCATCATCAAGTATCACTCCCAGTTCACGCACCCATTCAGAGGTAAGGATCTGAGTGCCCCCCAAAAATAAACCAGAGGGTAGAACAGTCCTCAACCCCTCTGTTCTGCGACCCGGGTCCACCACCAAAACCTCAGTCTTTCCTGCGTTCAACTTTAACCCGCTGGAACTCATCCAATCCTGGATTTCAGCGAGGCAGCTGTTAAATACCGAGAGAGAACTAACCTGGTCAGGGCCAAAAGACAGGTAGAGCTGGGTATCATCAGCATAGCAGTGAAACCTCAGCCCATATTGACTTACAGTGTCTCCGAGGGGCAGCATATACACTGCAAACAACATGGGGGACAGCATCAAGCCCTGAGGCACCCCACAAGGCAGAGAGAAAGACTCGGAATAAAATATTCCCGAGACAACTTTCTGAGTTCTACCGGTGAGGAAAGATGAAAACCATCTGAGCACTGTACCAGTCAGCCCACAGATGGACCTCAGGCACTCGAGCAGGACCCCATGGTCCACAGTGTCAAAAGCTGAAGAGAGAGATCAAGGAATACCAAGATGGAATGGTTTCTCCGATCTCTTGCCATCAAGAGATCATTGAGCACCCGAACCAGAGCAGTCTCAGTAATATGCCTCTTATGAAAACCTGATTGGAGAAGTTCGTATAAATTATGGATGGTCAAATGGTTCTGCAGTTGAGTTGCTACAACTTTCTCGATAACCTTTCCCACAAAAGGAAGGTTTGAGATAGGTCTGAGGTTTGCTAGAGTCTCTGGGTCCAAAGAAGCTTTCTTCAGAAGAGGTGTCACCACCACTTCCTTCAGGGAGCTTGGAAACTCACCTGATTCCAAGGAGCACCGGACAATCTGAGCTAAGACTGGGCCAATGATATCACTACAACCCAAAATCAGGGAGGTAGGGCCAGGGTCTAAACTACAGCATGTGGGGTGTATCCCCTGGACAATCCTTGTAATATCAATTAACTCTGGCAGGTCAAAGGTACTCCAGGAAACACCCGACATAGTGACCAAGCACCAACCAACAGCATCCCCCATAGGATGAGACTGATGGATCTCCTGACTGCTGTTGGCTATTTTATTCACAAAGAATCTAGCAATCTCATCACACTCCATTTGTGAAAAAAATCGACAGAGCTGCAGACAGGCTGGGTTGCACAACCTGTCCACAGTTCGGAAGAGTTGAGCCAGTCGATTCCTAGCAACAGTGATTTCCCTGGACAGGAATTCTGCCTTCTTATGGGAAATCACTGATTGATAGAGTTGATAATGCTCTAACAAAATAAGATGGTCGGCATCCAAGGCGGATTTCTGCCAGCGACGTTCTAACCATGTCCCAACCTCCGCAGCTTCCTCAGAGACCCGTCAAACCATGGGGCCTGGGGGCAAAGTGGAAGGAGGCGAACACAGATAGGAGCAATCAGATAAAAAGCTGAAGAAACAGCCTGATTATAGGCCATGACTAACAGCTCTGGACCTGTGCTGGTCTCGTCGAACACCGAGAGGTCAATCACCGCCGCCAGGTCTTCAGGGACCATGTCCCGCAAAGGGTGGAAACTGACCATCTCCACAGGGGCAGACCTACCCAGGGGAGCAGAAAAATTGATCCTCATGGTGTCATGATCGGATCAACTGACAGGTTCAACCCCCAAATCGGAGGCCTCGATCCCCAGGAGGAAGACCAGATCAAGAGAGTGACCACCTTTGTGGGTAACTGAGGAAACAACCTGTGTGAAGCTCAGTGATGTCATCAGCTGGAGGAAGTGTTGTCCAAAAAGTGAGAATTCGTCGTCGACCCAGGCATTGAAGTCACCCAGAACCATCAGTCTGGGCGACTCCAATGCCATGTCGGTGGCGAAGTCTGCTACTTCCTGCAGGAACAGCTTTTCATCCCCTGGTGGACAGTAAATGAGAGCTATCCTGCACCCCACACCAGTTACCACAGTACACTCAAATGATTTGGCCTCCTCAACTGGTACACCAGTGAGGCCCAATTCGGTCTTGAAACAGACTGCTACCTGCCCCCCCGCACGATCCAATCTCAGGCGATGTATCACCGAGTACCCGGAAGGAATAGCTGCCTCCAAAATTGGGGCAGCATTTCCATCTAACCAAGTCTTGGTGATGCAAACCAGATCTGCTGTTCTAACAAAATCTGCAATAAGTGCAGTTTTGTTCTTAATGGATCTGGCATTGCATAACAATGCCCGGGTCGGACGATGTTCGTGAGCCGACCCGGCTACTTGCCCGCCCAGAAAGGAGGTGCCCTTGGGTATGGGGACTAGACATGGATCACCATGTTCCAGACACCATTTCACCCCAGGACGTCTTCTGGTCCTAACAGCCCCTATGGGAGAGAACCGCTCATTCGAGCTCCCATGTCCGTACCTCACTACCTGCCTATGCCCCCCTTCCCCGTGAGCAATCCCCAGCACCCGACAGTGCTGGTAAGTGGAGGCAGGTGGGGGGAAGAACAGGCGGAGGGCATGGAGAGAGGAAGCTGAATAGCACAGGACTGGGGGAGCAAGCAGGCACATTCCACAAAAAGCCACCAAACTCTTGCAAAACAACACAAAGAGTCCTAATTTCCTAAAACAATCAAAGATAAAGTTGCAGTCTAAACATGAAAAGCTCCTAAAAAAACATTAAAAATATAAAACAAAATACAAATGAACCACATCACCCCAAAATCCCAAAAACTAATGAAACAAAAATAAAATGCAAATAAAACAAACTATAAAACAAAACAATAACAAGAAAAATAAAATCCTCGGGTACCAGGAACTCTCACTAACTGGTGCCCCAAAACAACCCTTATCTAAATATTACTTAAATGAAATGAAACTAATAAACCTAATAAAAACAAATAAAATAAGCCCCCATGCTACACAATGTTTTCACTATGGAAGCCAGGAGAAACTGAATGGTACTCTCACTACCATATATAATTGTAAAAAATAATAGTACAAAAATAAAATAAAAATAACAAAACCGAAGAAATCAAGATTAACACAAAATGATTATGGCAAAGTCACTGGAAAGACATCAGGAAATCTCCAGTCCTAGGTACTCTCACTGCCAGAACTTCCAAAAGGCACAGGAATTCTCTGTACGAAAGTATGTTGATGATGGAGAACAACTGAACAAAAACTTAACAAATAACCAGAGAATAGAAACCCTAGAAACACTCTCACTGATTCAAATGGGGGTTTTATATCATGGAGCAGTCTGTCCACTGAGGAAGGCACTAAAACATCTTCGGGACTGGCTTCATTCCCAGAACTAAAGCCCAGAAAGTAAAGCCCTAGTCTACCACCAGGCTACAGCAGTTGCTACGAGACCCTGGCGGAACCCAACAAGTTAGGGTCCCAGGGGTTCCCTAGAGGAAATGACCACCACCCGCTGACTCCCCAGCGATGGAGGCCTAACCTCTGCACCGCTACAGTCCGGAGAGCCAGAATTCACAGAATAGGGCAATAAAAGCAGGGGAAATTAAGCATCCGAAGTCCCCAAATCCAAATAAAGACCCATGAAGTAGTCCAGAAACCAGCACTGGGAGTCCAACGCAAAGGATTCCACCTTCATCCAAATCAGCAGTCCTTCCAAAAATAATGTACACTCAGGGGATAAAAAACAAAAGTAAGGCCAGAATCAAATGCAGACCGGCCCACAGTATACACGGCACCAGATAAAGAGTAATCCAAGATAGGGAAGTAGTCCAGGGAATCTAACAGGTCCAATACCAGCAGCATACAAAATCCTTCCTGTGTGGGGTCAAAAATCACTGGACCCACAAACATCCAGCGAAACGACGGCAAAATAAACTGTTCATCCTATACTCCAGAGGCAAGCAAGTCCGACGTTCACGCCGAGCGCCACAGTCATACCAGTCAATACACAAATCGCTTGACTGGGCTCCTGAAGGAGATGTTGTGGCATCGTTACTCAGCCACAATCAGGATAGAGAGGGGGGAGCCCACTTCACAACAGTCGTTCATGCCGAGCGCCACAGTCATACCAGTCAGTACACAAATCGCTCGACCGGGCTCCTAAAGGAGATGTTGTGGCATCGATACTCAGCCACAATCAGGATAAGGGGGAAGCCTACTTCACAACAGCCCACAGATCCTCCTCAAAAAGTCCAATTCCAGGGATAAAAAGCCAATGACCCAGCAGACCAGCACCTACTAACAAATAAAACTATGGGGAAACACAATGCCATCAGAAACCCAGATACTTAATTTTCCATATAGGAACACAGGCCATCTAGGATGAGTAATTATAAAGAAAAATAAATAAAAACCAAGATCAGTAAAGGGGCCATGTAATGGCAGAAAGATAGCATTTTCAAAAGACAGATTTAAGCTGCAAGTTCAGCAAGTGTTGGAGATAGGAAAACACCTTTGTGTTATTATGCAATAAATTGATAACACTTGATATGGATCTAATTCACTTTTTGATTTATGTATTGTCAGAGAGAGACACTAATGTGGTTAAAGCAACAAAGGTGTACGGCAGTTAATTGATTTATTAACATTTTTTCACATTTTTAGCACATGAATCTTGAAGTGAATAAGATGTAATTATACAATGGCAAGAATATTTCCTGGACTCTGATTGGTCAATGTGTGCCTGAGACAGTGATGTTATTACACAATAACATCACTGTCTTGCTTTTGGATGCTATGGAGCCTGACCATCTTGCTATGGAGCCTGACCATTTGGATTCCTTAAAATCATTTTTTAATTTTTATTTTTTTTTATTTTGTATAACAACGAGCCATTGTATAATAGCAATAAGGCACTCCAGGGATGTGTGTTATCGTGTAATAACGTCACTCCTGGGGTGGGGAGCACACGCTCACTGCGCTTCAACCCACCCCAGGAGTGACGTTATTACACAATAACACACACCCTGTCGTGCCTTATTGCTTAAATATCTACCACTAGTAGGTGCTAATCACCTTGACAAAGTGTCCATTTTGGACATGAAATGTTGGGCTGGGGGTAGCCTCCCTGGGCTACACCACCCTTCTGATTGTACTGTTTGTGGTCACATTAAAGACAATCCTGCAATGTAACTGGAGTCTGTTAAAATTTTTTGGCTACACTTGAGTGCTGGGTCCTGTTTTGTCCATAGTATACTGTATTCTTTGGACCATTAGCACCTGTACCCGAAGGAGTGACCCTTTTATTGTTTTTTGATTAAAGTCAGACTTCTCTGGCTGAATTGGATGCCCGTGTTTTCTCCCTCTTACTCAGTCAACATGCCCCTGTTTATTCAAAACACTTTTTCTTTTATTAAAAAGAAATTACCTGGTTGATCCTGCCGAGTTTACTTTCCATACCAGTTAAAACTAACAGGCATTTGTTAATGCTGAATGTTCACCACTGGTATTGCAGTTGTACCGGGTCTTGCTTGTACACATTTAGTTTTAATTTTTGTTTATTTAAAACTGAGGTAAATGGGAAAGCACACTGAAACAAGACTTGCTTCCAGGTGTGACCTGGGGAAAACTGTGGTAAACAGTTACAGACAAAGAGGACATGGTACACATCATAAACCATGAAGCTATACAACAAATATATTGCATTCGATCAAATAAATAGGTTGTACTATGTAAATCATCAATTGGAGTGTCTGCGTGCCTCTGGTGAGAAGTAATATGTATTAGCTGCTATTAATGCCATTTGTGTTTTCTATTTGAGCAAGGAGGAAGAATGTGGTAATAGGGGTACCATCCTCTCCAGGACTGACTCGTTGCTTGTACTAAAGCACTGTGGGACACAGGAGGACTGTCCCTGCCTCATGCTGCTGCATACACATTTCCCTGCAGTCAGTAGCCTAGACAGAGCCAGCAAGCTAGCTGGTAGATGGGAAACAATGAGTAGATATTTTATTTGATTTTTTAAAAGAAATTGGGTATTTGTCAGTGACAGCTAAACCAGAAGTAGGAAGCACAGGCACTTCTGGTTTCGACACTACTTCAGCTCCCACACTAGCGAGTGGGGCGAATGTACACAAGGCCATGCGTGGAGACGCACGCAGAGGCAAGCGTGTCTGTGAATGTCTGCTGTGCCCACTGTGGGTGACTAGGACATGGCAACAGAGCTATTACGGGTATATACCCACTTAAGCATAAAGTAGAAGTGTGTAGCAGACACACCATGGACATCAATGTTGGCATTGAAACCCTGAGTTCAGAAGAAGTAGCAATGACTTGTATATTATGTAACAACTTTAGTCTTGAGACTAATAAAGGTTTTGAAGGATTAAAATGTAACCAGTGCAGGGAGATAGAAGTTATAAAAAAGTAGAATTAAAGAACTTGACAAGCCCGTGTCACTGGAGGGCTGGCCAGGGGAGAAGGATTGAGCGTCCCAGGGACAGCTCTCCTTCTCCGGGGGGAGGGTGGGGGTCTGGTCCGGCACCTGCTGGCTCCTAGCAGAGGCTGGGAGCATCGCAGGATGCACGACCTAATACTAACTGGGGGAGGAGCGGACATCGGTGTATGCCATGACGTCACTACGCTGCCCCCAATAGAAAGCCAGGAAAATTGCTCGCTGGCCCTCCAAGATGATGGCTGTCTGTTCCTGGGGGGCCTCTAGTGCCTTCCCAATGCCTCCTGTTCCTCAGCAGCATCCCCAGGCCCTAGACAAAGGACATGCTGGGGCTGTCCCTCCCTCCGGTGCTTTCCCCCTTGGAGGAGGGGGACCTGCCCGGTGAAGGGATACACCAGGATATCCTGGGGGTCAGCTGTGATCTGGGGGAAAAAAGGAGGACCGGGTAAGGTCAGAAGAGGCTGGGGGGAACTTGGCGGAGCCTGAAGGAGCGGAGGACCATTGAGCATGGGACGGAGAAAAAAAAAAGAACTTAAAAGAGAAATCAGTGTTCTAAAAATAGAAAAAGGAAGTGTAGGAGCTAATAACACCTGAAGCGTACTGGTAAATACACTAAAAACAACCATTAATAAATGAATGGTGGAATTACAAAAATTATCAAGGGAGGAAGAGGAGAGTGGGGAGGATGATGAATGGAGCCTTGTAAGGACTAGAAATAAAAACAAGAAATGAAGAAGAGCTATGGACTTTGAAATTCCTACCCAAACCAAATTTGATCCATTAAGTACTTTACAGCCAGATTCCAACACTGATTTAGGGGCAACTACCCCTGAAAAAATCCCTGTTAGGGCTCACATACTACATGCAGAGGTTACCCAAACAAACAAAGATGAGTTAATAGGTGCTACACAGGGCAGAGAAAAACAATATGACATTCAGTGTAGGAAAATGTTCGGTGATTCATTTGGGATTGAACAATCCAATGAGAAACTATACAATAAATGGTATTATAGTTAAATATGTTACCTTTGAAAAAGATTTAGGTATTATTGTGAATAGTATCTAATCACCTGGAGACCAATGTAGAAATGTGGCATTAGTGGAAGCAGGTTATTATCAGCAGTTAAGAAATCATTTGTCACAAAGAGTGAATTGTGTAGGTATGCTGATCTGATGGTGACACCAACATAGTGACACACTTTACTGTCAGTAAAATCGACACTTTGCTGACAGCTTGCTGTGTTAGTGTGCTCAAGACAGGGGCATACCGTCTCCTGGTCCTGCACCCCCTCCTTGAGTCAACTTCAACTGAAGTTGACAATCTATAGTACAGGGGTGTGGGGGGGCAGAGCCCCCCACATGGGGGTTCATGGGCAAAGCCCCCCAATAGAAAAGCAGGACCAGGAAGCATTTGAGATTAATGTCTACCGCAACTTGTGGTCGACATAAATCCGGCCGCTGTAACGCCAGTCGACAAAAGTGTTGTCGAACTGGCATCATAGATCCAATTGTGTATTTCATCACTGTATAAATCTTTCATAAGACCCCAATTGGATTACACAGCCTCTTTCAGGCACCTTATCTAACAAAGGATAAGACCATATTAGACAATATCCAAAAAAGAACAACTAAAATAATACTGAATATAAGTTATCCTATCAGGATAGGCTAAAGAGATTGAACCTGTATGACATACAACTTCAAACAGACAGAGATGACTTGCTAATGCTTTTTAATATCTTACATGACAAGTATTTAACCAAGGAATGCAACATAGCCTTAACCCACAAACTGATTAACTTACGCTGCCACAACAAGCAGATATACATCCCAAAGTCCAGAACAGATAAAAGAAAGTATAACTTTTACAATAAGAGCATGCAAATTATGGAATTCTTTACCACAACAGCTAGTAGATATAACAAGCTTTGTTAAGTTCAAAATATAACTTAACAAGTACCTGCTGGGAACATAAAAAGAATCATCCTCACAATGTCTGGGGGAGACAGTCCCGATGGGCCAAGCGCCTTCTGCTGCCTTAATAAAACTGAATGAACCAAGTATGTATTTCCCCAGGATAGAGCAGATGAGATCAATGTCTCATTTTCAGTGGCTTCCTGCTTTGACACATTGTTAGATTGCAATTACCCAGGATAGGGCAGCTGAGAGGCAAAATGTACTTTTAAGTGGGCTCCCACATTTTGACCCCAAATGTCCAACAGTCTTTTTATGACCTGATGTTATAATCAAGACAGGTGGAATTTTTAAAATTCCATCTGAAAGGTAATTTCACTGTGTGACTGTGGAAACAAGTTTTGAAGGGGATTTGAAAAATGACACCTGCCATGCTCAGGAAGTGGGTAACACATGGGATATGTTGAACATTAGGGGCCAAAATCTGCAAAAAATAAAGTTATGAGTAAATGTTGGAACAATTTGTTTCCTCATAACTTGGTTGGTTTTTCACATTTTTATCCCAAATTTTCAACATAATCCTTTTATGACCACTCCTTCTGAGAATCACAGGTGCCATTTATAAAACAATGGCTGAAACGTCATTTTGTGCCAAAAAATTTAAAACTTATTCTGGGTAAGATTTGAGAAATCACAGCTGTCACATTCATGAGGTGGCATGAAAAAAATGGCCATGTTGAAAAATTGGGGTCAAAATATTAAAAATTACCACAGTTATGAGCATGTGATGAAAAATGCAACTTAGACTCTTAAGTTTGTTGTTTTCTCATATTTGTACCCCATGTTTTCCACATAGCCTTCTTATGACCCCACATAGCCTTCTTGTTAGCCCACTGCATGAACAAGAGCAAAATACATTTTCAAATCCTGCCCAAAAGGTGATTTTTGTGCCACAAGTGCGAAAACTCATTTTGGCCAGGATTTGAAAAATTACAGCTGTTGCATTTATGAGGTGCTGTGACGAAATGGCTATGTTGAAAATTTTGGGTCAAAATATTGAAAATTACCAAACGTATGAGCCTGCATGCATAAATTTCAACAAAGGCTCATAACTTTGTTGTTTCTTAATATTGTTACCACAAATTTTCAACATGGCCTTTTTACGGCCTCACCTCATGGAGAAGGGTAGAGAAAATGTTTAACTCCTGCCCGACAGGTGATTTAGTGCAGGGACCACAAAATCACCTTTCAGGACAAATTCGCCTAATTTCACTACCATTGTTCATGAGGTGGGGTTCCAAAAAAAAAAGCTTATTGAAAATTCAGGGGAAACATATTCAGAAATGATCAAGTTATGCTAGTAAGTTCAACCCCCCATTGAAATGCATTGAATCATATGCCTCAGTTTGCAGTCCAGTGTTAAAGAGTGAAGATGTGTCTGCAGTCCAGAGAGCATTATGGTGTTGGACCCTCGGTAGGTAAGTAAAGGCTTGGAGTGGGGTGGTGGGTGCTGAGTGAGAGAATCAGGTGGGGGGGACAGTAGCAGACATGGCAGCAACAGACATTGCTAGATGGATTTCTTTTTATAGGGTATAATAAAAAAACTACTGGGAATCATTTTCTTCATCTCAGGTGGTGACACTGGGGGTTGGGCACCCCATGTGTCAGTGTTATGTTTGTGAGGTGTGGTGGGCTCTGAGTGGGAGGGTCAAGTGGGGCAGTCAGTAACAGTGGTGGCAACAGCAGAAATTGATGGATG
Organism: Neoceratodus forsteri; assembly: GCA_016271365.2. Taxonomy (NCBI): domain Eukaryota; kingdom Metazoa; phylum Chordata; order Ceratodontiformes; family Ceratodontidae; genus Neoceratodus; species Neoceratodus forsteri. The sequence continues at coordinate 28,103,355 of JADMNL010000024.1, read as the reverse complement.
AGTTTGTTTTTTACATGGTATATATTATAGGGGCACAGTAGCACCACTATAATTAGGGTTGAGCAGGGCTTTTTCTGTTAAACTCTAAATTTTGCACTTTAAGAACAGAGGAGGTTGTGGAGTCAAAATCAGTGGTGGAATTCAAGCATGCATGGGATAGTCATAAGGCAATTCTGGGGGTGGGGGTAGGAAGAAGTAGGCTGCTGGTTAACTAGGATCTGCAGCTTATCCAGTAGGTAGGGAAATGGGCAGACTGGGTGGGCCAAGCGGTCCTTATCTGCCGTCAAATTCTATGTTTCTATAACTGTTGAACAGATTTGCAAAAAATTTTGCAAGTGTGGTCTCATGCTGTAGATCTCTTGCCATGCCAACTTTCATTCCAGTCAGGTGTGCGGTTTTGATTTACAGATAGTGAAAAAACATACAAAATCGCATTTTTGGTGGTTTCATTTTAGCGATTTCTTTCTCATCACCATGGTTTGGAATTTTGGTCTGAAATTTTCAGGGTAGAAAGGGCTTGGCCTACAGATGTGCCTGTTGCTTGTTTGCAAAAATATTCATCTGTTCAAAAATTATTACATTTTAACATTTCCATTTTAGTCAGTGGGCAGTACAGTCTTTTGGATAGCTGCTTTGAACAAAAAAATAATTTTGTCCTCGTGAGAAAGAATCCCTTTCATTTGGGGTCAATCCTTTTTCATGAAGAAAAATTCCTTTTTTGTTCACTGCCATTTTGTCTTCTGTTTAAAAGAAAAAATAAGAAAAACCACAAAAATGACATTCTGCCGAGACACCAACACATATATCTTGTTCATCAGAACTCCGTTAAGTGAATTCCGTGGTTATTTGGTACAAAAATGACCCTAGAATGTGTTTTATTTTACATTTTAAATCATTTTTCATGACTCACCAATGCTTTTTTCATGAGTCTATTTTTTGTTCAAATAAAAAAGGATCTGTTGATTGGAAAAAGGATTTGGGACGTAGTTTTTTTCTGCATTTTTTCATTCATCCTTTTTCATTCAAACAAAAAAAAAAGAACCCTTGTCACGGAAAAGGATTTCAGACTTATTTTCTTTTCCGATTCTCTTTTATGACAAGGGATCCTTTTTCATTTGCTATTTTCATTAAAATGAAAAATGATCCCTTGACACGAAAAAAGATTTCAGATTTATTTATTTCTGATTCTTTTTTTCATTTGAAAGAATCCTTTTTTGTTATGGCACCCCCCCACCTGACGATCATGGTCCCCGTCAAATTACAAATATTTCCCTGGCGTCTAGTGGCACCCCCAACCTGCCAATCACTGTCCCTCTTTGTTAATGAACCTGAAATAAAGAAACCCATCCTCAATGTTTTTTTTCTTTGTCAAAAACGGTCCTTTGCCGATCAGCCCCACCACCCATCAGCTAAATCTGCTTTGCCTACAGCTCCCTCAGTGAGGCCTAAGACCACAGCAATATTGATCGGTTCACAAATATCGTATCGGATGCAGGAATCATTTGCTTCTGAATGACAGTTCTATCCAGTGGACCAGCAAGGAATATACCTTAGAGTCACTTGGATGCTCTGTTTATAAACTGCTTTTATTTATTTATTTATTTTAATTACTGGATCCACAACAGAGATGGCATGCTAGCATTTTTAGAACAGTGTTCTTGCAGTTGTCTTTCTTCAGCTGTTAAAGCTATATTCTGAATGTGGATATGTCTATGTCGTGCAGATACTGTACATGTTGGTGACACGTGACAACATAGTGCTGTCCCAAACAATCTACAGTAACTTTAGCCAGGTGGACTGACAAGAGCCACATCGTGAAGGAGCAGAGTGGCAAAAAGCATGATAGAGGTTGGAGATAGCATACCACTGGTTAGCAAGCTCTCCCAGTTCTTGTGGGGGGAGGTGGGATAGGAAAGGGCTACCCATCTCCCTAAGGTGGTTGCCAGCATGTGTTGTCCCCATAAAAAGGGAAAGATGCCCCTTCTGGTTACACCATCTAAGTCTTGAAATTGCGATACATTTATCCATGTACCTTCAGAAAGAAGATGGGAGACCAATGTAACCCCTCTATTCACCTATTCTTGCTTGTGGACTGTTACCCCCCCCCCATCTTAAAGTCAGGATTGTGCAATATAGGTTGATCATGTAACTGATTAGGGAAGTACTTAAGAACTTGACATAACTGTCTATATATGCAGTAGATATTGAAATCCCATTCATGACTGTACCTGTTTCTGGGGCAAGTTATTGCATGATATATATAATAAAGCAAAGAAAGAGATGAAACATAACTTTCTTACATTTATGTTCATGTATAACTAATTGTAGCACAAAATACACACAATGTGGCACTCGTTTTCTCAACTTTTGTTATTTATCATTGTTAAAACTTTTGTTTATGTATGACTTAAAACACTTTTCATGATGGCTAGTTTTAAAATCTTCTTGCAGTGCATAGATTTTCAAGCACTTCATGAACGATTTCTTTACAACTGTTTTAGGGTTAGTTAAAAAAAAATCTAATTGCTAATTAAAAAAACAAACAAAAAAACCCCACATTGGACGAATTTTCAGACTAACAGAACGCTGCAAGCCACCGGTGCGCCGAATATATTTTTTATTATGCTTTTTGCCCCTTGCTCTGAGGCTATCAGCCACCTTCCTGCTCCTGCTCCTACCTTGCCCTCATTGCCACCATCCTCCACTGTCACCAATACTCCCTGGCTTTCCCCCCAGGGTGGGGCTGTGGCACTGCTGCCTGCCTGTCTACGATGGGGAAAGGTACTGGCTACCTGACAGTGCCTCCCTGGCTTCTTCCCTGGGCAGGGTTCGGGGCTCGCAGCAGCCTACGGCACCGTAATTAAGTTGGTGGAGTGGTGGAAAGCCATACAGGCCAGGTGCAGAGGCGGTGTCATGAGTCATGCTTAGGAATTTTTTTTTTGTATGCCCACTGAGGAGCCGGACATGCACTGATGTCAGCGCACTGAAGTGCAGATGTCCGCCGGCCCCCCCCTTATAAATGCCCGCACCCTGCCAAACACCCAGCCTTTGCTGGGTATCACTGCAGTGTGGTGCATGTCCCTCACCCACCCCAAAGCAAGGAGAGCTGTTGCAGGACTCTCAATCCTTCTTTTGCCCAGCCAGCCCCCAGCGGCCCAAGGCTATTCCTGAACCCGGGTTGCCAGCATGGTGCGAGGTGTGGCATCCAGCGCCTCAACCTTTAGTGCCACCGGGCTGGCTAAAATCACCATCATATAGTAAGACAGGGTCTAACCTCCAGTTTAGTGACCTGGGGGGGACCTAATGCTAAGGACATGGTTAGGGGTGTGTGATCTGACAAGTATAAGGGGGCTATTGTGGTATCTATCACTTGTGAGGTAAGGCGTGGTGAGGTGAACCAGTAATCTAACCTACTAGCTACCTTTCTTACCTCTGAGAAGTATGTGTAGTCCCTTTCCGCTGGGTGTTTCAATTGCCATAAATCCTACAATCTGTGCAGGGCTAGCAATTTCTTCAGCGCCAGGATGGAATGCACATGTGACTCTGGTTTGGAGTTAGATGTACCTAAAAAATAATCCATAGCTAGGTTGCAGTCACCCCCCCCCCCGGGATAATGTCCACCTCCTCTGTTGCTATGTCCATCAAAGCTTGGGAAAGCTGGTTAAAGAACTCTGAAGACTCCTCATTTGGTGCATATATATTAGCCAACAAGGTCACACTCTGTGGTCTAGCCACCTTTGTTAATATCCACCTCCCTTCTGTACCTCCTTTTTGTTCCAGGAGACTCCATTCTAGGCTTTTGTGGCAGAGTATAGATACCCCCCCCCCCCCTTTGCCTTACCTGCTGTACTGTAGCCCTGCCACCCCACCCATTCCCTGGTTAATTTCTGTGCTTCTACTTCGGTGAGTTTGGTTCCCTGTAAAGTGGCAATCTGTGTTTTAAGTTGCTTCAGTATGGCAAGAACATTTTTATGGGTGAGTTTAAGCCCCTCACATTCCAGGAGATGGCTTTTAAAATATCTAGATTAGTCATAACTATTCCTTTTCTGAGTCAACTGCCCCTTTATGTCTTTATTCTTTGACCAAAGCCTTTGTACTGGAAAGTACCTCCCAAGTTCCTCATTTTCCCCTTCCTTCCCTCACTCCCCTTCTCTTCCCTTTGTCACCTTTTACTAATTTAAGAACAAGATTTATTATGTAGCTGAAACACTGTGTCTCTGTAGAACTTTTTGTTTTGCTTTGCACTAAATGTATCCCTATACCAGAAGTGGTCCTTACAACACTGCTTGTTACGGCCATTAAGACAGGATGGGACCCTAACTTTGCACCTTCTGCTACATACCAGTATGCTATTAACATGTTTATAGCCCAACTTGTAACTTTCTCCATGTTCATAACTTTTATATGTTCACAACAATCAAAATCCCTCCCTGTAATCAAGGGTTCTTTCCATGTGAACCAAGCTAACATACCTTCTTTAAGCCAGAGTTTGGAAAGCCCCTGGGTGTAGAGTCAGTGTCATCAGTTACCCTATATGGTTGATGCTATTCACTCTTAGTAACAAACAGTTAAGCATAACACTTAAACATTCTTGACCTGGGATCCCTTGTGGTGCCTGATATCTCTGTATGCCCTGTGTCTGGCACATGGAGTTTTTCCACTTGGTGCTCCGCTCCTCCTTAATTAGAACCTCAGGAGTGAGCCCTGCTAAGCAACCTCCGGAGGGGGTGGTGGTCAGTTGTACCTTCATTTTCCCCTGTTGGGATGCTGGGCCATTTGTCACCTTATGTAAGTGCTAGTAGGGGTTTCTGTTAATAGCCCCTGTATTTGTGTGGCTTATGCCTTTACCTTCTCGCTGACTCCCGTTGTGCAAAAGAGCACTCTATGTAAGAGGGGAGGCGGGTGTAAAGCATTTTAAAAGTCCTTACCTTCCCCCATACAAGAGCTGGCCTGGTTTCATCTATGAGGTGGTGTTTCCCAAAAGTTGGCTACCAGGCTCTGCCACTACGATCAGGCGATATCCGAAGCTAGCCCTCCTCCCCCCCATGTGCCCGATTCCTATATTAACCACTGGGCAATTCTGGTTACACATGCAGCCCATCAGATTTCCCCTCCTAGGTGGGGCAGGTTTATCACCTCTTTAAAGTGGAAACTAGGAGCCATGCTGCTCTAGTGTCTTCACTGGTCCTGGGCTACGTTTTAAGCCTATCATGGTATTTATCTATAAGGTGGGGTCGGGGCACTTGCCAAACAAATTGTCATACTGTTGCCTAGCTCCAATGACTGCCTTTTACTCAAAGCCCTTAAGAGCTGACAGTTTGTACTTTCTTGCGACAACAAGTGTAACATCCATATAATAAGTGGCTGCTTATTCATGCAAGGCAGTGGCCACTTTGGCATATTTGCTTGAATGGCTGCTCAACTGCTGGTAATTATATACAGTTAGTGTGTTTTTTTTTACTTGCCAGGAGTGAGAAGAGTAGAGGGTTTGAATCCTGCTGTTTTTGGCTTCTTTCTCCTTCACCCACATCCGTAGGTTTGGTCATAACAGGGACCAGGTGGCGCTGCACTTCATCTCTTTCCCTCATAGAGTTCCCTGGGGTTGCTGTCGTAAGTTTCTCATACAGTCTCTGCAGCAGTTCAAAAACATAACAGTCCTCACCTTAGTCATGGGGGCCATCATACACAGCACCAGCCCAAATCACCATTCCTTCTCAATCCATTACAGACTTCGCTCGGCTAGTAAGGGTTCCTTCAGCCCCTACAGCATGCGCTCCTCTGCTGTCTCTCCTACACAGTCTGCCCATTCTTGGCACAAGGGCACCCAGTCTATTAGTAGATTCAGATCTGGGACAGGTTCTTCTGTTGAAAATTCTTTCTTGTTGGAGAGGCTGAGCGCTGTCGGTGTTAATTCCCCCAGAGCTTCAAAGCATTTGGTGACTTTCACTGGCATGTCTTCAGTGGAGCTGGTACTTGCATTGGACAGATTCTACAGTCTCTGCTGGCTCTTGGATCTATTTTTCCTAGATTTTTTTTTTTTTGAGCAGCATTCTTGCTGGGTTTTTTTTGCTCCCTTTCTCTGGACCTTTTGCAAGGGTTTTTCTTTGGTGTTCCCTTGCAGTGATCCATGCTCCATTGCGACATTTTCTTCAGCAATTATCTCCATTGCCTGCCATGCGGTGCCTCATGGCGATCATGGGAGATGACTTGACATCCTCCCTTCCCTCTGGATGCTCAGCAGGAACTGTTCAAATTCTTTGGGCATATTAAACATAAAGAAACTCCTCATTGTAGTGTACCCTTAACATTGCAGGATATCTTAGGGAAGCAGAGATGTTCATTTGTTAAAGCTGATGTTTAACCTCCTCATATGCCCGTCTTTTCTGTGAGAGCTCAGGGGAATAGTCTTGAAACAATTGCACCGGGCACCCTGCCATGTCAAATCTCACTTTCCCCTTACTGCCCTAAAGTACAGTCCTTTTGTGGGGAAAATGTAGGAATTTACAGAGTATGGGATGAGGGCGATCCTCCTGTTTGGGCTTGGGGCTAGGGTATGGTGCACCCTTTCCAGCTCTGGTGGTGTCTCATTGTTTAGCAGCAACGTACCCAGTAGTGCATTTTATAAAAAGGGCAGCATATCCTTCCCCTCCATACCTTCTAGGAATGCCTGTTATCTTAATGTTCTTCCTTCGGGCACAGTTTTCCATATCATCCACCCATATCATCCACCCATATCATCCACCTTTGTTGTGAGGTATTGGATGTGCCCATGCTGCTCCTGAAGATATCCTTCATGCTGGTACAGATGCATTGCATGCTGTTTCACCACATTCTCTGTGCTAGCCACTCTTCCTGCTAACCCTTGTAAATTGGCATTTGTCTTCACTGTAGTTGTTTTAAGTTTGGCTGTGTCTTGTAGCACCTTGCATAGCATCAGGGTTATTTTTTCGGGGGGGGGGGGATCACGCCTGGCCATCTTCCACTGTCTTGTCCCTGCTGTTGTTGCCCACCTGTAGTGCATTCTGGTTGGGAGAGTTTTTCACCAACGGTCCATTATTAAGAGGGCCTGCCAGGTGGGAGCCATGTGACTGTGCCAAGCACTCTGCCACTCGATTTTCCTCAGCCTTGCCTCTTTCGATTTTTGAGCAAGCGCCTCATTTTGTTGCCCTTATTGTCTGGTTTTAAAGTATGTTCCTAGACTCCTCCAGATGTTGATGAAATATACGGATGGTCGAATATAGGTTTCCTCCGGTCTCTTCTACTGAAATTAGCTTACCACCATTTTGGATGCCAGGCTCCGCCCCGTAATCAATAAATTTATATTAAATATAGATTGTAGCCCCAGAAGAAGCCAACACTGGGTGAAACATTGGGCATGGCCAGGGAATCGTCTTGCGATTGGTTGACAATAAATACATTGATATTTGAAATGCTCGAGCATGGCTGGGTACTTTGGATTTTGTTTGAGCCCTGCCATGGTGCAAACCCCCATGTAGGGTGCAACCCTTGCAGAGGGCCAATTAATTGTAAGGAGTCTGGTGTTGGATGCAGCCACATTAGAAACTCAGGCTTAGCACAACATTTGATGCAAGGAGCTACTTGCGTCAATTCTGTTTGATGTAGACTCTTTGCATCACTGTTTGGACTTTGAAAATTGAGCTCTAAGAGTTCAACCCTGTATGCATACTGTAGCTCAATTATGCAGCTCAACAGTGGCACAGACTATCCAGCTTGATGCTAAAATTCATCACAATGTCACAAGACATGCATGAACTCTACTTGTTCCTACCTCCCTCCTCCAAAAAGCAAATGAAAAATAAATGACTGCTTCTCACTATGTGAACTGAGTCTGCAGTAAAAGAAAATGAGTTTGCCACTGCTTATCTTGCTACTGCTTACTTTTAACCAGTTGCTAATATTAATGTACTAAACATAAAATGTTCATGTTTTAAAGATTTGGTATAATTGTGCAGCACTTACTTTATTGCAACACTATTTTTGGCATTGGAATGTTTAATCAAACTATTATTTGCACTGTTTCAAAGAAGAAAAAGGAGCTATTTGTTTCTGAAAGCAAGGATACACATTAAAGTTTACTTGTTTAAAGACAAAATTCCTTTTCCTGATGATTTTTTTACAGTTTTAGCATGGAACCATTTTATAGGTGCAATAACAAACTCCAGGGTGTGGATCAGGCTATACTGAGGCACTTCATAGGTGGTTGAGGAAACTTTGCCTACGACCTCATGCCTCACAATGCACCCACGGTGTGCATCTACATAGCCCAATCCACCCCTGGTCATGTATTATTGCTTACACACACACATATGCACAGTCTGTCTTTCTGTCAATCAATCTAACTACTTACCTAACTGTCTCTGTCCATCTGTCTGTCTGTCTATCTGTCTACTGTATTTTTATTTACTTATAACTCTTATGAAACTAATCCGTAATGCATACTTATACATCAATTGATTATGACGTTATTTCAAAGAGCAACCTTTGAACATGAGCTGGAATTTGTACATAAAAATGGCTAATAGGGTCAAAATAACAATAAGAAAAAAAAGCAAAATCTGGAGTTACAGCTAGCTGCGAACACTAAGGACAACAAAAAAAAGTTTTATAAGTATGTTGGCTCCCTAAGAGGTAATAATTCTGGGGTTGGCCCCCTAGACACTGATGATGGAACAGTAAGTGATGAAGCCAGGATGGCCACAGGATTCAAAAAGTATTTCCTAAGTGTATTCAACCTAAAGAATCATTACCCAAAACTTCTCAGACTAGTACAGAACAATGCAGACAATTAACTATGTTAGAGGTCAAGGAAGCACTTCAAAATGTATAACAAAATAGTTTGCCTGGCCTTGATGGTATTCACCCAAAGTTTTTAAAGGAACTCTCAAATGAATTATTAGATCCACTGACTATTCTTTTAATGCATTCCTAAATGAGGGTTAAACTATACCCGTATGGAACGAGGCAGCTGTGACCCCAATACATAAGGCAGGGAACAGAAAAGATGTGGCAAACTACAGACCTATTAGCCTGACCTTGGTTGTGGGAGAGCTATTGGAAAGATTGTTACAGAAATGCATAGTGTCTCACATATCTCAAAATAATTTAACAGAAATACTGTAACTCAGCATGGTTTCTTCCTGGATAGATCATGCCTGACCAACTTACTCCATTTCTTCAAATTCGTAAGTGCAGCCCTGGACAAAGGACTTCCAGTGGATGTAGAATTTTGGATGACTCGAAAGCATTTGACATAGTTTCTTATAAAATATTAATTGAACAAATGATTACATTTAAATTGTATACAAATTTGCTAGCCCAGTGGCACTGCGGGTTGAGCAGCTGGATTTCCTGGTTCAGTTAAAGGTACAGTCTATATCTCCATAGGTATTAACTCTCTATATCTCTGATCCACAGTGACTAAGCACTTTTATAAAGTATACCACATTCTCATACATAGAACCTTATACAGCAACAGGTTTATTGTGTGAATTTATGGAAATACCTTAAGGAGCTTTTGTAACTGTACTAATCATGACATTATTATTGTTTTATATGGCTTCTGAATCCTTTTTATTTGAAAAGGCTTTATTAACTGTATTTATTGCTATTTAAAATAGCCTTCATGCTTTTTTGTACACAAAATGCACTTATGCACTTTACACAACACCTCTCTGGGTGTTTGGCATCACTTCAGGGACTGGATGAATGGAAATGGAAAAAGAATGAAAAGAGAGAACTAGTAGGAAGTTTAGTAGGGACAGTAAAGAGCTACGCTAGGTGGCCAATCTAGGGTAGGGGGAAAAGAAGAAAAGCAAAGAGAAGAGCATCAGTAGGTGGGAAAAGAAGAAAAGCAAAGAGAAGAGCGTTAACTGTTGCTAGGAAATAAGGAGATAGAAAAGTGGTCCATCAGTCACAGCCAAGGGTGTAGCCTAACTCCGCCACAAATAGGATTTTCCTCATTTGGGGATGGCGATCAGTGACCAGGTAGGAACCACTATAGGATACGGGGTCGGCGATCGGGGTAGGGGAGGGCACCACTACACTATGGAAAATTGTTTTAGCATATGGGATTGGCAATCAGGATGGGGAGGGCACCACTACACTACGGAAAATTGTTTAAGCATCTGGGGTCAGCGATCAGGGCAGGGAAGGGCACAACTACACTACAGAAAATTAATATAGCATATGGGGATGGAAATTGGGGACTGGAGAGGGGGATGGGACCGCTACACTACAGAAAGAGAAGTATTCTTATGGGGTAGGTGCTTGGGGAAGAGGGAAGGACCATAGATTACCTGGGTATAGTTATTTATTTGGGGACAGTGATCGGGGAATTGGGAGGAGGTGGGGGGTGCAGTACCACCGTCAACCACGAGGATCGCACAGATTACCACCAGGTTTTTGTCAGTGGTAATTTCTCCATGCGAGGGCTTTTGCAAATAATCATTATGTGGAGCACAAATTTTGAGAATTGGACTGTGGGGATATGCAGGTCTTCTCCCATACCTTTGCCTGGGCGCAAAACCAGTTCGCATTGGGTAAACTGGACTTTGTGAATACCAACTGCAGGCACAATCCAGTTTGTGCTGGGCAAACTGGGTTTGCACCCAGGCAAAGTTCTGGGAATCTGGCCCTAAACGTCTGCAGGAAAATACAAATGTGGATTCTCAGAAATCACACAAGCTGCCACCGTGAAACTTTCCACTTATTTAGACTTTGCCTATTAGACAATGCATGAAAAATTGCAGCTAATGTTGTCAAATTATGCCAGAGCTGTTAAGGTGGAAAGTCAGGAATCTAAGCATGGATCCTATTGTTCAACCTTAACTATACTGGCACTGCCATTCCAGTATAACATTAAGAAACAATAATAGAGGGACGTCTATAATTCCATCTCTGGGTTCTGGGAACATCATAAACCACTCAAGTGTCACCCTTCTTCACCCTCATTAGTGTGGTTTATTTACTATCCCATAATAGTAAAGGGGCCTAGCCAGCCAATGATAACAGCTTTTTGAGTCATGCTAAACCCAAAGAGGTGAGTTATCTTAAAAGAATAAAAACCCGAAGTACAAAAGCATTTTGGATTTTGGTTATGCTATTTCAGTAGTAATGCCATACTTCTCATTCATTGACAGCAGGGCTAGAATAATGTTTCCATGGATACTAGGCCCAAAGAAAGCCCCAGTGCCCTGGATGCTTCCCTGGGCATGCTCCTTACCTAAGGCTATGATGTCAGAAGCGGTAGGCCACCCCCATGTGGTGCACAGATCAAGCTTGTGGTAATGAACACAGACCTGACTGAGGCACATACTTATTTCCCCATCTCCTCCCATGATGGAAGTGTGTACTTGTGGCCCATGTGTGTGTGTGTGTGTGTGTGTGTGTGTGTACCACAGTAAACGTAAGGCAAAACATGTAAAACTGGGAACAAATAAACTGGGGCAATGAATATAGACAAGCCAGGGCCCAAGCTTCCATGAAAACCTGAGGCCCCACTTTAAGTAGGGGCGGTGTCTGGTTGGCCCATGCCCAGATCTTGGTCTGATAAGCAGATATCACTGGTACTGCAGTGTCCATCTTCAGTCTAGCTGTGTGATGTTGCATTAGTATCCCCTTTACTTCCAACCAATGCCACAGAACCTGCTCCAGAGAGCACTGGAGGACCAGAGATTTTTTGTTGGGTGGGTTTCTGGAGTAGAACATCAATTTGCAACTGCTTCTGTCTCTCACTACATGTTGATTTTTCTTTCAGACTTGGAATGAAGACCGTATGACATGGAATACCTCAATATACCCATTTAATTCTATAAACCTTCTTGCGGATGCTGCCTGGATTCCTAGCATATCAATATTTAACGCGTAAGAATTTTAAAAATCCTTTTCTCTTGAGGGTATGAGTGATTTCTACATACTGGCTTCCTTTTTAAACTTAAATGTAACTATGTCCGACTCTCTTGGGGCTGCACAAATTGACGACAATTGAAACAAAGAGTAGAATGCGAGCTACGCGCAGAATGTCGCGCTGCATTTATTTCTTTAAACCTTTTATCACTGAAATCTGGGCCAGCCACTTGGTGCAGCAGAAGGACTGCTTCTCTGTGTCCCAATGAGCTGGGTTAAGAAATAAGTCTGGGATATTGGAGGCCAGCTGGGTGGAGAAGGATTGGGCATCACAGAGGGTGCTCTCTACCTACTCCTGGCAGGCAGGGAGGGAGGGCAGCTCACTGTGCTGCGATACTTCCAGCTTGATGACCCCAGGTGGCAGTACAGTTGCAACAGCTTGGAGGTAGGAGGGTACTAGCTGATGCACAGCATAACCATGCAATGGATGTACATGAACACATTAAACCCTCGCCTGGTGTCCTGTGGGTCTAGAGGAACAGGGTAAAAAACAAACAAAAAAAAAAAAACTGGTGTGTGCAGGATGACACTCCAGTGCTTTCTTGCATCAACCTGCTGACTGGCCGCTTACCTCCCTACACTAAAGGATGAAAGGTGGGCAGATGAATGGAGATCCAACAGGAGCCACCACACAGCATGAGCTGTGCCTGTGGCACTTAAGTGGTCAGGTACGTGCTGTAGTTAAGAAGAAATGGGACTGGAGGCCTGGGCTGAAAACCTATAATCTGGGCCTGATCAGCACAACCACCCCCCAGTGTCAAAGTGGCTTAGTTAGTAGGACATTCTCCTCTGGGACAGAAGGCCATGACTTGCAGTCCCTCATCAGAATTTAGGCTTATACCCTAACTGCTGAGACTCCAGTGTAATACTAGGGGGATGCTATACTGTTCACATGGGCTGTCCTGAGGAACCCTCCTGCTTCTCTCTGGTGCTGTCGGGGGATCTTCCTCATATCCTGATCAGCATTGACCATGGCTGTGTGCGGGTGCTGATGAACAGAATGGCTTTCACCGCAAATGTTCAGTCGCTTGACTACCAGTTACTTTCATTGCTTATACAGAGAATTGGGATACAATGTGGGTGGAAAGCACTATATAAATCGGATTAAAAAAACTATTTTTAAGAAATACAAATACTGCTTATATTAACAAATTGAGTAACCTTAGTTTTTTCTGGAGTCAGCAAAAATGATACAATGCAAGTTTCTTAAAAAAGTAACATGAAGTTATTCATCTGCAATCTTATAATATGGAGTTATTCATCTGCAGTCTTCAACCTGATTGGTCAAAAGCCATTCTACCCATGTTGATATCTTACAATAACAAAAAAGGAAATATCTCAAATAATACATGGACGAATGTATGGGTGGGAGACCTGTTTAACAAGGTACTTGTTACATACCTGAGATTGGTGATTACCTGACAAACCATGAAAGAGAAGCTCAAGGTTTTTTTGTGGTCACCACTGTTACAAAATCACATTGACAAATAGCATCTGGTCTTGGAGCCACACCTACAGTATATGTAAGAATGTGCGGGGAAGGGGGCAGAAGAGAGGAAGGAAATGAAAGATTATGAAATGGGTACAAAACTCCAGAAACCTTATTGTTCAAGGAGCTCTGAACTCAGTACTGACATCCCCATGAACCAACACTGGAAAAGATCTGTGGGCCCGATTCCAAGTCGGGCTACGCTGACATAAGGTGGGATACGCCACTCTCCATGGCATATCCTGCGACTTACACCATGTGATATGCCACAAGGACATTCCAGGAGGTGACTTATATCAGTGCGTCTGTGGGCTGTGACCACTGCAAGATATGACACAACTTACACCGCAACGCCTGGCGCAACTGCGGGTTATGGCATCCACATAGCCCAAGTCCAGATGGGCGGCTGTCGTAATCCGCAGTTGCAATTCCCAAAGCTGCAGTGGCATAGGGAATTTCCGACAGCTTAGAGCCATCCTAAGTGGCATCTGATGGCTGGCACTGTCGGATGCCATCACGCAGAGCAATGGCAATGGCACCATAGGGACCCCTATCCCCCTGTAACACATCCCTGCCCCCCCAACTCCCGATCATCAGGGACCCCCAGGGTCTGATTTTGGTGTGCCCCCCCGGATGCCTGTGCCATGTGGCCTGCTCCCCATGCCCCCCTGGTGACTGCCAAGGTGGTCCGGGGCTGGGGGGTCTCGGAGGGGGCTGCCTGTCACCTGGCTCGAGTTGCGACCTGTGGCTGCAATACGCCATGTGTGGGCTACCACCACACACATGGCATATCTCGCCTGTCACAAGTGCCAGGACCCTGCCACTTCTGGAATGTGTCATAGGGTCCCTGACATAGGGGCGAATGGCATAACGCACAACTGCATGCATGTTACGCCAGTCGTCTTGGAATCGGTCCCTGTGACCCTGCCTTACTTGTTTGCATTAAGCAGGCACGGCTGTATCAACACCCCTCAATTTACTTATTTGTATTGAAAAAAAAATGCAGCTTCTGCCATCTATTGACCAAAAAGGAAAATTACAATGACTCAGTAGGGCTACTGGTTTTCCTTTTTTCCTTTTTCTTAAATTGTTTTCTATTTTCTACGAATTTAAAATATAAATGTTTTTGTAAAATATGTTTTTTTTAAAAAAGCAAAGTACTCAACAGTTTACAATAACTGAGAAATGCATAACATTTCATGTTACTTGTTTGTTGCAGTGTCACTTCTTCTAACTCATTACTAATTATATGTGGCTCAAGACCTGCCCTTCGAGAGGATTGATTTTCAGAGTAAAGTACTATAAATTCAGAGAATGCTCTTTATTACTTTTTTCCAAATTGCATATTTACTCTTGCTCCAGTTCAACGAGGGATCAAAACTAAAAGATAATAACCGGTGTTTTAACAAGAATATTGTACTCAGTTTAGCAGCATTAGAAGACAAGGTACTAAGTCCTGGAAGGAGGTGGCAGAAAGATTTGTACAAGATGGAGTTTGGATTGCTTCCTGCTGTGTCTTGTAGGGTTAGACTGGAAAATAATTTGCATCTAGGATCACTTCTCGTGGGGGCCAATACATTTTTGTGGACAAAATGCTTAATCCTCTCCAGCAGCGTGCAGCTTTCTAGATTGGAGGTCCAGTGCACAGTTATGGGTTGGGTTACTAATAGTTCTGGGCAGTCATCTTCTTCCCCAGTGCCCATGCAAGTTCACAAAGTGCTACATTTCCTAATTTCCCTCTATGAAAAGGTGACCCCGGTGCCCTATATGACTGTTTCTGGCTCTACCTAATCCTTGGATTGGAATACCCTCTCCTTACCCAACTCATGCCAAAGATGTACTACTTTCGAACACAGAAGTGTAAGATGTGTGAAATTTCTAACATACTGCATGCCCCACACTTAGGACACAGATCTGAAGTGGAAGGATCATATTTCTTAGCTTTGCTTTATGGGTGGTATGCCAAATGAAGGAAACTACATTGTATTTGTCTGAGCGGATTAATTCTAGTGCTGTTGGAGAGAAAACTAAGTATTTCTCCCCCTATCCCTTTCGTGAGGGGGATGCCCAGGTCATCGCTCCATTTTTTTCTAGCTTTTTCTGACTCACCTTGGTGTGCTGAAACCCGTATGTTGTACAGAAGGATGATTAGTTGAGAGCTTGGAAAGGGCTGCAGCAGAGCGTCCTATTATGGGGGATTTTACTGGGGCATTAGGTGGTGAACCAAGTTCTTCGACTAGATCTTGTCTTACTCAGAGACATACAGAAAAGGACTGCAGGAGTTAGCTGAAACTTTCTTTTGAGTAAAGGACTTCAGTGTACCCGCCATATAGGTCTCCAATCCAGACTGTACCTCTTTCATCCCAGGATTGGAGGGCCATTACTGTTTGCACTTCTGCTTGTCTCATAGGCCACAGTCCTGGTACAATGGCTACTAGTGGTGATGGCACTTTTTGGGAAGTACATGTTTGCCACTCTGAATTCATATCTGAGCCATGTTTTTTCTGAAAGGATTTAGAAGGGGCTTTATACACAAACTGCTTAGTATTGGGGAGAGCCAGTGGCAGAGCATTGGCCTGCCAAAGTTATTTTCCTCCACCATAAGCCACATAGGTTGGAAACTCTCTGTATCTTGGGTAACATACAGAATGGCTAGCTGTACAGACAGATAATACTATTCAAATTTGGAAAGTACAAGACCTCCATTGCAGGTTTATAAATCGAACTTCCATAGATGGGATGTAACCTACAACAATATATGTAGGTACGCCTCATCTTCTCATAGGCTAAAACATAATTGCCTCCTATACTGTGAGCTGAATTGGCTATCTCCCAGTACCACCAGACTTCACTTCCTCTGCGCCACAGTTGACAGCATTGTGAGGACTCAGACCCCTCCCTAACACTGGCAGAGATGCTCACCCCCCCAGTCCTCCAAGTATGGACTGCACTTGACTGACAAATCTCTCCTTAGTGTTCCAAAATGCAAATCAACCAAGGGTGCCAGTGCTTTTGTCCTTCATGCCCCCCTGCAGTGCAGATGTCCGCCTAGCATCCTCGCACTGTGTCTTTAAAAAACACTCCATCGCTACCTCATCTTATCCAGTCAGTGCTCCTGTTTCAAGCCCCCGTAGTATATCACTCACCTCCTTGTACTCCCTTTATTCTTACCCTGATGACTCTCTGCTGCCTTTTCCCCTGCAACTTATCTATTACTTGTCTCTGTCTCCTTGACCCATTTTTTGGCCGTCCCCTCTTTGGATTGTACGTGATACTTGTCTCTGTCTCCATGACCTGGTTTTAGTCATCCCCCTATGGGTCTTACTTGCTGCCTGTTCTATCTCCCACTGCCTTCTGCTAGATATCCATGATCTCCTCTCAATATATGAGTTTGCTATTCTGTCCTACCTGTATTCAAGTTCTGTACCTATAATGGTGACTAATACTACAGCATTGTACTGTACTCTGCACTTTATTCATATTGTTTGCACATGATGTATAATACCCTATTTTGTATATTGCTTTGTTTCATGTTGTTTAACATCATGTATAATACCCTGTTTGCATATTACTGCATTTCACCTTCTATGTGTGTTCCTCTGTAATTGCTCTGTAACCTCCCGGGTCGTGCCTGAAAATAATAATTTCTATGGCTAGCGCACCTACCCGGTTAACAAAAACGAACAAAATAATTAAATATTCAAGTTGGTGGGTCTCATCCTGGCTGCCTTTCCTTGCCAGAGGAGAGTATTGATCACTGCCTTCTGTCTCCAAAAGAATGTGTAAGAGACCTGGATTGGGAGGGACTGCATTAAACAGAGCAGTTTTGGGAGAACATTCGTTCGAACAGTAGCTATCCTACTGTACCCGCCAGTGTAACGGAAAGGGATTGCCAACCCTTACCATCTTATTTCATTTCCCAAGGGAAGAGAGATAGTTCAATTACCAGAACTGGGATACCTCATCTGGGATGGAACCCCCCCCTATATTAAATGTATAATAAGGCTTCTGTAATTCTCCACTCTTCATTTTTTTTAAGCTTTGTCCATCAAATGCCAACCATTCACATTTTCTCCAGTTGATTTTGTGTCCTGAAACTTGTCCACACAAACTAAGCAGGTATAGAAGCATGGATATGGCCCTGTCAGATAGCATTCACAAATAGGGAGATGACAGAGTGTAGCTTACCCATGGTGAAGCCTGTGATGCCGTCATGCTGGGGAATTGCTCTTTCCAATGGTTCCACCATAAGAATACGTAGCCGTGGGTACAGCGGCTATCCCTGTAGAGTGCCACGTGTCAATGGGAATGCATTCAAAAGATGGTTATTTGCACAGATTTGCACTTAAAGACTATATTTTCTAAAGAGTTCTTACCCATTTAAAAACTGTGGTCCATAATTAAATTTACCTAGTACAGACCCTATTAAGGCATCTAGTTAATACCTTTGCTAATATTTTCATATCCATGTTCAGAAAATAAATAGATTGGTAGTTTCCCATAGAGGTGTGATCCCTGCCAGATTTCAGAATTAAGGTCACTAATGCTCCCGTTAGTTCAGTTTCCTTGAGGCCGTTGTCACATGTTGATGAAAAATCAATAAAGTAAATTGAATTCAAAATGTAGCTAGTACAGTACGTCAAACATGAAGGGCCATTCAGCCTGTTTGACTGCCTCTCTGCATCTAATGTGAGGACAGGGGTGTAGCCAGGGGATTTCAGATCTGCACACCAAGTGGACTCACTGCTACCCCTCCCCCCTTGTTAGGGTGTGCTACCCCCCCCAGGCATGTAGCCAGACAATATACAAACGTACACCAGGACCGTGTTTGTTGCCTCATAAATACACCTTTTGTATCTCATGACAATGGTTGTTGCCATGCATGGATAAAAACAAATGCCATGCATTGCTTCCTAAAAACCCCACATACCAGCCCAGAGCCTGTAAAGTTGTATTGTCCTTGGGATGCAGAGACAGTATTAATGACCAGTCCTTCTAGTTTTGATTCCTATATGAATAAAATTACAGAAAGGTTCAGTATTTTCTTTGTTCATTTTCATGGAAAAAGGAAGCAGTTCAGAGCCTATTTGCCACCTCCCTTAAATAAAATTGCACACCATGGAGTGCTTGGAGTATGCCTGGCTACACTCATGTGTGAGGATGCCTCCTTTTTGTTGTTATTTCTTGGGCACATGTCCAGGCGGTATCTAGCATATGTCTTATGTTTGCTTTTACTTGTCTGACT
Organism: Neoceratodus forsteri; assembly: GCA_016271365.2. Taxonomy (NCBI): domain Eukaryota; kingdom Metazoa; phylum Chordata; order Ceratodontiformes; family Ceratodontidae; genus Neoceratodus; species Neoceratodus forsteri. The sequence continues at coordinate 28,084,696 of JADMNL010000024.1, read as the reverse complement.
TTGACAAAGCCCGTTTGTCTAGGGGAGTCAGCCAGGGCAGGGCATGCTCAAACCTGGAAGTTCATATCTTGGCTAGCCATTTGTAGTCTGAATTAAGCATAGACACATGCCTATATGAAGCACGTTATGTTGTATCTTGTGACTTAGGTGTGGCATAGTGTTCATGGGGCATACCTGTGACACAGTTAAGAAATATTTCTGGCTTATTGATAAGGTGCTTAGAAAGGGTTAAAGGAATGTGACTGAAGCAACCTTAAAGGGTACCTAAACAAGCAGTGTTTTAAAACTACAAACTCCGAAATCTGGCTTCATAGCGAGGTAAAGTAAAAGCTGCTGTTTTACATTTATGTGAATAACATAAATGCAGTTTCATAGCTTTTGAAAAATATAAACATTAGCCTTTCACTTTCAAAAAACAGCCTTGGTTTCTCCCTAAGATGTTTGCCAAGTGTGTTAAGTGATGAGTCATGATGACATCGTCAGAGCCAGCGACAGCGATCCACATATATTTCTATAGTGCTATCTAGTTTTTCTTTCCCTCTTTATTTTGAATTGTTGTACCAGAATGATCAACACCATGTATTACCTCGTAGATTATTTTAATCAGTATACAAGTTAGGCTATGGTTTTGTTCATTTTGTTTACTTTAACTTGCACAAAATGTTTTGCAATCCAGCTGACTTTTTCTTTGGCAAACTGCATTACAGCACAACACTTCAAATACCTGATGATCTAGTGGTTATATGATGCACTGTATTTTGTTTTTTGTTAACCAAGTGTAACCCCCAGAGGGTGCTATCCCAAGGGCTACTACCCCTGCCTGCCCTAACCGTAGCAGGGTGAGGGGCCCAGATCCGTTGGCGGGTGCCTCCACCCAGAGGTCGGGGTTAGAACAGTCGAGATTGACTTGGTCACAGCCCTCTGGGTTTTCTTCAACCCCCCTTTCCTCCCACTAGTGGCCCACATGGTTCAATTTTAGCACCCTAACCCCACACACTTAACCCCCCAGCTCGATCCAGTAAGCTCATTCCGGGAACCCCCTGGAAAGTAAGGTACAGTTACACCACATTCACTGTGTAGTATTTTACCATTATTACACAGACTAGCCAGTGTACTTTTACAGAACAGCAATCAGATTTATTTGAGGGGGAAATAACAAGAACCAGGGGGAAATCAGAGTAATTAGCTTACCTCTACAGCGTATGAAAATCTACCTATGGCTCTGTGCACAGGCCTAACCTATTAATTACAGTCTCTGGGTACCCAAGCCCTAATGGCTAGTCCCTCGATGCAGCTGGTTGGGGACCTTACACAACTGAGCATTTAATTCCTGAGAAAATCAGATGGAGCCAGAAAGCTCGCTTAGTACAGTCAGCAATACAACAAAACGACTTTGCCTTGGTTTGTAAGCATTAACAGGGAGCTACCCTGATTCAGTACTCACAACTCCAACAGAGAACCACTCTTTCACCACTTGCAGAGCAGAGTCTGAGTTTCAAAGGCCTCCTCACACATTTATATGGAAACAACAGAGGGGTACCATACCAGGCACCTGCTCCAAGGACCTGAACAAACTCACAGCAATTTCGGGCATTAACTGCAGCTTCAAACGTCCTGACAGACCGAGCGCGATTCAGCAGATTCTCCAGTCCTCTTCAGGTGAAGCTTGGTAGGTAGCTGTGTTTATACACAGCCTCCTCTGACCACACGCCGGCGTATTTTTATTTGGGATGCATTGGCAAAGAAACTGGCCTCCTCAGGCTTTTCACGCGCTTCCCACGTGAACACTCAATGGTGCAGAAGCTCAGGGCTCCACTCTCTTCCACAGTCACAGCGCATCTGCCCCTAACAGCATGGGGCAAGCCTCACAGCCCGGGCACTACTCAATCTCATTGGCTGGTTGCATATGCGAGTCATAAATTGTAGCCCTCAATGGTGCAAAAAGGCACCAGGACCCATAATGCCATGACCAGAAATTACAAGTTGTGTTCCCATTCGTCAGCTGGCTCCATCTAGAGTCCCGATCCTGGTTGGTCACTCAATCCTTCACATTACTTGCCCCTAGCACCTCATTGGACCCTTCAGAACACCCTGGTCCAAAATGGAGGGGCACAACACACAGAGTACCAGCTGCAAGAAAGGCAGGTTAGACAGGTTGCATTTTTCCAGTTACAATACACATTCTCCAGCAAACAGCTATATCTTTCAACTAGGCTCCCTCTGCCCTTCTAGCAATGGCAGAATGGAGCGCTTATTCAGCAGCCCAGGTGGGACTTGGGCATAAAACCATGCAGCCCCCCTATTTTAACTAATTATGACTGCAAGCAGGCAACCCTTAAAAAGACAGTACATGGAGGCGTTTAAAAGCGCTCACTGACAACGACATTTAAGTGGCTCTACGCCGAACACCAACCAGGCATGGAGCATTTAAGCAAGTTCCGAGAAAGCTTCTAGGAACCCCCATTTGTACGGGGGTTACACAAGAGAGACACACTAAGCTGAAAGCTTGTTTACAGGTGTGGCCTGGGAGCACAAGGGAAGTTTAATGACTAGCTCAGGGTCACACTGCAAAGTACCGGTCTTGTTCAGTTGTAAAGCTCATGCTCTCTTGTTAATCCACAAATAAGGCTTTCTTTTTCCATGTGAACCCCCTGCACCTAGCCTGCCTTTTGCTGAATACCCCACCATCCACACTCTGTCCTTTGTACTGCCTGAGGCCGCATATGAGCTTGCGGTCTCATGAAGAGAATTATCACACCTCAGACTGTAATCTTGTACCTCAGAGAGTTGTGCACACTAATACTGATATGCATCATCAGCTGGCACTGTTAAAAAATGCCTCCCAAATTACTCTCCATTTCACATTCTCAGTATTTGACTTCTGCTCCCACAGTAAACATTTAGTAGATCACCACCCTTCTGCACAGTGAAGGTAGTATGTACAGTTTCCCGTTGTGTTTTTTTCCCCACCTTATTAACCAACAGCTAGGTCTTCCTGGAGGGCCAAGCAATAAGCATCATGACCCACCAGAAAAACTGCTGTTCATGCCCTCATAAGGGCTGCACTTAAAGTGGATAACAATATTATTAGCAGGAGAGGCATACTAATACCTTCATCGAATCCACCTGACTTCCAGTGACAATCTACTCCTTTACCTGTGATCTGCAGAACCCTGTAGGACAGTTCCCAGCAATTCTTTTTCAGTACTTTTTTGTGCTCTACTCCACAATGTGAGTTGGCTGGCTACCACCCTTCCAAATCTTGAATGAGCTATACACAACTTCCTCAATACTGTCCTAACAAACATCAACCCCCCCCCCACCCAAGTTTAATCTCCCTACACTGAATTCAAGTAACAGTTTAGGTGCAGCCCTGCCACTCTGAGTATTTGTAATCACTGGCTACCCTCATCCATTGTCAGGTAGTGATCACGATGCTGGCAGCCCCACATTTCGGATCTCACAGTGATCTGCTCAGCGCCCTCCTTCATGTCTTCAACTAACCTGAATATAGCTGTACCCTGCTGGAATGGCCTCTTCAGTCCCTCTCTGGCATTTATTCTTCTCACCTGCTCCCCACACCAAAAACTGGTGAGTTCACTACCCTTCCGCATCATGAATGTGGTTAGTACAGTCTTCCGTGTTATAGTTACATATTAAAAATAAATATGATCTTCTGGTAAGCCAGGCTGCTAGCAGCATGGCACAAGTGGAAAAATAGGCTTTCCTACCCATATAAGATCTAAGCCACCTATGATTAGGCACTATTAAATGATGTGCATAATGATATACACACCCATAATTTAATAGTGCCTAATCAAAGGTAGCCTAGATCTTTTAAGTATAGGAAAGCCCATCATTCCCCTTGATCCCTGCTGCTATGAGCCTGACATATTGGAAAAATATGTTTATATTTGATATGTCAAAATAAAACGGAGACTGTACTACTTGCATTCATAATACAGAAGGATGATGAGCTCACCAGTTTTCGGTGTGAGGAGGAATAGTGAAGAATGAATACTAGAGGGGGACTGAGAAGGCCACTCTTGTAGGGTACTGCTATATTCAGGGAAGGGGGAAGACAGAAGGAGAGAAATATGAGCAGATTACTGTGAGAAATAAGATGTGGGGCTGCCAGCACCTTGATCACTACCTGACCCGGTTGTCCTGGCCAACATTCCCCTTCCCATAAAACCAGTTCATGCAGTTGTCCAAGGCTGTGTGTGGATATTAATGTATGAAATGGCTGCCACTATGCGTTCAGTCACTTCACTACCAGTCTAGTATTGCCTGTAAAGCAGTTTGGGATACAATGTGTATGAAAACCACTATATGAATGCTGATTCTCCTTCTTATTATTTCCCATGGAAAAAGAGGACAAGACAAGCATATATTTGAGTTTCGAGAAAGCATGAACTCTAACATTGGACTGTACAAGAACTTTGCTACAAAAAAAGTGGTGGCTGTAGTGGGTGGTGAAGGGTGAGGCTGCAAATCCCCATAGTAACATACTTGCTTGCTTGCTGCTGCTGCATTTCACTTTGTTGTCGAAGTCTTATTTATTGATTGTACAAATGTTTACATTCAAACTATGGATTACATTTGTAGGTTCTGTCCAAAACGTACTAGAAAACAATAATAGCAGAAAATATAAAGGTTTAATAAAATTGTTAAAAAGTGCATATTAAGCATGCACACCACCCCAGCACCCCCATTCTAGCATCCTGGATCCACCATAACCACTAGACCACCAGATTATTCAAGATTTGTACTGCACTGTGGTTTGCCACAGAGAAAGCTGGTTGGATTAAAACACATTTTTAGCAAGTTAAAGTAAACAAAATGAACTGAATCATAGCCTAACATGTGCATTTTACAAAATAATGCACATGGTTTTGACCACTTGGGTAAAACAGTTCTATACAAAGGGAAGAAAGAACTAGTTAGCACTATAGCGAGCCATATATCTCTCTGACATTGGCTACAATGATGTCATCACATAACACATTTGGTGGCCATTTTAGGAAGCAGGTAAGACAGTTTTTTTGAAATTGGAAGGCTGATTTTGCAATTTTCAAATGCTCTGGAACCACATTTAGGTAAATTAAATCAATGTAGTTTTAGCATTAATGAATACAGCAGCCTTTCCTTTAGTCACCTATGGAGTTAGATTTTTGAATAGTTTGTTGTCAAAATGTTGTTTAGGTATCCTTTAAGAGGTCCACCTCCCTGAGCCAAAATCTCATTCTCTGTGATTGAGGGAGTAAGGTACTGCAAATCTTAATGTGAGACTAGAGGGGTTTTTCTTTCTGCAGTCTGTCTGATTTTATTTTGTATTCTCTAGTGTGTTTTATCCCTTTTTATACTACTGCATATTCTGTAATTTTATAGTGTGACTATTACACATTTGTATATTTAATATTCTCTGGGACTGCACCTTGTTTTGGTACAGCTAAAATCCATTTTTTATTGAGTAACCTGGTGAGTCGCTACCAATGGGCATAACTACCAAGTATATAGGTAATCTATGTCTGATATGGAGTAGGTGAGATGTTCCTGAGAGTGACTAAAGGGGTGGTTTTGTGCATAAAGTAAAGGCCTTGCACTGGGTTAGCATTGTCTAGTGGCAGGTTGAGAACCAGATAGAGATACCCTTAAAGTCAGCCTAGTAGTGACTTCAAAGAGCAAGTAGCTGTCTGGGGTTTGGTGGCTTTTGTGCATGAGTTTGGGACAAACTGGGATCAGAAGCAGAAGGAGAGTTTTTCAGTTACTAGCAGCAAAGGTTTGTCAGCAGTGTGCTTTTTCTGCAGTGCCAGGCAGCTGGCAGCAGGGAAATATGTGAGAGAGGTAAGCGTTTACCAAGCACACAGACAAATTGATGGCCTATAGAAGGATTACCTGCCTAGCCACAGACAGTTTATAGTAGTAGTATATTTGTTTCTTAGGCACCCAATCCCACAGGCTCTGGGTGCCTTACAAAACAAATCAAATACAAATAGCAGCACAATAGATAGCTTTCAATAAATTGCACCATAGATACAATAATTTAAGTCAGCCAGGTAAGCCCTTATAAAAAAATAATATTTTAACCCCTGCTTAAAACTATGAACTGACGGTGCCTCCCAATGCTCTTTCTGCAGCTGATTTCAGAGAACTGGTGCAGTCACCACAAAGGCATGGTCCCCAGACAGCTTTAATTGAGATATGGGAACCTTAAGAGGCCCACCTCCAAAGAGCAGAAAGGGCAGTCAGGAGCATATAGACACACAATTCTTTTAGGTGGCCTGGACCCAGATGATGTAAGGCTTTGTACTACACTTGATCTTAGCCAAAAGGCAGAGAAGCGATGTATGTTAACAAACCTATCTTGAAGATGTGCCACCTCACAGGCAGCCAGTGGAATGTCTACAAAGCAGGAGAGATATGCTTGGAGCGGGAAACTCCAGCAATCAATTGAGCCATGGTAATTTGCACCAGCTGCAAACAGTGCATCAAACATCCATGTAGCCCAAGACAAAAAGCATTACAGTAGTTCAGCATGGATGTCATGAAGGCATGCACCAGGGTCTTCAGGTACTATGGGCTAAGAAAGGACTTGATCCAGGCGATGTTCCTAAGAGGAAGGAAACCACCTTGGACCATGGCTGACACCTGATGTTTTAGTGTCAACTTATGGTCCATGATGATGCCCAAATTCTTCACCCTATCTCTAGCTGTAAGCTGAGTGGGACCATGATGTAATCCAGCTACCAACCCACCCAGTCTAGCCACCTTCTGGATGCCAGAGTCTACCAGTAGCACTTTAGTCTTGTCTGGATTCATCCTGAGCCAATTTGAGGCTGTTCAGTCATTGATCTCAGATAGGCAGTCATTAAGCACACCCTCTGCATTTCTGTCCTCAGGGGCTGAGTATCATCTGCATAACAGTGAAACTGCAAACTGTAACTTTGAATCAGCCTGCCAGAAGAGGTGGTAGGAGCTGAAATAATTACAGGATTTAAGAATGCATGGCATAGGCATAAGGGGATCCTGGTAGTCGGGGAAAGGGGACATCCTAGCTCTAGTGAAGAGTGATGAAGCACAGAAAAGTGCATAATGGGCAGACTAGGTGGGCCAAAGACTCTTATCTGCTGACAACATCTATGTATTTATGTATCTATGTACTTCTCCCAGTGGCAGCATATATACTGCAAATAACATGGGTGACAAAATCAAACCCTGAGGGGCTCCACAGGTCAGGGCAGCTGGGTGAGAGAGAAAATTCCACCCATGCAACCTGCTGCACCCTAGTGGAAAGGAAGGACTCTGACTACCTCAACATGGTGCCACCAAGCCCCATAAGTCCCTTAGTCAAGCAGTTAAAATCATATGCTCTACAGTGTCAAACACTGATTAGAGATATTAGAGATTAAGGAGAATCAAGATCAAGATGGAACGTTCTCTTCTATAATCTAGCCAGAAAAAGATAATTTTGCACTCTGATAAACACAATCTCCATGGTATGACACAATCAGAATCCAGATTGAAATGGCTAATAAATAGAGAAAGCCTCTAGGTACATCTCCAGCTGCATCACCACCTCCCTCTCAATAACCTTCCCCAAGAATGGAAGAGATGGGCCTGTAATTTGCTAAGATATCCAGGTCCAATGAAAGTTTCTTGAGAAGGTGTGGGTAAGAAACACACCCTACACAAGAGAACACCATACAACCTCAGCAATCACTGGACCAGTAGATGCTCAGCAGTCTAAAAACAGCTGGGTGGGTCCAGGATCCAGTGAACAGAAGGTGGGATGCAGCTTCATGGTCACCTGCAGAATCTCCTCAGCAGGCACAGGGTGAAATTCCTCACAGACAGACTGAAGGCCTCTGTTAGTTATAGACTGTGCCATGCTGGGCCAAGACAGCCCACTTGAAGAGACAGAGGAGTGAATAGAGGATGCCCTAGCAAGGAAAAACTGACCAAACTCCTTGCATTACTTGCATGTCAAAACTCATCTAGAGTATAGGCAGACTGGATGTAGCCACTTGTCTACAGTGTGGAAGAGCTGAGTGCTGCAGTCCCGTGTGACAGGAATTCTGCCTGTCTCAGAGTGACTGACCCCTGGTACTCCTTATAATGAGTTCTCAGTATTAGTTTATCCTCCAATGATCTTGATCCATGCCAAAAACACTCCAACCTCCACCCTTTGGCCTTCAACCCCATGAGCGTCTCGCTTAACAGAGGGGGAGCTCTGTTGGGAGACTCTCGGGTGTACACAAAATGGTTCGAGTGAGTCAACAGCTGCCATGATTGCCATATTATAAGCTTTCATTGCACTCTCGAACCCTCAGGTCCCACCTGCAACAGGCTTGAGTCTTGAGTACCACCGGGAGCCTACCGAGGTGATGGGGATATTTCTACATTTCTGTTTTTTTTTCCTTTGTTTCAATTTCTGGACTGTTTAGTGCAGTGTAGAGTGCATGTTGATGGTTAGGCAGGATCTAGTCTATGTGGAGCTGATATTAACAGGCTAATTTTTCAAGATTTGGGAGCCTCGGGTATTGTGGTCTCAGTACCAATGGCCTGGACTTCCTGAGCTGGGAAGGTGGCCAGGGGATAAAGGAGGTGGGACTTATAATTGATCTCTCTGTGAATGTGATTATTGGTATTGATTTTGATAGCATGAAAAATATGCTATGTGTCGCTATGTATAGTCAAGCAAAAAGACATGCTTCTGAGGCCAGAGAGGAAAGGGCAACAAGAAGCAACTTCTCCCTCAGCAGCTATGGAAGCAGCAGATGTGGCTGAAAGACTGTCTGGGTGCAGAAGTTCTAATTGACAGCTGAAAATTATGGAGATGCCAGCTGTGGATGGATCTTCTATAGGAGTGTATGCCCAAGGGAAATGTATGGAAGCATGTGGAGCTTGGCAGAGTTCTGCAAGCTGTTCTGTACTTAAAAATCTGAGGGAACTAGCAGCAAGCACTGATAGTAACAAGGAGGTAAAGAGGAAGTTCTTTGGGAAAACTAGCTCCTGTACAGAAGGCGGGTACCTAATGGAGGACCATAGGAAGGAGTGTTCTGGTAGCACATAGTCTCAGGAATACTAAAAGCAGCTCCTGGCCCTAGTTCTTGACATTGTTTCAGGATACCTGAGACTAGACTATACAAAAGGGTGGCTTACAATTTTTTTTGGGCCCACTATATTCAAAGATGTGGTCACTTACTTGTCTGCTGTTCCAGCATGTGGCAAAGGTTGGGGACATGACTAAAGCGGCTTTGCCTATAACTGAAGATTCCTTTATATGAGTAGACATGGACATTTTTGGGCCAATAAGCCCCTTTTCATACTCTGCAATGTGGCTACAAGAGAACTGCTACTGGAGCCCTTGTGTACCACTGGTCAACATCCAACAAATAAGCTGCGCAACTCTGTATAATGCACCAAGAAACCTCACCAACATCTCACTACTGTGTTAATATTTTATTATTTCAAAAATAATTTCTCTGTGGTAACACAAGACGAGGGGGGCACCTTGGGAAGTTTTCATGGTGCCTTATACTGAGTTACCTGACTTATTTGTTGGATATTGGCCACTATGTCATCCTGGTTGCATAGGCAAGTGGTACACAGTGGTCATCATAGATTACACCACCAGAAACCTGAAGGCTGTTACTAGGTCCTCCATAGAGATGGGAAAAGTTGCTGATAAATTTCTGGTGATATTAAGCCGCATTGGATTTTCCCAGGAGATTCTATCAGACTGTGGCATCAATATGTCTGTCCTTATGACCAGTCTGTGGGAGAAGTGTGGAGTGCAACATCTCAGAGCCTTTCAATACCACCGCAAGACTAATGGTTTCATCAAGTGCTTTAGCGCAGCTATAAAGACTATGCTAAGTGAATTTGCTGACCAACATCAGAGGGAGTGGGCAAGCACGTAACTCATCCATTGTTCATATACAGGAAGATCCCACAGGAGTCCACAGGGTTCTCATCCTTTGAGCTCCTGTTTGAACACAGAATGAGGGGAACCCTAGATCTGGTCAGGGATGAATGAGTGGATGAGTTTGCTATCCAGGGTGAATCTGTTGTGGAGTAGATCCTGAACTTCAGGACATGGCTCAGTGAGTGCAAAGGGCACACCCAGCAGCACCTAGCCACTGCGCAGCAGAGACAAAATATGTGGTACAATCCTGGAGTTTGAGCCTGGGAGTACAATGCTGGATAGCAGGTGATGGTACTCCTTGCATCTGGCAAAATAAATTGCAGGTAGCATAGGCAGGCCCATTTTTTTGTGGTTAGGAAGGTAAACAAGGTAAGTTATGTGGTGTAGCTACCTGACAGGAAGCGCGGACAGAAGGTAAACCACATAAACACAATGAAGTCCTACCATGACATGGAAATGGTCCTGACTGTGTGAGCCACTCAGAGAAGGTAAGTGATGCAGTCCTGCTAATGGATCTCCTAGGTGATGTCAAGGGAGAATCCTCTGTGAATACCTTCACCCTCTCAAAAAAACTGACCCCAGCCCAAGCAACTGAAATTAGTGGGGCGCTGCAAACATGTGGAGGAATGTTCATGTGGAAACCTGGGTGCACCACACTGGCCAAGTATGATGTTGACATGGGAAGTCAAGACTTTCTGAGGAAGCCACCCTACTAGGTTTCAGAATGAGTAAGCAAGCCATTGAGGGGGAACTTACTGAAATGTTGGTTCTCAGAGTGATATAGGATTCCAGTATAGTGGTTTCTGGGCATATCCTATTATACTTATTCCTCAAAAGATTGGGGCTACATGGTTCTGCATTGACAAGTGCAGGCTGTACAGCTGCACAGTCAGATGCCTATACCATGCCTAGAACAGATGAGGTCCTAGAATGGCTAGGGGGAGCCAAGTATCTGACTACCATAGACCTGACAAATGACTACTGGCAGGTACATCTGACCCCTGAAGTCAGGGCAAGATTAGTCTTAATCACCCTCATTTTGATTTTTTGAATTCTGAGTAATGCCACTCAGGATCAAGAATGCACCAGTGACCTTCCAGAAGCTTGTGGGCTGCATTCTGTCTGCTGCGGTGGGGTGATTTTATGCTAACATACAGGGATGACATGATCATACAAAAACAAACATGGGGGGATCTCATCAGGCATGACAGTGAGGTATTTCGCATTTTTAAATATACAGGGCTGATAGTTAAAGTGGAGAAATACCATATAGGGATGGTAGATCTTTCATGCCTTAGTCACCAGGAAGATAGTGGGCACATCCTGCCTGAGCCAGCAAAAATGTATGCTATTATGGGATGGACCATGCCCATCACTAAAAAACAGATGAGAGCAGAACATTTCGGGAACTGCAGGGTACTACTGATGGTTTGTTCTAAATGTTAGCAGTATTGCAAAACCCTGCCAGATCTTACTGAGAAGAAAAGCCATAAAAGGTTCAGTGGACACAATGGTTGTGAAGTGGCATTCTGCCCACTGAAAGAAGCATCATTTTGGACACCTCTGCTTGCCAGCCCCCACTATTCATTAAAATTCATTGTGCCTGTACATTTTTCTGACATGGGTTAGGGGTTGTTCTGAGCCATTCTATGCCCACAGGGGGAAAGACACACAGTTTTGTACTTGAGCCAGAAACTGCTATCCAAGGAGGAGGTCCATGACACAACTAAAATGAGTGTCTGGGGATAGTCTGGGCACTACAAAATCTGTAGCCATATCTATATGGGAGGGAGTTTACACTGGTCACTGTGCACAACCCCTAAACATGGCCCCGTAGAATAAGAACTCACTAGAAAATTCAAATAGGCCCTAAAAATAAAACTCTTAAATTAAAAACAAAACACATTATTTAAATGTTATTTCTCTGATCATCACACTGTCTTGATACACATATTGTACATATATTAACAAAAATGATCGTGAAAAATTCCCCACCTACAGTATCTTTGACTGCTTGCTAGGGAAAGCTCTGCTGCTTACCCTGACACAGAGAAAATTGAGGCTCTTGCTCAACATGAGGCCTTTAATTCTGTGTGTGTGTGTGTGTGTGTGTTTCTTGGGAAATTAACATTCTACCAGTGGAATTGTGCAGAATTTTGAATTCCTCAATTCCCTGGAAAACATTTCATTTGTTGAATGTGGAGAAAGACAGGAAAAAAAGGAAAGAGGATAATGCAAGGAGACAAAAATATAAACAAAAAGGAGGAACGGTGGGAAAAACAAAGGTAAATGGTCAGAGGCAGGCCCAAACTTCGTAAAAAAAAAATAAATAAATAATGAAGCTCCTGACAGCAGTTGTATTTAAATCAGGGATCATTCAACCTGTTCAAGAGAAATAGACCCCCCCCCGACTAATAGGTTCAAGATTTCTGAACACATTTTCTTAAACATATTTATATTGGTTTGTAAGGCAAACTAGGTCATTAATGCATTTTTATAAAAAATGTGTGCCACACAGGGTTTTTCTATTGTCAGGTATTGTTTTAATGACCTCCGTTATCAGAATATGAACCATTTGTTTGTCTTTAAGTTTACAATGCAACCATGAGTCAATGAATGGTCTTTATTTTTGTCTAAGATAAGTTCTTCTTATGTTTATTTATTTTAAGTCAGACATATTCAAAAGCAATTTTAAAAGAACAATTGGACACTCCAGGTGTGCCATTATGGGAATATATTTACAGGTGACCCCCAATATCAACCTGTAAATTGATATGGAAAGCTGTGCAAAGCCGTGCAAACAGCGCAAAACACCAGTAATTATCAAAAATAAAAGATAGACAAGTGTGTGTTTTTTATTTTTTTTACACACCCTCGTGTGTGGTGACTGTTTAAATCTCTAAAGCTTTGCTCTCGAGGTTTATGGGTCATCACACACCTTGGGTGTGTAAAAAAAATCCATAACACACACTTGCCTATCCATCATTCTCTATATGCTATCACGTCTCAGGGGTGTTTAACGGCACTTGCCTGTGCCTTGTGCTTAACAACACAGGGAGGTTTGCAGTTGTGTCCCATAACACGTACCCTGTCATGACTTATTACTTACATATCAGCAAAGTTGACTCTAAGCTTTCCTTTACAAGAATAAGTTTCTAGCCCTAACGGTTTCCATTTTAGCTCATTTTAAAGAAATTATTTTTCCAAAGGTCTACCTTTGATCTAGAAACTTATTTTTTTTAAATGAAAACTTGGAGTCATAACAGTCTGAACAGATCATATCAATACAGGTGTTACGTGTTGTCACATCTCTATACAATATGTTGGTAAAAAACATGTATATTAATACAATATTTTTTACTTTTCAAAGGTAGCATCAATATATTTTTTAAATCATGGTGTGACATTTACGCTGTTTCTGTATATCAGTATCTAAACTATTATATCCATATAATAATTGCATGCATCAATATAAAACAGTCAGATGGTTTAAAAAATTTAAATTATTTTAACTTTTTCTAAATTTTGATACCACTACATTATTTAAATAGTAACTGTGTCATTTGTAACCTACTGTGATAGTTATTCATCCTATGTCCTTAATAGTATTGAAAGCATTTCTACTGCCCTTTCCAGTACCGCCATATGTGTTTTTGTGAAGCCTTAGAAAGCATTGGAAAATTATATACACAGTATATATATAAGAATATAAAAAGTGAGCCCGGTGGCTAAAAATGGCAGGGCATGTGGGCAATATTTTTACAGCAGCCATGTTCAGTGAAAGCAGCAAACTTATGAGAGGAAATAGGATTTAAAAAGGTATGAGGCTGTTCAGTTTCTGACAGCGATGCTGTACTAAGATAACATCACAGCTGAAACTGCTGTCACCTAATCGGGTTTCAGCATTCCTAATACACATACCATAATTATGATTATAAAAGTGCCCATAAGTGTTGTGATATAACAGACCTTGGTAAATAGTTCAATCTAAGATTGCTATATAAGGAATAACACATGGTAGACTAGAAATTATGATATGGTAACTTACTAACAGGTGGGGTGATATTCTGAGGGCTCTGTCTGAGGGATTTCAAGCATCAGTTATGGTGCTTTAAACAGTAATTCCAATTCTGCAATGTATTATTATTACACTTACAGAATGGTTACATTTGTTTTCTTACCATTCAGCTTACGAGTATTGAATAGCAGTGCTACTGTGCCTGTAACAGTGCTCTGTTGCATATACATGATCTGCTTCGTATGCATGAGTTGCTGGTTTGGATGAGATTACGGATAACATCGCCAGCCTCCATTTGGTCTTTGCAGCAGGTGGACTTAGACGGAAGAAGCATCAGTGAGCCTGGTGTGTCTTTGATTAGTTTTGTTCTTCTATTGATGCTTTTTTACTATGTTGGGCTGTGGGGAGTTCTGTGTACTTTATACTGAAGTTATATTTTTGTGTTAATTTGGTCATTAGGAAAGGCTTAGCTAGCTTTCTGTTTTCTGTAGCGTGGGGGGAGGTCTGTGCATTTAACTGTGAGGCAGTTGAATTTGTGTGCCTTGCATGTAATGGAACATTTAGATGGCTTTCTTCTTTTGTCTTAACAATGGAGGCTGTTATTTTTTATGTGGTTGTGTTGTTTACATATGGGCCTTTTGGCCTTGAAGTATTATACTGGAAAAAAAATGCTGATTTGCATTATATTGCTGTAGCAAGATGTTACACTACTCTAGTAGTGTAATACCTTATCATGACTGTAATCTGTTTTACTGCAGTGCTCAGTACAGAAAATACATAGTTATTCATTGTTGCAGCATACTGCAGAATTCCTTCTCCTGGACTGATATACAGTACAGATGAGTCACACTGCTGAGTCCAGAGGAGGATGAGAAATATGTCTGTGTCTTCAGTTTTCAGCTTTTCAAAATGTGTGAGAGGCCATTTGACACCATACACTCCTGTTGAAACTACACTGAACCTGCAAATCAATTTCCCAGTAAAAGCTGCTTTTGAAATACTGGTTCAAATTCTATTATTTCCCCATCCATACAGGTATATTAAAATACCCAGGGTGTGTTTCTGATTTACACTTTGGTGTTGAGTGCCATTTTAGAACCGTATAATGAAGTTTATGTCCCTCTTAAACACAGAGTTGTGAAGTAGAACATGGATGTGTTGTAGCGACAATGGAATTGGTGAGCAAGGGACATTTACTACAACACACAGTTCTAAACTGGTACTTACTACTTGTATGTAAAGCAGAAACACCCACTAGGATAACTAAAAAGCCTATAGAGATAGAACAGTGGCAGAATTTGAGCCACTATTTAAAATCAACTTCCATAGGGACAAAGACTTATAAGTTCACCACAGTTCTCTTATAAAGCAGTCTAAATTATTTATTGGTGATTTTCATATGTTTACCATAATGCTTTGCATTATTGGAGTACATGTAATTTTTTATTTTTTACGCATATGGGGTGTACATATATCCCAGTATGAATGCACATTTGCAGCGTGTTACTGCTTACATTGCCAGCAGACAACATAGTAGTAACACTAAGCACAGATATAGTATTTAACAAATTTTCAGGTAGGCGCTTAAATAGCATGAAAACATTGCCTTTGATAATGATGCAAGGTGGCTTAGTGGCTAAGGTGAAAGCCGCTGTTCCCTGTTAGACATCTGGGTTTAATTCTTTGATCAGGTCTCATCACGAAATCAATATGGTGGTCTCAGTCTCCTGTAGTATGCAGATGACCTCCTCACAATGCCACCACACACATAATGTCTTAATTCTCTGAGTTCCTCCAACTCTCAGCCCCCACTATTAGCTCCCCAGTCTCCACCCATGTAAATCATGTCTTAAGCAGCACTAAGGTTCCTAGTGCCAAGAAGAAAGCTAAAATGATCCCCCTTCACAAAGATGGTGATCCCCTACTTGCCTACCAACTACCATTCTATTGGCTAAGGTTCAGGTACAATCGGTGCTCTCCTACTTTCTCAACTCCTCCTTTCTTGGCCCCTTCCAGTCAGGTTTTAGGAAACTCGCTCTTTGGCTCTTTCCCCCTTAGGCTCACTGACTCCATCATGAAATGGAGGAACCAGGGCCAGATCCCTTCTGCAAAGTTTGTTAACCTTGCCAAGGTACCCCCCCACCCGGACAAGCTTGCTAGGGCTGGTCACTCTGACCTCCCAGAAAAGTGATTCATCCTTTATCTGGATGGCACATCCCAACTGGTCCTTGTAGGAGATATTCTTTCTCCCCTCCCAGTTGGGTTAAGAGTTCTCCAAGGCTCCATCCTGGACCACATCCCTGTTCTGAATGTTACTTAATGATGTCCCCAAGACCTGTGTCTTCTCAGCCATGCACATGTACATGAATGCTACTATACCTTCAGCTGCAAATCCTCAGGCACAATTTGGCAGCATAGTTTCATCTGAACTTTGACATCATCAAACAGTGTTTCTGTGCAAGCCAGCTCATTCTCAGTTTCAAAATGGTCTCCATGATGTTTGGTGCCAAGTAGTGACTGGCCAAACTCCAGTCCTACCCAATCTTCTTGATCCTGGATGGATCCCAGCTGTAGGAGGTTCTCTTCTTTAAATACCTTGTTATCTGGCTGGATTGACACCTCAACTTCTCCAGTCTCATTAATGTCATCCACAAGAAAGTTCTTCCCAAACTAGGTGCGCTGCACAGGAAAAAAAATGTGTATCCCCTTCCTGTACAGTAGAAGATCATTATCAATATGATGTTCCCGGTGTTTAACTATGGGGCATGGTTTCTAGGGTTGCCTTAAAGTCTACACTGGCCAGACTGGACCCCTCTTCCAATCATTCTGTCATTTTGCCCTTAACTGTCCACTCTACACTCACCACCGCTCCTTATATTCCAGCCTATTTCTTTTCTCCCTGGGGGATAGGCACCTCTCTCACAGGGTCTCTTTCATCTCCAAATTCTGGTTTGGGTTTCTCCACTGCTATTTCAGCTCAGTTCACTTCCACTCCCTTATCTTCTACTCTCCCAAAAGCACTGACTGCCACTCCTTCCTTCTCCTGTGCCCCCAAAGACCTCAGCCAGCCAGGTCAGGGTATTCTCTTACAAATGCCCCCTTTTCTGGAATAAACAACCTCCTCCTCCTCCACTCGTTCTCCTCCAGTCTCCATAAAAAACAGCTCCATGAGTACGCTACCAGCACTTGCTACTGTACCTAACCCTCGCTCCCTATTTAACACTGTTGTTCTCCAGTTACCACCACCAACTGTATGCTGCTCCCATAACTTGCTCTCCCTTGCTTTCCACAACCACCCCCCCATCTTTCTAGCCACGGATTCTCTGTACCTGTGCTCCATCTGTCTGATATTGGCCTGCTGCACACAAAGCCCCTGGTCCCCCACATGCAGCTCTCAGCCCTGCTGCCTCTCATTGCAAGTGAATACTGTCTATTTTACAGCTTGAGGCTGTTCATTTTTCTGCCTTGACAATGTGTTTTGAACCATACTCAATAATGTAATTTTCCCTGTCATCAATTATTACTGTTGGAGTTGATGCTTTTCCATATATATATATATATATATATTTGCATTGCTGTTATTTATTCTTCTGCTTGAAATGATTTTATGTATCATAGTAGTTTGTGATTTATTTGGATTGTATTTGTTCCCTGTCTGTATTGCCCTTTCTCCTAGTAAAGTGTACAGATATTTATTGTGCTGATTTGATTTATTTTGACATATTTAGATTATCTTAAATGTTACTGTACTCCTGTATTACTCACAGCTGTGCTGTTTTGTCTATGAACTACTGTATTTCTTCATGAACTACTGTATTTCTTGTTTTTAACCAATGTATTACTCTGTAATGACTTTATGTACTCCTATTGTGCAATAATGTGTTGTTTTTTTTTTATGTGCTTCTGCCTTTATCCTTTCATGTCGTATCTGAAAATAGGCATTTTATGTCTATAGAACTTATCTTTTAAATGAAAACTAAATCAAGCAACAAGACATGACAGAGAGTGCATTGTTGTGGTATAATGACATGCCTTGAGTGCACTGTGAGGTACGAGGCATTGCTGAGTGCCTTCAACCACGTAAGAAGTGCTATTATACCATAACAAAAGACACCCTGGACTGCCTTATTGAAATTATAAATGTTTTTTTTGGCCCGGCCTGGTGACACTGAGGGTTGAGACGCAGGATGCCACACCTTGTGCAGCGCCGGCGACTCATGTTCAGGAATGAGCATGGGCCACTATGGGTCAGCAGGGGAGGAGAAGAAGTAAGCATCTGATGGACTGTTGTCCATCTCCAGGGAAAGGGGGGACCAGTGGCTGGTGCATGCCTGACCCCTTACAGAGGCTAGGACATAGCGACACAGAGCTGCAACAGCACGGGGTGGGAGCACTGCAAATGCCTGACATGGGCACACATGGGAACATGCGTGACCCTGTCATAGGCATCATTGCACACCACTTGCCTGCAAAGTGGCATGAAAAATGGGAAAAAGAGCAGTGCAGAAGGATAAAGGAGGATGCCTCGCAGGTCCCGCTTCTGGCTAGCCACAGCGTTGTTCACACTGGATCTGGCTCTGCTGGGGGGGGGGCCCTGGAGGTAAGTGCCAGTGCCGGCTGGTGGACACCGTGGGATGGGGCTGGAGGCACCCTCCAGATGGGGGACCACACTGAGGAGAAGAAAATAACAGTAAAAAAAAATAGTTTTTTTATTGTTTTAAAATGTATTTTTACACCACACAGAAAATCTCCCCTCTAACTTTCTATAAGTAGAATTGGATACCATGAAACATAAGAATTCAAAATTCTGCTCAGTTCCACTGTTGGAAAGTTCACCTTCATGCACATACATACAAACAGACATAAAACAGAAGGCCTCATTTTGAGCCATGGACTTAATTTTACCTGTGACAGTGCAAACAGCAGATATTTCTCTAGGAAGTGAGTAAGAGAAGTCTAGTGGAATATCTTGAATCCAACGAGTTACAAGACCAAAGGCAGAATAGTTTCATGGGTGGGGGTGGAGGGGGTCATGCCTGATGAAGCTGATCGATTTCTTTGACTGGGTGACCAGGGAGATAGATCAAGGGAGGATAGTGGACGTGGCCTACTCTGTCTTCAACAAGGCCTTAGACACGTTGCCGCATAGGAGACTGAGAAAGACACTGGGCAGTTTAGGGGGGAGCCAAAGTGGCAAACTGGGTAAAAAACTTGTTAATGGATCGGCGACAGAGGTGGGTAGTTAACGGTACTCATTCTAATGAGGAGAGAGTGACCAGCAGGGTGCTGCAGGGCTCAGCAGTGGGATCGGTCATCTTAAATATCTTCATATGTGACACGGCAGAAGAACTGGAAGGAAAGGTACATAGATACATAGATTTTGTCAGCGGAAAAGGGCATTTACTCCCATCCAGTCTGCCCTTTGTCCCTGCCTATTCCATCACCACTGATCCCAGTTGGTCATTTATTTATTATTTCATTTGCTTTTGTTTACCAGGTAAGCATACTAGACAACCAAGTGCCTATTTTCAGGTGCGACCCTGGAGATTACAAAGGTACATTCAAGCACAACAGGCAAAGACAGGTACAAGGTATAATAAAGAGCAACAACAAAGCAAGATCAATACAAAACATCAAAGGAATTTACATTGCAAGTGGGAGGATGAGAAACAGCATGGTAAAGGCAGTAATCAACATACCAGGGTGACAACGCCCCTAGAGATAGAGCAGTATATGGAACAGTAACATATACATGATTAGTGAGCAGTCGGGCCAAAGTGGACCCCATCACAATCAATTTAACCTGGTGTCACTCCCTCCCTAATATGCCCCTGTACCTATCCCATGCATGCTTGAAGCTCCCCACAGTCTTTGCCCCCACTACCTCCTCTGGCAGGCTGTGCCAGTCATCCACCACCCTTTCCATGAAAAAGTATTTCTGCATACCTCTCTTAAACTTCCTTCTCTTAGTTTCTTTGCATATCCCCTTGCTCTAGTGCCTTCCTTTCTCTGAAATGGACCCTCCATTTGTTCCTTGTTCACTCCTGTGAGGTACTTGCAGATTTCAGTCAACCTAAAGACTCACCTGTTTAACTTGGCCTTTCCTGTAGATGTTTTTTAATTCCATACTGAATTTTAAATCTGCACTGAATTTTTAACCATTCTATTTTATTGTTTTGTCTGTTTTTATATCTGCATATAGTGTTATTGTGTAAACTGTGATATTGTACAGCACTCAGAGCCTCTGGAATTGGGTGCCAAACAAACAAAAATAAGTTTACCTAGCTATCTACCTATCTACTGTATCTATCTACCTACCTACCTACCTATCTGTAATCATGTCCCCACTTGCTCTCCTCTTTTCCAGGGAGTACATGTTGAGTTTCTGTAGTCTTTCCTCATATGGCTTCTTTTGCAACTCCTTCACCGTATTGGTTGTCCTTCTCTGTACCGCTTTCACCCTTTCAGTGTCCTAGCAGCAGTGCAGCCTCCAGGACCGGACACAATACTCCAGGTGGGGTCTCACCAGTGAGCAATACAACAGCAGCACCTCCTCCCTCCTCCTGCTAGAAATCCCTCTCCCAGTGCACCCCAGCATCCTGCTAGCCTTTCTCACTGCTTTATCACACTGCCCAGCTACCCTGAGGTCATCAGATATAATGACTTCTAGGTCTCTTCCTTGCTTGGTGACTGTACACTCCACTCCCTCCATCTTATACACAGCCCCTGGGTTCCACAGCCCCAAGTGCAAAACCTTGCATATTTTGGCACTGAAACCCAACTATAGAAACAATAAAGGTACCAGGAAATCCACTCCAGATGGGACTTAAACCCATAATCCCTGGCTTAGGAGGACAATGCCTTATTCATTAGGCATCGAGGGTGTGCTTTTTACAGATGACACCAAAATCTGTGAAAGGGTAGATACCCAGGAGAGTGTACAGAGAATGAGCAGGAACCTGAGAAAACTTGAGGAGCGATCAAGGGCATGGCAGTTGGGGTTCAGTGCCAATAAGTGCAAAATCATACACCTAGGGCATAGAAACCCAGGAGCCAAGTATGAAAAATAATGGGAGAGGGACGTACTGAAGATCAGTAAGCAAGAAAGAGACCTTGGGGTTTATCATATCTGAAGACCTCAATGTGATACAGTCTGAGGACATAGGCAGGAAAAATCTGGGCAGACTGGATGGTTCAAACAGTCCTTTTCTGCCGATAGTTTTTTAACAATTTTTTAATTTACTACTTTCTGGTACCTCCCACCACCAGTGCCATCTGCTCGGTTATGGACCCCTTGGCTGCAGCTTCCCATATTAGCCACCTTCCTGGTATCCCCTGGCTTGCCCCCCCCAGGGTGGAGTCGCTGCACCTGACCCCTCTGAAAGGTGCCACGATTGACGGGATAGGGCAGGAGTCGGCCTGGGAGCCAGTTGCCGCTGGGGGGCAGGTGACATCAAGGTGGTGGTTGGAAGGCTTTTTCTCCCCTGTAAGCAGGGGCGGGAACTTGCAAAGATGCCAGTGTCCATCCCGTCCCTCAGATCCTGGTTGGTTCCCGGTCACTGTGGTGCCCCCGGCCTCTGCCAGGTGTCCCTCGAGCACTGGTCACACACGGCACTCTCTCCCTGAAGAAGGAGAGCAGTCCGTGGGACACTTGATCCTTCTCCCCCGGTCAGCCCTCCGATGAACCAAGTCCATTCCTGAACCCGGGTCACCGGCGTCGCAAGCGGAAAATCCAACCGTTGCGCTGATGGGCTGGCTTCTGGCAGGAGTTTTTATGTTTCTATGGATAGGACAGTGATTGTTCATGGTCACTAAAGAAACACCATAAAGTAAAACTGTGAGTAGTGTTTCATTTTTCATTTGTTTAATTGGTTTGTATGTGTAGTGAATGAAGCTTGATTTTTAAAATATTAGTTCTCTTTTTATAACCTACTGTAGTTGATTTTCAATGAGTAACTGTAGCGGCCATGTTTGTGATGGAAATCAGAAATGAGTGAAGTGGCTCATGTATTCTTTCAGCAAGTGATTTGCCCATATTCCAGATCCCACTGCCTGAAATTTTTTCCAAAGTGCATTCATTGTGGATTTGCACATGGGTTTCAAAATTTTTTTTACCAATCAGGAAGCAGGAAATTTCAAACCCATTTTATGATAAATAAATAAACTCTTGCTTCTCCACTAGGTCACAACTCATGAGCATTTTGCTCATTGTGGACTCCTGGCTAAATCAATCAATCCAAGATAGAATCTGATGGCAGAAGGAGACTATGGCCCATCGAGTCTGCGCATAGTTGCTATTACTTCCTCTAGAGGCCTATTGCTACAGTGAATTATTCCCGCCTTCTGTCCCTTCTGCTTCCATTCTGGTTGCCTTTAGTGGGAATATGAGTTCCCTGACCTGTGCCATCCATGTTTGAACCCATTAGTGGTTCTTGCCTCCACATCTGCCAGTGATTTGTTACAAAGCTCCACCGCCTTTTTTGTGAATTTACCTCCCACTAATCTCCAGTCATGTCCTCACGTGACTGCATCTCTATTTCTAACAAACAGCTTCTCACAATTTACCCTAATTATACCTCTTTGGAACTTGTTTGTTTTATTTATACTGTAAAGTCCACAGGCCAAGGACCCGTTTTCATGGTCGACCAGTGTACATAAAAATACAATACAAAGAATAACAGTTAACAATTATAACACCGTTCCTGCATGGATACTAAAATACACGTAAACATAATCACAGCAAGTTCATTTAAAACACCTAGACACACTTTCAAGCATAAAATATTCATCCAATCTTGTCCTAAAGGACATCAATGAATTTTTTAAGCATTCAAAGGTAGATATTAATAAAAAAAAACTAGGAAGAACATACAATAGAGACTTTTCTCTTGATGTAGTTTGCATTCCAGGTATTGCAAATAATTGTTTCCTGGTAACTTATGAGTCTCTGTCATACCCACCTTCTGTCTGGCCTTCAGCAAGTACTTGTTCAAGGCCTTCAGATGTTCCTCATATGAGCTGCCCTGTAGGCCCAGAATCATTTTGGTGGCTCTTCACTACACTGACTCCAGTCTATCAGTGGTCTTTTTCAGGAGAGAACTCCAAAACTGGACACAGTACTTCAGGCGAGACCTTACCAGCAACCTGTATAGGGGCAGTATCACCCCCCCACTCTGGCAATCAATGATCCAGTCAATGAATCAGTGAATCAGTCAATCAATCAATCAATCTGATTTAGAAGATGGATGCATAGCCTTTCTCATTTATTGAACACAGGACTTCCTGAATTAAATGATGTTTGTACTTTATTATATGACTGTGAAATGTTTAAGCAATAATGCCCGACAGGGTGTGTGTGGTGCTGGGATAATGTCATGCCTCAGGTGGTTGGGCACGGGCCGCAGGCCAGTGCATCCAATGACTGAGGCATGACGTTATCCCAAATGACACACACCCTGGAGGGCATTATTGCTATTATACAATGGTCGTTGTTATATATAAAATAAAAAAAATAATTTTAAAGATTGTTTTTTAGTGTGGAAAAATATTTTTGCTTCTTAAGACGAGATGCAAAAAAAGAGGTCGTCTAGCTCATCATATAGCTCATCTCTAGGTTCACAGTGAGGCTGAGCCTAGAGCTATGATGTTGTACTGGGATAACAGCATGGGGCCAGACCAAGACTGACCAATCAGAGACCAGGAAATTTTCTTGCCATTGTATAATGGCTGTTACAGCTTGCCTTGTATATCTAATATAAGCTGATAATAAAGTAAGTATAAAAAAAAATCAATCTTTGGTTGACTTTACTCAAAATGGACCAAGACTAAATGAGTTTAAAGAATGAAGTACTCTCCCACCTCGGAGGTGGATCCTCCATGTAAATTTTGAGGTGCATCGACAGAACATAATATGTCTTTTTGCAGTTAATCTGATGTACGTAGTTACATGTTTGTTGCATGCAACTACACTGCAGTTGCAGTGCGGTTATAGTGTAATTACACTTTAACTACTCTGCAGTTAACCAGCACTTAAAGGACAACTAAATAATCTTTTTACACATTTTGTTTTAATGACTCCACAGGCTTGTAAAGAAGAGGCTGTTTTAATTTATACTGAAACTGCATTTATTAAAGTAGGATAAACGCAGTTTCATAGCATTTGAAAACTGCCTCTCCTGATTCAAAAATCCTGCTTTTAAAAATCCTAAAATGGTTGCCTCAATTATGTCAATGAAGGGAGAGATGCCCAGCTGTGCAGATGCGTTCTAGTCCACTAACTGTATTCAAATGCGAATAACTTTAAAATGAAAAATTATAGTATGGTACTATGAGCACAAAAATTGCTCAGCACAAAAAAATCTACAAAAAGATTGGTGTTTCATTTATAGATACTGTTTAGGTTTTTTTAATGAGCAAAAAGGCAGCAGAAAATTACATTTTTTTTTACTTTTTAAACAAACAAACGCAAATAGCATTAAAGCAAAAAATGATAGCGTGGTACTGTGAGCACATTTGTTCAGCAAAAAAAAAATATCTACAAAATGAGTGGTGTTCCATTTACATACCTTTTTTTTTTTTTCACAATTAGCAAAAAACAGCAGAATTTTATTTTCACGTTTTGCAACAAACAAATGCAAATAGCTCTAAAATGAAAAATGATAGCTTGGTACTTTGAGCACAAATGCTGTTCAGCACAAAATATCTACCAAATGAATGGTGTTTCATTTATAGATACCTTTTAGATTTTTTATAATCAGCAAAAAATGGCAGGAAATACATTTTTTTCACTTTTATTGGAAGTATGGCAGAAATGGAATATACTACCTCCCTACTGGAAATATTGTTGATATATTTTCTTCTCATGCCCTCCTCCAATTAACCAAACTGCAATTTGTTTTTCAAATAGCTCCCAACTCCCATCTTCCGAATGGAGGAGGGGAGTGCAAAACTGTTGTACATAATGTTTCAGTTTCTGTTTTCCCCTGATCTGTCAGTACTGCCCTGCTGTGACAGTGTGGGCCAAAGATTCTCATAGTCCCACTTTACATCATCAGGAAAAGTGATCTCAGGCAGTCTGCATTTCTCATGCAGCCAGCCAGTGACACTTCCTCTTCTTCCTTATATTTAGTCAGCGCACATGAAAACTGCCTTCACCATACTACCCAGAGCTACATCCCTCTCTGCTGCCATTTCCTTTTTTCTGTTTCATTTTGTGTCATTCATCTGTTTGCTTTCCTGTTTCAAGGCAAAGAAACCAGGGGCCTGGTGCTCCTTAGCATACACTTCCATGGCAGCATAGCTGCCTTCAGCACCTGAGTAAAGACATAAGCACTTCCCAGGTGGTTGATAGTGTGATGTGGATAGCCAGTTCTGAGTGCTGTATCATTTTTTTCAATATTAAATGAATTACTGAAAGTCTCTGCTGAAAATCTGATGCTCTAGGAGTGACCTCGCTCATCCCCCCAGGTTTCAGCTGAAAGATGAGAGACATGAGAAAATGCTGATACAGCATGTGAGATCACACACACTCAGTTTTTGGATACCAGGTGTTACGTGGAAGGCCTGAACCTAATTACAGGGTGAAAGACGCTTGAGCTCAGCATATCCATTTTATGACGTCCCAAAGAAAGAAAAGCAGATTGTGATGTATTAGTGCGAAAATCATAAAGATGCTTTCGTGTTCTGAAAGGGGGAAGCTTATGATGAGATCAAAGAGATGTCATTTGACACATATGAGTTATGCTGTGGTTGCAGAATTTCATACTTGAAAAAAGACATCCTGTTTTTTTATTAAATATATATTTTCTTTATATATTCTGACAGAGTAGGAGCTAGCTGACCTCACACAAAAAGGGGTTGGCCAATACAGTTGTTTAAGGAATAATTCTGTTTTACTTAGACACTTTTTACCTAGACTTTGACCAAGAAACATCAGTGAGCACTGTAAACAAGTATTTAGAAAGAGAGTCAAATCTAAGTACTGCAAGAAGGAATTTGCACTGTTTAAATCTTGTTCTTTTAAAATATTTGTATGTCTTGTGATATAACAGTTCTGTATTGTTGTGTTTTACATATTTTTATCTATTGTAGTAAAACTCTTTTTAGAGCATACTTGGTCTGTCTTTGAATTTCTTTTAGTTATAAGAAAAGTATATGGTTACAGCAGACAGCAGGCATAAGCTCGAATGGTGGTACCAAACTGGAAAGAGAAGTGTTTTAAATCTGAGGTCTTTATTAAAGTTTTCAAGGGTTCATCTTTGTATACTTGGATAGGTGCCCATAGGCAAAGATATCGGGCCTACCGAAGACAGAAATATCTGAGCCTGTACATTCGGTACTCTAGCAAGAAATTAACAGTTTGAATCCCTCCAAGACTTGAGACCAAAGGTTGATCCGAACTCACAAAACAGACAAGAGGGTTACCTTGTTCTGTTAAACTGTTCACAAGATTGCGCTTGGAGGTTGGCACTTTGGGAGTAGAGGGCCTGACCTGCTGAGTGGGTTTGTGACAGATAGCACTCAGCTACACCTCATACCTCCAAATCCACCAGGGATGTGCAGTAATTTAGCATTACTGCACTTCTTGTCATGTATTATTAGTTACTTACAATTTACAGTGTGATCCTGTGGGGATTTCATATCGCACTTTCCAGGTGGTTGAAGGCACTTGACTGTGCCTTGTGCTTCTCAATCCACCTGGGGCATGCAACAATTTAGCCTTGCTGCACACCCTTCTGTGTGGTATTGATCACTTAAAATTTATAATGTAATCTTATTCAAATTATATACCACACTTCCTAGGTGGCTAAAGGTAGCCAGCTAAGCTGCAGGCCTTATAACCCACCTAGGGCATGCAGCAATTTAGCACTGCCACACACCCTGCCATGTGGTACTGATCACCTAAAATTTATAGTGTAATCTTACTCAAATTATATACTGCACTTCCCAGGTGTTTCATGGCACCCAGCTGCACCTCATGCTTTACAACCCACCTAGGGCTTGCATCCATTTAGCATTGCCACACACCCTGCCATGTGTTATTTCTTACTTACAATGTGATCCTACGGGAATCATATACCACACTTCCCAGGTGGTTGAAGGCACTCAGCTGCACCTCATGCCTCACAACCTACCTTGGGTATGTGGTAATTTAGCTTTGCTACACATCCTATCATGTGTTATTCCTTACTTATAATTTACAGTGTGATCCTATGGGAATTTTTTTACCACACGTCCCAGGCGGTGTGCAAGTGTGCATGTGTATCCATGGCAACAGAAGTGCTGGACCATGATAATAGTTGTCTCTTAAGTCATTTGGAAAGAGCTGTATGTTGTTTGTCTTATCTGCTGATGGATGTCTATAGTTGCTTGTGTTGCCCTGCCTCCTTTGGCTGCTGGGGGAGAATGTGGAGTTAGTATTGAAAACCCTGACATCACATTTCCATACTTTTGCTGCTTTAATAGCGACACAAACTGATGCATTAACAGAGATTTTTTGCAAAGTATATATAAGGGATATGCTACCCCCTACTGGAAATATTGTTGATATTTTTTGTTTGAGTGCCGACTGAACCAATGACATCACGAGTGGCAAAGTCTCAAGCGATGTCAACAGGTCAATCAGCACTCGAACAAAAAATAACAATATTTCCAGGATGGAGGTAGCACATTTCATTTATGCCATACATCCAAAAAAGTGAAAAAACATTTAATTTCCTTTCATTTTTTGCTGATTATAAAAAATCTAAAATGTATCTATAAATGAAACACCACCCATTTGGTAGATATTTTTGTGCTGAGCAACTTGTGTACTGAAAGTATCATGCTATCATATTTTGTTTTATAGCTATTTGCATTTGTTTGTTGCAAAAAATGAAAAAAAGAAGCATTTTCTGCTGTTTTGCAAATTATAAAAAAAACCTAAAAGGTATATATAAATGGAACACCACTCATTTTGTAGATATTTATGTGCTAAACAAATGTCGTGCTCACAGTACCATGCTATCAGCTTTTTTAAGTTATTTGCGTTTGTTGAAAAAGTGAAAAAAAATGTATTTTCTGCTGCTTTTTTTGCTAATGAGAAAAAGCTAAATGGTATCTATAAATAAAACACCACTCATTTTGTAGATATTTTTGTGCTGAGCAACTTTTGTGCTCACAGTACCATGCTATAATTTTTCATTGTAAAGTTATTCGCATTTGAATATGGTTAGTAGAGCTAGAATACATGTGCACAGCTGGGCCTCTCTCTGTCTGTCTGTCT
Source organism: Neoceratodus forsteri (assembly GCA_016271365.2). Classification (NCBI taxonomy): domain Eukaryota; kingdom Metazoa; phylum Chordata; order Ceratodontiformes; family Ceratodontidae; genus Neoceratodus; species Neoceratodus forsteri. The sequence goes on along the minus strand of JADMNL010000024.1, from coordinate 28,056,484 downwards.
CTCTCTCTCTCTCTCTCTCTTCATTGACATCAGCAAGGCAGCCATTTTAGGATTCTTAGAGCATTTTTTTTTGAATCAGGAGAGGCTGTGCTTACAATTTTCAAATGCCATGAAACTGCATTTATCCTACATTAATAAATGCAGTTTCAGTATAAATGTAAACAGCCTCTCTTTTACAAGCCTGTGGAGTCATTTAAAAAAAATGTAAAAAATGGTTTAGTTGTGCTTTAAGTGTAATCAAGAAAAAAATAAAATCAAAAGGCCTTCTCTTTCGGTGACATGAAGCCCTCACAATTCACAAGCAATGGACTTGTTACTCATAAAACAAATTATGCAAATCTCATTGTTTTATTTCAGGAAAAATATAGTTTCCACTGAGCTGCTTTCCTATGTCAAGATTAATAGCAACGGCACTGCCGAATATTCTCAACAGCTCCAGGTCACAACGCCATGCCTCTTTGACCTGTATTCTTTTCCATACACACATACCAACTGCTCCATTGATCTGCCAGTTTTTGAACCACAAGGTAAGAGGCTCTTTTTGACTTTCATATTTGATAAATGTAACTCCTGTGAGAGGTGAGGCACTGAAGAAATGTTGGGTATAAATAACTGACTGTTGTTGATTGATTATCTGGCATGCCTTTCAACCTGTAATGAAAATTTCAATAAAATACAGTTAAATAAATGCAATAAAAAAAATGATGTGTATGACTAGGCCCGTGAAGGATGTGATTACAGTGGATCACATTTCTGCACCCAGCTGGGGTGAGGGAGTCAAGCAAACACCTGTGCAAGATAATTTTTCCCTTCATACTTTTTTTACATTTTTCAGTTTAAAACGGCATAAATAATACATCCCTATATAAAAGAAGATGAAAAATAAAAGCATCATGTATGCATCTGGGACATTCACAATACTAATAATAAGGAAAAACATTAATAATGAAGAAAGCCAATAAAAAACAAACAAACAAATAAACAAACAAAAACACAAAGCAAAAAACAAAACAAGCAAAACCAATCCTGCATGGCTCACTCGTTTTATACAGAAATGTAACCTAATTAAACCAGCGAGTACAGTATGAAAAGCACTATTTTCTAACACACTCATTTCCTTTGATTGTCCTCCCAAACCTCATCTCAACCCCAAGTTGCTTTGTTTTGATTTCTAGGAATAATTACTTTGCGTCTCCCTTCTCCATAATGAATCAGTCACCTCATCCGTAACACCTGAGCTGGGGCCTGTACTTTGTACAAACAACAAACCTGCACGTTACCTCTATGGTTCTATTCCTGTGCCGCTTGACTCTCTCTGCGCTCCTGGAATGGCCACAACATTCTCTCCCTTCCTTCTCCTGGACTGTAAACTGCTTTGGATATGGTTTGTATGAAAGGCACCATATAAAACCAGATTCCTGGAAAGGGCAAAGGGCAGGCAATAAGGAGGCAGTTTGGTTTCGTAATTGAAGTGCAGACCTGGAGACCTGAGTTTTAATCCCACAACTGCCGCATACTGTGTGAGCCTGAGCAAGTAACTTAGCCTCTCTCTCTGTTCTGCATGTACTCTGACATCCCTGTGCATAACCTATCTTCAAAAACCTTCTCTAATCTACCTCCATACTGTTTGAATCGATCTGTGCAGCTTATGGCGACATCATTCCCATCTGCCCATCTGTTAGATTGTAAATTGCTTTGGGACACAGTTCGTATGAAAGGCGTTCTATAAAACAAATGTCTTTGCTTTCCTTTAACAGTAACTGGGGAGAGGTGTAGCATGCACAGGTCTTGGCCGTGTGGCCCTGCATTCAGATTTCAATCCAAACCTAACAGCCTATGCACACGCGTACTTCTCCCAGCCATGTTAGCAACTATCCATGTGATAAAATGGCTAACTGTCTAAAACAAAAGAGGTGGCTTAAAGAAATATTTAAATTTAAAGAAATTGTTAAACAACTGAGTTTACCTATTGCCTAATACTTTATAGTACATTGTATCTTTTTGCTCAGTCTCTAATTTTTCTCTTCTTTCTCCAATGTTTTAGAACTGTTTAGTTATTGTGGCAGATGTGTGGTACTGTGTTCTTTCTTGTAGTTCAAGGTGCTTTTGGAACTGCTGATTTCTATTGGTTTAAACAATTACATTTTTCTTTTCTATTTAAAAAAAATGTACATCAACTTGGTATGTTGTCACCTGTTTGTTGTTGCTAAGTAGCAGATGTTTTTGCATTGTGCTCTGATTCTATGATAGAATCTGTATTAGTAGAAGGTAGATTATTGTGATTGTAGTTACCTTTTGATTTTAAGGATAAAGAGCTTAGATAGAAGTGTATGTATTTTCAAATATTATAGGGGAACAGTGGCAGGATTTTTAGGACAGTAAATTAATAAAAACGGAACTAGGAGAGCTTCAGTAGCAGACAAGTAGTTGAATTGCAGTATAATGTGGGGAGTGGTGCAATGCAGTGGCTGTGGAGCAGCCATATTCAGGCAGACCTTCTGGACACTGAGGTGCTGCCCTATCTGCATGCATCTATCTGGACTGCAGGATGAGGTAGCCAGACTCAGAGCGGAAGTAAACTGGATCAGGGTCATCACCCCTATCCAGGGACCACCCAGTCCAATGCAACTGCCTCAAAGGATGCAGAGCAGAGGAGCACTTGGATGACAGTGGGCTCAGGGAGGGTTAGAGCAGTCAGGCAGAGCACATCCCAGATCCTATTCCACTCAATAACTCATATGCCACACTGGCAAATGAGGACAACCAAATACAGGTACCCAGAGAAGTGGAAGGAAAGGATGTGGAGGTTAGTCAAGGAGGTGACCTCAGCGGGGAAAGCAGTGGACCCCAGAGGAGGAGGAAGCGAATCCTGGTGGGGGACTCCATCATAAGAGGGATCCAGCTAGGAACACAGGAGGGGGAGGACAGGGAGGTGAGGTGCCTACCAGGTGCCACGGCATGGAGGGATGGAAGGAAGATCCTGGGGATCACTGGGAAGGCAAGACGGGAGGGTGAGCTGGATGTCATTATCCACCTAAGTACTAATGACCTGGCAAATGGGGAGCCAAAGGAAGTTCAGGAAGAGTTTAGGAAACTGGGGAGGGGTCTCAAGCAAGTAGCTACTTCTGTCACTTTCTCAAAGTACTACCTGTGAGAGGCAAGGGAAACATAGAGTGCATGCACAGGAACTTTAACTCATGGTTGAAGAACTGGTGCTGTGAGGAAGGTTTGGATTCATTGGTGACTGGGGACCCACCTGGAGGGATGGAGTTTGTTCAAGCCTGACGGCCTGCATCCATCCTGGAGAATCAAGCACTCAATGATAAGTTTAAATGCTACGTTGACAAGCATTTAAACTAGCAAAGGGGTGGCAGGCCAGCAAGGAGGTACCTACTTGCTCACCCCCCACAGCTAGCAGTGGAACCAGTGAACCAGAGGAGTGGCTATATCTGCAAAGCAGTGTGCAAAAGATGGAGATTAGCGCCCAAGAGGTAGATAGGCAGAAAAGGGGCAAAATTCAGCAGATGGGCAGACAGCAAGGAGAACCAGATATAATGACAACCAAGGAAGGGGCTGGAGTAGAACAGTGAGACAGTCTAGGGAGGTCAAATCATGGAAAGCCATGTGTGCAAATGCCAGGAGCCTTAGCAACAAGATGGAAGATCTGGAGGCTGTCATGGTGCAGTCAGACCTGGACATTGTGGCCATCACTGAAACCTGGTGTAATGATAACCCGACTGGGAGATGGCCATACCTGGCTACAACATATTCAGAAGAGACAGAGCAGGCAGGAAGGGAGGAGGTGGCACTGTATGAAAAATGACATAAGGGCCACAGAGATCCAGGAGGAACAAAATGGGGGAGAGATACTGTGGGTTAAGCTGGAAAGGAAAATGGGGACAGCCATCCGCTGAGGTGTGGTCTATAGACCACCAGCCCAGGAGGAAGAAACAGATAGGGAGCTGATGCTAGCCATCCAAAGGATGGCAGACAAGGGTGAGGTAGTACTGGTTGGAGACTTCAATATTCCAGACGTGGACTGGAGCATCCCAGCAGCAGCATCAACTAGAGCAGATTTTTCCTGGACTCCTTCAGGGTGCCTTCCTCAAGCAACTGGTCATAGAACCAACTCGGCAGAAGGCAATACTGGACCTTGTGCTCACAAACAGGGACAGTGTGATGGGGGTACAGTGGGGAGCACCTGGGAAACAGTGACCACCAGTCATTGTGGTTTGAAATCACAGAAAGAGCAGAACCAAACCACACAAAAACACGTATCCTGGATTTTAGGGTGGCAGACTTTGGGAAAATGGGGAGATACTTGAAAGAGGCATTAAGGGAAATGGGACAGGAATCAGGGGTTAAGGAACAGTGGGCAGTATTTAAAATGGGGATTACAAGAACAACAGAATTATGCATTAAGCAGGTTAGCAAGAAAAGGAAGAGGAGACCATTATGGTTTTCCAAAGAGGTAGCAAAGAAAGTGAAAGCCAAAAAGATTGCATTCAGGCAATACAAAAGACACAGGCAGAAGGGATGGGAGAAGTACCAGGAGAAGCAAAGGGAGGCAGGGAGGTCAGTAGAGACCAAAGCTCAGACAGAAGAACACATTGCAAAATCAGTGGGTAGAGGGACAAAACCTTTACAGGTACATAAGTGAAAAAGAAAGACAAAGGAGGGATAGTGAGACTGAAGGGGGAGGCAGAGGGCCATGGAGGATGACAACAGTAAAGCTGACATACTGAACAGGTATTTCTGCTCAGTCTTTACTGAGGAAGAGGAGGGTAATGGGTCTGAAGGGAGTACAAGGGGTGAGAATGGTGCAGAAATGGACACAAGTCCCTTTACACGAGAAAGGGTCCTGAAGGAACTGGAAGTAATAAGAGTTGATAAAGCAATGGGGCCAGATGGGGTGCACCCCAGGGTCCTTAAAGAACTAAGAGAGGTGGTGGCTGAACCTCTGGCTATCCTGTTTAGCCGATCACTGGAAACAGGGGAGGTACCCAAAGACTGGAGGACAGCAGATGTAGTCCCCTTATACAAAAGTGGGAACAAAGAGGAAGCAGGGAACTACAGACCAGTCAGCCTCACCTCGGTAGTGGGGAAGATCATGGAAGCACTACTGAAGGAGAGATTGGTGGAACATCTGGTTGTCAATGGACTACAGGACCCAAGGCAGCATGGTTTCACCAGGGGGAGGTCATGTCAGACCAACCTCATTGAATTTTTTGACTGGGTGACTAGGGAGGTGGATCAGGGGAGGGCAGTGGACATGGCCTATCTGGACTTCAGCAAGGTCTTTGACACTGTGCCACATAGAAGACTATTACACAAACTGGGGAATATGGGTGTGGGCAGGACAGTAGTGTGGTGGGTAGGTAACTGGCTGGGTGGCAGGACACAGAGGGTGGTGGTAAATGGCTGTCACTCCACAGAGGGAAGAGTGACCAGTGGGGTACCACAGGGATCAGTGCTGGGACCGGTCCTATTCAACATCTTCATCAGTGACATGGCGCAGGACCTAGAAGGCAGAATTTCACTGTTCGCTGATGACACAAAGCTCTGTAACAGAGACACACCAGAGGGTGTAGACAGAATGAGAAGTGACCTGCAGAAACTTGAAGAATGGTCAGGGGTTTGGCAGTTGAAATTCAATGCAATGAATTGCAAGATAATGCATATGGGGCACAATATATCAGTTGGGGGGTGAGGATATAGCATGCACCAAGCAGGAAAGGGATCTTGGGGTTATCATCTCTGATGACCTCAAGGTAGGGAAACAGTGTGACAAGGCAGCAGGTAAAGCAAATAGGATGCTGGGATGTATAGGCAGGGGCATTACCAGCAGGAAAAGGGAGGTCATAATTCCGCTATACAAGACACTAGCGAGGCCCCACCTGGAGTACAGTGTACAGTTCTGGAGACCATACCTACGTAAGGACATAGACAGGGTAGAGAAGGTTCAGAGGAGGGCAACAAAGATGGTGCATGGATTGCATCACAAGTCCTATGAAGACAGGTTGGAAGGAACTGAACATATACTCCCTGGAGGAGAGGAGGAGAGGGGATATGATAGAGACATACAAGTATCTTACAGGGAGAAACAGGGTGCAGGAAAACACTATTTATAAGCAAAAAGACGTTCCAGAGACTAGAGGGCATGGGAAGAAGTTGGAGGGAGGACGATTCAGAAGAAACATGAAAAGAATTTCTTCACAGAACGGGTGGTGGACAAGTGGAACACCCTGCCAGAGGGTGTGGTGGGGGCTGAAACAATCACGGGATTTAAGAATGCATGGGATAGACATAAAGGAATTCTGGAGGTCAGGGTTAAGGTGCAACAGACTTCTAGGAAAACAAACTGAACTTACAAGCTCAAATGGGCAGACTGGGTGGGCCATAGGCCCTTATCTGCTGACACTGTCTATGTATCTATGTATCTATGTATGTATGTATGTAAACATGAACTTTAGCCAAATAGCTAATTATTGTTGGCACTGAGAGCCAGCTCTGTTGCCTGCCCCCCTTTCAACCATCCTTCTTACCCTTCTTATTCCTTGTCTCATACTGCATTTTTCTTCTCCTTTCATGCTAGACTCTGCTTCCTCTGGGCGATGCAAAGGTTACTTAAGTGATAATATGCTAGTTGGCTCACAGTGTGCTCCATGCATGAATGCAGGCCAGGTACGTGTGATAGGCACATGCATGGCTCATACACATTTGCACCTGCAGACAGGCACACAAGACACACCATTCACTAATGGGGAGCCGCCCACCTGCAGCGCTGACCCACCAGTGCATAGGTGCATAGAGGTGGCCTGAGGGACACAGGTGAGCATCCAACCAGATGCCCATGCTGGCGGCTAAGTGGATCCCCTGCTCCACTCAGAGCAGGTGATTGTGGGACACCATGCGTCCAGTGAATACCCTAAAGTTGGGTAAGTGTTGCACTGGCTGCCATCAGGCCTCTCTGCATGTCTGGAGGGGTGGGGCAGCATGGCAGGTGGGTTAATTGTCCCTCCATGGCTGGTGGGTGCAGAAGGTGGGGGTGCACAGTGGCTATGGCATGGTCCCTGCCCATGTAGCCTGCACCCTTCTCTACCAGCACTCCATGCCTTGTCGAACGGCGATCCATCCCTATGCACAATGCACAGCTCTGTGGAAGGACAGCAGATCATGCATGTAAGGGTCCTGTGCTCTTCTGTGAATGCTTCAGGGTTTCATGGGACCCCTGATGTGCACCTGAGTAACTTAGGGACACCTATGTGCCGTGGATATATGGCGCGTAGACTTCGTGAATAGACTCAGGCATGAGACAATAGTGTGACTGCCCTGTGAAAAAAGTATGTGACCAAATGCCAAGTACTTTATCCTCATGAGATGATCACGTCATTGCCGAGGATAATGAGCAAACTAGGCACATATCACTATTATGCTTCATGTGTTTGAAAAAGCTAGTGCTGCTGTTTTTTGTCCCTAGTGTTTTTTTTCCAAGTCGTGGTAACTCCACTCCTTCCCCTACCTGCTCTGCACTAGTTTACAGTTGCTGCTGCGAGGGCAGATCACTCAGAATATGAGGTAAGATGATAATGCCACTACTATCATTTTATTGTCCATAAAATGATAGTTATGAGTTTGCTGCTAAACTGTAACTCTGGCTTGTGATTGGAGGAGAGGGTCCACATGTAGTATAACAGTCCATACGTGCGTCTGCTTATTTGGTTTTCCTTGCTGATCACAATAATCAGACTCCCTGTTTTTTTTTTTTTTTTTCACAATTTTTGGCCTGGAAAGACACTAAGACAAGGTTTGTTTCCATGTGTGCCCTGGGAGCACAGGGGAAGTTAAGTGACTTGCTCATGGTCACACAGTATGTAAGTGGTGGCTGTGGGATTCAAACCCAGTTCTCTAGGTTTGCAGTTCAGTGCTCTAAACCTATATTAACCTTTTAAGCTGTATTTTGACATTTTTTGAATAATGTATATTGTCGCAATTCTAAGTGTACAGACCTGCCTTGCATCTGTTTGCCACCATACATTTTTTTAATGATTTTAGAACCTACGTGTAATTTACTGTCTCTCACTGTTCTCATGTTTTTCCATTCTTCTTTCCCCCAAGATACTACTTGAAATGAGCAATCTGCATCTCAGTGTGTTCTCGTGGACACATATTTTAATTAAATAACAACATTTAAAAAAAAAAAAGAAATAAAATGTGGTTCCTGACAGTATGCAGGAAGACTCTTTTCTACCTGCAGAGAAAAAAACAAACTCTCCTATAGCTGATTCTGTTTCTGAAACAGCAGTAAGTGGTCACTGCAAGGACCTGGTAGCAATTGCTAGGGAGAATGACAGAAATACTGTTTGCATTGCTGCTCTGTCCTATTCCATAGGGCCATGATGGGCAAATTCAGTGTCAACAGCCTCCTTATGAAACTGACCAAACCATACAATATTCTCCTCCACTAGAGCACAACGACTTCATTAGCCACTGCTAGAAGAAAGGGCGGTTACTAGTGGGGTACCGAAGGGTTCAGTATTGGGTCCAGTCCTTTTTAATGTCTTCATCAGTGACATTGCAGAGGGGCTGGAAGGAAAAGTATGCCTTTTTGCAGATGACACAAAGATCTGCAACAGGGTTGATACACAAGGAGGCATGGAAAGGATGAAAAGGGACTTGGCAAGGTTGGAGGAATGGTCAGACGTATGGCTGCTAGGATTCAATGCAAAAAAGTGCAAAATAATGCACCTGGGAAACAAGAAGCCAGGGGAAGAATACACAATGGGTGGGGAGGTAGTAACAACAACAAAACAGGAAAGGGACCTGGGGGTAATCATATCAGATGACCTTAAGGTTAGTAAGCAATGTGAGAAGGCAGTAGGGAGGGCTGGGGTATACTGGGATGTATAGGGAGAGGCATCAGCAGCAGAAAACAGGAAGTTGTTATCCCTCTGTACAGACAGTTGGTGAGACCCCATCTGGAATACTGTGTCCAGTTCTGGAGACCCCATCTCTGCAAGGACATAGACAGGATAGAGGCAGTCCAGAGGAGGGCAACTAAAATGGTGCAGGGTCTGCAAGAGAAGCCGTATGAGGAGAGACTAAAGGAGCTTAATATGTATACCCTTGAGGAAAGAAGGAGAGGGGACATGATAGAAACTTTCAAGTACCTCAAGGGAATCAACAAAGTCCAAGAGGTAGCATCTTTCAGAAAAAGAGACTTGCAAGAACAAGGGACACAATTTAAAGATAGAAGGAGGGCGGTTCAGGGGCAATGTGAGGAAGTATTATTTCACAGAGAGGGTAGTGGATGCATGGAACAGCCTTCCTGAGGAAGTTGGGGGGTCTAAAACTGTGGGAGAATTCAAGAATGCATGGGACAGACATAAGGCAATTCTTGTGGGGGGCAGGAAGATATAGGCTGTTGGTTAACTAGGATCTGCGGCCTATCCTGTAGGTAGGGAAATGGGCAGACTAGATGGGCCTAGTGGTCCTTATCTGCCGTCAAAGTCTATGTTTCTATGTTTCTACAGGAACTGGGATTTATTTTAAAAACTAGAGATTTTCTTCATAACTGACCCTGATGGTACACGCACAGCCTGATAGGGAAGTACTGAAAGACAAACATTCATGAACAGTGCAAATCATAGTTTGAAAGGCCAAGAAGAGCACTTTTAAATGAGATATTGGGCTTATCTGTAGTTGTCAGCAAGCCAGAAATACTGAGGGCTAAGGGCAGAGGGCTGGCAAAAGCTGTGGTGTGCCCCTTTTGCACATGTGGAGCACTACATGGTACATGCAGTAGCATCTACACTGGCCCATCCCACCCGATTCTGCTCCAGTCACATCTTTATCCAGGTGGTCGGGTGTGGACCTGAGGGCATGTTCTTACTCAGTGTGAAATTCAAAAGTGTGTATACACTGCTGAATGGGGTTCAGAGGGCACCAACATTATGCCATGGAAACCCTACTATAACTTTTACATGCTGACCCAACACTATCTCCCCAAGACAGTTTCTGGGCCCAAATGTCTCCCCACCTGATGCCTCCAGCCCTCCAAGATTATACAGTTTATTTATCAAAATGTTTATTTCCCAGTATCATGTAATATGGGTGATGCAATTTGGGTGGAGCAATTTGGGCAACTGAATTAGGGCCATCACGTTATAAAGCGACAGCACAAGAACGGCGACAGGACATGTACAGCGATTGCACATATTCAGTGATCACGGTGATGAATGTGTGGTGTGGTGTTAGGTAAATAGAAATTGGGAGGGATGCAGGGGCAGAGCCCCCTGCATAAAGCAAGAGGTGGAATGTTGTGATGGGATGCACCTGTCGCTGTTGCCAGGTGCAACAGGTGCATGTGGTGAAAAGGGTGTGCTTGAGGGTCAGAATGCTTACGGTTGTGGAGGAGGTGCTTCTGATCTGTGAGGATGTCCATAGAATTCCTGAGGAGCCAGAAGGGGAATGCCTTATAATAGCTGATATGTGCCTCGCTTAAAAGTGGTATTGCCATTATCATGGCCTCTCTAATCGATTCGCTCATTTTGATCTCGATGTAATTGCCTCGTTCAAATGACATGGAGCCTTCTCTCCCCATACAGGGCTATGGCAGCCCTTGCAGAACTGCTGAGGACCGCTTTATCCCGCAGACTCCCACTCCCACTCCCAGTTGCATTCAATTGGATGCCTTGTGCTTTTGTCTGATCCATACCCCAGACCCCTCAAGGCTCCTTCATGTTCTTTCATAGGTGCTATTTGGGGTGGTCAGGGGCAGTGGATTTGGCCATGTGTGTCTGAATCTGGAGGCATGCATGGTACGTGCCAGGTAAACATGTTCTGTGCACATCCAGACCCTGCTATGTGGATCAGGCCCTTAGTCTATGCTATTGTATATTATATATTTATTTATTGAAATGTTTCACCAGGAAGGCACACTGAGCAACAAGTTGCTCATCTCCCAGAGTGACCTGTGTGGAAGGGGTACAATAGGAGTGAAACATTAAACATTCAAGTTACAAGATCAACATTATTATACAGTTCTAAGGCAGGTGTTACAAGCAGTGGTACAACAGTGTTGAGCATAATATGTAGAAAAAGTGAACAATAAGTGCCAAGTTAATAAGTAAACGAGTGCTCACATGAAAGAAAAGGGGGAAAGGAGAGGGAAGGGTGAGGTGGAAGGATGTAAGGGAAGGGAGTAGATGAGGGATACAAGCCCCTGGGGGGGTAGGAGAGGGACCCATGGAGAGCATTTGGCATCCCTTACATTCTGTGAGAGATCAAGGGAGGCCAGTAAAGGGGAGCAATTAGGGGGAAGGGGAGGAGAGCTAGAATTTTTTTTGGGGGGGTGCACAGGGTAAAATGAAGGTGACGGTAGAGGGGTAGAGTTTATCCAGGGCTTAGAGGAGGGAATTAGAGAGGGACATGGCAGGAGCAGCTAGGCACAAAATAATTTTTGAGGGAAGAGCTGATGGAGTAGGCGGAGGATGAGTGTTGGATTTGAGGGAGAGTGAATTCCAAATTTTTGGGAGGCAGTGAGAGTAATTGGATTGGCCAATTAGAGTGGATCTGCAGGGGACTACCAGGGTGCGGGAGTCAGTTGATCTAAGGGAATGGGAGGATGGGGGGTTGTTATAAAAGAGGAGTTTAGGTAGGAAGGGAGCTAACCCAGTCAGTGCTTGGAGGTAAATTTAGCACACTGGGAGAGTCGCCTATTTGTAAGAGAGGGGAAGGATAGGACACAATAAAGACCATAGTGGTGGGTGCGGGGGGGGGGCATTCAGGGCAAAGCGGCAGAAGGAATTGAAAAGGGTGTCCAGTCTGGCAAGGGAGGACTTGGGGGAAACACCATAGACTATGTCACAGTAGTCGAAAATGGGCAGTATCATCTTCTGAACAAGTTCATGCCTAGCCGTAGGAGGGATGCAACTATGGTACCTGAACAGGGGGACCAAGCTTGGGGCGCAGTTTTTTCTGGATGGCATCAATATGTCTGGAGAAGTTTAGGTGTTGATCCAACCAAACACCTAAGTACGTGTAGGAGGATGTGTCCTCAAGTAAAGTCCCATCAAGGGTGTAGAAAGTGGGTAGGGAGGGAAGCCTAGAGAGTCTCTGCCTTGTGCCAAAGTCATGGAAACAGTCTTCTTGGCATTGAGGAAAAGTTGATGGTTAGCAAACCAGAGCTGAACCTTGTCAAAGTCTTGCTGTAAGCTGGTTGTAACTTTGGCAGGACAGGACCCAGATGCATAAAGGACAGTATCATCGGCATATATATGTATAGTGGTGGAGGGGGAGCAAACAGAGGGAAGGTCATTTAAGAAGATGGAGAATAGGAGGGGCCCTAGTACAGAGCCCTGGGGATGCCAGTGCTAATCAGGAGGGAAGGTGAGGTGGCATCCAAGATTTTAACTGATTGGGTTCTGCCAATAAGGTAGGCATTGAACCAGTTTGTGGCGGAGAGAGAGATAGGCCATCTGCTGGGAGTGAGTCGAGGAGAAGGGATTGAGAGATGGTGTCGAAGGCCTTGGCCAGGTCAACAAAAATGGCAGAGGTAATTTGGCCATTGTCCATCTCAGTTAGGATAGAGTCTGTGAGCCGTAGGAGAGAGGTGGTGGTTGAGTGTTTTCTCCTGAAACCAGACTGGAAAGGAGTGAAAAAGGAGGTGTCAGATAGAAAAGAGGTGAGTTGGGAGAGGACAATGTGTTCTGGAAGCTTGGCAAGAGTAGGGAGGAGAGAAATGGGGCAATAGTTGCCAGGGGATGAGGGGCCAACCCCTTTGGGTAGAGGGAGGACCACTGCATGTTTCCGTGAAGAGGGGACAGAGGCAATAGATAATGAGAGATTTAGGATTAATGAGAGGGGGTAGGCAATGGCCGGAGTGGAGAGTTAGAGGAGGTTTGGGTCAAGGCCATCGGGGGAGGCACCTTTATTTTATTTATTTATTTTTATTTAGCTTTTGTTAACCGGGTAAGTGCACTAGCCATAAAATGACTATTTTCAGGCATGACCCGGGAGAGTACAGACATGCAGAAACTTAACAGGATAACAATTTATAAGTGCTTTACATACAATGAGTTAAAGAGGACACAATATATCAGAACAAACAAAGTAGAGCGGTTTACATACAATGAGTTAAAGTGGATACAATATATCAGAGACATACAGAGTAGACCATTCATAAGTTCATAGGTGCCTACCTATGCAATGAACAGAGAGGACCTTGGACAATAAATCATCAGGTGACATATCATATAAACAGAACAAGGTACACAAAAACAAAAACAGGTAATACAAAAGGAAGAAATAACCATCGAGAGTAGGGGGTGTCATTAAGGAAAAGGTTGGTAAGTGAGGAAAAGGGGAGCAAGCCATGAAATTAGATTATATGAGTATACGTAAGTGTAAGGGAGATGCCTGCAGTGCAAGATTGTATATGGGCAGGGAAAGGGAGCTGGGACAGGCTGAGGCAGTAAGAGGGTTATATAAAGGTGAGGAAATACTATTGTATGGCAAGAGACATCAGTCATTAGGTAGGGTGAAAGCAGGAGCAGGTATCAGCAATCAGCAGATTCGAGCGCAGTTTTCTCTTAAAGCATGTGTGGGAGCTAGAAAGTCTAATGTCGAGGGGAAGGGAATTCCACAGCTGTGGAGCTGCATGCTCAAATGCAACAGTTCCTTTCCTAGTGTGGCATCTCTGCAAATTCAGAAAGGATTTATCAGCTGATCGTAGGCCATGGAGTGTGTCCTGAGGAACAAACATAGCTGCAAGACTCCTAGGGGTTTGATTTCGAATTATTGAATCAATAAGAGAGCCAAGGTAGTATTTCCTACTAGCTAACAGAGAGAGCCAACTAAGATCATTATAAAGTTGACAGTGGTGTTTAAGCTGAGGAGCAGAAGAGGCATAGTGACCTATGTTGTTATACGTAATATCCCATCTGAGTAGGTCAGTTTTATGAGCAGCCCTAAATAAGGGAGCCCCATAGGTTAGGGTGGGGAGCAGAATCCCATTCGCAATGGCCATTTTAGCCGATGGCATGAGCATATAACTAGTCTTATATACAACACCCAGTTTGAAGTTGACAGCTCTGCAAGCAGACTGTACATGAAGATTAAGATCAAGAGATTGATCTAGCAGGATGCTCAGGTACTTGAAAGAGGTCACACATTCCAGTAATTGACCTTCTAAGTCCTGCCCCGTCAGTGTTGTTGTGCAAGCCCGGAGCTTTGGGGCTTTAGAGGGGTTGATGGTGAGAAGGACACTAAGGGCATTGTTTGGGATTACAGTAGTGAGAGAGAAGGGGAGGTGGAGGAGGGGGCACACCAGTAGAAGATGGGAAGGGTGATGGGTAGGAGGGGAGGGATTTCAGTAGCTCAGTGGTGCAGTAGGTATAGTAGGAGTTAAATTCCATTGCTACGGCTGGTGGGTCAGACACTAGTGAGCTATTTACTTTAAGTACCGGGGGGGTGAGATGATGAGGTAAACAGGGCGTTGACCACCTTCCAGACCTTAGAAGGGGAATTTATGTTGGTAATGAAGGCAGATTTGATATATTTGGACTTGGCTAACTTTGTAGCCTTGGTAAAAGTGTTTCAGAGCATGCGGTAGTTTGCGAGGCCACTAGGATGCTGGATAGCTTTATGACACTTCCCAGACTGATCTCCAGCCCTGAGACAGGCCAGAAGTTCAGGGGTTATCAGGGGTTATCCAAGGTAAGTGGTTACCTCTGGCTCTGGTTTATTTTAGTGGGGCAAGAAAGTTTACAAGAAAGATTTCTTTGAAGTAGGCAAGGGCCTTATCAACCATGAGGAAGGAGGTTGGGGGGACCAGTCAGAAGTGGCAAGGTTACTCAGGAGAGGTTCAAGGTCAAGAGACTTGAAAGACCGTAGTTGTATGGGTTTGTGTGGTGATTTAGTTCTGTGGACTTTCCTATCTATGAATATTGGGTTATGGTTACTGAGAACATCAGGGAGGATGCCAGAGGTGATGACATGGTGGGGGTGGGAGGTAAGGGCCCAGTCGAGTAGGAAGTGTTCTTGTGTCTTGTGGTTTGGATGTGTGGGTTCGGAGATCAGTTGGGAGAGGTTTAGGGTTCTAATTTCATTTTTAGTTTTGGTAGTTTTAGGTGACAACCAATTTGTACTGAAGTCATCTAGGATGAATAATTCCTTAGAATGAGCTAGGGAAGTGATGGAGGTTAGGAGGTCTAGCATGACTGAAGGATGGACATTTGGGCAGCAATAAATGCCGGCTACAAAGATTGAGAGAATGAAAGGGAGGGTCACATGGATAGCTAGGGCATCATGGGTCTCAGGGTTGGAGGATGAGTAGATGATGGAATATTGGATGGAGGCTAGGACATAAATGGCCGCACCACCACCCCTGCCAGCACGATCTTGCCTTAGCAGTGAGTAGCCAGGAATGGAGACTGCGTGGTCAGGGATAGTGCTATTTAGCCAAGTTTCTGAGATGATTAGAATGTCTGGTTTTAGAGTGCACACCATGGTCTGAATCTGGTCTATTTTTTGCAACAAGCTGCGGGTGTTTAGATGTAGGATCTTTAAGCCCTTTGGGAGGGCTGAGAGAAGAGAACAGGGGGAGGGTGTAGAGGAGGAAGCACCACAGGAGCTAGGGACAATAGGGCCTGGGTTCAGGTGGATATCCTTGGCGGAGAGCAAGATGAGCGTGAGTATGAGAACGTGGAGCTTAGGGTAGTTAGGAGAGTTTGAAGGGGCTGGTGAGGAGGTTGGTAGATTTGCAGAGAAGGGAGTGGATGAGTGAGGAAGAAGAAGGTGGAGAACCACAGTGAAAGTGGACACCATTATCAAAGCTGCATGAAGAATAGTGGCGGAGTGAGACCATATTTGAAAAGGGGGGGGAGGGAGTGATAGCATGGATGTGGGTAGGGGATTGGAGATAATAACTGATGGGGTTGGGAGAGCTATTAGGAATAGATGAGCAGTGAGCAAGTGGTGGTGGTAAGTAGAGGTATATGAGCAGAACAAGGGGGAGAGAGGAGAGTAGGGGATGCATTGTTCATAAAGGCAGAGAAACTGGTGAACAACTGATTTATGAACAGGAGGAATTTGTAAGCAGGGAGCGCGGAGTGGGGCTGGTCAGATGGAGGGGGTAGCTGTAGTTTAGGAAGGTATCTATATGAACAGGCAGAGATCCCTTTAGATGAAGATTGTGTCCCTCTAGTGGCAGTACAGTATAACTTGCTGATGGGGGAAAAAAACTTGCAAGTGCCCAACTCAAATCGCAGACGTTGTATGTTTATGTGTAGAGTTACCATGCCTCTTATAATTATAATACAGTGGAGCCCTGTTATAAGCACACCCTAAATGCCAAGCAAAAATGTTTTTATAAACGGGATGTTCTTGTAAGAGTGCTATATTGCAAACAGTGAAAATCCATGTAAAATCTATGCTTAACATGATTAAACTTGGTTCAAACTAGTTTTTAGATAACTCATTATTAAAAGTAGTAGAACATAGCTTTTTCAAAATGTTCTTGATCAAACAATTAGTGTAATGTTCTAAAATGCATTCACTGTCTCACTTAACTGTGAAATGTGCTGTCTTCTTCATGGGGCATCTTTCACACATCCATTTACTAGTTAAATGACTGTTAATGAGGTAACTAGGTGATGATTCAGCCCAGGTTTAGCACAGTCAGAGGTAATAATGACCATCTACCACTACCTCTGGGGAAAAATGTTCTTATAAACCGGCTGATTGTTCTTATAAACAGACTTTGCTTCCATTGCAAATAATGGACAAAGATCGGGACATCCAAACAATGTTCTTATAAATGGGATGTTCTTATATCTGATGTTCTTATAAGTGGGCTCCACTGTAGTGCATTCTCAAGTTCTTTGAGTGGGAGATCTGTGAAGCAAAGCTGAGCAGTTCTGGAACACAAAAGACTTGAGAAGAAATTCTTATAACCATGAGAG
The DNA here is from genome assembly GCA_016271365.2 of Neoceratodus forsteri. Lineage (NCBI taxonomy): Eukaryota > Metazoa > Chordata > Ceratodontiformes > Ceratodontidae > Neoceratodus > Neoceratodus forsteri. The sequence goes on along the minus strand of JADMNL010000024.1, from coordinate 28,039,520 downwards.
ACAGAGGAACTGTACATATAAACATATTATAAATTATTGTAAATCATGGTTAACACCTTTGTTTAAAAAAATGAATTTTAATTTAAAATAAAAATGTTTTCTTTTGCAGAATATTAGAGAATACCCCTTGTGGGAAATTGACGGTGCCAGCTGAACTTAGAACTTCAGAATTTCAGAACTATGTGTACGACGAGACACCCTCTTATAGTTATGAGTACCTAGAAAGTTTAGAAATAAAAAATTCTGATTGGCTGAGAATGATGTCATGATCCATAATGATACTACGTTGCCACCATTTTTAGAACTTTGTGATATCACATAGGGTGATGCTATGCCTAACCACATTGCAATTATGCTTAGCTTTACCCTGTGTGACATCACAAGGTTCCAGAGGTTTTAGCAGAGTAGCATACCAGTTTAAGGTAGACTGAGCTATCGATATCTCTGAACTGCTGTTGACTACAGGAAAGCACAATAACTTTTTAAGAAAACTTTTCAGGGGCTTTCAAAATATAATGCCAACTGTTCGCAAATGTTCCCTTTATGGTGCTTGGTCTCGTGCCTCACAATAACTATCTCTGGTTACACAACAATTGGGTTCATTACAAGTACCACTGATCTTCCCCTGTAAAGACAAAATGTTACTTAACCCAGTTTCAATGTATTTGCTAGTGTATTGAATTAATTGAGTAACCCTCTTTGCATAAGTTTTGTAGTTAACTGACAGTCAATAGATATGACCATTCCTTTAATAACAATATGGCCCATTCACTAACATGGGTGGGGTTATGTGTGGAAGGCACGTAGCCCCCCCCCCGCACAGCTCTGTATCCTGGGGAGTTCTGATTGTTGGCTGTATTCTCGAACACTGGCCAACGCACAGTCCCCATCAGCGGCCCTGCCCTCCATGGCATGTAGGTTCACGGAAGGCAGTCCGTTGTGGAGCTGCAGACACAGGGAGGTGGCCAATCAGCTGCCTGTACTGGGTACCTTGCTGGATCCCTTGTGCCCATGGGGCACCATGTTGACAGCAGGCATGAACACGCCTGCAGCACAAGGGGGTAAGGGTCCCCCAGATGACTGTCCCCCAGCCCTCCTAATATGCCCTGACATCAGGGGCAGCTTCAGTGTGGAGTCTGGTGACCCCCCACCACCTATGCTGCAGCCAGCAGCAGCAGCATCCTGGGGGGGTGCATAAGATGGCTGCCTTCAGAAGGTGTAGCCATTGCCCCTGGTGCACTGCACCCACACCATTGTGAATGGCACGGAGTGCAGACACGTCCCTGTGCCAGCCTGCCCTCACATGGAGCTGCATATTCAGCCAGGGTTTTTGATGCATGGGGGGGTGTAATGGGGTCATGAATAGCACATGGGGGGTGCAGTGTGCATGGCCAGGGTGCCTAATCACCAATGTGAGTGCAGGTGGGCTATGTGCTGGGGTTACGTGGCGCGTAGCCCATCTGCACTTTTCATGAATAGTGCCCAATATTCCTGTAAACCCATATCAATTGCACACAACTAATCTGATGAATCAGATTTAAAGCAGCAGTGCATTTTAGCAGTGGATTTTTTTTGTATATCACATTTTTATTCAGTTTTCAGAAATAGCCCTACAGGTACACAAATCATTTATAACCTGTAACTTCAGAACAAATCCATATGTACATACATGACCTGGCAATGGTTGTGACGCTTAGCCAGATGGTTATGATTGTTCTGATATTTGTAATATATTAACCTGAAACCAGGAGGTAATTAAAAGACTAGAGAGACTTAATTAAGGGTCTCCTGTTTTTCTGTCTTAATTAAAACTGACCCAGCTGCCAGGATGTAGGGCTTGTAAAGTTTTATGATACCTATTGGAAGAACATGTTATCCCACCATGGTGCTAAAAGTTATAAAATCCTTTGATGCCTTTGGGAAAAAGGAACCACACAAGATCAAAGAGAAAAATGCTTAATTAAGGAGTCATATTTAGGAAATGTCTTTTTCCTGCTGATGTCACATCAATATATCTCCTGGCAGGAGATCATCTGTATATTTTTTATATTCTAAAAGGAGGAGCTAGATGACATCCTAGAAGGGGTGTGGAAACACACAGTTTTAAACTGTATACTGTGTTTGAACTTGTGACATATCGTTTTGGACTCTTAAGAAACAAGATCTCTAACTTGGGCACTTAGAGGTAATACAGAAGATAGAAAAGATCTAAATGAACTTTGGTAGGAGGAGTGTGTCTGTAGTTTTCCTTGTTTTTCTTTATGTGATTGTATGCTCTTTGATATATTGTTCTGTGTTTACATTTTACATATTTTTATCAATTTTAGTAAATGTATTATTTTAAAAGACTGCCTGGGGCTACAAGTTATTTTTTAGCATGTGATGTATAGATGGTTAAGCCTGACAATTGTTCAAGAGCTTGATGGTGTTACTAAACTGGGAAAAGGTAAGAATATACCTAAGGTCTTTTATAGAGTTTTAAGGGTTCATTTTGGAAGCCTGGCTTGGTGCCCTCATCATAAGATTGTACCTCAATTACCGAAGAGGGTACGAATCTGCGCTTATACATTTGGGTACACTAGCATAAGATTCACAATTTGAATCCCCCAGAACTTGAGACTAAAGGTGATTCAGACCCACAAGCAGACAGCAGGGTTACCCCATTACTTGTTCACATTACTGCGCTCGGAGGTTGGCACTGCTGTAGCAGAGGGCCTGACCTGCTGAGTGCGTTTGTGACAACAGTATACAACAACTTTATATTACCAACCACTGTTAGTACCTTGCCCATGTAGTGTAATTGTTTCCCTGAAGGGAACTACCCACAGTTGTCTAACTACATACACTTGCAATTATTGGAATGGCTTGACTACTTATACCATTTTATTTAACTCATGTAGTAATTTCTTCTTCATCTTACCTACTACATTTAGCTGGCAACTAAGAAAATATGTTTCAAATCTATATTTTTCTGCAGCTAATATTGATTAAGGATTACAAAATATTAGTGCTCCACAACCTCCTCTGTTTCGTGGAAAAGCATGTTTTCTGCAGTCTTTTATTCCTTTCACATTTCTTCTGCTACACTAACTAAATCCTGTGCAAGAAACCTCAGAGGAACTCTGTTGTAAGTTATACGTGATTTGCCTATTCCTTATCCTAGCTGACTGTCCACAGAGTCTGTAACTACTCTGCTTACCTTCTTTCCCACTAGCTTCCTGCTCTATCCATGTCACTGTTAGCCCCCCCTTATTTGTAGTACTCCTCTGTCCTTCAGATACATCTTATCCTGCTTACTGCCTCTTTCCTGCCTCCAGGTCAGTCATATGTTTAATTCAAGGGTCCCAAATGTCATTGAATCTGGCTACCTGGCCCTTGGATTTATATAAAACCCCTAGGTATGATACAGGTTTTACTATTCCCAGGAACCAATCTTGGGGTACAGGTGCATCTGGCTGTCTTAATTTCATTAGAATTTACCTCTTAGAGCTGGCCTGGTGGTGCTGAAGGCTGAGGCACTGGACACTTTACCTCCTGCTATGCTGACAACCCAGGTTAGGGAATGACATTGGGTTGCTGGGGTGCTGGCATGGGGGGAAGGCGGGAGCAGGATTGAGCGGTGGCTCTCCTCTTCCAGGAAGAGGAGGGTAGGTCACCCGCCTGTAGTCCCGCTGTCACTGGATGGAGGTCTGGTGATAGGCGTAGGTGGCAATGGTGCAACTGGCAGGGTGGGACATCCCCTAAGGTGTGAATATGCATGCCTCCAAATGCATACATCACATTGGGGATGCGCAGGAATGGGACTAAGGGGAGAAAACCTGAGTGGAAGATCTGTTAGCACTAGGCTGATAGGAAGTAGACCAAGTATGGCCTTCTCCATGTCTGCCGTAGGAAATGGTTATCTGAATCCGGCATCATACAGCATAGAGCCTGCTTGGAACCTCGCTCCATGTGGTATGCCCATAACCACTGGAGATTCCACCCTCCTTTATCTAAGGTAGCCCTCAGACTTTTTTTTGCTAAACCTTGGTTTCTTGTCTTCCCATGTGAAATAAGCTTTGAGTTTGTCTATTCTTTTCCAGGTGGAAGGTGAAATTAGTATTGGGAAATTGTTAAGGTGATAGAGGAGCTTGAGTAAGGCCATCATTTTGAAAGCAGCAGTTCTCCTGGGGAGAGAGAGAAGGATAGCTTTTTCCATCTATTTGTGTCCTGAAACAGTTTAGTTATCAATGGGGAGAGATTGGAACTTACTAAGTCCTGCCATCTGGCTGTTATTTTCATACCTCAATACATAATTCCCTGTGGGGCCCACTTCAGGAGCCTCCCTCCCATCCATGCCATGCTTGGGGTACAGCCTTGATTGGGGAGGACCTCCATCTTATCCCAGTTCACTCTGAGACCTGATACATTGCAAAAATCCTGTAGAATATCTAGTACCATTGGAAGGGACTCTGAAACCTCAAAGAGTGTAATGAACAGGTCATCTGCATATAGTAAGGTCCTGGACACCGTCCCTCATAACTGTATCCCATAGACCTTCTCCAGCTGCCATATGGGGGCCACTGAGGGCTTCATGGCTAAGAAAAATAGGAATGGAGTTAAGGGACATCCCTGTCTTGTCCCTCAGTGTAATGTGAAAGGTACGGATAGTAATCAATTTGTGAGAACCATAGCTTCCGGGGATGCATACAAAGTTTTGACTAGAGCGACAAAGCTAGGGCCTATTCCCTATTCCCATCCTCTCATCACCTTAAACAGCTATCCCCATTCCACTGAGCCAAACACCTTTTCTGCATTTATAGCAATCAAGGCAGATGACCCCAGAGCCTGCTTGGCCTTGGCCAGTACGTTAATTAGAAATTTCAGGTTGTCAGATCCCTGTCTCTCTTTCATGAAACCTGCCTGGGATTTGCGAATAATGGTGGGGAGTGCCTGCTCCAGTCTGGATGCCATTATACTCGCAAGTATTTTTACATCAGCATTCAGAAGGGATATTGTGTGGTATTTTGTACAAAATGTATTATCTTTATTGGGTTTGTGTATTACCTTAAATACTGCTTGCCTTATTGTTGGCATACGACCCCTCCTTACTCAAAGCCCTTTTAATAGGGAATGTAGAGGAGGGGACAGTGAGTCCGAGAATGCCTGGTAAAAATCTGCTGGTAGCCCATCTGGCCCTGGGGTCTTGACTTTGGCCAGAGACCTAATGGCCACTACCACCTCTTGCTCTGTTAATGAACTTTCCTGATATGTGGATACCACTGGAGCAACTTGGGGTAAGTGGATGGTTCCCAAAAACTGATTTAATGCTTCTGCATGGGGGTCCCCTTGAGACATGTATAGTTTTTTGTAGAAGTTCATAAATGAGGAGTTATCTGGGGGAGTTGAGGCAAGAGTGCCGTCTGGCACACTAATATAGAGGATGTGTGAGTCACCCTGCTTCTTCTTCATCCAATATGCTAGACATCTGCTAGCATTCCCCCCTTGTTCCCAGTACTGCTACTGTAGGAGGAACAGTACCCTTTCTGCTTTTTGAGTATGTACCGAGTTGAGTTTATACTTTAGTAAGACCAATTGTGAAATTTTTCCTTTCTTTTTAGTCTGAGCATGATACTTTTTCTCAGCCTCCCTTAATTCTGCCGTTAGCTGCTCTGTTTCTTGCCTTCGTCTGCAGTTTTCATTCGATGCATTGCTTATAATCTGACCTCGGATGTACACCTTGAATGCATCCCATACAATCCCTTCCTCTACCTCTGTGGAATTATTGGTGTCAAAGTAAAACCGTATTTCTGTAGTCAGCCAGGCTACAAAGTCCGGCTTCTGTAGTAAGTGAAAGTTAGGTCTTCATCTCAGGGTCCTGGTTGGCCTATCCACCAAGACGAGTGTTACTGGGGAGTGATCTGATAGGGTTATAATTTGGATCGCTGCATCCTATACCTCGCGGATATACTTAGAGCTCACTAGGATATAATCCAGGTGGCTGCACGTTTGGTACTGGGTGGAGCGAAACGTGTAGTCCCTGTCTGTTGGGCATTTCAGTGTCCGCACAACAGCCAACCCAAGCTCTTGGCATGCTTATCTAAGGGCCCTGCTGGCCATCTTATGTGAGAGTTCTCCTAACTACACAAAGGTACTGTCTAGAATGGAGTCCTGCACTAAGTTAAGGTCCTCTCCCATTATCACCATTGTATTTGCTGTTCCGAGATCCTGCAGCAATTGTGCTAGGGCCAAGTAGAAAGGGCCATCATCCCCATTTGGGCCATACACATTAGCTATAATTGTTGGTCTCTCCTGGAACTTGCCCACTAAGACTATCCACCTCCCGTGTCATCCCTAACCTCTCTATCTATATGCACCCCTATTCCTTTCCTGATCAGAATAGAGACTCCTTTCTTCTTTGCTGTATACACACTGCAAAATTTCCATCCTACCCATCCCCTAGCTAATTTCCTTACCTCTCTATCCATCATTTAAAGCAGCAGTGCAACGAAAAGTTGTAATTTTGCAGTCATCTGTGATTTTAGTTTAGTAACATGCCACTTGATGTCCACTGTAAGTTATTCTAAGGGTTTCATTCTGTTCTTTATTATTTTTTATTACTTCAATAAAACTGTAATTAATTTGCATGAATTAATGTACTGCCCGACAAGTCACATGAAGAAAAACGTGTCATGCAAATTAATTTCAAAATAATGAAGAACAAAACGAAACCCTTATAATATCTTAAAATGGACATAAAGCAGCATATTACTAAACTAAAATCACAAGTGCAAAAATTACAACTTTTTGCTGCACTGCTACTTAAAAATACTGTATCTCTCCAGTCCTCTTCTGTTACTTCAGCCTCTAAGAAATCCTGCCAATTTCTTCTCTGGTCTGAACATTTGCCTTGGGCTCCCTGTAGTATGCGTAAATATGTCTGTTATTTTTTAACATCCATTGTTTAACACCATATTTCTAGAGGGTAATAGGAACTAGCATGCAGAAGTACTGAGTTCTAACCTTGTGGGGCAGTAGGTGTAGAACAATGACTGAGAATACTGATAAAAACTTGTATACCACCAATATGTAACTGATTTTATGGTGCAGCATCAGAGATCGGGAAGGGGCCACTATACCACCAATGGATAGGCTGTCAGTTATAACTGATTTTATGGTGCAGCATCAGAGATCGGGAAGGGGCCACTATACCACCAATGGATAGGCTGTCAGTTATAACTGATTTTATGGTGCAGCATCAGAGATCGGGAAGGGGCCACTATACCACTAATGGATGGGGCGTCCATTATAATTGATTGTATAAGGTGGCATCGGGGAACTGGAAGAGGGGACAGTGGCACATTGCCACAAACAGGTCAGCTTTCCCAGAGGGGAGTTTCGTAAGTATCTTTAGACCAACTCTGGCTGGTCTAAGGGTACTTAGAATTTCTCCCTCTGGGAGAGTTCTGTGCATACCATTTTCGGAAGCTGCCACATGTCCCGTAGCTCTAGGACGCATCTCATTTTTGGTCACATGGGCAGTGCAAGCCCTGTGTGGGGTAGGCAGCCTGTGGCTGATGCAGGCTGCCATTGGGAATCACTTCCGGCACACAGTTTGGTGCAAGTAGCACGCTGCGCCATTCTTTGTGGTGCAAGCTCCTTGTGCTGTGCCAGGGGCTTTGAGAATTGAGCCCATCATGTGTAGGCAGGTGGGCTGAGTGATGGTCCGGGGGCAGAAACAGACACGACCTCCAGAAACATCACTATGTAGGCAGGGAGGGTGAGCAGATGTCTGGGGCAGGAACACCCTCAGCTGTCAGAAACATCACTGTTTTGATGTGAAGTGAGAGTGGTGGTCTAGAAAAAAAAATACCCTGGCCCCCAGAAACATCTCTGTGCAGGTAGGGAGTGTTAGAAGTGGTTTCAGCTGTCCTGAATTGAGGGTTAACCCTTCCTTGTCTCCCATGGAGCCCAGAGTGGTTGATCACATGCACCTGTCTTTTGTTTCTTTTCACGCCATTATGCCAACAGTTCCTAAATGGGACCCAGAACCATGAGTCAATGGGGGTGGCAAGTGCTGGGCAGTTCAGGAGTCCTACAGTGGCACAGAGGTGCAGGACTGCATTGGCGGAGAAAGTGACTGTGGCCAGGCCTCCCTTCTGTCTGTCCTAGAAGATGTCAGTTCTTGGTTATGATCTGCTGGAGAGAAATGTCGTCATCCACCACCCAAGAGTCATACATGAGCCAAGGACTTCACTTCCTTTGCTAGCCAGCAGAATTCCAATACTACCTGTTATGGGGCCCCAAGACACCAGAGTGTGTTGTAACCTGCCTGCTGCACTTGCTGCCTGACTGCCATGAAATTCGTATCCCCTTGGTCTCTTCTGCCTGCAGTCATAGACTAAAACACAAGTGAATGCTGCAGTTCCACCAGTCTTGTTGTCTGCCATAACCATGAATTTTTCTTTGGCCCCAACATTCTTGCTCTGGGAAAGGAACATTCAAGAGCAGTCCTAGCCACCAGAGACATCATGATGTGTGCAGGGAGCTGAGCAGTGGTCCAGGGTAGGAACAATCCTGGCTATCAGAGACATCACTGTGCAACTGGTGAGGGTGAAGGTCTGGGAGGAGAGAGGGAGTGGTTGCCCAGGGCAGGAAGAATTCTCCACCCACCAGCCACCAGAACCATCAATGTATGAGTGGAGAGGGTAAATTGCAGTGCAGGACAGGAACCCTACCAGCCACCAGAAACATCACCATGTGGGTAGGGAGGGTGAGTGGCAGTCCAGATCATGAACACCAAAAAAGTTCACAAGACTGATACTACTCAGAGATGCTAAAGAATTTCTGGACATTCATAAGGTAGTGCATCTCATAGGGACACCTCGTCCATTGAGTGCGTGTCTGTGCATGGGGGTCCAGGTGTCGTGTACAGGATCCTCCTCATATATCAGCCACCTGGGCGAGAGGGGGACTTCCTGTAGGAGATCATGGGATTTCTTGCAAACAGGATGTTGGAATCACTGAGATGGATTTTCCTTGGTGATTTCAATGCCTAGGTTGATGAAAAGCTCTCACACTTTGGTCAAGAGTTCCTTCAGAGTATGACAGCTCTGGCTCTGGCACAAGCAGTTGCTACTGTGACTCACCAATACAGACATGCATTGGACCTGCTGTTTCACACCAGGCTTAAGGTGGAGAACCTCAAGACTGATCCAGATCAGTTGGTGGGATAATCGTGCCATCAGTTTCTCATTCAGGGCACCCCTCTGTAGTCCACCCCCCTGTGGAGATGGTCAGATACCACCCTTTGAGAGAGCTGAGCTCTGATGGACTCCTAGCAGTACTGAACACCTCAGGGATGATGATGGCTTGAGCTGAGGGCACAGAGGAAGCTGTGGTGGTCTATAATAGAGCCTTCAGGGCAGCCTTTGACCTGGTAGCACCAGTCAGTGTTTGCCCTCTGCTTTCACGCCTCAGCTCACAGTGGTTTAACGGCAAGCTGATGGCACTAAAAGCTATGGGGTGGAGGTTAGAACAGCATTGGTGGTATTCTAGGGCCCAGGAGGATGAACTGGCTTTAAATACTTGCTAGGGTGAGCATCAAAGTATGATCTCTCATAAGAAAGCAGAATTCTTGTCCGGAGAGATTGTGGCTAGGACGAACTGACTAGCTCTGCTTTTTTGGGTGGTTGGCAGGCTTTTACATCTGGCCTGCCTAGAGCCCATGAAGGTTGCATCATACGTGAAATTCGAGGAGTTTCCTCGGTTCTTCTCAGGCAGAGCGTCCTCTGTTAGGGCTGGAATCTTTTCTGGGCAATTATTGTCCAGCAGTGTTGAGACTGGATGTTACAATGGCAGTTAGTGGCTGTGGGGTGTGTTTTGGCTAGTGACAATGGAGGAGGTTGTAAAGGTGATCGCAGGGCTGCGGCCAAGTTGCTGTGAAGTGGACCCTGACCCATCGTGACTCTTGGTGGGCTGCACTGAGCAGTTGATCGGAGTGTTCGTTGGAATTATTCAATGTTTTTAGTCAGAGGGGGTCTCTCTGCTAAACTGAAAAGTGCACTTGTGAGGCCCCTCTTGGACAAAAAAATTACTTTGGACTCAGATGTAGTGGTGAACTACAGTCCTGTCTTTAACCTGCCTTTTTTAGGTAAGGCTATTGAGAAGGTTGTTGCTTTGCAGCTAGACATTCAGCTGGTGACTCATGACGTATATGAGCCTGTCCAGTTAGGGTTTTGGTCAAAGTTCAGCACTGAGACTCTCTGGTCAGGGTGCATAATGATTTGATCATGGCAAGGGAAAGAGGAGAGCAGTCAATTCTTGTTCTCCTGGATCTCTCCTCAGCATTTGACACAGTTGACCATGGGCTGCTACTGGACCATCTCAGGGAATACATGGGACTCACTGGCAAGGTCATCAGCTGGTTTGAGTCCTTCCTTAGAGCCAGGTCTCAGCGGGTTGTGATGGGCAATTTCTCACCACGCCTGAGGAACCTGCACTGCGGGGTACCCCAAAGGTTGGTCCTTTCGTCCATATTGTTTTGGTGTATATGCTGCTCCTGGGCAGGATCGTTAGGCAGTATGGAGTTATATTTCACTGTTATGTAGATAACACCCAGCTCTATCTGTCTTTTGAACTCCAGCACCAGGGAGCAGTGGATGTGATGAACAAGTGTTTGGCCGAGATCCAGGTCTGGATGTCTTTGAGCGGGCTGAGACTCAACCCAGATAAGACTGAAGCACTGGTGATTGAGCCAGGTTAAGGGGGGTGGTTGGCAGTGTCTGAGATGGTATCGGGCCTTTGCCTCAGTACCCCCAGGCTTGATGCTGCCCAAAAGGTGAAGAATTTGGGCATCTTTCTGGATGAAGGGCTGACATTTGAGGCTTATGTGTTGGTAGCCATTCAGAATGGCTTCTACCATCTCAGAAATATCAGCCAGATTCATTCCCTTATTTCCCCTGAAGAATTGCCATCTCTGGTACATGTCTTTGTGACGTCTCATCTCAATTACTGCAATGCCCTCTACCTTAGTGTCAGTGGAGTTACGCTGCAGTGCCTGCAGCTGTTGCAGAAGGCGGCTGTGAGACTGTTGACAGGCCTTTCTAGGATGTCACATTACTCCTGCACTGTGGGAACTGCACTGGTTGCCAGTTAAGTGGTGTATCTCCTATAAGGTTGGTTGTCTAACCGCTAAGGTCCTGCATGGGTTGGGCCCGAGCTACCTGTGTGGACTTCTACATCCATATCTTCCTGTTTGTCCTCTCCTTCTTCTGAGGAGGGACTCCTGGTTGTCCCCAGGACTAGACTTAAAATGTTGATGCACAGATCCTTTGATGTGGCAGGTCCAGTATTGTGGAATGCATCACTGAAGGCTCTGAGGAAGGCCCCATTGGTAGAAGCCTTTTAAAAAGGACTTAAAACGCATCTGCTTGTCAGGCATTTAGTATTTTATTGTGATTTTAGGTGATATTCAACTTTCTTTTACTATTTCAGAGAGGTCAAACTTTATACTATGACTTGGCTGTGCTACTGTGTAATGGCTGTGCTATTCCTTCTTTTGTAATGGTGCCTTGGGCCTCCGGAGAAGGGCACCATAAATAGGTAAAACTACTACTGGTACTATTACATAACAGGTATATCATCTGACTTTATTAATGCAGCAAGTAACTTTAAATCTCAGCAGTACTCACAAATCCATGGAGAACTCCTGCCGTAACCCCCTCTTCAGTAATGAGGATCTGGCCAATACCAGGCCATTTGAATGACAAAATTTCCCAGTTGGTAGCCTGGTATGAAAATACAATTTAAAATGTTATCTATTTATTTTTATTCTTTAGTAACCAAGTAAGGCCTTCTAGGCAAAAGGCCTGTTTACAGGGACAACCTCGGAGTGCAGTGGAGATTAAGTGACTTGCTTAGGGTCACAAAGTATGCAAGTAGAGATTGTGGGAAACAAACCCAGGTCTGCTGAATGTACCCAGTTCATTCACAGCTCATTATTCTAACATACTAGCCCTTGAGGCTTGTTAATTAAAAGTAGCTATGAGTAAGCTCTGTCCCCTAAGGAAGAGCCTGAGAGGTTTGAAGTTGCTATGGTTGATGCTTGGAGTCCGCCATGGGTTTGTGAGTACTGTTGCACTTTAAAGTCACTGACTGTATTAATAAACTGAGGCGATACACCTAACATCAAGTTCCAGTCATTTCTTTGTGTCTTTGAGTACCCTCAGTCTTATAAACATGCTTGTTTGATGGACAGTGCCGCTCAGTGAGGTGCAGTGTACCGAAGCAGTAAGCACATCTAACATTTGGAGATTTCTGCAAGGGCATGCATGCCATTTGTTCTCAGTAGCATCGTCAGGTAGGGGGGCAGGGTGAGCCAGCAAAAACTAGGGTGTGTGAGATACTGTGCATGGAGTAGCGGAGGGAGAAAAGGACACAGATCAGTGGGGGCCGGGGGGAGGCACTAGGGATGCTGTAAAGGAGAGAAGCAGTACAGCGCTGGAGCAACCCTGTCTCGCTGCTATTGGTCACTTCGAAAGAAGGGTAAAATCGTAAGAGATTTCAAATCAGGAGACTTGCAGCCACCGATTAGTTTTGGAAAGGTTGGTGAAACTGGGCTTGGGAGACCTGGCTGACTGTGGCATCCAGAGAAGAAAGGGACGGAGAAACATCTGAACTAGTTTTGCACAACTCTTTCCTGGCCACATAAATTTAACTTCAAATGTGCCCTCATTTAAACAGACCCATTTGCACATAGCTTGAAATAAACAAAGGTTTCATCCTACTAAGTTCCTACACTATTCTTAATACTGCTTGAGAAAGGAAAATTCTTAACTCCTTCTCTGGCAAAGTGAGGGAGAGGCATAGGACATCAGCACAAAAAAATACAAAAAACAATCAGATTGCCCAATGAGCATGTGATAGGCCATCACTCAACAGTGGAAGTGAAAAACAGCTTTTCCACAGTGCTGGGACTTGCACTTTCCAATGTTGCAGATCCGACTATCCCAAGGGCTACTACCCCTACCTGCTTGGCTAGTAGCAGGTTAAGGGCCTGAGTTCTGAAACGGGTGCCTCCACCCAGAGAGCAAGGTTGGTAGTGGTCAAGCTAACCTGGGAACAGCCCTCCAGGACACTGTAACCCCACTCTTTCCCCTCTAGTGGCCTGAACACTGTACAATAATCACTTTCACAATACCCCTGGTACATCATACAAGTATCCACGCTGTTTGCACTTACCACCAGGGCTGGTTCCTCTGGCTTGACCCTGGAGACCACCTGTAAAACAAGGTTATGCACAGCAAATAGCAACAGTACAGTACTTTGAGCACAAACTGGAACCACAGTCAGATTACATGCAGAAAAAGTTAGATCTGATTTATTTAGGGGACTTGAACATGGGAGGGGCAAAATCAGATTAATTAGCTTAAAGGTTATATCTATCAAGCAGTTATGCATGGGCTTTGAGTCCCCCCCACACAGTCCACCTCTGGGTACCCAGGTGGAGAAGAGATGGGCTAGCCAGGACTGTCGCCCGGGGTTGTAGCTGGTTGGGGCCCTGTGATGGAAAACACAACATGCACAGTACACAATATTTGTAATCCAGAGCCACAGGACTTAGTTCATAAAGGAAATGAAACAACAAGACAATTAGATGACACACTCAGATTAAGCTGTTGTTGCAGGGAGCTACCCTGGAATTTACTCACAATACCCAAGACTGGAGACAGGCTGGTCGAAAATCGAGACTGCAGGTGGTTGATCTGAAATGCCAGGAGAAGCAGGACCCATGAGTTGCAGAGGTGTCATTCCTGTTCAAGCGTGGAGCAGGGGGCTGATCCCCAGGCAGGCCTCTCGTCTATGGCTTCTCTGTGCAGTGGGTAGTCTGGCTGGGCCAGTCCGGCAAGGTCCAGACCACATGGAGACAAATTTGGATGCAGTCCATTTTGGGCTAGACACAGCTTCCATCAAGCAGAACACAGTTCACACAGTGGGGGACTAACTAACCACCCGCTAGCAGCTCGTAGCACATTTGCATGTAAGGGAATTCTACTGTACCAGGCAAAGCACTCCCCGGTCACAACTGCAAAGTCTCTGAACACACCGGGAGTTTAGGGGTAGCTGGAACTCCTGACAGGCTGATCACATTCAGCAAAATCTTTGGTCTTCTTCAGGTTGAGCCTGGTCCAATTCAGTAGCTTAAATTCTTTCTCATGTTTCCTCTGAATCGTCCTCCCTCCAACTTCATTCCATGCCCTCTTGTCCTGGAACATCTTTTTCGCTTAAAAATAGTGTTTTCCTGCACCCTGTTCCTCCATGTAAGATACTTGTATGTCTCTATCATATCCCCTCTCCCTCCTCTCCTCCAGGAGTACATGTTCAGTTCCTTCAACCTGTCTTCATAGGACTTGTGATGCAATCCATGCACCATCTTTGTTGCCCTCTCTCTGAACCTTCTCTACCCCTGTCTATGTCCCCATAGGTATGGTCTCCAGAACTGTACACTGTACTCCAGGTGGGGCCTCACTAGTGTCTTGTATAGTGGAATTATGACCTCCCTTTTCCTGCTGGTGATGCCCTGCCTATACATCCCAGCATCCTATTTGCTTTACCTGCTGCCTTGTCACACTGTTTCCCTACCTTGAGGTCATCATCAGAGATGACAACCCCAAGATCCCTTTCCTGCTTGGTGCGTGCTATATTCTCAGCCACCAACTGATATATTGTGCCAGGGTTTTTGTGCCCCATATGCATTATCTTGCACTTCTTTGCATTGAATTTCAACTGCCAAACCCCTGACCATTTTTCAAGTTTCTGCAGGTCGCTTCTCATTCTGTCTACACCCTCTGGTGTGTCTACTCTGTTACAGAGCTTTGTGTCATCAGCGAACAGTGAAATTCTGCCTTCTAGGTCCTGCCCAATGTCACTGATGAAGATGTTGAATAGGACCGATCCCAGCACTGATCCCTGTGGTACCCCACTGGTCACTCTTCCCTCTGTGGAGTGACAGCCATTTACCACCACCCTCTGTGTCCTGCCACCCAGCCAGTTACCTACCCACCACACTACTGTCCTGCCCACACCCATATTCCCCAGTTTGTGTAATAGTCTTCTATGTGGCACAGTGTCAAAGGCCTTGCTGAAGTCCAGATAGGCCATGTCCACTGCCCTCCTGATCCACCTCCCTAGTCACCCAGTCAAAAATTCAATGAGGTTGGTCTGACATGCCTCCCTGGTGAAACCATGCTGCCTTGGGTCCTGTAGTCCATTGACAACCAGATGTTCCACCAATCTCTCCTTCAGTAGTGCTTCCATGATCTTCCCCACTACTGAGGTGAGGCTGACTGGTCTGTAGTTCCCTGCTTCCTCTTTGTTCCCACTTTTGTATAAGGACTACATCTGCTGTCCTCAGTCTTTGGGTACCTCCCTGTTTCCAGTGATCGGCTAAACAGGATAGCCAGAGGTTCAGCCACCACCTCTCTTAGTTCTTTAAGGACCCTGAGGTGCACCCATCTGGCCCCATTGCTTTATCAACTCTTATTACTTCCAGTTCCTTCAGGACCCTTTCTCATGTAAAGGGACTTGTGTCCATTTCTGCACCATTATCACCCTTGTACTCCTTCAGACCCATTACCTCCTCTTCCTCAGTAAAGACTGAGCAGAAATACCTGTTCAATATGTCAGCTTTACTGTTGTCATCCTCCACTGCCCCCATCCTCCTCCTTCAGTCTCACTATCCCTCCCTTTGTCTTTCTTTTCCTTATGTACCTGTAAAGGTTTGTCCCTCTACCCACTGATTTTGCAATGTGTTCTTCTGTCTGAGCTTTGGCTTCCCTTACTGACCTCCCTGCCTCCCTTTGCTTCTCCTGGTACTTCTCCCTATCCCTTCTGCTGTGTCTTTTTGTATTTGCGCTAATGCAATCTCTTTTGGCTTTCACTTTCTTTGCTACCTCTTTGGAAAACCATAATGGTCTCTCTTCCTTTTCCTCTTGCTAACCTGCTTAATACATAATTCTATTGTTCTTGTAATCCCCATTTTAAATACTGCCCACTGTTCCTCAACCCCTGATTCCTGTCCCATTCCCCTTAATGCCTCTTTCAAGTATCTCCCCATTTTCCCAAAGTCTGCCCCCCTAAAATCCAGGATACATGTTTTTGTGTGGTTTGGTTCTGCTCTTTCTGTGATTGTCACTGTTTCCCAGCTGCTCCCCCACTGTTACCCCCATCACACTGTCCCTGTTTGTGAGCACAAGGTCCAGTATTGCCTTCTGCCGAGCTGGTTCCATGACCAGTTGCTTGAGGAAGGCACCCTGAAGGGAGTCCAGGATAAATCTGCTCCTAGTAGATGCTGCTGCTGGGATGCTCCAGTCCACGTCTGGAATATTGAAGTCTCCAACCAGTACTACCTCACCCTTGTCTGCCATCCTTTGGATGGCTGGCATCAACTCCTATCTGTTTCTTTCTCCTGGGCTGGTGGTCTGTAGACCACACCTGTGCGGATGGCTGTCCCCATTTTCCTTTCCAGCTTAACCCACAGTATTCTCCCCATTTTGTTCCTCCTGGATCTCTGTGGCCCTTATGTCATTTTCACATACAGTGCCACTCCTCCTCCTTCCTGCCTGCTCTGTCTCTTCTGAATATGTTGTGCCAGGTATGGCCATCTCCCAGTCGTGGTTATCATTACACCAGGTTTCAGTGATGGCCACAATGTCCAGGTCTGACTGCACCATGACAGCCTCCAGATCTTCCATCTTGTTGCTAAGGCTCCTGGCATTTGCACACATGGCTTTCCATGATTTGACCTCCTAGACTGTTTCACTGTTCTACTCAGCCCCTTCCTTGGTTGTCATTTATCCCTGGTTCTCCTTGCTGTCTGCCCTTCTGCTGAATTTTGCCCTTTTTGCTTATCCACCTCTTGGGCACTAATCTCCATCTTTGCACACTGCTTTGCAGAGATAGCCACTCCTCTGGTTCACTGGTTCCACTGCTAGCTGTGGGGTGAGTAGCAGGTACCTCCTTGGCTTCGCTACCCCTTTGCTAGTTTAAATGCTTGTCAATGTAGCATTTAAACTTATCATTGAGTGCTTGATTCCCTCCAGGATGGATGCAGACCATCAGGCTTGAACAAACCTCCATCCCTCCAGGTGGGTCCCCAGTCACCAATGAATCCAAACCCTTCCTCACAGCACCAGTTCTTCAACCATGAGTTAAAGTTCCTGGTGCATGCACTCCTATGCTCTCCCTTGCCTCTCACAGGTAGTACTTCTGAGAAAGTGACAGAAGTAGCTACTTGCTTGAGACCCCTCCCCAGTTTCCTAAACTCTTCCTGAACTTCCTTTGGCTCCCCATTTGCCAGGTCATTAGTACCTAGGTGGATAATGACATCCAGCTCACCCTCCGCTCTTGCCTTCCCAGTGATCCCCAGGATCTTCCTTCCATCCCTCCATGCCGTGGCACCTGGTAGGCACCTCACCTCCCTGTCCTCCCTCCTGTGTTCCTAGCTGGATCCCTCTTATGATGGAGTCCCCACCAGGATTCCTTCCTCCTCCTCTGGGGTCCACTGCTTTCCCCTGAGGTCACCTCCTTGGCTAACCTCCACATCCTTTCCTTCCACTTCTCTGGGTACCTCTATTTGGTTGTCCTCATTTGCCAGTGTGGCATATGAGTTCTTAGTGGAATAGGATCTGGGATGTGCCTCTGCTAACTGCTCTAACCCTCCCTGGGCCCACTGTCATCCAAGTGCTCCTCGTTCTCGGCATCCTTTGAGGCAGTTGCATTGGACTGGGTGGTCCCTGGATAGGGTGATGGTACTCCTGACCCAGTTTACTTCCGCTCTGAGTCTGGCTACCTCATCCGCGGTCAGAAGATGCATGCAGATAGGGCAGCACCTCAGTGTCCAGAAGGTCTGCCTGAATATGGCTGCCCCACAGCCACTGCATTGCACCACTCCCCACATTATATTGCAGTTCCACTACTTGTCTGCTACTGAAGCTCTCCTAGTTCCCTTTTTATTAATTTACTGTCCTAAAAATCCTGCCACTGATCCTCAGATAATTTTTTTTTTAAAGAAAAAGAAACCAATAAATAAATAAATGAGTCAAAACACTTGTGCTGAGGGTGGTCTTCTTCCCCTTACGCCCTCCTACTTCACACCCTTACTATACCTGTGTTTAGCTCCTGTCAATCAGATTTAACAGGGCATATAATTAAGAGTTGGGGGAAGGGGGGGAAAATTTGCAGCAATTAAAGACAGCACAGAATTACACCACCACTATGTTTTAAATTTTCAACTGCCCAAAAACAATTATAAGTAAAGACAACAAAGAAAGTATAGTGTCACTAAAAGCCCACAATCTAAGTTTAAAAGATAAATAGCAATTACCAGTTACTCTAAAGCACTGAATTGAATATGTTTCCTTCCTTCCCCTTCTGGCTTCTTCTGCTCTTGGATGTGCCTGCAGCAAAGGTGCTCCAGTTAACATCTGGCATATTCAGGTCCCCCATCAACAATATCTCTCCTTTTTCTGCCCTTCTAAGAAAGCCTTCTATCATTTCCTTGTCCATTCCCTCCCCCTGAGATGGGGGTCTGTATACAACAGTGGTGCCATTTCCTGTCTCCAGGGTGACCCAAAGTGCCTCATCTGCTCCCTGCTCCCTGTTTACTCTTTAGTTCTGTTGCTTTGATCCCTTCCTTTACATAGAGAGCTACTCCTCCTCCTCTTTTACCTTCCCTGTCCCTCCTGTAGATTGTGTATCCTGGTATGTTAACATCCCAGTCATGGTTCACTGTGTACCATGTTTCTGTGACTGCCATGATATCCAGGCTACCCTCTTCCATCAAGGCCACTAGTTCAGGGAGCTTGTTACACAGACTATGGGCATTGGTACTCATCACCCTCCACTTCTTGATAGCCTTACCCCTTTTAGCCCCATTTCTGTCCTTACTGCCTTTGTCTTTTTTTTTAAATTTAAATCTGTTCTGCTCCCTAATAACTTCTGTACCTTGGTGTTTACCTCACTAATCACCATGTTTTGTGGGGGGAGGCTCAGATTTCCCTGCTTCTTTTCAGTGCCTCCCCCCTTGGCTAGTTTAAATGCTTGCCAATGAATCATTTAAAGCTCTCACCTAGGATCCTGGTCCCCCCCCGGACAGATGCAGACCATCGCACCAGTATAGATCTGCATTCCTCCAGGTGGCTACCCAGTCCCCAATGAAGCCAAAACCCTGAGTTCCACACCAGTTTTTCAACCACTCATTGAATTCCCTGGTGAGAAGTGCCCTAGCATCTCCCTTGCCATAGATAGGCAGCACCTCCGAGAAGGTTACCGTATGCACTACTTGTCTAAGGCCCCTTCCCTACTCTACAAACTCCTCCTGCACTGCTCTGATCCCATTCCTAGCCAGGTCATTTGTCCCCAGGTGGACAATGACATCCAGCTCCCTCCCTTGTGCAGCTCCTCCCACAATGCTGAGGATTCGCTTCTTGTCCCTCCAAGCTGTGGTGCCAGGAAGGCACCTTACCTCCCTCTCCCATCCTCCCCATTTCTACCCCCAATGATTGGGTCCCCACCAGGAGTTGTTTCCTTCCTGTGGGTCCCATGCCCTCTCCTTTTGGTCTCTCCTTTGTGAAGGTTCCCAGCATCCTCCTTGGTCTCCACTGCAGGTGCCTCCATGGAAGAACCACTATCCACCAGAAGAGTGAATGAATTATGAAGAGTACAGCTGGAGGGATGCAACTCTGTTCCACCACCCTCTCCCCCCTTGAGCCCACTCTGGTCCAGCCTCTCCTCTTTCTTGGCAACCTCTGAGGTAGTGGCATTGGCCCTGGTGGTCCCTGGGTGGGGGAGGAGGTTTCATGAATCCTAGCCAGGTCAGCATGGAGACAGGCAACCTCCTCTCTCAGACCAGAGAGGTACCTGCAAATAGGGCAGCATCGCAGCCTCCAGAATGTCTCCTGGAACACTGCTGCCCCACAACAGTTGCACTGCGCCACTCCTATCATGTCTTATTTTGTGTCCCCTCTACTGTTTCTCTGGATGCTTACTCTCTCCTCTCCTTACAACTCTCACCCTTCCTGTTCTGGGACAGCAACTTCCTATCTTCTTCAGTAGCCTGCTTCTTCCTTGCTCAATATCAGACCACCAGCAGCTGGGGGGGGGGGGAGTGAGCTACTTTTTCTACTTTAGAGTTGAGAAACCCAATGTTTCTCTATGATCCTTTCCTTCCTATTGCCAAACTGGAAGTTCCTGTTGACAGTCAAATCCGGTGGCTATAAAAGTAGAACTGGCTTTGGGTGGGTGGGATGGAGGGCAATTAGTAAGAAAAAAGGCTAGCAACAAGAAGTTGTAATTTGACTCACCTGCTTTTATAGTGTCTAAACCACACCCCCAGGTAAGCTCTCTTTCCTCCTACTAGTTTAGCAAAGTGAACTGATACAGAACCCTTCACTGCACAGAATACACACTGACTTTCATTCTTTTCTTTCTTTTTTTAACCCTAAATAAGTCTCCTTCTACTTCTAATAAAGTTATCTGTCTACTTAATCTTAACAGACACTGACTCCTGCTGAGATATACGTTTTAAATTAAGAAGAGAAAGTAGCTTCTAATAATGTGTAACTCCCTGGTGTCTAGTTGCACCCCCCCATCCTCTGATGGCCACCCCTGTCACTGGCTGATGTATCCCTGGTGTCCAGTGACTCTTCCCCCACCCTTCCATCCCCATCCCGTAATATTAATGTGTAAATTCTTGGTGTCTAGTGGCACCCCAACCCTCTGATGGCCACCCCTGTCACTGGTTGATGTATCCCTGGTGTCCAGTGGCTCTCCCCCTCCGATTTACAACTGTACCTGTAATAAAAAAAATGGTCCCTTGATGTTTTTTTCCCCTTAACCTTAAAAAAACAAAGCAAAAAAAAAACCCTGATCCTTCACTGATCGTAACCCCCCCCAACCCAGACCTTCCTCTTGGCACCCAGCACCCCCTCCAACCTCACAGCACACAACCTCACTCACCTGAACAGGTTCCAGAGTGAAGATCCACACTGATACAGCAGACACCTCCTGCAGCTGGAATGGCCCACTGCAATATGACAAAGTAAGGTAGGGAAAATTGATCAGTTCCAGCCCATGGTGATCTACAACAATGATAAAATAACCAGTGATCCTATGTAGACAGTGAATGCATTCAACAGCACCTTTGCTACCTACCTCGCCTTGATCCCTCTCCATGGGATGAACTCCCACGAGCTCCAGCATGCCAACCTACACTGTTCACTCTCAATGACCCTGGCCATCCCTGGTTCTGTGTTATACCAGTCACAGTCTCTGAAATGGTGAAATATGTAAAAAGGGTGCTAGGGAAAATAAGAACAGGATCAGATACGGTAGACATGAAGCTAGTTGCCCTCACTCTAGATCATTAGTTCTCAGACTTTGCCATAGTGAGCCTCCCCCAAGCCATGCAAAATATCTTGAGCCCCCCCAAAATACTAATCTTGGGCCTCCCCAGAGAAAAACAGCATACTTTGCACAGTGTTTTAGAAGTAAAGTGAAATTCCTTTGAGTAATTGGCTCTCATTTTATTCACCTTATTGTAGCCCCCCTCCCTTCCCCAGGTCAGCCTACTTGCTCTATTTTGACTCTTGGACTATTGTTAGCCTCTTCTTGCAATACCTTGACAGGTCAGATGGCTTTCTCTGCTTCCCCTCTATGTTTAATAATCTTCCTACCCACCTCTGCCACTCCCCCCCCCTTTACCCTGCTCTTAAGCAACTTTTCAGGGATCATTTTTCTCCCTTCTGCTATTGCTCTTAGTATATCTCTGCTTAACCCTTTTATATGGGTTGTTCTGCCACCAGTCTTATTGATCAACTGTTCATGGCTCCTATTTATTTGCGCTATTATTCATTTTGTGTTATATGACTGTTTAGCAGTTACCTTTTGAACTGTAATCACTCCCTACCCTTCACCGAGTACACTTGAAATTAGCCTCGTTTTAGTGTGCCTTTACTGGGCAGTGGTTTGTAAATAGATGCATAAATTCACCTACTATTATCATTGTTTCAGTTTGCCTCATCCCATCACACAAAATATCTAAACCTTTTTAAATACAACACTTTTTCAAACTTGATTGAGCCTCACCTGGAGCAGATTGGGGCCTGCCCATGGGGGCTGGCCTCACCATTTGAGAAACCCTGCTCTAGATGAATTGGCCTTCCCTCTTACAAAAGTTTTCAGTCTCTCGCTATGGTTCTTGAAATTCCCTGACATCTGGAAAACAGCTTTAGTTACCCCTGTCCATAAAAGTGGGGATCGCACGTAGATATCCAATTACAGTCACATATCCATTTTATCGCCCCTATTTAAGGCTCTGGAGAGGATAGTGTTCAACTAACTCATAGATTACCTTTGGAAATATGATATAGAATGCTCTCAGCAGCATGACCTCAGGAAGCCGCACAGTACTAGCACAGCCTTGACAGAATACGCAAGTTTCCTACACGACACTCTAGAGTTGACAGCAGTCACATAGCTGGGCCCTTACATATAGATCTTATGAAAACCTTTGACCTGGTCAGTCACTCACTCCTACTCCACAAACTGTGTGCCATAGACTTGTCCACCGATACTGTAGACTGGTTTCTCAGTTAGCTGTCCAGTCACCATCAGAGAGTGAGGATCCAGCTCCATCCTCCCCTTGCTGGACCTTGGTCTACCATGGAGCAGCTGCCGACACGGTACATTATAGGCTAAAGTTGGTATTAAACAAAGCTTGCTGGTTTGTACTTGTGGCTGCTAAGTTGACACACACCAAACAGACTGTCTCCTACTGTAGAGTAGGCTCAAATATCAGGTGTGCCTGCTCGGCATAAAAGCACTCAATGCCTCTTACCCCCTGTACTCCAGCACCTACTGCATCATTCCAATAACCACTACCAAACCAGGAACATGGACAGAACAGTTCTAATAGTACTTTTCCAGAAAATCAGCCTGGCTCAGCATTCGTGTGCATATAAAGTACCACGTTGGCTGAACAAACTGCCTGAACCACTGGTGTGCTTGTCAACCCTAGCCCAGTTCAAGTTAACTTAAGATGTGACTATTTCCCTCCCAAACAGGGTGTCCATATCAATCACAACCAGCACTGCCTACGTGAGTGATCTGTAACTGTATTAAATGATGTTCCACCAGTCTTATTTTATTTATATCCATTGTAGTAATTCTGTGACTATTTGATGACAAGGAGCTGTTGTTCTGCTGAATCTACCCTGCCTATTTACACCATGCTTTGATTAGGAACCTTTGCAAATGAGCTTTAAGTTTAAAGGTTGTTGCCAATTGATTGAATCAATCAATCAATCAATACATGAAAAAATAAAAAGTAAGTGTGGTTCAATGTATTTCAATGGGATTTTCAACCTTGGTGCATAACTTAATCATTTTTCAAGATTTTAACACCACATTTTCAACAAAACCTTTTTTAAAACCCCACCTCATGAACGATGCTGGTGTCATTTCACAGATCCTGCTTGAAAGATGATTTTGTGGTCAAATGGAAAAATCACCTTTTGGGCAGGATTCAGAAATTCACACCATACTTATTCATGAGGTGGGGTCATACCATGGGTATGTTGAAAATGTTTGGTCAAAATATGCTAAAATGGCAAACCTGTGTGTATCTGTTGACATTTCACTATGCTCACTTGTAAGTTTAATGTTTTCATATTTTAACCCCAAATTATAAATGTAGCCTATGAACGTGACAGCTGTCATTTTTCAAATCTTGTCCAATATGTCTTTTCACGCCCCTAGCACAAAATGATGCTTTGGTGGTGTGGGATGTTGTTTTGGTGGGGATTTGATCATTTTTTATTCTGTGTTCATGAGGTGGGGTAATAGGAAGGCTGTGATGACAATTAGGTTGCTGTTGTCCTATAAATGGAAGTTCATGGTCTGGATATACCTGTGCTTCCACATAAACATACATATATATGTATCTGGGCCCTGTGCACTATCAGACAAATAAGGATATGATTACACTATCTCAAAAAGTACAGATGCATGGGAGCACAGGGCCCATAGGGCCCTGCGCACCAACAGGAAAATAAAGATATGATTATACTATCTCAAAAAGTAAGGAAAATTCTTCATAATAAATGGCATTAATGCAACATTTAGGGTTCAGGCTAAAGCAACCAAAGTAGGAACATATGGTTTTAGGGTTTCCAACTCTAAACCCCCCCACCACTAAATCAAATCACTGATGGAGTTTTCCGAGATGCTGTCAACCCTAAAGTTCACTTCATTCAATACACTCCAGAAACATACACACCTAATGGGGTGAGCTTTAAGGTTAACAACCCCTAGGAAGACTGCCCCTGATTTGCTTTAGGGGTGGGGTTGAGGTGTTAGAGTTGGAAATCCTAAAGACACATTTCCTGACTTTTGTGATTTTAGCCTAAATCCTAAATGTTGTGTTGTCAGTTTTTTTACAAAGAAGATATATATATATATATATATAATCTATAGAGTGAGAGAGAGATACATGGATGGGAACTTTTCCTCATAAAAAGGCCACCTTATATTTCCCTGTATACCTGTGACTAATCTATCAATCAAAGCTACATACCTGCACTAATCAGTTACAGCTCTATACCTGCACTAATTAAAACTATATACAGTACCTACACTAATTAAACAATTAAAAGTATATACCTGCACTAATAAAAAGTATACAGCTGCACTACATTAAACCATTTGGGGATACCATTAATACCACAATTAACATAGCATTAGGAAGCTAGCCAAACCAATTAACAGACTGCAAAAGAACCTGAAATAAAGAAACATACACAAAACCCTCTCAAATGCAGACATCTCCCAGACTCCTACCTGCACTCACTACACAACATTCTCTCCTTGCTGCAAGAGACCTTGGCTTCAGGTGCCATAATGTTATCGCAAATGAAATCTACATAACAATAGTCATCCTAATGTATTATATTCAACAACAGGCAAGGGTGGAATACTTAAGCAATAAGGCACGACAAAGTGTGTGTTATCTTGTAATAACGTCACTGCTGGGGTGGGTGAAGCATGAGGTGAAGCTGAGTGCTTCCACCACCCCAGGAGTGACATTATTACACAATAGCACACACCTTGAAGTGCCTTATTACAATTATACAATAGCTTGATGTTATACAAAATTAAAAAAAAAGTAAAATGTTTGTAGTAGATTTTTAGTGATTCAGCATATCTTTGTTTCTTAAGGGAAGAGCAAACAATGCAAACCCTGTGGCAACAAATCAATACAGTGATGTTATTGTGTAATAACATCACTGTCTCAGGTACCCACTGACCAATCAGAATGCAGGACATTTCCTGACCTTGCCATTGTATAATTGAAAGTATACCCATCTCTTATAACCCTAATTAACCTCCTTGATAGGTATACATCCTTGTATACTACCCTTACCCATTTAATATATATATATATATAGATAGATATATATATATATATGTTGTTGAATGAATATGTTGGTGTATTTTCTGGTTATGACTGTATACCTCTGTTAGTGGGTCTCTGTGTGTATGTGGTTGTGCCTCAGTGAATATGTATGACTTTATGTTTACGTGCATTCATTGTGTGTGTGTGTGTGTGTGTGTGTGGTAACTGCTCCATTTGCATACCAGCAGCATATTGGTTGGTGAGATTACTTGTAAAGTTGCCAGTCACTATATATTGCCTTGTCTACTTGCTGTGTAGGTCTCCCAAGCTGTGCCTGAAAAAAAAAGGCATTTGTCTGAGTAGCACACTCAGCTAGTGGTCAAAGACAGACAAAATATGTATCTGTGCAGTGTGCATAGGCAAGGCAAGGTGAGGCAAATTTTAGTTTTCTAGGCGCCCAATCGTGGAGGCTCTGGACACCATACAATAAAAACACTCTATTAGTAAAAAATATTATATCAAATAGAATTATAGTAATAATAATAATAATAACAAAACAGCATACAATAAATATAGTATGTGGTAACACAGAGCTCTCTAAAACAGTCAGAAATGGGAACAAAAGGTGGGACTCCTAAAATAGCAAGTATACCTGGTCGGGGAAGGCTTGACTAAACATACGGCACATATGAGCATGGGAATGTGCGTATCTATGTATGAACCTCCCTGAGGAAAAAAAATGACAACTATAGCAAGCCCTTGTTACCACTAGTTTACTCTTCTTTAAACATGTGCCCTTTCTTTGCAGATACCTTTCAGATGCATTTTGGGGACATTTCTTATCGTGATAAGTCAACTGGTGAGTGGGAGGTTAAAAAGATCACAAAAGAAGAACAGCTTAATGAAGGAACTCAATGTATTTCAATAAAGGTAAGTTACAGCTGAATACCATTTTACCTAACATTAGCGTCATCGAGTGAAGATTAATTTTATTACTAGGATCCAAGTTATTTGCTATAAAAATTGAAATATGGGCAACCATACACAACTTACCTTGTGTTTCCATCTTTGGGTTGAGACAACAGCATGGACCTCTCAAGTTTGCTTTCAAAGTTCATATTTCTGGGACTTTCGATGACGCAAGCATCGTATATGGCCACTTGAATTCGAGACTCCGCTCTACCTAGCACTAATCAATAACCATCCTGGCACCTAAGAAATTTCAGAGAGCTAAAAAAGCAAATCCAACCAGCCTACATATGGTGACAAAGCAAAAGTTAAAAGAATTTGAGTCACTGAGCGCTACGAAAGGGGTGCAAAACGTACGTTGGACTGGCACCAGACATCAACCAAGCCACGACCTCGAGGGAGTATGGCAGACCCAGACCATCCCACTGACTCAGAGATGAACCAGAGTTTGTAATCACCTCCAAAAAATTATATACCCACCTGCACAAAATTGGAGACACGCTACTACGAATGGAAACGGTGGTGGCAGATACCAAACGAGAGCTCCAGGTGGTAGAGAAGCGCATGGGAGCAGTAGAGGCCTGCCTGACAGAATATTCAGGGCGACCAACTTACACAATACAGCTCTTCTGGATCTACACTACAGAGAAAAACAAATCACTCAAAGAATGGAGGAGCCTGAGAACCATCATAGATGGAATAATATAAGATTACACGGGCTCCCCGAGAAAACCGAATCTGGTGACATGCTAGCTTTTATGGACAGCTTTCTGAGAGAATTATTGAGCTGGCCCAGTGACACCCCTTTAGGCATAATATGTGCACATAGAGTACTGATGGCTCCCCCAACAAGACCTAAAGCCAGACCGTGATTCATCATAATTGCCTTACTAGATTTTAGAGTCAAAGAAAAGATCCTCAGGATGGCATGGAGTCGCAAGGAAGTAATTTTTGGTGACCAGAGGCTATTTTTCGAGCACAATTTTGCAGTCACTACAATGCAAAATAGAAGGCAGATTCTTATGGCAGTGAAGCTACTGAAGCAGCAAGGCTTAAAGGCCTACCTTGATTATCCGGCCAAACTTAGAGTGAAGGTCAGTAAGGGAGTATCAAAGCATTTCAGCAACATCACAGAGGCAAAAGAATTCTTGGCTGAACACAGAATTAGAGTGGAGGAGCTTCTGGCATGCTTTCTACGCAGGAATTAGGAGCCTTGGCTTGGCAGTTGACCTCAAGGAAGAAACCCAGCACACAGCGCACAAGCTTGTGGCAGAACATTCATGGTGCAGCAAAGCCGCCGTCTACAACCCGAGCACATGAGACCATGGCTGAAGGGGCCCATACTCAACCCCCAAACGATAAAGGGGTGGACTGACAAACTGATCTAATGGCTGGGTAAAAGTAATAATTTTTATATAAATAAAAATAATTCTATGACTTTTCTCATCCAAATGTTGCAATGGATGATGTTGGCACCCCAGGTAATGCCAGTGATTAAGTTGGGGGCTTTTGAAGAGTTGGGTGAAAATTTGAATTCAAAAGAAAAGCAAATAATAATAACATGTAAACACTTAATAACCTTTAACAATAAAAGGTTGGGCATTCTTTTCAGGTAGAATGGATAAATCAGCAACATAAAGTTAAGGCAGTCCCATCTCAGAGAGAGAGGCAGTCGAAAGGTGCAGGAACTTAGCTGGGTGCGGTCCACAGGTCTGCAAGGTGCTACCTGCCTGCTTTCATTAAAACCATATATAGCAAATCAATATGAATCAGTTAAAGATTTTATAATCATTTTAAAAGCTGGATTAAAGGTAAAATGTGAATGTTTGGGATAAACTTGGTTTTATTGTATAGCGTCTATATCCAATTATGTTATGTTATATGTTTTTGTAATGTATGGTTGTTAAATTAATATTTGTGAATTGTATGTAAGTATGTGATTTTGTTGTATATACAGGACCATCTTGAAAATAGGATTCGTCCTAATGATGTGAAATTGTCATCTACTATCCTGTATAAAAATAAAGGTTTTTACTACTACTTTACCAGATAGTCTTTCCTGGATGTCTTTGCCCACTGTTTCCAGGTGAGATTTCACTTCAGCCTTTTTCCCCCATCCCCGTAGAACTGTTAATTTGTTTTAATGTTGGGTGGAGTGAGCTAGGTATTGAAGGGCTTACTAATCCAATCCCTTCTAGTTCTCACTCAGGGGTATAAGTACCTACCCCTTTTGCCCTACTGACCACTAAGTTAGATCAGTGGTCATTGGAGGAATTCCCATAAGTGAACTCCCCAATGTCTCCCTACTTTTCCACCTTAACTAAGGGTAGGACCTACTATAGGGCTATGGTTTACATCTTAAGTTTCACCTTGAAGTACTTAGGAATGTTAATATTACAAAAACCTGCACAGTGGAACAAAGTGGTTGGTGCTGCTAAGGAACTGTATATAGTTATGGTTGTAAAGAAACATAAATGTTGGACCTTTTTTTATAATACTTTAGAATTACCTTGTGTGATGAGCAACGATTATGTCGAAGGAGGGGGATAGTCCTCTGGGATCAGACCAAACCAATGCTCTGGATGACTGACCATGGCTGAAATTCAGATAACCTCGTATAATGTAAGGGGTCTGAGCAACCCAATAAAAAGGACTAGGTTGTTGTAAGAATTAAAGGATCTCAAGACAGACATAGCCCTACCTCAAGAAACCCACCTTACACAAAATGGACACTTGAAACTGAAAAGATCTTGGGTGGGGCAAGTTTATTTTTCTTCTAACCAACAACAACCTCATAAACGGGGAGTAGCCATACTTATTAGGAAAAATCTCCCATTTCGGAAACTTAGGGTGAGGTCTGATCCTGAAGGCAGATACATTTATTTGGAGGGAGAGGTGGGGGCACACAAATGCTGTATTTTAAATATATATGGTCCGAATGAAGAAAACCGTGGGCCAGCCCTCCTGATGAAGATGTTATCAGACTTGACCAGCTTAGAATCTGGCCCACAGATCATGGAAGGGGATTTCAACACAACACTCTGCCCCCATCTGAACAAGTCGGGTGCACAGCCAGGCAGATGCTCTAAAGCCTCAACAACACTTCACAGGCTCCTATACGAATATGGCATGATGAATGCCTGGAGATTTATACACCCCACTGTGAGAGATTACTCTTTCTACTCCCCTAGACATTCTAGATGCAGCAGAATAGACCCCCTACTGATACCCCAAAACTGGGCCTGGGCTCTGGACTCTGCCCCCACTGGTAGTTTCAGTTTATCAGACCATGCCCCTGTGTCATTGAAGTTGGTGCTGGGGACCCCCTGTTGCAATTCAACATGGAAGCTAAATATAAGCCTGATTAAGAAGGAGGAGTTTAAAACCCTGGTCAAGGATGAAATTCAAGAGTTTCGCTCCCCTGAACAAACCGACAGACACCTCTCCCACGATTTACTGGGATCCATTAAAAGCTTACATTGGGGTGAAATTATTTCTTATGCCTCCAGAGCGAACAGAGAGAGAAGGGAAACCCAGAGGGAACTGCAGAAACACATTTTTGAATTAGAATCTCAGCACAAACATCAAAATCTAGAAGAAACAAAAAAAGAACTAGACTTAGCTAGAGAAACGCTATCCCAGATAGTGAACCAAAAAATTGAAGCTGGATGCCAGTTCGCTAGACATAAATTTTATGAAAAAGTCAATAGGGTAGGCAAGCTTCTGGCAGCTCAACTACGAAAAGAAGCAGCCTCTAGGGCAGTATTAAAGCTTAGGCAGGAAGCAGATGGGGGAATGGTCACGTCACAATCAGACATTACAAAATGCTTTGCTAACTTCTATTGAAGGCTATACACTGCGGAACGAGACCCAGACCATGAGGCTAAGATTGCCAAATATCTGGCCAGGATTCATCTCCCAGTACCGGACTCCAACTGAAAGGAAGAAGCTAGGGCTACCCATTACCATACAGGAGCTTAAGATCCAAATTATTCGCCTCAAACATGCTAAGGCCCCCGTGCCAGATGGCTATCCGGTCGAATTTTATGAAACTTTCCAGGCAGATCTTCTTCCCATTCTCCCTGAAACTCTCAACGCTGTCCTAAGGCCCCCCCACCCTGTTACCCCGTCGTGGAACTATGCCCAAATCTCTGTATTGCTTAAACCTGGTAAACCCCACACGGAGTGTGACTCTTATAGACCCATCTCCCTCCTGAATACAGGCTTAAAGATATTTACTGGCATATTGGCGCAAAGACTACAACTAATTAGCAAGGACCTTGTTCATCCCGACCAAACGGGGTTTATTTCGGGTAGACTTTTGCAAGACAATATAAGACGTTTATTAAACATACGCTCCTCCCAAAGGGGATCCTCAAAATTCCAAATTGCAGTGAATATCGATGCCGAAAAGGCATTCGACAGGGTAGATTGGGGTTTTCTTCAGGCCGTACTTAAAAAATTTAACCTTGGGAACAGGCACGTTGTGGCGGTTTCAGCATTATACTCCCAACCAGAAGCAGTGATTAGCATGAATGGCTGCACCTCCCCTAGATTCCCCTTATTTCGAGGGACACGTCAGGGATGCCCCCTTTCCGCTCTTCTGTTTACCCTTTCCTTAGAACCCCTAGCAAAACAAATTAGACAACACCCCCGAACAGAGGGAATTATAGTGGGATCTCAAGCTCACAAAATCTCATTGTATGCAGACGACACACTGATCTATCTGGGAGACCCTGTTCATTCCCTACCTCACCTTATGGAAATATTAGATCATTTCCAAACAATAGCAGGTTACAAAGTTAACCCCTCAAAATCAGAAGCCATTCTCCTTAGTGGCTGTCCTCCACCAGAGATACAATTGCACTTCCAATTTACATGGGCAACCCGCAATACTGTTAGATACTTAGGTATTAGGATATCGGCTGACACAACCCAACTCTTTTCTTCTAACTGCCTGAGGCTTCAGGACTCCTTAAAACAGGACCTAGACAGATGGAAACTACCCCCCTTGACCTTGTTAGGAAGGGTGCATTCCATCAAAATGAATGTGCTCCCATGTTTGCTCTTCCTGTTTCAAACACTCCCAATCCATCTTCCAACCCCCTTCATGAGGGATTTAGAACACATGCTAACACGTTTTGTATGGAATGGTAAAAGGCCTAGGCAAAATAGAATGTTGCTCTGCACACCACGAGAGCTGGGGGGTTTAAGCTTCCAGATATTGCTAATTACTTCCTGACAGCACAGGCCCCTTGGCTTTATGCTTGGATGAAGCAAAGGATAGACACTAGATGGTATACCATGGAGTCAGAGCAAGCCCGACTATCACTCTCTGGACCTTATCCATGGCATCTCTGTCCCCAAGTATGGTGAATAAAGTTACAAACCCATGGACGAGGCATACCCTGAGGGTACTACTAACTTTACGTAAACGACTGGGAGGCTCGGCAGGAGTGGGCCCTCTGTCCCTCATTCGCCACCATGAAACATTTAAACCCCCTAAAATGGACCTAGGTTACAAGTTTTGGGAGTGCAGAGGTCTCATCAGATTCTCCCACCTTCTGGATAAAGGCACCTGCATCACCTTTCAGCAGCTAATGTTAAAGTGTAGCCTCAGAAGGGAGGACCATTTCTGATTTTTACAAGTAAGACACTTTATCCAGCAGCCCTTACATCTACAACAGCTATTAAGACCCCTGGTAGATCTAGAACAACTATTCTATGGTTGGGTAACCTTGAGAGCAAAGATGCGACCTATTTGCCAGGTATATAGGCTACTGACTACTCATTACTCAGAGCAGGCTAACTTAATCAAGTCCCGATGGGAGAGAGAAGCTAACCTACAAATTGACTGCTGAGAGTGGCAGGGAATCCTTAATCAAAGCTGGCATATCACAGCCTCCCCTACATGGGGTGAATACCATTGGAAGGTCTTAATACGCTTTTTCAGAAGCCCAGCAATCACCAAACATTTCAACCCTGAGCATTCCAACCTATGCTGGAGGGGATGTGGGGGGGGGGTAGGCTCCCACTTCCATATTTTTTGGTAATGTCTGGAGGTCAGACATTTTTGGCAATAGGTCCATGACTACATCCAAAGGACCTTGGGGGTGTCTTTGTCTGGGTCCTTCTGTTCTCTCTGTTTAGGCCTGTTTAGTACAGATCAGTTAAAACTCTCCAGACCTCAGAGAAAACTGTATCACATCCTCAGACTGGCAGCTGTGAAGAGTATTACAGTTTGCTGGTTGTCAGTAACTCCTCCCTCCATTCAAACATGGATGAGTAAAATACTCGAGTTGGAGGAGATGGAAAAAAATCACTGCATCTCTTAGACTCAATGTAGGGAAGTTCCAAGAAGTTTAGCATGATTGGCATGAGAAGGGGTTCTCAGCCTAGTGATCTTGGAACGGGGGATTCTGGATTAGACTCCAGGTAGGGAAACAGGTGTTGGGAGAGTCACTATCCTCCCTCTGGTGTAATAGAGCTGGCTTTGAAGTGAGGGAGGGGAATAAGGGCGACCAACCCTAACCTTAACATTGCATTCCTTTTACTATCCCCTGAGTGTTGAGTATCCTAAAATAAAAATTGGCAAAGAACTCATCACACACACGGTATTAGTTTTTTTTTGGTTTTTTTATTATGGTTTTATTTTTGCTCCAGTTTGTAACTTTAACTTTGCTGAAATTGTACATAGTTGATAACTTTGGATGTTTTGGTTTAAATAGAGGAGCCTTACTTTATTCTGGAGTCTCAAAAATGATTTGATCCTAGATGTCAGCTTATTATGAGAAGAGGTCTATCTGCCCCATTGATGGAGAGGGAGAATCTTCTAGATATAACTTTGTATGAAGGTGTGTTTATCCGTGCCTGTATTCCTCTCTCTGATGAAGGTTCCCCAACAGCTGGACTCCAGAAGAATGAGAACAGAAAATAAAGGAACACATTAAGACTGCACAAGGAACGATAACTATGGATCTAACGGCCCTATTTGAGTGGGACATTTTCTGGCTTCTACATTTTTAAATCATTGCTTTAGATACGTGGTGTTATCAAGGCTCCTCTAATAATAATAATAACAGTAATAGTAATAGTAGTGATAGCATACTAAGTGATGTAAGTCAAACTGTTGTATCTTCTGTGCATTAATAAACATTGAGTAACAAAAAAAAAAGTCCATATTTCTTTTTTGGTGCTGGACCTCCATAGTCTCAGCTCCCACTCTCCGGACCTCTACTTAGCTCCTCCAAGACTTACCTTGGGTGATGATCCTCCCTGGCTTGCCCCCCAAGGGGGGGCTGCTGAGCAGGCACCCCCCAAATGGAATACTGAACCAGATTTACCCTTGATATAGGAATACCTCCCTGGCTTGCCCCCCCAAGGGCAGGGCTGTGGAGTTGGGCTGCCCGAGGGAACACTAGACACAGTCACCAGCTGAGTGCCGCATGCAGGCAAAGCTGGCATCATTCGTTGGGGCCAGGCATTTTTTGATATGCTGATTACCCCTATGGGAGGCATGTCATGCAATGACATGATTGCACCAAAGCGCCGCGTCTGGCACACCTCCCCACAGTTTGGGCTCCGGCAGCTGTTCCCCCGGCCTCCATCAGGGGAGTGCTACAATAGCCTGACATGCATTTGCCTGATAGGCAACTGAGCAACATCATTTGCCAGACATTTAGGTGCCTGACAGGTGTACAATCCTGACCTGGGATTGCCTGACATTCAGAATGTAAGTGACCTGGAGTTAGTTATATGAAGTCTGGGGGTGCAAGCAGCAGAGCACCCTATATGTAGTGTGTGTCATGATCCCACATTCCCGGATTTAATATAACTAACTCCAGGTCACTGACCTTCCGAATGTTAGACAATGCCTTGTCAGGACTGTACACCTGTTAGGCATCTGTATGCCAGGCAGATGATGTCGGGCAGTGTATGTCAGGCAACCGTATGTCAGGATCTCATAGTAGATCCCTCCGCCAGAGGTCTGTCATGCGCTAGATGCACACCCACCCTCCCCCTCAGAGGAGCAGAGCAGTCCATTGGATGCTCAATCCTTCTCTCCCCAGCTAGCCCTTTGACTCCTTGGGTCCATTCCCAAACTCAGGATGTTTGCATCATGAGTGGAAGCCCTACCACTGCACTGGCTCCCAAGTCCATATGTTGTTATCTCTACCCCTCAAAGGAAACACAGGCTTGTTGTGTGTGGTCATGCATACATTATTCCTTTTATTTTTGACTAGTGAACCCATCTTATCAAGTGAGGTGGAAATGGCTTTTCCAGCTAGTTCACATGTAGAATTGCTTTTAATGTTAGTATGTTTTTAAACATAATTAAAAAAAGAAAACTTTAAAATATAAAAAAAAAATAATATTTCATTTTGTTTGGAAGCTTTGCCATACAATGCGGGACACCTGACTATGATCAAAAGGGATGAGACTTGATGCTTGTAGAAAACACCCATATTCTAGAAAGGTTATGCTTGGCTTAACAGCAGTTGCGCCAAGTCGAATGGCGCATGTAGCAACCTATGCTAGCAGCTGCGACATGCGCGATTCTACAAAGTGGTCTGCGACATGTTGCAGGCCACTTGCATCAAACAGCAGTTACGCCTCATAAACCTCCTGTGACATGGCACTAGGGGGTTTATAGCAGCAGCTGTGCCCCATTCTAGAAGGGCAGCCACAAAGTCCCCATGTTGGGATTCAACAAAAACCCCCAAAGGAGAACCGGCAACAAAAGTTACATCAGCATTTAGCTGGTATAAATTACGGATGCCCCCGTGGGTCCTGTAGACCTGTCGGCTGTTCAGCAGTCAGTGCATGGTTTCCCACTCCCTTATGCCCAGCAAACCCCAGTGGGGCCCTACAGGGCCACCCATCCCCCAGAAACACCCGTTTGCAGAAGCCCCTCAGGGCAGCGCTGTCATCCCCCTTCCCGTGCCCCGCACCCCGAGTAACCAGCCGCAGAAGAGGCAAAAAGCCTGCCCTGGTAGTCTAGTGCCCTCCCCATCAATGTATACATAATATACCCCCCAATTCCCTGGTAGTCAAGTGGCCCCCTGTACTGTATGAAATATGTGTTGTTCACCTAATCCCTGGTAGTCTAGCAGCCCCCCCCGTACTGTATGAAATAAATATTATTCACCCAATCCCTGGTAGTCTAGCGGTGGCCCCCCACTCCCCCCAGCTGTGCCACCCACCGCACCCCACCCATCCCCAGTTGGTAACTGGCACAGCCCACTTCTCCCCTCCACGGCCAGCCACTGACTGAGTGCAGTATGAGCACTTACTGTAAGCCGTGCTCAGAAATTAACTTAGTGCGTCTTTCCAGTAGCGCCATCCTGCACTCAGTTGGCGGCTGGCCGTGGAGGGGAGAGGTGGGCTGTGCCAGTCTCCAGCTGGGTATGGGTGGGGAGGGGTACTGGGTAGTAGGCACAGCTGGGTGGGGGCGTGGTGGGCCACTAGACTACCAGGGAATTGGTGATCATTATTTATTTGATGATGTTCTGGGGGCTGCTAGACCACCAGGGACTGCGTGAATAATATTTAATTTATAAAGTATGGGAGGGGGTGCTAGACTACCAGGGATAAGGGGAACAATATTTATTATGTTAAATATTTATTATATACAGTTCTGGGGGTCCATTAGACTACCAGGGTATAGGGGATATGCATCTGTGTGTAACAGTGATGGGGGGGCACTAGTCTACCAGGGATTCCCTGGGTATATGCCGCATTTGTGGCTGGTGACCGAGGTTGGGCATGGGTGGGGGGGGGGTTACCACACTGCTTGCTGTTGCGGCTTGCAACATGCTCACTAGGTGTGCCCGCAGTTTGGCATACCTGACCGCATGTCGCAAGTCACGGGCCTTTGCTGTGGAGACCCTTCCCCTTCTAGAATAGGGCGCAGGGTTATGGTTGCAGTTACGGGTGGCGCAAGTTGCATTCAGTGGCAACTTGCTCCACCCTTCTAGAATCAGGCCCCCAGTCTGCAAGCAAAAGAAGCACAACACATCTGGAAACTGTGAAAAGGATGATTCAGGTCCTATTCCATCTCCTGCTCATTCTGTAGTATCTGCCATAACAAGCAGGCAAGCACATTAACAAAAAACAGCACCATAATTGATAGGAGGATAACCGTGCCTCCACAAAAGTCATGCCAGAAAGGGTAAAATACTCCCAAATATTTTTTTCCAAAGGTGGCAGGCAGAATGAAAGAGAGAGCCAAAACAACACTTCACACATGTCATAAAGACCAAAAATGCTCTAAAATTATTCAGCGTTAATCTGAGTCTTTGGGGGGGATGTGAGGGAGTCTGAAGTGGGTTACAGTTTTTATTTTATTTATTTATTCATTTATAGAGGATTCAGAAAGTACCTTTGAGTCAAGGACTCATTTACAAAGGTTTCATGTCACAGTAAGTAGTACAATACAACAATAATTGTCAGTACAGGACACGGACATACAGATACAAAAATTCAGTAAAAGGCTCAGTCAATTCAAATATAATTTAGTTACATTAACTCCAGCAGATTAGTACAAAAGGACTAAATATAGAGGCAATCAAACAATTTAAGTTTGTCGACCCAGTGATGGGGGAATTAAGCCAGCCAGGAGCCATTGTCATGCGAGAGAGAGGAGTCAGGGTAGGGTTCAGTGACAGTCACATGGGTTAGAGGACTGGAGATAGCCCTGAGAAAGGTTTTGAAGGGGCCAATTCTGTTTTCATTTGCAATTGAGCTAGGCAGCACGTTCATCCATGATGGGGCCTTGTAGCTAAAAGATCTTTGAAATTGGGAGGTCAGACAGCAGGGAACTGATAGGATCTGCTTGCCAGAGCTATGGGTGTTTTTTTGCACTGGTGCTGGGTGTATTATTGAGGTGAGACCCGAGGGGGAGCGATAGAAGGAGATCTTTTTGGCCATTAGGCAGGTGTGGAACCTGATCTTGTTGTCCAGGTTTAGCCAGTTAGTAGACCTATAGAATGAGCAGGTGTGGGTGAGATGGTCACAGCCCAGAATGAGGTGACAGACTTTATTTAGGGAGAGCTGGAGCCTGTAGAGGGCTGAGGTGGTCACAGCACTGTATATAAGTATTCTGTAGTCAAACAGGGAGAGGACCGAGGATAAGACAGCGAGAAGAAGAACGTCAGGAGTATGGCAGTATTTGAACCAATAGAGTATGCCAAGCCGAACATTAAGGGCAGTGGACAGATGATGGATATGGTGATGGAAGTTGAGGGCAGGGTCAAGGGTGATGCCCAGATATTTAAAGGAGTCCACTTATTCAAGAGGAAACTGATTGGCAGTTAAAATTTGGGGGCATAGATCCTTACGTGAGTTCTGTGGGAGTGAGAAAAACATGACCTAAGTCTTCTTGTAGTTTAGGATAAGGCACTGGGTGGAGAACCATTTTTAAGCTTCACTAAAGGAGGATTGGAGGGATTGGTGGAGTTGAATGGGTTCAGGATTGAATGAGTATAGGACAGCGTCATCCGCATATAGGAGTAAGTTGTCCGAGCAGGTCGAGGGGAGGGAGTTGAGGTAGAGTCTGAAAAGCAGGAGGCCGAGGATGGACACCTGCAGGACTCCTGAGTGGACTGGGAGCCTGTTGGACAGGGTGGTACAAATTTTGACCTGTTGGGACCGGTCCCACAGGTAGTCCTTGAACCAGCATAGGGTGTCTCTGGAAAAGCCAATGGTGGAGAGAGTGGTCATTAAGAGGGAGTGGTTGATGGTGTCAAATGCCTTATAGAGGTCAATGAAGACAGCATCAGTGTATGGCCTTTGTCTAAAGTGGAGCAAATGTATGAGCTGAACTCCAGGAGGGCTGTAGTAGTAGTACTATGGCCCTTTCGGAAACCATGTTGCTGCTTACAGACTAGGTCATGTTTATTTAGGTGGTCAGTGATATGATCAGAGACAGTGCACTCCAGTGCTTTGGATGGGGGGGGGGGATAGAGATGGGGCGTTAGTTGTTGGTGGAGGAACGGTCCCCACTCTTCAATATGGGGGTAATGGAAGCCGATTTCCAATAGGTAGGGAATTTCCCTTGGCAGAGAGAGCGATTGAGAATGTGAGTGCAGCATGAGTCGGAGAAGTCTCAGGTCTAAGGAGTCATTACTGTAGTGGGAGTGGCTTAGGGCTTTTTTGAGGTAAGGTTCAGCATTCTCTGGGATCATGCAATATAGGTGAAAGGGATTGGTGAGGTGGGGAATTGGGATCAGGCAGGGGATAGGTCAAAAACGTTAGGAGGGAGGACATGGCTGAGGTTAGTGAAAGCGGAGTTAAAGGCTGTGGCAATGCGAGAGGGGTCAGAGGTCATGTACTCGTTGACAACAATCTGATTAGGGGGAGGATTTGGGTCTTTGCTACAGATTTTCTTTATGTTATTCCAGAATTTGCATCCTGAGACCCAGGCAGAGGTTAGGGAGGATTTATAGCACTCGGCTTTGGCTTTGTGTAAGGCCCACATGCACATGTTTTGAGCCTGTCGGTATCTCTGCCTATCAGCTGGCCAACCAGTCTCATTAGAGAGGTGCCATAGGTAATAACATGTCTGCATCAGAACCAGGAGGTGGTCAGTGATCCAAGGGTCAGGGTTGCCTTTGGCCATCCTTTTAGCAAGGGGTGCAAATTTGTCACAGATAGTATTAAAGGTGAGAACGGAAAGGTCAAGGGCTCAATCAGGGTCGAGGGTATTAGTTATGATGGACTGGTCCAAGGTACCGAGATGAGATTTTAGAAGGGAAAGTGTACCAGGGCAAGCTTGCATTGGAGGATTATTTTGGGAGGGGTCTTTGGGACTTTGCAGGACCAGGACCAGAGTACTGGAGAATGGTCATTAAGTGCGTTTGGGAGCACGGTGGTGCTTGTGATTTTGTGGGGGCAGTTGGTGAAGACCAAGACCAGTAGGGAGGAGGATCCAATGTGGTGATCCAGCCGTGTGGGGGAGGGGACTACTTGTGTTAGGTCTCCTTACCTAGCCTTAATAATGCCACGGCCTAATGCTATGGGGGCATTGCTGCTCATGGATTTCGTAGTATTTCCATCATGTATCAGGTTTGTATGTCTCTTCAGATCACATTCATACATTCTAAAGCCTAAGTAACAGGCAGCATGGGTATGCAAATCCCTTGTGTGGGGAAGGTTGATGAGGCTTGACCAGAATAAACACTGAGCGGAAGCTGGCTTACATATTTGTACCAGTTTAGGCTGAGAATAACAAACTATGTACACAATGTAGTGCAGTCACTAACTCTACCAAGTACAAGGCCAGCTTCAGAGGAAAAACAGGTATTTAGTACACACAGTGGCAGCATAATGGATAGGCAAAGGGGACACAAATATAAATATTTGTTGTCACTTGCATCTTTTTTATGGCTCTTACACACTTCTGTTTTAGCAAACTTCATCTCTGATATGCTACTTCCGAGTGTACTCAACACCTGGGCAGGATTTTCAAAACAGCGTGAATGCCGCAAGCCACAGGTGCGCCAAACACATGGCGCACGCACGGGCTTGTGGCATTTTCCTGGGCAGCGACTCGAATTTTCTATCCCATGCGCCAATTGCTGCATGTTAGACCAACCTTTTGTGGTCTAGTTTGCAGCAATCCTAAGGGCCCCGGGATTGTAAAATCAGGTGCAGTTGTGGTGAATAGGTTTCACGCACCACCAGAACCTAAGTGCCATTGTGAAGGCTTGTCACAGGCCTTGTGCCATGCTTTGAAAATCCTGCCTCTGTTTTCCTTTGGTGCAGACCTGATATTTAGCTGTGATGGAGTGCAAAAAATGGTAAAACACTTGTAACTTTTGTTCCAGTGAAGACTTGTCAGCCTGTGCCAAGCAAGAATTTGAACACCCATGATGCTTTACACTGGATTTGTAGCTTTTAGAGTGCAGATGTCATGTTTTGTTTGGAGAGACTGACAGAAGCCTAACAATTTGAGCATTTGCTCTCTCCTTGCATTCTTTATGTTTGTAACATACTACTCTTCTTGCAGTTTACCCCCCCCCGGGTTGTACTACCAGTGAGTGCATTAGATGCCTGTGTTCCTCTAGTACTGACTTGTTAGTTGGATGAGATTGTCACTGCACTGCATTGCAGATTTCCAAAACGATAAGACATGCATCTGTAGTGTGTTGTTCTCAGCCAGACCTGGAGTAAACATAAAAATCTGTTTGCAAGCAAATTTGCTCTGATGAAATTTTGTCAGCCTGTTCTACACAAGTATTTGCATACCCATAATGCTTTGCATTGGGTTGGAGACTTCCTAGAACCCCTAGATCTACTCGTGTTTTTGTATCTCATACAATGCTACTGTTGCAAACGGATCTCTGGAGTGCTATATCCAAGTGCATTAAATGCGCGTTTCATCATGTCACAACAATTTATAATATGACAGTTTAATAAATGGTGACTGTCACCATTGTAGGTGGAAGTGGGGCATTCCCTTTGTAAAATCTTTAAGTAATACTTGTGTATGTATGTGCGTTTATGTTTTTAACAGGTTGAATTATTCCATAATGCAGTAATGATCAATTATTGCCTCTACATTCCCAGTTTTCTTCTAACATTAACGGACATCGCTGCATGCCTCATTCCAATAGGGAAAGCAGGAAGGAATGAAATGAAGATAACAATGATGCTGGGATACTCGGTATTCTTATTAATGCTGACTAATGTAATACCTGGAGCTTTGCTGAATATTCCCCTCCTAGGTAAGAATTGTGTGCATATATGTATATAGTATATCTGTCTGTCTGCCTATTTTGCTAGCTATCGGATTTGGCATGGGCCTAGTAAAAATATGACTGATATATTTTTTTCCAGGGTTCTGTGACCTTATCACATTATGAGTGGTGAAACCATGAGTGACATCATAGAGGTTACAGATCACAAGTAAAATATCAGGATTATTTTTATTGGGCCCATGTCATATTTAATTTATGCAATAGCATGGATTTATGTGGGACAATAGCTGTAGGTATTATCTGCCTCAAGGATGTCGCAGTTGAAGTTCTGTTAGTAAAACTTATTGAGAACAATCAAGTTCCAGAATCTAATAATGCCAGGATTCTATTCGGAAGGACATACAGGAAGAATATTTACTTCGTCATCCACCTAGAATGAAAATATGCTGATATTCTAATTGTAGGTCCTTGATAAGCAAAAATATCAGCATTATTTGGTGACATTTATTTTTACAGGTATTGCATCTGAGTAATCTGTCTGTCTGTCTATCTTTGTCAGTATACAGTTGGGGGAGATGATCAGTGACTTTAAACAGCTCCACTCTTGCCAAGGATT
Source organism: Neoceratodus forsteri (assembly GCA_016271365.2). Taxonomy (NCBI): domain Eukaryota; kingdom Metazoa; phylum Chordata; order Ceratodontiformes; family Ceratodontidae; genus Neoceratodus; species Neoceratodus forsteri. Next base: position 27,997,804 of record JADMNL010000024.1, on the reverse strand, counting down.
CTTGTCATTCTTAATTAGGAGGCAGTATAGCGCAGTGGTTTAAGGCTCTGAGCTGCAAATCTGGAGACCTGGGTTTGAATCCCACAGCCCCCACTTGCATACTGTGCGACCCTGAGCAAGTCACTTCACTTCCCTGTGCTCCCAGGTCGCACCTGTAAACAAGCTTGGAGTGTCTCTCCTGCTTAAACAATTGGAAAAAAAATTCTGGAAGTACTTTGTCAGGCAGTACTGCACATATGAATTCAAGATATCAGATCAATAAAGAAGTCTCATGCATGATCTGCTTTCCAGGCACTGTAAGAAGCAAGTTACAAGGACAAACAAGAAACAAGGTGTGTAGACTAATCATGGATGCTGCTCGTCACGCTCAATACTTGTGAGCTTTATGCTCAGTCTGGATGGCTCCAGTTTAGTGGCAGGATCAAATACCAAACGTGCCTACTTACTAAAATGCTACTCCCTGTGCTCTTGTCTCTGGGCGTGGGATACCTTCTGAACAAATTCCCCAAGACCCAGCACATTTGCACATCTACAGACAAACTCCTTCTTGACCCTAGATGCCAGACTGCTCAAAGCCAGTGATCCTTCTTCTATCCTTCTTATATAGTGCCCCACTCTGGTTCAATGGACTGCCTCACGATGTAACCAACCTACCCAAACTTGGCCGGTTCAAGCGTACGATCCAGCAACATCTTATAACTGAAAGTTTCTGTGATCGTACCACCTAATTCTAGGTATACCTGTCCCATCGCCTGCGTGCTCCCTGCTCACCCTGACGTCAGCACACCTTTAATCCTGACAAGACCCATGGCTGCTACCCCTATCCCTGCCCCTGCTTCCCCTTTCTCATCCCCTATTCTCCCTCTCTACTTCCTGCCTACCCCACGTCAGTAACTTGACAAAGCCTCTGGCTTCCACCTTGCTTCCACCTTTCTTCCTAGTTGTTAAAATCCTACTACCCTCTCCTCCCATATTGTTTACTTAAAAAACCCACTCTCTCTTTTGAATGTTGCTGTTTATCTATGATGTATGTTGCAATGTCACCGTACATTAGAAACTCAATTGTTAGCTCTTCCTATGTCTGTTTGTAACCCTCCCCAGTGATGTGGAACCTTTATAAATGAGCTGAGTTGTGCTAATCTGAGATAGGAATAAATAAATAAAAAATAAAAGTCATGATTCAAGCCCTATTTTGTGTAGAGCCTGAATGGCTCTGTGTGAAGCAACTTAGGACTCAATATGTGAAGTAAGTTTACAGTCGGGTCCTGTTTTACACATGGTCTGAAGGGCCCTGAACATTTCCTGCTTTGAACAGGGATGAAGAGCCCTGTGTGAAGCAAGTTTGGAGTCTAAAAGGCTCTGAACATTTCTTGCTTTGCACAGGGACTGAAGGGCCCTGAACATTTCTTGCTTTACACAGGGACTGAAGGGCCTTGTGCGAAGCAAGATTGGATTCAGTCCTAAATATCATTTCAGAGGATTACCCACATCTGAGCATGGTGGAACGCTGCAAGGTCACAAACAGTGCTGCACAGAGTGCCGAAAAGTGTGTGGTCACAAATCACACTAAAAATATATAAACAAACTCTGAGCCATGCACGCTGTTTTGACCACATGGTTTTCGACTGCATAGCTCTTTCTGCGCTATATTGATGGTATATACATTTCAAAGAATGACTGTGAAACAACATTGCAGGCAGGATTTGAAAAACAACACCAATGGGGCTCATGAGGTATGGAGGAAAAATGGCCATGCTGAAAACTGGGGTTAAAATCTCAAAAAGCAATAAAGTTATGAATCAAAGTTGAAAATGTCTTTCACTATTGACACTAGCCAGCAATTGTTTTTCCTGACTTCTTATCATGTTCTTTTCGACTTATACATACGAACATATGAACAAGCCAGCAGAAGAAGCCCATTTGATCTATCAAGTCTGCTCATATTGCAGGGTCCACAACTTGAGCTAATGTCCCTACCCTCCTCCCTCCCACCCTCCCATCCTCCTAGCCATGATCCTTACCTTCTCCTATGCCTATCCCAGCTTCTCTTAAAGCTTCCCACTGTCTTCAACGTGATGACCTCTTCTGGCAGCACATTCCAAGTGTCCACCACCCTCTCTGTGAAAAAGTGCTTCCTGATCTCCCTCCTAAACCTCCTACCCTCCAGCTTAAGACTGTGCCCACTCGTGTTATGGTTGCCACTCAGCTTAAAGAGACTCTCCTTATCAACCTTATTTATCCCTTTCAAGTACTCGAAGGTCCCAGTCATGTCCTCTCTCTCTCTCTCCTGTCTTCCAGGGAGTACATGTTCAGTGCATTCAACCTCTTCTCATATGCCTTGCCCTGCTGACCAGCTATCATATGCTCATTATTTCATTGCTTTTGAGATTTTGACACCAAATGTTCAACATAGTTTTTCTTTAAAGAGCAATGCTGTACCTAAGTATGTGCTTTCATAAGTAAAATGTTTCAGTTCTTACAATTTATTAGAGAATGCATTTTTTTTTCATTTTCAATGTTCCTTTCCAAGGTTTACTGCACATCTTGGTAGTCTAATAAGACTATATATAAAACCTTTGCCTCTCCCCTATTAACCTCACAATACCTTTGTTTATGACATCATAGTGCTCACCATGGCAACCAACTGTGATGTCACAAACAGTAATTGTTTGGTTAGCGGGGGAGAGTCAGATACATTTTGAAAGACTCAGTGAAATAATTGCTGCATTATCTACACTATTTAGTAGATCAACAGCAGGGGAAACTAAAACAAATAACATGGCAAGAAAACAATAACGTTAAAAGATCATTTGTGTAAATCTAGAATTTTAAGTTTTTTATCATAATAAAGAGTTGCTCTGTAACATACATACCTCATGAATATAACAGCTGTTGTTTTTCAAAGCCTGTGCAAATGGTAATTTTGCAGTGTGACTGTTAATCAATGTTTTGGGCAGGATTTGAGAGTCAGGTTCATGAGATGGGATGAAAAAATGACCATGTTGAAAATTTGGAGTCAGGGTCTAAAAAACCCACAAAGTTATGAACAAAAGTTTAATCAAATGATAAAAAAATGCAGCTTGCAAGTTGTATTCAGTTCAATTAGGTGTGGGACATGGTTGTGTACAAATCATTAGTTGCGTACAGGATTATGACAGGAGACCTTTACAGGTAAGTTGGTAATGGTGGGGTGAGGGTGGTGGGATGTTGGGGGCAGAGTTGGGGTGGGAATTGATTCAGGGGGTAGACATAAAAATTAACAGTTTTATTTTTTAGTGGTAAATTGGGGGAAACAGTGATGCATCATTTTTGTCTTTGCAGGATATTTATTTGAGTTAAATGACAATGTGAGATGCTTTTGTTTGTTTGAAGTACACAGATCTGGGAGAGGGGAAAATGGGTGACATGGGTGCTGCAAAGGTGGGATGGGGTTTGGGATTAACTGTGTTTAGCATGAAAACTGGATTGCATGGGGAAATAATATTGCATTTATTAAGATACTCGCTTATCTGTGCATTCACTAATTTTTATAGCATTTTAGCCATAGCTGGAAGACTACAGATAGGTTGATAATTAATTACTGAGAGGCCTTATCTTCAGTCTTAAATAACAGAATAGTGTGAGCAGTTTTCCACAGAAACAGGATTTTACAATTTACTATTGATAAATGGAAGAGATGGATTATGGGAGCTGCGAGGACAGGCTCAATGTTATCAACACCGTCACATGTTTTAGGGTCCAGATTCTGAATAAATGATTCCATCAGCAAGAAGGAGAATGGTTAGAAATGGAACAGGTCAGAGCTGATAGTTGTCAGATTGGGTGACTTTTCATCAAGCAAAGGAATATTGGCCAGGGGAGGGTTATCAAATGCCATCCCAGCCGATGGACAGTGAAGATTTAATTATTCTATTATTATATGTTTGTCTGTAATTAATTTATTTCCAATATTGAGTGGTCTGGGCAGACTTGATGTGGCAGACCCTTATTCCACATCCATTATAGCATTCCAAAATCTGGAAGGATCGGACTTCTTTTCATCCAGCAAGGTTATGTAGTAGTTTGCCTTAGCCAAGTGGATCAGTTAGGTACACTGATTTCTCTTTCTTCTAAAGGTAGTTCCATCCTGTGCAGCCTTAGTTCTAGCTTTAGTCCAGTTCAAAATCTCCATTCCTCAGAGCTGGTTTCACTTCACCAGAAAACCTCTGGCAACAGGGGACAAGCTGATTTATAACTTTTACTACTTGTTGAATAAAAATTTCATGTGCAACATGTACTGAAGCTGCTAAATAAAAATCCTGTCAATTTATAGCTGCCAAATGGTAGAGATATTTTTGTGCAGTAATCAGTCAATCAATCAAAGTCTTTATTTAACCAGGCAATCACCGTTGAACAAGCTCATTTTCAAGGTGGACCTGGGTTTTTTAACAAGAAACAAGGGACAATTTACATGGGATGCAAAACACAAGAAAATAGTAATAATACAAATAAAGTGAGATACAGTAATACAGTATATACAAAGTATCAACAGGTAGCATTGACAGTAGTATATGTTTGGAACAGAAGATACAGCTAGTTTTGGGTAGGACATAATTTTGCATAAAAATAAAGAAATATACATATCAGGTGCACTGACCACGAATAAAACCTAATATAAAAAGATATATAGTGATACGGTATGGAGAATTTAGAGCTGGAACCAGGGTCAAAGGAATGTGGAAGGGAAAGATTTGGGGGTAGAAAAAGGAGAGAGGGACGAGTCGATTATAGGTGTGATCGGTCTTTTAACAGTAGTAATTAGAGTGTGTTTGGACTTATAGGAGTCACTATTTAGGGTAGACAGGCACAGAACTTCTTATTATGATGTAGATATAGAGATTTAAAATCTGCTAGGCTGATGGGGTGAGTTAATGTTACAGTTTTTTGCAGCTTGTTCCACATCTAAGGAAACACAAAGCTGGTGGCTGCTCTGCCAATGCAAAATTTTGCTTTGTAAACATAAAGGTAAATATATGAGGTACTTCTCAGGGCATACTTCCCCAAAGTGCACAAAGGTAAACAGACAGAGATATACTGGGGCAGTTTATTTGATATAGCTTTGTATGTCCAAACTGCAGCATTTTTTTGCCATCTCTAAGCAAGGGATGACCATCCCACTGCCATGTACAATGCACAGTGGTGGGTTGAGTATGGAAGACCCATGATAAATCTTATGGCTCTGTGATAAAGCGTATCGAGTTTGGCTAGGGTACCTGCAGGTCCCTGACTATATAGAAAGCCTGTGTAATCCAATAGGGAAAGAAAGGTAGTTTGAACCAGTTTCAGTTTAGCGTCTCTTGTAAGGAGATTATTAATCTTAAAGAACAGACCAAGTCTTTGTCTAAGTTTCTTTGCCAGTTCTTCTAAGTGATCTGTAAAAGTAAGTCTATGGTCTGACCAGACCCTCAGGTACTTGTACTTTGGTACGTAGTCCAACTGCTCATCTAGAATGATAGTGATCTGTGGGAGTGTCCCAGCAATTGCAGGATTTATTGCATTTTGAAGGCGCGAGAGGAACATTGCTTTGTTTTTTTTGCATTTAAGAACAGTTTCTGGTTTATAAGCTGATGTTGCAGCAGATTAAATTCATTTTGAAGGGCTTTACAGGCCACTTCAGGTGTGGGGCTACTAGCACAGAGTACCATAACATCTGTGAATAGGTGTATTTGTGCTTCTTTGATGGGGGCATCTACGTTGTTAATATAAATGGTGAAGAGCAAGGAACCACGAATGGAACCTTGCGGTACATCCCTCAATAGGGGTTTTGGTGGAGAAACTTCCCCTTCTGCCTTTACTTGTTGAAGTCATCCTGAAAGGTAGTTGGAGAACCATTTAAGGGATAGGGAATCCAAACCAATGTTCTGGAGGGACGACAGAAGCAGTCTGTGATCAACGGTATCGAACGCCTTGCTTAAGTCCAAGAAAACTGCACAAAGTTTTTTTTGTCTAATTCAAGCTGCCAGTCGTTTGTCACCTTGGCTAGAGCAGAGATTGTACTGTGCTGTGCTCTAAAACTGGATTGTAAGGGGTTGAGCAATTTTTCTGATTCCAGGTACTTCCAAAGCTGGGAGTTCACTATTTTCTCCAATATCTTTGACAGGACTGAAAGTAGGGAGATTGGCCTGTAGCTATTGCGGTCAGTAGGATCTCCTGACTTAAAGGGACCACAAGTGCATTTTCCAAATGGGTGGTAGGTCACCCTGGGACAAGGATAAGTTGAAGAGATGAGTATTTGGGACTGCGAGGACATGATAGCCGACCTTTAAGAAGTACAGGTCAATGAGGTCAGCCTCAGCACATTTCCTAGTGTCCAGCTGAAGGAGAAAATCTTCACTTCTTTCAGGGAGGTAGGCTGCAGAGAGAAGGATGGACTGGGGATGGGTTTTTCTTGTGTATCCAATCTAAGTTGTTGGCGGAGGATATTCACGGGAGAGGAGTCAAAGGCTAGCCCTGCAGTGACAAAATGATTATTGAGAGCATCGAGGATAGACGGTCTGTTGGAGATGACAGTATTGTCGATCAATAATTTAGTTGGTAGGGAATTTACAGTGGTGTGACCTTCAATGTCTTTGATAGTCCTCCAGAATTTGGAGGCATTTCTTGAGGAGCTCTCCAGCTGAGAGTGGTAGAAATTAGCTTTGGCTTTTCTGACCATTTTGGTGCAGAGGTTCCTCGCGGGTTAGTGTGATAAAAGCGCAGCAAAAATAGCACTAACCATAAGAGCACATAAATAACATCGCTGCATTTCATAGCGCACATACAGTTTAGCGCTCAGCTATTAAAGCGTTTGGCTGATCCATCCTCTAAGCTGATCCAGAACTAGGCAAACTTATTACACCAACCCCTTCCTACTGTACGAGCTGTGATTGTTGGCTGCTTTTCCCTCAACTTCCTATGACCTGCCAACATCTTGCACTTAGACACTATCTATTGATCGCAGGGGACTCCTCTTTCGGACTGCAGTTCTGGGCTGCAGTTTTCTGCTCCTTATTTTTTCTCCCGTGAGTGGTCAACAGCTAAATTCTGATGTTTCGAGATGCTGGATGAAATCAGGAGTGCACATTTTCAGGTCCAGTTCCAGTTCCAGTGCTGCTGACTCTGGACCACTGACAGCATGGAAGCAAAAGCAAAAACAAAAACTGTGGCTCTAGGCTCTTAACAACTGTACATGCAAACAGGAACTATGTACTGGAAGTAACATCAATAAAAGTGCTGCCACTCTCCCTGCCCAGCAGTTCCCTCATTCCTCCTTCTCCTTGGCGCTGTCTGTGTTGCACTTGCTTTAGGATGGGGTGAGTACATGATGTGGACAGAATTTTCTGTAGTAGCTTCCTCTCAGGGAATAGACGGTCAGTTGCGCTTACCTTAATCTCGCACCCATTTCTCATTGCTGCTATAATTGAACACGCTCATATGGTAGCGCTATTTTTCTTCGTGCTATTTTACCGTTCCTCACCATCTGGAAAGAATTCCAGTCATTTATTAAATTAGTTTTCCTAGCAGTTCTCCAGAGTGCATCTCTACTCCACAAAGCATCTTTCAGGTCTTCTGTAAACCACCAACAGGATCTGTTTCTGGCACAAACTTTTACTATGGGAGCATACTTGTTGAGGGCCCCTAGCACAGTTTATGAGAAAATATCATAAGCCGTGGTCAGGGACTTGGCTAGATAGAAGTCCTGTCATTGCATGGAGTCTCTTAGGTCTGATATAGACCCGTGGAGATCAGAGTTGCGTATGCACCTTTTAAAGGAGAATTTTGGTACAGTTGTGGATTTAAGAGTTGATCTTACACATGCGATGAAGCAATGGTCACCAATATCAGAGAAAAAGATGCCAGCATGGGAGAATAAATGGGGTTTGTTAACTAAATGATATCCAAGAGAGTACTGTTATTAGGGTTGAGCTTGTTAGGATGAGTAGATTCATTCATTTATTAGCTGTGACAACCCAAGGGAATCACAGAAAATTTTAAGTGGGGTGGATGCACTGGAGAGCCAGTCGAAGTTGAAGTCCCTAAGTATGATACACTCTGAAGATGCCAAACCCAGGATGTTTTCAAGATGTTTTAACAACTGTAGTCCAGCTGATGGGGGTCTATAGCATCCCATTATACATAATGAGACACCGGTGGCAATTTCAATCTTTAATGACAAGCTTTCAAATTCTTTTGGGACAGAGGTTGAGTCAATTATGGAGGCAGGGAATTTATTCTTGATGTAAATTGCTACCCCATTACCTCTGGTTTGCCTGTTGGCTCTGAACAAAGAGTAGGAGGGGATGTTAACTTTGTTGTTACTGGTCACCAGTTGAAGCCAGGAGTCTGTAATCACTGGAACATCTGGAGCAGTATGACATACCCAGGCCTGAACAGAAGTGATTTTTTTAATAGGCTACATACATTAACATGCAAGAATGTAAGCCCCTTGAGGCTTTGTAGCTCTGCTGGAGACTCCATGGGTGCCAGAGGGCCTGGATTAAGCTCAACATTTCCTGAGCATAGTAAAAGCGGGAACAAGAGTTTCCTGCAGAGTCCTAGGAGAAATGTGGGTGGCTGGGTCTTCTTTCAGTTACGTGATTTGTCTGTGGCAGTATAGGGAGTTCTGAGGCTAGTTCTCAGTTTTCCTGATGCGGCATACAATAATACCCTGATTGCGAGAGTCAATGGGAGTAGGGGGGAGTATGCAGAAGGTGGTGTAGCCCTGCGGGCAGGCTCTAGGAGAGTTCCTGTATGCTGGTGCAGGTGAAGGAACAGCAGTGGGCATGGGGAAGTTAGAGCACATACAAGTTCTTCTACTTGATAGGAAAAGTCTCGGTTGGACAATGTAAAAAGAGATCCATTCTCCACTCTATTATTTTTTGATTTACATTCGGGTCCAATACATGTAAGATGAGCAGAGATAAGCACAGAAGCAGGTAATATGCCCTCATTATGAGACTATCACCCAATGGGCACTACAAGTGCAAGCAAGAGAAGGGATTCTCATTGGAGGAGAATTTCTTAATCCCTGCAGAATACTACTATAGGCAGTGGAGCCTGAAGCAGTAATCCTTAAGTACAGCTTCTAGTCAGCTAATAAGGAAAGAGTTCACCTGGCTATAGAGTAGCACTAGGGGCAGAGAGGCTTTGAAGCATAGAAACATAGAAACATAGACTTTGACGGCAGATAAGGACCGCTGGGCCCACCTAGTCTGCCCATTTCCTTACCTAGAGGATAAGCTGCAGAGCCTATTTAAAGAACAGCCTATTTCTTCCTACCCCCCACAAAAATTGCCTTATGTCTGTCCCATGCATTCTTGAATTCTCCCACAGTTTTAGACCCCACAACCTCCTCAGGAAGGCTGTTCCATGCATCCGCCACCCTCTCTGTGAAAAAATTTCTTCCTCACATTGCCCCTGAGCCGTCCCCCCTCTATCTTCAAATTGTGTCCCCTTGTTCTTGCGAGTCTCTTTTTCTGAAAGATGCTACCCTCTTGGACTTTGTTGATTCCACTGAGGTACTTAAAAGTTTCTATCATGTCCCCCCCTCCCTTCTTTCCTCAAGGGTATACATATTAAGCTCCTTTAGTCTCTCCTGATACGGCTTCTCTTGCAGACCCTGCACCATTTTAGTTGCCCTCCTCTGGACTACCTCTGTCCTGTCTATGTCCTTGCGGAGATGGGGTCTCCAGACCTGGACGCAGTACTCCAAATGGGGTCTCAATAACTGTCTGTACAGAGGGATAACAACGTCCTGTTTTCTGCTGATGATGCCTCTCCCTATACATCCCAGTATACCCCCAGCCCTCCCTACTGCCTTCTCACATTGCTTGCTAACCTTAAGGTCATCTGATATGATTACCCCTAGGTCTCTTTCCTTTTTTGTTGTTGTTACTACCTCCCCACCCATTGTGTATTCTTCCCTTGGGTTCTTGTTTCCCAGGTGCATTATTTTGTACTTCTTTGCATTGAATCCTAGCTGCCATACTTCTGACCATTCCTCCAACCTTGCCAAGTCCCTTTTCATCCTTTCCACGCCTCCTTGTGTATCAACCCTGTTGCAGATCTTTGTGTCATCTGCAGAAAGGCATACTTTTCCTTCCAGTCCCTCTGCAATGTCATTGATGAAGACATTAAAAAGGACTGGACCCAATACTGAACCTTGCGGTACCCCACTAGTAACCCACCCCTTTCTTCAGAGTGGACTCCATTTACAATTACCTTCTGTGTCCTGTTGTCCAGCCAATGTTTTACCTAGGCTACCACCCTGGGACCCACTCCAAGGCTGGTTAATTTAACTATTAATCTTTTGTGTGGGACTATGTCAAATGCCTTGCTAAAGTCTAGGTAGGCCATGTCCACAGCCCCTCCCTGGTCTACTACTTTGGTCACCCAGTCAAAAATCTATTAGATTCATCTGACATGACCTTTCCTCTGTGAACCCATGCTGCCTTGGGTCCTGTGCTCCACTGGCCTCTAGGTACTCAACTATTCTTTCCTTCAGAAGTGACTCCATCACTTTCCCTACCACAGAGGTCAGGCTGACAGGTCTGTAGTTTCCTGCCTCTGTCTTGGTCCCACTTTTGTGAAGGGGAATCACATCCACCTTCCTCCAGTCCTCGGGTCCACACCATCCTCCCATGATTTATTAAAAGAGTAGCCGGTGGTTTCACTAGTACCTCCTTAATTCTTTAGAATTCTGGGGTGAATTCCATCAGGACCCATTGCTTTGTCCACCTTCAGTTTTAGGAGTTCTTGCAGAATCCTTTCTTCTGTGAAAGGACTGGGTTCGACCCCCCTATCAAGAGTGCTTCTGTTAATTAGATTAGGCACTTCCCCCTCCTCTTTTGTGAATATTGAGCAGAAATATTCGTTCAGTATTCCTGCTTTTTCACTGTCCCCCTCTGCCCACTCACCGTTCATTCTGTTCAGCCTCACTATCTCTCCCTTTGTCTTTCTACGCTCACTGATGTACCTATAAAAGGTTTTATCCCCCTTCTTAACTGAGTTCTTAACTTTCAGGCTGAGTCATCTCCCGCCGTGAGGCAAAACATTACATTTCCAAAGCTATCGCCAATTCTCGTCACAGCACTAGTTATCCGGCTGACACTTGATGTCATACTACCTCACCTTATTAAAATTCTCAACCTCTCTCTCTCTCTTTGCCTCAGTGAGTTTCCATCAACCTGGAAGAGGGCCATAATCACCCCCATTCTGAAGAGTGGCGACCCTACGCACACAAGCAAGTATAGACCGATCTCAATACTCCCCCCTCTCTCCAAAGCTCTGGAAAAAATAGTCTCGGACCAGTTAACAGAACACCTAACCAAACACAAACTCTTCTGCCAGGTCAGCATGGTTTCTGGACAGGCCATATGCAATCACTGCTCTCACTGACCGCCTCTTTCATCCGGGCACTGGACCAAGGTTCTATCACTGGAGCAATCTTTGTGGATCTGACCAAGGCATTTGACACGGTCAGTCACGATCTGCTACTCTGTGTCCTCCCTAAACTAAATGTGGTCCCTGAGACTATGGCCTGGTTCAAAGATTACCTCTCAGGCCGGTCTCAACAAGTCAAGTTAAATACCACCATCTCCTCCTGCAAAAATGTGCGCTCTGGAGTCCCACAGGGTTCTATTCTCGGCCGTCTTCTTTTCACCCTCTTTCTAAACTCCCTTCCCCAGGCCTGCAGTGGTCATCTGCTTCTCTATGCTGATGATGCAGTGCTATACTGGAAACACCCACAGCCAAGCACCCTCCAATTGGCCCTTCAGGGTTTTTTCAGAGAGCTAGAGACATGGTTTGATGAACACCGCCTGATCATCAACTATAATAAAACTAAATCCATGATCTTTGCGTACCGGCAAAGCCCACACAGGCAGTCGACCCTCCTCATCAGAACCTCACAAGGCACCCCCCTTGAACATGTAACAAACTTCAAATATCTGGGCATCACACTAGATACCTGCCTTTCCTACCATAGTCACATTCAACACCTCTCCTCAGCTGTCAACGCCAGAGTGGGCATACTCTACAGACTCAAACACTGCCTACCCGCACAGGCCATGCATTTAGCTGTCTCCTCATCAATCCTCTCCCTAATTGACTACGGAATAACAATATATGGATCAGCTGAACCTACCACTCTACAAAGTATTAACACTGCCCTGAATAAAGCTTGCTGACTAGTCACTGGCAGTGACAGGCTAACCTATACCTGTGACCTATACGATTTGGCCAGTTGGTTAAACTTCCAACAAAGACTAAAGTTCCACACCTGCATTCTTGCAAAAAAAATATAAATCTCCAGCTTGCCCCCATTGGCCTCCTCCCCTTAATCAGCCCTGTCCCCCACAGGCGAAATACACGTCTCGCAGCAAACACCACATACCAGGTCTCCCTCTGTAGAACATCTCTAGGCCAAAGATCTTTCCGGTACCGTGCTCCCCTCTGGCTAGACGCTCTACCTCCCCAGCTGTCTCAGACCCACATCATTTCCCTATTCAAAGCAGGCCTCACAGTTCACCTACTTGAGACGGCAAACTGTGACTGTGGCTAATCTACTTCCCTCCTCATGTGCCCCCTTTCCCCCTACAACTGACACAGGGTCCTCCCCGACCCTATGAATCCTCTTCCTTCCTATCTCTAACTAATGGAAACCTGACGGCTGCATACCACTGTCTCTAGTAAACTAAGTTAAAGCCTGGGCTGCACTGCCAGTACTGTTTAAGAATGCTGACTGTTAATCGTATGTTTCTCCCTGACTACTACCTGAACTATGTCTGGTTCATTGTATTTTTGTAATCCCTCCACCCTCTGCAACCTCTGTATTTATGTTCTCCCTCCACTCTCTGTAACCGACGTGGAGCCTTTTCAAAAGAGTCTTTGACTCAAAGGTTTGTAATTCTGAGCTTATGCAATAAATAAAAAAATAAATAAATGTGGCAACGCTGTTCAGATTTAACTGAAGTACCCAACTGTCTATCTAGTTCCCTATCTTGCAGTATTGAGGGTATGTCCAATGAATGGCAGGTAATAAACAGAGCAGCAGCTGCGTTTTGTGAAAAGCAGAAGAAGGTAATTTAGAACTGCTTTGTATAGAAACCCCCGATAAGCAATTAGCAATAGAAGGATCGTCCTGTGTAAGCTATGCAGTGGCTTATCAGAAGGTTATATAATTGGCTTAAAAAAAAGAAAACAACATCTGAAGGGCTCTTATTACAAGTAGTTTTATAAGGGCACTTTAAGGATTATGCTAACTGAGGATTGCACAAGAATCATCCAGCCAGAATAAGGGCACTTTAGAAGCTAAAACCCACATAAGCAGTGTGAGCTGGTTGTTCGTTATCTGCTACCACTTACACAAGCAACCTAATGACAAAATAAATCAGTTACAGCATCTGCGGCTCTGACACCAGCTGAATGCTATATAGGGATTAGCCACATACATAGTAAGAGAAAGATCACAAGGTTAACACACAAACCTAATAGCCAGTTACATCAATTCCAGTACAAGCAACTCTGAAACAGCTGAGATCTACCCATATAGGTAGTAAGATAGTTTATGGATTATCAGTAGTTCATGTTCTTACACCACAACAGTTCATACTGAGTCGGGATCACCAGCTATGTATAAATATCCCTATTCATGGAACAGGCAACAAAACGAATGTTTGCATAACTAGACTCTGTATGGAAATACAGTTGCTAAAGTCAGTGCGGCAGTCTCATCTGCTTGAAATTGGGCAGCGTATCCAGCCAACAGCCATCATCACAGATCACGCTCATGGTAAATGCCCTTATTCCTTGACAATAGATAAGTTAGTAATCATGTCACATTCAGTTGCATTTGCAAATGCAAGTTTAAGGTTATGAAACTTTTTGAATGATCTTATGCGCTGTTACTCTTGCATGACTACATTTTTTAAATGCACTGGATATGTTGGCGTTTACACAATTTACTTTGATTTGTGTTTGGCTGATTAACCAATAAATCATTTGCTGTTTTTACCATATGCCTGGACTGGGCATATAAAACAAGTCAATTGGCGTAGAGCTGTGATTAAGCTGTGCCAGTCCATGGTGGAATCTCAGTTTGAGCATGCAGATGTCTGTTGGTGTACATCTGTTCTCCCTTTTTTCACTCTCAGCTACCCCTGCTTTGGGAGCACCAGGTGCAATAAAAATGCATAACCACTTGGGGAAAAGTTTGTCATGGAAAAACTATGCTCGACAAAATGCTAACGTCAGGAGTCTATTTGAAAACATACGCATGAATGAAAATATTTCCACCTGCAAATGAATGTGGTATGATTATCTATTTAGCTGTTTAAAAGTTTTCTACACAAATGCTGATGGGTTATTTTCATGTAATGTCTCATACAAGCAATTATTTATTTTAATTATTTGTTTTTGTTTGTTGAGCGGATAAATAGACTGGTCCAATGGACTTTTTTGAGGAACTACCTGGGCTTACTATAGGTAGACAAAGAAAGATAAGAAGTGGAGATAAGAAAAGCATGGTTATAAACAAGATGGAAAATACATTTTCAAGAGTAACTGAAAGTACAGATAAAAAAAACGTAAAAAATATGGATACAATTTTAAAGTACCAACAATACTCTGTGGTACCAGGGAGTAGATGTATAATATTTGCCTGGAAAAAGACACATATACATTCTACAGTATACGTACAGATGCTTCACAATACTGACACATTCGTGCACAGACACACACACACACACTTTACAGAAGAAACAAGCATACCCCACACAATATGCAAATTCTGAACTTTTTAACCTGAACAGTTCCTGCACTAGGGCCGCTGGAGTCAGCGTGATCTTTTGTGAAGAAAAAAAAAAGTTTTGTGAGCCGATTGACAAGTTTCCACTACTTTCTAGTGATTGATTGATCTCAATGGAGTGGGACAGTTACATTTTCCATGTTCTTGGTTCCAGGGTCATTAACAGTTCCACGGTCTGAAAACCTATTCCAAGCCCTGAAACCCTAGCATTACAATCAGCAAGGGCATCAAACAATTTCTGTTCTGCAACAACATAATGTAGTGGGAGGGAACACATGTGGCCTACTGAGAATCAAACTCGGGCCCTGCAAATTCTGCCCCGGTGCTCTGCCAAAGTGTTATCATTTCAGATGATTAGGCATGGGATTTCTTGACAGAAATGTGTGTTTTGGAAATACGCATTATGCTTTGATGGCAGACCCTCCCCCCATACACAGTTGCAGTGGAGCTTAGTAATAAACTCTATGCCATCTGGAAGGAATGTTTCCCACCAAGTTACATTCAAACCTACACAACTGTAAAAGCCTTAGCCAGATCGAATTATGTTGACTGCAACATATAACTAACCATTCTATGTTCTAAAACCATAACTGAAGTTCTGCAGAAGCCCTATCACTGATATCGGCAATGATATATGAACATACAAAATTTGCCAGCAGATAAAGGGCTAGTGGTCTATCAAGTCTGCTCGAATGTGCAGCTAGCACCTTATTCTGCAGCTGCCCCCTCCTCCCCCTCCCTTGACCCTCCCCCTTGCCCTGTCCCATCCCCTTTTGAAGCAGCCCACTGTTCTACTGGATACCACTTCCACCGGTAATGCATTCCACCCAGCTACCACCCTCTCTGTAACAAAGTGTCTCCTCATCTCCCTCCTGAATCTTCATCTCTCCAGTCTCATATCATGGCCCCTGGTGTCCCTCCCCCCTTACTGTGAACAACCCCTCTGTACCTGTCTTGTTTATTCCTTTCATGTAAATGAAGGTTTCAATTATATTCCCCCTGTCCCCCCTCTCCTCCGGCATTCAACTTTCTCAGCCTACTCTCATATGGTAACTCCACCAGCCCCTGGATCATCTTTGTCACCCTGAGCCGCACCCCCTCCAGTAACTTAATGTCCCTCTTCGGATACAGGTGCCAGAACTGCACGCAGTACTCCAGGTGTGGCCTAACCAGTGATCTATACAAGGACAGAATCCCCTTCCCCGTCTCGAGGATATACCCCTTGCAGTGCAACCCAGCATTTTGTTGGCCTTTGCAGATGCCTTTCTACACTGTGCTGAGTTGTTCATTGATCCTGTAATGAGCACCCCCTGATCATTCTCCTCCTCCTCCTCTGTCATGGCTAACTGCACTCCCCCAGCTGGTAACTCCTCCTTGGGTTCTTCACCCCAAAATGCAGCACCTTGCACTTTTTGACATTGAACCCCAGTTGCCAGGTGTCTGACCATGTTTCCAGCTTTGCCAGATCATCCTGCAACCCCTACCATTCCCCTAAGTCATCCACCACCGCTCCCATTTTGGTATCATCAGCAAAGAGACTGCTCTTGCTCTTCATGCCCAATGATATGTCTGCAATGAATATCCCAAACAATGCTGGTCCCATCACTGAGCTGTGTGGAACACCGCTCATCACTGCCCTTGGGGGATGAGTGCTCCCCACCCACCACCACTACCCTCTGTTGCCTTACCAGAAGCCAGTTCACTACCCATCTCAGCAGTTTTGCACCGGCCCCTGTGCCTTCTAACTTATTTCCCAGCCTCCCATGCAGCACCGAGTTGAATGCCTTATTGAAGTCCAGGTACAGGACATCCACTGCATGGCCTCCATCCAATTGCTTAGTTACCCAGTCATAGAAATCCCCAGGTTGGTTTGGCAGAATCAGCCACTAATGAAGCCATGCTGTCTGCTTTCCAGTAGCCCTTTGGCCTCCAGAAGGGACACCAGCCTCTCCTTCAAGATAGTCTTCATCAGCTTACCCATGATAGATGTGAGGCTGACTGGTCTGTAGTTCCCAGTTCATCCTTGGGGCCGCTCTCATGGAGGGGCACCATGTGAGCCATCCTCCAGTCCTGAGGTACACATCCTGAGTGTAGTGAGGCATTGCATAGGTCTGCCAAAGGCCCCTCCAGGACCTCTGCCAGCTCCTTCAGTACCCTGGGGTGGATACCATCTGGCCCTGGCATCTTGTCCACCCTCAGTGCCCTCAAACCCTCCAGAACCCAGTCCTTCATGATCACCTCCTCCCTTTCTGTTCCTGCCCTCCCACCCCCTTGGGTATCACCCCCCCTTCTGCTTAGTAAATACCAAGCAGAAGTAATCGTTTAGTGCTTCTGCCTTATCACCCCCCTGCTTCCACCCTCCCTTCCTAATCATTACTATATAGTCGTTACAGCTCCTTTTTTCCCTGCTGTACCTGAAGTAGTCCTTCTCCCCCTTCTTAATGCCCTGTGCCAACCTATGCTCCTTAGACACTGCCCTTACTACCCTTGTCACCTCCTTCGATTCCTTCAGGTACTCCTCCCTGTCCCCCCGCCGTTTTTTTGTATCTCCTAAAGGTGGCTCTTTTCCTCCTTACCTTTTCCATTACCTCCTTGCTCATCCAGCTAGGTTTCTTTGCCCTAGTCTTCTTGCTTTGGGCCTTGCTGCAGGTTCTGGTTGCCTTTACCATCCCCAGCTTTATGAGCTCCCACCTCTGGTTAGTGCCCATGCTAGGTTCAATTCTGGTCAGGTACCCTTTTACTACTTCCCCCATCTTTGCAAAGTCAGCTCTCCTGAAGTCCAGTACCCTTGTGCTGGATTCCACTCCTTCCTTACCCATATCCAACGTGAACCATTCTGAGTGGTGGTTGCTCCCCGCCAGTGGTTCTTCCACCCTCTGCTGCCTCGCAGACTCCCCATTTGTCAGCATGAGGTCAAGGGTATTCTCTAACTGTTGCTTCACTGACCATTTGCATCAGGAAGCTGTCCTGGAAGGCATCCTGCAGTACCTGCTCCCTTCTATTCTTGGTTGTTGGGGTACTCCAGTCCACTCCTGGCATGTTGAAGTCCCCCACAATCATTATACTACCCTTCTCGCTGGTCCTGCTGATCTGTCCCGCTAGTTCCCTGTCTAACTCATCTGTCTGAGAGGGCAGCCTGTACATCACTCCCATCCTGAGAGTTCTATTCTTAGAATCCTGGATTTGCATTCATAGTGACTCCGTACTACCCTCCTCCCCTTCCTCCCATACACACTTCAGTCCTTACCTCACATATAGTGCCACCCCCTCTTTCCTATTTGCTCTATCCCAATAGAATATCTTGTATCCTGGTACTGACAGGTCCCACTCATTGTATTGGGTGGCCCATGTTTCAGTGATGGCCACCATGTCCACCTCCCCCTCTGCCATGAGAGTCTGTAGCTCTACAGGTTTCTTCCCAAGGCTCCTAGCATTTAGGGTGACCACGTCCCCCCCCTTCCCCTCTCTCCTCCTGCCCATCTTTACTAGCAATGCCACTAGTGCTTGTCCTTCGTCCCTTGTCACTGTTATGGGGGTAAGCTCATATGGCTTCCCAATCTGTGGTCTCTGCATGTCCCTTGCCCACTTGCCACCCCCTGCTCCTAGTTTAAATTCACATCTTCTTCTATGTACTCCTCTATCCTCTGTTTCAACACTTTCTTTCCCTCTTCACTCAAGTGCAGTCTATCCTTGGCATAGAGACTACTGTCCTCCCAGGTCCCTCCCCACCTCTCACCATTGCATACCCTTCAGCATGACACCTGGTTCTTAGCCATCAGTTAAATTCCTGTATTCTCAGCTTTCTTGCTGTGCATGTCCTGGGCACTGGAAGTATCTCTGAGAAAGTTACTGATCTTCCTGCCCTCTCACATAATTGCCCTAGTTCCTCAAACCTCCTCTGAACTGTATCTGCTGTCCTGTCACCAGGTCATTTGTCCCCAAATGTAAAATTAAATGATGCTTCTCCCTACCCCTTCTAGTATATTTCAGAACAGATTGTCCCACCCTTTCCATTGTCATTCCTGGCATGGCCTCCACCCAAATGCGATTATGCCTCTCCCCCTTGCTACCCCCACCTGACTACTATTAGTATTGAGTCTCCCAGCACTAAGATTCCACCCCTTTTACCAACGGCTTGCTTCTCTTCCTCCCCACCTCTCACTCCTGGCTCCTCTTCTTCCTCCTGCACAGTAGTTCCCCCTTCTGCCCCTGTTGTAATTCCCCCAGCAGAACTCCCCCCTCTCCAGTTTCATCTGGACCTCTATCAGTTACTCCTCTAGTTTCTTCACCTTCCTCCT
This sequence comes from Neoceratodus forsteri, assembly GCA_016271365.2. NCBI lineage: Eukaryota > Metazoa > Chordata > Ceratodontiformes > Ceratodontidae > Neoceratodus > Neoceratodus forsteri. The sequence continues at coordinate 27,978,682 of JADMNL010000024.1, read as the reverse complement.
CCTCCTTCCCTCTAGTACTGCAAAATGATTTTCTGGAGACCCTCTCCAATGCCCACTTCCTCTCTCTTCATAGTAGCTCATTCACTCCTTTCAATTCCATGACTGTTGCCACTTCTTCCCTGCCCCTCACCAGTCCCTTTCTCCTCCTTTCTGTTTCCTTCTTTCCTTTGACCTGGGTTCCCCCAATGCCATGCCCTTTAGCCTGAGTCCCCCTGTCTCTGCTTCCCCTCTTTTGACTCCCCCCCTTTGACCCAAAATGACCCCCCCTCATTTCTGATTTCTTTTGTATTAAATATTACATAAATTATAGTGAGAAAGAAAAAATGTGCCCCACTGGGAATCAAACCTAGGCTCGTGTAGGTCTGAAACCCTATGTCAAGCCCTAAATGTCATCAATGACATCATTTAGATTTAAAATTGAGTTGAAAACATACTTTTTTAACTTGGTCTTCCCAGATGAATGTTAACTTCCTGATATATTTATTGTTTTAGTGTAAATCTTATATTGTATACTGTATTTTAATTGTGCAGTGCCTTGGTTTTAGAAAGGCGCTATATAAATAAAGATTTGACAGATTGATTGCTTGATCATCAGTGGCGTAATTTAGCTAAATCACTCAGAGTGGCTGTAACCTTAAACTTTACCAAATGTGGAAAAGAACACGCAAGACCAAAAGATGTGCTTACAAGCGACAAGTGCTGGTGCCTGATGAAGTGGCACAGAAAACATCCGTTAAACAATTGTTTTGTAAAAATGCAATAATGGCACTAATGTAGCATACTGAGTACACATGGTGCTAACATGGCACATACAAACTGACACGACAGCAGCAAGTATCTGAGGCTACACAATTGCAGTGGGATGTACTCATTCGGTAACCTAGAAGCTGTAATTTAAAGAGGGAATGGGAGGGTGCAGTTCTTTCTTTTTCGTTTTTTAATGATGCTTTTTTGCTGCCACCAGCTGCCCAGTCACGGACCCCGCTTCCACTCCCATATTAGCCTCAACCTCTCGATACCCCCCTGGCTTACTCTCCAGTGTAGGATTGCAACATCAGACCCCCACAGTGCTGCAGATGATGGGATAGGTCAAGGGGCTGGCCTGGGAGCTGACAGAAGCTGAAGCGGGCTTCATTTATGGTGGCCAGCAGCATCTTTTTCTCCCACTATACTGGGGTGGGGACATGCAATGATGTCTAGCATTCACCCCACCCCCTCTGAACTACATTGTTGTCAGCATGATCAGTATACCCACCTTCCACTAGGTGTCCGTATTGTGCCGAGCACTCCACCCCTCCTCCCCCTGGAGAAGGAGAGCAGTCATCATATGCTCGATTCTTCTTTCCCAGCCAACCCTCTGGCATCCTTGGTCCATTCCTGAACCTGGGTCACTGGCGTTGCAGGTAGGCAACCTGCCCCTGTGCCAGTGGGCCAGGTGGGAGGGTGCAGTTCTAATTCCCACTGGAGGTGCACCCCGGAGGGATGGGCCAGCAGAGTAGAAAGACATTTTGCCCATGTTAGAATTGACCAATGAAATTTCAAGTAGAAGGTGATTAAATGAGCACAGGTCACATGAACTTGTTTTGTTTCTTAGGAACTTCAACAAGGCAGAGAGTTAGGGGTGTAAAGTGACTTATCGATCGTACAGAAGAGGGTGAGTCACTGTGCACCTGTAGGGACAGCAAGCCAAGGTAACTGTACAGATCACAGGAGTGTGCTCTAAAAGGTGCTAACGAGTCGAAGTGCCACGATATTGTAAATTGTGTTTAGTCAGGAGTTGTCTTTCGCCATGGTTTGTGAGTCAATGGGAGAGGCATAATCCAGTATAGTCCGCATAGTACTTTTAGAATTGGTAAGGTGAACTTCAGGTGTCATGGAAGATGGAATTCTTAGTCTATACATTAGACCAAATTGTTGGTAAATTATTTTACTCGGAGAATCAGTGTGCTCCGAGTAGGTGAGGAAGGGGTCAACTATGACTCCTAGGTATTTGAAGGTGTTTACCTGATCCACAATCTGGCCATCAGAGTAGGCAAGATTTAGGGGGAGGGGCTTTGGAGAGTTTCAGTTTAGAGCCAGACAGCATGGATTTAGTTTTCTTGACCTTGAGTAACAGCAATATTGAGTAATAGCAACTCTGGGTGAAGTAAAAGTTGTCATTCAGGTTCTGAGAAAGATACTGTTGGTCAAGTGAGTTTGAGCTATGTGAAATAATATGATCATCAGTATACAGTGGAGTTTTACAGTTGTTGCAGGGCTGAGGGAAGTTTTTTATAAATAAGGAGAGGAGGAGGAGAAGGACAAGGATAGATAAATAGCTACAAGTCTTATAAACTGGCTTTAGTCATTTATGCCTAATTATATGACAGGCATCTCCTCTCACCCAATCAGCATTCAGAACTCTCGTCAGTTATTTCCACACAAACTTAACAACCATGGCCCAGAGTCAATTAATCATCCTCCCCACACTGCCCACAGTCATTTAATCACCCCCCCACTGTCATTTAATCACCCCTCACACACATCACAAAACAAAACAGTGTAAAATGCCGTTGCGCCAGCAGTTTTCCAGACATTAAAACATTATGTTTTTTAACACACTCCAACTCGTATAATAGTAATAACATCCAGTGAGTTGGAGTATACTCGCAATAACTGGCTTCTGTGTTGATTAAACGCCTCGACTTCGCCTCGGCGTTTAATCCCCACAGAAGCTGGTTATTGCTTCGTATACTCCAACTCACTGGATGTTAGCACTCAAATATTCCTGCTCAGGCAATGTGTGAGTAAGTGTACCTGTACACTGATGCAGTGCCTCATTGTTTTCAGTGTTAATCTTTTCACTCCACACTCTGTATGCCAGAGAAAGATCAATGCCCCCAATGCTAATTTTTTTTACTTTTTTTGTGGACTGAGACTGCCTCTTTGTTCTTTAGTCACCCTTTAAGAGACCATATGGTTTCTACATTTTTTTTATCTTTTTTATTGAGCCATCTCTAATGTGTATTAATCCTTTGCATTACCCCCTCCACCCCTCCATTTACATGCATACTTATCCCTTGGGACTCCTAATCCAGATCCTCTCTTGCCATTCGATTCCTCTGGGGCTTACCTCACTATCAGGGTCCTGATGAGCAGCCCATGTGCTCCTGGCTACCAAAGAGCAGGTGTAGTCAGTGATGGTGGAAGGGGCAGCATTCGCCATCACCCGAAGAGGGTGGCTGCTGACACCTTCATCAGTGGTGGTTTCTCTTATTTTCAACCTCCCACCCCCCTCACTGAAGCCTATACCACCTACCATGCACTTCTATTGGTAGGTGATGGTCTCCCACAATGTCCATGCCCCCACCACATCCCACCATAGGGGGTACTCAAGAAGCAGAGCTCACATCATCTCCCCCCCCCCGGCTTCGGTCTCGGGGTTTATGTAGCATCTAACCCCTCAGGTGTGTGTAAACGTCTCGTTAAACTCACCACCCCATACTTTATTCTCTATTTAATGGGCAATACTCAATGCATTCTGAGTGTTTCTGTCATCACAAAATAAATCATGCACTACTAGACTGAGGGTGTGAACAAAGCATGGTGCTGTGTACACCTTCACTGCACACACAATGTTAGCACATTATCAGATAACAGAAACCCTGGAGAAAGGCGGCAAGGAAAAAAACATTCAGCAATCTTCTTTAGTTTCTGTAAGATGTTCACAACAGTGTGATCTTTGGGCTCAAAACTGGTAATATACAAAGCAAACTTGTTTGTACATTCACTTACGCGCATGAGCAAAGAACGTCTTGCAACAGTATGAGTTTTGGAGGTGTGTGACCCTCCTCCCCAGTGCAGTGCTCAGTGTAGCAGGTGTAACCCTACTAGACCAATACATGCCGAGCTGTGTATGACAGCAGTTCGGCTGTGTTGGTCTTCACTTCTAAGTAAAGGTCTGCTGCAATTAGCAGTGGTAGCGTGTATGCGATTAGCATACGAGAAGACCAACACAGCCGAACTGCTGTCATGCACAGCTCGGCATGAAATCCCTCCCGCTTCCTCCCTCTGATAATGTCCTCCCCCTCCCTCCTTACTGTTCTCCCTGGCCCCTACCCTGTTTGCCGAGGGGGTGCCCAATCCCCCTCAGCTCATGCGTCCCCCCAGCACACTGTGTGGCCGACGGGGGTGCCCAATCCCCTGTCGGCTGCAGCACCCCCAAAAAAACCAACCAGTTGGCACACTGGGAGACCACCCCAGTGTGCTCATGCTCCCCCCCAACACACACACTATATGGCCAGTGGGAGTGCTCAGTCCCCGCCAGCTCCACTCCCAACAAACACATAGGTGGCACGCTGGGAGCCCACCCCAGTGTACCAAAAGCACCCATTGTTTTTTCTTTTAATTCCTGTCCTCACCCCCACCAGGCTGTGCCCACCCTCTGTGCACCCACCTCCCCACACACACCTTACATAGGTGGCACACTGGGGGCCCACCCCAGCATACCAAAAGCATAATTTTGTTTTTTTCTAACTCCTGTGAAACAAGAAAACGGTCCCTCGGTGAGTCTCTGCCCCCCCGCCAACCCGTGCCCACCTTCTGCGCAACCACCTCCCCACACCCTCCTAACCCATACTTGCCTCCGGAGCCCAGCGCTATGATCTTCAGTGGACCGGGAACATGTCTGCACTCTTCAAAGCTGACCGTGAACTGAAGAAATGCCGGTAAGCTGTATAATGGCATATATAGGGGTTTTTTTCAACTTTGGTGCATATCTCGGGCATTTTTGGGAATATTGGCGCCAAATTTTCAACATGGGGTTGTTGGGACCCCTCCTCATGAATTCAGTCACTGTCATGGTGTTATTCAGTCCCAAAAGGTGTTTCTGCAGTCACTGCATGGAATCGCCTTTCGGGACCGATTAACAAAACAACAGTGCCACTGTTCATGAGGTGGGCTCTCAAAAAGCCTATGTTGCAAATTTGGTGAAAAGAAATCCATAAAATGGCTGTGTTACAAGCATGCGTCGAGCAGTTTCTACGCACACTCGTAAGTTCGTGAATTTGTAATATTTCCACTCCAGATTTTCAGCATTGCCATTTTCCCATATCTCCTTATGACTAGTACAGCTGCCGTTTTTCACATCCTGACCAAAATGTGTTTTCACACTTCCAGTGTAGAAAAGCACAGTCGCTGTGGGAAATCATGTTTGGTACACAGTAACAAAATCACAGTGACACTATTCATGAGCAGATGTCCTAAAATGCCTATATTGAAAATTTGGTGCAAAAATTCCAAAAAATGACTGTTTTTCGAGCGTACGCTGTGCAGTTTCCACACGCACTTGTAACTTCACGAATTTGTCATATTTTCACTCCAGATTTTCAAAATTTGCATTTTCCCACACCACCTTACGAACAGTACAGCTGTCATTGTTCGTATCTTGGCTGAAATGTTTCTTTACACTTCTGGTGCAGAATAGTGAGGTCGCTGTGGGAAATCAGTGTTCGGTACACAGTAGGAAAATCATAGTGACAGTGTTCACGACCAGAGGTGACAAAATGCCTGTGTTGAAAATTTGGTGAAATAATTCCACTGAATGACTGTTACGAGCAGGGGTTGCACAGTTTCAACACAGGCTTGTACCCTTGAGCATGCCTACAGACATTTAAAGGGACACCGTCAGCTTTGCCCCTTCGTTTTTGGCCAGACGTAAACAGTGTGCCTATTGGCACACGTCTATCACATACCTATTGCAGAACATCCATATATATGCCAAATGTAATGATCTTTTACTGTTTTTATACATTTTAACGAAGTAGCTTCTCAGATGGGTCCACATTAAGTCCTCCGCATACCGGAAGCACATTCAGGCTGGGGCCACGTGTATGCCGCGAGCGCGGCCCCGAAGTATGATTTTTTTCAGCCTCAACTTGTAGTGACACATTGCGTGGGTCCCTTACCCAATTCTAAAATGTTCCATCTATGAGCGACTGCAAACCGAGCACTGGGAGTACAATAATTAATTTTTGTACATCGCAGCCCAAATCCCGCACATGTGCACTAACGGCACGTTCTTGTGCATGCATGAGATCTTTGGTTATGCCTCTGGTGCGCATGCGTGGGATTTGAACTGCGATGTACAAAAATTAATTTCTGTACTCCCAGTGCTCGGTTTGCAGTCGCTCATCGATGGAGCATTTTAGAATGTGGTAAGGTACCCACGCAATGTGTAGCTGCAACTTGAGTCTGAAAAAAATCGTACTTCAGGGCCACGCAGTGGCAGACGTGGTGGCTCAGCCTGGTTAAGCTCCGTATGCGGAGGACTTAACGTGGACCCGACTGGGAAGCAACTTTGTTAAATGTATAAAAACGGTAAAAAATCATTACACTTGGCATATATAGGGATGTTCTGCAGTATGTATGTAATAGATGTATGCCAACAGGCACACTGTTTACATTTGGCCAAAAACGAAGGGGCAAAGCTGACAGTGTCCCTTTAAGAAGTATGAGGGTGAAATATTGATCAGATGCGAGGGGAGTTGCAGAGAGGTACTCTGTTGGGATATAGATGCTAAAGGGACATGGATACGGGGTGGGGGCTGCATAAATGCCAAACACCAATGCAAATAACCTGCAAGCAAATGTTCGGCATTGACAAATGCTTGTTACATTATATATTTTGCCTGTGGTAGAGACAGAGGATGAGTTATTGTGTAAGCATACCCACTGATCAGTGACTGCCATGTAGTGTACAGTTATGCTGCTACTCCACTGATCAGTTGTAATATGTATTTGTTACGTTGCTACAAGTATCAAGGCCTTTGTCACACATTTTCACTCAGTTTGCAAAAGATACTTAGTACTGTTTTTGTGGCAAAATATTTTCTTTTTTTATGGGCATATTTTATTGAATGTTTCAGTTTGATAACATACAGTACACTTACACATACTTAACATTTATACATACTGGTAGCTACAAACAGTAAACAAAGGTGAGCTTAATTTACATTAACTTTTCCCAAGTGACGACATACCTTGGAGATTATACCTTGCTTCCTCCTAAGGTTCTTTGGAGTCTTAGTATAAGAGAGGTGCTTCCCTGGTGTCTTCCAAAATAACTGGATGTCTCCTGCCTTACCACTGGGGGAAAGGGCATCACGGCACCAACGCTGGGTCCTTTGTCATGGCGTATGGGAGCCAACGGTTCCATCTGGTTCTACCCTTCTCCAGTCGGTGTCTAATTTTGTAAGTCAAAATTTCAGATTTATAGACAGTATTAATTATGAGCATCCAGTATGCTATGTTCGGTATTTTATCAGTAAGACATTTTTGAGTAATACTTTTCCAAAAAGCAACTATGCAAATGCCTAATAGGTATCTAATCAATCAATCAATCAATCAATCACTTTATTTAACCAGGCATAAACACCATTGAGCAAGCTCATTTTCAAGGTGGTTCTGGGCAGTCTGACAGGGTCCTTAATTTCTTTATGGTAGATAAAAACAGTACCAGTTCCCTAATAAGCTCTAGTTGTGGTGTAAAAAATTCCTGGAATGCTTCCCCTCTATCTTTTCTATAGGGCTCCAGTTTAGGGCATTCCCGCATTATGTGGAGATGATCAGCATATGGGTTTCCATACTGTCTCCAGCAGTTTTCATTTGGGTCCATGTGCCTGTTTAGTTGTTAGACTGGAGTTATGAAGAATTGAATCAAGCATTTCCAGCTAAATTCCCTCCATGGCATTGATAGGGTTACCTTATGTGTGTTTTGACATCCTTTCTCCCAGCTTTTTTTCTGCTATTGTGTACCCTGACTTCTATTCCCATTTTCTAAAAGCACGTGGTAGTGTAGATATACTTAAGTCTTGTAAAACTTTATTTATAGTCTGGAAATTATGTGTGGCTGCTCCAATCCCTGCATGGACCCATGAATTATCTCCAACAGTGGGTGTAGGGTGGCGGGGATGTCTTTTCTCTTCAAGAGACCGAGGGGATATGCTCTCACTTGAAAGTAGCAAAATTGCTCTGTGGTTGCTAAGCCAAATTCTTGAATCAGCATTTGGAAAGGTTTTATTCCTCCCTCCCCTATCTGATGCGGTGGGGTCTTAATTCCCTTGAAATACCAATTCCTGTATCCTGTGCCTAGAACCACAGGTCAAAAGTCTGGGTGCAGGTGGAGCAGAAGCAGCCATAACAAATCATTCTCTAGGTTACATTTTTGTACCCACTTTGTCAATATTTGTATGGGACTGGAACAAAAGTAGATGTACATTTATGGAGAGTTTGTAAACCTTTACCATCCAATACTCTTATCTCTGGTGAGTCTTGTGCATCAACTGTATCTCTCTATGTGTGCACATTGCTGTTCTGGGGCTTCCTTCAGTCAGCATAGCATGGGTGGCAGTTGGACTGCTTCATAATATAATCTTAGGTCAGGTAATGCAAGTCCCCCACTCCTTTTGGGTTTGGTCAGGGTTGCTAGTGGTATTCCAGGCTTTCGTCCCCACCAGAGAAAGCTCATCAGCCACCTAGTCCATGTTCTCCAAGCCTCTGGAGAGATTGGAATTGCAATGTTCTGGAAAAAATATAGGAATCTTGGCAATACAACCATCTTGACTTTATCATTGCCACCCTCCATTCCAAAGTCAATGGCAGAAGTGTCCACACTTCCAGATCTCTCTGCAATTGCCTTTGTAGGGGTCCAAAGTTTGCCTCATACAGCTGTGCCATTACCAGAGTGAGTTTAATCCCTAAATATTTCATCTGTGTGAGCCCCCACCTAAAGGGATACCTGGCTTTCACCTCCTCTTCTGGGTTATCTTGGATTGTCAGTGCTTCTGTTTTATTTTCAGTTAGTTTGTACCCTGCCTGTTCTTCATATTGTTTTATAATTGACCACACTATCTGGAGCTCCTCTGCCAGACTGGTGGGGTATAGCTTGATATTGTCCAGATATAGTGATATGCAGTGCTCATCCCCCCACGCGGACCCCTGTATACAATCAAGTTTGGGTGTATGCAGATTGCTTGAGCAAGTGGTTCTATGTAAATGGTGAACAGTAATAGGGAGAGGGGACATCCCTGCCTAGTACCTCTCTGCAGTTTGAATGTGGATGAGAGGAGGCCATTTACTCTTACCTGGGCTTCTGGGGCCTGGTAGAGATGCGTTATAACACTCAAAAATGTTTTACAGAAGCCCATTTGTAACAAGACCACCAGTTGAACTGTGGATTTATAACAGGAGTTGTTTGTGGTCTCTGTCTGCTGAGACAGAGAGAGAGTGAGAAAGCAGCCAGAGCTTCCTTGAATCAAGGAGGTTATTTTCTAGACTACACTGAACTGAATTATTACTTTTTGAACCTGTGTAAGTAACTAGTATTGATTCTGTTTTTGAGGTTGCCTTTTCTTAGTTTTAACTTTAATTTGCCAGGGAGGAACTGTAGCTGGGAAATATTTGCAGTCATTTGTGACTAGACCTGTTACTTAACCTCTGTGAAATAGATGTCTGAAAGAAAGGAAGGAAGGCACTCCCCGGGTGGAGGGTCAGAGCTGTAGTTGATTGTTTCTGGATGGCATAGATTTACTCCCTCCCACCTTCCCTCACCCCACCCGCCCCAAGCACATAACTTCCTTTATAGCAGGGGTTATAATATCACTTCCCCAAAACTGCTAACAACATGCATGTGTTCATATCCTTAAAGGCATAGCAAACTGAATGGGGGTAGAGACACTCACAAGCTTGCACACACTAAAACAAGAACAAAAAAGACAACAAAAGAAAAGCATCTGTAACAGGAAGGGACACAGCCATGTGGGGAGTGGTGCAATGCACTGGCTGTGGAGCAGCAGTCTTCCGGGAGACATTCTGGAGACTGCGTTGCTGCCCTATTTGCAGGCACCTCTCTGGTCTGAGGGAGGAGATTGTTCATCTCCATGCTGACCTGGCAATGATTCTGGAAACCTGCTCCACCACCCAAGGACCACCCAGGCCACCACCACTACCTCAGAGATTGCCAAGAAAGAGGAGTGGTTGGATCACAGTTGGCTCAGGGAGGGTGAGGGTGGTGGAACAGAGGCACATCCCTCCAGTTCTGCCTCTTCACAATTCATTCACCACTCTGGTGGAGCATGGTTCCTCCACAGAGGCACCCATAGTGGAAACCAAGGAGGATGCTGGGAACCTTCACAGTAGAGACCCACAGGAGGGTGGCACAGGACCCCACAGGGGAAGGAAACAACACCTGGTGGGGGACTCAATTGTTAGAGGGGTAGAACTGGGGAAGGGAGGGGAAAGCGAGGTGAGGTGCCTGCTTGGCACCATGCCTTGGAGGGACAGGAAACAAATCCTCAGGACCATGGGAGCAGCTGCAAGGGGGAGTGAGCTGGATGTCATTATCCACCTAGGGATGAAGAACCTGGCTGAGAATGGGATCAGAGCAGTGCAACAGGAGTTTGTGGAGTTGGGGAGGGGCCTTAGACAAGTAGCACACATGGTAACTTTCTCGGAAGTGCTACCTGTCTATGGCATGGATGAGGCTAGGGTACTACACACCATGGGATTCAATGACTGGTTGAAAAACTGGTGCAGAGCTCAGGGATTTGGCTTCATTGGGGACTGGGGCTCCACCTGGAGGGATGCAGGCCAATACAGGCATGATGGTCTGCATCTATCCAGGAGGGGGAACCAGGATCCTAGGTGATAGGTTTAAATGCTTCATTGGCAAGCATTTAAACTAGCCAAGGGAGGCACTGAAAAGAAGAAGGGAAATCCTAACCCCCCCCAAAAAAATCAGGGTAGTTAATGAGGTAAACACCAAGATAGAGCAGTTGATAGGGAGAAGGGCAGGGGTAAATGGAGAAAAAGACAAAGGCAGTAAGGACAGGGATGGGGCAAAAAGAAATAAAGCCATAAAAAAATGGAGGGTAATGAGTACCAATGCCTATAGTCTAGGTAAAAAACCTCCCCAAAAAGGTGGCCTTGATGGAAGAGGGATGCCTGGATATCATGGCAGTCACAGAAACATGGTACACAGAGAACCATGACTGGGAAGTCAACATACCAGGGTGAACAATCTATAGGAGGGACAGGGAGGGAAGAAGAGGATGAGGAGGAGTAGCTCTCTATGTAAGGGAAGGGATCAAAGCAACAGAACTAGAGGGTAAACAGGGAGGAGAGGAGGCACTGTGGGTCACCCTGGAGACTGGAAATGGCACCACAATCTGCACAGGGGTTCTATACAGACCCTCATCTCAGGGGGAGGAAACAGACAAGGAAATGATAGAAGACATCTTTGGGATGGCAGAAAAAGGGGAGATATTGCTGATGGGGGACCTGAATATGCTAGATGTTAACTGGTGCACCTTTGCTGCATCCATATCCAAGAGCAGGGACATTTTCAATGTCCTACAGGAGGCATGCCTCAGACAGCTAGTTTTGGAACCCACTTGGGAGGGAGCAATCTTAGATCTGGTATTCTCAAATGGGGATGGAGAGAGGATCTCTGATCTTGAAGTGGGTAGCCATCTGGGAACAAGCGACCACCAAACAGTGTGATTCATGATAAACTTAGCTGCAGAGTCAAGCCACACAAAAGTGAAGGTACTGGACTTCAGGAGGGCTGATTTTGTCAAAATGGGAGAGTGCCTAAGAAAAGTACTAGCAAACAGGCAACAAGGTGGGGTGGAGCAACAATGGGGAAACATCAAAACCGCCATCACAGAGGCAACAAGCCTTTGTGTGAAGTAAATAAACAAATCAAAATGAAAGAAAAAAACACTATGGTTCTCAAAAGAAGTGGCGGGGAATGTAAGGGAGAAAAAGATAGCATTCAGGAAGTATGAGGAAATACAGAAGAAACAGGACAGAGAACTGTAAGTTAAAGCAGAAGGAAGCGGGGAAGGCAGTCAGAATAGCAAAGGCCCAAACTGAGGAAAAGATAGCCAACTTGGTTAAGAAGGGGGATAAAACCTTTTATAGGTACATTAGGGAGCAAAGAAAGACTTAGGCAGGGATATTGAGGCTGAATAAAGAGGAAGGTGGTTGGGCAGAGAGTGACGGTGAAAAAGTAGGGATACTGAGCGAATACTTCTGCTCTGTATTCACAATGGAAAAGCAGGGGGAGATACCTAATCCAGTCAATAGAAGCACTCTGGATAGGGGGATGATATAAGTCATTTCACAGAAGAAAGGGTTCTGAAAGAACTCTTAAAACTGAAGGTGGATAAAGCAATGGGGACTGATGGGATTCACCCCCGAATTCTAAAAGAACTAAGGGAAGAACTAGTAACACCACTGACTACCCTTTTTAATAAATCATGGGAGGATGGTGTGGTATCTGAGGACTGGAGGAGGGTGGATGTGATTCCCCTTCACAAAAGTGGGAGCAAGACAGAGGCAGGAAACTACAGACCTGTCAGTTTGACCTTAGTGGTAGGGAAAATGATGGAATCACTTCTGAAGGAAAGAATTGTTGAGTACCTAGAGGCCAGTGGTGCACAGGACCCAAGGCAGCATGGATTCATAGCAGGAAAGTCATGTCAGACAAATCTAATTGATTTCTTTGACTGGATGACCAAAGTAGTAGACCAGGGAGGGGCTGTGGACATGGCCTACCTAGACTTTATCAAGGCATTTGACACAGTCCCGCACAAACAGTTAATAAACAAATTAGCCAGCCTGGGAATGGGTCCCAAGGTGGTAGCCTGGGCAAAACACTGGCTGGACAACAAGACACAGTGGGTAACAGTAAATGGAGTCCACTCTGAAGAAAGGGGGGTTACTAGTGGGGTACCTCAGGGTTCAGTACTGGGGCTGGTCCTTTTTAATGTCTTTACAAATGACATTGCATAAGGACTGGAAGGGAAAGTATGTCTCTTTGCAGATGACACAAAGATCTGCAACAGGGTTGATACAGAAGTTGGGGTGGAAAGGATGAAAAGGGACTTGGCAAGGTTGGAGGAATGGTCAAATGTGTGGCAGCTTAGATTCAACGCAAAGAAGTGCAAAGTAATGCACCTGGGAAGGAAAAACCCAGGGAAAGAGTACACAATGGGTGGTAAGATACTAACAACAAAAAAATGGAAAGGGACCTGGGGGTAGTCATATCAGACGATCTAAAGGTGGGCCAGCAATGTGAGAAGGCAGTAAGGAGAGCTGGGGGGATGTTGGGATGCATAGGAAGAGGCATCACTAGTAGAAAACAGGAAGTTGTTGGCCCTCTGTACAGACAGTTGGTAAGACCACATCTGGAGTACTGTGTACAGTTCTGGAGACCCCATCTCTGCAAAGACATAGACAGAGTGGAGGCTGTCCAGAGGAGGGCAACCAAAATGGTGCAGGGTCTGCACCACAAGACATATGAAGAAAGACTAAAGGAGCTTAAGATGCATAGCCTCAAGGAAAGGAGTGAGAGGGGAGACATGATAGAAACTTTTAAATACCTCAAGGGAATCAACAAAGTCCAAGAGGGTAGCATCTTTCAGGAAAAAAAGATGTGCAAGAACAAGGCGGCACAATTTGAAGATAGAGGGGGATGGCTGAGAGGTAATGTGAGGAAGTATTTCTTCACAGAGAGGGTTGTAGATGCATGGAACAGCCTTCCTGAGGAGGGTGTAGAGTCAAAAACAGTGGGGGAATTCAAGAATGCATGGGACAGACATAAGGCAATTCTAGTGAGGGTAGGAGGAAGTAGGCTGTTAGTTAACTTGGATCTGCAGCTTATCCATTAGGTAGGGAAATGGGCAGACTAGGTGGGCCAAGCAGTCCTTATCTGCCATCAAATTCTATGTTTCTATGCCAGGACTAACATCCTTCTAATGTTGTCTGCAACTTGGTCTAGTATTTCCTTGATGAAGGGGGTGTTCGAGCTCGGGGAAAGATATATACTTGCTAGGGTGATTTACTCCTCGTCTATCTCAGCCTGTACTACACCTATACATCTCCTGACTGGCCCAGTGGCATGGAGGGCTGAGGCATCTGTGCCTTACCTCTTGCCATGCTGGTGACCCATGTTCGCAGTGGAGAAAAGAGGATAGGGAGGAATATGTGAAAAAAATCCAGGGAGGTGAGCAAAGTAGTGAGGGCAGCCAATGCTTCAAAAGAATGAAGGCTGGTGCAGAGGATCAAGGAAGGAGAAAATGATTTTTTTAGGTATATGGGAGAGAGGAGCTATTGGAAGGATCAGATTTTGAGAATTAGGAAGGGGAGGGTAGAGCAGGGGAAAGAGTAGGAGGAAGTAGTAAATGAGTACTTCTGCTCAGTGTTTACCAGGCAGAGGGATGGGACTATACCTCAGGGGAAGGGGGTAATGGACATGGAGATCCCAGTTGAAAGGATGTTGGAGGGCCTATGGTCCCTAAGGGTGGATAAGGCACCTGGTCTGGATGGGGTGTATCCTAGGGTACTCAGAGAGTTGGCAGAGGTCCTGGTGGGACCAATGGTGGACTTGTTCAAAACTTTCCTGAGTACCGGTTACATCCCAAGGGATTGGAGGATGGCACATATGGTGCTAATCCATAAGAGTGGGACCAGGGATGAACCGGGGGACTACAGACCAGTGAGCCTTATAGCTATTGTGGGAAAGCTAATGGAGACTATCCTTAAGGAAAGACTGGTGAGTTTCCTGGAGGAGAATGGTCTACAGGATGACAGGCAACAAATGGGATAAGGAGCAAAATCAACCTCTTTGCAGATGACACTAAGATCTGTGCTGAGGTGGATCATGAGGAAGGTGGTAAGGCACTGCAGGAGGATTTGGTGACACGAACATATGAACATACGAAATTTGCCAGCAGATAAAGGCCTAGAGGTCTATCAAGTCTGCTCGAATGTGTAGCTAGCACCCCTTATTCTGCAGCTGCCCCTCCCTTCCACCCTTCCCCTTTATTAACCCTCCCCCTTGTCCTGCCCCATCCTCGTTTGAAGCAGTCCACTGTTCTACTGCATACCACTTCAGCAGGTAACACATTCCATCCAGCCACCACCCTCTCTGTAAAAAAGTGTCTCCTCATCTCCCTCCTGAACCTTCCTCGCTCCAGTCTCATATCATGGCCCTGGTGTCCCTCCCTCCTTACTTTGAACAGCCCCTCTGTACCTGTCTTGTTTATTCCTTTCATGTATTTAAAGGTTTCAATCATGTCACCCCTGTCTCTCCTCTCCTCCAGTGAGTACATGTTCAACTCCTTCAACCTCCTCTCGTATGATAAGTCCCCCAGCCCCTTGATCATCTTTGTCACTCTGCGCTGCACCCCCTCCAGTAACTTAATGTCCCTCTTCAGATACGGACGCCAGTACTGCACGCAGTACTCCAGGTGTGGTCTAACTAATGACCTATACAGTAACAGAATCACCTCCTCCCTCCTCGAGGATATACCTCTTGCAATACAACCCAGCATTTTGTTGGCCTTTGCAGCTGCCTTCTACATTGTGCCGAGTTGTTCATTGACCCTGTAATGAGCACACCAGATCCTTCTCCTCCTCTGTCTGGGCTAGCTGCACTCCCCCTAGCTGGTAGCTCCTCCTTGGGTTCTTCATCCCAAAATGCAGCACCTTGCACTTTTGGCATTAAAGCCCAGTTGCCAGGTGTCTGACCAGGTTTCAAGCTTTGCCAGATCATCCTGCAACCCCTGCCATCCCCCTAGGTCATCCACCACCACGCCTACCTTGGTATCATCAGCAAACAGACTGATCTTGCTCTTGATGTCCCATGATATGTCTGCAATGAATATCCCAAACAACACTGGTCCCAACACCGAGCCCTGTGGAACACCACTCGTCACTGCCCTTGGATGTGAGAGCTCCCCACCCACCACCACCCTCTGTTGCCTTCCCTGCAGCCAGTTTCCTACCCATCTCACCAGCTTTGCACCCCCCCTGTGCCTACTAACTTCCTTCCCAGCCTTCCATGTGGCACTGAGTTGAATGCCTTACTGAAGTCCAGATACAGGACATCCACTGCATGGCCCCTGTCCAGTTGCCTAGTTACCCAGTCATAGAACTCGACCAGGTTGGTTTGGCAGGATCTGCCACGTATGAAGCCATGCTGTCTGCTGTCCTGTAGTCCTTTGGCCTCTAGGAGGGCCACCAGCCTCTCCTTCAGGATAGTCTCCATTAGCTTACCCACGATGGATGTGAGGCTCACTGGTCTGTAGTTTCCCGGTTCATCCTTGGGGCCACTCTTGTGGAGGGGCACCACATGAGCCATCCTCCAGTCCTGAGGTACACACCCCAAATGTAGTGAGGCACTAAATAGGTCTGCCAAAGGTCCTGCAAGGACCTCTGCCAGCTCTTTCAGTACCCTGGGGTGGATGCCATCTGGGCCTGGCACCTTGTCCACCCTCAGTGCCTTTAAACCCTCTTGAACTCTGCTCTCCATGATTTCCCCATCTGTCACCACTACCCCCTGCTTCTGCCATTTCTCCCACCTTGGGTGTCACCCCCCTATTCTCTTTAGTAAATACTGAGCAGAAGTACTCATTTAGTGCTTCCGCCTTATCGCACCCTGCTTCCACCCAACCCCCCTCCTTCCTAATCCTTACTATGTGGTCCTTACAGCTCCTTTTCTCCCTGATGTACTTAAAGAAGTCCTTCTCCCGGTTCTTAATGCCTTGTGCCAGCCTGAGTTCTGTAGATGCTTTGGCTCCCCTTACTGCCCTTGTCACCTCCTTCAGTTCTGTCAAGTACTCCTCCCTGTCCTCCCCTCCCTGTTTTCTTGTACTTCCTAAAGGCAGTTCTTTTCCTCCTTACCTTTTCCATGACCTCCTTGATCAACCAGATCGGTTTCTTAGCCCTAGCCTTCTTGCTCTGGGCTTTGCAGCAGGTTTTGGTTGCCTCCACTATCCCCAGCTTTATGAGCTCCCACCTCTGGTTAGTGTCCATACTGGGTTGAATTCTGGCAAGGTACCCTTTTACCACTTCCCCCATCCTCACAAAGTCGGCCCTCCTGAAGTCCAGCACTATTCTGCCAGATTCCACTCCTTCCTTGCCCATATCCAATGTGAGCCATACTGAGTGGTGGTCACTCCCTGACAGTGGTTCCTCCACTGTAAGTTCTCTCACAAGTCCCCATTTGCCAGCACAAGGTCAAGGGTATTCCCTAACCTGGTTGGTTCACTGACCATTTGCAGCAGAAAGCTGTCCTGGAAGGCATCCAGCAGTACCTGGTCCCTTCTGTTCCTGGTTGTGGGTGCTCCAGTCCACTCCTGGCATGTTGAAGTCCCCCACAATCACCACACTACCCTTCTCATGAGGTCCTCCTGATCTGTCCCACCAGTTCCCTGTCTAACTCCTCCGTCTGGAGATGGTGGCCTATACACCACTCCCATTCTAAGAATCTATTCTTGGATTCCTGGATTTGCATCAAAGTGACTCTGTACTACCTCCTCCCCTTCCTCCCTTACACACTTCAGTCCTTCCTTCACATATAGTGCCACCCCCCCTCCTTTCCCAATCACCCTGTCCCTATGAAATAACCTGTACCCTGGTACAGACAGGTCCCAGTCATTGTATTGGGTGGCCCATGTTTCTGTGATGGCTGCAATGTCCACCTCTCCCTCTGCCATGAGAACCTGTAACTCTGCAGTTTTCCTCCCAAGGCTCCTAGCATTAAGGATAACCACCTTCCACCCTTTTCTCACCCTCCCATCCTGTCCTCCTTTCCTAGCATCACCAACAGTACTTGCCATTTGTCCTTTGTCACTGTTATGGGGGGTAAGCCCATATAGTTTCCCAACCTGTGGTCTCTGCATATCTCTTCCCCAACTGCCACCCCCCCCACTCCTAGTTTAAATTCCCAACTTCCTCTATGTACTGCTCCATCCTCTGTTTCAACACTTTCTTTCCTTCCTCACTCAAGTGTAGTCTGTCCTTGGCATAGAGACTGCTGTCCTCCCAGGTCCCTCCCACCCCCCAACAGCCCATATCCTTTAGCACAACACCAGGTTCTTAGCCATCCATTAAATTCCTCTATTCTCAGCTTTCTTGTTGTGCTTGCCTTTGGCACCGAGTATCTCTGAAAAGTTACTGATCTTCCCCCCTCACATAATGTGCTAGTTCCTCAAACCTCCTCTGGACTATATCTACTGTCTTGTCAAGCAGGTCATTCGTCCCAAGATGTATAATTAAATGAGGCTTGTCCCTACCCCTTCTAGCATATTTCAGAACAGACTGTCCCACCCTTTCGCTGTCATTCCTGGCATGGCCTCCACCCAATCACGACTATGCCTCTCCCCCTTGCTACCCCACCTAACTCCTCTTAGTATTGAGTCGCCCAACACTAAGATTCCACCCTCTTACTCCTGCTTGCTTCCATTCATCTCCCTCTCATTTCCATCTCCTCTTCTTCCTGCTGCACATTATTTCCCCTTTCACCCTGTTGCAATTCTCCCAGCAGAACTTCCCCCTGCTCCAGTTTGGTCCAGACATTTATCAATTACTCCTCTAATTTCATCATTTCCCTCCTCCACCTTCTTCCTCTCTAGCAGAGCACAACTATTTTCTGAGGCCCTTCACAAATGCCGCTCCCTCTCTTCATAGTAACCTGTTCTCTCCTTTCCGCTCTATGACTTTTGCCCTTCTTGGCCTCCTCACAAGTCCCTATCTCCTCCTTCCATTTGTCTTTTGTCTCCTGACCTGGTTTCCCGGATTGTTCTTCCTGGCCTGGGCCCTTTGTTTCTGCTTCCTTCTTCTGACTCTCTCCTCACCACTGTTGGCTTAAATCACCCTCCCTCATCTCCCCTTCTTCCTCCCTCCAGTATTGGGCTAAACCCACCCCCAATCTGCCTTGCCTGTCTTAGTTCCTCCTGCAGACCCTCAATCTCCTTTCTAAGTTTTTCTATGTGGTTGCACACTAAACATCCTCCCACACTCCAGGCAATTTTTAGAAAGATTGGTGCACCGCAGTTGTTGCAGCCTACTACCCTACCCGTTGCTGTCGTTGCCCACCAGCGATCCCCCACCCTTCCAGATGCAGGATACCAAACACTCCCCCAAGTCTCCCCTCTCCCTCCTCTATCAGTGCAAAACATTTTCTTTATTTCCCTTACCCCCTTTGTTGCACACTTTTAGATATATTAAGCAACTGCTTTTTATATTCCTATCCTTCCTATCCACACTTAAAAACAGACTTTAAGTAGCCATTGCACAACCTTCTTCAAACTCCTACTCCTCCTTTCACAATGCCAAACAATGTGAAGAAGTAATAATGAAAGCTCCTAGATTTGCATTTACTTCCTTCCACTTAGAAACAGTCACCTCTTAGCTTGCTGCTGTTCCATTCCTGGTATGCCTCCTACTCCACACCCCCTGCTATACCAAGTGTTTAGCTCCTGTCAATCAGATTTAACAGGGCATATAATCAAGAGTTGGGGGAAGGGGGGGCAAAAATTTGCAGCAACCAAAGACAGCAAAGAATACACCACCACTACGTTTTAAATCCTCAATAGCCCAAAAACAATTCTAAGTAAAGACAACAAAGAAAGTACAGTGTCACCAAAACCCACAATCCAAGTCTAAAGGAAAAACAGCAATTACCAGTTACTGTAAAGCATTGAATTGAATATGCTTCCTTCCCCTTCTGGGTTCTATAACATTCAAAAATACATACATTTCTATCTCAGCTCTTTACCATTACCATCAAAAGGTAACTACAATCACAACACTTGAGTACTGGTCAGCCACATGGCAGCTGGGGTTCAATGCTAAAAAGTGCAAGGTCTTGCACTTGGGGCCAAAAAACCCAAAGAACAGCTACTGGTTGGGGGGAGTGCAGTTGGCCACTTTGGAGGAGGAGATAGATCTGGGAGTGCTGGTGACAGGGGATATGAAACACTTGGCACAGTGCAGGAAGGCAGCTTCAAAGGCAAACAGAATGCTGGATGCATTGCCAGGGTAATCACCTATAGGAAGGAGGAAGTAATTTGGCCCCTGTACAGGTCACTTGTGAGGCCACACGTGGAGTACTGTGTGCAGTTTTGGTGCCCCTATTTGAAAAGGGACATCAAACTGCTGGAGGGGGTCCATTGTAGGGTGACAAAGATGATTCTGGACAAGGGGGACAAGTCATATGAGGAGAGATCGAGGGAGCTCAACATGTACACCCTAGAAGAAAGAAAGGAGAGAGGGGATATGATTGAGATATTGAAGTACTTAAAGGGTATAAACAGAGTTAATTCAGAGGGTTTGTTTGAGTTAAAAGGGGAGGAGGGACACCAAGGACACAGTCTGAAATTGGAGGGAGGAAGAAAGGTTCAAGAGAGAGATGAGGAGGCACTGTTTCACGGAGAGGGTGGTGACTGGTTGGAATGCACTGCCAGAAGAAGTGGTAGGACTGCAGGCAGTGGGCAGCTTCAAGAGAGGGTGGGACAGGGCCAAAGGGAGGGTCAAAACTGTGGGGAGGGTTGTGGAAGCGAAGTCGGAAGTAGGGGGCACTAAGTTAGAAGGGAGTGCAAGGGAAGGAGGGGGCAACTGCAGTTTAATAGACAGCATGCTGCACACTCAAGCAGACTAGATAGACTGAATGGCTTGTACCTGATGTCTAGAGAGACCCACTTTTCTTTAATACATTGCGATCTGAATTTTTGAACTGTAGAACAGTACTGAATTTTAAAATGAAACTTTTAACATTCTTAAAAGATCAACAGAAATGTATATGCAACTTGTAGAAATCTGTGTAATTCGTTGTTTGTTGTCTTTAAATTGTATGTAACCATTTGCATCAATGTCTTTGTACGTTATTCGTTACCACTTGTGAAAATTGGCATTTTTTGCTCATCAGGCCTGCAAATATAAAAATAAATTAAATGAAATTTCATATGTTTGTAGTCCATGTAAAAGGGCTGGAATTATCTAGCTAAGATTGGTTTCAGAATCTGAAGTCAGTTACTCACAGTTCTTACAGCTCAAGAAGCCTTTACTCACTGTTATAGTACTGGCAAGATTTACTGTCTCTGTTTAGCAGCTCTGTCATACCTCAGACAGCTCCTCAGCTCTTCCCTGCCAGTCGCTCTCACTGTCGCCTCATGCAGATCTGCAGGGTTCTTGCTCTAATGCTCTTTCAAGATGGTCAAATGAATAGCCTGCTGGCAAGCTCACCTCTTGCAGTGCAAACAACAAGGCATCACCTGCACTTTAAAGGCCCTGGACACACTGGGGAACTTAAAATGGTTTAAGTGCCTTAAAACGGTTTAAATCCCCCTAGCACTGTTTGCAGACAGACTACAAGCCCCTTAAAACGTTTTAGCAAAAGTGTTTTTAAACCCTGCTAGATACCTAGTCTTAAAACCATTTTTAAAAATGTTTTGGAGCTAGCATGGTTTTACTCACAGGTCTGTCCAGGAGTAAAAACGTTTTAAGCTGTAATGGTTTAACTAAAACAGTTTTTGCTGCAGTGTGTCCAGGCAAGCACAGGTCTGTGTGTTGGACTTAACACAAAATAGTTACAAGGAGAACAGGTTTAACACTAGCAGTGTGGCCACACTAAACTATTATCAAAATTGGTTGCTGAGTAGTGTGGCTGCACTGAAATGGTTTAGCTAAACTGGTTTTAAAAATGGCTTTCAAAAACAGTTCTGTAGTGTGTCCAGGGCCTAAGGGCAGCACTAAGCTGTGGTGTGGTGGCTTTCAGGTCCCTCTGGCTTAGGGCATAGATCTTGTTCCCTCTAGCCTGCCTTTTGATCAGTGTTCTGTCACAGATGTTCTGCATATAGCAGCATTCCCCTTTTTGGCTATAGAAGCACAAGTCTCCCTCCAAAGTATCTGAGCAGCTTTCTCTCAGGCCCTGTCCACACTGTCATGCAGTTTTTAAAACGTTTACCAAAATTTTTTTATTTCTTTGTTTGAGCATGGTTGCTCATGCGTGCACACTGCACTCCAACAACCGTGCTTGCTTGCTTGAGTTCCCAGGCATGATGCGGCAGAACCGCAAAGCATGTGGTGCCGCAATGCATGTCAGGATACTCATAACAGGACTTGGTAACGGGTCTAGATGAAAATGGTGCCATACTGTTCAGGGGATCACCTGGAGCTTGTCACTATATGTGTAAGTTCTCCCCCTTTTGTCCTGGCAGCATTGTAGAGCCACAGAACAGTTATGGAGGGTGCCTTAAACCGTGTTACAGCATGATTTTCATCCACACTACTGTTAACGTGGTTTAAGGCAACTGTTTTGGTCTGAAACCATGCTGAAAACCTGCTCTGATCAAGTTTTTGAACATGGTTTGTAGCACGGTTTTACTGTGCTACAGTGTGGACGCGAATCATGTCTGCCGTTCTTGTAACGTTACTGATTGCCGGTAATGTTACAAGAACTCGAGTGTGGACAGGGCCTCACTTACACAAACAGTAGGCCCAACTCTGACACTAGTCGCACTGTGATGAACAGATGATTTGTTGTTGGTAGGCTGAAATATTTTTCATCAAATGATGGTACTTTCTATAGCAGAGGGGTGAGGGACAGGATGCCTTGATCAATGTGATGTAAATGGCCTATGTGGAAGATCCTAGCTGCCCAGCAGGGTTTTTTTTAAGTAGTGTGGACTTTCACTTAAACTGGCTTCCTGAAATGGGGATGGAAGTTTGCTAGTAGACAAAGGCTCAGAGAGAGGCCGTCTAGAAAGCATCTGACAACATTTTTTGAGATGCTAAAAACCATTGAGAGGGAGTGGGGCCCTAAGAGATGAAGGTTACATAATATTGCAAGGTAGGCATAACCCAAAATCCCAGGACTAAAGCAGATTCAGCCAATTGGATGAACTTGGGTACAGGGAAGTGACATCACAGCCTCCTTTCACCAAGGCACCTAGTAGAGAGAAGGGGGGATATAAATGCTTCAACACAGCAATTTGTCTCTCTCTCTTTTTGCTATGTACATGTGGAACTGGATCCAAGGGAGAGAACCAGCATGTGGGGAGAGACAGAGAGAGAGAGAGAGAGTTAAGGAAATTAGGCCTAGTGTGGACATTGAGTTATGAGGCCCATATAACTGGTAGGGAAGGCAGAAACATTTACCTGTACAAGTGTGCAAGCTTTCATTTTATAGTCCTGTATGTGTACTGTTGTTTAGCTATATATAATAGTGTAAATATTTATTACATTTTGATGACTTGGTAAGCCCACTGAGAGTAAAAGTCCCTTTTTTCTGGGGTGACCCAGATTTAGTTATGTGAAACATGGAATAATGAAACAGCATACAAGCTCCAGCTGTAGGGTGACAACCAGTGTTTATTAGTAGTAAATTAGTTTTGTCTAAGAATGGAGCAACTGGCATTTGTGACTGCATCACTGAGAGAAGGGTTCCTCGATAAAGGGGTACATAGTAAAAGCCTCGGAGAGAGAGTGGAATGTGTCCTATCCAGAGCAGAGTCCCTCACTATGAGGAGTCTGACGGGTAGAAGGTGGTGGAAAAGGGGTTATCAGAGCACTGGGGTTTGTGCTCTTGTTAAAGAGGGGACCATGATGGCAGCAAAGCATGTCCGGATAGCCTCAATGACAAAGGCTGGAGAGAGAGAGAGAGAGAGAGAGAGAGAGAGAGAGAGAGAGAGAGAGAGAGAGAGAGAGAGAGAGAGAGAGAGAGAGAGAGACAGAGAGACAGAGAGAGAAAGAGAGAGAGAGAGACAGAGAGACAGACAGAGAGAGAGAGAGAGAGAGAGAGAGAGAGAGAGAGAGAGAGAGAGAGAGGAGAGAGAAAGAGAAAGAGAGAGAGACAGAGAGAGAGAGAGAGAGAGAGAGAGAGAGACAGAGACAGAGACAGAGACAGAGACAGAGACAGAGAGAGAGAGAGGCCCACTAGGGACTGTGAGGTGCTCTGACCATCACACTCGCACATATTGAGTGCTGAAAAGTTTCTCCCTCTCTAGAAGAGAGCAAACCATTGGGCAATGCTACCTGTTAGCCTTAGAGAAGGTCTGTCTGTCTGTTTGTTGATGGTTTATTGGGCATCCAAGTCCCAGGTGAATCATTGAGTTCTCCAAGGGCCCATAAGCCCTCTTTACTCTAGATCAGGCTTTGGGGAGCCTGACTGATTGTGGTATAGTCTCTGATCCCTGTTGCCATGGTGACATGGGGTCAGATGGTGACAAAGATGGCGGTGGCCAAGAGTTCTGGCACCCAGTTCATGAAGTCCTTATTTTAAAGTGCTCCTCCCCTCTGAATATGCCTTTATGCTGTATGGCAGGGCTTTTAAGGATGTGTACGGTGGTTGCCAGTGGAGTCAGTGGATCAGTTAGGGGATATTAACATTTCCATAAGTGCAACCTTCCATCAGTGGTAGTGAAAGGCAATCTTCCAAGGTGTGGCAACTGCTGATGAAAAGGCAATCCTCTTCAGTTAATCTTTTGTCCCTTTTTGGTAGTCCATGTCCTGGGGCCCAGAAGGAACATCATAATAGCGAAACTGAGCTGGGATTCTGTAGGGTCCATTAAAGTAAACCCCACACATGATTTATGAGGAAAGAGGATGTGCAGCTTCTGGTGTTACTCATCGACTGGGAATTGTTTAGCAAAACCTCTTTAGCTGTGGTTCTGTTGAGAGTGTGGCTGCCAATAGCACTAGATTTAACAGCTTGCCGTTTCTTGTTCCATCTATTTTAATCAATCCTGACAACAGGGAAAGGGAGAGGGAAAGGGAACGTTGTTTAACCAAGAGTAGCACACTAAGCCGAAGTTTGTTTCCAGATGTGACCTAGGAGCACAAGGAAGTTAAGTGACTTGCTTAGGATCTCACAGTATACACCTAGGTGGCTGTGGGATTCAAACCCATGTCTCCAGATCTGCAGCTCAGAGCCTTAACCCACTGCGCTATACTGCCCCATTCTTATTTTTCCTATTCCCACTTCAGTCCATTCTGATAATTTACAAAAAGAGTAGCACACAAGAGACAAGACTTGAAAGATTTTCAGCACCAGAGCCCAGGGGCTTTCTGCTTTGAAAACTGGCCTAAAAAAGACATTTTTTTCAACAAGTAGGATGCAATAAAGTGTTGGTGCTTTTAACAACAATCAAGATTTTATTAATTGAATTTTAATTAATATTTTGTTTAAAGTGGTAGGCTTGCCAAACAAACTTATAAAATGGGTAGATAAAATAGAGAGCTATCATTGGCCAAGACCCACCACATGACTGCTCAGGTTTTGTTTTCTTTTTACATATTTTCTTTTTTTAAAAGGCTCATTTACTAAGTGCAAAGACACACTGTATGGCATGTATTAAGCTATACTGCCCTGACTGTCAGGGTGGTTGAAGGCACTCTATCTGCGGCCTTGTGCTTCACATTGCAAGTGCAGCGATTAAGTAATAAGGCATGACAGGGTGTGTGCTGCTGCATAATACCATTGCACTTCTGGAGGTTTGACACATACAGCTTTATGTACACCATGTTGGGTGTTATTGCTTACTTACAGTTATTTTACTTTTTGTTGCCCCTTACCTATTTGAAATTGCACTATTGTCTAAAGAACAGGGTCAGCCTAGCCCCCCCGTTCTCTCAAGTTAGGTGTTTATTTTTTTAAATATATTTATGTTTCCACTTATTTTCTTATTCTTGTATGCTTTTTTTTTTCATTCTCACATGCCTGGTGGCGTCCTCAAACCGGTTTCTCTTAGGCACACTTTAGTTTAAATTTTTTTCTTCATTTATATTTTTATGTTAATTCTTCTTCTTCCCACTGCTGCATTCCATCATGCTGGCTGACCTAATTTCCCCTCTATCCTTTTCCCACAAGTTGTACATGCTAGTCATGCCCTGCTAGCTCAGTCAGAGCTCCCACTCCCTCTCTGTCCCAGCTGTAAATGGCACCATGCTGTCATGTGAGCACCTCGCTGTATTAAAGTTCATGCATGGACAGCTGTCTGAAAGCTGAGGCGCTCAGCTGGCATTCGCACACTGCGCAAAGCCTTTCTTGTGAACTGGGAGAAAAGTCG
The DNA here is from genome assembly GCA_016271365.2 of Neoceratodus forsteri. Taxonomy (NCBI): domain Eukaryota; kingdom Metazoa; phylum Chordata; order Ceratodontiformes; family Ceratodontidae; genus Neoceratodus; species Neoceratodus forsteri. The sequence continues at coordinate 27,952,787 of JADMNL010000024.1, read as the reverse complement.
CATGACACATGACCGGCAAGCAAAGGTGAGGGCTGAAGCAAACACCATTAAAATAAAGGTGTAATCCTTGCCGAACCATGGCTGTTTGGATTGGGTCCTGCTAAACCCGAGCTGCCTTGAGTCAGCTTAGTTTTCCATTGAGAGGTTTAGCCTGTACCTAATTATGATTACAGTTCTTGATAAAACGGCTGGTATTGACAAACTGTAAGAGATAAAGTGTCTGCTTTCATGTAAATATCTTTTGTTATTCAGAATAGAATGTCTGGAAATACATGCTTTTTTATATGTAATGCCCTCTTTAAGCTGCATAAAGCTGCTTTAGACTGTTATGTGAAACATAGTTCCACTGCTAATTAGATGGTTCGTTAATCCAGGTGGGTTGAGGTAAGCTGCTTTCTAGTCTAGCAAAGAAATGCCAAATTAGGAATGATGATTTAACTCTGGAAACAGGAGTTTTCAGTCATGCTTTCAACTGATGAAGTGTGTAGAAGATGGCTGTGTGTGAGAAATTTAGACTTGAACTCTAAATGCATGAGAGACCAAAGATCTGTAGCTCTCCCTTTTGTATAGTCTCTAGAACTGGTATGCTCAAATAGCTAGTGGAACCAAAAATAGCAGATAGGAAAATGATACAAATTGGAAGAAGCAGTCAGTTGTAACTTTTCATTTCTGAAATATATTTCCTTTTGCTCATTAGAAAGTTTTCTATGTGATAGTATTCTGCTGGATGTGTGGAATAGCACTCTGCTTGGTAGCTGACATATCTAGGAGGGGACTCTTCAAAATGAGAACGAGCACCAGGACCAGAGGAAATGTGATGAAGCTGGGGGCAGTTTAAAGGATCACTATATCCTCTTATCCTGTAAATTTTATTTGTTTCTATGTGAACAGATAACTCTTTTCATGTAGCTGTTAGGGAGATACATGTCTGCTTTAGTTTGTTTTCACTGTTTTTACTAGTCCCCTGTAACTATCCTGGGGGTCTCCATTTTATGGTTGTTGAAATCTCATTGTCCTTCAGAGCTGCATTAGCATATGAGAACATGATGTCACATCACCCATTTATATCATGTATCTCTATGTTGAAAGTACAAATATCCTGAACAAACTCTTTGGAAACACACACATTTATTGCAGTTTAAAGGGAAGAACCTTGCATTACAACTCAGACAGTTTGCAAAGCTAACTGTAGGTAAATGTGATATTTCACACCTTGCTGCAATATGTTTTGTTAAACTCCAATTAAGTAGACAGGCATACTGTGGAGTCTGCAGGGGGCTGGCAAATTATGTTCTCATATGCTAATGCAGCTCTTGAGGACAATCAGATTTCAAAAACCAGAAAAATGGAGACCCCCAGGACAGTTACAGGGACTAGTGTGAAGAGTCAAAACAAACTAAAGCAATCACGTAGATCCCTACATGAAAACAGCTACATGACAAGAGTTGTCTTTTGACATGGAAACAAATACAATTCACAGGATATGGAGATTTAGTTTTCCTTTAAGAGGGATGTGAAGAAGTACTGCTTCACTGACATAGATCAGCTTAGGCTGACAAGGTGCCTTCCTCAAGCAACTGGTCATGGAACCAACTCAGCAGATGGCAATACTGGGCCTTGTGCTCACAAACAGGGACAGTGTGATGGGGTAACAGTGGGGGAGCACCTGGGGAACAGTGAACACCAGTCATTGTGGTTTGAAATCACAGAAGGAGCAGAACCAAACCACACGAAAACATGTATCCTGGATTTTAGGGGGGCAGACTTTGGAAAAATAGGGAGATGCTTGAAAGAGGCATTAAGAGGAATGGAGTGGGAATCAGGGGGTTGAGGAACAGTGGGCAGTATTTAAAACAGTGATTACAAGAGCAACAGAATTATGCATTAAGCATGTTAGCAAGGGGAAAAGGAAGAAGAGGCCATTATGGTTTTCCAAGGAGGTAACAGAGAAAGTGAAAGCCAAAAAGATTGCATTCAGGCAATACAAAAAGACACAGGCAGAAGGGGATAGGGAGAAGTACCAGGAGAAGCAAAGGGAGGCAGGAGGTCAGTAAGGGAAGCCAAAGCTCAGACAGAAGAGCGCATTGCAAAATCAGTGGGTAGAGGGACAAAACCTTTAACAGGTACGTAAGTGAAAAAAAAGAAAGGCTAAGGGAGGGATAGTGAGACTGAAGGGAGAGGATGGGGGCCACGTGGACGATGACAGCAGTAAAGCTGACATATTGAACAGGTATTTCTGCTCAGTCTTTGCTGAGGAAGAGGAGGGTAATGGGCCTGAAGGGAGTACAAGGGGTGGGAATGATGCAGAAATGGATGCAAGTCCCTTTACATGAGAAAGGGTCTTGAAGGAACTGGAAGGAATAAGAGTTGATAAAGCAATGCAGCCAGATGGGGTGCACCCCAGGGTCCTTAAAGAACTAAGAGAGGTGGTGGCTGAACCTCTGGCAATCCTATTTAGCTGATCACTGGAAACAGGGGAGGTACCCAAAGACTGGAGGACAGCACATGTGGTCCCCTTATACAAAAGTGGGAACAAAGAGGATGAAGCGGGGAACTACAGACCAGTCAGCCTCACCATGGTGGTGGGGAAGATCATGGAAGCACTACTGAAGGAGAGATTGGTGGAACATCTGGTTGTCAACAGACTACAGGACCCAAGGCAGCATGGTTTCACCAGGGGGAGGTCATGTCAGACCAACCTCGTTGAATTTTTCGACTCGGTGACTAGGGAGGTGGATCAGGGGAGGGCAGTGGACGTGGCCTATCTGAACTTCAGCAAGGCCTTTTTTCATTTATTTATTAGCTTTTGTTGACTAGGTAGGTGCATTAGGCAAAAACCCTGCCTATTTTCAAGCACGAGCTGGGAGAGTACAATATACAGTTTACAAAAAGACAAGCAGTAAATAATACAGAACCAGTAGATTAAAGCAGATCTTTGTTACCTGCAGCATCCAAAAACAGTCCACTAGTTTAAAACCTCCATCCTGAGTAATTAAAAAAGTAAAAAACTGATAATCATTCTGCATGTAGCATGAATTTAATCCTCCTTTAGGTTCACAGGGCCTTTGTGGAACTCATTTGGGTTAACTGTGGCTTCTTAAGAAGCACTGGTGACTCAATGCTGCTACCCAAGATATTCATGATATGCAACTTGTAGAGTTTTACTTACAGACATTTGATGAGGTTACAAAAAATGAATTAAAAGCTCTCAATTTATTTTTGAAATTGTGGTTAGAAGTGAGAACATGGGTACATTATTCTAATCTCATTTCAGGAAATCAACCCAAAAGTAATTTGAATGGAAAGCCTGTTCTAATTTGCATCCCTTTGTCCTCAATCTCTCCCACTGCTGCTACACCAGATTATCTCATTTTATCCTGAATCCTCTAGTCTAGTACTTCCTATCTGCCTTCACATAATTTCACTGTTTGCCTTTTGCAACTCTGTACTCCCAGGGCGCCGAAGGTTTGCCAAGTTAAGGAAAAGGATCATGAAATGAGTTACCTACAAACTTCAAAAGAAAGAGGATGGATTAAAAATAATTAAAAATTAAGGACTTTGTTAAACAAACAGAACTGCAAAATATGACTATTTGCCCTCGGTTTATAGTTTTAGAACACATACAGTATGTTTACCATAAATGGGAATTAAACCAAAAGAACATTTGAAGATGTGGCTCCAAATTCCTCATCAAATAATTTGCATTGCAAAATCCCCATGACACTGTGTCACATGGAAGGCTATTACACAAACTGGGGAATATGGGTGTGGCCCGAACAGTAGTGCGGTGGGTAGGTAACTGGCTGGGCAGCAGGACACAGAGGGTGGTGGTAAATGGCTGTCACTCCACAGAGGGAAGAGTGACCAGTGGGGTACCACAGGGATCAATGCTGGGTCCAGTCCTATTCAACATCTTCATCAGTGACATAGCGCAGGACCTAGAAGGCAGAATTTCACTGTTCGCTGATGACACAAAGCTCTGTAACAGAGTAGACACACCAGAGGGTGTAGACAGAATGAGAAGGGACCTGCAGAAACTTGAAGAATGGTCAGGGGTTTGGCAGTTGAAATTCAATGCAAAGAAGTGCAAGATAATGCATATGGGGCACAAAAACCCTGGCACAATATATCAGTTGGGGGGTGAGAATATAGCATGCACCAAGCAGGAAAGGGATCTTGGGGTTATCATCTCTGATGACCTCAAGGTAGGGAAACAGTGTGACAAGGCAGCAGGTAAAGCAAATAGGATGCTAGGATGCATAGGCAGGGGCATCACCAACAGGAAAAGGGAGGTCATAATTCCACTATACAAGACTCTAGTGAGGCCTACCTGGAGTACAGTGTACAGTTCTGGAGACCTTACCTATGTAAGGACATAGACAGGGTAGAGAAGGTTCAGAGGAGGGCAAAAAGATGGTACATGGCTTGCATCACAAGTCCTATGAGGACAGGTTGAAGAACTGAATATGTATTCCTGGAGGAGAGGAGGGAGAGAGAGAGAGAGAGAGAGAGAGAGAGGATATGATAGAGACATACAAGTATCTTTCAGGGAGGAACAGGGTGCAGGAATACACTATGTTTAAGCAAAAAGATGTTCCAGGACTAGAGGCATGGGATGAAGTTTGAGGAGGACAATTCAGAGGAAACATGAGGAAGAATTTCTTCACAGAACAGGTGGTGGACAAGTGGAACACCCTGCCAGAGAAGTGTTGGGGCTGAAACAATCACGGGATTTCAGAATGCATGGGATAGACATAAAGGAATTCTGGAGGTCGGGGTGAGGGGCAACAGACTTCTAGGAAAACATAAAGTGAACTTACAAGCTCAAATGAGTAGACTGGGTGGGCCGTAGGCACTTATCTGCCGACACTGTCTATGTATCTATGTAGCTTTAGACGCCTGGAACAGACTGAAAGTGGAAGTGGTGTAAACAGTCTCTACAACGGTGCAGTGACAAAAATGTTGTTGACCGGCATTACAGCAAAGCTTTTATGTCAACCGCATTTGCGGTCAGCATAAAGGTGGTCACTGTTTTCCATGTTTTCTTCGGGGTGCTTTGCCCCCTGACCCCCCCCTTCAATTAAAATAATCAACTCTGAGTCAGAGTTGATTAGGGAAGGGGGTGCAAGACCCCCAGAAAACAGTGACGGGATCCAGCGCTGACACTACAGTGACTGGCGCTGTAGTGTCGGTCGCTGTCGAATTGTTGCTGTTGGGGGTGTATACCATGGAGACGAAAACAGTAGAGGGCTACAAGCATGCATCGGATAGACTTAATAAAATTTATTTATTTATTTGTTTATTTATTGAAATGATTCACCAGGAAAGGCACACTGAGCAACAAGATGCTTGTCTCACAATGCGTCCGGGGGCGGGGTACAGAGGACAGCAGGTGAGTACATGATACATAGCATTGAGTTACACATTGGAGTCATGAATTGAGAGTATCATTACTTGCATTGCTTACATTGAATTGAATTAGAGTTACACATTGCTAACAGGGCTTTGAACTGCCTTGTATGTAAGGGAGGGTACATCAAGTAGGGAAACAGTATAGGGAAGGTTTAGCAGCCGAGGGAGAACAAGGAGTATGGTTTAGACCTGGATTATGTTACACTATACATGGGTGACAGTCACTGACTAAGGGAATATGGTGACAGGGAGACAAGGCAGAAGTGCAGTATGGGGTAAGTGCGGAGGTTGGTAGAAATACTGTATATGCCAGCATTTGCAGCCCATAGCTAAAGCCTCTGGTCAGGCCGCAAAGGATGTAGGAGAAGTGATGGGGGGGTAGTAGTAGGAAGGGGGGGAGGGGGGTTGGCTACAGGGGGGAGAGGAGGTCAGGTGCATGAACAGTTTACCGTGTAGTAGTTTATGAGGGCAGAGGATAAAGAAAGCCTACAGGAGGAATGGCGGATTTGGACCGGCAGGTCATTCCAAAGCTTCGGGAGGTGGTAGGAGAAGGCTGATTGGCCTGCAGAGGTCCGACGGTGAGGGATTACCAATAGCCAGGAGTCATTAGACCTGAGGGCATGAGAGGGGGTTGGAGGAGAAGATAGGGAGGAGGTGAGGTAGGGTGGAAGGGAACCAAGCCAGAAGTTAGAAGCAAATTTAGCTTTGTGAAGTAGTCGCCGGTTGCTCAGGGGTGGAAGGGCCAGCGAATGGAAAAGCTCGCAGTGGTGGGTAGGAGAGGGGACATCAAGGGCAAAACAGCAGAAAACATTGAAGAGAGGGTCCAGTCTGGATAGGGTGGACTTGGGGGCTCAACTGTAGACTATATCGCAGTAGTCAAAGGTGGGTAGTATCATTTTCTGCACACTTTCACATCTCACGGGTAGCGGAAGACTACTGCGATTCCTATAGAGAGCGGCAAGCTTAGGACACAGTTTTTTCAGGATAGCGTCCACATGGGCTGAGAAGGATTTTTGTCAGTCAAGACAGACCCCTAGGTACCTAAAGGGGGAAACATCCTCAAAGACTGTCCCATCAAGGGTGTGGAAGATCGGGGGTGAGGTAAGTCTGGATAGTCTCTGCCTAGTGCCGAAGGTCAAGGAGACTGTCTTCTTGGCATTCAGAGAGAGTTGTTGGGAGTTAAACCAGGGCTGTATCTTGTTGAAATCAGCCTGTAGACTGGATGTGACCTCCTCGTGGGTCCGGTGTGAGGAAAAGAGGACTGTGTCATCTGCATACATATGTATTGAGGTAGTAGAGCAGGTTTGTGGCAGGTCATCTAGCAGGATGGAAAAGAGAATGGGGCCAAGAACTGAGCCCTGGGGCACATCAGTGACAATAGGGAGTGGAGGTGAGGTAGAATCAACAATTTTTACAGACTGGGTTCTGCCTTGCAGGTAGGCTCTGAACCAATTGGTGGCAGTTGCAGATAACCCAGCTTCAGATAGGCAGGATAACAACAGGGGGTGGGCTACAGTGTTAAAAGCTTTGGCTAAGTCGACAAAGATGGCTGATGCAATTAGACCTTTGTCCATCCCCAAGAGGATGTAATCTGTGAGTCTTAGTAGGGAGGTGGTAGTAGAGTGATTTTTCCTAAATCCAGACTGGAAAGGCATGAAGAAGATGGATTCAGAGAGGTAGTGGGAGAGTTGTGAAAGCACAAGGTGCTCCTGAAGGGTGGGGAGGAGGGAGATGGGGCAGTAACTTGCCGCGGTGGTGGGGTCCCCTCCTTTTGGTAGTGGAAGGACTGTGGCATGCTTCCACTCTGTAGGAATTGATTCAGTGGTGAATGAAAGGTTTAGAAGGGCGGCGAGGGGAGATGTAATGGCCGGGACAGATAGGTAGAGGAGTTTGGTGTTCAACCCATCAGGGGACTTTCCCTTGGAGGGGTTCAGGGTGAGTAGTGCATCTAGGGCTTCCATGGGAGTGATGTTCCTGAAGGAGAAGGTGTTCAGGCCGGAAGGTATAAGAGTTTCAGCATGGTGAGTGGGCTGGGTTACAGCTGGAAGGGAGGCAAGGAGGGTAGTAGCACATGTGATGAAGTAGGAGTTGAATTCAGAGGCAACTGAGAGAGGGTCTGAGAGGAGAGTTCCATTTGTGAACAGAAGAGGGGAGGGATTTGTTGATGGGGGGAAGGGAGTTGATAACTTTCCAAAATGTAGATGGCCTACCAAGATTGGCGTTAAGGGTGTTGTTAAAATATTAGGCTTTGGCTAGTCGGGTGGCCTTGGTGCACTTGTTTCAGAGCATGCGGTAGGTGATGTTGTCACCTGGGAGGAGCGTAGTTTTGCAAGTTGTCCACGCCTTGTCCTGGGCATTTTGGCATGCTATTAGTTCGGGGGGAATCAAGGGAAGGTGTGTCCCCCAGACCCTCATGCGATGCAAGGGGGCATGTTTATCCCAGATGCTGAGGAAGGTGTTTCAGAAATGTGTAAGGGCATTATCCATGTTATTACTTCTAAGGTGAAAGCCCCAGTTTGAGTGAGCTAGTTCTTCCAGGAGGTGGGGTGAGGTTTAGTGTTTTGCATGACCGTTGCAGTAGAAATTTGGGAGGGGATTTAATCTGATGGATTTTGCGGACCAAGTAGGTGATGTGATGGTCACTTATAGAGTCTGGAAGTAGGCCGGAGTTGACGACCCAGTGGGGGTGGGAGGTGAGAGCCCAGTCAAGGTGGGAGAGATTGTCAGTCTTGGGGTTTGATCGGGTCGGTTCCGGGATGACCTGGGTAAGACTGAGGGCTGTTATCTCAGAATGAGCTTTGTTGAAAGAAGGAGATGGCCAGTTGTGATTAAAGTCCCCCATAATATAAAGTTCGCCCGACGGGGCTAGGGAGGCTAGGTGGCTTAGAAGGCCAGTGACTGTTGCGATCGGGGTGCCAGGGAAGCAGCATATACCAGCAACATAGATAGGGAGCGAGAAGGGAGGGGGCAATTTGAGCATGAACAGTTCAAAAGCTTTGGGCTCTGATTTAGCAAGTGTGACAGAAAAATGTAAGTCTGAGTTGGTGTAGATAGCAACTCCTCCGCCTCGGGTGGGTTGGTCTTGCCGAGTGATATTGAATCCTGAGATGGTGATGGTTGGGTCCTTGAAGTTAGGGTTTAGCCAAGTCTCTGATATTAATATTAATTAAAATATTAATATATAGGTAGGAAGGAGGGAGGGTCACTGGAAACCAGTTAGGCTCTGTGGAGATAGACAAGGCAGGGACCATTTGGGTAGACTGGGTGGGCCAAATGAATCTTTTCTGCTAACAAATTCCATGTTTCTATTCCTCTCACTACATCATCAGCATTATGAGCTCACTGACAGTGACATCACAGGTGACTGATCCGGCAGCTACTGAGTGTCTTTTTCTAAATAGCAGTGATGTCAATCAGTGAGATCTCAATGCTGATGATGTAATGGGAGGAACAGAGTTTTCAGCTACCAGGCAAAGTGATGTTCCACACATCACATCAACTAACATCAGGTAAACCATCTTCTAATTAAGCAAAAGGGAAAAGAAAAAGTACATCAGATACAAAAGGTAATAGCTGACTGATTTTAAAAAGTAATATTAGTTTTAGGTAGTACACTAGCTCTTTAAATGTATTTTCTCTAAAAATTCCCAGTCACCTGGGCAACCCTTCCTTTGAAATGGAGTTTATAATCATCTAAGGATTACTGGTGAAAAAAAAAATAATCATAGACAGTTCTTACGTGGTATATATTATTGAACATTCATAACACTAAGACAGTGGTATCATATTATTGTTCCTAATGCAAAGCACAGCAAACTTTATTTATATAGCGCCTTTCAATATCAAGGCGCTGTACATAATATAAATTACAATGTTAAAACAGATTACATTATAAATTATTTAAAATCAGTCAGTCGGGGAAGGCCAGAGAAAATAAATAAGTTTTCAGCATAGATTTAAAACTGATGGTTAGGCATTCTCTTAACCGACGAGGTAGAGAGTTCCACAGGGTTGGTGCTGCAAACGAAAATGCATGAACTCCAGATGTTTTTAGACGAACCCTGGGAATCTCTAGCAATCCCTCGTCGGCGGATTGGAGAGGGCGACTGGGGGAGTAGGGAATCAGGAGATCTTTCAGGTAGTCGGGTTGTTCATGTAGGGCTTTAAAGGTAAGCAAGCCTAGCTTGTAGGTGATCCACCACTGAACTGGCAGCCAGTGCAGTTCGTGCAGCACGGGCATAATGTGGCTGGTCCTGGAAGTGCCAGTCAGCAGCCTGGCTGCAGCGTTCTGCACCAGCTGAAGGCGGTGGATCTCAACCCCAGACAGTCCTAGGTAGAGGGCATTGCAGTAGTCAAGACGGGTAGTAATGAAGGCATGGACCAATGTTGGAAGGTCGCCTGGTGGAACCAGGTGTTTCATCTGGGCAATATTCCTCAGATGGTAAAATGAGGATTTAACCACAGCTGACACCTGAGATTTCAGGGTCAAGCCGTCATCAAAAATAACACCCAGGATACTCACCCGATCCGAAGTAGTGAGCTGGACACCATCAAGTAATTGGCCCGAATGGTTCAAGATGGAAGAATACGCCATGATAAATGTATATTTAGTAAATGGGAGGATGGGACATTGCACACTAACTGTGCTAGTCTGGCATTTGACTAAAATTGCCCCCCAAAATTGTGGAATGGGGCCAGATGGAGGCACTTCCAGACAACTGTATTTTGGGACCTGGGGGTACCGGAAGGGGGTTTGTTAAAAGATGGTATCAGCTCGAAGCATGGGTCATTTTACTATACAAAATTTTAAAACTAGAAAAATCTTTGAGACTTACAAAATCTCTAGAGTGGACAAATCACAATTTTGTTTGAGATATAATAATAAAACCTTACAAGTTCCAAGGGTCAAAAGCAAATTTGGAGAGATGACATTTAGGTACCAGTGAGCGATTACTTGGAATGATCTTCCAAGTAACATGAGGAACATGGACCTGACAAATAGTCTTTTAGAAATGAACTAAAACAAGATCTCTTACATGTTTGTGATTGTTACTAGGAGCTCCGTATGTCTAGTTATAATACATGTCTCTGTTGTATGTTTATCTGAAACTCACTGTATATTTGCTGCTGCTTGATATTTTTATCATGTTTTAAAAATGTTTTTGAAACTTAGTATAACAACAACAGGACTGCCTTGAAAACAGGGCTTTTTGGCCCCATGGTGTTATTTGCTTGTCAAATATATTGCCTGTATAAATAAAGTTGTTTTACTACTAGTGCCAGCCACCATATTTACTTAACAAAATGTGTGAGTTTGGGAGGAAAGGGAAGGGGGTAGAAGGTGGGATTGCCATGATATCCAGTTCATACCAGATGAACCAAAATTTAAAGTATGGCCCCATTACTTCATAAGAATCAAACACCTGAAGTTCAAGGTGTTCAGCTCTCCAGTAAAACTAAAGATATACTGTAGCTCTAGTCTCAAGAAATGGGATGTTAAACAGTTGGATGTTTAAAAACAGCTGAGAGCACTGATAAATATCCAGGCAAGCAAATGATTTCAAATCTAAAAAATACTGAAGGAGACTTAAATGGGGAACTGTGTCATCTTGCAAGGCAGGACAAAAGGGCAACCTAAAATTATGTAAAAACAGCAATGTGGTTTAGTGGTTAGAGTATCATCTTGGGACTGGAAAGATCACAGGTTCAAACCCCGCCCGAGCCAAATACTCATTGTTGGACCTGTGGCAAGTCATGTAAATGCTCAATGCTCCAGTCTTCCATGCTGCAGAAATTGTTACAAGCAGGACCCTATTAGAAATGAGATGTCGCATTTTAGCTGGGCTATCCTGGGTAAAAAATTATTCAATAACTAATACATAATAACATGGTATAGATACAAGACTGTCATAATAATGACTGCTGTTTTATGAGGAACACATTTACTGTGCCATTGTGGCACAGTCTCTGATACTTGCTCGTCTGTGACTTTTGTTTGTGTCTTTATTTCTTTTCTTGAAGTCACTCAGTTTTTTGCCACTTGGACGTTGCTGGTCATCAGTATGATAGAATCGATCATAGTTACCTGGCTCAGCATGGCAGAGCTGCCATATTCTACTTATCAAAAGGTGAAAAAAAGGTACCACAGCAACAAGACTGCCAGCTCCTGGAAAAATGAGCCAACTCCCCAAGATGAACTGCAGAAGAACGTGAATGGTGGTAACACTGGTAAGATCAGGCTCATTTTCCAATTATATCACCGTGAACAACTATAGGGGGGAATGGAACATTTTCTTTTGACCCCTGCCCAGTCCTATCCATTGACAGCTTCTCTCACTGGCACCCCAAGCAACAATCACTTTGGGCAATGGATAGAAACACCACTGTATTGTGACTCAGAGGGGTGCAAGCCACTACTGATGTTTTGCACTTATCTATGTTGATAATTGTTAGTGGTCTGTTCCTAAGAAAAATGTCTGACTACTGTAGCAATATTTTGTGATTATGCTATATGGTGCGATGTATGTTCCTATTCACTATGTAAGCCTTGCTGTATTGTACATATCAAAGCATTGGTTCTTCTTTTCCCTTTAGGTACATGTAACTAACTCCAGGTTGCTCCTGAAAAAGGGACTGTCAAGATCTCAGTGGGCCCACCAGTCACCAAAATTTAAATAAAATAAAATAAATAAATAAATAATCAGCATTTTAGGCCATCTGCTTTCACTCACCTATAAATGTGAACACACTGAAGAATAACCTTTCCATGCATTTCTGCTTAAAGTTGAACCAGCATAATATTCAGTGGTGATTTGCATATGTAGCCCATGATGCTTTGCATTGTGGGGTCTTGTGTGATTTTGTATTTCTTTGAAACTTGGCTTCCCGGCCAAATGCCCTTTGGGGTAACCATTGCCTCAGTGCTTGCACACAGAGGTTCTTTGTCTTTTAAATTGTTTTTTTGTTTTAATTGGGTTCACCACAACATAACCCAGATAGACCATCTTAGGGTAGGTAGCTGGTTCATTCCATTGGGGTGTCAAACAGTCAAGACATACTGATGAATCCTGGTAGGATGAAACATGTGTCTATGTCTTCTGTTGGCTCCCTTTGCAAAATGTGTGAGAGACCTTTTGGCACCATGCATTTCTGCTTAAAGTTGAACCAGCATAATATTCTGTGGTGATTTGCATATGTAGCCCATGATGCTTTGTATTGTGGGGTCATGTGTGATTTTGTATTTTTTTTGAACAATGACCTTTGCCTTGTAGCTGGTGTATAGAGATCCAGAAACTCCTCTTCTACCATAAAATGAAAAGGTTTGCCTTGCTGGCTGCACTGGGAAGTTAAGCCATAGTTTCTCTCTTCAGCGGACTCTGCATGGCAGTCACTTGACTTTTGAGGTTATTACTGGCTGGTGGCATTATAGACCACACTGATACACTGCACAACTATTTGGATTTCCACAATGTTCAGATGTGCTAAACAGAACCATTCTGCCCAAAATTCAAGATTCGTGTAGTCTCTCGCCCCAACAACTGCACATACTTTTTCTTCATTTAGTTTTTTTATTCTCCACCAGTGTCTGCCCAATCCTTGGGTTTGGGAGTTAACCCCTATGGTGTATCCCCCAGTGTCATCCTCTACTAGCCCCATTTACATTAAATGCAGTTGGAGATGCATGACATGAGGTATGAGACTGTTGCTGGACATGACCATGACAGTGGTAGGATTTTTACCTCATTTTTTTCTCCCTCCCAACTCTTCTGATGGTGGATTATGCCTTTGTCAGCCTTGAATATCACAGCACACTTGGGCATGAATGCTACCTATAATGGGTGACCTGAACTCCGGATCCCAGATGTCTCCCTCCCTGGGCTGCCCTGCACTGTACTCAGCAGCAATCCCCCAGCCCTGGCTGTACCCGAGCCTGACTCCCCAAGTCTGCTCCTGAGTTATGTCAGGTTTTGATCAGTAGTAAACAATGTGCTATTCTGATTAGGGTTTAGCAAAGGAACTCTAGCATTGTGACATCATCAGCATTTATCATAGTGTAGTGATACATTGTAGAGAGTGATCATGTATTGTGGAGTAGATAACCTTTCTTTATGTCTTACCAGTACGACCCCACATAATTATTATAAGCATGACTATACATACTGTATGTGAATGTACATGCCTATGAAGACAGTACAGTCTTGTGGTTAGAATAGATGGATGGATAGACAGACAGACAGATAGATAGGTATTTGTTTAAATATGCCTTTCTAAAAATCAAGGTGTGGTATAAAAACATAATGAAACAGAAAAATAGTACAGCAAAAGACAACAAATACATTACAAACCAAGAAAATTGCATCAATTTATTGTTTTTACATTAAGATTGAGATGCACTGTATAAGTGTACAGCATATATTTACTGTATGAACCAGACTATCCAAGGATCAGTTCCTACAAAATCACTCTGTGACCTTGAACAGTCTAAACGCCATTTCAGGACTCTTTGGTCCCATGAATTTAAACTAACTCAAGTGGTTCAGCTCAGCACTACGTCAAGGCAACTCCATCAGCTGAGAGATCCTTATCTACAGAAATAAAACAAACAGATATGTTCCTCAAAAATAAACTGGTCAGAAGTGACTTCTAGGGTTCTCCTTGATCAGTTAGTGATAAACTGTGTTTTTTGAATCAACCCATTGTTTATTCAGTGCATACATCTGTTTAAATATTTATTTAGTTTTTGTTAACTGGGTGAGTGCTCTAGCTATAAAAATGATTATTTTCAGACACGACCCGGGAGGTTACAAAGTAGACAGTATAAGAACAGGATATGGAGGTATGAAGAACAATGTACGAAAAATGGCAGTAACAATACCATAATAAGACATACAGTAAATGACTAGTTTTACAAGTTATACAAGATACGTGCAAGCCCAAAATAAACATAAGGGTATATGGGAGACTACATTTACAGTAATAAGGGAAAAAATCAACAAAAGTCCAAACAGGGCATGGCAGAAACCATAGTAAAACAGTTCAGCAAATTAGGACAACATATGGTTGCAAGTAGAACTATTGAAAAACATTGCAATAAAGCCAGCAAAACAGTTTAAAGCTATAACTAGGCAGTAAGGCAAGGGGTTAGGTCAGCAAAGAGAAGAAATGCAAGGCTAGAGGGAGAGGAGGTGGAAGAGATTGGAAAGCAAGGTAGTTTAGGGAAATGAGCAGATACAAAAGGCCAAAGAAGGAGAGAGTGGAAGGAGCAGCTGGGCTAGAAGGCAGGTTAGCCAAGGCATAAGTACATAAGGGTAAAGAGTAGACCAGTAGTAGGGCAGAGATGAAGATTTGTCAGCAGAAATAAGTAAGTGAGTAAGCTAAGGAGGATTACAGCACGAGCAAGGGACAGGTATGGATAGGAAATTTTGAAATTCTTTTTTAAAGATAAGAGTCGGCGACTGACGGATGGCTAGGGGACGGGAGTTCCAGTGCTTTGGGGCATCGTGAGAGAAACATAGAAACATAGACTTTGATGGCAGATAAGGACTGCTTGGCCCACCTAGTCTGTCCATTTCCCTACCTACTGGATAAGCTGCAGATACTAGTTAACCAACAGCATACTTCTTCTTACCCCCACCAGAATTGCCTTATGTCTGTCTCATGCATTCTTGAATTCCTCCACTGTTTTTGACCCCACAACCTCCTTAGAAAGGCTGTTCCATGCGTTCACCACCATCTCTGTGAAAAAATACTTCCTCACATTGCCCCATGAGCCGTCCCCCCTCTATCTTCAAATTGTGTCCCCTTTCTTGCACATCTCTTTTTCTGAAAGATGCTCCCCTCTTGGACCTTGTTGATTCCCTTGAGGTCCTTTTTTTTTTTTTAACTTCTTTTTCCCTCCGGTCGCAGCCTGCGGAACTTCTCTCAGGCATCCTGGCCTGATCCTGCCCGCCTGAGGTCCCCCCAACCCAAGCCTTATCTCTCCTTCCCTCCTCCTGCAACCTTGTACCCCTGGCTTAACCCCTCTGGGGTGGGGCCATCCCTCCTTTTTGGGTGTACATAGACTCTGGACATGCTGCAGGTGAGGGCTCAGGTAGAGGAACTGGAAGGCCAGGAGGGTGGGATCTGGTGGCGGGCATGGGGGTCAGGTGTTGTCGCCTACCCCGCAGAGCTGGTGTTTTCTGTTTTCTGGTGTGTAACCCCTCCCATCCCAGTGCTGTAGATGTGCAGTGATGTCCAGTGCCAGTGCGCACGCTCCCACACACGTTGGCAAGGATGTCTGCCTACAGCCCTTCCCCTGCCTATGCAAGTGCTCCCTGAATGCAGTGATCCCTGCCTCCACAGGGTGCCACTAGCACAGGGAGACACATCTATCCTGAACCCCAGGAGAGGAGAGCTGTCGTCAGATGCTCAATCCCTTCCTTCCCGGCCAACCCCCAAGGACCCGAGCTCGCTCCTGAACCCAGGTCACTGGTGTGGTACGAGGAGTGGTGTCCAGTGCCTCAACTCTCAGTGCCACTGGGCCGGCCTTTCCTTTGAGGTACTTGAAAGTTTCTATCATGTCCCCCCTCTCCCTCCTTTCCTCAAGGGTATACATATTAAGTGCCTTTAGTCTGTCTTCATATGGCTTCTGTTGCAGACCCTGCACCATTTTAGTTGCCCTCCTCTGGACTGCCTCTATCCTGTCTATGTCCTTGTGGAGATGGGGTCTCCAGAATTTCATACAGCAATCCAGATAGGGTCTCACCAACTGTCTGTACAAAGGGATAACAACTTCCTGTTTTCTACTGGTGTTGCCTCTCCCTATACATCCCAGTATTCCCCCAGCCATCCTTGCTGCCTTCTCATTGCTTGCCTACCTTTAGGTCATCTGATATGACTACCCCCAGGTCCCTTCCATTTGTGTTGTTTTACCCCCACTGTGTACTCTTCCCTGGGTTTTTGTTTCCAGGTACATTATTTTGCACTTCTTGCATTGAATCTAAGCTACCATACTTTTGACCATTCCTCCAACATTGACAAGTCCATTCTTATCCTTTCCACACACACACCCTTGTGTATCAACCTCTATGGGTATATGCTGCACAGGTACCCTTAGAGGTTTTACATCTCTGTACATATAAAAGAGATTGATCAACAGAACATATTCCATAGGAGGAGGATTGAGGGATCAACATGGAGGCAAGAGATAAGGGGACTGTGATCTAGTAACATTATCCATCAGTGAGCCAAGGTACAGGAGTCTAAGGGCAGAGGGAGAGAGAGACAATTTAGATCAGCATACAGCAAACAATTTAAGTTATAACTTTGAAATAAGCTGTTTATATGAAGATTTAACTGCTTCTCTTTGAGTTCAACTGCTGATGTTAGTGGAGAAAAACCATAGTGTTTGTACTGGCAGAAGTCAAGTCTCATAATGGGCCTCGTTTATAGAGTTAGATATGCCCTCACTCACTTTGCCCGGCTTGCCTTAGCTCAGGGTATTCTGCTTCCCAGGCTTCCTTATGGATTTGTCACCTACTCTGCCTCCTCCAAAGGAAACGGGATACTACATACAGAAACATTTGCTATTTTGCAGTGAACTTCACCTGACTTACCCATCCCTGTCTGCTCTACACTAGGTTAAACTGGTTATCCCCTGTTGCTTACTGTTCCTTTGCTATTGGTACCCTTATTGAAAAACTTCTCAGGACCGCAGTGCCCTCCTTTCTAGCTACTTTGTTGCAACCCTCTGAACTGGCTTACACCCTCCAGTCTGGTAACCTATCTCTAATAGCTGTTTTAAGGCGATCACACATTATGGGGAACAGACCTTTTCCTACATTACTGTGAAGTACTGGAATTCCCTCCCAGTAGCCCTCTATCACTCCCTATCCCATGCCCCATTCAAAATGGAGCTATATTTAAACGTGAAGTCTTCAGAGATATGCACCTGTACATGACCCCTGACTTCTGTACCTGTACCTGCAATTATTTATTTTTCTATCAAGGTAATTTGCACCTTACTGCTCCCTCAACCCTCTTCCTCTCTGGCCACCCAACCCCACCACCCACCTTCTCAGGAACATAGCAGCTCTGAGGAAGACCCCCACAAATTGCCCCTCATGACAGGGTAGGAGAGTGAGGGCTGTCTCCTCCTCGGTCCACATCCAGGATTATGAAGCCTACCCAGTCAGGGGTGCGGGGTCTGTGGCAGCCAGGAGTCATCCTGCCATTGGGGGTTATCCTTCAGTTGTCTACCATCCTCCTCAGATGTGGCCTGGCAATACCTCTCTCTAGTGAGCCTGTGCACTTGTGTAGTGATGTGTTCTCAGGAGATGAGACCAACTCCCTTAGCCCACTGCAGGGGTCACTACAGAGGCAGAACCAGTAGTGCCTCTCTCCCCTGGGTGGACTCACTGCCATGTGGCAGTGCCACACCACTCTCTTGGTTGCCTGATCAACATGTTGGAGTTCGCTCCCAAACCCTGGCCGTCAATGCAGATGCACAAAGCACTTGGGGTGCATCAAGTGGCCCCTATGCCTGCAATTATTATATATATATATATATAGTATTTATTTTATGACTCTTTTATCACTTATTGCTTACCTGCCTGCCTTCTATCTCTGGATTGTTTAAAGTCTTTATTGTGTGGATTTGTCTATATTGTGCTAAGAAGTCTTCTGGATTGCTGTTTGTTTATTACCTGCTGCACTTTGTACTTTACAGCCACCATATTTCATGTGACATATTGTTCTTTGTTGCTGCTCTATTTTATGTATTGTACTGTGTTGATATCATGTCATGTACCATATTTATTGTATCTTATCTCCATTGTGTCTGTGACTATATTATTCCGGGTTTTGCATGAAAATAGGCATTTTATTGTCTCGTGAACCTACATAGTAACCAAAAATCAAATAAATAAAAAACAGCTACTGTGGCTATACAGACTTTGGCAGATCAGTGGTGTGCTACCACATTTTTAACAACCATCACCCACAGCCTGCCCCCCTGCTCCCCACTGTACCCCACTTCTAATGTTCCACTGTCTATTGTGGTCTCCCCAGCCCCCCTGCATATCTACCACCCTTGCAGTGAGTGCCACCCCTTTGGTGAGGCTTGCATGACTTGCTCAGACCCACAGTATGACCCTCCCATCTGGAGCCACACGGTCCAATCATGTTGGCAGCCGGGCATATGCTGAAAGTCAGCCCAGATGCACACACAACATGATTCCAGAAGGAAAATCAGTCAAGTTACTGTAGTTAACATGTTTTTTAGCCAGTAGCACTATGTATCTGAAGCTCGTAAAACTACACATTGATGAACTGCCACCAATCTCCTGATATTGCGCTAGGGGGCTACCTCCAATTGTTCAATGTAATGTGGACTTGGATGTTGCTCTAACACTGTTTGTTCTGTTCACATTTATTCCTCTGTATATTTGCTTTCTGATGTGTTACTGACAAGGCCTGGTGGCTGCTATTGTTTTCCCCTTGTTTCCTCTCTCCTCTTGACAAGGACCCTCTGTAAATGAGCTTTTAGCTCAAAGGTTTTTGTAATTCTGATTTTCTAATAAATAAATAAAGGTATGAAGCATAATGCTGGTAGTATGGTGATGCAGCAGCCACCGGACTCACCCCCCCCAGTTCCTCCCCACACCATTCTGTTTTGTGCTAGAGTGTGTAGCTACTGCTAGTCCTGAGACAGACAGGCTTAGGTCTTCATATTTTAATCTTCTAAATGTCGGCAGGCCTGCCTAGAAATCCCCATCACAGAGGCACGTGGGCAGCCAGAAACTTATTAACTTATTTTTTTAAGCTGGCCACTGTTCTCTAATATTCCCCTGTGAGGGGCCCCAATCACATTCAATTCACTTGCCCATGCCATTCTTCAGATTGTAGAGTCACTGACACAGGCACACCACACAGAGAAACATAAGCTGACCACATCAGACACTGTGCACAAAGCACTGACAACAGTACACCATTTGCACGCAGGTTGGCACCTGCACTGAAGACTCACCTCAGCCTCCTAGTCAGAGAAAAATCAATGCTATGGTTTTGGGGCCAGCCACCAACACATTCAGTTTAATGGCCTCAGTGGCATGTGTGCATGACAGTGAGTGCAGCATCAGATGGGGGTCATTAACTCCTCCACCCAGTCAGAAATTAGTACCACTGGCTACAGCCAATGATAGAGTTCCTGGCAGACCCTGCCTCCTGACCCCCCTAACGGCTGCTGCAAGCTGCAAGGACTTACCTCTCTTGCTTTTAGCAGACTATGACAATGACAGTATGTGTGCATGTCCTGCTCCCTCTAAACCTCACACCCACCCACCACAGAAGTCCAATACCTGGCTGGCCAGACAAGTTCAAGAGACCTTCACCAACTCTCTGAATTTAGGAAAAAAATAAATAATAAATGTCCTGCACATTCCTCAATAGGCAAACCAGCAGCTTTGGCTGCTGCTGCTTTACTACAAGCTCTTGCGAGCCATTGAACTATCTGGGAGACTTAAAAGCTGACTCGAGCGAGCCAGGGCTCTTCCAGATGCACAAGGATAAAAGGACATGGGGACACATAAAGTCATTAACAGGAGCATGATTCAAGGGAAACATCAGAAAGACTTAAACAGAAGTAGTGATGATTCTGACGAACACTTGAATCTGACTGCCAGAACCTGCGTTGTCAACTAATACTGTGATAAAATTCAAGCACAGATTCTAAAAGTACTTCGAAGAAAATGGGGTTACAGGGTATTTCCACTGAGCTAGCGTGAGGAAGGAACTTAATGGGCCCTTTGTTTTTTAACCACTAAATATGTAGGCATGTACTCTATGTATGCCACACATACCCCCATAATGCAAAGCACCATGGGATATATATGCAAATCAGTATGAACATTTAGGCTGGTACACACTGATGAGTCATGTGTAAGACAAAACACAACACGTATCTGTGTCTTCTGTTCTCACCAATTGCAGATTGCGTGAGAGGCCCCTTGGTACCATGCATTCCTGCTTAAAGCTGAACTAGCCTAAATTTCCATGGTGATTTGCATATATATCCCATGGTACTTTGCATTGCGGTGGTATGTGTAATTTTGTATATCTTAGAAACCTGTTTTTGTTGTCAATACCTTTTTTGGGTAACCCTTACCTCAGTGCGTTTGTGCTGAGGTTCTTTTCCTTTTTAGTATATACTGTATGTCTCTATGCAGGTATGACTGTATGTACATGTGTATGTATGTAAGTACAGTATGTATGTAGTTAGCTACAAATACCACTGTTTAGTAGCAAAACTGCTACTGCATTTCATGGGTACAGATTAAAATTCAAGGTTTGGCTAAAAATTATTTTATCATTTGACTAAAAGATTCAGATGACAATTAGCAAAAATGCTCTAGGGTTTTATACATCCAGCTTCAATGCTGATACACCTTCTTGCGGCACCTTCAACACTCCTCCTCTCTTTCTCATCCAGTCATACACCCTTCCCTGCTTCCTGCTGTGCCACTGATGCCACCTCACATTCTCCTGCCCAGTCCCTGGATCCCTTGTATTCATCAAAATAATCCATCTTGCTGTGTTCATGAGCCCTACCTGCTGCCTCGTTCCTTTTCGTTGGAGCCTTCATAACTGTAAGAACATATCCTTCTCTCTTTCCGCGGTGTCCTCAGTCTCTCCTTGCTTACTCCTTTTCCATCCTGTACCATAGAACATGAAAAAGACTCTCATTCCACCTTTCTGTGTTGTTCTTGTTCTCTCCTTCCCAGTTCCTGGAGCCACCAAAAGTCTTGTTTACTCCATTGTGCCCAGTGGCTCCCCCACCAATGGCCACCAGCACAGTTCTGTATTGACCTCCTTGACTAGCTGCCAGTGAATTGGGACCACCACAGCACTGTAATTACCAATGTAAACAAAAATGTCAGTTTACAATAACGCACCTTTCTTTTACATTAGTAATACAGTACTGCGGTAATCACAATTAGACTGTGGCTGCCTGAGGAGGTTAGTGGAAGGCAATGCTGGTTGCACTAAGTGGGTGAGCAATTGGAGGGTGCTACTCAACACTGGGGCTACTTTGAAGTTTTGAGGGGTTTGGGGCCATGTGGGAGGTGTGCCGGGGGGGGGCCATGAACACCAAGTAGAGCTTGGTACAGGACAGGGAGAAGGTGGGGTACTACTGGGCACCAAGTAATACTTGTCATGGGATGAAGATGGGAAGGTGCCACTGTACAGAAGGGAGTGCTTTGTATGGGATGAGGTGGTTAAGAGGGATGTCACTGGAATCTAGGAAGTGCTTGGGATGGGATGAGGAGGTTAAGAGTACTGCTACAGAGCACTAGGAGTGCTTTTGATGGATAAAGAGAGATGCACCATTGGACAAAAATGAGTACGTGGCACAGCATGATAAGAGGGAGACCTGCCACTGGACATCAGGGAGTAATAGCAATGGGATATGGAAAGGGAGAAGCAAGGGGTGCCACTATACTCTGCAGAGTGCTTGACATGGGGCAGGGAAAGGGAGGGGGTGCTAGTGGACACCAGAGAGTTCTTGACATGGGTTTGAGAAATGGAAGAGGTGCCATTGGACACCAGGAAGTGCTTGGGATTGGACAGGGAAAGAGAGGGGGTGCCACTGGACACCAGAGAATGATTGGCATAGGACAAGGAGAGGGAAAGGATGCCACTGGATGTGGGAGTGCTTGGCGTAGAACAAGGCGAGGGAGGGGTGTCACTGGCTACCAGGGAGTGCTTGACATACACTAGAATGAGGAGAAGGAGGAAGGTACTATCAGACATCATGGGGTACAGCACCTGTGTGCATCTGTTATTAAATATCCTTTTCAAAAGGGATGCAAATGATCTGTTAAAAAAAAATGCATTAAGGCAACAGTAAGGATTGCAACATAAAGTCACAAAAGAAGGGAAATGCACCACAAATTCCTCTGAATCTTGATAATTGTGTGATGTAGT
This sequence comes from Neoceratodus forsteri, assembly GCA_016271365.2. Classification (NCBI taxonomy): domain Eukaryota; kingdom Metazoa; phylum Chordata; order Ceratodontiformes; family Ceratodontidae; genus Neoceratodus; species Neoceratodus forsteri. The sequence continues at coordinate 27,930,413 of JADMNL010000024.1, read as the reverse complement.
GTTTTTAGAATTTGAATGATCGCTCAGTGCAGTGTTGGTGTTGCCATAACTTCTGCTTGTCTCTCATGGCAAGACAAAAGGATTTGTTCATGTGTGAGTAAATTAGCTTCATCTAAAAGACAGTGCCACAGTTTAGGGAGTTGTCACTATACACCACCAATTTTTTTTCTCGGGCCTAATGGCCATCGAGCTGGTGGCCCAGGGTTTCACCACCGGCTCCCCAGAATTCACCAATATCCCTGCAGTCCAGTGGACTGCTTTTATGGACCTACTATGTCTGACGATCACTCATTTGTGGCATGTTCCCAGGCATGCTTCCACCGCCGGCCATGTGACAGTATTTCTGTCTGCAGCACTGTGACTGCCTGTGCCACTTGAATGATGTAATCTGTGTGGGCTGCCACACTTTGAGAACAGCTTTGTAGGTCACTTGCATGACGAACACTGCTGCGTCCCTGCACAGCCATGCAAACACTGCACAACAGCGCAGGGAAGTCTTACAACCTGCATGAGCAAAGCTCAACAAGGTCATGAGATATCGCCTAACACTAAGTGGTCACAGCAACCACTTATCCCCAGTCATAGAAACTGAGCACAGAGCTCAGGTAACGGCAGAATGAAACACCCTTTCATCTCACAGTGGAGGAAAACTTACTAGTGATTTGGCAGTTAAGACATTCTGACAGTTTTTCATCTTTGTGTTTGCTCAGCCATTGCTAACTTTTTAATTTATTTTGCAGGGGGAATGATCAGTCCTGGTGTTCCCAGTTTTAACTTAACCACACCAAGCTGTGAGCATGGAAATCTTTACGAAGAGCTAAGAGATTTGGTAATGTGTTTGCGCACAGCAGAAACTGACAAGAAGACAAAGGAGGAGCTAAGACACTTTGCTGGAATGTTGGACAGAGTCTTCGCTGTGTTTTATTTTATAACCAATATCACATTTTCTGTGATTATGTTTTTTAACGTAATGCGGTCTCCCTTAAAAAAATAAAATGTTCTAGGGTTCTGAGGAGTGGGTATTTTGGATACCTCAACCAGTTCCAGGGATCTAGGATTTGGTCCGAGTTATTAGCATGTTTTCCTGCAAATGATAATGTCTCCTGTTAGTCCTATGGATCCAAATTTGCTTTATATTTCATTATAGTTTAAAGGTTAAGTTTGGCCTTGTGGTTGAAGCACAGAGCTGTTTACCTGGAAACCCAGATCTGAATCCCACAACTGCCATTTATTTACCATGCGACCCTTTGTCCCTTAACCTCCCGGGTCTTAACTGTTCTTAAAAAGGGATGGCAGAAATAAAAGAATAGAATGTCCTCTAGGGCCAAAGCAGAATAATTAGGTGGAGCGGACAGACTGGATGGGCTGATGTTTTTTTTTTCTGATATTATTGTCTGTGTACAATATCTACAATATCTACACTATGTATATGTAGCTACTGTATGCTCTCAAATCTATCTCTGTGCTGTGTGGATCTTCCTGTGCACCTTGAAATGACAGCAGCACTTCCTTTGTCCTGGATTGTAAAGCATTTTGGGATACGATTTCTATGAGAGCTGCTATATAAAACCACATTTATTTTTTTTTTGTATTGAAACATGTGTTTTGTTGGTGGCTTTACTTTCCTGTAATATGCCATCACTACTATAGATCAGGAAACCCCACCATCATTATACAGGGACTGAACACTGTGTGTCTGTCATCCAAGCTAAAGAAAAGGTTCATAGACTGACTATAGGTATGCATTTTAGTTAGGGACAGGCCAAACCAGTTTTCAAAGATAAGAATCCCCTGCCCCCCTCTCCACAAGTCTGTATAGCTCTAAACAACACAGCAGCATGGTGTAGACACTGCAGCCATGAAGAGAACTCACTGCAGCACTACAACCCAACATTAAGTGAAAGGGTAAAGGGTTGGACGAAGTGGAACCTAGTGGTCCTTCAAGATTTCAACTGTAGAATGGCCTATACCGCTGTGTTGGAGGAAGTGGGGTAGTCCATAAAAGGATGGTCAGAATTCACCTTGAATTTATAATTTTATTGATGTAAGTGAAGCACAAGGTCCCCTTGAAATGAATCATTCAACTAACACCTTTTGGAGAGATGCATCAGGCAACACAGGATCATTTACTAGAGTACTGATTGACAGATCTAGTGTTTCAAGTCAGAGGGACTGACACAGTAGCTGACCTAGGAGGTCCCTAAATTGATTTTGCTGGCCAATATGAGTGGAGTAGACTGCTATAATGATTGAAGGGAAGCGGCAGATATAGATATTACTTATTGCAACAGGTAGACCAGGTTGAAATTATTTTTATAGAAACCTCATTATAAAATGCCTAAAACTGGATATGTAGAATAATTCATAGGTAACTGCACAACAAGCCTGTGTTTCCGTCAAGGGGATTTGATAACATCACAGAACTCAAGAGTAAAACTTGAGGTCTCTATGATGTCTTCAAATCCCTGAGATGGGAACACAGCCATGTTTGAGTAGAGTTACCTATTTGTTATTTTATGTGGAATATGGTTGCAAGCAAGGTACAAAAAACAGATAAGAGCATTTTTTAGAAACTGCTCATAAAATTTCCCTGTGCCTCCACTCTGTCTCATGAGCCGACCCCACACATGCACTGAACTCGATGTATTCATTGTAAGCGATCATAGCAAATTGTTGGCCAGTGTCCAGTTCTTCTGGTCGCAATAAGTTTTCTGGTATGTGATGGGCTTCGGAAACACTGTTGTGCCATCACAGTACAGCGAGATCGATCAGTTTCAGAAAGTTTGAATTTGGCAGTTGGTGTGCAATGGAGACAACACTTGAAAGTAGAATGTAAACATCGTTATACTATAGTAGTGACGTTAGCTACTATAGTACAACTTTTTTGACCTTTGCACTGTGATGGAATGAGATTTTTGAATGTATGGAAAATCATACACAATAACACTCAACTATATACTATAATTCCATAAGACATATGCAAAACAAACAGGTATTTGGATTCAAATTCTAGTAATACTGGCACATACTTATTGGGTACTGATTAGAGGCAGGATCAACCAAATATTATAATGGGGGGGGCAGTGGACTACAACAACCAGATTATTAATTCAATATGGTATAGATGGGGAAGGAGGGAGGGAGGTGGGTAATAGTGGGTGCTATAATGGTTGGGAAAGGAGGTTATATATTTTACTGGGGGGGGGCAAGATCAAGTAGATATGATGACAGGAAGGGCAGAACTGCCAGATAAATAAACAAAGAATAAATATAGGAAGGTAAGTAAGTAGTAATGGATACTACTGGGATTTTGGAGGTAAAGGGGGGGATGCTTGCATTTGTGTGTGTGTGTGTGTGTGTGTGGTGGGGGGACAACAGGATAAACTTGATTTTTTTAAATTTGATATTTAATATGGGGGGGTTATTGGTAGGATTGACCAATTAGAGGGACCAACAACTGTTTATTAGCACTTATGGTTCTCCAGACAACAGTATATAAAAGCCATTGTTGTTCATACCAACACTTGCTCTTTTACAGTTGTCTAGAGAACAGACCATTGTTTATACAGTACTCCACAGCTATTGGGATGTGATATAAAATGGGTATGTGTCAAAGGGTGTGGGTGCAATGATGGACACTGAGACCACAGTAAGGTGGCAAGGCTTAAAGTTACCAAGCCAAATCTTTTATTAAGTAGAGACAAGTAAATAACCAAATAAAACTTGCGAACTTACAACGTCAAAAGAAATACAAAAGATACAAAAAACAAAACAATACTCCAGTCTTCCAAGGACTAGTCCAGCAATGAGCTGTCCTGCATTCAAAAAGAATCTTAGTCTGAAGAGTTGCAGACTAACACTTTGGACCAGCACCTACTGATCCTCCAACGAAATCTGAATGTTCCACAGGATGAGTTCCCTTTTATACTAGGAACCCGTCAGGTGACCACATCAGACTCCACCCCTTCCTACACTTACACACAGCATAAAAATGGAGTGGAGAGGGATGGCTGGCTCCTAGCAGAACATAGCAGGGATCTGAACAGGTCCCAAACAGACCCATCTCTGTTACCAGGCTTGGATTTATCATTATTTGGGTAAGAACTGCTTACTTCATGTATTAGAAATGAGACCAAACACTTGTTTCCAAGGCAGGTGACTTACATATTTTCAACATGTTTGAACTTCTGTTTACAACTGTTGTCTGAATTTCTAACTTGAACTAGTAAAGAGGGCAGGGCTAGCAAGTAGCACACACAGCAGTTGTTACATGGCTCACCTCACTCAGCCTCAGTCACAATATATTAAAGAAAATACTTAATGCTGCATTTGTTTGTTTAGTAGCATTGCTATGAAAAGCACTGGACTTAGCAGCAAGACCTGTTTGGATTGGACAACCAACCTAGTCTGGTACTAAACTGTTAGTGCACTACATCTTATGCCTTTCTTCTTCTTCTTCATAGAAACAAAAAATATAAACAAACTGGAAAAACAAAATAGCAGCAGACATTCCTGTGCCTCAATAAATAAATGTTTTAAGGCTGCAGACTGCTGCACCAGCATTATTTATGGTTTGTTGCTTGGGGGGGGGGGTCGAGCACCACAATTCCACACCTGCAGAAAGACAGTGAAGGATTTAGCAAGAAAGGAGGAGATGTCCCATTCCAGGTGGCCAGTCTGAAATAAGGGACGAGGGATAGACCAGAAAGAAAAAGAATAGCAAAGTCACACACATATGCTACTGCAGTAGGCTTCACACATACAAAGTGAGCAGAGTTATGGAGGGGTACTAGTGCTCTCTCACACTCCTCCCCACTTAAGAGGAAACTATACCCTTAGTGTACTAATCCTTTATAGTTTCCAGTTTTGGTAAAACATATGCACAATCGTTAGATCTCTCTCTCCAAGGAGGGAGAGATGGAGCTTTAGCCCACCCACTCCCAAAGCTCCACCTCGGGGACCCTTTGAAACAAAATAAACAACAAATGACGGCTATAACGAACCTTTCACTTCACTTGCATTTTCCCCCAAGGTCTGACTGTGCACATTGATCTGCCCCATAACGGGACATAAAATCTGCATTCTTATTAGCAGTACCAGGTCGGTGGTGTACAGTGAATTTATATGGCTGTAAGGCCAAATACCACCGCATTATTCTGGGGTTCTTATCTTTCATTACATGGAGCCAGCAGAGTGGGTTGTGGTCTGTTAATAATTCAAACTCTGCTCCCCATAAATAGAATTTAAGAAGCCCGATGGCCCACTTGATGGCAAGGCATTCTTTTTCTATAGCGAATAGCGTGTTTCTCTTTCTGCAGTTTTCGGCTTAAATAGATGATGGGATGTTCTTCTCCATTTACCATCTGGGACAAAACAGCTCTATACCCGAGTCTGAAGCATCTGTTTGTACCATAAAGGCTGAGTAAAATCAGGACTTCTCAGTACAGGGGCTGCACACAAGTATGCCTTTATGGTACAGAAGGCCTTCTCACAGTCAAGGGTCCATTTTACATTAGTGGGACAGTGTTTCTTTGTAAGATTGGTTAGAGGGGTGGCTATTGTGGTAAAGTTGGGGACAAACTTACGGTAATACCCCGCCAACCCCAGAAATGACCCAACATGTTTCTTTGTCAGGGGTCTAGGGCATTGTGCCACTGCATCAAACTTTTCGATTTCTGGTTTGACTTGCCCATTACCTATAATGAAGCCAAGATATTTGGTTTCCTGCATCGCTATACTGCATTTGAATGGATTGATTATCAAACCCACTTTCATCAGAGAGTCTAGAACAGCAGTGAGATGTTGTAAATGGGCCTCCCATGTAGGACTGTACACCACCACATCATCTAAATAAGCAGTGCAATAGGATTCATGTTGATGTAAAGTCTGATCCATTTGGCGCTGAAATGTGGCAGGGGCACCATGTAGCCTGAAGGGCATGGTAATGAAATGATACAGCCCTATGGGAGTGCTGAATGCTGTTTTCTCTTTAGAGGCCTCATCCAAAGGGATCTGCCAATACCCCTTCGTAAGATCGAATGTGGTGATGTATCTTGCGTTGCCCAGTCTGTCCATTATGTCATTGATCCTAGGCATGGGGTAGGCATCAAATTTGGAGATAGCATTTAGGCGTCTAAAATCAAGACAGAGGCGTATGCCACCTTCCTTTTTCTCCACCACCACAATTGGGAATGCCCACTCACTACCAGAGGGTTCGATCACCCCAAGCTCTTGCATTTTTCTTACTTCCTTTATTAACTCCCCTCTCACTTCCTCTGGTAGGCGATAAGGTTTCTGCCTGATAGGGCTATTGGTAGTGACCTCTATATGGTGCCTAATGCTATGTACTAACCCAGGCCTAGAGGTAAAGGACTGTGAATACTTAGCAAGAAGGAGGTTCAGCTCTGACCTCTGTTGTTCAGTCAGAGTGGCTTTAATGGTTAGATCACTCACTTCTCCTTTGCTTTCTAGCCTGTCGTAGGCTACCTCCATTTCACTGGTGTGAGTCTCAGGGCAAACAAAATACCCGGGGTTTGGTCTTTCCACCCATTTTTTTAGAAGGTTTATATGATATATACCTTTCCTTTGCTTTCTGTCAGGTAAGTCAACCTCGTAGGTAACAGGACCTGTTTGCCTCAAGATGGTATAGGGACCTTGCCACTTCATCATAAGCTTCTCCATAGTAGAAGGAAGTAACAATAGAACCTTATCCCCTCTTGGAATGATTTGGTACCTACTCCTTGGTCATAATACCCCTTCTGTACACTTTGTTGGTGCAAATTATGGTGATGTGCCATCTGGGTAAACTTCAGCAACTTTGCACGCAAAGCTATCAGGTAATCAAGGGTGGTACTTGGGTTCTCTTTTGTTCTTTCCTCCCATTGTTCCCTTACAATATCCAGGGAACCCCTTGGATTTCTTCCATATAATAATTCAAAGGGGGCAAATCCTGTGGAGGCTTGTGGTACCTCCCTGTATGCAAATAAAAGGAGCGGTAGGTATACATCCCACCTTTTTCCTTCATCCTTTACATATTTCTTCAGCATTCTTTTCAGGGTCTGGTTGAATCGCTCAACCAGACCATCTGTCTGAGGATGATAGGGTGTGGTATGTATGGCCTCCACTCCTAATGTCTCATACAGCCGGGCTAACATCCTAGAACAGAAGTTGCTCCCTCTGTCTGTCAGTATTTCCCTGGGTATCCCGACCCGACTGAACAGCTTAATTAACTCATTTGCAACTTTCTCTGCTGTCACAGTTTGGAGGGGGATAGCCTCAGGATATTTTGTGCAATAATCACACATTACCAAAATGAACCTGTTTCCTTTTGAGCTTTTTGGTAAAGGTCCTACCACATCCATGGCGATGCGGCTAAAAGGGGTGGTAATAAGGGGCAATGGCTGGAGGGGGACCGTATCTTTTCGTGTCACAGGAGCCACTTTCTGACAATCTGGGCAACTCTGACAGTAGTCAGCTACCTGAGCGTGTATACCTGCCCAATAGAATCTTAATAGTAGCCTCTGCAAGGTGCGGTCCCTACCCAAATGACCCGCTAATTAGATTTCATGTGCCAGATGCAGTAGTTTCTCTCTGTACTTACTGGGCACTACTAATTGGTCTATTTGCTCACCCGTGGTGGGGTGTATGCATCTTCTAAACAACAAGTCATCTTTCATGACATAGGATGGTTCATTTCCTTTCACTGGTACCCCTACCAACTGCATAAATGGTGTCAGGGAACTATCCTCCTTTTTTTCTTCACAAAACCCATCATTTTTAATATCAGATAATACATCACTATCGTTCGTCACATTCACAGTTTTAATGTGTCTCTGAGTCCATTTATATTTTGCTTTCTTCCTTTCTCGTCGAGACTTCGGTGTTTTGCCAGGCTCCCCATACACCTCATCATCGAATGGAAATAGTTGTGCCCATTGTTGTTCCTGTTTAGTTTGGGCACGGGTTGTTAGGACACACACTTTCTTCGGGATGGATTAAGCAAGAAAAGTCTGGATAATCATGCCCAATAATGACAGGAACAGGTAAAAGGGGAACCAATCCAACAGCCATGTTATGACTTCTCCCTTGTACCTGTAAATCAAGGTCAGTCACAGGATAATGATGTATGTCCCCATGGATGCAAATTACTGCTGTCCGGGACCCCTTTTCACCAGCTTGTTGAACCAAATCTGCTCTTACCAGGGTTTGTCTGCTTCCTGAGTCTATCAGCCCAGTAATCTCATGATTTCCAATCTTAACTGGTGTGACAAATTGTCCCCAATTGGCTAGGGCTAACTGCGTGACTGTAACTTTTCATCGAGGGAAAAATCTAGCTATGTGCCCCTTCTTCTGGCATTCCCTGCAGATTATGTTGGGGTTATAGGGTCTATTAGCTGGGACAATTTTAATACCCCCTTCAGTCATAGATGAAGCAACAGAGGAAGAAACAGGCCTTACCGTGGGTGGGGTTGCACCGGATCCAGGATGTCCACGTTGACGATTAGGATGAGCCGTAAGGTAATCCTCAGCTAGCGTGATGGCTTTTTCCGCAGTATCTGGCCGGTGTTCCCTCACCCATACCTGAACATCTGAGGGCAGGATATGAACAAACTGTTCCAGAATGATCATTTCCAGGATATGTTCTATGGTCTTCACTCCTGGTTGTAGCCATTTCTGACACAAGTCCTTTAACTGGGTATAGGACTCTCGGGGAGTGTCCACATTATGAAATTTGAAAGTCCTAAAGCGCTGTCGATAGGTCTCAGGGCTGATGTCGTACCTTGGTAGGATGGCTTGTTTAACAGCATCGTAGTGCTCTGCCTGGGTACTGTCCATGTGGCTGTATGCCAGCTGGGCTTTCCCAGATAGGTAAGGCACTAAGCAGATGACCCATTGGGTTCGGGGCAACCCACAAGCCTGAGCTATTCGCTCAAATGTTGTCATGTATGCCTTGATGTCATCGGTTGCACCCAGTTTAGTCAACTTAATGTCTTTAGGGGTTTCTGCTGGTGGTGGATTATGTACCCCTATATCTCGGATGGCTCTCAGGGTATCATTCCACTGTGCCTCAGCCCTTTGTAGATCCATCTCTCTTTGCTTGTCCATAGCAATTTGTTTTACACACAGCCAACACAACAGGCTGTGTATATCTTCTGGTGGTTCTTCAATGGTCTGTTCTGAGGTATCCTTGCCCTCCTCCTCCAGCTCTCCTTCCTTTTTGGCTGTTTTCTGTCGAACATCTGGTCCCCAGACCAGGCAAAGGGATCTCTCCATGCTTGGCGGCCATAGTCTGTGTGGGAGAACTCCAGCTGGGCTTACTGAGGTCTGCTCTGTTCTCCACCTGCATTCAGTGTCCACTGACTGGAAGGTACCAGTAACACCAGAGCATCCCACTTCACACCAATGTCAAAGGGTGGGTGCAATGATGGACACTGAGACCACAGTAAGGTGGCAAGGCTTAAAGTTACCAAGCCAAATCTTTTATTAAGTAGAAACAAGTAAATAACCAAATAAAACTTGCGAACTTGCAACGTCAAAAGAAATACAAAAGATACAAAAAACAAAACAATACTCCAGTCTTCCAAGGACTATTCCAGCAATGAGCTGTCCTGGATTCAAAAAGAATCTTAGTCTGAAGAGTTGCAGACTAACACTTTGGACCAGCACCTACTGATCCTCCAACGAAATCTGAATGTTCCACAGGATGAGTTCCTTTTATACTAGGAACCCATCAGGTGACCACATCAGACTCCACCCTTCCTACACTTACACAGCATAAAAATGGAGTGGAGAGGATGGTTGGCTCCTAGCAGAACATAGCAGGATCTGAACAGGTCCCAAACAGACCCACCTCTGTTACCAGGCTTGGATTTCTCATTATTTGGGTAAGAACTGCTTACTTCATGTATTAGAAATGAGACCAAACACTTGTTTCTAAGGCAGGTGACTTACATTTTCAACATGTTTGAACTTCTGTTTACAACTGTTGTCTGAATTTCTAACTTGAACTAGTAAAGAGGGCAGGGCTAGCAAGTAGCACACACACGCAGTTGTTACATGGCTCACCTCACTCAGCCTCAGTCACAATATATTAAAGAAAATACTTAATGCTGCATTTGTTTGTTTAGTAGCATTGCTATGAAAAGCACTGGACTTAGCAGCAAACCTGTTTGGATTGGACAACCTAGTCTGGTACTAAACTGTTAGTGCACTACATCTTATACCTTTCTTCTTCTTCTTCATAGAAACAAAAAATATAAACAAACTGGAAAAACAAAATAGCAGCAGACATTCCTGTGCCTCAATAAATAAATGTTTTAAGGCTGCAGACTGCTGCACCAGCATTGTTTATGGTTTGTTGCTTGGGGGTCGAGCACCACAATTCCACACCTGCAGAAAGACAGTGAAGGATTTAGCAAGAAAGGAGATGTCCCATTCCAGGTGGCCAGTCTGAAATAAGGAATGAGGGATAGACCAGAAAGAAAAAGAATAGCAAAGTCACACACATATGCTACTGCAGTAGACTTCTCACATACAAAGTGAGCAGGGTTATGGAAGGGTACTAGTGCTCTCTCACAGTATGGGAAAATCCTGCATTCTGACGGATTGTTTTAGATTTGTCTGATGCACAGGTAAAAGACAATGCTGATAATCAGGGTACACCACACTAACAGCATCAGTGCCTTTTCAACAATTCCTATTTGCCACTACAGACATGTCTGCCACGTTTGCACACCAAAAAATCATCTAGGCCCTAAAAATAAAACTCCCTAAATATAAAAATATTTTCTTCTATGTTCCCTTCCTTACACACACACACACACACACACACACACACACACACACACAGTAAAAAAAAAAATACTACTTATGGTTGTATTTTGAGGAGCTACTTTTCTGCTCCCCCCCAACATCCTTATCTGCCTAATAGGGAAATCTTTTCTGACAGTCCAGCCGCAGATAAAATTGAATTCCAGGCTTTACTGAAGCCTCCGGTTGTGCTTGTTTGTGTTTGGACTGGACAGTTGAACATTCAGCCAGTAGAATTCTGCAGCAGTTTTAATTCTTGCATTCTGTAATAAACATTCCAATCTATTGAATATATGGATAGATAGATACTTGAAAACTGGAAAGGGATGACTTTTTGCTATTTACGTTTAAGAAGAGAAAATACATATTTTTTATAAAGAGCTAATGTGCTGCTTAAAACTAATATCAGTTTTTAAAAGCAGTCAGCTATTACCTTTTATCACTAACATACTTTTAATTTTCACTTTGGTTAAAGGGGAACTGTCAGTGCCAAGGGCCTCACACTCAAGTGTGGGTCTGGTCCCAATGTGCACTTTGTATGGAAAGCATTTTGGTTTATGTTCTGTTTACTGTAGTATAGTAGATTGTATCAGACTAATGTTGTTTAGTTCTAGACTGACATCTTCTGTTACTACAAATCCCAGAATCCCCTGCAGCTGACATCAGCGCAATAGGCAGCAGTGGATGATTCCAGAGCCTTCAGTGCATGTTAGAGTATATATAAGCTCTGATCTTTTGTTTACTGGCTCTGCTGTTCTCCCTGGGCTATGTACAGTCACAGAGGACTATACTTAGCCCATGAAGAAAAGTAGAAAAAGAAAACATCTGATTGGAGATTATAAAAGCTCTAACATGTACTGCAGGCTATTGAATCTCCTACTGCTGCCTTTTTTTACTTCCAAGCCTGAAACTGACTCAGGAGTCATTATAGCTGCTCATGACAGGTCTAAATTTCCATGTGCTTTGCCTCCTGACAAAGAATGCAGAAAATTGGATGTTATGATAAATTGACTTATGCCTCTGCCTCACCAGAACTTTGTATTTTCAGTTACCAGGCTTATACAGTATAATTATTTATCAAAATAGACCATGTAAAATTTTGAATCCTACTGTAGATAAATTGCCTAACAGCAGTATTAAATATGAAGTCCAGGGATGTGTTTCACGTGGTTTTGGAAGCCAAAAAGCATTTACTGCATTCTGCCCATGATACCTCTAATGCTTCTGCTCATGCAGCTGCCTCTAGCATCTGCTTTCACAGATTTTCTTGGATGCATGTTGATGGTGTTACACTAAAGTCCAACAGTAGGTTCTGAACTCACCTTTTCATGGCCAGAAACATGTTGGCCATGATATGGAGCTCATTGTGAAGACATTAAAATCCTCTAAGATGTATATGCATGCACCGAAGCCTCTTGCTCCCCTGCTTTCACTTGGGCATGGTAGTGGATGTTTTCACAGAGGCTCACACTTTCCCTGTGCCCCAGGCCCTGGTTGGTCTGCCATGGTAGCAACTGCTCCTAAACAAGATGCCTCAGGTGCCCATTCTAAGACCCTCAAGGGTTCAGGATCTCACAAGCCCCTGATGCCCCCTCCACCCTTTGATTGTGTTCCAATGCCCCCTGCTCCTCAGTTGGGGGTTCAGGTTGGGGGCAGGATCTTTTTGTTCCTGACAAAAGGTCAGGAAATCACATCAGACAGATGGATCCTAGTTGATATCATTGGGGGGAGGGGGGTCATACACTAGTACTAGACTAGCTTTCTCCTCTGCATCTTTCCAGCTCTTGTTTATTACCCCCTCAGATCATTTACCAATCCTACAGACCCAAGTGTGCACTCTCTTTGACAAAAGGGCTATCCAGTCTGTGGCCTTGGTCAAACAGAACTGGGGTCTCTGTTCTCAGGACTTCTTCATCCCAAAGAAGGTGGTTGATCTATACCCTATTTTAGACCTTTGAGATCTGAACAAATACACTGTGTTCATAAGGTTTTGCATGATTTCTCCTCACTCACTTCTCCCTCGGCTTTTGCAAGGGTATCTGCTTTATGTTATCTGCACATCAAGATCTGAAACTGACATCAACAGCACCTACACTTCCTTTTGTTGGACCAGTACTAACAGTTTCATGTCTTTGCCTTTAGCTTATACTCAGTGCTGTAGGTATTCATCAAGTGCTTCATGAAGGTGGCTGCGGTCTTGTGCCGGAAAACTCTGTACGTATTCCCTTACCTGGATGATTGGCTTCTCAAGGCACCATCCAGAGATGTGGTGATACAGAGTTTGCACTGGACTTGCCAGTTGTTTGGCCAAATAGGTATCCTGGTGAAGTATCCCAAATCAGTCCTGACACCATGCTAGTATCTTCAGTTTATAGGTGCTGTCTTGGATACAGCTTGGGCACAGACATTCCTTTTGGAACCCCGTATTGACAGTCTGATTACTCAAGTGACACTGATCACCTCCAGCACCGGAGTCCTTGTGACATCCATATTTCAACTCCTGGGCTTCATTGCTGTGGCCATTGTGACTGTTCCCACAGCCTACTTAGACACTTTCTCCACTGTGGATGCTATGTGCCCAGTGGGCCCAGGCGGTCCAACCCCTATTGTGGGTCACCCTATTGTGGTCACAGCCCCTTTGCAAAGGGCCCCTTGCTGGTGGCGAGACTCCTCCCATGTGCTCCAGGATACCCATTCTTCTATCCATCCCCTCAGGTGGTCCTAATCACTGACACCTCTGGGATGGGGCGAGAGCTCATCTGGATACACTAAAAATCTAGAATGTTTGGTCCCTGTCAAATTGCCCTCTCGATATCAACATTCTGGAGAGGAGGGCTGTTCTTCTTGGTTTACGGGCCTTTGTGTCTCGCATTCAGGGTAATTTCTGATAATCCAGATGGGCAACCTCTGTGTCATGCAGTACCTTAACAAACAGGGAGGTGCCCCACTCTTATTCCCTCTAAAGAAAAGCCATGTGAGTGTGGAGACAGGCCATGACTCATGACATATACATAATTGCTACTTGTGTTCCTGGCACTTTGGATGCTTTGGTGGACTCTCTCAGCAGGTCAGTTGCTCAGTGGGAGCTCCAGAATGATAGTCATAGACCACTTTGCCCGCTGAGATTGTCAAGAGTTGTACATTTTGCATTCACATACAATGCAAAACTGCCACATGTTTTCTTGTTTACTCCAGGGCCTGGAGTTTTTGGTGAGATGCATTGTTCCTCTCCTGGAAGGGGAGTGAACTTTACGAATTCCCTCTGAGTCAGTGGGTATTGGTCAAGTTTCTGGATGGAGCCACAGTGATAGCTGTTGTTCTCTTCTGGTCCAGCTTTATTGAGTTCCCTCTGCTTTGGGAGATTGCAGTGGAAACCCTCTGGCCTGCTCCCTCTACAAGTGGGACTCCTGTTGCAAGATGAATGCACCTGCACCTTCCACCTCTACAACATTATACCTGTTTCCTGGGGATCTTGAACTGTCCTGCTTTGGGGTTTACTGTGCTGTTTTGGATATCCTGTTAGCAGCTTGCACTTCTTCTACATGGCACACTTATTTCCCGAAATGGAGAGGTTAAAAGTATTTGGTGTGCCTGTCGGTCACTGGGCCTTTCTACATGTCTGATGCAGAGTGTCTTGGATAACCTCCTATCCTTATACAACTCTGGCTTCCAGTACTGTTCTGGGAAGGTTCACTTTTCAGTTATTTCTGCATTTCAGTCCCTCTCATGGGGCAAGATACTGCTCAATTGGAGGTGCTCTGCGGGTTCCTAAAAGGGCTCCTGAATCTGGATCCCCTGGTCTATAGGCCAGCTCTGCTGTGGGAACTTAACTTGGTTCTGGAGTCTCTTACACAGATCCCTTGCAAACCTGTTACCATTTGCAAGATGTGTTTTAATCAGTTAGTCAATCAATTGATCAATCAAGCAGTCAAAATCTTTATCCAGGTGAACATCATTGAGAAGAGCTCATTTGCAAGATGGACCTGGGTAGAACAAGGTCAGGGTACAACAAGGCAACATACATATGTATATACACATTAGTACAAATGGGTACAAAAAAGTCATGATAAGGTATAAAAAAACAAAAAACCATAACAACGGAGAACCTATCTCGGGAGAACCAATTACAAATTGCATATACACCATTAGAAGCATCACACAAGTGAATATATGTCGTAAGGTGCATTTACATGATACAACAATACATATATATAGAAACTTGCCTGGGGAGATAATGAACACAGCCCATGAGGCAAACATGAACAGTCAGCTAATGGAAGGTGGGGGTACCAGGTGGAAAGTAGAAGTACAATGGATCGGAAAAGGCCTTCGGGGGGAGGGGGGTAACTACCATGATTAAGGACATGATAGAGAGGACTAGCAGAGGACAAAGAAAAGCTGAGAAGGGAAGAGCAGGTGATGTTGACCAGAAGATGTGGGTAAATCCACCCTTTAAGGGGGAACTGAGGATGAAGATGCTTGGTGTGAGTCAGTGCTGAAAAGAGATGTAAAGGTACAGAACAGAAATTACAAGATGGTTGAATATACGGTTGAAAAGAATATGATGGGTACGGCAGCTTTGTTAAGGCACTATGGGCCAGGTAAGAAGTGGAACAAATTGAACACGGCTATAGATTAGAATCATGGAAAACAGTTGCACGGTTTCTTTCTGAAATGAGAGTATAAGGACTTAAAGGTAGAGATGCTGACGGGTGTGCTTAATTTTAGCATTTTTTTGAAGTTTATTCCATAGGGAGGGCAGCACAAAGCTTATAGAAAATACAAAATCACACATGCCCCCACAATGCAAAGCATCATGGGCTGCCTATGCAAATCACCACAGAATGTTATGCTGGTCCAACTTTAAGCAGAATTGCATGGTGCCAAAAGGCCTCTCACACAGTTTGCAAAGGGTGCTAACAGAGCACCGCTTATAGCTGCCCTGCCAAAGCGAAAGTTAACTTTGGGTACTTTCAATGAGATAGATGTGCAACTTCTCAGGGCATACTTGCCTATCAAGTTTAGTGGGAGACAGTCTGTAATACATTGGGGAAGATTTTTGGAAATAGCTCTGAAGGTCCATATAGTTGCATTTCTATCACTCCTATACTGGAGGGAAGTCACCCCACTGCTTCATATAAGGAGCAGTGATGCATAGTATAGGGAAGATCTGTAATAAACCTCAACGCTCTATGATAGAGCGTGTCAAGTTTTGCTAGGTAGAAGGTAGGGCATTGACTATACAGGAAATCTGCGAAGTCTCAATGAGACTCAATGAGAGAAATGTTGCTTGGACCAGCTGCGGTTTAGCATCTCTAGTTAAAAATGAGTTATTCTGAAGAAAAGGCAGAGTCTGTGTCGTAATATTTTGAGTAACTCCTCGATGTGCTCTGTAAATGAGAGCATGTGGTCCAACCAGACTTCTTTCCTGGAAAGTGCTTTATGAAGTGGCTGTTACCTCCATTCACTGAGTTTCCAAGTTGTAGGCTTTGGTTCTGGATTCCTTGCATTGTACCTTATATTTCATCAGGATCAGGTTTCTTTTGCACCCTTCTGAGTTCACATTAAACCTGATTATCCATCTTCCTGTATTTTTTCCTTCCCCTAAGCATACAGGAGAGGTTATCCTGCATTCATTTGATGTCCATTGAGCCCTACCTACACTTCTATTTGAAATGTAAAAAGAACTGCAGATAGCCTACGAAGAGTTTTGTTTAATTTGCCCCCAGGGTGGTGAGCACCATGTCTTGAAGAAGTGCCTTTGTAAATAGTTGGCATCTTGTGTTTCCTTTTGTTATCAGAAGCATGGTAAGGAGTGCCCTGGTCCTGTGCGTGGACATGCCACTCATGGCATTGCCACGTCTGTGGCTTATTTTCATGCAGTCATGGTAACTGACATACAGTATGCTCTACAACCACGTGGAGTTTTGTCCATGCTTTCAAAAAATACTACAGTTTGGACCCATTGACCTGTAGACAGGCTGCCTTAGGCCTTGCCATCCTACAAGGTCTACTGTCTTAAGGGTCATTGGGCCCCTCCTGTTTTGCCTTCCTCCCACTCAGCTGTTCTGTACTGCTTGGGAATCATTCCAAATGTGTGTGCCTATGGAGGAAAGATGTCCTCAATGAAGATAAATGAGTTACTTACTAGTAACAGTAGATCCTCAAGAGAATCCTTTCTAGAGCAACAGCTCACTTCCCACCTACCCACTTCTGTAGTTTCGGGTAGAATTCTCTAGACGAATTGCTCATTACTGCATACTTGGTTTTGTCCTTTTATGCACTCTTCCAATGGGCTCTCCTTCTAGAACCTCCACCTCTCCTATTGGCCAAGATGGGATTCTTATCTCCCATCCCTGCCAGTATGGTTCAACCATGAGCTTGTTTGTGTTGGAAAATTGAGGAGGTATGGGGTATCAACATGGGTGGTCCCAGCTAGGCAAACATTTCTGTGTGACCTTGATACTGACAGCTTGCAATTCCAAAGGTGTGGCTCTAGGGAGGAGAGTCCCTTGAAGATCTACTGTTACTGGTAATTAATCTCTATTTGCACACCTCTGCTGTAGCTCTCAGGGGAGAAGGGTAATTTGTGCTCCCCTTCTGAGTAATGTAGAATTGATGTTGGCATCGACTGTGAAGACAGTCTCTCTGTTGCTCTCATCCGAATTATGGGTGCAACCAGGGGTACCTTGATCATCATTGTCAGGACAGGACAAAATGAGGAAAAGGGGAAAAAATAATACAGCACTAAAGCTTACAACCCTCTAGAAAAACAAACTCTGTAAAACACATGTTAAGTATCAGGGTTTGTGAAAAATGAAACAAAGAAACAAAAAAAAAAAAAATCAAGGTTATGGTTTAAAGACTTGAGACCCATGTTCACACCACTGCTTACAAAGCCAACTCCATGTATTATTATGCTCCCAAGTAATTGTTATGTAATAATATTTATAATGTATTGTATGGGTATGATTTGTTTTACGCCTGCACACACACACACACACACACACACACACACACACACACACACACTCACTGTTTATGAAGTTTGATTGGCAAGCAGTCATGGGAATGTGAGGTACAACTCTTTAAAACCCTAATTGTGCATCACCTTTCTTTTTTGACTTTATCCACAAATACAAACATAATGTGTGTGTGTGTGTCTCTGTCTGTCTCTGTCTCTCTATTTGTCTATCTGTCTGTCTGTCTGTCTCCCTGCCTGTCTGTCATCTGTCTGTCTATCTATCTATCTTGCCCCAAGTATGGGGGCACCACAGAAATAAATAATTAAATAAATGGGTGCCCCTTGCACTATTATGTCAGTTTGTGCAGTGTTGGGGGTCTGGGGGTGTCCCCTTGCAGTGAATCAGTGAATCCCCCCCCCATGCCCAGCAGACATGGCAGCAAGGCAGAGAATGTTAAAAAAAAAAAAAAAGTTTTTGTCTCTCTATTCCCGGCCGCCTGCTCTGCTCAGTACCAGAATCCCCCCTCCTCAGAGTGAGTAGTTCATCTTTTTAAAGTTCAGCCTGTGCTGGGC
The DNA here is from genome assembly GCA_016271365.2 of Neoceratodus forsteri. NCBI lineage: Eukaryota > Metazoa > Chordata > Ceratodontiformes > Ceratodontidae > Neoceratodus > Neoceratodus forsteri. The sequence continues at coordinate 27,912,067 of JADMNL010000024.1, read as the reverse complement.
TGTTGGAGGGTGGCCAGAGCTGCCAGGGATGCATCCTAAGTGCTGGCTGCAGGGTTAATTGAGCTTTGGCTGGGGAAGAGGACGGTCAGTTGCCACCAGTTTTTGTGGGCAAGGAAGAGCCAAGGGGAGTGCTTTGGAGCACCCCAGAAGACAGAAAGATGTCTGATCACTGTGGTTGTGTGAGGGAGAGAGGGGACACAGGTTGGTAATTGAAATTGAAGGCGTACCTATGGTTCGCTTCTCATCCCTCTGGTAGGTGTCAGGTCCTGTTCCGTGTGGCGGCTGCTAGTTTGGTGGCGGTCCCAGTCCTGAGCGTGGTGTAGGCTCTGGCTCTGTTTTTTGTTTTCATTTTATTTTAAAGTTCTGCTGGTCCCATGGCAGTGGTGGGTTAAAGAGCCACATCGGCAGGAGCACCGAATTGGGTGGAGTGCCAAGAAGCAGTGAGGACCCGATGAAAGCCCTCCCAGTGCCTGCCTAGTAATCCCTCCCACTGTCAACACCTTCCAGCCACCCGATCCCTTTTCTTCACCCCAGACTGTGGCAGTGAGTTTGTGGCAGCACCAACAGCCAGATGCTGACCGTCTGAAGCTTATTTTTTTTAAGAAAAAAATGTATTGTTTTAAAAGCACCCAAGTGTGCAGGAATGGCCAAGAGCCATGGAGGCAGGTGGGAGGGCCAACGTTTAAATAAATTATTTTTCATTAGGCATTGCGATGCCTCGGGGGGGATCTAGGGCAAAGGAGCTCTGATATGAATAAATAAATATTTATTAGAGTGGCAGAGTTAACTCTGAGCTCGGGGGAGCAGGCTCCAAAGAGCATTACTAAAGATTTAAAAGAGGCATCTCTTTTGAGAAATTAAAGGGGCCAGGCAAGCCCCAGTACATTCAAGAACCCAGCAGGGCTAAAATGAAAAAGGACTGGCAAGCCCAGGTGCCCTGTGCATTGTGAAGTAAACCCTAGTTCCAACATATTAGTGGTGAGTTCTGCAGCCCAGATAGCAGGTGTTTAATTCTGGCGACCCCCACTGGTTTTCAGAGTATCAGTACAGCAACTGAGGTTGCACTGGTGGGGAAGAGGTTTTAAATATTTCCCACCTTTGGACCACCCCATAGAGGCAACTGAGGAAGGAGTTGGCTATCAGCTCTGTAATCAAGCTAGCATTCGGGGTAAAGAGGTCAATTGGGGCATATTAGAGGGCAAATAAGCTGTTATTGTATCTGAACTTGTAAACTGGTCAGTTGCCCCTGGAACTGGTTATTTGCATCTGAACCTGATCAAGTGCCCCTGAACTGGTTATTCGCCTCTGAACCTGGTCAATTGCCCCTGGAACTGGTCAGTTGCCTCGGAACTGGTTATTTGCCTCTGAACCTGGTCAATTGTTTCTGGAACTGGTTCTGAGTGTACCAACCACCTCTAATTGCCTTAGGATTGTGTACCTGTACTCAATTTGTAGCAAATGCACCAAACTGAAAGTACTGCATGAAGAATCAGAACTGTCCAACTGTCAGAACTGCGGCTCCAATTCCATACTCTATGAATCAGTCTCCATCCAGCAGAAAAACGATTCTACAGCTTCATGCAGCATTGCCATCCTTCAGCTTCTGCACCTATGGTCCTGGTTGAGATCATCATCGCTTCAAGTATGCTTCACCTGGAAGAACTGTTTCACTGTCCTGTTTGTTATTTGCCATTGGTCCCAAGTCTCGTCTAAGCCCAGTGTGATTCATTTTTTTTTTTTAACTTTATTTATCTCCACTCCTGGAGAACTCCTTCAAGCATCCTCGGGAGCTCCCAGCCTCTACCCTTCTCTGTGACTAGTCCTCTCCCCTCGTGCCACCAAGCACCACCTCCAGGTCTGAACCCTCCGGAGGTAGGGCTGCTGTATCCAACCAGGGCGCTCTATCTATAGGGCCCACGGCCTCAAGTGGCCCGAGGAGGTAGCCCGGAATAAGAAGCGTGGGCTTTGGGCAGTCGAGATGCCTTCATCTATCCCCAGGGATGGTTTTTTTATCTCTTTTTTCCATGTTTCCTGACCTCTGCAGAGTGTGGCTTATCAAGGCAACATAATGCCGCAACTCTGCCCCAGCATTCTCAGCGTCGCTATGTCGGGCGCCCCTGATGGCCGCTAGAGGCTGCTCCAAGAGTGATCACATCCCAAACCCTCCCTGGGAAGAGAGAGAAGTCCTATGGACACTCAATCTCTCCCCCCCACCGACTCGCAGCGGCCCGGGCTCATTCCCAAACCCAGGTTGCCAGCGTGGCGCGAGGTGTGGCATCCAGTGCCTCAACCCTCAGTGCCACCGGGCTGGACTCAGTGTGATTCTTTGATGGCTGATTTATTTTTCCTGGTTCTTGTTTCGGATACTTCAAGGTCGTCTGTCTTCGCTCAGCTTTTGACACCCTGTTTGTTATTTTTCTTCTCTTTTAGGTATCACCTGCATCATCCTGGTTGCATTCTCATTCCTGCTTGCAGCATTCATCCTCTTCAGCTCATTTGGTCCCAGCAGCCCATTGGAAGGGTTCATGCCAGAGCATCTCCAGCAGTTCATCTCATCCCTGGCAGCCCATTGGTGGGTTGGTGCCAGACATCCTCTTCAGCTCATCTTATCCTGGCAGCCCTTTGGAAGGGTTTGTGCTGAAACATCTCCTGCAGTTACCCCATTTCTGGCAGCCCACTCTCAGGTTTGTGCTGAAGCCTTGTTCTGTTTACTCTTTTGTCGTGGCAGCCCAAGAGAGAGGGTTTCTGCCGATGAACTCATGGCCTGTTTACCAATCCTCTCACAAATCCCAGTGTCCTCCCCTAGGCCCATACTGAAGTGCCAGTTTCTGTGTTACAACCAGGATCCCTTGTTCTCATTTCCTTTTCTTCCTCCTCACCTCCTGCTTGTGCGTGCAAAGACCATCACCAAAAGTGGACTTGAATGTGCAATGTCTTCCTGAATTTATTGTAACCCTGCTGTGTTCTACAATACGGCAAGAGACCTCTGGGCTAGTAATCAATTAACTGTGATCAGTTAGAGTGCTAAGCTTAGCATTGAAATATAGAAGTCTTAGGCCAAGGTGCACCTTTCAGAGTTTACGTTAGATAGTTATGTGTTGTTACTGTTCAAATAATCAGAATGCTGTCCATACTCCCTGTCATTATCACTGTTGGTGTTTTCCTCTGTGGCTGTGTCCTTCTTCCCCTCCTGTCAAATAAGCATCTTTGCTTCATTGGACCTCTGTGTATGACTCCTACCTCTTCTTGTCGGGTGCCTCCATCCACCCAGCTCGGAACCTACAGTGTTGCCCCACCACAACACCTGCTGGGGAGTGACACTGGTGCTGGTAGTAAGACAGTCACATCCACATCTCAGAGTGAAGAACCCAGAAGTCAACCAGAGGCACCACATATCTATCTATCTCTCTGTCTGTCTGATCTGTCTATCTATCTGTCTTGTCTGTCTGTCTATCTGTCTTATCTGTCTGTCTATCTACGTCTTGTCTATCTGTCTTTGTCTGTCTATCTATCTATGTCTTGTCTTGTCTGTCTGTCTTGTCTGTCTAACTGTCTTGTCTGTCTGTCTGTCTATGTATCTATTTATATATCTATCATCTATCTGTCTGTCTGTCTATCTATCTATCAATCTATCTATCTCACATGCCTTGATTACATAATCAGAATTTTTTAAGAGTACCTCCAAGACTTTTTTTACTAATGAATGGTTTAGCTGTGAGCATGTAATTAGACTGAAGGTATGAGTAAAAATCCATATGATTATACAATTAAGGCAAGTGTAACAATGATTCATACAACACAAAGACACATTGCTAACATAAAGAAACAGTTACTCTTGATTGTCTAAATGGTTGATTACATACATACATTAAATTAAACTTTCATTTTTATGGGTATACATGAATATAAACATTTTTTCATGTATGTCTACAGTACCTGCAGAGCAGCATAATAAGATTTATCATATCTGCCTGTATTTATAACCATCTCAGTTGTATAAATATATTTACAAAGCTGTGGGGGGAGTTAAAAGGTGCAAATTAATCCTAGTGGGTAGGCCTAGAGGTAGACATATATGAAGAAAAAAATGTGCTTTCATGTATGTCTGTAAAATTAAATGTTTTATTTCCATGTATGTTCTGTGTGTTCTTGTTGAACAGTGTGTACTATATGTATATTCTTTACTAACTCCAACCATTTAGTCAATCAAGGGTAGCTGCATTGTTATATTAGCAACATGTCTTTGTGCTGCATGACCCCTTTATTACACCTGCCCTGATGGTATAATAAGATTAATTTTCACTTGTACCTTCAAACCTGATTGCAGACTCATTGCTACGCTACTCATAAGTAAATTGGCTTGCAGGTACTCATATAAATTGATAATACCATCAGGGCAAGTAGAGATGTATATATGTGTGTGTGTGTGTGTGTGTGTATGTATGTATATGTGTGTGTGTGTGTGTGTGTGTGTGTGTGTGTATGTATATGTGTGTGTATGTGTGTGTGTGTATATGTGTGTGTGTGTATATGTGTGTGTATGTGTGTGTGTGTGTGTGTGTGTGTGTGTGTGTGTATATATATATGTGTGTGTGTGTGTGTGTGTGTGTGCGTGTGTGAGCGAGACTGGAAGAACCGGATTAGACGCCATGCCTATACATACTAATGAGTGCACTGTGTTGCTTTCTAATACACAGCATTTAATACCAAGTCATTTTATAAGTGCAATCACACACTCCAGGGTGCTGCATTCATTGAAAGATAAAGACACTCCTAAAGCACTGCAACCTTGTGCCTCAGCACACATTGGAGGACAGCCTATATCTCCTAATGAACACACAGCCTGTTGTATTATTCCATACATATACATGTATCTACTATATTATACTGGCTCAGTAGGGCCAATATGTTAAGGCTGAGTTAGCTTCTATGTCAAAACCCCTAATTATGATAACTTGTAACTCAGTCATATAAGGACCTAGGATTTTGAAAATTAACATGTACCCTCTCAGTCCTAGAGGCTAAGTGTAGGCCAATTTTCAAAACAACAAGTCTAGTAATTGTGATGATGTGAAGTGCACTAAATACATGAACTACCCCGAAATCAAGACTTTTTTTGTGCCTGGATAATGAAAAAATACAAAGATTTAAAAACTAGAAACTTTCAGATTGATTAGATATTGTTCCAAAACAGAGCTTTTTATTTGCTTCTTGATGAATTAAAACATCATATACATGTATCAAAAATACCAGAGCCTGCTTATGCACATTTAGGGACACCAAATTCTGAGCTTAGGGTAATGTCAACACTGTGTTACATGAGCATCCAGAGTCCTAGGAATAGCATACCACAGAAGGCTCCAGGGACTCCCCACCCACAGCTTTTTATTTCTCTATTTGTTATGTTTTGTGCTTCAGTGTTAACACATGCAGAAACATGGTTTTCTGAAATTATTATACAGGCATGGTAGTAGACAGAAGTCAGTGTGTAGGTCTTACACCTGGAACTGCAGAAGATCAGGCCCCTCAGAGGCCTGCGCTTCTGCAGGCAGAAGTAATTTTGCAATTTTAGCGTTATGGTTTTCTATCTGTGGCTGCAAAAGTGCAGGCCCCACAGTGGTCTGCACTTCTGCAGCCAGAGGTTGGTGTGTATGCCTTACAGTATGCATGAGCACCTGCGACTTAAGAATCGCAGGCCCCATGGGGGCCTGTGCATCTGCAGACAGAGGTAGTGTTGCAATCTGGGTATCATGGATTCATGAGTACTGCTCCCATAGGGACATGTGCTTCTGCAGACAAAAGAACTCTTGTAATTTGGGTATTGTGGATTTGTATTTGTGACTGCATGGACCTGTGCTTCTGCAGACAGAAGTAGCATTGTGATGTGAGTATTGTGGATTTCTGTCTGCAGTCAGAAGTGAGTGTGTATGTCTTGAAGTGTGTATGCCACAGATATAAATCCATGAAGGTAGCACATTAATGCTACCACATGTGTGTCATCTGGAAAGAGTTATATGTTGTTTGTCTTACCTGATGATGGCTGATTGTGGTTGCTTGTGTGATCTTGTCCTTTTGCTGTTGGTAGGGGTGTCAGGGTTGAAAACCCTAATGCCACATTTCCCTTAATGGTGGGTAGACCAGTTCATTTGAAATCAGAACCCCCCTGGATCTTACAGGATCTGACAGATCTGGGTAGATCAGGACACTGCTGTTTAGTGTACCAGGTCTGCTTTGCTGCTTTTCTGTTTATTATTTGCTGGTATTTTTAACCCTGATCCCCCTCCATGTGATCAAACAACCCGCTCCCTGCTCCCATGCACTTGACCACAAAAAAAAAGTCATCAAGTAGCCACTATTCCCACTTGATACAGTGTGCATGTGCATGTGCCTCAGAGGAGAGGGGAGAGAGCATGGGAACAAATGATTAACAGCAGCAATGGAGGCATTGTGGAAATAAGCCAACTCGTTTTTTTTTCTAAATCAAATTTTCTTTAGCCATGGGTGAGTCCCTGAACAGCAGTGACCATAGAAGTAGTGGGGGAGGTAGACAACATTATTTTAAAAGTTTAGCATGGCAAAGTAAAACTAAAATGCTGACCATGTCTGAGCTATGAACGCTGCCTGATACTGCATGGCATCAGAGAGGTAGTGACATGGGGATCATCACTGTGCGTATGTAGGTTTTTCTGTTTTCTATTTCCATGTTTTTATTTTGCTTTGGTACTATATACTTTTTAACAAACATTTTGAAGGGGAGAATGAAAAAAAAAAGACTTCACTGGTCTAGCTCTATACTAATTAACATAGAAACATAGAATTTGACAGCAGATAAGGACCGCTTGGCCCACCTAGTCTGCCCATTTCCCCACCTAACAGATAAACTGCAGATTCTAGTTAACCAACAGCCTATTTCCTCCTTCCCCCAACTAGAATTGCCTTATGTCTGTCCCATGCATTCTTGAATTCCCCCACTGTTTTTGACTCTATGACATCCTTAGGAAGGCTGTTCCATGCATCTACAACCCTCTCTGTGAAGAAATACTTCCTCACATTACCTCTGAGCCATCCTCCCTCTATCTTCAAATTATGACCCTTTGTTCTTGCACATCTCTTTTTTTGAAAGATGCTACCCTCTTGGACTTTGTTGATTCCCTTGAGGTATTTGAAAGTTTTTATCATGTCCCCCCTCCTTTCCTCGAGGCTATACATCTTAAGCTCCTTTAGTCTTTCTTCATGTGTCTTCTGGTGCAGACCCTGCACCATTTTGGTTGCCCTCCTCTGGACAGCCTCCACCCTGTCTATGTCTTTGCGGAGGTGGGGTCTCCAGAACTGTATGCAGTACTCCAGATTTGGTCTTACCAACTGTCTGTACAGAGGGCCAACAACATCCTGTTTTCTACTAGTGATGCCTCTCCCTATCTATCCCAGTATCTCCCCAGCCCTCCTTACTGCCTTCTCACATTGCTTGCCCACCTTTAGGTCATCTGATATGACTACTCCAAGGTCCCTTTCCGTTCTTTGTTGTTGTCAGTATCTCACCCCCCATTGTGTACTCTTGCCCTTGGTTTTTGTTTCCCAGGTGCATACTTTGCACTTCTTTGCATTGAATCTAAGCTGCCATACATTTGGCCATTCCTCCAACCTTGCCAAGTCCCTTTAATCCTTTCCACCCCACCTTGCATATCAACCCTGTTGCAGATCTTTGTGTCATCTACAAAGAGACATACCTTCCCCTACAGTCCCTCTGCAATGTCACTTAAAAAGACACTAAAAAGTCATACAGACATTAAGAGTCAGAGTTTTTTCCTAAGCGCCACAGCAGCGTGAGGTGGGGGTCAACAGTTACCTCCAAAAACCACTCTTTGCTATATAAACTGCAATTATTTTAATTTTACTTTGACTTCTTTAACTTTTTATTGAAGCTACACAGAACCACATGGACAGTCTGAACACTGACTCTGACTCCAAACATGCACTGTGCTTACAATTGGTGTCTGGCCGGGTATGTCATGGCATGATGCAACTTGTCTGAGTGGATCACTCTAACCTGCACTGATATGCTGTGAGTGAGTCCTGAGTGAAACAGCAATGTTTTCTGCTGCAGTTTTAATTCTGTGCTTGTGCCATGGCTCCTGTTAAAATCTTGAGACTGAAGCTGCGTGCAAGATTGTCCGGTAATTAACTTTTGAAATACACCTGAAACAGGACTGCCAGTGAAAGAGGCGGCGAAAGAGTGTGCATGTCATCAGAACAGGAGGGGCAGTAGTACTATATAAAGACTTGCACAGGTACTTTTAAATTGATCACTGTAACCTGCACTGATATGCTGTGAGCGAGTCCTGAATGAAAGAGCAACATTTTCTGTTGCAGTTTTAATTTTGTGCTTGTGCCGTGGCTCCTGTTAGAATCTTGAGACTGAAGCTGTGTGCAAGAATGTCCGGTAATTAACTTTTGAAATGCACCTGAAACCGGACTGCCAGTGAAAGAGGCAGAGAAACAGTGTGCGTGTCATCAGAACAGGAGGGGTAGCAGTCATATAAAAAGGCTCGTGCCACTAACGCGGGAGTGAGAGTGGAGCGAGCACCACTCAGTCTAGAAAAATTTAAAATAAAGCTGGAGGTTGTGTTGTAGTGAGTTTTGTAAAGATTTCAAAGCCTTTTGAGCTTTTAGAATCTCTTGAACCGTTTGAACATAAAGAAGCTGGCAATTTGTGAGTAAGAAATTATTAAAGCATCTGAGAAATTTTAGACTGAGTATCTGTGAAGAAATATATAAAGATTACATAGGAAGCCAGAACATAGTTTAAATTCCTTAGTAAGGATATAAATAAAATTAGGGGTTCATGAACTTATGTGATCAAGTCTGTGACTGTGTATAGAGGGTTTCCTTTATGGTAGTGTGTTTATTGGGATAATTTGTTTGAATTACCAATAGACAACTGTTTTTAATCAATAGACCTATGGTTAATACCAGACTACAAAGACCTATTGTCCCAGATTTGTTGCCGTTGTGTGACAAAAGCTTAGATAAAAAAGGTATTGGTAATATAAAACAAGTCAAAATCACGGATCATATGTATGCTACAATTACTACAGAAAAGACAGGCAGTAATATATCTACTCCAGTGTCACTGAAGGAAATGAGATTATTACATGGAAAGGTTAATTCACAAACACATCTGGCAGATGCCTGTTCCTTGATAGAGGGAGAAAATTCATTTCTGACGTCATTGTTATCTCATAGAAGTTCTGAGGCATTAAATGACACAGATTTGGAAAAAAAAAACTCAGTTATGGGACACGGATCATACTGAACCAAACCTGGGGATTTCAGTTAATTCACCTTTTATTATAGTTGCAATGACATTGAAAGACATCATACATGATCTGCAACTTACAATAAATTGATTAATGCACTGTGAAAGTAGAATGTCTCAGACACAAAGATATAAAGATTGTAACAGGAATGTTGATAGGTCATCAGATTTATGACATTTAGGCTCCTTTGATAATGGATATTCTAGTCCTAATTGGCCCATATGTTTAAGTGAGGATGAGATTAAAATGCTAAAAAATCAACACCGTGCTAATATTATGATAACAGAACAATTAATTATTAATAAAGATTTGTTGGAATCATTAAGGGCTGAAGTTGCATCAAATGAAGCAAAAATAAATGAGATTTTATTAAGGACCCCTATTTTGGAAGAAAAAAGTGTCTTGACTGAAATTTTAGATAAGACCAATGATGCAGTACATAGGCCAGATTTCAGTAACATTTGTATTCCGGGAAGTAGTACTGAAGATAATTTAATGGCTTAACAGGTTATGGGAAAAACAAAAAGGAGAAATAAAAAATCAGGAAAACAAACTGGGCAGAAGGAACAAATAAGTAGACAAAGTACAAAAAAGCAAAAAGGGAGAAGGAATAAAGAAAGAAGTACCGGGAGAGATAATGGATTAGAACCTTCTAACAGAGGTGTATAGTGATTCCCCTAGAAAAGAAAATCCTAATTCTAATAAAGAAGTTATTATTTTTTTTTTTTATACTTTCTCTTTATGCCCCCTTCTCGCTGTGCTAGGTTCCTTTCTTCGGGGAACCCTAGGCTGTGCATTCCTGTAGTCCCGCCCCAGGTACCTCCCTCTGAATACTGATTAGCCTTTCCTCATCCTGCCTCATTTTCCCCCCCGGGCAGGGAGGAGAGGGACCCCCCCTTAGTCTGCCTCTCACACCTCAAGTATGCGTTGGAAGGTGTCACCAACCCCATCTATGCAGCCTGGTTAAGGGTTATCTTGGGACAACTGGGTTCCATCTACAGGAGCCCAGCACAGGATTTTTCTGGCTTTTCTTCATCCCAGCCCACAGGACATCTGCATGCAAGGGGGGCCAAAGAGCAATGCACGCCGAGATGTGCTAACGCTCCGGCTCCCGGCAGATGTCCTCTCTCCCTTGTGTGCTGTCTCGCTGCACCTCCACGCGTGGTCACCCAGGTGGCAGTATCACAGCGAGATCCGCATCCCTCCCCACCTGGAGGAGGAGAGCAGCCCCTGGGCGCTCAATCCTCCTCCCCGCAGCTGGCCCTCCAGCTGCCCCAGTCCGTTCCCGAACCCGGGTTGCTGGCGCTGCCAGCGGTAGCTCTACTGCTGCGCCAGTGGGCTGGCTAATAAAGAAATTATTGACTTAATTACACAACAGATAGAATTGCCTGTGTCAGTAGTAAGTCTAAGAAGGGATAGTAGACAAAGTGTTAGTGAAATTTGTAGGGAGAAAGATATTGACAAGCAGGAGAAAGAGTTAAAGAGTAGATCTTGATCAAACTCCTTTTCCAATCCTGTGGTTTCTAGGTCCAGCGGATTGGCTGGGAAAGGATGCTAGTGAAATTATTATAGTATTCTTACAAAAATTGAAACAGGAGTTAGATCTAAAATTGGAAGTGGGAGAAATTGTGGAAATTAAGAATATTTCAGTGGAAACTGCGACCTTGATTGATGTCTTTTTTTTGCTCTCCAAGACTAGCAAATTACGTCTGGCTAAATTGCCAGTCTATTCAAAGTGCAGAATTAATTATAACATTTCCTAATAGGCATCTGTTTAATAAACAGGTAGCTGCATGTGGAGATAACAACCAAAGTGATGTATTTGTTAGTATGTTTGGATTAAAAATTATGGAAAATGAAGATGAAGAGATGTTAACTAATATCGTAGAGGATGTATTTGAAAATTTTCTTCATATTCCATTTAAGTATGGGAATGAAATTATAGTGAGGAGATCAGATTACTCTAGTCAGGTTGACATCCAAGTTAAGAATCAAGTGTTAGCAGATTTAATATTAGAAAAAAGTGCCATACTGGATAGTCTTGGACTAAACATATTTCAGTCACAAATTTTAGAAGTTCCTATACTGTTGCAGTCTTCCCAAATTATGCACAAGCAATTTGTTATCCCCCTGGAAAATAGATTTAAAGCAATTGTGGGATACAATAATTGACCATTGATACTACTGGAACAACCTTCTTTAACAGTTAAAAATAAGGGGAATATACAAATCCTTTCTTGGAACATCTCTGGCTGGAACAAAATTGAACACGATAGATAACAAATTGAATTCCTTGAAAGGTTTGAGATGCTCTGTGTGCAAGAAATGTGGCACTATACAGAGGATTCCATGCATTTTAATGGTTATGAATGTTATCAAGTTAAAGGGAAAAAGAACTGTAGTTTTGGAAAATATTCAGGAGGACTCGCCGTCTTTATTAAAATAGGGATATTTCGAAGGGTTCAAATTCTTAGATTGAGTGCTAATTTTTTAGCACTGTTGCTGGTTTTTACAGCAATGGAATTTATATTGATTAATTATTATATTCTGCTAACATCAAATTTGGGACAATTTGAGAGAGCTCATGTATGAGCTAAGTGTGACATACCCAATAACTGATATTTTAATGCAGGGAGATTTTAATACACAAGTGGGTGATTTTGATGGTTTAAATCAAAACGAGTTCCATTATGCAAAGAATACTGTGGAGGCTTGGCTAAAAAGGAAAACTAAGGATAACATATTGAACTGTTCAGGGAAAATGTTAATTGAAATTCTGACAGAGTTCAATATGTTTATTTTTAATTGGGACAGTTGAAGGGGACAAAGAGGGAGATTTTACTTATTTTTCATCGAGAGGAGCTTCAATAATAGATTTGGCAACTTGGACAGGAGAAATTAATTGCTGGGATAAGATCCAAATTATTACCAGACCTGATAGTGACCATCTGCCTTTGATATTAGATTTGAAACTACCGAATAAAATACTTATTAATTATGGTAGAGGATTAGTGTTTACAGAAATAAGATCATCAAAAAGAGTTATTTGGAGACAAGACTCAGAGATTAAAATTGTGCTATTAATATGTAGCTCACATTTAAACAGTAATGTAACAATCTTGCTAAAAATGGATTATGATAAAATTTCGATGGAGCTTAGTATGTTATTTATGAAGATCAAAGAAAAGTTGGTTATTCCCGTAAGAAACTCAGGTGGATGTGAAGGAAATGCATGGTTTGATAGAGATTGCATACTGCTTAAATCAGGAATAAATAATTTATTAAGGAATTTAAGAAAAGAGAAAGGTAAGAATATATTATTGGATTTAAAGAAGAACAGGAATGAATATAAAAAGGATTAAGGAGAAAAAAGTAGAATATTATTCAAGACAGTGGGCAAGTCTGTTGGATACTATACTAACAAAGAATACAAAAGGTTTCTGGTCTTTGGTTGCCAAGGCTACAAACAATTGTAAAACCTTTATAGATACCTATATCCCAGAAAGTATCTGGGTAGATTTCTTCAGGGGAATATTTTTTGATCCAAATATTAAAGAGCCAATTATTTCCTCGAAGGTTGATGTGAATTCCTTTAAATGTATTACATACGAGGAAGTATAGATTGCCCTTAGCACCTTGAAAAAGAATAAAACCCCAGGCCCAGACAGAATACCTGCTGAGATTTATCTATGTGAAACTGGAATATGGTGTAAAGTTCTAACGGTGGTTTATAATAAAGCTATTATCCTAAACAGATCTCCAAGTACTTGGCATGGTTCAATAATTATCCCAATACATAAAAAGGGTAGTTGAATGAACCCTGCTATGTATAGGCCTATAAATTTGTTAGATATAAATTAAAAAAAAATTTAAAGTCCTTCTGGAATGGTTAAAAAAACAAGTTGAGTGTACAGGAGGACTATCATATTTACAGGCTGGATTTAGAGCTCAATATTCTACATTGGATAATATCTTCGTATTAAGGCACTTGTTGGAAAAATATGTATTTGTACGAAAACAAAAGGTAAACGCATTGTTTGTTGATTACTCAGCAGCTTTTGATTTACTGTTAAGAAATCTGCTCTGGAAGCAACTTCTAGAAAGAGGAATTGATAGAAATCTGGTAGCAGTAATTTCTGTACTGTATACTAACACATGGGCCCAAATTAGATTTGGGGTCAGGGGTGAACTGTCTTCGGTATTTAATACAAATAATGGAGTATGACAGGGATGCGTTTTAGCACCCTTGTTATTTTCTTTATATCTTGACAAGCTATTAAGGGATATGGCTGAATTACAATCAGACTCCCCCAAAATCTATAATGTTTGTTGCCCGATGTTGGCATATGCTAACAATATTGTCCTATTTTCTTTAACAAAGAGTGGATTACAAAAGAAAATGGACCAACTTAATAAGTATTCAAAGGATTTGAGTCTTGCAGTAAATTTTAATAAAACAAAAATAATAATATTTGGAGGTAAAAATATGAAAGGCAGATGGAAAATGGGGAATGAAATGGTAGAAGTAGTTATAGCATACACCTATTTAGGTATTAGGATTTCAGCTAACTGTCTATGGAAGGCACATACTATCATCCTAAAAGAAAAACTCACTAAAGCTATTGGGGGACTGATTAGATTTAACTATAAATATGGTGGAAATTCAGTGAAAGGGCTTATCAATATGATAAAAGCTAAATTTGATTCCCCATTGCTTTATGGGTCTGAAATATGGGATATGAGAAATATAAACTCCTTGGTTAGTCCACTTTTTAAGATGTTAAGAAATGTCCTTAGATTGGGACACTCCTGTCCGGCTGCTTACATTAAATAATATGTTTACATTGATAGACGCTAGAAAGGTGAATTACTGGTTGCGATTAATTAATATGCCAGATTCTTCTCTTGCTAGGAACTGTTTGAAGGAGAAAGAATTCTGGTACAAATTGGGTTTTAAGAAGAACTTATGGATAACATTACTTAATGAACTAATGACTCAATGTAATCTAATGCCTTTAAAGTTATTAGTTAAAAAGGGCATTAGATTACATAAGCAATATAGAAAACATAATGAATAGAAAATAAATAAATATCGGAATAACTTAGATTTAGAGATTATTAAAAAATCACATTATTCAAGTTGGTTTGTGAGAAATAACCAGGTTTTTGGTTTCAAACAGCACCTAGAAATTTGGGAGGATCCAATACTGCATAATATTTTTATCGTTTATAAATTCGAGCGCTTTGAAAGTAATGTGTTAATGGCTCGTTATGAGAAAAATAAAAATCCTTCAGATAATTGAGACTGTTCTATAGGAGGAAAGGAGGATTTGGCCCATGTTCTTTGGGTCTGTCCATGGTATATTAAAGAGAGAACAATTTGGCTAGGAGCTTTTATAAATACTGGTTACAGTATAGAGGAATCATATCTAACAGAAATATTGATGCATACGGCTGATCAATGGACTCTAGAGAGACTGGCTAAGTATTTTTTGGCAATTAACAAAGTCAGATGAAGATTAAAGGTAAAGTAAACAGTTTTGGGAGGATAACTATTATTTGAATGATTTAGAAGAATTGTAAAGATTCTGGAAGGATATGTTTTAACATAATCAGATTTTCTATTACTGATTGTATTGTGAAATATTTATGATGAATTTTTTTATTTTGTACTGTGTAATATGATATTGTAATGGCTATATAACTGATCAATAAATTGTTTTTTTTCTTCTTTCTGAGTGGAGTAGGGAGCTGCTATAGCTCATGTGCAAGGAGATTAGGGGTAAGGATTAACAAACAAATAGCTGCTTGCGATTGGTGGTTGGCATCGGATCAGGTCTCACAGTACAAAATTGCACTAACATTCCTGGTGATCCCTACCCACTAAATATATGTGATGCCTAAATCTCCTATTCTACAATACTATGGATATTAGTGCTGCTGCTGTTGTTTGATACATAAAGTATGTTACTTTATCATCAGTGTGCCAAGTTTATGTTGTCCCTTCTCCATGTGAGCAATGCCTTTTTCATGTGGGGTGTGGCAATTCTGAGTGATAAAATAAAGCATGTGTCCTTCATAATGTGGTACAGTTGAGAAGCAGGTTAATTTCCTTCTTATTTTTTTTTATTTTATTTTTATTTTATTAGAATTTCGGATAACATCTTTGAGCCAAGACTCTTTTACAAAGGTTCCACATCAGTCATTACATAAAACATAGCGGTAATGGACAAAAAATGAGACAACATAGAGGCAAAATACATACATCAAGACTAAGACAACTTTAGCAGCTAATGGCTTTCTCAGGCAGAGGGCTCTAGGACTAATTACACAAGATAAACAGGGAACAATTAGATTGATTAGAAAAGGAGACTAAGAAGAAAACTGGAGTAGAGGCAGAGGAGATGAGAAAAGCTATCGCAGGGAGGAGAAAGGAAGAATGTTGAGAAAGACAGGGTGGAGGGGGAGTGAGGGGTGTTCTAGGATGAAGAGGGTGGAATGGGTGGGTGGGAACATGTAGAATGTTGGCAAGTGGCTAGGATTTGTGACAGCAGGGCTAGGATCAGCAGTCACAGGAGGTCATAGGGACGAGGTGTTAGTGAAGATCTTGCTTGAAGGAGCCTAGAGATGTGTTATTAGTAACACTTGGAGAAAGGGAGTTGTACCACACTGGGGCTCTAGATAAGAAAGAGCATTGCCCTTGTGAGGTCCGTCTGTGGGGGATGGAGAAGGAAAGAGAGGTCGAGCTTCTGGTATGGCGTGAGCTACCATGAGGGGCCAGCAAGGCTGAAACTCCAGGAGGTAGTAAGTTTAACATGGCCTTTTTGGCTATGATGCAGGTTTGGTACCAGAGCCTGCCAGATAGTTGTAGCCAGTTAGATTGTTCATAGAGATTGCAGGTGTGCAAATGGTGAGGTGCTGCTATCAGGAGGCAGCAGGCATTGTTTAGCCCCATGCAAATACGTCTGATGCAGAGTCAGTGGCTGATCCATAAATCACTAGACCATAATCAATTACTGTATAGAAGTGATTGAGCTCTGGATTGTGGTCCTCAGTGCTTCGGTCATAAGGCAGTTTCTATGTCGGTACAACATTCCAATCTGGGCGTTAACTGTTTTGGCAATGTTGTTTATGTGTTCAGAGTAGGCTAGATTGGAGTCTAGGGTCACTCCCAGGTATTTGAACAGGTGAACTTGTTCAAGTATCTCTCCATCATTAACGATATCAAGACCTGTATTTTTATGTTTGTTGTGAGAGCCATGGAACATCATAGTTTTTTCCTTTTTTTTGTAATTGAGGATGAGTTTGTAGGACTGAAACCATTTCTCAAGCACTGTAAAGCTTGATTTAAGTTGTCTCTGGAGATGAGATGGGTCAGAGTGTGATGTAAATATAACTGCATCATCCACATAAATAAGGATTCTGTCCTGGCAGGAGGAGGGGAGATTGTTAAGAAAGATACTGAACAGCAAGGGACGCAGAATTGATCCCTGAGGGACTCCAGATTGGACCAGTTGGGGGGGTATCACCTATTTTGACCTGCTGGGTGCAATCACTAAGGTAGCTATGAAACCACCTCGTAGTGTCAGAAGAGAGTCCTAAGGAGGACAGTTGTTCAATCAGTAGTGAGTGGTTGATGGTATTGAATGCCTTCGTCAAGTCGATGAAATTGGCACCAACAAGGTGTCCCTTCTCCAAAGTGGAGTGGATATATGAGGTGAGATCAAGGAGGGTGGTGATGGTGCTTTCTTCACTGATGTAAACTGCTGCCTCCACTTTTATTCACAGTCTTTGCTGTTGCTTTGCCTATGCCTTTTATTTGCTTGTCTGTGTTAATCAGGGTGGTTGGCTTTCTTGAGGCTTGTACTGTGTTTGTCAGTGAGTACATTTTAATTTAAGGAATTTTCCCTATAGGATCGTGGCCTGTTTTGTTCTGGTATTGCAGCGGAAGAATAGGACTGCATGTGCGCACTATGTGGATTGTAGTAGGGTGGGTGCCATGCAGCATATGAAAGGATGTATGTCTGTACATACTGAGGCAGGGGGTTATGTTGGGACATGTGGGTGCAGCAGACAGGAGAAGAAGGGGTGCTCCTACTAGGCAGGGTGGGTGCAAACAGCTAGGTGGGGGTAGGGGTCTACATACTTAGGAAAGGTTAATGCTAGCAGATATATGGGGTAGAGGTGTGCATGTAGGGATAGGATGGTAGCCAGCAGATGAGTTGGTGTAGGGGAGGTTAATGGGGCAGGGTTGTTAATACTTTTGCATGGTGGATACAAGCAGAGCATGTAGGGCTATACATATGGGGCAGGATGGGGTGCCTGCTGATGTGAAAGGGAAGCAGCATGCTTACTGAGACAGGGTAGGTGTCAGCAGATGTGAGGGATAGTGGTGTGTAATGCTGGGGCAGGGTAGTTGTTTGGAGGAGAAGGGATGTGAACAGTATCGGAGCAGAGTGGGTGTCACTTGTGGGATGTGGATCAAAGCTCATCATAATGAGGTGGGGAGACTGTCAGCAGATAAGAGGAGCTGGTGATCTTCTTATTAGGGCAGAGAGGGAGCCACAGTGATACCATGCTCCCACAAATATAGTAAGGGTCAAGACCATACATGGATTCTCTATGGCCAAGAAAAGGGAAGACTGAGTAGAAGGATAAACATAATGGAGTAAAAACAGAGAGAGAGAGAGAGAGAGAGACACACACACACATACATTCTGGCTAGAAAATACTTTTTTTTCTATTTGCTAAGTATATTTTGTGATGGTTTTCTGGTATTAACAGTAATTTCCTAAAGGTTCTGATTTGAATCAGAATCAATCAGAACTAATCAGGACCCTGACTCAGTTCAAGGTCCTAATAATAAGGGTCGGGACCTCTTCGGGGCAGCCCATCCCTAATTTCCTTACTTTTGTGGCATTAAGATGAACCCTAACTGGTGCATCAATGCAACTTTTTTTTGCAATGAATTTCCTTTCTTTTTTAGGATAGCAGAATCATATCCTCATTCACACAGGGTCCTTTGGGACCTGCATGAATAAATGCAGATGTGTAGAGCCTGGAGAGAAGAATCTGTTCATCTGCCTGTAGCTATGGAAGCAAAGAATTTGTAGGATTGTCTGTGGACCTGCAGAAGCATAGGACACTCTGGGATCTGTGCATTGATGTGGCTACAGATGCACAGGGCTTAGAGTCCATCTGACTGTGGAAGTACAGGGCTCTCTGGACTGTGTACTTCCTTGCAGCTACGGGTGCAGAGATGCAAGATCCTCTGGGCTATATGCAAAGACAAGGCTTTTCTTCAATGTATGGTTACTTGTTGCCCATGTAGCCAAAACTGCATCATCCTTCCCCAGGATGCTGGTGTTGCATGGCATCGCCATCCCTCAGCCTCAGTCCATCCAGCCAACTCACTGAGCTTGCCACCAAATTCAGGACATTGGCAGGAAATCACAGCACACTACCTGCTGGGCCAAGGGATGGTCCTGCGCACAATGTTTCTTCATAACTTTTTGTTTGCCATTTTGACCCCACCTCATGACCTTGGTTACTAGAATGTGTTAAATCCCACCCGAAAAATGGTTTTGCAGAGTGACCTTTTAATCTGTACTTGAAAATTCCCACCATCCTGGTTCAGGAGGTAGGGTAATGTAAATAGTATGTACAAAATGTAGGACTAAAATATTGTAACACGGGCAAGTTATGAGTAAAAGTACGTGAGACTCAAAAACTGAATTATTGTGTCACATGTAAGTGCGACACAATCATTTTTTTTGTGCACCAAAAATGGAATTCTTGGGCCACACATTTAACTGCAACCCAAGCATTCCATTTCTGGTGTGCACTGAATATTTTAGTGTCACACTTATAAGTGCAACACAAAAATTCATTTGACGTTCCATCATGAAATTACCTGTTGACCTGTACTTCAAAATTCCCACCATCCTTCTTCACGAGGTGGAGTCGTGTAAACAGTATATTCAAAATTTGGCACTAAAATATTGCAAAACGGGCAAGTTATGAGTAAAGGTATGTGAGACACAAACATAAAATTCTTGTGATGCACATTAAAGCACGACACCAACATTTGCGATACTAAAATTTTAGTGTCACAAATTTTAGTGTTGTACTTTAGTGTTTTTATGACAAAATTCATGGCTTACAACACAAGAATCGGCCGTTTTGGTACACTGACAGCCAAAATCCTAAAAAGGTATTTCTAGCTTGTTTTGGGAAAAACAAATAGAATCTTGTTTAATGGGCCCTGTGTATCAAGATTTATGTGTTTGTTTTTTCAAATACTTCATTTTTTATTTATTTTCAATTTGTTTTTATCCAGTAAAAAAAGACTGCGGCCATAATGACCTGAAATATTTTTCTAGCTACATGAAAAACAATAATTTTGTGAAAGTGAAATGGCTCGCGAAATCCACATTTTGTTGTCTAATCAGAGGACTGACTTAAAACCCTAATGAACTTGCTCAGAAGCCAAATTTCAACACCTTATAATGCTGGAACTGATGAAATTTGTTTTTTAAAACCTTCAAAAAACATAATCTTGGCAAAAGACCCTTCAACCCTGAAAGCCTTGGAACAAAATTCCATGCTGTCTTGGCTTTAGGTGAGAGCAAAAAAATAATGGCAAAAAGGGCCAAATGTTATATTCTTCTGCATTTTTTATATATATATTTATAAAATATGTGATGAAATCCTATGGAACTGATTGGCTGAGAGCATCACCTGACTCTTCTGTTATCAGAGCATGCCCGAAGAGTTCAGAACTCAATGAATGTCTACACTTCAAAAAATCAATTTAGAACATATTTTATAAGTGGAATAGTACCCTTTGCGTTGTCCCTACGTTCTGATATATGGACTTCCAATGCACATGAGGCATACCATGTCACTGCACGACCAGACACCTTGGTGAACGCCATTCTTATTATATGTGTGTGTGTGTGTGTATATATATATATTTATACAATGGGGTGCGCTGATAACACATGAAATAAAAACACATATCACTCACCCACAAATACAGCCAACTGACATTTATCACACTGGAGTGTGATAAATGCAGTCAACAGACATTTATCACACTCTGCTTACCTCACCAGAGTGTGATAAATCCTGCTGCCTGACGTTTAAACATACTGTGCTGACCTCATCAGCATTGATTTCAACTGTGCTGATCTCACCCAGCAACACTCGGATTCTGCCTAAGTGCTGGAACTGCTTTCATGAAGTTAATGACAATAATGTAGCTCACCTGTCACATCTGTACCTGCAACTCCCTCTTTCACACTCATCTTGTGCACTCTATGAAAGCTCCAAAGCAAGCAACCAGCAGCCTGAGATTCATACTGAAAAAAACCCAAAAGAGAGCAAAGTGTTCCACATCCACGAATACCTCAGCTACAAAGGAACACCGCCTACTTCACCCAAATGGCAAGACAGTGTTTCAGCTTGTTTTAGCAGAGTTTTCTTTTTTTGTCCTGTGTCTTCTTCAATTATTCCACAAGATAAGCGGAAATAAAAAAAACACATTCTGGAAACCCTATTGTATAAATCGCACACATGATGTGCAGATTGTATGATATGGAAAATATTCTCACTCCTGCAGAGTGAGCTTTGGATACTCTCACTCCTTCCTTCAGCACTCATGAATATCCAGAGCTCGCTCTGCAGGAGTGAGGATATTTTGCCATATCACACTCCTGCCCATCATGTATCCCCTATTTATATATATACATAGAGACAGAGAGAGTGAGAGAGAGCACGAGAGAGAGAGAGAGAGCAAAAAAACTATTATTGCATATATTAGGATTGAGGTACAAAGCATACAAAGTAGGGAAATTAAAAGTTAGGGTCCAATGTTCCTGGAGTTTTGATGAATTGGTGATGTGGTGTTCCCAGGAGCACAGGCTACACATGCAGGAATTCTGCTGTAGCAGCTATGAACCCCCTCCTACCAGTAGCAGATAGCCCCAACTGGGCAAATGTCCCCAGCTATCCCACTCCTGCAAGTCCTCTGAACATGCAGTGAGGATTGGGGCTACTGTTCAGTTTTTCCTGTAGCTTGCCAGTCTTTAAGGTACCACAAGTTGCCAGTACTCACAATCCCTTCCTCCACTCAGTGCAGGAGATCCAGTCCACCAGCAAGAAAGGCATCCAACTGGATGCCCACAGGTGTCCCCTGTTCCACCAGTATTCCTCCCCTTGGCTCTCTCTGTGCTACTACATGCGTATGGGGAGTAACATCAGATAAAAAGACTGGAATAGGGAATGGCATGAGGCGCACACCTGTCCGGGGGCGTGTGCCATTATGGTCCAGGTATGCACTTTCAGCATGCACGGGGATCACCTTCATGCATAGGCCAAATTTTGAATAATGTCAGGCTCAAGACTGACCCACGTGGCACATGTAAGCAATAAAGCCCGACAGAGTGGGCGATATTGAGGAATACCGGACCACTCAGGGATGTAATGAGGCCCAACACCACAGGCGGAGGGCCTTATAGTCCCTGGAAGCTCCAGTATTCCCTAGTACCACCCACCCTGGAGGGTATTACTGTACTTAAAAAATGGGCTACTTGTGGCATTTTTAGACAGGATTTAAGAAAATTAAAAAACAATAAACAAAAAAGTAGAAATTAGGTTTTCATCTTTTTTTTGTAAAGTAGTCCCTTTGTTCTGTGCTGTTCCATGTCCTGTTGTCCCCCCACCTCCTGGAGTCATTCTCTTCAACTTATCTCCTCCCCACACAACCAACCCCAGAACAAGATACAGAGTTTCTGGTTCAGTCATGCCCCCCAAGTCTCTTGCTATCTTTGTATTAAAAAAATGTGTTTTGCTGTTATTGCAAGATTTTTTTCTCCCTCGGAATTGCAGCTACTAGGGACATGACCTTGTGCTATCCTGCCACGCAAAAGGAGGAATTGCGAATGGCGAAGTGGTTTGAGGAGGCAGTATAGCGCAGTGGTCTAAGGCTCTGAGCTGCAAATCTGGTGACATCCAGCAGACCAGACCTGGGTTTGAATCCCACAGCTTCCACTTGCAAACTGTGTGACCCTGAGCAAGTCACTTAACCTCCTTGTGCTCCCAGGTCGCTCCTGTAAGAACGCTTTCAGCTTAGTGTGCTATACCTGGTTAAACAACTAAATAAAAAAAGTGCAGCGACTGAAGCTTGGTAGCAGTGACAAATGTAGGGGCTATGTTATACTTTTTAGTTTGCTGCGATAATAACATATTTTGGGACACAGCCCCTTTGTGGTATCTTGTTTACTGTTTCCAAGTTGGGATCGGACTTAGTCGGGGATTGTAACTGATTAGGGTGGACTCGCATTAAGAAACCGATGCAAGGAAGTTGTAATGAGGGTAATTATTTTGCCCAGGTCCTTCTTTTACCCAGTAGGCAGGTTGTTTGTGTTTTTTTAATTACTTCTTAAACAAAACTGAGACAGACTCAAGGAAGGGCCCGAGGGGCAGGTTGTCCAGCTGCCAATTCGTATGCTAAATGGGGGGGAAAAAGATGGCAACTGGCATGTCTGAAAATGTGAGGTGCCAAAGAATACCCTTAGTGATGGGGCACCCTGAATTAGAACTTTTTGTAAGTGGGCTCTATTGAAAAATACCTGCCCACTTAGACGGGTGTCCTAGCCAATCAGAAGGCTTGGATTCTTTTATCCATTTTCTAATGTTTGTTACATCACTTGAAGTCAGCATTGTACCTTTTGTACACACTTCCTGGGTTCTTTGCAACAACAAATTCTGAATGCATGTTGCAATTTTTGGATCTACATTTAATGGTTTGTGTGGGCCACTATCAAAAGCCATCCTGTAATCCAAATTTATAACTTCTAATGGATTATTATTAATTACACTTGCACTAACCATTTCATTAAAGGTGAGAAGATTTGTAAGGCAGTCTGTTTATTACAAACCCATGTTGTGTTTTGTCTTTCATACCATTTCTGTCTATCCCAGTTTTTTGTTTATTGCATATGAGACCTTCCATAATTTTACCGTTTACAGCAGATCTGTAATTTTTACCCTTTGTTTTGTCACCAGTTTTGTGAATTGGGATGACTATAACCCTATGCCAATCTTGAGGCAGTATACCCGAGTGAAAGGATTTATTGAATAGTGTCTGAAAAGGACCCGATAAGTGATCAGCTAGCTCCTTTAGACAACGTGATTGGGGAAGGTGAGGTCCAACTAATTTATTTATATCAGGATTTATATCTGGATTTTTTTTTTCTGAATTCCTGGCGCCATCTGACTGCACTGCCCCCATTGTCTGCTCACCATCTTGGTGAACTCCCTGAGTAGCTAGCTCTGGAATCCAGCGTGGCTGCTTTCCCAGGACTGTGCTGCCAAGTTTGAAATGACTTTCCCTTGCTCCGGTACAGAGACAAGCAGTTCTTGCCTAATTGCACGACCGTTCACAAATTTTGTAGTCTGTGCTGCCTGGCCCTCGCTACTAGTGTGTGTACATAATACCAAATACACTTAAACTGAAATCCGGGTTTCCTACCACTGATTTTTTGTTTGTTTAAGGACTGTTACTAGCCTGTATTTGCTCATTCTTGCAGAACAAAAAAGAATAAAATACTGTTTGTTTGCTTTGCTAGTTTCCTGCTGTTCTAGCCTAGCCAGACCCCTTAATCTTCCCATTCTCTCCTTTGTGTGTCTCTGTGAGATTTTTTTTCACCCTTCCCCCACTTCCTCCTCCACAACTTCTTAAATACACCTAAGCCACTCCCCCTTCTGTGCACCTCCTCCCATTGGCCATCTTGCCCTACACAAATTTAAAGCTGCAGAACACCTTCTAGAGTGCAGTCCTGCCCCACAGAACTACATTTCTAACAGTCCCTTGCCTCACCACTCCCTCCTCTCCCCCTTCATAAGGCTGACCATGCTAATTCTCTCCTACTACTTCCCTGTGTCCCCCGCTCTCCCTCGGAAAGATGAAGCTGGCACTGCCTATATTATGGGCCATTTCTCTAACTACTGCACTGGTATTGACTGACTTCTGCGCTACAGTGCTGGCCTGCGATCAACAGCGCCTCTCCTTCCTCTCATTCCCACCCCATCTCAACCCTCTTCACTCATTACTAGGGATAAGTCCACCCTGGGGTAGATCTCTCTCATCCTACTCACTAAAGGAGAACACCGCCTCCTTGGCCACTACCTGGCTAACCTCTCCTGGTCTCCTACTATTCCCTCCTGCCCATACATTCTTCTACTATCACTACTTTCCCTTGCTGGGGACATCGAGTGCAACCCTGGCCCAACAAACTCCCATATCACCCCCTCCTCCAGCATCTGGACAAATGCCCCTGGTCTTAAAATCTCACATATCAATGTCTGCAGCCTTCCATCTAAATTCACTGACCCTGAGGCTTGGATTGAGCTACACAAGCCCCATATTCTGGGAGTCACTGAAACATGGCTAAAGCCACACCACACCGAAAACACCTTCAAAATACCTGGCTACTCCTACCTACGCCTCGACAGGCCAAGCAGGAAAAAAGATGGTGGTGTGGACCTGCTCCTAAGGGAACCCCTTTCAGCTAGCATTGTCCTACACTCTGACCCTTCCTCACCTAGTGAATGGCTACTCTCTGAATTGACATTGGGATCCTGCAAGAAACTCTATATTGGCTGCTGCTACAACCCCCCACAACCGAAACCATTGGACTCACCAGCATCCTCCAAGGTCTGAGCTCTCTAACTCTCCATAGGGAATCTATCCTTCTTGGTGACTTTAATCTAAACCGGCTGAGCTGCCACCAGCCTGACTATGTATCCCTGTTAAAGCAGCACAACCTGGTGCAGGTGATCACTCTCCTCACCAGACTTAATCCATGCTCGGCCACCCAGACTCTACTAGACTGGATCCTCATAAACAGGGAGGACCGAGCATTACACGCTGGCACCATGGCTGACTCTATAAGTGATCACTCACTGACCTATCTCCTCTGGTCTTCCAAACTAAAGCACCGCCCCACCCAAATACCTATCTCTCAGAAATTTCAGCTGCCCAGTCTCCATGAATCTCCTCGAGGAAGCCCAGTTCTTGGACTAGTCCATGCTTTTTTCCCTTTCCAATGCAGCCATGGCAGTTTCCACATCTACCTGGACTCTACTAACACTCCAGGACTGCTTTTTCCCTGTCACCACCAGATGGATCAGAGGTGGGTGCTCGAGCTGGGACTCTAAAGACCTCGTAACTCTTATGAAGACCAGAGACCGCGCCTGGTCCACTTTGAAAGCAACCCCCTCTCCTGCCCTCTGGGATGCTTACAGGTGCATGAGGAACAAATATAAACAACAGGCCAAATTTTTGAAACAGACCCACTTCCGCAATCTGCAAAAGGCCAACCTTGGAGACCCTAGAAAATTGTGGGACTCAATCAGCTCCCTCCTAAACCCTGCCCTAGCTACACTGCACCACATCTCAACTCCCAGGACGGGCTGCTGACTGTCCGCCACGATGTGGCCAGTGTCTTCAACTGTAAGTTCACCAACTTATCCATGTATCTAAATAAGCTGCCAACTGCCCAACTGCAAAGTTCAGCCCTAATACCTGATACACTGCCATCCTCCTCCTCCAGCTCTGCCACTCACTCGCAAATACCCCCATTCTATTTTAAAGCCCTCTCCATAAATGACACAGTGAAGCTACTCAAAAGTCTACCTAACCACGGCTCCTCCGGATCTGATGGGCTATCTCCAGTCTTCCTTAAGCTGATCTCTCCGTCGATTGCCAGGCCACTCACCTTTGTCTTTAACCTTGCCCTTTCCACCTCCTCCATGCCTGACCCATGGAAGATAGCTAAGGTTATCCCCATTCTTAAATCCGGTGACCCCAAATCCTCTGACAATTACCGTTCAAAATCCATTCTCCCTCGTCTCAGTAAACTACTTGAGAGAGCAGTCCACAATCAGCTCACTGAGTACATAGGCAAATACACCCTCCTATGCAACCAACAGCATGGCTTTCTCCAGAATTATTCCACTGCCACTGCCCTCGCCCTTCTGACCGACCACATCCTCTCTAACATGGATAATGGTAAAGCCACCGAGGATGTCTTTGTTGACCTCTCAAAGGCTTTTGACATAGTTAACCATGCTCTCCTTATCTCCAAGCTTAGCCTCCTTGGTTGTTCTCAGAAAGTCACAAGCTGGTTCACTAACTACCTTATCGATCGCTCACAATTCGTGTGTATTGGTCAAACCTGCTCCCCCACCCTGCCTGTCTCTGTGGGGGTCCCTCAAGGCTCAATCCTGGGTCCCCTCCTTTTCTCCTTATTCGATAATGTGCTTCCCTTCAACTGCCTCAACTGTCACTCTCTCCTGTATGCCGATTACCTTGTCCTCTTCCACAGTGACAAATCCACGGCCACAATCTCCTCAGTTCTCTCTCAAAACTATGCTGCGGCCCACAGCTGGTTCTCAAAAAACCTCCGCTTAGTAAATGCCAAAAAAACTAAATCTATGCTGTTCAGATCTAAGCCTTTTCTGGCCAAAACTAAAAACCATTCCCCCTTAGGCATTCTCACCCCAGACGGCCCAGCCCTGGAGGATGTCAACGTCTACAGTACAAATACTTAGGAGTACTGCTCAACCCCTCCCTCACCTTCGTTGAGCATGCAAATTCCCTTGTCAGAAGGTTCCATCAAAAGTTAGGTGCCTCCTATAGAGTCAGGCAATACCTTACCCCTGAAGCCAGACTAGCCATTGTCCAGGGTAATCTTCTCCCTATTCTTGACTACTGCTCCCCTATTTATGCCAGGATCTCAGCTACTGCCATGGCTAAACTCTCCGCTGCCTACAACAGCGCCTGTTGCTTTGCTTTATTGGCCCCGTTCTCCACCCACCACTGTACCCTCTATAATACCCTTGGATGGCTACTGCTACAAGGTCGCTTTGACCTAGCCCTCTGCTGCATGGTAGACAATGTCATCCGCACGGCTCCAGAATCCCCACTAACTGCCCTTCTGAAAACCAGAACGCTCCTCCGCAACATCCCCTCTAATGGTACTCCCCCTCTAGTTGTTCCTAGGGTATCCACCAACATGGGTAGCAGAGCTTGGTCTGCAGCTGCCCCTTTGCAGTGGAACAAACTACCAGCTGAACTCTGTTCCATTGACACACACTCCAGTTTCAACTCCCACCTTAAAGTCTGGTTCCTGGCAAACTCATCCTGCTGCTGCTCCCTGGGGTCTGACACCAACCCACACTAGTCAATTCCCCAGCCCAGGGGTTACCCACCAACCCACACTAGTCAACTCCCCAGCCCAGGGGTTACCCACCAACCCACACTAGTCAACTCCCCAGCCCAGGGGTTACCCACCAACCCACACTAGTCAACTCCCCAGCCCAGGGGTTACCCACCAACCCACACTAGTCAACTCCCCAGCCCAGGGGTTATCCACCAACCCACACTAGTCAACTCCCCAGCCCAGGGGTTACCCACCAACCCACACTAGTCAACTCCCCAGCCCAGGGTTTCCACCAACCCACACTAGTCAACTCCCCAGCCCAGGGGTTACCCACCAACCCACACTAGTCAACTCCCCAGCCCAGGGGTTACCCACCAACCCACACTAGTCAATTCCCCAGCCCAGGGGTTACCCACCAACCCACACTAGTCAACTCCCCAGCCCAGGGGTTACCCACCTACCCACACTAGTCAACTCCCCTGCCTACAACTGTTATTTTGTATTTTTCACAGTAATATTTGACTTCCTTGCCTGTACATATTGTGTATATATTTTTTACTGAGTATTCTGTGCATTACTTGCTCAATGGACTATGCAGTCGCACATTGTATGCTGTGCCTACGATTTGTTTGTTTCGTACCAAATCTCCTCATGTCCAATATTGAAACCTTGTATTCACTGTTCTCAAATGGACCTAAGCATCAAACCTGTATATTGTGCTTACTATTGTTGCTTGTATCAAATCTGTTTCATGTGTATTACTGTTACCTTGTACTCCACTGTCACCCTGCGCCATGTGTTATGGCCCGGGTCGTGCCTGAAGACGGTCCCTGGGATCAGTGCACTTACTCGGTTATCAAAATCATAAATAAATAAAATCAGGTTTCTGAGTTTATTTCTAATAGTTGTTTCAGCAAAAATGCCCCACCCCCATGTGTGCGCCTGGTCATGTTTTTTTCTTGCCATGAGTTCCCATCTCATGGCAGGGCTGAGGACGGAGGGCTGTTCTCCTCCCTCTGCACATCAGATCTGAGGCAGACCAGGTTGCTCAATGGGCAGCAGTGCAGACACGGAGATGGCTTGGCTAGGCTTCATGAAACCCCCCATGTCCATTTCCCTCCTGTTTTTTCTCCCGTCTTGTTCCTCCTGCAGAGCATAGGACTCACACATGGAGGTGTTCCCATGCTATGTATCCCTACTAGTCGCTCCCGTGCTTAGCCTCCCTGACCCACTGTACTTCCAGGCCTCTAGCTGTGGGCAGCCATGGCCAGGATGACAAGCCTCCCCTTCCCCAGGAGAGGAAAGCAGTCCCTCAGATGCTTAGTCCTCTAACTCCCAGGTAAGGTGCTTTGCAGCACCTCAGTCTGGCGACTGATCCAGCATCAGGAAGATAGCTTTACTGTTATTGGTTAACTGTCCATTCTCACTGAAAACAGAAAAAAATAATTTGTTTAAAATTATGCCATTTCTCTGGGGCCACATATTTCTTTCCCATTCTCTTTCAGTGGACTAATGGTTCTGTCGAATGTGCTATTATTCTCAAAATAGTGGAAGTAAGATTTTAATGATCTTTTGTGTGTGCCAGTATGAGTTCCTTTCATTCTTTTGTCCCTTATTGTTTTCTTACTGTTCTTTCATGCTGTTTTGTACTTTATCAAGTTGTCAGCAGAAGCAGGTATTTTAACCTCTTGTATAAACTTTTTTCGCTATATATCTAGGGAGCTTGTTGATTTTATTTATTTTTTTATTTTGATGACTGAATAAATGCACTGGCACTGAAGTACCTTTTTCAGACACAAATAGTGTCCTTGTTGGTTAATCACATTGGTTTATTTTCCCCTTTGTTGTACATTTTTCTTGTACTTACATATTTGTTTTGCAGTGCTAATATTTTTTGGTTGCTTTGATTGTTCTGTATATATGTTTGCTAATTCTGCGTTCCAGTCCCACTCCTTTTACTATTTCCTCATAGCTATGAAATGTGTCTTATGGAAATGATATGCTGTCATAATTCCTTTTTGATTTGTTTATGTCATTTCCATGGAAAAAAGAACAAGATTGTGATCATAATTTCTGCAGTGTGATCTTACCAAAGTATTTTTTATTTTGTCCACTTTATTAGTTAGTATTAAGACATGCATGTGTTCCCCCTCATAGGTACTAGTCAGAAAATGTAATGGCTATGTGTTGTGTTTATGAAGTCAGTTTTTAAGTATTTGAAGATTTGTTAGTAGCACAGCAGTAGTAGTAGTCATTATTTCTTTGTGGCTCCCTTTCCCAGAGGCTCAGGGTGCCATTACAAAAACATAAGGCAAAAAAACTATACTCGACGTACAACTCCATAACACTCTAAAAAAAACATGTCAGTTAATAAATTAGTCAATTAATTGATTATATAAAAAGGGGGTTCAAGATATTACAAATTCACTCCAAAAGCCCCTTTTAAAGGCCTCCACTGGGGGGGGGCACCTCAAAGCTCCATGCAGGGAATTTCAGAGGACCTGGCCTACAACCTCAAATGGCTAGTGCCTCTAAGTCTTCAGCCTCACCCTTGGGATCACCGGGAGGCTCTTTTTGTCAGAGCAGAGTATGTGAATGGGTATATGAGGGTACAGGAGCTCATCCAGGTAGCCTGGCCCAGTTTGTGCAGCACCTTATGGGTTAAAAGACCCAGTTTAAAACAAATACACCATTTAACCAACAGCCAGTGCAGATCACGCAGTGCCAGGGAAATACGGCACAATCTTGTAAGGCTACTAAGTAGCCAAACTGCTGCATTCTGCAGTAACTGCAGGTATTGTAGCATATCGCCACTGACCCAAGGTAGAAAGCATTGCAGTAATCAAACCTTGAGGTCAGAAATGTATGAACCAGCGTGGCCAGGTCATCAGGAGGGATAAGGGACTTAATCTGGCTGTTAGTTTGCAGATGGAAAAAGCCATTCTAGACTACTGCCGACACTTGAGCCTCCATTGTCAGCCCCTTGTCTAGAATGACTCCTAGATTTTATTTTTCACCTTAGTGGCAGGTACAAGCTCAGACGGACAAGTCAAAGCCCGGTCTCCCTCTTGGCATCTGCCACTCTCCCCCCTATGGCCCAGCTCAGTCACTAGAACTTCAGTTTTCTCTGGGTTATGCCTCAGCCAGATCAATGCCATCCAGTCTTGGATCTCGGCCAGGCACCTATTAAGATCCTCAACTGCACCTGGTGTCCCAGGTGCAAAAGATATATAGATCTGGGTATCATCTGCATAGCAGGGAAACCCAAGCCTGTATTGTCTGATGACCTTACCCAGGGGACAGCATATAGATCATGAACAACATGGGCACCAGAACCAAGCCTTGGACTATGCCACAGGACACAACCATTGTGTGAGAAAACCTTCCTAACACTACCCTCTGGGTTCTATCCTTGACATACAGTTGGACTCAAACCAGAAGATAACTTTGCCAGTGAGTCCCGCATACTCCCTGAGCCAGTGCAAAAGTAGCCCATGGTCCACGGTTTCGAATGCTGATGAGGGATACAAGAGGATAAGAACTGACTGTTCTCCTCCATCCCTCGCCCTGAGCAGGTTATTACACACCCTAACTAGTGCAGTTTCAGTGCTATGCATGGACCTAAATCCAGACTGGAGAGGCTCAAAGATGTCAATGGCTGTGAGGTGTGCCTAAAGCTAGATCACAACAGCCTTCTCAATAACCTTTTTCAGTAAGGGAAGGTTAGAGACTGGATGGTAATTCAGCAAGACCTCTGAGTCCAAAGTTGGTTTCTTCAGAAGAGGTTTCACCAGTATGCACTTAAGTGCCACTGAGAGAAAAAAAAACTCTGATAAGGAACACTGGACAATCTCAATGAACACTGGGCCCAGATGCCTGACACAACTCACTGGTGATCGCACTGGGCCTGGATCTAGGTTGCAAAATGCTGGCTGCAGCTCTGCGATCACCTCACATTTGTCTTCCATCATTACTGGCTGAAACTCCTCCCAGAACCACTGATTACATCCCTTACTCAGAGGTTCTCATCTGCTGGGATGTTCTGACCCAACTGGAGTAATTCTGGCCCTAAGGACCCCTCTCTCTCTGAAAAGAACCAAGCAAATTCTTCACATTTTGTGGGTGTAAATGCTCTGATGGGCTCCAGTCAGGCCGGATGAAGAAGCCTGTCTACCATCTGAAAGAGCTGAGCTGGTTGGGTCCTCCAAGCAGCAATCTCTCTTTGACAGAACTTCTGCCTTTTTCTAAGTGATTGCCTTCTGATATTTCTTGTAATGGGGCATTAGAGCTAGTTTGTCATCCAGGGCCCTGCACCTCCTCCAACAATGCTCTAACCATTGGTCCCTTGGTCTTCAGTGCTCTCAACTTGTCATCATACCTTGGGAAGCTGAGATGCAACACCATGGGATATACACAAACAGGCACTATGAAGTCAAAGGCGTCAGTGATAATCATGTTATAGGCTGCCACTGCTGCCTCTGTACCCCAGCATATGCTGACAGCATTTCTGAGGTGTCCCAAATCACTGTACGTTCTTCTGGGCTGAGCCCTCTTAAAGGGTGGTATTGAACACCCTCCACAGGGGCTGATGGACTACAAGAGGGAGCCCTGAAACTAAACCTGACAGCACAGTGTTCTGACCAACTGACCATATCAATCTCAAGATTTTCAACCTCAAGCCCCAGGGAGAATACCAAGTCCAAGGCATGGCCATGTTGATGGGTCATGGCAGTAATAACTTGTCCAAGTCCCAGAGCTTCTATGGAGGAAATTTTTACCAAAGTGGAAGCATTCATTGTCCACCCAAGCAACTACAACATTTTGCAAAGGATTGTTATGTTAAAATATGAAGAAATTGAGACTAAAACATTATGTATCTCCACACTAGGAGTCCTGTATAGCCAGAAGCAAAGATTCTGAGAGAACTGTAGATAGGAGCGAAGGTTCAGAGAGAACCATGGGAATGCCATAAAATATATAGAACAAGGAAAAGGATAAAGTCCTTTCATAGAACAAAATTAAGTTATATGGGTTGAGCATTGCAAATTACACAATTTTATATGGTGTGAAATTAAATGAAATGGTTACAGAGCTGAAATAAGATACTGTTTTTTGAACAGACAGGTTGCATAAACGAGTAAAAAAAATGAACTGTGTTGCAAAAGAAACAAGATCTGCCTTATAGGGTGAGCATTTTAAGAGATTTTCTGGCTATTTATTTGTGATGGAGTGAGAAGACAGAAACTGTACTTGCAAATTACAATACAGTTGTGCAGGGGATACTAGAATGAATTGTATATTGCCTAAAGTGTCAATGCTGATCATTTAAGAGTACTAGAAGGTTTGATATGTGATTAATGTAGCTTAAAGTTTATTAATTTTCCTGAAGGAAATAAGGTGACTAGACTACTACTGGCACAAGAATAAGTCACACATTACAGTGGAAGTTACTGTGGCCAAGGATTTTGGAAAGGGTTGTGAATTAGTGATGGGGTGCACACTTATGTAAACATTAGAAATAACGTGAAAATGCATACAAAAAATTCATTCAAAATATTTTCATTTATTGTAGAAGGGATTCCTTGACAGCATGTTCTACCTGGCTGAATCCCCCTTGGAGTGCACAGTCCAGGTTTCTATCTTCACTGAGGTGACTTCTCTCCTTGATCACTCTTCACAAACCCAGCCAATGGCTGCTCTCTTCTACTGCGCTTCACTAGTCTTCACTGACTGGGAGAGAGACCAATCATGGAGGGAAGGCAGACTCCGACAGGTGCAGAAGCAGGGATTCCTTGACAGCAGTTCTACCTAGCTGAATCCCAATTGAAGTGTACAGAGTGGGCTCCTATCTCTGCTGAGGTAACTTCTCTCCTCAGTCACTTTGCTCAGACCCTGTCAGCGGCTGCTCTTTCAGCATAAGAAACAGTTGGAACACTTACCCAGAATTCCTAGCTGATGTATGTAAATCAGCATTTGTACTGCTGTGGCACTACTGAAATAGTGGTCAACTAATAGAAGGCTCTCAGCTGGAAGGAACAGCTCAGACACAAAGGGCACCCCTAGGAGGCATACACCAAGAGTGGTCCAGCCCCTAGCCTTACTGTCTGCTGTACCCACCACTGAAATAATGGTCAGCTAATAGAAAGCTCTCAGCCAGAAACAACTAGAAGCAACAGCTCAGACACAAAGGGCAACCCTAGGAGGCATACACCAAGTGTGATCCTGCCCCTAGTCTTACTGTTTGCTGAGCTTCACTGATCTTCACCGAGTGGGAAAAAAGATCTCTCCTCCAGTCTCTAGTTGTGCTACTAAGTGGCAGACCTTAAGAAACTGATTGTTTTTTCAGCAGGAAGGAGTAACAAAGGAGCAGTTCCCGGCCATCCAAACAAAAAACAGGTTCGCTCCATTGCTACCAACCGCAGGCAAAGTAATACAAGATATAGAAAGTAAACCACCAAAAAAGGATAACACACCAATTAAAACCAATGCAAACTACGATAAAACCAAAAATACTAATACTTAAAATATAACCAACAATAATACCAAAACCAAATGCAATAACAACAAAAATACTAAAACTCAGAATAAAAATGACACAAATATAAACAAAAGCAAAATTCTCATAATCAGGAATTCCATGATCTGAGGAGTAGAACACCACCTAACACAAAATGTTAAAAGTGACATTGTGGCAAAGTGTCTGCCAGGAGCCTCTGCAAGCAGGGACACTAACCGCATAAAGACAATTGTGCAGGACTCAGGGGATGTTACATATGTAACAATGCACCTTGGTACCAATGACTTGGCAAATCACACAGTTCAGGAAGCCAAGAAACATTTTGAGGACCTGGCCAACAAATTTTCTTCCCTTCCATCCAAATTAGCCTCCTCAGAAGTGCTGCCAGTGTGGGGTAAAGGAAAAAGCACCAAGTGAGTCAGAGAGATTGAAGTAAGCAAATTCAACTCATAGCTGCATGATTGGTGCCAAGACAAGGGATACTACTACACAGGGAACTGGTACAACTTTTGGGAAAGAGCTTTTTTTAAATACGATGGATTGCACCTAAACAGAGAAGGTGTGCGAGCACTCGGACAAAAATTTGATGTCTATACAGGTAGTTTAAACTAAATAAAGGGGAATATGATGCAGCTCACACACCCCTGCCATCGGTGTGCTGGTCATCACTCCAAAAAAAATGCCAAATACGTGCATACATCCTCAGAAAACAAATCGGAGCCAACATCTGCCCGAACCAACAACCTCCATAATCTCTTGGCTGGAAAGAGCAAACTGGAGCAGTCCAGGAAGAGGGTACAACCTCGTGCCAAAGAGGATGTACATTCCTGAAAGGCAATGATTGCAAATACTAGGAGACTAACCAACAAACTTCCTGAATTAGCAACCATCTTGGAAACTGAAAGATTGGACTGGGTGGCTGTAACAGAAACGTGGTTCACGGAAAACCATGGATGGGATACGGCCATTCACGGTTATAATCTGTTCAGGAAAGACAGGCAGGGCAAACAAGGGGGGTGGTGGTAGTCATTTACATTCGGGAGGAGATAAAAGCCACAGAAGTAAAAGGGCAACCTGGGGAACTTTGAGTCACTGAGGCTAGCAGTAGTCATGGGCAAGGGAAAACCTTTCAGAATCTGTATCGTGTACAGGCCCGCAAATCAAGGAGATAAAGGAGACAAAGACCTAGTAGAGGAAATACACAAAATGTCTGATAAAGGTGAAGTAAATACTGGTGGGGGGCTTCAACCTACCAGATATTAACTGGAGCACACTAATGGCAGCAACAAGAAGAAGTAGGGACTTCTTATTGTCACTAAAAGGCTTGGGACTGCACCAACTTGTTAAAACCCCAACAAGGGGAGGTTCCATTCTTGATCTTGTCCTCACAGACTCGGAAAAGATCAAGGACATTGAAGTGGGATGTCATATGGGCAAGAGCAACCATTGCATGTTAAGCTTTAAGGTAAACATAACACAGGACACCAGCCACTCAAAGATGAAGGTGCTAGATTTCAGAAAAGCTGACTTCCAAAAAATTCGGGACAACATAAGTAGCAAGTTAATGGAAACAGAGGTCAAGGAGGTGGAGGTGTGTAGGGAAGACTCAAGACAGCAATAAAGACTGCCACAGATCAATGTTTCAGATGGGTCAGCAAAGCAAAAAGAAAAAGAAATCCTCCATGGTTTTCTAAGGAAGTGGCTACCACAGTCAAAGAAAAAAAGAAGGAGTACAGCATATACCAGAAAACCAAAACTGAGAAAGACTGGGAGTTGTACAAGGAAAAAATGAGAGTCAAACAAACAAATTAGAAAGGCAATAGCCTAGACAGAGGAAAAGATAGCAGAAGGGGCAAAGAGAGGAGACAAATCTTTTTTTAGATACATTAGGGAGTGTAGGAAGACAAAAAGGGGGGGCAGTAAAGATTGCTACTGAAGAAGGAAAATGCATCAAACATGACCCAGAGAAAATTGAAATCCTCAACAAATACTTCTGCTTGGTGTTTACCAAAGAGGGCCCAGGGGATGGCCCAGCCCTGAAAAAACACAACACCCCAGGACTAGAGGTAGACACGAGTCCAGTTACAGAAGCTGAAGTATGAGAGGCACTAAATAAACTAAAAGCAAACAAAGCCATGGGACCAGACGAGATGCATCCCAGAATCCTTAAGGAACTGGGGCAGAATTAGCAGCCCCTCTGGCACTTCTATTCATGAAATTCTTGAAGAGCAGTGTGGTACCCGAAGACTGGAAAAAGACAATAGTGGTTCCACTTCATAATTTAGGCAGTTGCGAAGAGGCTAGTAATTACAGACTGGTGAGCCTCACATATATAGTAGGGAAACTAATGGAGACACTACTCAAACAGAGGATCATAGCATTCCTTGAAACTAGTGGCTGACAAGATCCTAAACAGCACAAATTCACAGCAGGTAGGTCATGCCAGACAAATCTGCTGTAGTTTTTTGACTATGCTACAAAAATAGTGGATGGCAGTGGGGCAGTAGATGTGGTCTACCTAGACTTTAGTAAGGCCTTTGACTAAGTTCCACAAAGAAGGCTGGTAACGAAGTGTGACCAAACAGGGGTTAGTCCAGAAGTAGTCATATTGGTACAAAACTGGTTACAAGGCAGAACCCAGAGGGTACAGGTTAATGGAGCACAATTGACGGAAGGCAGGGTGGCCAGCGGGGTGCCCCAGTGCTCAGTGCTAGGGCCTGTGCTCTTCAATATTTTTATAGCAGACATCACTGATGGACTGGAAGGGAAGGTGTGTCTGTTCGCAGATGACACCAAGATATGTAGCAAGGTGGACGGACACTCCAGAAGGAGTGAGCAAGATGGAAGCTGACGTCAAGAAACTAGAAGAATGATTTGGAGTGTAGCAGATGAGATTTAATGCCAAAAAGTGCAAGGTCATGCACACAGGAAAGAAATATCCAAGAAAGGCGTATTACCTAGGAGGCGAAAGACTGGCAGACCCAAATCAGGAACAAGATCTGGGAATCATAATCGTAGATGACTTGAACGTTAGTAAGCAGTGTAAGAAGGCAACAATGAAGGCCAACAGAATGCTTGGCTGCATTGGGAGGGGAATCATGAGCAGGAAGAGAGAGGTGGTACTACTACTGTATTGATCACTGGTTGGGCCTCACCTGGAATAAGGAGTCCAATTCTGGAGGCCTCACCTCAGAAAGGACATTGACTGGGTGGAAACAGTACAGAGAAAGGTGACAAAAATAATTCAGGGTCTGCAGTACATGTTCAAGAGGAAAGACTTAGGGAACCGAATATGTACTCCTTGGAGCACAGAAGAGAGAGAGGGGGGATATGATTCAAACATTCAAGTATATAAAAGGCATTAACAAGGTACAGACACAGGAACTTTTTCACTTCAAGAAGAGCTTCAGGACCAGGGGACATGACCTCAGGCTGCAAGGAGGGAGGTTGTCTTCCAACACCAGGAAGTTTTTCTTCACAGAAAGAGTGGTAGACACTTGGAACAGCCTGCCACAAGAGGTTGTGGGAGTCAGCACTGGGGGGATTTAAGAATGCATGGGATAGACACAAGAGAGCCTTGACTACAAAGGGCAACTAGAGTGTCAAAATAGGTCTAAAACAAATGGGCAGACTAGATGAACCTAGCGGTCTCCTTCTGCCATCAACTTCTATGTTTCTATGTTTCTAGTCTTGATAGATTTGGACTTGCACTCCTTCCCACTGTGAACTTTTTAGATCCCTGACTGCTCTTTGGAAGATCACCTTGACAGGGTATCTGGAGAATTTGCACAGAATCAGCTGTGTCCAGTCACCAGGTTGCGGTCTGGGTGCCAGAGATCTGTGGGCTTTCTCTAGCTCCGGAGGGGGTTGGTTATTTAACTTAAGCATTCCTGGAAGGGCACGCTGAAGAAAATATATCATATCACAACCTTCTGCCCCCTCCGGTAAGCCCACAGTTCTTATGTTCTTTCTCCTCCCCTGGTTCTTCATGTCATCAATGTTTGCTAACAGATACTGTAATTGATTATGATGGTTCATGAGTTGGCAATGCTGGTCGTGCAGAATCTCCCCCTGACGTTTGACATGGGATTCAGTGTCAGTTACTCTATTAGTCAGTTTCACCACATCTGCTTTAGTGCTCGTCATTGTTTCAATAAGCGTTGCAGTGTCTAGGAGGACCTTGTTGAGTAAAGTAGTTATGTTGCCCAGTTGACGATCTCCAGACTGGGTGGTAGCAGAATGTAATTCCCTGGAGTCCTCCATCACCAGGTGCTGTGGGGAGGGTGCCAACTTGACACTGGTGGTTAAGGCTTGTCGCACAGGCCATCCAGATGCAATGAGGCAAAATGCTAAAAGCAGGAATAAGTCTCAATCCAAAGTCCGATCAGCACAATTCGGGTATCAAAATGTTCAGCTCAGTCCATAGAGTTTAAATCCATTAAGGAGAATCCTGGATAGTGGGTGCTTGAATGTTGGATGTATCAAGATGCGTGAAGCTGGTACTGCAGTAGCTTAATTACACAGCTTCCATCTTGTATCGCGAGCTCCGCCCCTCGAATAACATGAGTTATAATAGTGAAACTGTTATGATTGGGAAATTAAGACGTTGTCCACCTCCTCAACCCACCACCCGTCACATGGCTGAAATGGGGGAGCCATTTATTTATTTCTTCTTTTTTTATTTCTTAGTTTTTGTGCCCCCTCCTCCGCACCAGATTTTCCGTGATCACGGATCCCCCTGCTGCGGCATCTCCCCTTGACCCATGCTCCCAGTACCCAGCTTGCCCCCCCCAAAGCGGCGTGGCACCCTCAGCCCTTAGGGTGCCATGAACATTGTAATAGGCTGGGGCCGTGCTCTTTGGGGAGCCCATTGCAACCCGAGGCCCGGGCATCATAGGCGTTGGGTGGTGAGTTTTCCCCTGAGGGGTCGGGGCGTGCAATGACACAGCGTCTGCCCGCGCCCCCATCTGACGTCAGGTCCCAGTGCCTAGGTGTTCTCCTGGTCTCCACTAGGAGTCCACCGTGCCGCGACTCACCACACCCTCCCGGAGAGGAGGCAGTCATGAGATGCTCGATCCTTCTCCCCGGCCGACCCTCGGTGACCGAATCTGTTCCGAACCGGGTGCGCGGCCGCAAGTAAACTCAACCACTGTGCCGGCGGGCCGGCTTTGGGGGAGCCATTTAAACCACAGCACCAGACACCCCTACACAGACATGCACAACAAGGGCAATAATGAACGCACATCTCATTTAGTGTCATCACCAACATATTCTGTAGTGCTAGGTCTTATTGGATTACTAAGGAATAACAGTAACATAAATCTTAGACGTTACATATTCCATATGTACAGCCTCTGACGGGTAAGAACACAATGTGTGTAAATAAAGACAAATACCAGTGAAGTGTCAGGCTGTTTACTTGGGTCTCAGCATTATATTGTTGGAAGCAGCACATTAGGACTACAAAATAATTTATCTAACCCCTCCCGTCCTTAGAGGGCAACAATGTGAAATGTGCTGTGAATAACTGTGGAAAGAGTACAGCAGCAGATATGAAGAAGCCAGCAGAAGAAGGCCATTTGGTCTATCAAGTCTGCTCATGTTGCAGGGTCCACAACTTGAGCTAATACCCCTGCCCTCCTTACCCACTCCTCCCTCCCTACCCATGATTTTTACCTTCCCCCTCTGCCTATCCCAGTCTCTCTTAAAGCTGCCCACTGTCTTCAATGAGATGACCTCTTCTGGCAGTGCATTCCAAATGTCCACCACCCTCTCTGTGAATAAGTGCTTCCTGACCTCCCTCCTAAACCTCCCACCCTCCATCTTAAGACTGTGCCCCCTTGTGTTATGGTTGCCACTCTGCTTGAAGAGACTCTCCTTATCAACCTTATTTATCCCTTTCAAATACTTGAAGGTCCCAATCATGTCCCATCTCTCTCTCCTGTCTTCCAGGGAGTACATGTTCAGTGCCCTCAACCTCTCCTCATATGCCTTGCCCTGCTGACCCGCTATCATATTTGTAGCCCTCCTCTGGACCTTCTCCAGCAGGTTATTGTCCTTTCTGAGGTGTGGGCACTCAGTACTGAACTCTGTACTCTAGATTCAGCCTTACCAGTTACCTGTACAAGGGCAGTATAACCTCCTCTCTCCTACTACTGATCCCCCTAGATATGCATCCCAGCATCTTGTTTGCCTTTGCTGCTGCTTTCTTGCACTGTGTGGAGTGCTTCAGGTCACTAGTGATCATCACTCCCAGGTCCTTCTCCTCTTCTGATGCAGATACTTGGACTCCAACCTGGTAATACTCTGTTCTGGGATTCTTAGCTCCAATATGCATAACGTTGCATTTCTTGGCATTGAAGCCAAGCTCACAGATCCTGGACCACCTCCTCAGCTTTTCCAGATCTTCCTGTAGGTCTGTGTCCCTTCAGCTGTGTCCGCTCTCCCACAGAGCTTGGTGTCATCTGTGAATAAGCACATTTTGCCCTTAACGCCATTCCCAATGTCTCTGAAGACATTGAACAACACCGGCCCCAGCACTGAGCCCTGTGGGACCCCTCTGGTTACCTCTCTGGTGCCAGATAACTCTCCCCCGACAACCACCCACTGGGTTCTGTCCCTCAGCCAGTTTTCCACCCATCTGGCCATCTTTTCCCCAACTCCAAGATCCATCAACTTCCTGATCAACCTTTTGTGGGGCACAGAGTCAAAGGACTTGCTGAAATCAAGATAGAGAGGGTGGGATATTCAAAGAGGTTGTGCATGGCGCAACAGTGGTGCACCATGCGCAACTCACTGATGCACCCTGGCACAATATTCAAAGGGTTAGGTTGCTCCCTGCAATTCGTGATGTGCCGGGGCGCACCAATAATGTATGCGGCACAAGTGTGGTGGGGTGTGCTAATGCATATGCGGCACATGCTGATATTCAGCCCGGGATATGCAGTGCATATGCAGGCACAAACCCGCCTTGTGCCGCACAGGAGGGTGCAAAGATGTGCCCGTAAAAAGCAGGAGCATATCGGGGGACACCCATAGGTGGGCTGTCATATTGCCGGGCGCAACTTGGCAGCCGCCTGCTGTGGGTGGCCACCCGACCACCAGAGATACAGTACGGGTGTCGTGCCCCCCCCCTCACTTGATCGTGGACATAGTAGAAAAATATCCCTGGTGGTCCAGTGGACCCTATCCCATCGCCCGATTACGGGTATAATAAAAACATATCCCTGGTGGTCCAGTGGACCTGCCCTCCTGCCCGATCACGGGCAAACTAAAAATAGTATCCCTGGTGGTCCAGTGGACCTGCTCTCCTGCCTGATCATGGGCATAAGTGTTAATATCTATCTCTGGTGGTCCAGTGGACCTGCCCCCCTGCCCAATCGTGGGCATAATAATAGTATCCATGGTGGTCCAG
This sequence comes from Neoceratodus forsteri, assembly GCA_016271365.2. NCBI lineage: Eukaryota > Metazoa > Chordata > Ceratodontiformes > Ceratodontidae > Neoceratodus > Neoceratodus forsteri. The sequence goes on along the minus strand of JADMNL010000024.1, from coordinate 27,870,589 downwards.
TCAACCCGCTCTCCCTCCTAATCGCGGGCATAAGTGTTCACAATATCCCTGGTGGTCCAGTGAACCTGATCCCCTGCCCGATGCAGGAATATGTGTTAAATAGTAACCCTGATGGTCCAGCGGTACCCACTCCCCACCCACCCACCATGACCCGCCACCCTGCATCCCCCTGGTCAGTGGCAGGCGGCAGCTCCCCACCTGCAAGCCACCTGCTGATTGACAGTGTACAGTGCGGCTGTACACCTGTTGGTCCACTGCATGGGCCAATGGGCGTGCAGACCGTGTTATACCATACAGTCGAAATGTGAATGGTTCATTCACATTTTGGGACTATAATACAATGCGGTCTGCGCCCGTTCGCGGTGAACTAATAGGCATACAGCAGTACTGTACACTGTCAGTCAGTGGACGGCGGGTGGCTTGCGGGTGGGGAACTTCTTTGTCTGCCGCTGACTGGGTATGAGGTGGTAGCGTGTCTGACAGAGTGGTGGGGAAAGGCGCAGCTGGACCCTCAGTACTATTCTTGCAGTCAGGCAGGGGATCGGGTGCAGACCATCAATGTGTGTTGCTGTCTCCCATGTTCAGTGGAGAGCAGGTCCACCGGACCACCAGGGATACTATAGTCATTATGCCCATGATCAGGCAGGGGAGCAGGTGCACTGGACCACCAGGGATATATATTTATTATGCCTGTGATCGGGCAGGAGAGTGGGTCCACTGGACCGCCAGGGATACTATAGCCCAAACATTCACCATCCAACAGATCTGATACACTTAACCTCACCCTCTCGTCTGGGGAAAAGGTGGTGGTAGTAGACTCACTAATATACCTAGGGCTTACCATTGACTGGGATCTCAACTTCAAAGCTCACATAGATCACCTATCCAAAACACTGAACCAAAGGATAGGTCTCCTGTATCGACTCAGCCCTTACCTTACCCTGGAGTCATGATCTAAGGTTGCCCATGGTACCTTGCTACCAAAATTACTGTATGGCTACCCTGTACTTCTCTCCGCCAGAAGTACTGAGATAAAAAAACTTAAGACACTTTACCATAGGATCAGAAAATTTGCTACAGGGGCGCCCCATAGAGAACACCATTGCCAGGTCCTGCAAGCCCTTAAATGGCCCACCTTGGAAGGTAGACTACGCTATTCCTCTCTATGCCTAGCCTATAAACTCAGATTGGCATCTGCGCCACTTAGCCTGGCTGAGTTACTACAACCTAAAACTAATAATAGGACTCTAAGGTCATCCAACAGACAGCTTCTCAAGGTCCCCCAGACACTGTCCTCCCAAGGGTCCAGGGCCTTCTCATCCCTCATCCCTCCCATATGAAACTCACTTTCATCCAAACTTCAGGAATGTGAATCCGTTGGGGGGTTTAAAAAGGGACTTAAGATGTATCTGCAGGGATTAAACCAATGCACTTGTAATCGTTGATCTTCACACTTCATTCCTGTTACTTGACTGATATATGATTATGTTTGTTGATCTCACCTAACATGTATGACAAAGAACTGATAACAGTCCCCTGTATTACTCTGTATGTCTAATTACTGCCCCCTTGTATGGAGTATAATCTATTGTATGTTATTGAACTTAATGTAACATTATTGTCCTGTTGTACCATTGTTGTAATTAACCCTGGGTCGCCCCTGAAAAAGGGACTATTATTGGTCTCAGCGGGCCTACCCGGTTACCAAAATTTAAATAAATAAATAATAAATAAACTATAGTCATTATGCCCGTGATCCTGCAGGGGAGCAGATCCACTGGACCACCAGGGATATATATTTATTATGCCCACGATCGGGTGATGGGTAGGGTTCACTGGACCACCAGGGATATTTTTCTACTATGCCCACGATAGGGCGTTGGGGAGGGGCAGGGTGTGTCAGTCCCCTATGGCTGCAGCCTGGCAGGGTGCCAGGTGCAAGTCACTGGGGATTGGCGTACCACATGCAAATGGGGCCATAATGACATGCAAATGGCCCCATTTGCGCTTTGCATACATTATGGCCTCATTAGGATGCTCACATCTGAATATCGCTCTTGCTGCACCTAGCGCAAGTGCGCTTGCGCTGGCACAGCCCCATGCTTCTCACCTGCCACTTGCGCTGGTGTAGTGCCACTGCGCCATGCGCAGTGCAGGCACCCCCAATGCCATATTCAGTGGTGCTGAGCCATGGCGCAACATCGTTGAATATCACCTGGACTATGCCCTGGCTCAACCCAGTTGCACTGCACCCAGGCTTGCGCCCCTGCCTGGCGCAGTCTGAATATCCCACCCTGGATGTCTACCGCTTGGCCCCTGTCTACTGTATTAGTGACACAGTCAAAGAAGTCAACCAGATTTGTTTGACACAATTCCCCCCCATGAACCCATGCTGCCTCTCATTCTGGAGACCATACTCCTCTAGATATTCCACCAACTTTTCCTTTAGTATGGTCTCCATGAGCATGCCCACAGTGGAGGTCAGACTTACTGGTCTGTAATTCCCTGGATCATCCTTGGGACTGTTTTCGTGAAGGGGCACTACATGTGCTGTTTTCCAGTTCTGCGGTACCACGTCTGACTCTAGTGGACTGACTATTAAATAGGTCTGCCAGTGGCCCTGTCAGCTCCTCAGCCAGTTCCTTTAGTACCCTTGGATGTACTCTGTCCGGGCCTGGTGATTTGTCCACCTTCAATGCCGGCAGACCCTCCCTCACTCTATCCTCCTCCATCACTACATCTATGTTTCCTTCCCCCCTGCTCCTCTTATCCCTCCTAAAGGCACTGGTCCATCCTTCTCCCTGGTGAAGACAGAAAAGAAGTATTCATTTAGTATCTCTGCTTTCCCTCATTAACCTCCACCCACTCCACCCCTTTCTTAAGCCTAACAATCCTTTCCTTCTTGTCCTGTTTTTTACTTTTATACTGAAGTAAAGCCTTCTCCCACTTCTTAATTCCTTCAGCTATCTGCAGCTCCTTCTGTGCCTTTGCTCACCGGACTTCCTTACTTGCCTCACTAGCCAACCTTAGGTAATTTTCCCTATCCACCTCTCTTGATCTTCCTGAATTTTCTATAGGTCAATCTCTTTTCCCTTACTATCTTGGCAACCCCAGAACTGAACCAGCTGGTGCTTTGGCCCTTGTGTTATTCCCCCTAGCCTAACACACTCATCTGTGGCAACCAGTATTCCTTCCTTCTTGATGGACCACCTTTGGTCCACCCCATATCTGCTCTGATGCCAGCCAGGTGGCTCCTTAGCACCTCATCCATTTTCCTGAAGTCTGCCCTCCTGAAACCCAAGAGTTTGGTCTTAGTTGGGATGCTTTCCCTGCCCATATCCAACTGTAACTACACTGTGCAATGGGCACTTCCATACAGTGGCTCCATAACCATTATTTCCTGTACATGCTCCCCATTTGTGAGAACCAGATTAAGAATTGCCTCAGTTCTTGTTGTTTCAGTGATGGCCTGAGTCAGGAACCCACTTTGCAGTCCTTCCAGGATCACCTGACTCTTAACACATGTTGTGGATGGTATGCTCCAGTCCACACTGGGCAGGCTGAAGTCCCCCACAATTGCCACCTCTCTTTTCCCCTCAGCTTCCAATATTTGTGAGATCAGTTCCATGACCCTCTCCTCATCTTTACTGGGTGGTCTGTAAACCACCCCAAACCTCACCTTTCTCCCTCTATTGGACCTTAACTGAACCCATAATGCCTCTACCGCCCCTTCCTCTGAGTCCTCCCTCATGCAAGTTATTCCCTTCCTGATATAAACTGCCACTCCTCCCCCCTTCCTGACTACCCTGTCCCTCCTGTAAAGTTTATATCCAGGGATCGCAAGATCCCAGTCATGGTGTGATGTTGCCCAAGTCTCGGTTACTACAGCTATGTCCACTCTCCTGTCTGCTAATAGTGCCTGCAGGTCATCCATCTTGTTTCCAAGACATCGAGCATTCAGAGACACCACCCTCCACCTAGAGTCTGACCTTCCTTCTGTTCCCTCTTTTCTTCTATTCACATTTATGCCCTCTGTGTGCACCCCTCCACATACCCTTGTTATGTGTTCCTCACCACCTTCACTCTTTGCTAACTGTGTTTTTGCCCCTTCCACCTCCTCCCTCCAGACCTCTTCCATCACTGTTGGGCGAGGGGTCACTGACCTCCTCCTCTTGGAGTCTGTGGGTTTGCATGCCCTCTGCCCCCTCCTCAGTGGTTTAAATGAAGTGAAGTGGTTATGTATTCCCCCAGTTTGTCCCAGATGGACTGAGTTGCATAAGGTAAACTGAAACACCAACTTGCACGAAGGTTATTTTTTTTTTTGGTACAGATGGCTACATTTTAAACTGTAATATAATATTCTGTTTCTAAAACAGGCTTCTGAGCAAAACTAATGAATGTGCCCACCTCACTCCCATAATATTTTAGAAACACTACTAGGTTCTGCAATATGTATGGAACTACAACCTGCTTTTCATTGGGTGCATTCCATACCTAAAGCCCACAATTCATTATAAAGCAACAGGTATTCAAGTCTGATTGCTCAGTCAAAATGACAATGGTGTGACTTTTTTCAACTGAAAGACTTTGAATGTTTTCTTGATTCTTCTATTGTGAATACTAATGACGTTCAGAAGTAATAATTGAAAGTCCTGCTTGACATAAAATAAAGCGTGTGGAAAAACAAACATTGTTGAACTTTGACACCAATAAATATTTATTGAAATATGTAACTACTCTGTGAACTGTTTGCAAAACGAAGCATGAAATATGCACCTCAGTGACTGTGTGGAACTGGCAAGTTGGATTAATTGGAATGAGCTGAGCAGCTGCTAGCCAGGGTCTCGAAATCCATGACAGGCCTTGAGTATAAGGAGGGTCTGCTGAAGGCTTCGAGGAGGGGTTCTGTCTGAAGTCATTTGTACAGCAGGCAGTCTCACTCCAGCCCCACGGAGCACCTGATCAGCCCACTTGAGGACCTGCCAAACCAAAAAAAAAAGTCTAGGAAAACACATGACCTCTTTATTAGGTATTAGGAGCAAAAATGAGTACTGTAGTCAATCCAGTTATTTTTGATCAGGTGCTACACTGCTTGCCTAGTGCACAAAGAAATACCACTCCCTCCCTGGATTACTTTGGCATAAGCTCCTAAGGGACACAGGGCTTGCATGAATAAGTAACATTCCCAGTCTTCCACCGGAAAATAATAATACACTAATCACTCAGCTCCTCTGGATAACACACTTCAGAAGGCATGCTTGGTCTGCTGCAACATGCACCTTTTTGAAATTAAGGCAGTCATGGCACAACCCCAGGCATCAAGTTAATAACAGGTGAAAACCCTGATTTAGTCTGCTGGGCAGAATTAAAGGGATTTTCTGTTGTTGCAACATTTTATACCTGTCTGCTTGGTTTTAATTTTTACAGGGATAATTATGAGCATCTTTCATGTTTGTAGAGTCTTGGCCATAGCTGAGCAACCTAATCTGTCTGCAACTCCTGTAGGCTACAGTAATCAACTTAGTTTTGATCTCCTATAGCAGTAAACTGATATGAGCAGGACATCGGGAATAGAAATGGTGTGGTTATGTGACTACGATGTCATGTTGTCTGGCCAAATTACAGGGTTTAAAATCCCTTACTTATGTGTAGTTCATGTTAAAAGCAATGAACATCATATTGCAAGTCAAGGCTTTAATATACTTGTAAAAAATATACTGAGAGAGTGGTGTAGCTAGTAAAATAAAATATGTATGACAGAACTCTCTTTGGCACCCCACCACAATTGTAAATATAGTCATATTCGTTGTCTTGGCCCCTTCTATACCTCATATTACTCATGTACTTAGCTTTGTGTATTTGGCATTGTTTAATTCAAACAGAACACAACAATAATAACATAAGTAGAGATGGGACCGGGGGTATGAGTGAAAACTTGAATGCTTCAATGCACAAAAAGTGTTTCTGCTGGAACATGAACCAACTCACCCAAATGCCCCCGTACTCTTCAGAACGTGCCCCTGGCAACCAAAACAAAACCCCAGCCCCCTGAATGCTCAAAGAACCCCTAAGAACATGCCCATGACCTCAGAATCCCCACCTGACCCCTAGAACAGTCAGCAGGATACCCCCCCCATAGCACAGAGGGCAGTGGAACCATGAAACAGACTGCTGGCAGAAGTGGTTGGGGCAGCTACCCTTAAAAGGTTTAAGCACAGTTTTGGAACAGCAAGTGGCTTCATAGTCTACAAGTGGGGGTGAACATAGGTTTGAAGGGTGGGGAAGTGGGTAACAGCCGATCAGTACAGTAGGCAGATCTAGTGAGGTACTATAGTAAGGTCAGACTCAATGGACTTTCAGTCTCATTCTGCCATCAAATTCTGGGTGTCTATGGAACAGACACCCAGACTACCAGACTACCCCAGAACCTGTGCTCAGCTCCCAGCATACTCTGCAGACCCACTGAGCATGTCCCAAACCTCAGAATGCCTCTCAGATCTTCCAGAATGTATGCATTCACCCTGGATTGCCCCATGGACCCACACAATCTGCTTCTACCCCCAAGAACTTCTGGAATGGCCTGCGATCTAGAGGTTACCCACCTGATCCCTAGAGGTGGCCCCAAAAACCTTCAACCAACCCACCAGAAGGTGGACAAGTGGAAGCACCAAAATTGATGACTACTGTATCAATGCCCCACCCCCACCCATCAATGTATAAGCCATGGCTTATATGGCATAACCATTATTATGCCAATGTGGGCTATGACTGCCCTACCTGTCAGTTAAGGATGCTATTAAGAAACCCAAGGAGTCAGGTAAGAACTCTGTGAAACAACTGCAGAAAAGCATAAGGGGAATGTATAATTAGGAACATATTATCCCAAGAATATGAAAGAAATATATAAAACTGACATTTTTTCTGACTGCATGCCATGTAGTGCACTTGCATATTTACACTAACACTGCTGACTTCAGCTGCTCATTTATCTGATGCCCACCAGCAGTTAAGGACTCGCTCACTCAATAGTAGGAGTGCTAGCCATACCATCCCATTCCACACGTCACTTGTTTGCACTGAGACACACTCTCTTTCTCATGTGCTCTCAGCCACTCCGAAAAAGCAGAGTTCAGCAACAACTTGAGCAGCTGTGGCTGCTGCCCCGTCATCAGAATGGAACTTTGTTTCATTCTTTTTAATGTCCAGCTGGATTGAACTTTGTCACTGACAATCACGCGCACCAGCCCAGGGAGGGAGGGGGAGAGACACAGAGGGATTCCAAACTCATGAGGAAATCGAACGGCCCCACTGCACTTCCTCCAAAAGACATAAAGTGACAGATACAGGGGACAGGGATGAAAGGGCAGGCTCTAATGGAGATTGTACCAGGTGACTGATGGGAGGAAAACAAATGGCTCCACCACACTTCTTCCTGATAGACTCAAGGGGATGGGTCAGGTACGGAGCACAGGGTTAAAGGGCGGGCACTAATAGGGCATTGTACCACTGTACCAGATGACTGACAGGCCAGGCAGAGATGCTAACTTTTATTTGTGTGTGGGCTTAATATATAGGCCAGGTCTGTGCACTTTTGTACCACTTTACTGAGGTAATCTGTGCACTTGAGCCTTGCAGCTCTCCTCTCCATAGTTAGCACCCATGGAGCTGGTCAGGAGTGAGGGCTAGTGGGAGAGGTGGCAGATACCAACAGAAATTGGCTTGGTACACACTGTATGGGGATGGGGGCTTCAGCAACAAGGCTTTGCATTGCTGCTGTTACAGACAGAGCAGCAGAGTGTGGGGATCTGAGAGGTACAATGCTGTAAAGGACTCTGCTTAGCTGCTTGCTTGTAAAAGCTGGACACCATTGGCAAGCAAATGTGACAGGCAATTTACAAATGGCAGACGGCTTGCGGGGGAGGGCTGACACACATACACTTGCTGGCCGGCATCATACAAATGAACCGGACGAAGCACTCTGTCATAGGTGTGCTTCAGTCCTTTCAACTACATGAAGTTTCCACCCATCAGACAGTGACCAGTGTCATACTCTGCTTGCCTGCTTATTGGTCTGTCGCTGATTAGCCCAATGCAGTTTGACCTGCATCGGACACGACAGTGACACACTTCTCAAATGACATTCCTGATAACAAAATGTTTCTTGTGCAGATGCAAGCAATTGTACAAATGATAGTACTGTATCAGCAAATGCTACCTTTTCTATTTTAAATATCAGGACAACAACTGCTTTCCTTGTAGTGGTCTTTTGTATAGAATGTTCAGAAAAAAAATGTCAAGATTTGGTCCACAACATTAAATCATTATATACCTTATATTCTCTGATGCTTATTGCATCATCAAAAGAGAAATACTGTAGAAAATGCAAAAGTGCCACATGGAAAAATAACACAAATTATTAAAGGGACACTGTCAACCGTTTTTGCATCATAATATTTCTAGATGAGAACCCACACTTTATGATTGCTTACCTTCTCTAAAATTCACTGATGTTGCTGGTTGTTTTCTCTGCTTCCTTTCTTAGTAGAACTGAAATGCATGGTAATGGCGTAATATAAACAACAGTATTTTGTTTCAAATCCTTGATCAACTCTTATTGTATACTTAATGAGCATTATGAACACCCCCCAAACAGTGCAACCATTCATGATGCTATAGTCTCCTCTCCTCTCACTGTATCTTGAGTGGCTAGACTGTGTGTGGGTGTTCCTAAGTCCAGAAAAGATGCAGTGGAAGTTGATCAAGGAACGTAAACAAACATGTTTTGGTGTGGTAACACCAGTATGGTAGGTAGTCTGTTTTTCACTTTTAAAAAGAAAAGTAGAATCAGAATCAAACATCCCAAGGACAACTGGGTCTGCAGAGTCTTCTACTGGGAGAACTTCCAGCAGAAATTAAAGGGAGGGATGCCAAATATTTATGGCAAATTTTAATAGTAGCAGCTTTAAAGTCTATAACAAGGCGATGGTTGCAGCCTTTTCCCCCAACAAAGGAAGATTGGTTGGAAATGGTGGGGCAAGTTCAGAGGATGGAGGAATTAACATTTAAGATCCAGAGGAGAACTGCAGTTTATGTGAATTGCTGGACCCGTTGGACTATTTGGGCAGGGTAGGCTACAGTTCTAGCCTTAGTGAGAATAAACAGGCCTTCTCTATATAAGGCCAGGTTCCCCCTTTTTTACCTCCCCCCCTTTTTTAATTTTTATCTTTCTCTTCCTTTAACCCCAAAGGACTTAGATGGGTTGGGGTCGGGGAGGTGGGTCCTCACAGGGTTGGGCAAAGCTGAGTGGCCCGGGCTGCGGGGATTGCCTTTACCTCCTAATAAGTAATATGGTAACGGTACAAAGTACCTCATGTTAACTTCTGGGTTGGATATTCAGGGGGATTACCAGAACTTTCCCACATTAGAAAGGGTTATAATAATTAAGTGAGATATGTAGAGACGTGAGACCCTATGTATGTATGTGTATGTATGTTTATTATATTTTGTTTGTTATATCTATTTTCCTGTGATTTTAGCTACTTGTCTAATAAGGGGAATAGCTATGGTTATAAAAAACTGTAAGGATGGATACGGTAAATCTCAGGTGGCTGAAATTAATAGGATATATATATACTGTTACCTGAAGTACTGTATATGGATGTAATAAGCAACTTACGCTGTAAAGTAAAATGTAAGAACTAAACCAATAAATGAAGTATAAAAACAAAGAATCAAACATCCAGCTACATCAGCAATCTTTAAAGACTATGAGCAATCATAAAATGTGTTTTTTAAACTAAGGACACTTTGCGGCCTAAGGGGGTTGACGGTGTCCCTTTAAAGCGCAGCTGATGCTTTTGGAAAAACTTTGGAAAACACAATAGATGGACACATTTCAGCTTGTATTTCATGTATCTTCCCTAGAGTTATCCTCTTCATTATTTATTACTGAAGAAACTGCCACAAAAACAAAGATCTTTATCCCTTAGAGTTCATTTGCCTCTACAGTTCATTCCCTACTTGAAATCATAATGCTATGTTATGACATCACAGGTTGTTGCTGTGGGAATAACTGTGACGTCACAAGCAGAGTATTATGACATCAGGCTGGGAAAAAGCAACAGGAGCTGATAACCCCTCAGTGGAACAACTCTCCTGTTTTCATGCATATAACCTCAGTAATTCATAATGGGAGAAAAGAAATGCAGAGCCAATGAGAAATATAAGCTGCTTTTGTGTCCAGATATTATATTTTTCAAAGTTGTTCTTGAGGTATCAGTGGCTCTTAAGTTTCTTTCCTAAACATCTTTAGTTAAGTTTGTAAGTAATAGTGTGAATGTGGACCACAAGTGCCTAAATTCCAAAGAAAAAGGTGAACATGAGAAAGAAAAATAGAACTGTGTATATCTAACATTCCCTGTAGTTACTGTGACTCAAACTCCCTAAGTTGCACTTTATGACTGCCTTTGTAGCTACCTTTACCTGCAAGTGGGTGGAGTCCGAGTATCTGCATCAGAGGAGGAGAAGGACCTGGGAGTGATGATCATTAGTGACCTGAAGCAGTCCATGCAGTGCAAGAAAGCAGCAGCAAAGGCAAACAAGATGCTGGGATGCATATCTAGGGGGGATCAGTAGTAGGAGACAGGAGGCTATACTGCCCTTGTACAGGTAACTTGTAAGGCCGCATCTAGAGTATGGAGTTCAGTACTAGTGCCCACACCTCAAAAAGGACATTAACCTGCTAGAGAAGTTTCAGAGAAGGGCTACAAAGATGATAGCTGGTCAGTAGGGCAAGGCATATGAGGAGAGGTTCAGGGCACTGAACATGTACTCCCTGGGAGACAGGAGAGAGAGACGGGACTAGAGGGCATGGGATGATCTAGGACTAGAGGGCATGGGATGAAGTTGGAGGGAGGATGATTCAGAGGAAATGTGAGGAAGAATTTCTTCACAGAACGGGTGGTGGACAAGTGGAACACCCTGCCAGAGGAAGTGGTGGGGGCTGAAACAATCACAGGATTTAAGAATGCATGGGATAGACATAAAGGAATTCTGGAGGTCAGGGTAAGGGGCAACAGAGTTCTAAGAAAACATAAACTGAAGTTACAAACTCAAATGGGCAGACTAGGTGGGCCATAGGCCCTTATCTGCCGACACTGTCTATGTATCTATGATTGGGACCTTCAAGGCTTCAAATACTTGAAAGGGATAAAGAAAGTTGATACGGAGTCTCTTTAAGCTGAGTGGCAACCATAACATGAGGGGGCACAGTCTTAAATTGGAAGGTGGGAGGTTTAAAAGGGAGGTCAGGAAGCACTTCTTCACAGAAAAGGATGGTGGACACTTGGAATACGTTGCCAGAAGAGGTCATCTCATTGAAGACAGTGGACAGCTTTAAGAGAGGCTGGGATAGGCATAGGGGGAAGATAAGGACCATGGGTAGGTAGGATGGGAAGAGTGGGAAGGGAGTGCAGTGGCATTAGCTCAAGCTGTGGACCCTGCAGTACTAGCAGACTTGATAGACAAAACGGCCTTCTTGTGCTGGCTTCTTCGTATATTCGTATCTATGTAAGTGCCTCCCCCAATATGGAGATCAGTGTATGCCATGATTGGATTTTTACACATTCTACTGGCTTATATTTTATATTTGTAACCCCCACCCCGTCTAGGGGCATAAATTCTATTGCAGATGGCCCGGGGCATTAGGAGTGGGCTACAACAGGTGCTAACACCTGAGCTAGTGCACTCCCAAACAAGGCAGGAAAACTGTGGGCCTACCTTACTGGTGTCTTCCTTCACCTGTGCACCCTCAATTTCACCAACCGAAATGTGGAATCTCCCCAAATGCTGACATTGGACCAGGATCTCCACACTGCAACTTCCTGACTCCTTGAGCTCTAGAGCCCCTCGATCCTGTCTAAGGCATGGTGGAAAATTCTGGAATCAAAGCTTATAAGAAATTGAGACATGGGGTGGGGAGATCTCCATTTCATTAGCTCCCCCTTCCAGCTTATATAAGGCACATCACTACCAATCTCTTCCCAACTAGCTTCTTTATTTAGCTCCTGCACCACAAATGATTCAGGCAATGCAGGGGGCACATATAGTACTTCATCTAAATAAATAAATCAGCTCCATGGGGCTATTCGAACCTTTGTACAACAACACTTTGGCTGGACATTTTAGAGCAGCAAAACGATAGATTTACAGGCAGTGCAAGCAAAGATTCTCCACTTCTATCTACTTTGATGTTTTACCCAAGGCACCTCTCAACTTGGAAACCCACAGGCTCCTGGTTCTCTGATCTGGTAAGCCCAAACTTTTCTTCTCCCTGGCTGCTGCTGGCACAGGACCCAGCTTGGAGCCACATCCAGTGGGCTTGATTCTGAACTTGGCTCCCGAGGTAGGCTCTGCCTTGGTCAACAGAGCCTGTGGGCTACCGCCAGACAGAGACCATGGCAGAGACCTCCCGGGCCCTGGAGGATATCCTGCCAGTTGTCTAAGACCCCTGCCCCTCTGTCTGCCACTAGGATAGCCAGTAACTGGCATCGGGGAGCAGGGCAGACGGCTGTGCTCTTGTCACCTTCTTCCTTAACTTTTGCCCCTGCATCTTCCTCCTTTACAGCCTCCACAATGACATCTGGTGATTCACTTCTGGTCTCATCCACCTGGGCATGAGTGCTTTCTCCCAGGGAGAGTCTTTCAAAGGCTCCTGAATCCCCACTAGTTGGTGACCACGGTACAAAGGTGGAATTGGGAGGGAACATCCCCAAATCTGGAACTGGCTGCATGTCTGTACAACGCTGGCCCACAGGCAATCTGGAAACACCTTCCCCCTTATACCCATACCTCACACATTGTTTTCTCTTCCTTTTCACCCAGCTTTCCAGAGCCAGGAGAGCAGTGGGGCAGGAACCGTGGCTAGGGGTTCCTCCTGGGGGGTCACTTCAGGTTCTTTTTCATTCCTGCCAGATACTATCCACCGCCAATCCATGGTGGATGTCTGCTGAAGTCTCTTCTCTGTACCTCCCAATGCCCACAGCTAGGAACCTGCTGAATTGGTGGTTCATGTTGTCCTTTTGCTGTATTTGGAGGCACAATTCACTTGCCTGAATGCAGATGTACAAAGAAATTGTTTTTTCTTTCCTTTTCACTGGTTTGTTCTCCTGCTCCTCTCAGCTCAACTCCCTCTGATCCTTCTAAGATGGTGCTTCTGTTTGCAGCTGCTGTAGCTCCTTCCCTGGCCATCTTCCAATTGGAACCCTTCCTGAGGGTCACATGCCCAGCGGATCATGCACACACACACCATACTAGCAGGCTGAGGCCTATGTCTGCTCCAGGCCTACCCCACAGCTATTTCTTCTGCACCACAGGGCCAAATCAGGCTGGGAAGCCGAACACCATGCCAGACCACAAGGCTCAGGGTCCAGCAGCAGTTCGGGGAATATCCCAGATGAGCCCCCATGTGTAATGCCACAGTTCCCATCTAGGGGCATAAATGTTATTGCAGTTGGTCCGGGGGCATTTGGAGGGGGCTGCAACAAGCACTAACACCTGAGCTAATGCACTCCCAAACAAGGCAGGAAAACTGTGGGCCTACTTTACAGGCGTCTTCCTTCACTTGTGTACCCTCGATCTCACCAACCGAAATCTGGATTCTCCCTGAACGCTGACACTGGACTAGGATTTCCACGCTGCAACCTCCTGACTCCTTGAGCCCCAGAGCCCCTCAATCCCATCCAAGGCATGGTGGAAAATTAATCTGGAATCAAAGCTTATGAGAAATTAATTTAGACACAAGGAGGGGGGAAATCTCCATTTCATTAGCTCCCCCTTCCAACTTAAATAAGGCACACAGCTACCAATCTCTTCCCAACTAGCTTCTTTATTTCGCTCCTGCACCACAAATGATTCAAGCAATGCAGGGGGCACATATAGTACTTCATCTAAATAAATAAAGCATCTCCATGGGGCTATTCGAACCTTTGTACAACAACACTTTGGCTGGACATTTTAGAGAAGAAAAACAATGGATTTACAGGCAGTGCAAGCAAGGATTCTCCACTTCTATCTACTTGGATGTTTTACCCAAGGCACCTCTTGACTTAGAAACCCACAGGCTCCTGGCTCTCTGATCTGGTAAGCCCAAACTGTTCTCCTTATTCCAGTTTACCCACTCTGCACATTTTGGACAGGTCAATGTCCTACCTCTAGTGTGGGAAAGTGTGCTGCTTCCCTCACCTGGCCCCTGGGCCTTGGCCCAAACCTCAAGAGGTACCAGGATTTTGTCCTTCAACCCAGGCCCTTTAACCCACTCAGTCTTGGCTACCCTTGCTGGTACTACCAAACTCACAACACCTGTTCCCTCCTTTCAGCTCAGCCTTTCCTATGTATGGCACCACTGGTGCAGCGGCCCCAAAACCCGGCCTTGCTCCAGTACTTAAGCCTCCTGCTACTGACTGCCCTGCTATGGGAGATCCCCTGGGCACTTCCAATGCCAAGGCCCCTCTGAACAAACCACCTTCACAGATAGTGGCATGCTGATGGCTCCACTTTCTGCTGACCCTTTTGGGGGATACATGCCCAGGTCCACATCCCTCTTCATACATCCTGGGCTTGTGCTAAGCTCCAGCCAGAGGCCACCCTCCAAGGCCTGTCCTATGACCTGTGACCCACCGTGCCCTTTGATGCTGGTGCTGCAGGACCTGCCCCTCCAAACAGGTTCCATAATTGGGTGAAAGGCCCCCTGGCTCCATCTGCCCCCCAAGCCACCCTGCTACACCAGGTATGAGGGACAGCCACTGCCACCAGCCTCCCCCTATGAGAACCCTGCCAATGTTCCCACAGCCCTGGCAACCTAGGAAAACAGCTTTACTGGATCTCTATGGGCTCCTGCCTATCCTGGCCCCCCTATGGCCACCTACATTTCCCTGACCCCAGTGACACAGGAACTGGCTAACCATCCTCCTCCATGGAGCTCCCTTCCCCAGCTCCTCGATGCCATGTCACTGTGAAAGCCATCCTGTCTACACTTCAGAGTGGGGTTTCCCCCACTGGCCCACCGAGACCACTGAGCATCCTTCCTTGACCACCTACTCTGCTTCTCTAGCCACCCCCTCCAGGCCCAGGCCTAATGCCTGGGCTGGAAAAAGCCCCAGACCTCCTGTCTGCTCCCTTATATACTCCCTATACCTGCTTTCTGCCGCCATCTTGAGGTGTTAAGCAGCTAAAGTCCCTCAGAGCTCTAATAAATTCCCTAGCTCTGGGGAGGGGGTAGAAGGGGGGAAGGATGTCTAAAATGGGAGCATATGCCCCTCCTTTGGGGGGCTTACATATTTATTGCAAAAACATTTGTTAATGTACCTGTTAGTGTTAAACCTACAAAAGCAGGGAACTGTGGTGCTAGGGTTTACAAACCTAACACCCCACCCCCACCTTGCAAGCAGCAAAAGGAAAAACAATTACAGTTTTGGCTGTCCTGAGTATTGACAGATCAGGCCAGGAGTCTTCCTTGGGGTTAGCAACTCTAATGCTCACCCATTCCATCAGAAAATAAGCTCAGATGAATGGACTATATGAGAATGGGTTGAGTGTTAGGGTTGATAACCCCAAGGAAGACCCCAGGCCTGATTTGTCAAGACTCAGGATAGACAAAACCATAAAGTTTTGTTCTTTTTGCTGCTTGCAAGGTGAAGGTGGAGTGTTAGGGATGGAAACCTTAACACCACACTTCCCTACTTTTGTAGGTTTAACCCTAACTGGTACATTAACAACATTTTTTTGCAATGAATTTCCTTACTTTTTGAGATTGTACAATCATATCATCATTAGTGAACACATCCATGTGATTACAGAAGCACAGGGCCCTCTGGGCCCAGTCCCTTTGTACCTCCATGTATCCAAGTGTGTAAGTGGGTGTGGAAGCGCAGGGGCCTTTGGGGCCTGTGCTTCCATTCCTCCAGAAAAGCAATATATGTGCTTCCTTGTACTTTTTTTTTGTGGGAATAGACCATTTTCAGTTCTTATTTCTTAGGGGCTTATTGGTGTGCTAGTCAAAAAGACCTTTCTATTGATATATACATCGTCCATTAACTCCAAAGATTGACGCAGTTATAACTTGTTAAAGTTGCAGTGTTATTCTATGGGAATTGTAATTTTTTTAATTGTTATGGTTTTTATATGGCCCCTAATTTTTTTTTTGGGGGGTAGAGTTGTACTCATTAAGATCTTTATGTGGATATATAGATAGTCCCATAACTGCATATATGGACAGAGGTATGGCTTGTTAAAGTTGAAATGTCGGGGGGGTCCACATTCTTGTTTTCATATGAAGAGATCTTTTCTCGTGAGGTTGTGTCATTCATATGAAACAAGATGCCTTCATATGAAAAAAATGTGAAAAAAACTTAGTCAAAATTATTTTTTTGTATGAAAGGATCTCTTTGTGAGGTTGTGTTGTTCATATGAAAAAAGATTGCTTCATAAGAAAAATGAATGTGAAAAAACTAAGTCCAAATTATATTTTCATGTGAACTGAACCTGTTTCTTACAGCGCTATTCTTTGTTCATATGGCCATATGAAAAAATAAATTTGGATAATGAAAAAAGATTTAAAAATGTGTTAAAAAAAGATTTCTGAGTGATCTTTCCAAAAACTAATTGCAGAATCCACCTAAGGGAGTCTCGATAACAAGATACATGTGTTGGTGTCTCTGCAGGATATCATTGTTATGACTTTTCAAATAAAAAAAGAAACAGAAACAAGATGGGAGGCATACAAAAAAATAATTTCTTCTCACAAAAAAAAAAAAGATTACCCCCATATGAAACAGAGACTTATTTATATGGCCCAACTTTTTTTTCCATATGAAACAGCTATACAGAAAACCGTACTGAGCATGTTCAGAACTGACATTTCAAATCCTCATAACTCTGGGAAGCATTGATATTTTTTCACAAAGCCAGTGAAAGGCACCACTGTGACCCAAGCCCTTTCTACCCTGAAAATTTCAGAGCAAAATTCTAAACCATCTAGGCACTAGGTGATGAAAAAAAAAAACAGCAAACCCCCCACCCCCTGATGTTTTCACTTTTTTTTGCTATTCTGATCTCAGAATCCACACATACAACCAGAATAAAACTTGGCAAGTCGAGAAACATTTTTCATGAGACCACACATATAAATTTTTGTGTAAATCTGTTGAACAGTGGTGAAGCTATTAAAGTGCAAATTTAGGGCTTAAACATTGCACAGCCTACTCAACCCTAACTATAGTGGCACTAGTCTGCTGCAATAATTTATGTGTCAGTACCTTTGTGTTGCTGTTGTTTATCCTGTAAAGTATGTACATTATCATTATTCATTGTCAGGATTGCTCTTATAAACCTTGTGAAAAAGTTGCATCTTTGTACTGGTATTTCTGTATTTATTGTTGTTTACTTTTTTGTCCCTTTTGTGGTTAATCATTGTATCATTTATTGACTTGTATAGTCCCTTTTGTAGTTAATCATTGTATCATTCCTTGACTTGTATCCTTTTGTGGTTAATCATTGTATCATTCCTTGACTTGTATAGTCCCTTTTGTGGTTAATCATTGTATCATTCCTTGACTTGTATCCTTTTGTGGTTAATCATTGTATCATTCATTGACTTGTATAATCCCTTTTGTGGTTAATCGATTGTATCATTCCATACTAAAATTTCTTAGTATGTATGTACTCTCACTGTTTGCTTTGCTGTGCTGTGCTCTTACTGTTCACTGTTTTGTGTCACCTTGATGGCCCATCTCATACCTGAAAATGATCCCTTGGACCAGTGCACCCACCCGGGTAACAAATAAATACATAAAACAAACAAATTAACTAACTAAATTCAATAAATAAATAAACAAATAAATAAATGTATTTGCAGCAAAGACAAGAAGAAACATTCACAAACAGTCCAATTGCAGTGCTCCCATGCTAAGATAAACTTAAAAAAGAAAGAAAAGAAAACAGCCAGTGTGGTTCCTGGTACCTAACATAAATCCAAAGGAGCCTGTTTCAACAGCAAGTGAATGCTGTTGCAGAAAGTCAGAGTAATGGCTCACTCACCAAAGAGTCTATATATGTCAGATACTTTTTATTTTTCCTTAATTATCAGTATACAAGAGCAAATGTTTTGTGTGCATTAAAGACACACTTCATTAAGGCTACTTTGCAGAATGTATCAGCAGTTAATAAAAATAAACTATTTAAATAGTCTCATAAATTTGAGTATTAATGAAATTGTAAAATGTGGTGCTATACAAACCCAACAATTTTAAATTTCTATTTCACTAATTTACCACAATTAAAAAGGGTTGCTATCCCCTAAGCATAATATATATATAAGGAGATCATGACTTGCATATTCATAATTTGAATGCTCATCTTAATTATATTAAAATGCTTCAAAAATAAAATTTCAACTACATAACATTTTTTATTTCTGAGTAGTATGCATTCTTTTCACTTATTCATTGCCTTTGCCAATATTTTACAAACTCTGCAATGATCTGTTGGTCAAAAACATATTTTTAGAAAATTACATTATCACAAATTGCCTCATTAGTTTTCCTCTCTTAAATTTTGATCCAAATATTTTTTTTTAAATGTTAGTATATACTGGACCCCTGCTCACCTCATGTGGTATTGGTTTGGCCAAATATAAGTCTTTGTACCAAACTGTTAGCATGTTTGTATATCTTTCCGTGAGAATTTAAAAATAGTTTTGGTCAAAAATTCAATAACTTGCAAGAAACTGTGGATTTTATGCAGGGAATGGTGAAAATTGCAGATATTGGCAGAACAAAATGCAGGTGCAATGTTACGGTGCCCCTGCTTATCACAAAGACAATTAATTGAGATTGACTGGAAGTATTAAAGATTTATCCTTCTGCCCTCATAATAAACCAAATAGTTTTGCAATAAAATTGGATTTGCAATGTTTTTTGGGGGAAAATTCGCCTTCCACACCACTTTGATAACTTAGAAAATCAAGATGCCCTTACTCTAGATAAAATCAGACAGACACAACTTTAACAAGCAGCAAATGGTATGCCTGAATAATTATCTCCCCGGGCAACATTCCATCAAGTATTGCTACATTTATCAACCTGGTAGAAAAAGGTGTGGAGAAGTTATTAAAAGAGTCAAGAAACATCATAGGATTAAATTTTACAATCTTAACACACAACAATTTGCAGCACTAAGATTGATGGAGATAGATGAATTTGTTATTAAAAATGCTGATAAAGGGGGTGAGCAATTGTAGTGCAGGATTACATGTATATAACCAAGACTGCATGAGACAGCTTGGGAATATAAATACATACAAGAAACTCACAGAAGGCCCAACCACTCAAATAACAGAAAATCCTAACATTTTGTTAGCTACAGACCTTGAAAAAGGGGCTATAGTGGAATGGAACAGAAGCATGTTTCTAAACAAAAATCCAGTCACACCGGTATTTTTTACCTTACTGAAAATTCATAAAGGTGAGGAACAACCACCTGGTCAATTATTCATAGCTGGCATTGGTTCATTGGTTGATGTGATTTTAACTTATGTGGAATTTCACATGAAACACATAGGCCCAGATATTCAAACTGCGCCCAAAAAGTGCGCATCAGCAGCAGCAAGCACAAACCAATTGCGCATATGTGCAAAAGGCGCGATATTCAAACATGGAGCAGAACAAATTGCGCAAGCAGCCAACATCTGAATATCGCACATACTGTGCCATAGCGCAACCAGGAAGGAGAAGCTGAGCAGAAAGGTTGTGCTATAGCGCAACCAGGGCAGCCCAGCTGAGCAGTCCAGAGGTGCCATAGCGCAAGCAGAGCGCCCCCCAGAGCAATGGAACTGCACATCCAGGGAGGCAGGCTGGGGCCCACCGCCAGCCATGCCATACATGGGCACAGGAACACACTGCAGAACCAACAAGACACCTGCACACCCCAAGCACAGCATCACTGGGGTGGGATGGATGACTACTGGCCCATGGGGACAAGCCAACAAAGCACAGCAGAGCCATGACGCCCCAGCACAACCATTGGCAGGCTAAGAGTGCCACACACAGGGGGTTGACAACCACAGTGCACATCAGCCCCCCGGCGTACGCACAGCACACCCTGCACCATGACCCCAAGACACCACCCATGTGCAGTGACTGGCACTGCAGGAAACCATGCATCCCCCCCGGCACACATCAACCCCGTGCATCAGAGAAGCATACAAGCCAGACACTCCCTGTGCACCCAGAAGTGGGTGGCAGCAGACGGCAAGACCAACAGAAAGTCACTGCCATGCTGGAGATACCTCCCCATGCACACACACACGCGTGCGCACACACACACACACACACACACACACACCCAGGACCATACCACCCCAGATGGCGTGTACACCACTGCTACTGAGCAACCATAGCCAGCTGCAAATCAGAGACCAACACAGTATTCATATCAAAATATAAATGTATTATCAAAATGTAAAGCACAAAACAATCAACCATAACTATTTACAAGGGGGGATGGGTACAAGGTAGGGGTGAGCAAGGGGTAGGGATGAACAACTTGGAGAGGGGAAGGCAGGGTGGTAGGGATGGGTGAAGTGGGAAGGGTAATGTGGCCTAAGGCCCAGCAGGCTGGTCCTCCTCCGCCCAGTGCCACTGTTCCCGGCGATGCCTCCTCTGCAGGCCATGTCTACGGATGTCACTGAGGATGACCTGGTTGTCTAGGGACACTTGTGTCAGCGCACGTATCTCCCGCTGTATCCTCCTGAGAACAGTGAGGCCTAGGAAAATGGGAACACAGTCAATGGCTGTGACTGACCACAACCCTGAACACCACCCAACCTGCAAGCCATATAGCCCAATGTCCCGCACCTGTGATGGCATGCACCCACCCACAGTGAACATGCACATGGCCATCACAAACAGGCGGCACCAGCTATTGCACCACTGCACACACACACTGCCCATGTCCATCACAGCACAAACAAGGCTGTCAAGTGGCATGGCAGCGTGGTGCGATGCCAGTTACACAGCTATGTGCCCAGTGCATGCATGGACCACCAGTGCACTATACACAGATGTGCTGTGACACTGGACAGTGATGCATGTCACCTGTATCGTGCATGGTTGTGTGTTGCATGGCTGGTGGTCTTGCCCCCAGCATGCAATAGCATCCATGAAGTAATGATACTCACACTCCTCAAGCAGCTGTGTCTGCAGCTGCTGCTGCTGCTGCTGGGACGCAACACCCACAGCACCACCGACCGGCACCGGGGCCCTGGCACGGCCCTCCTCACCCCGTGCCTGCATCCTCACATCCCGGCCTGTGGGAGACATATGTTGAGAAAAACATCAGTGTGACTCCAAAGCAGACTGCCCCCTGCCCCAGTGAGAGTGCCTGCCCACACAGCCAGACCCATGCATCTCACACCTGCACACTGACACAGCCAACCATGGCAGAGCCATCACCTATGCACAGCCACCAAAACACACTCACACCCCTACAGAGAATACAGGTGCATAGATGGTACACCCACCTGGCCTAGGCACCACGCCTCCTGGCACGTGACCGTAGCCGCCCAGAAGATGGAGGATCCTCCCGCGGAGGTCATTGCACCGTGCCGGCACTGCTTAGCTGACCGGCACTGCCCAGTGACCCCACCAGGTCACTGGCCACTTGCTGCCAGACCTGGGTCCCTGGCAATGTGAGGGGTCACCTCACCCATACAGTGCCCCATAGTGGGGCTCCACCAGAGCCACCAAGTTGGCCACTTCTACAGGGCTTCACTGCACTGCCCTCCTGCGTGCCATGGTACCAACTTTACAGCAGGCAATATGGCGCCCCACTGCGCCGTAACCCGACGTGGAGATGTTGCGCAATAGACCACCATAGGTTCCAATCGCGCTGTTCGAACAGCGCTGTCACTTCACATAGCACTGTCACCAGACAGCGCAATAGGGCCGTACACATAGCAGCCGAACAGCGCCAGGGGGCAAAGGTCGGACACCAGGTCATGGGCCATGACGCAAGGCCATGCACAGCGCCATCTGACGTATATGCATCCTGCGCGACCGACCACCTGCATACCAGTGCCACAGTGGACTATTGCGCAGTAGTGCCACAGCGCCATATAGTGCCCAATGCTGTAGCACCACTGGCACAATGGTGGCCATGGCCTGAATTGCCTATCGCGCACAGCACGTCAGCAGCGCGGCAGACGCCTGCGTAAGCTATCTGAGCATCGCCAATGCAGTGTACCACACAGTCACAGATCTGCGCCATTGGCTCAGCCGACTCAACCTTTCTTGCGACAAAGCGCAACCAGCGATATTCAGCCGACCATGCAAATCATCTGATCAGCTATTCAAAGGCGAGTGGCGTGATTTGCATGTCATTATGTGCTCCACTCAACTTGCATGCATTGCGCTATAAATGTGCGACACTGGGCTGCGCTGGCCAGATCTGGGTACTGCAGGTGAGAGGTGAGTTGCATGCTGTGTGATGTTCTGGACAATGGTCATGGGAAAATGCTGTAGACTGCACAGTGACAGGTGTCCACTTCCCCATACAGATCGCCATGACCGAGCAGAGACAAGGTGAGGGTGAGGATGGTGAAGTAAAGGAGGCCCAACTTTACCCCAGCAGAGACAGAGGCCCTCTTCCAGGCCTACCTGGAGGAGCCACTACTGAGTGGACGGAGGGGCACCCCTCAGTCCCGTGTGGCTGCATGGGAGGGGGTAGCTCGGGCCATGAACCTGCACAGAAGCCACCAGCGCTCCGTGCAGGAATGCAAGAAGAAGAAGATGGGGACAGACGCAGGAGGTTGAAGGAGAAGGTGGCAGCCTTCAGGCGACGCGATGCTGGCACTGGGGCCAGCCAGCGGTGTTGGAGCTGACCCGGCTGAGGAGAGACTGGCTGCATCAATGCAGTGGCGCTATTGAGGCGTACCAGGAGGTGGATTCCAGACAGGTGGTAGCCCATCACTGCACGGTATGACATGGTGGTGGTGGTGTTGGGAGGGGGGGGGAAGGTTGTTCACATGCACTCACATGTACTCTCTTTCTGTTACAGATCCTGTTCGTCTTCAGGAGACAGTGGTGGTGGGTCCAGGCAGTGATGATGACCTGCTGGACATGGAGGAGGGTCCATCCACCTCTGTCACCAGCCAGCATGCACGCTGGGCCGCCAACTCTGGTGTCGGTGATTCGGGTGTGGGGGGTGCACAGCCTGTGTCTCAGCAGTCTGGCATGCAAGCATGCCAGCACGCTGTGACTGTGGCTGTAGCACGTACCTGCACCATTGATGATGCAAGGAATGCAATGGGCAGTGATAGGTGTGTGTCCCATGACGGACACACAGCAGGCCAGCATGTGCCCCTGGGCCTTTCTGGTTCCAACTTGTATACCAGCATGTTGGCACAGTCCCAGGCTGTGCCTGTCAGCACCAGTGGGGCAGCACCGGTGGCTGTGCAGGTGTCTGGCACTGTTGCGGCCACAGCGGTGGAACAAGTGGATCCTGGGGCACAGCGGTTGGAGGGGCAGCAGCAGCAGTCACCCACCAGGTCTGGGGGGTACAGTGTCAAGCGGTGGCACATGTCCGCCACCCTTTGATCCGCCCATTCCTGGTCCTGGCGAACAGCGCCCACCCTCAAGGGGTGTTGTGCATCAGGATCTTCCACACCCTGGGGGACAGGATGCCATTGGGGCACAGTACCCATTGGATGAGTACACCCACCTGCTGCAGGAATCAGTACAGCTGCAGAGGCAGGTTGCAATGTCCGTGGAGGCACTGTCTGTGGCTGTGGAGCGGCACAGCAGGGAGTGTGCTCTGGACCGTGCAGAGCTGGTTCGTATGCAGATGGATGTGACCGCCGCCATTGACAGGCTGACCCAGGCAGTGGTCTCTGTCGTGGACGCATTGGGCACACAGTCAGGTGCCCCTGTACCACACACCCCACACAGTTCACTCTCCACTCCCCATTCCCGGCATCGTGTGACACCAGGCCTGTCGATGCCGGGTTCTGCTGTGGCCATCCCGAGCACCCATGGTGCAGGTTTGTTGGTCATGCTGCAGACCCCTGTGCGGGCAAGGTTGCGTTCGCGCAGTGGGACCCCTGGTGGTCCAACAGTGCCACCCCATGTGGCCCCTGCTCAGCCTTCCAGGGTTGTTGGGTCACAGTGGGGCAGCCCACGCATCCGCAGTGGCCATGGGACAGTGCTACATGACTGACCTGTCTCCCAGTGCGGGCCCTGTCTGGTGCTGCCCTGTGTGCAATGTGTGTCATGGTGGGCAGTGCACTGCTGGGTGCTCTGCTCAACACGCTGACACACGGACCACCTGCACACCCTCCCAACTGCTGTCCACAGGTGCGTGTGCATGATGATGCCTGCATTGTACTGTACACCAAGGTGCAAGGGTGCCCAGCATGTGACACACATACTTGGACAGTACAGGTGGTGGGGGTGGTCGGTGGTTCTGTGTGTTAGCAATGTCGGTTCTGCTGTGCTGTGCATCTGCCCATGTATGCTCTGTGCCTGGTGTGTGTGTGTCCATATGAGTGTTCACCCCTCCCTGATGGTATGTTTGCATGCCTGGACCCTTCCACTCCCCTGGCCGTCATGCACCCCTGGTGTGTTCCCCTGTGTGCCTGTGGTTTGCACATGGACAGTGTTGGTTGCACATGTCCCCTTGACTTACCTGTGTTGTGCGTAGTGCTCCTCTGTGATGGTGTCCCGGTGCAGCTGGGCCTGCCGGATCAGTCGGGGGTCCCGTCGTCCTAGGTGGGGCTGCTCATCACCATCAACACCGGTGCCACTGGCGTCCCCTTCGCTGTCCCCCTCTTCAACCTGTATGGCTATCCCATGGTCTTTGGCCATTTTGTGCAGGATGCAACAGACCAGGAATATCCCACGGGCCTTTTGGGGGCTGTACTGTAGGGCACCGCCGGAGGTGTCTAAGCATCGGAAGTGTGCCTTGAGCATCCCAAACACCCGCTCTATGATGTTGCGTGTGGAAGCATGTGCCTCATTATACCGTTGCTGCGATGAGGTAATGGGGCACCGGTACGGTGTGAGCAGCCAGGGACGGAGTGGGTATCCGCTATCACCTGTGTGGAGATAGTAGAGATCAGTCTCATGTTCAGGTCCATATTGGCCATATCCCTGTGTGCCACTACCATGGCACCTGTGGCATTCCAACCCTTGCCCCGAGTTTGCATTCCCTACATGCGTACTCACCCACTAGATGGCCTGTGGGGATGTCCCCACTCTCGAATCAATGGCACAGTGTGGACTGATACCATATGAAGGCATCATGTGCTCCACCAGGGTGTGTGGCACAGACATTGATTATGTGCCCAGTGGCATCACACACCACCTGGCAGTTGACACTGGAGAAGCCCTTTCTGTTCCTATATGCAGCCCCATCAGGGCCAGGTGGCGTTCGAATGGCCACGTGGGTGCAGTCTATGGCCCCTAGCACGCCAGGCATACGTGCTACCCTGTGGAACTCCTGCATGTTTGCTGTACACTCTGCCATGGTGCTGGGGAAATGGATGTACTCCGCAGCATGTGGCAGCAGTGCGCTGAGGAACTGGGTGAGGATGCATGACGTGGCTGACTGTGTGATGCCTATGGTGTCCCCTGTCAGCCTCTGGAAGGTGCCCGTGGTGAGTAGGCACATGCAGGCTGTCACCTTGGTCTCCACCAACAGAGCGTGACTCCGTCGTGAGGGTGCCTGCATCACATCACTGCACAGCTCACAGAGCCTTCTCAGTATTGCCCTGTTCAGGCGGTACCGCCCACGATCTCTACATCTGTGTACAGCTCAAAGCTGATGCGGGCACGGTACTGCCTGTTGGGGGCATACCGCTGATGGGCCCTTCCACGGCCACGTCCCCCTGCAGCATGCATTCTCACCCCCCTCATTACAGCTTCCATGTGGAAGCTGGCACTGTCCATCTCCCTGGCTTCTGACACCCCCTGGCTGGTGTTGCTGTGTTACCCCCGCTGTCCTCACTGCTACTTCCACTGCACCGGGCACCCCCCGCTGGCCTCTATAGCCTATGGCCCAAGCTTGCCTTGCCTGCCCTAGCCTGTCACTGTCTGTCTGTCTCTCTCTCGCTCTCTCTCTCTCTCTCTCCCCCACTTGGCATCCTTGTAGCGTTCTTGCGCCGCTTCCTTGAGCCTTTTTATTTTGGCTCATTTCCGCTAGTGTGCAATTTCCGGCTGTTCCGCTGTTGCACATTGCGCAAGTCTTTGAATATCGCATTGCGCTCTTTATGCATGGATCCACCCCCCTCGGTTGCGCATGCCTTCATTTGCATTGCGCTGTTGCTCAGCATGTTTTCGGTGGCGCAACTGCCTCCTTCTGAATATCGCAGAATGGCGAATTTTTGGACTTGCGCATGTGCAACCCTTTTGAATATCCGGGCCATAGTGTTAGAGACACAAAACTACATAAAAGACTCCACACACGATTCAGATGCTGACCACATTACATAATGAAAGAGAACATGAAGATAATCTAATCTTTGTAACATAAGATGTTACGGATCTCTACTCATGCATCCCACATTCAGAGGGTTTGGCAGCTTTGGAGAATTTTCTGATACAGAAAAGATACAACACCCAGTAATAGGTTCTTAATAGATCTCACCTATTTTGTATTAAACAATTACTTTTTTAAACCTTGAAAATGATTGCTATGTACAGACAATAGTGACAGACAGCAATGGGGTCAAGCATGGCCCCCAGTTATGCAAACCTTACCACGAAAATAGCTATGTTTTGAACCCATTGTACAAATCTTATTATAAGTACATTTACATATGGACCCACTTTATTGACAACATTTATATGTTGTGGAGGGAAAGTGAAATAATGTTACAGGAATTATTTACATTTTTGAATGAAGCAATTGATTTCTTAAAATTTGTAATTGCCTATAATACAGAGAAGATTTCTTTCCTAAATCTAGAATTAATCTATCAAGAAAATAGGCAGTTAAAACTGAGGTTCTTTGTCTTTTAACTTGTTTTGTGTTTTTAATTGGGTTCACCACAACATGTAAGCATTAATCCACAACGAAGGTGGCATCTAATGGGGAGTTAATGCATGGTTGGGGCCGTTGTGGCACGAGGCCGCAGGCCGCATGCCTAAATGACCAACCATGCATTAACCCCCATTAGATGCCACCTTCGGATGGATTAATGCACTTAAACTATGGTCTGCAGATGGCTTTTCAATGTCAGAGATGTGTTTCTACTCTTGTGACAGCATAAACAATGCCACGATTGAATTTACTCACTTCTATTTACTGTTACTTTCAAAACTGCTAGCCAACCTCTCTTACATACATATATGTCTTTTTTTTCTTTTGCACACTAGCACATTGATCTATTTGTTAATTATTGGTACACAATTTCAAGTATTTCTGATGGCTTTTCATTACCTATTCTTCTTAGGAGGACCGCAATGTTGTTGTATTACTGCTTTTCAGTCTAGCTCTCTATCTCATTTGCATACAGTTATGCCAGTTTACTCAGTGTGCTTTTCATTGTCTACCTTGCTCAACTCTGTTTACACTGGTTGCTCCACTACACTGGTCACATTTCCCCACTGTGTGCTCTGTGTTTCTGGTCTACCGCTGCTCCTGCATACTTGAACTTTGCCGTGCCATTCACCGTGAGGGTCTACACATTTACTGTGCTTCTACTTCCTCGCTTTGTGTTCCACTGTATTGCATGCCATGCCCCTGAGTCCTTGTACCGCAGGTTCCTCATATCTATGTGTCTGACTTGGTGTCCCTTCTCTGATTATTTTTCAATTTCTCCTCACAGTGACCTTGTTTCTCATTGTCCTATCCCACTCTCCTCTCCAGCTACTACTCCTTCTCTCCATTTCTACCTACCTATAGTTCGCTATACCTATTTTGTCAGCTGCGTCTCTCTTACATTTGTCCTACTCCTCATCTACCCTACTGTGCTTGCTGTTCCACAACTTGCTCAACTCTCTTCTTCACCTTTTGTCTTTTAGTACACTGCTCCTTTTCATCCCCTGGCAGCTTCTTGTATTACACAAGCAACACGGCATTATCGTCTCATAATGCTGTGTTGCTCTTGTACCACCTGACTCTGTTCCACCTATCCTCTTTGCTTCCTAGAGTCCCTGTGTTTTTGCCATGTTACAAAACCCAGACAGACCATCTCAGGGTAGCTGGTTCATTCTATTGGGGTGTTAAACAGACGAGGCACACTGATGAGTCCTGGTAGGACAAAACATGTGTCTGTGTCTTCTGTTGGCACCCTTTGCAAACTGCGTGAGAGGCCTTTTGACACTATGCATTTCTGCTTAAAGTTGAACCAGCATAATGTTCTGTGGTGATTTGCATATGCAGCCCATGATGCTTTGCATTATGGGGCCGTGTATGATTTTGTATTTCTTTGAAACTTGGCTTCCCAGCCAACGCCCTTTGGGGTAACCATTGCCTCAGTGCTTGCATGCTGAGGTTCTTTGTCAGTTAAAAACAAGACTACTTAGAAATGTTACAGACAGTAATAGCTTGTTGCACTTTCAAAACTTCCATCCTAATAGTCTTAAATAGAGAATACTGATTGGTCAGTTCTTAAGGTTAAAGAGGAATTGTACAGCAAATACAGACTTTGAAAACGCTTGTTAAGACAAGGAGGACTGGTTCAGAGAAAGTGGATAGCCCTCAAAATGTCTAGAGGAAGCAATGACCAGAGCCACTCAAATGCCCAGAACAGACCTACTGGAACCAAAACACAGAGATCTCGAAATGAACAGTAAGTTGTCTTTTTCATGGAGTATACAGACTTGCATGAAACATTGAAAAATATTATTTATCACCACTGGGATATTCTGAAAACATTACATGATATGTAAGTGATATTTAAAGATAAACCACTAGTAGTGGTTGAAAAAAGAACACCGCTTACAAGGAAAATATTCGAGGTCAGACCACAAAATCCCCAAATGGCAAACTGAGAACTTCTTAACTTTATTCAAACCACAGGACAACTATCCCTGCAGGAACTTTGTGAATTGTTCTAACACCTATAGGCTGAAACAACTGAGAAATGCAGTATGGAATGAAGATTATTGTAATATAACGACCTAATAACATTCCTGTCCTCCCAGTTACCTCTCAGGCCTTGGTTTCACACACCTGCTGACAATGTCCCAAGGACTGCTACATCCGTCTCCACTTTGTCTAATCTCCCTGTGGTTTACTACTGGCTTAGCTTCTGAGTGTATAGGTTTACAATAACTGCTCATTTGAGGTCACGCTGTCTTAGCTACTGAGTGCATAGGTTTCGGTAACTGCCCATTAATATCACACTGTCACTACAACCTGTCCTGCAAACACTCTGTACTGCACATACCTATGTGTCTCCGATGGTATACCCATTGCATAATCAACTCTCCTCTTTAACCTTGCCAGATGTAATTAAGTGCTTGCCTCTGCAAACTCGCTGCGATGTAACTGTGCAACGATGTATGCAATGTACCTTGTAACTTATGTGTCTGCTCATGGAACTTGTAACTGGTCTTATCCTGTAACTGTGTACTTCATACATGGAACCTGTAACTGTATGTTTGTCTTTGTATTACCTGATGAGGAGCCTTTGGAAACAAGTCTATGACTCAAAGGATTGTAATTCTGATATGACCAAAATAAACAAATAAATAAAATAAACAAACCGACCATGCTGTGTACCTTTTTAAATGTCACTGCAATTTATTATATGTTGGAAAAACATCCAGACAACTACATGTCAGAATGGGGAGCACAAAAGTGCCATTAGGTGCCAGAATTCTAGCAAATCAATTAAATCTTCTAAAACATCCAATATCAACTCTACATTTGGGGGTGGGGTGGGGTGGGGAGAATGAGCAGGTTATGCTCAAGTGTGATTTGTTCCTGTAATGCTGTTCTCGGGGCAGCACTGACCCCAGGGCAACACCCTTTAGCTCCTCCTCCAGCTTACTCCTATTGGTGGATTTCATCCACTGGCAGTGCTGCCCTTGGGGCAGCACACTCATGCTCTGCTTCCCACCTATCCCTATTGGTGGATTTCATCCCCTGCCCCCAGGGAAGGAACCTGTAGCTGTTACGCCCCACAAATCTGATTGGCACTTGTCTGAGGAATTGAGGGTTTTAAGTGTAGATGAGAATGTTATGGAAATGCTCCCTCCAGCAATGTGCACTGCTTGACTTTGAATGTATTGCCCCCACCATATTTCCAAGGGCAGATAGAGATTTACAGTTATAGAACCAGTTTTTTTGGGGGGGGAGTGGGATTTCATAAAGGAATAATGCCCAGCAGGGTGGGTGTTATGCTGGGATAACATCCCGCCTTGGGTGGTTGGGCCCGAGGCCACTGGCAGGTGTCCAACACAAGAGGATGTTATCCCAGCTACCACCCTTGGGCATATTCCTATTGTACAATGGCTTGTTGTTTTATACAGAATTAAAAAAAAATGTAAAAAATGTTTTTGTTAGTGTGTAAAAATAGTTGTGTTTCTTAAGAGAAGATGACAACAAGCGTGCTGCAGCAATAATGTTGGAGAAGACCATGCTGCAACAAGTCAGCTGGGATGTTATGCCACGATAACATCCCTGCTCTGATGGCCAGCTGACCAATCAGAGGCCAGGATTCTTTCTTGCCATTGTATAATGGCATATAAAACTGACAAAAAGTTGAACATTTCAGAGGACAGTTTTATAATGCTGATGTTAGTGTGACCAACTTTATTAATTTACTTTTTCTGAAGGAGAGATACAGAGTAGTATGACTAGACTTGAAAATCCTATAAAACTTCAGTGTGCTTCAGTGGCTCAATGGGCATATGTCAGCATGCTACAGATCCATGGGTCAAGGATTCAAACCTTGACCAGGGAAACATTTCCTTTTTCCTGAAGGACAGATATGGAGTAGTTCAACATTTTGAAATCCTACCTAAGTCACTGTGCTTCTGTGTCTCAATATGTGTGTCAGCATGCAAAAGATCCCGAAGTCAAGGGGTCAAGTTTTGCACAGGGATATTTTTTTCATGTGTCACTTTATTCTGAGTAGAGACAAAACCTGGGAAAACTAATAAAAACAGTGCATTTTGGTGGCTCAAGGTGTGTGTCTGTCTGCATCCAAAAGAGCCATACTTCAAGGGTTCAAATCTTAAACATGGACATTTGTTTGTGCTTTGTGTCAAACTCAGTTGTGAGCATTTAATCATAGAAGTGTCACAAATCATTACCTTGTTTTTAATATTGCTAAATTAAGATAGAAGTAAGCGAGAGAATATATTTTATTTATAAATTGTAATAAATGGGGCAGTGCCGTGATGATTGATTACTGGCGCTGGCCCTGGGGCAGTGCCATGATGGTTGGTTTCTGTTGGCTGCCTGTGTAATTGGTTCCCTTGGGCTGCCCCTGGGGCAGTGTCCTCGCTGCCCCTGGGGCAGTGCCTGTTTAATCAGTTCCTGTGGGTTGCCCCAGGGGAAGTGCCTGAGTAGTTGGTCCATGGATCCGCCCCTGGGGCAGCACCTGTGTGATTGGTTCCCATGGGCTGCCCCTTGGGCAGTGTTTTCACTGCCTCCTGGGGCAGTGCCTGTGCAACTGGTTCCCATGATCTGCCCCTGGGGCAGTGTTTTCACTGCCCTGGGGCAGTGCCTGTGGAATTGGTTACCGTGGGCTGCCTCTGGGGCAGCAGCTGTGTAGTTGGTTCCTGCTGGCTGCCCCTGGACCAGTGTTTGGGTATTTGTTCCTGTGCACTGCCCCAGGGGCAGGCAGCAGCCACACAGGCACTGCCCCAGGGCACCCTATGGGAACCAATTACACAGGCCCTGCCTCAGGGGCAGCCCACAAGAACCAATCACACAGGCGCTGCCCCAGGGGCAGACCAAGGGACCAATTATCCAGGTACTTCCCCAGGGGCAGCCCATAGGATCCAGTTATACAGGCACTGCCCCAGGGGCAGCGAGGACACTGCTCCAGGGGCAGCCCACAGGAACCAATTACACAGGTGCTGCCCCAGGGGCAGCAAGAGCAGTGCCTCAGGGGCAGCCAATAGAAACCAACCATCATGACACTGCCCCAGGGGGCAGCACCAGTAGCCAATCATCATGGCACTGCTTACTTCTGTCTTAATATAGTAGTATTAAAAAAGGTGATGATCTGTGACACTTATATGATTAAGTGCTCACAAGTGAGTTTGATACAGTGCTCTGTTTAAGGTTTGAACCCCGGCTCTTTTGGATCCAGACAAATATACAGTACACCATAAGCCACCAAAATACACTGTTTGTATTAGTTTTCCCAAGTTTTGTCTCTACTCAGAATAAAGTGAGACATAAAAAAAATACCCCTGCTTAAGGCTTGAACCTTTGACTTCTGGATCTTTTGCATGCTGACATAGATCTTGAGCCACAGAAAAATAGTGAATTTAGGATTTCAAAATGTAGTCACTACACCATATCTATCCTTCAGAGAAAGGAAATGTTTTCCCAGTGAAGGTTTGAATCCTTGACCGATGGATCTGTATCATGCTGACATATGCCCACTGAGTCTCTGAAGCACACTGAAATTTTATAGGATTTTCAAGTCTAGTCATACTACTCTGTATCTCTTCTTCAGAAAAAGCAAATTAATAAAGTTGGTCACACTAACATCAGAACAATAACACTGTCCTCTGAAATGTTCAACTTTTTGTCAGGTTTATATGCCATGAACCCCGGCCCCCCCCCCAAAAAAAATGGTTCTATAACTGTAAATCTCTATCTGCCCTTGGAAATATAGGGGGGGAGCAATATATTCCAAGACAAGCAGTGAACATTGCTGCCCCAGGGGCAGCTTTGCCAGTGGATGAAATCCACCAATAGGAGTTAGCTGGAGGAGGAGCTAAAAGGTATTGCCCCGAGAACAGCTTCATAGGAACAAATCACACTCAAGCACAGGTTACACAACCTGCCAGAAAAATTATTGCTTACTAGAACGTTATTCTGGATTTTTAGATTCAAAGCATTAGAAAGTAAATATTGATTAAATGAGGAAATTTATTGGCAGGCTATAACGTAACCAACAGATGTTTATTCATAGGTAGATCTACTCCCTACAGCTCCGCCTAGTGCCCCCCATTACCAATAACATTTTGGCTATCACACCCTTTTTAAATCTTATTGTAGAGTCCAACTTGTTTGAGTGAATACACTGATTTCATGTATAACAGAAAATATGTGCGCGCAAAAGTCGGGATATTAACCCAGTATATGATATAGGCTGGACCTACAATATTGCAGAAATTAATAAATAGTGTGTATCATTTTCTCAGTCTCTAGTGATTTTGTATTCCTTTAAGCCCTTTGGTAGAAGAGCAAAAATTGCTTTATGAGAGGGTGTCTGTGCAGACTTTAACATAAATGTTAACTAACAAAGACTTGATAATGAAAGGATAGTCACATTGACACCTACGGAAAAAAAACACGGGAAGCATCAGCTGGCTCAGTTCAGGGCTTGTCCCTTTAAACAGTCTCTTGATGTTTGTACTGAGCTGCTCTGCAAACTGGAAAAAAAGCATAAGATGTTAAGGCCATGACATCACAATGCTGCACATCTGACATCAGGCATGTGACAACATCACATGGAAGTCTAGTCCTGTGTCATCCATGCTATATAAGGGGCCTCACAAACACAGTTGTTCTCTCTGCAACACAGAACCCTGCAACTACCAGCCGCACTAAAATCAAGACAGATTTTAAGCTCTGTATAAGAGAACATGTTTGAGGCTGTTTAAAGGGACAGTTATCAAATCATTAATACTGGACTGCTGGTGTGAGAAGCACATTGGACATACACCAGTTCAATGTCTGTTTAATTCAAACAAAATTGTTCAGCACTGCTTTGGGCCAAATCCTGTGGCAAAAATTATCCACTTACTTAATGAGTGATAAGAGCCATTGTAGACAGAATGAGAAGCGACCTGCAGAAACTTGAAGAATGGTCAGGGGTTTGGCAGTTGAAATTCAATGCAAAGAAGTGCAAGATAATGCATATGGGGCACAAAAACCCTGGCACAATATATCAGTTGGGGGGTGAAGATATAGCATGCACCAAGCAGGAAAGGGATCTTGGAGTTGTCATCTCTGATGACCTCAAAGATAGAAACAGTGTGACAAGGCAGCAGGTAAAGCAAATAGGATGCTGGGATGTATAGGCAGGGCATCACCAGCAGGAAAAGGGAGGTCATAATTCAGCTATACAAGACACTAGTGAGGCCCCACCTGGAGTACAGTGTACAGTTCTGGAGACCATACCGAAGGACATAGACAGGGTAGAGAAGGTTCAGAGGAGGGCAACAAAGATGGTGCATGGATTGCATCACAAGTCCCTATGAAGACAGGTTGAAGTAACTGAACATGTACTCCCTGGAGGAGAGGAGGGAGAGAGGGGATATGATAGAGACATGCAAGTATCTTACAGGGAGGAACAGGGTGCAGGAAAACACTATTTTTAAGCGAAAAAGATGTTCCAGGACTAGAGGGCATGGGATGAAGTTGGAGGGAGAATGATTCAGAGGAAACATGAGAAAGAATTTCTTCACAGAACGGGTGGTGGACAAGTGGAACACCCTGCCAGAGGAAGTGGTGGGGGCTGAAACAATCACGGGATTTAAGAATGCATGGGATAGACATAAAGGAATTCTGGAGGTCAGGGGTAAGGGGCAACAGACTTCTAGGAAAACAAACTGAACTTACATGCTCAAATGGGCAGACTGGGTGGGCCATAGGCCCTTATCTGCCGACACTGTCTATGTATCTATGTATCACACAGTTCTTAATTTTAATGCTGCAGGTTTCCATTTTGTATCAAAATATTATTGTACTATGAAAACTATTTTTAGCATTCCTTCCTGGCTTGTCTTGTCAATTACTTAGCCTCATAATCCAAGGTCAGTGTTAGCACCAGGCAAAGTCTCTTCTGCTAGTGCTACGTGTGTGATGCATAAAAGGTGGTATATTTATAAAGGTTAAGAGCACACTGTGAGTACCAAAAGCATGTCTGAGTATACCACCAGAACGCATCACACAGCAAGGCACAAATAAGTTTCTGTAGTCACAAAGCACAATGCCTTGTTGGTCAATAAAGCGAATGACACTGGATAGAGAACAGGTAGCCCAGGTTCAAAGTATCAATAAATACATTCCAAAACTGTTAAAGCTGTTGTGCAAATATGCTATATTCAAATGCCCCCATGCAAATGAGCTCAATCCACATTCAAGGTGCAAAGGGTTCATTACCAGCTCAATTTGTTTTTTGGACTTTGGGGAGGCTGCGCCAGAGAAACAATGTTAACAGCAATTAGAACTGCAGTACAATGTATCACATGTACTTTTATGCTGTGGTTGTAGTGCAGTTCATACCTTTGAATCATTTACATTTGTCGGTATACATAGTTTGACTGGGTTTGTGGTACTGTATCTCATGAGAACATCAGAACATGCAAAATAACTTGCCCAAATCCAGGTCACCCAGTCATCCTACTTGCAGTAAGGACTGTCACATACCAACTTATGTCTGTGCTTTTCCATGCATTCTGGACCACAGAAGTCATGTATGGACTGTTTGAAAATGTCCTCCCTATTATGCACTAAGCTAAAATACTTTTCAAATGTGGTAATTTGTGCAGTACAAAACTACCCTTAGTGTCATCACAATACTTCAACTAGGGTTTGCGGTGAATCCGGTGATGCATTAGGTAGGGAAAAGGGCAGACTATGTGGGCCACACGGTCCTTATCTGCCGTCACCTTCTGTGTATCTGTGTGTCTATCTGTGTAAATATAGATTAGTGCACTGTAGACTTTGCATGTAAACAATCCCTAACTTTGTGCCACTGCACAACTGAAAACTGATGCTTCAATTCTAGGAAGCCCCACATTAATTCCAGATTCAAGTTGGACGTATCAGTTTGTGCAGTGCTAACACTTTGAATATTTGGCCCATAGTCCTGGAGATGCACTTTACTACAGTATGTTTTTGGAGTTGTGCTTTTTTAGCTAATGCTTTATCAGCAGTCCACTACCTGCAAGTATACACTGTAGTTTGAAATAAGTTTCTGTCTTCTACTTGCCTATCTCAGAAAAATACTACAATTCAGAGCATCTCTCTCTCTCTCTCTCTCTCTCTCGCGCACGCGCTCTCTCGCTCTCTCTCGCTCTCTCTCTCTCATGTCAGGTTACCTGCATTTCTCAAAGACTTGTATCTTATTTGTAAAGGGTTTCATGTCTTCACATTTTGGGGAGGGTTAATACCATGGCAAGAGAGCCAGGTCATGCTCAAACTTAGGAAAGAAACACTATCTCAATATATCATATTTGCTGAAAGAGCAAATTTTAAAGTAAATTTCCAGTTTTCTGCATAAATAAATACTGTTGGCATTGACAGCTCTCAAATCCCGTAACATAATAAAAATAAGATTAGGGCATTCCATTTTTTTTTGCACCAGTAACTGTAGCTTGTAAGTGTCTCCTATGGACCGGTCATGTGTGTTCTTTTTTGCACTAGGTAAAGTTTAAGGTTACATCCACTCTGAGTGATGCAGCTGCATGAAGCTATTTCTGATGTTAATGATAGACCTTTAAGGGATTTGTGCAGGGTTTCAGACCTACACAAGCCTGGACTTGATCCCCGCTAAGGCACATTTTTTTTTTTCTCACTACAATTTATGTTGTTTGAAAGAAACTGCTAGGTGTCACTGCTGATGCTCATAATAGGGCTTCATGGCTTGTAGTAGGGCTTCAGACCCTGGACCTGTTAATTCTATGTTGCAGTGAACTTAATTAGTTTCAGCCGCGGCTCTGAGGCTTGTGTAAGTCTGCCTGAAACTTGATGGGAAGCATTCCTTCCACCTGCAGCAAAGAGTTTGTTACTAAACTCCATAACAGCTGTGTATAAGGAGTGGGGGGAATCTGCACTCAATTAGTATTCATATATGGATGGATACATAAAGACAAGCACTGGTGAACTCCTTAGGCCCTGGACACACTACAGAACTGTTTTTGAAAACCAGTTTAGCTAAACCATTTCAGTGCAGCCACACTACTCAGTAACCATTTTTGAAAATGGTTTAGTGTGGCCACACTGCTAGTGTTAAACCTGTTCTCCTTGTAACTATTTTGTGTTAAGTCCAACACACAGAACTGTGCTTGCCTGGATACACTGCAGCTA
This sequence comes from Neoceratodus forsteri, assembly GCA_016271365.2. Taxonomy (NCBI): domain Eukaryota; kingdom Metazoa; phylum Chordata; order Ceratodontiformes; family Ceratodontidae; genus Neoceratodus; species Neoceratodus forsteri. The sequence goes on along the minus strand of JADMNL010000024.1, from coordinate 27,833,305 downwards.
GAACTGTTTTAGTTAAACCATTACAGCTTAAAACACTTTTACTCCTGGACAGACCTGTAAGTAAAACCATGCTATCTCCAAAACGTTTTTAAAAATGGTTTTAAGACTAGGTATCTAGCAGGGTTTAAAAACACTTTTGTTAAAATGTTTTAAGGGGCTTGTAGTCTGTCTGCAAACAGTGCTAGGGGGATTTAAACCATTTTAAGGCACTTAAACCGTTTTAAGTTCCCAAGTGTGTCCAGGACCTTAATGAGTGCTTGCATGTTATGTGTTATTTTTTTCTTCTTTCACTGTTTGCAGTTTGTCATTTACTTGCAAAGCTGTGGATAATACTGCACAAAACATCTAACTGCCTTCATGATTGATCTTAATGGCAAGCTATACATTACCATAGCAAGCATTTACGTCTGGAAGCCCAGTGTCCAAGTGAGCAACAGAACAGTGGCAGGTCACCAAGACAGTATTTGGGAGGTCTAGGTTTGAGTCCCAGTAGAGCACACTTTTTTCCTCACTACAAGTTGTGTTATGTCAGAAAAACTGTTAGGTATCAAGTCTGATGTCAATGTTAGGGTTTCTGGGCTTGGAGTAGAGTTTCAGACCATGGAGCTGTTAGCTCCACGTTGCAGTCAACTTAAATACTTCCAGCTGAGGCTTTGAGGCTTATGTAGACTTGAATGCAACTTGGTGGGAAACATTCCTTCCTGTTGCTACAGAAGGTTCATTACTAAAGTCCACTGCAATTGTTTATGGGGTGGGTAATACTGCATTAAACATCTAACTGCCTTCATAATTGTCCCTAATTGTAGGATATGCAAGCAATAATACCTGACAGGGTGGGCGGTATTGGGCAATACTGGACTGCCTAGGGGTGTAATGAGGCCTGACGCTGCAGGCGGAGGGCCTTATAGCCCCTGGAAGGTCCAGTATTGACCATACCACCTACTCTGGAGGGTATTATTGCGCTTAGAAAATGGACACAGTGTCATTTTGTATAGGATTACAAAAAAAGTTAAGTAATTCTATAAAAAAATGACTACAGTTTAATTCTTTGTTCTTTATTGGAAAAGTATTCCCTCTATTTGGCAGTAGAGGGTGCTGTTATGTTTGCTAATGTGCTTCAGGCACCCTCCCTACCTAACTGGTGTGCTTTCTTTTTTCTTTTGTTTTTGGACCCCAACCCGATTGATGGAATTAATTTATTTATTCAAAGTTCTTTTCGTGGAAACGAGGGGTAATGATGATGACTAGACAAAAGGAAGCCATTAGTGGAGTGCCTGATCGGCGACTGGTAAAATGTAAGTGCGATGTTTTTTGGTGCTGGCAGTTAAGAACAGCGAGGTATTTTAGGGTGTTGGCGGTTGAGCACATCATGTTTTGGTAGTTGTGATGTGCTTCTCACAAGCAGGGCATGTATGAAATCAAGGTGAGACAAGCAGCATTTCTTAGTTTAGCTGCTGTGTGGAGTCTCACGCTGCACATTCAAAAACACAGTGGCAGGAGGTAGTTCCATGAGTTGATCGGTGTTACGGCTTTGTTTTTGTAATTTGAGTTGTCTTTTCTATTGATGGGCAAGTTTTTTTTAAAATTATTTTACAAATAAATAAGGCAGGCTGTTTGGGGGCGTTACCTCGCCGGTGGTGGCTGTGGTCTGGTTGTCATGAAAACCAGGAAGATTTTCGGGAGTGAGTGGGCAGGTGGCCGACTGGAGACTGAAGGAGGGAGAGCGTGTTCAACTGTGAAATTGTAGAGGTACTGTTATAATAATAAAAAAAAAAAACTGCAAAGAAATAATACTACAAACGAGCACAGTTGCCCGCAGCATGGTAGTATGGCTGGGAAGCGCTGTGTCTCGCTTAGTGAGACAAAAACATGGCAACGATTGTTAATTGAGTTGCCAGGTTTGGCCCAGTTAGCAAACAGGGTTGGCACTATGATATTAGTTATGTTGGTGATGGGGGTCAGGTAACTGGCACGTTTTATTTGCTGGGCGTCTATTGAAAGTTAATATACCCCCCTGGCAGGGGTGCTAGCCAATCAGAACCCAGAAAATAAAAAGCCCATTTTCTAAGCAGGTGTTCAGACCATGGAACTGTTATTGACCCAGAAACCAAGAATATGGAAAATATAACTGTCCCACTCCATCAAGATCAAACACAAAAGGGAGTTGTCGAGGCTCATCACTCACAATACATTAGATTTTTTTTTACAAAAGATCGTGCTGACTCCAGAGGCCCTAGTGCAGGAACTGAACACGTTACACATTCAGAGTTTGTGTATTATGTACAATTGTTTATTCTGTGAGGAGTGTATGTGCTTGCATGTATGTACAGTGAAGCCCACCAGGATGAAGCCCAACTCTGCAGAATTCTGCAGTAGAGTAGCACACAATGCAATTTCAATGGGAGTTAATCCCTTTTTTTCATGCAGGAAACCTGTGACACTCTGCTTCATCCTGGTGGGCTTCACTGTATGTGTCTGTTTTGTATAGTATCTGCATGTACATTGTTTAGCATTTATGTGTATTTTACTATACAAAAATGACAAATACCATACCCTGATCCTGAGTCAAAGACCCCACCTTTAGAAAATCTGGGCCCCTGTCTGCACCTCCATCAGTTTATGACTTGTATGTTGTGGTCAGTGTGATTGTTTGGTGATGGTTTATAGGAAATTTGTTAAGGTCTGATTTGGTGAGAAGGAGTGTATTGCCTTTTGTTAGCAAGCTGGGTGTTAGTTCTTGTCCTGCATTTACAGTGGTTGTTTTTACAGTTAGCTAATTCCAAGAGCAGTTCTATCAATACACTACTTTCAGTCTATTAACTTCCTCAATATTAGCTCTCTGTTCCATCAGTATTAGTCATGTGTCTGGGTTGTAGATAGCGTTTTTTATTTATTTATTTAATTTTTGATGACCAGGTAAGTGCACTAGACAAATCCTGCCTATTTTCAGGCACAACCCAGGGGAGAGGGATACAGATGAATGCCAACTGACCTTGAACCAGATTAAGCTGTTGGTGGTATTTTTAGTGAATGAAGGAAATTTGGCAAGGACACGGTGGAAATTCCCTACTGTTTGCCAGTAGGGGGACCCTGTCGCTGTGGGAGGCAGTCACTCTGTTCCCTGCCATGGAGGAGGAAGGAGCTGTGCACAGGGCTGCGATAGCCCACAGCCTTTCAATACCTGCTGTATCTACTCCGAATGGATCCACTGAAGTGGCGGCTGGGATGCACCTGTGAGGTGGCCAGCACATTGCCAGATCAAGCGGTCCATCGGAATCTTCTGATGCAATGGGTGTAAGTTTGGCCAAGAAACAGCGATGTTTGGAAGAGGAACTTCTTTGAGTCAGTGATCTGTTGGTGCAGGAGCGTCGGAAGCTGGCAGTGCAGGACGACAGGAAGTGGAAGAGATCGTCAGGGTCACAGAGTGCTTCAGAGGTAGCAGGGCTCAGCAAGCTACATTCAGTTCCTGAGAGGCCTGTTGCAAGTGGGAGTTCAGCTTCCCAGGCTTGGGGGAATCTTGTGGAGGCATCATGGTCACCGGAGTGAGCGCTGCATGGGGCAGGCTGGATACCAATATCGGAAGCAACGTGGAAGCCGGATGAAGGAACTTTCGCTCTTCAGGAGGATGTCCAGATAAGTACAGTGACTATACCAGTTCCACCTTCTGTTGTTTTGGGTACTGAACCTCCAGCTTCCCCTCTTCCTCAGGCTGCTATTAATCCTAGCCTACCCTTGGGGGACTTATTGGAGGAGGTAGCTGAGGATATGGCTTCTTCCACTGAAGTACAGGGGCCAGCTCCAGAACCCATGGATGAACCTTCTTATGCTAGTCATTTTAGGCAACCTCTAGAGTTGGCCAAGTGGCGCAATGCCATTTGTTTGCGCTGTGTTGGTCCCAGGGATAACCGCCCTGACAGGTTTTATGTTGGGAAGACATTGTTGAAACAGAGTATGGGTTTTTCCCCTTCTGAAGTCTACGCTTTGATGCATGTTCCTGGGAAGTTTATTTTTGATGTCAGTTTCCGTACCCCTGCTCTTTTGGAACTATTCTGGAGCCGCTATTTAAATTTAAAAACTAATCCTTTATGGTCAGACTTTATTGTGTTGCCTCTTTCAAAACAGCCCTTTAGGGTCATTATGATCCTGCTCAGAAACGAAGGGGTTAACGTTGTAGATATTGTAAATTGTTTATCTAAGAAATGTGATATCCAGTGGTATCCTGTTCCTATCCTGGATGCTGAGGGATTGGGGGTTGGAAATTTAGGGTTAAATTCCATTCCACTGATTCGGATTCATTGCATCTTCCTAATTGTTTTTTTCTGGGTAGAGATAAGGGGTTCCTTTTCTATCTGGGTCAACCCAGAGTCTGCTACAAGTGTGGGTCTCGGACTCACATAAGCACCTCATGTGAAGTGCTCAAATGCTCTTATTGTGGGGAGACTGGTCACCCTAGTGCCCATTGTTTTCAAACATCTAAATGTAATCTCTGATGTTGTGGGTCACTCTTTTGAATCTTATCCTTTGGCTGCTAAGAACACAGCTGAAGCAGATTTTGGGGTACAGGATCATTATATTCAGGTGGCGGTCCGACTTGGCCTTTCTGGTGGGGGAAGGTTGGATCCCAGTACCTTTGTGACTGCTCCCTCCCTTGGCTGAGGCAAGCTTGCTTGCAGAAACTAATTTGACTCCCAATAACGTAGATTTAACTGCAGTTGGGGCTTCTGAGGTGTCAGAGCTGGGGGGGGTTATTAGCCTTGCTCCTTTATCGGCTGGTTTAGACCCCTCGGAAGATGGTTTTATTATAGTTAGTGGAAAGAAGGGAAAGTCTGTTAAAGGAAAAGTTAAGTTGAGTAAAAAAACAGCTGTACCTACTTAAACTTTTCTATAGCTAATCTTAATAATTTTGAGTTTTGGTGGAGGATATGGAGGTGGTCCCAGACGTACCTCAGCCTTCTACACCCCCACCACTGCCTGAGCCTCAGAAACCTGCTGAAGGCCATGTAGGCCCTAGGCCACAAGATGGTAAAAGTGGTAGGATTACGAGGGCATCTAGCAAAGTGAAGTGAATTTATCCCTAAAATATTTCATGGCTCCCTTTTACTTTCGAGTGGCAACTTTAAATGCTAACAGCATTAAAACTCCTGTTAAGCGTCAGAGCACTTATTCTCATTTTTTTATATGAAAATCTGGATTGTGTTTTCCTTCAGGATGTTCGTTTGCACTCTCCCATGGAGGTAGAGGCTACCACTACTGGTTGGTTGTGGGGGGATTGTTTTTGGTCTTTAGGGAGGGATTTGTGTAGTGGCGTTGGGATTTGTTTTTTTCATTCTTACATTAAGGTGATTCATAATATAGAGATCATAGCTGGCAGGTCCTTGGTTTTGGATATTAAGTGGGGTTCTCTGCCTTTGCGGTTGATAAATGTTTATGCACCTCAATCTAAATTTGATAGGGTGTCCCTTTTTAAATCCTTGTACCCCTTTTTATACACCTCTTATTTCATTATTCTTGGGGGGAGGGAACTTTAACTGTTCATTGCCTTCCCCAGCTTCTTCTGGGAACAGGAAGAAGGTGTATTGTGATGTGACAAGCTTGTCAAAACTTCTTGCAGATACTGGATTGGTTGATGCTTTTGGGCCTTTCACTGCTGGGTTTGGGAATACTTATTTTTGTGGACCTAGAGCTTCCCGAATCGATTATTTTTTTCTTTCACCTGGGGTTGTTGTGCAATCACAATTTGTGCAGGAGGTAGCTACGTCAGATCACGAACTACTTAGATTGGTCTTACGTGATGTGCCAGAGGCCCGAAGGGGGCCGCGTCTTTGGAAATTGCACACTGTCTTATTAGATATCCCTAGTGTGGCAGGTGGACTACATTCCCTTTTTTTGGCAAGGCAGTCTGTTTTATTCTTATATGATGATTTAAATACTTGGTGGGAGGATACAAAAAGTGAAGTATGAATTTTTACTTTAAAGTTATAGGTCGCTTAAATGGGAGATTACAGCATGATGGGCTTAATTATCTCAAGGCCGGCTTCACTTTTTGTCCACCTTTTGCCAGCCTCTGGGATCTGACTGCCTGGATCAAATTAAGGGGTTGAAAGTGGAGTTGGCTAGATTACAGTCTCAGGTTTTGCAGGATATGGAGAAGAAGCACAAATATGGGGTTTGTGGTAAAAAGAAGGACACTTTACCCTTTGAAAATCTGAAACTTCTTAAAAACTCCCGGGGCATGATGTATTTAAATACTACAGAAGGTGGGTGTGTCACAGCAACTAATGGTATTCTAGACACTGTGCATGCTTATGTTTCTGCCTCCTTTAGGAGTAGATTGCTCTCTGAAGCTTCTATTCATGATTGGTTTGCTAGCAGGCCAGTCCCTGTCTTGTCTACTGATGAGCAGGTTAATTTGGTACAACCCATTACAGTAGAAGAATTAATGACTGTTACTTGGTCTTTAAAGTCAGGCATTACTCCTGGATCTGATGGGTTACCTCATGAAGTTTATAAAATCTTGTGGGAAGTTTTGGGTACTGACCTGTGTCAAGTTTTGAATGCTGGGTTACAGGCTGGGGTTCTTCCTAAAAGCATGTTATAGGGGATCAAGGGGATTTAGCTAATTGGAGGCCTTTGTCTCTTTTGAATACAGATTATAAGATTCTGATGAAAATCGTATGTATTCGATTATGGGGGTTTTTACGTTCCTTATTACATCCATCACAGTTTAGTGGTGTACCTCATAGGAGAGTTCAGGATGCACTGATCCTACTCAGGGAGCTTGTTTCTAAGGGAGCATCTGGGGAAATATTTGGGCATCTGGTCTGTCTAGATCAGGCCAAAGCTTTTGACCAAGTGGAATATATTTATCTTTGGGAGAGCTTGCGGAGGTATGGGTTTTCTTTACAATTCGTAAGCTGGTTACAAATTTGTTATAAGGGCATCACTCTACTACCAAGCATGAATGGCTGGTTGGGAAGGGATATTGAGGTGCATAGGGGAGTTAGGCAGGGGTGTCCACTTAGTCCACTGCTTTATGTGCTCTCTTTGGACCCCCTTTTGTATGCCTTAAATAGTACGGACGACATTATTGGGCTATCAGTTGGTTGTATGGATTCACAGATAGTGTCAATAGCGTATGTGGATGATTTCATTCTGGTTTTATCAGATAGAAATTCTGCTGTTGCAGCAAAGTTGTTATTGCAAGCTTTTTCTGCCATGTCAGGTTCCTCTATTAATAGACTTAAAAGTGGGATAATGGCTTTAGGGTATGGGACCGCTGATGTGACATTGATTTGGGACATGCCTATTGAACCTGGATATAGGAGGATTCTTGGTGTTTATTTTGGAGGCATGGATGCCCAATGGTACAATTGGGATAGGCAATCATTGGAGGCTTGTAACAGAGTGTTGCTCTGGAATAAAGGATGAATGTCTAAAGCTAAACAAATTTATCCGATTAAAACTTTTTTGTTGCCATATTTTTTGTTTATATCTGCGGTTTTTCCCCCTCCCCTTCTTTGGAATCATCTCTTTATGATGTATTTTTTCTTTGTTTATGGGGTAGTAGATTGAATCCGGTGAGGAGGGGTATTACCTATTTACCTATTAGTGAAGGGGGTTTGGGAATGTTAAATCTGGTAGTGTTCCTGCATAGCATCTTTATTTTTTATAATCTAGTTCCATTGCTTAGAGGGGATGTTAAGATCTGGTCCCCGTGGGTGGCTGATGGTCTAGATCCCCTTTTTAGGCATTGGGATCATGATTCCTTTATGGCTCGTCAGGCTAGGCTATGTGACTTAGCTAGTCATTTTCACACGAAATTTCAAAAATTGAAATCCTGGCATGTTGTTAAGAAATCCCTTCTTCTCCAATCATGTCAACAATCCTATTGTACTGTATTACAAGATTTATTTTTTGTATATCCCTGGTTTCATGATATGTCTATTTCTGTGCAGCATTCTAAGCTATAATTATTGGTAAGTAAGAGGGTTCCTAGACATATGTGATACATAGATACATACATACATAGACAGTGTCGGCAGATAAGGGCCTATGGCCCACCCAGTCTGCCCATTTGAGCTTGTAAGTTCAGTTTGTTTTCCTAGAAGTCTGTTGCCCCTTACCCCTGACCTCCAGAATTCCTTTATGTCTATCCCATGCATTCTTAAATCCTGTGATTGTTTCAGCTCCCACCACTTCCTCTGGCAGGGTGTTCCACTTGTCCACCACCTGTTCTGTGAAGAAATTCTTTCTCATGTTTCCTCTGAATCATCCTCCCTCCAACTTCATCCCATGCCCTCTAGTGCTGGAACATCTTTTTCACTTAAAATAGTGTTTTCCTGCACCCTGTTCCTCCCTGTAAGATACTTGTATGTCTCTATCATATCCCCTCTCTCTCCTCCTCCTCCAGGAGTACATGTTCAGTTCCTTCAACCTGTCTTCATAGGACTTGTGATGCAATCCATGCACCATCTTTGTTGCCCTCCTCTGAACCTTTTCTACCCTGTCTATGTCCTTATGTAGGTATGGTCTCCAGAACTGTACACTGTACTCCAGGTGGGGCCTCACTAGTGTCTTGTATAGTGGAATTATGACCTCCCTTTTCCTGCTGGTGATGCCCCTGCCTATACATCCCAGCATCCTATTTGGTTTACCTGCTGCCTTGTCACACTGTTTCCCTACCTTGAGGTCATCAGAGATGATAACTCCAAGATCCCTTTCCTGCTTGGTGCATGCTATATCCTCACCCCCAACTGATATATTGTGCCTGGGTTTTTGCCCCATATGCATTATCTTGCACTTTTTGCATTGAATTTCAACTGCCAAACCCCTGACCATTCTTCAAGTTTCTGCAGGTCGCTCTCATTCTGTCTACACCCTCTGGTGTGTCTACTCTGTTACAGAGCTTTGTGTCATCAGCGAACAGTGAAATTCTGCCTTCTAGGTCCTGCGCAATGTCACTGATGAAGATGTTGAATAGGACCGGGCCCAGCACTGATCCCTGTGGTACCCCACTGGTCACTCTTCCCTCTGTGGAGTGACAGCCATTTACCACCACCCTCTGTGTCCTGCCACCCAGCCAGTTACCTACCCACCACACTACTGTCCTGCCCACACCTATATTCCCCATATATGTGAGACTTTTTATGGCTTTGTCTTCACAAGAGATTGATGATGAAAGGCAATATGAGGCATAAAGAACTCTCAGAGAGGTTTTGTCCCAGGGAGGAAACTTGCATGGGGGTGGTTGAAACAATGGAACATTTTTTTGTGGATTGTCCTTTTGTTGTTTCATTTTGGTCCCATTTTCATGATGTATGGTCATTGAACCCTTTTCAGGGTTCTTCATCGGAGATTTGGGTGGAGGGGGTCCTGCCGGGCTCCTGGGTTATTTATGATGTAGTCACAATGTGCCTGTTAATGGGTCATATTGGCTTTCAGTTGTGGCAAGCCCGGTGCAATCTCACACTTAGGCAGCAATTACTCTCTGAATCTCAGATTGCCTGTGCCATTCGGAAATTAGTATTCAGTTGGAGATTACAGGAAAGGGAGAAGGTGCATCCTGAACTATTTAAACTGTGGTGGAGGAAAATGACATGGCTTGATACAGGGTAAGGTTTGTTGTGGTATGCCCAAGCCCCCCTATCGGGTCCAGGGTATCCCTTACAGAGAGGATAGGACTCCCTTTTGTGGTAATTTTTGAGTGATGACTACAGCCTTCTACATACAATGGTAGTTCTGCTTTAAACTAGCTTCCTCTGCTCTTGAGGGGGGCATTTAACAAATTATGGATCTATTTGAGCTGTTAAATCTAAAAGGTTTTCTGCTGAAGATATGCTGTAAATACTTTTTTATTTGTTTTTGTTTATAATTCTGTACAATATCACTATGTTTTCTAATTCTTTTCCTGATGTGTTTCTTATTCTTTGGGGGTTGGCATTTGAGGTTTTTCTTTTTTCCTCTTAAGATCTCTGTTAAACTTTTTGTATGCTGTAATACTTATTTCTGTTTATTCTTGTTGTATATTATAATTGGTATGCTGTAATCACTATTGTTTGTATGGTTTGCTCTCTAGTTATAATAAAATTCCCCTACTCTCCAGGAGGGGGATTCTTTGGCTGTCTGTTGGAGATGGCCACTTCTGAGCAACCTTTGGGAGAGATGGATGTTGATGGTGCAGAGGAGCGGGCCTCCTCCTCTGTACCTACTGTTCCAGAAGCTTCTGTGTTGGATGAGGATTTCTCTATATCTGACATGCCTGAGGAGTTTTTTGATGCAGCTATGGAGGACGTTCGTAGCGTTGCTTCCCCTGCTAGGATCGTCGACTCTGTTATTGCTGGAGGTAACGATATTTCTATTTCTGAAAAGGAAAGATTATTGGCACTTCTTTTGGAGGATGAGGAGCATTGCATGCATTAAAAATCTGCTTTATTATCTGAACTTGCTGCAATGTAATCGGTTTCTTTCCCTGTTTCTTCCCTTGCCTCCCATTCTGTCTCGTCGCTTTCTAGTGACACGTGTGCTGTTTCAGAACAGTGTGTGAATGGGGGAATGGAGCTTTCTGTGGTGGCTGGCAGTCGTGTGCATCCTGTTGATGTGTGCCTAAAGCCGCTTCCTGGTGCTGGTCTTCTTGACTCGTGCAAGGATGTTTCCACGGTTCTACCCAAAAGACTAGGTATGCACAGTTCTGTTTTATTATAGGGGTCTGTTCCTCTGGTGGTGTGTGGTACTACTCCCGCCATGGACCAGCAGAAAACAATGTACTGTTTCTATTCCACAACAGACTGCTGTGGTTTCTTTGCCTATGGGGTCCGTAGCTTCTGGTGGATCTGTTTCTTCCCCTAATCCTCCTCCTCGGGCAGGGTGGTACCCTGACCATTCTATAGCAGGGGCTGGGTGGCTAAGGCATGCAGATGGTAAATGGATGCCTGATCCTGGTGATGCTGCAGTGCAACGTTATAACCTCTCATCACATTCTGACCCTACTATGCCAAATTTGCCTTCTACATCTGTTGCCCCACTAATTCCTGTGACTGAGGTTGGTCTTACAGATGGAGTGAGTACAAAGGGGATGCATGTAGTGGATTTGCATGGAGATGACTTGGAACTTCCTCACCCTCCTGCTAATGAGGGTTTTCGAATGCACCTTTCGGTTTCAGTTGCTCCTGACCCTCAGACATCTGCTTGGTCTAATCCCAAGTTCAAACTGACGGACTTGTTCTCTGATAAGGGTGAACCTGCCCCTCGGAAGAATGCAGTTCATTTAATATATAAGGGAGGCTTGGAAGACCTACCTGACAGATTATATATTGCTAGACAATTACTTAAGGGTTCCATGAAGTTTATGTCACATGAAATTTATGCTCTTATTCATATTGGTAGTTCAGATTATGATATCAGCTTTAAATCTGTTTCTAATTTAGAGAACTTTTGGTCCCTCTATCAAAAAGTCAAGAATACTCCTCTCTGGGTTCCGTTTTTAGTGATTCCTTTAACTAAATACAAAATCACACATGCCCACAGAATGCAAAGCATCATGGGCTGCATATGCAAATCACCACAGAATGTTATGCTAGTTCAACTTTAAGTAGAATTGCATGGTGCCGAAAGGCCTCTCACACAGTTTGCAAAGGGTGCTAACAGAAGACATAGACACGTGTTTCGTCCTACCAGGACTCATCAGTATGCCTCGTCTGTTTGACACCCCAGTGGAATGGACCAGCTACCCTAAGACAGTGTGTCTTGGATATGTTGTGGTGAACCCATTAAAATAAACCTTTAACTAACCTTTAACTAAGCCTGCTGTTAAATTAATTAATATTATGTTCCGTAATGAAGAGGTACATATTGAAGACATTCTTTTTTGGTTTCGGAAAAGGTGTGAAGTGTTGGACAAACCTGTACCTGTCCTTGATAGTGAACAGATCTGGAATGGTGAATGGAAATTGAGGGTGAAACTTTTTTCCACAAACAGTGGGCCTGTTCACCTTCCCAATAGTTTCTTTCTTGGGAAGGACGGGGCAGTCTGTTTTACTTTGGCCAGCCTAAATCTTGTTTTAAGTGTGGTTCTCGGACGCACCTTAATACAGCTTGTGATACCCCTAGATGCACTCATTGTTTTGAATTTGGTCATCAGGCTGCTGTCTGCCTTATTTTATTCAAATGTAATTTATGTGAGCAGACTGGGCATGGTTATGCTAAATGTCCTTGGGTGTCCCATAATAGGGACAATTGTCCTTCCCATGAAGGTTTAATTAATGTGGCCCAACATTTGCAAGCTACTAAAGTGGCAGCAACTGATGGAGTTGACTCACGAACAACTTTGGTTCCCCCTGTGGAGACTTCCTTAGTGGTTAAGGACACTGAGCCTGCTGTGACCCTTTCTGGTACTTGTGAGCAGGGACAAATTGCTCACCCTGAGGTTTCTGATGTTTCTTCCAGTCCTCCTATACCTTCTACCTCTGTCCTTCCAGTTTTGGATGTTTCTGGGACATCTGATATGCCCCCCCCGATTCTGCCTTTTAAGAAGGTTACAGCTAAAACACAGAATAGGTCTGGTAAGGCAATTTTGTCCAAATCTTCCCCTTTGGCCTCTTCTTGTCATGAGTCCTCATATTCTTGGAAGGCTGGTAATCGGTTTGCAGCATTGGCTCCTGGGGATGAGTCTGAAGGTGAAGATTCTGACCGCTCTTCTAGAGCTTCTACTGTTACTGATTTTACTTCGGAGGGTGAGGATGGTGAAGTTAAGAATGTGGACTCTAACCTGCGAAGGTCTAGGAGTAGGAGGGTAGTTAAGGCCCCTTAATGATTATGATTGTTTTGGTGTATTTTCTTTTTCCTTTTCCATCCCTTTATGGCATCTTTAACAATTTCCACTCTTAATGTTAATAGTATTAAGAGTCATAGGAAAATGGTTACTACCTTGACTCTTTTACAACAGCATTGAAGTGATATTTTTTGCATTCAAGATACTAGGCTGAAAATGTCTCTTGAGGTAAAACTTGCTGATAACCTATGGTCTAAGGTTGCTACCTTCTGGTCTATTGGGAAATCAACTTGTGATGGAGTTGGGATCTTGTTTACTAATTCAGAATTAAAAGTCTCCAGGCTGGTGGATATTTACCCTAGTATGGCTTTATTATTAGATATTAATTTTCGGGGTGAAAGATTTAGGTTGATTACCATTTACGCCCCCCAGACCAAGGCTCAGCAAGTTGCCTTATTGATGGACATCCAGCCTAATCTTCATACTTCCCGACTGGTTATTTGGGCAGGTGGTTTTAATTGTGCTCTGAGTACCTCAGATAGGGGATTGAAAACCTCAAAATTGTTTTGCGACTCCCATAAACTCCTACATGTACTCAATACTGCTCAGCTTAAGGATGCTTATCGTTGTGTTCATGCCTTTGGGGGTAGTACTTTTTTTAAATCATCACTGTCCACTAGAATTTATTTTGTTTTTCTTTGTTATTTTACCTATTTCTTCCGTTGCTTTGCATGCTTGGGAATTTACTGACCATAGGTCTATTACTGTCCACCTTACTTGGGGTGGGGTACCTAGAGGTAAGAAAAATCTATGGCATCACAACAATACTTTATTGACTAATGTATCTATTCATAAGGCCTGGAAAAGGGAGTGGGTCGCTCAGCTTTCTGTTATTGATATGTATGATGATTTAGCATCCCGGTGGGAGGATACCAAAAATGATTGGAAGTCCTTTTTTCAGGCCCAATCTCATACCCTTGTTACCTCTCATTATTTTGAATATTTATGTCTTAGGAGTCAGTTACAGAGGTTGATTTCTTTAATTGAGACTGAGAAACGTGATTATTGGGTCCAGCTACAAAATGTTAAAAAGCAAATGTTTACCTATCAACATGACAGGTGTAAATCCTTAGAACATGAACATCGGTATGGTTTAAAATTGCATAAGGGTGCTTTGGATCCTTTCCAGGATTATAAGGATAGAATGAATAATCGGATGGTTACACAGTTGAAATCAATGACTGATGATTTGGTTACTTCCCCAGAGGAATTAGTTCATGTGGTTAAACAGTATTTGAGTTCTTTTTTTCAGAAAGATACTGGTATTGATCATGCGGCTTTGAATTTTGACTCTTTGCATTTGCCTCAGGTGTCTGATTTAAGTAAACAGCAGTTATTAGCTGATATTTCTGTTGACGAAGTCCGTATGGCTATTTCCTCTTTGAACCCAGACTCTGCTCCTGGTACTGATGGTTTGGGTGCTGCTTTTTATCAAGCATTTCAGGATGACCTTGTCCCTGTTTTGGTTCAAGTTCTTAATGCCATGCTGTCTAATTCCTCTCTGGCATCCTCTATGAATCGTGCTTTGGTGCTTTTACTATATAAAAATGCCTAAAGAAGATTTAAGAAATTGGAGAACACTTAGTTTATTGAATACTGACTTGAAGATATTAAGTAAGGTTTTACTTAATAGATTGTCTGAGGTTGCTGATGGTTTACTTTGTCCACCCCGAACATGTTCTATTCCTGGTAGTACCCAATATGATAATTTATTAATATTGAGGGATCTTTTTTCTGTTGCACAGACTGGGCAGTTGATAGGTTATATTTTGAGCTTGGATCAGGAAAAAGCGTTTGATCAGGTATCGCATGATTTTTTGTTTTCAGTCTTCAAGGCTTATGGTATACTGGATGGCTTTGTGGGCTGGATTTGTACAATATATAGATCGTCATTGCTTCTCCCTAATGTGAATGGCTGGATTGGTAACCCAATATTGGTAAAACATGGTGTGCGTCAGGGTTGTCCCTTGAGCCCCCTCTTGTACATCTTTTCTATTGATATTTTTCTTAGACTGATAGTTAATAATGCAAATCTAGCCGGTCTATGCGTTGGTCTTGGTGTTCCACCTGTGAAGATCTTGACTTATGCAGATGATTTCGTTCTTTGTATTTCTGACATCAAGGAAGGGCCTTTTGTGCGTGACATTTTAACCTTCTTTTCTAGATGTTCTGGCTCTAAGATTAATTATATTAAAAGCAGAGGTGTCCCTTTAGGGGATACCCCAGTGCCTGAGCTGGGTTGTATTTCAGGTATTTTAATTAGTACAGCTCCTATAACTATTTTGGGGGTGAAATTTGGTTCTGGCGACATGGCACATGCCAACTGGTCTAAGAAAAATGATAAGGCTCAGCAATTTGTGACTAGATGGAAAGGAAGACAAATTGCTTAGCGTAAGAGGGTTTTGTTGATTAAATCCTTGGTGATTCCTATTTTTTGTATGTTAGTTATGTGTTTCCTCCCCCTGTATCTTTGTTTATCTCTTTATTTAGTGCTTTTTTCCAAGCATTTTAGGGGAGTAGGTTAAACCCCATCAAATGTGGCTATATGTATAGAAGTGTTCGGGAAGGTGGAGTAGCGATGAAACACCCTGTAGCCTTTTTTGTTTGTCTCTTTGTATCATGCAATTTGAGTCCTCTCCTTCAGCCTGGGGAAGAGCCTTGGCATTCTTATGTACAGTATGTTCCTGGTTTTCTTAGGGGTTACCACTTTGGAAGTTAGGTAAATCAGCTCCCTTGACTAAACTTCTGATTTTCTCTAAATATGGTTTGGAAACACTTAAAAATATATTGAAATAGGGCGTAACTGTTTCTCATTTGGAAACCATGGATAGAAACAAACTGCATCATCATGTTGTTTCTACAGAATTTCCAGATGTTGTACTTTTCCAGATTGCCCTCAGGAATCCTTAGATATGTTTTTTATCTAATAGAAGATTGCCTGATTTTGTTTGGGATAGTACCTGCTTGAGTTCCTACGGTAGATTACCTGTTGGTAATTCTAAGAAACACAAACAAATTAGTGACAGATATTGTGCTAGATTCTTGTGTAGCTATCTTGGAAACCCAAGAGCACCTTTTTTGGAGTGTCCTTATGTTCAGTCTTTTTGGGTTTATTTAGCTTTCATGTGGAATGAGCCTTTATTTGCCTCTCTTAATTATTGTACATTGTTGTATGGAGTACATAATGGTGAATGGTCCATGTATCATAATGAAACTTTATTACTGGTCTTTTCCATCCTTCGCTTTTGTATTTGGCAATCTAGATGTTTATGGGTTTCGCAACAAAGACTAATATTGTTTGATGAAATTCTTTGTAATGTGAAACATACATTGCAGAAAATTTATAACACTGACTTTAATTTTTTGGGTGTGGTCAGGGGCAAATTTTTGTGGGTTAATTGTGAACATTGGGTGACAAATGTTTGATTTTCTTTATTGTTTCTGATGTTTCATTTGTTCTATTTTCTGTTTTTGTTATATTTTTTGCTGTATGTTCTTGGTTTTTCTTTGTTCTGGAGTCCTCTTTTTCAATAAAAATTCCCCCACTCTTTTCGATAAGTGCCATGGGATCTTTAACATCCACCTGAACTACCACCAATCCAGGCAGATGGGACCTCAGTTTAATGTCTCATCTGAAAGACGGCACCTCAGAAGTGCAGCACCCCTTTCATGCTGCACTACAGTGTCAGTACTGGGATATTAACCCAAGTGAAAGACATGGGAACTGAACCCACAGCCCTCTGATCTCCCAGCCTCAGAGGCGAGTGTGCTACCTACTGAGCCACTGACTCAACATTGTCTTCCCTGTGATGAGAGTTCTTATTGACAACAGTTTGTCTATCAGTAGAGTAGGTATGTTGGTGCTGCTATTGTTGCTTTATCTTGTGACTTCTACATGGTGGATCACAGTCTTCTTTTGTTCAGACTTTCTAAAGTAATCATGGCCAGCAATGACTTACAATGGTTCTAAAGTTACTCAGGTAATCATGAGCACAAAGTTAGACTTCATGGCCTTGTATCTGATCCTCTACAGGTGACCAAGGGAGTTCCCCAGACCTCAGTAGTGGGATCCTTGTTACTTTTTTATATTTAAAGGATCGTGTGCTAAATTATGGTAGCATGGAGTACTAGCTATATGCTGATGATATAGTGCTCTATGTCTCTGGCATGTCTTTACTTGAAATTCCAAGGTCTAATTACATTTGACTCCAGTTTTATTTCTGTCAATCTAAACTGGTGTTTAACATGAAAAAGTCAAAGGGCATGCCATTTGGCTCTGCTCCACAAATTAAAAAGTGTCTGGATTCTGACAGCAGGGCAACATGACAGTTCCTATGAGGATTGACTTTAGGTCCTGGACATGTTGTTGCCGGAGACCAGAAGGGAGAGGGGAGATATAATGGAGACCTTCAAGTTCCTGAAAGGAATGAACAAGTTAGATTGTGGGGAAATATTCAGCAGGACAAGTGAATCAGGAACACGGGGACATTAGTGGAAGCTGTCAGGGGAGAGATTTAAGAGGGATGTAAGAAAGTTTTATTTTACAGAGAGAGTGGTTGAGTTGCAGAACAGTCTACCAGCAGAGGTGGTAGGTACAAGAACCATTAATGGTTTCAAACACACATGGGAACATGTAAAAGGCTTAAAAGTTTCATCATGGGAATAATTTAGGAGAGAGGTGAGGGCAATAATACCGACTAGACAGTAGAGCCAGTAGTAGGAGAGGGTAAAACAGGGCAGAATTTCATTAACCAGTATGTATCATGGCCTACAATTATTAAACAAGAGGATGAAGCTGGAAAAAAAAGATACAAAAAGCAATGAACTTTATATATACAATGTTAACAATGGTTATAAATATAAATAAGCAACACTTTAAAAAATAGAAGAATCATGGGGGAAAGAAATATCAAAAGAAACAAACATGAATGTTTGGATGAAAAGAAGGATATATGTCACTAAATCATATGTGAACACAAAAAAAATAAATAGAAATTATTTTGCAATAGGGGTGAGATGATATGCTGTTCTTTATTTCAGCATAAAACCACCTCCATGAGATATCACACTCTGCTGACATCACCAGAGTGTGATAACAGGGGTTTTCTCCAGTTATCACACTGTGATGACATTATCACAGTGTGATAACTGGAGTTCTCTCCAGTTATCATGCCCCTATTGTATAAAATGAATACATGATGTGCACTTGTCTAATATGAAAAATATTTTCACTACTGCACAGTGACCTCTGGATACTCACTTGTGGCTTCCCCACTCGTGAATATCCAGAGGTCCTAAAGGAGTGAAAATATTTTCCATATCACACTCATGCCCATCATGTATCCCCTTAATAGCAAGAGCATATGTGACTTCTACAAAGATACATAAAATAAACTAAAATTATAGATTTATGTATTTATTTAAATTTTGGTAACTGGGTAGGTCCACTGAGACCAATCCAGTCCCTTTTTCAGGTGCGACCTGGAATTAATTACAAACAACACAGTAGATAATACATACTGCACAGTACATCATTAAGGAAGCAGAGGTACAAATGTGAATACATCATGTAAGTTGCATTTGATAGACAAGAGGGACAGAAGGTGGGACATCATACAATACAAGGGGATTATTCACATTAATAAGACAGTTATGTTGAGAGAGAACATCAATACATCAGGTTAATTACACTTGGCCTGAAGCTCTGCAATCAAACTAGCAGAATAGCGCAGTCATACGAGCACCCTCCATTATTAAGTAGCCGTACATCACCAGTTGTAAGTGCAGCAGCATAACTCCAATAAATGAGCCTTGAGACCCTTCTTAAAACCACCAAGAGAGGTGCATTCCTGAAAGTTACTGGGGAGTATATTCCAGAGAAACGGGATGGAGAGGGCAAGTGACCTGAGCCCTTGGGAAGTCCTGACTCTTGGGACATGGAGAAGCTGGCGGTCAGAGGACCAAAGTGACCTTGCATTTTGTTTGGCTGTTATCAGATTAATCAGGCTAGGGGGAGCATTGCTTTGTTGTGTTTGAAGGCAAGACACAATAATGGGTATGCTAATTTATCCTCGAGAGAAGGCCAGTTTAATGACCCTAACACTTTACAGTGATGTTCCTGGGCTGGGGCACAGCCTGTGAAACATCCAATCCTATGATATAAGATTCCCAAGCTTTGAATCTCTATGGTTCTGACAGAATGTAGGACTAGGGACCCCTGTAGCAATAAGGGTAGGCTACCTTTTGCCAAGATTTCTGTGTGAGGAAAGGGCTTAGCCTGTATAGGAGATCCAATTTTTGATTTATGGTCTTGGTCAAGTGATCGATATGTACCTTATAGGTGCAATTTTGGTTTAGATGCACCCCCAGGTACTTGACAGAGTCCACAAGCTCAACCCAGTACCAGTTGAGACTGTGTGTCAGTAGGTGAGAGCTATTTGAGTCCAAACTATTAGGGTCAAACAACATGGCCTTAGTTTTTTTGCCATTCAGAACTAATTTATTGGAGAGAAACCAATTCTCAATTTGTAGTAGATCTTTCCTGAGTTGTTCATTCAGTTGGGCCACATCACAGGAAGACCTGTATAATACTGCGTCATCAGCATATAAGGTCACATTGGCTCTTCCACTGTGTTGAGGCAAGTCATTATTAAATAAGGAGAACAGATCAATGGGTTGGCATTCATGTGGGGAAGACGGTACTATAATTTGTTCCATATGATTTGGGCATGCCCTTATATAATAGATTGGTGGAGAGAAACACAGCAAAAACTGCAAAATACCACAAGATTATCTATATCCTTTAGTATAGACACAATGGTGTTCAATCATATTGACTTTTTAACCAATCATTTAAGTTATATGAAAATCATAGTATTGGGAACTATGGCAGCAAAAAGACTAATACTAAGTGATTGGAAAACCAAACTACCAGAGAAATTTGGTAAATAAAAATGGTTTAATGTTTTAAGAGAAACTGTGATATTTGAGAAACTGAGTGATTATGTAGATGATAAAGAGGAAATATTTGACATTAAGTCATATGCTGACTCCGTATTTACCCGCAAAATTAAGAATATAAAACATATTTAAGTGAAACCATTGATTATGACTGTTCATATATAAAATGTCATCACAAGCCTCTAAAAGGGGAGCTTGTACTTATATACCAGGGTACTTATATTTGTTTGTATTTATGTCAGTTTGTATTTTCATACTAGTTTTATTTATCTTCTGCTTGCTCCACATTTTTTATAATACACATCAATCATATCTTATACAAGTAAGCCATAACCTATGACAGGCCATGAGTGTATGGGAGCATTAATGTGTGCCCTGGATGTGTTGTGAGGCATGAGGCCAAAGGCAAGTGACCTCAAACACCAGAATACATTAATGCCCCCATATACTAACGACGCTAGATGGGTTACTGCACTTATAAAATTACAGCCTTTTTAAAGTGGAAAAACACTCATAAGCTTCATTAATTCATCAAAATTTCCTTTATTCTGACTGTGCAAGCCTGACTGACAAAGTAGTTCTATTTAACAAAAGTGAACATTGACATTATTTACTTATTGTAAATATATGATAGGTCTTTTTAATCAGAACTGTGTTTTTTTTTGTTTTTTATTAAACATTTATGGTATACCAAAATCTTGTTTTTGCATGTGTATTACGTAGTGACCTGACACCCACTTAAACAGAAATGGGAATTTTTTTTTTCTAAGTAGTAATACAGCCACAATCGCAATCTGCCATTTTAAATAATGTCCTGCATCAAAGCTACTTATCGGGAATAGGTGAAACGTGTTAAGAACAGTCTTCACAGTGTAAGTAATCATCAAGGAATGTGAACTATTTCGACAACATTAATGGTCAGCAGATATTTACTTCATTATGAACAATCTAACTAGTAATGGAACTGTAACCACAAGCCACATGATTAAGCAAGCCATAGAAGAAAACAAACTTCTGCAGAACATATAACTGCTAAAATATCTGGTGATTTTAAACAACATTTATAAAATGGGCTAAAAAAAAAAAAACATGAACTGTGCTGTTTCAAACATAAGGGCTCCAAGTCACAAACCACTTTATTTGTAAAATAAATGTGTGTGTATGTATATGTGTATATATATATATATATATATATATATAACTATCATGCCCTGAGATTCAGTTTTGTGACCCCCAGATTAGGCCTTCCCTGAAGGAAATGGTACAGTACCATCCTTTAAGAGGAGTTACCTCAGAAAGCATAATGATGGTACTTGACCTTTTGGGAATTCTGAACGATAGCTGTGACCCAGAGAACCTGGTTGTCGCCTGTATTAGGGTGATATCAAAGGCCCTGGATATCATTGCTCTGGTGCATCTTCGCCCGGGTGCCTCATGGTATGATGGGACACTGTGAGAGCTGAAGAGATTAGGGTGAAGGTTGGAGAGACACTGGCGGAAAACTAACCTGGAGGAGGACAGGCTTAGATTTTTAGACCATTACAAGGTTTACCAATCATCAATCTCCCGTAAGAAGGCAGAATTCCTGTCCAAGGAAATTGCCGCAGCTAAAAACTGACCAGCTCAGCTCTTCTGGACTGTGGACAGACTGTGCAATCCAGCTTGTTTGCAGTTTGGTTGAGCATTGTCATAAGAAAAGTGTGATGAGTTTGCGCAGTTTTTGGCTGATAATGTTGCCTCCATCAGTGATGAGATCAGCCAGTGCCTCCCCATTGGTCCTTGCAGTGATCAATCGTGTGGTACTAACACCCAGATAACCTGGTCTACCTTCAGCCAACCACTAATCATGGATATAGTGAGGATCATCCAGACTTTGTGGTCAGCTTGCTGTAGTTTGGACCCGGGCCCAACACCTTCTTGTAGGGTGTGTTGAGATGATCACTCCGGTCCTTACTGGAATAGTAAGGATGTCATCGGAGAGAGGGATCATTCCAGATCTCTTAAAGGAGGCAGTGGTCTAGCCCCTCCTGAAAAAAGCCCTCCCTTGACCCGGATTGTCCAGCAAACTACAGGTCAGTCTCAAACTTACTTTCCGTAGGTAAAGTTATTGAGAAAGTGGTCACTCTTCAGCTGGAGGATCATTTATCCAGCCACAGTATCTATGATCCTGTCCAGTTAGGTTTCAGGAAAAGGCATAGCACTGAGACAACCCTAGTTTGGGTACTAAATGATCTCCTGATGGCCAGAGATTAGAGGGCCCATACCATCTTGGCTCTCCTTGATCTCTCAGCAGCGTTTGACACCATAGACAATGGTGTGCTACTCGAGTGCCTGCAGTTTTTCTGTGGACTGGGGGGGGGCAGTGCTCAGTTGGTTTCAGTTCTTCTTCGAGGGCAGAACTCAGAGAGTGGTGTTGGGGATTTATTCCTCAGCCCCTCACTGTCTGCCCTGTGGGGTGTTGCTGGGCTCAGTGTGTCACCAATGTTGTTTGCAGTATACATGCTGCCATTAGGAGACATTATAAGATGGTACAACTTGAGTTTTCACTGCTATGCAGATTATTCTCAGCTGTACATGTCTTTTGTGCCCGAGCAGGGGATAGATACTGTCTCGGTGTTTAACAACTGCCTAAATGAGATACAGGACTGGATGAGTGTTATCTGGCTGCTGTTAAACCATGGGAAGATGGAGATGTTGGTGATGGACCCAGATCATAGGCACGGTTGGGGTGGGGGTGGGACAACCCACTGGGCTGAGGCTTGGGGGTGTCCTGTTGCGTGCCTTGAGTCAGGTGCATAACTTAGGCATGATCTTCGATGTGGGCCTGACCTTGAAATCACAAGTGTTGACAGTGGTTAAATCTTCTTTTTATCATCTAAGAAATATCACCAGGGTGAAGCATCTGGTTCCGTCTGAAGATCTTCCTACCTTGGTCTATGCCTTTGTCACCACCCGTCTTGATTACTGCAACACACTCTACCTAGGGCTACCGGGGGTGAATATTCACCGCTTGCAGCTGGTGCAGAACACAATGGCCAGGTTGTTAACTGGAGCCCCTAGATCCAGTCATATAACACCTGTGCTGCGTGAACTGCACTGGCTGCCAGTACAGTGGTGGATAACCTTCAAGATCATGTTGCTGATCTATTAAGCCCTACATGGCCAGGGACCCCACTACCTGCAAGATCCTCTGCAGCCTTAATGCCCCTCCCACCAACTCCAACCTGCCGGCGAGGGTTTGCTAGAGATTCCCAGGATATGTTTGAAGACATCTAGAGCACGATCTTTTGCCTTTATGGCTCCTATCCTGTGGAATTCTCTACCTTGTCAGATATGAGATAGCCTGACCATCAAAGGATTTAAGTCTGCCCTTAAAACTCACCTCTTTTGTCAGGTCTTTAATGGGGCCTGATTGGGACTAATGGTATTGATTTTATAAGGAAATGTTTAATTATATTTAAGGGGTTGTTTTATATCTGGTTTTATGACAATTAATAGTAAATAGTAAATTAATAGTAAATAGTAAATGGAGTCCACAGTGAAGAAAGGAGGGTTACTAGTGGGGTACCGCAGGGTTCATTACTGGGGCCGGTCCTTTTTAATGTCTTTGTAAGTGACATTGCAGAGGGACTGGAAGGGAAAGTATGTCTCTTTGCAGATGATACAAAGATCTGTAACAGGGTTGATACACAAGGTGGGGTGGAAAGGATGAAAAGGGACTTGGCAAGGTTGGAGGAATGGTCAAATGTATGGCAGCTTAGATTCAATGCAAAGAAGTGCAAAGTAATGCACCTGGGAAACAAAAACCCAGGGGAAGAGTACACAATGGGAGGGGGTGATACTGACAACAGCAAAAATGGAAAGGGACCTAGGGGTAGTCATATCAGATGACCTAAAGGTGGGCCAGCAATGTGAGAAGGTAGTAAGGAGGGCTGGGGGGATACTGGGATGCATAGAGAGCGGCATCACCAGTAGAAAACAGGAAGTTGTTGGCTGTCTGTACAGACAGTTGGTAAGACCACATCTGGAGTACTGTGTACAGTTCTGGAGACCCCATCTCCGCAAAGACATAGACAACGTGGAGGCCATCCAGAGGAGGGCAACCAAAATGATGCAGGGTCTGCATCAAAAGGCAGGGGGGCAGACTTTGGAAAAATGGGGAGATACTTGAAAGAGGCATTAAGGGTAATGGGGCATGAATCAGGGGTTGAGGAACAGTGGGCAGCATTTAAAATGGGGATTGCAAGAGCAACAGAATTATGCATTAAGCAGGTTAGCAAGAGGAAAAGGAAGAGGAGGCCATTATGGTTTTCCAAAGAGGTAGCAAAGAAAGTGAAAGCCAAAAAAGATTGCATTCAGGCAATACAAAAAGACACAGGCAGAAGGGGATAGGGAGAAGTAACAGGAGAAGCAAAGGGAGGCAGGGAGGTCAGTAAGGAAAGCCAAAGCTCAGTCAGAAGAACACATTGCAAAATCAGTGGGTAGAGGGGACAAAACCTTTTACAGGTATATAAGTGAAAAAAGAGAGGCAAAGGAAGGGGTAGTGAGACTGAAGTGGGAGGATGGGGGCTGCGTGGAGGATGACAACAGTAAAGCTGACATATTGAACAGGTATTTCTGTTCAGTCTTTACTGAGGAAGAGGAGGGTAATGGGTCTGAAGGGAGTACAAGGGTGAGCATGGTGCAGAAATGGACATAAGTCCCTTTACACGAGAAAGGGTCCTGAAGGAACTGCAAGTAATAAGAGTTGAGTAAGCAATGGGGCCAGATAGGGTGCACCCCAGTCTCAAAGAACTAAGAGAGGTGGTGGCTGAACTCCTCTGGCCTATCCTGTTAGAGCCGATCACTGAAACAGGAGAGGTACCCAAAGACTGGAGGACAGTCAGATGTAGTCCCTTATACAAAAGTGGGAACAAAGAGGAAGCGGGAACTACAGACCAGTCAGCCTCACCTCGGTAGTGGGAAGATCATGGAAGCACTACTGAAGGAGATTGTGGAACATCTGGTTGTCAATGGACTACAGGACCCAAGACAGCATGGTTTCACCAGGGGAGGTCGTGTCAGACCAACCTCGTTGAATTTTTGACTGGGTGACTAGGGAGGTGGATCAGGGAGGGCAGTGGACATGGCCTATCTGGACTTCAGCAAGGCCTTTGACACTGTGCCACATAGAAGACAATTACACAAACTGGGAAATATGGTGTGGGCAGGACAGTAGTGTGGTGGGTAGGTAACTGGCTGGGTGGCAGGACACAGAGGGTGGTGGTAAATGGCTGTCACTCCACAGAGGAAGAGTGACCAGTGGGGTACCACAGGGATCAGTGCTGGGACTGGTCCTATTCAACATCTTCATCAGTGACATTGCACAGGACCTAGAAGGCAGAATTTCACTGTTAAGCTAATGACACAAAACTCAACAGAGTAGACACACCAGAGGGTGTAGACAGAATGAGAAGGGACCTGCAGAAACTTGGAGAATGGTCAGGGGTTTGGCAGTTGAAATTCAATGCAAAGAAGTGCAAGATAATGCATATGGGGCACAAAAACCCTGGCACAATATATCAGTTGGGGAGTGAGGATATAGCATGCACCAAGCAGGAAAGGGATCTTGGGGTTATCATTTCTAATGACCTCAAGGTAGGGAAACAGTGTGACAAGGCAACAGGTAAAGCAAATAGGATGCTGGGATGCATTGGCAGGGGCATCACCAGCAGGAAAAGGGAGGTCATAATTCCACTATACAAGACACTAGTAAGGCTCCACCTGGAGTACAGTGTACAGTTCTGGAGACCTTACCTACGTAAGGACATAGACAGGGTAGAGATGGTTCAGAGGAGGGCAACAAAGATGGTACATGGATTGCATCACAAGTCCTATGAGGACAGGTTGAAAGTACTGAATATGTACTCCCTGGAGGAGAGGAGGGAGAGAGGATATATGATAGAGACATACAAGTATCTTACAGGGAGGAACAGGGTCCAGGAATACACTATTTTTAAGCAAAAAAGATGTTCCAGGACTAGAGGGCATGTGATG
Source organism: Neoceratodus forsteri (assembly GCA_016271365.2). Taxonomy (NCBI): domain Eukaryota; kingdom Metazoa; phylum Chordata; order Ceratodontiformes; family Ceratodontidae; genus Neoceratodus; species Neoceratodus forsteri. Next base: position 27,807,483 of record JADMNL010000024.1, on the reverse strand, counting down.
AAGTTGGAGGGAGGACGATTCAGAGGAAACATGAGGAAGAATTTATTCACAGAATGGGTGATGGACAAGTGGAACACCCTGCCAGAGGAAGTGGTGGGGGTTGAAACAATCACGGGATTTAAGAATGCATGGGATAGACATAAAGGAATTCTGGAGGTCAGGGGTAAGGGGCAACAGACTTCTAGGAAAACATAAACTGAACTTACAAGCTCAAATAGGCAGACTGGGTGGGGCATAGGCCTTATCTGCCGACATGTCTATGTATATCTGAAAGACTAAAGGAACTAAGGTTTATAGTCTCAAGGAAAGGAGGAGAGGGGGACATGATAGAAACGTTCAAATACCTCAAGGAATCAACAAAGTCCAAGAGGGTAGCATCTTTCAGAAAAAGAGATTGCAAAAACAAGGGGCACAATTTGAAGATAGAGGGGGGACGGCTCAGAGGTAATATGAGGAAGTATTCTTCACAGAGAGGGTTGTGGATACATGGAACAGCCTTCCTGAGGAGGTCGTAGAGTCAAAAACAGTGGGGGAATTCAAGCATGCATGGGACTGACATAAGGCAATTCTAGTGGGGGGTAGGAGGAGGGGGTAGGCTGTTGGTTAACTAGGATCTGCAGCTTATCCGTTAGGTAGGGAAATGGGCAGACTATGTGGTCCAAGAGGTCCTTATCTGCCATCAAATTCTATGTTTCTATGTTTCTAATTGTGATGTTTTATCTGTGATTTGATTGTTCAGGTGCCTTGAGCTTTGGAAGGGCGCCTTTTATAAATAAACTGATGATGATGATAATGAAACTGACGAAATGTTACTGGCCATGGATGTTAAAAGTTTTAGTATTAATCTGCCCAGGCATACCTGAAAAGTCATTGATCGATGTTTCTTGATGAATTCTTCTGTCATTTTCTGTCTTTATGTTCTCTCATTTAGGTCGCTTTTGACAATGGCACCTTTTGAAGTGGGAGAACATAAAGGCAGGGATTTTACATTATGACAGATGAGGCTTTTCGTGACCTAATAACAACATCGGCATGGCAACTGTTAGTGTACTAAGTATTAATGAACAGTCAGGTGACAGTCTCTGACCAATCAATTTATTAGATTCCATGCTTCTTTTAATGCCCATTTTATATCCTTAATTAGGGGAATGCATACACAAATTATATAATGCCAATGTTTTCATCTGTATGTTCAATTGTCTGACTATAATAATTAAAAAGGATTTAAAAAACAAACTAAGAATAAACAGGCTAAATTAAATATGTTATACAACTGGCTGAAGGGATTAATTCTTCACAGTCGCTATGAAACTTATCATTTCTTATTATAAAGTAAGTTTAATCGACTGGCACTTGAGGACAGGAGAAAACTGAATAACATGCTTTTCTCCCTTATATGAATAAAATGGAAAGTTTTACCCTATTTTTCCTCCAAGCATCCCTATAAGCAATATACTACAGTGGGTTCTTTCATGCAGATGCATTCATTCAACTGAGGAGCTCTGAAATCAGCACTGCTGGCAGATCTTTTGCTTTTAGCTGTAATTTTCCTGATGCCTGGAATTATTTTACAGACATTCTATGCAATGGTAGCTGCCACTTCCATCACGTTCTATGATCACAGGTTACTTTATTATGTCCAGCAGCGAAAACAGGGTGGGGTGCAGGGCAACTCAGTTCCAGTAGGGAAATGAAAAGTCTGACTCAGTTCTAGGAGCAAAATGGGGAAGACTTGCTCCTATGTAAAAGGGTATACCGTCAGCACAACCTAATATTTTACAAATAACACCACCATACCGCGAGGACAGATCTGCCAGGTCGGTGGTCCATCACTGTACACCCCACACTGCGAGTCCTGGTGTTTCACCCCACCGAACCAACTCAGACTCGAGATGGTTATTTAGAGATGGGGGTGTGTGGGGGGGGTGAAAATCCCCTCAAAAAAACACTTTTTCCTGTCGCTGTTGGGGCTGTTAACAACATTTTTGTCTATATCTTGACATGGAACAGAGTAAAAGGTAACCACCTAAAGGCATTAAACTAACTAAATAGACTGTAAAAATACAACATGTATGAGAAAACATGCCCACAGTTCCCTGTCAGGTATGTTTAATCTTATAACGAAGGTAGCAGGTTCCTTCAGTGAATTGTTTTCCATTTCTCACACTGATTAAGTCAGTATCTGGCCCAAGACCTGTTGTTTCTGTTTGGGAATAACCTAGACCTAGAAATTACACAGTCCAAATGATTATTAGTGTTTTTACTGTAATAGAAACAAATTGTCAGCAGATAAGGACCGCTAGGCCCATCCAGTCTGCCCGTAAGCCCTACACTAGTATGTGGCTACTGACCCTGCCTGGTCAATGGCCTCTCCCCTCTCTTCCCCACCTCTAAGGTTCCGTTATGCATGTCCCAGAAATGTTTGAATCCCTCCACTTTCCTTGTCCCTACCACCTCCTGTGGCAGGCTATTCCATGCATCAACCACCCTTGTGAAGAAGAACTTCCTCACAGTTGCCCTCAACCTGCCTCCTTCTAATTTCATATCATGCCCCCTTGTTCTTGTACTCTTCCTAAACTGGAAGATGTCTCCCCTCCTGTACCTTGTTTATACTGCTGGGGTACCTGAATGTTTATATCATGTCACTCTGGTCCTGCCTCTCCTCCAGCGAGTACATATTGAGGTCCTTTAGACTCTCCTCATATGTTTTCTGGTGTAGGCCCTACACCATCTTTGTCGCCCTTCTATGAACCGTCTCCACCCTGTTGATTTCCTTATGAAGATATGGCTCCAGAACTGCACACAGTACTCCAGGTGAGGCCTTACCAGTGTTTTGCACAATGGCATCACCACCTCCCACCTTCTGGTGCCTCAGCCTATGCACCACAGTATGTCACTGGCCTTCCCCACCCCTCTTGTACTCTGTTTGGACACTTTAGGCCATCTGAAAAGATAACCCCCAGGTTCTTTTCCTCTTTGGTGATGGTCAACAACTCCCCTCTCATCCTGTAGCTCTCTCTTGGGTTCCCACTTCCCAGGTGCATTATTTTGCATGTCTTTGAACTGAACTGCTATCCCTGAACAAGCAAACGGGCACTCTCACAAAATATGGAGGACACTTAAATCTATTGAAGGGCGGCTCACTGCCCCCTCCATTCCAGCTAAGATAGCCTCCAATGGTAGGGCGGTGGAAAGTAATTCCCAAATCCTCAAAGAACTCAATTCCCACTTTGTTATAGCAGGCCTAGCTTTTGACTCCTCTCCTTATGCTAGCCAAACAAGGAGCCAACCAAGCTCCTCCCCGTCATCCAGCACCACATCTTGCCCGTTTCAACTGCATACGCTCAATTACAAAGAAGTAGAAGACTCACTACTTAACCTGGATATCAGAAAAAGTGCAGGTGACGATGGGCTAGAACCTTTCTTCCTAAGACTAGGACATGCCTACCTCACTGCCCCCATTCTTCATATCCTCAGTTTCTCCATTACTTCTGCTACAGTTCTGTCCTGTTGTAAATCCGCCTATATCCTCCCTCTATTCAAATCGGGGGACCCATGCAATCTGAATAACTACAGGCCTATCTCCATCTTGCCTATCCTCTCTAAAGTCTTTGAACAACTGATCTACAACCCACTAAAAACTCATATTGAAACTTTCTCACTCCTTAACCCAGCACAATCTGGCTTCCGGGCAAATCACAGCACAATCACTGCTCTGGCTAAAGTAACTAATGACTAGGTCTCTGCTGTGGATGCTAAGAAGATTACTGGAGCAGTCTTTTTAGATCTTAGTAAAGCATTTGACACTGTTGATCACAACCTCTTAGTCACTTGCCTCTCTAACCTAGGCGCCAATTCCTCCACCACCCAGTGGTTCACCAGTTACCTAATAGGGAGAACCCAGAAAGTCAAAGCTGATGGTCTATTCTCTGCCTCTCTGCTGATTGTCAGAGGAGCCTCCCCAAGGCTCCATTCTAGGCCATATCTTGTTCTCGCTGTACATTGATGCCCTTGACTCTAGCATAACTAGCTTCAATCTGCACTTCTTTGTGGATGACACTTTACTGTATACCTCTGGCTCAACATTATCTGAATTTAGGGGAGTGCTTCAAGCTGACTTTGCCCAGCTCGAAAATAATCTAATGAAGACCAAGCTGTTCCTTAATGCTAAGAAAACCAAAGCAATGATTTTCTCTCGTTGTACCTCCTCTGGTTCCTCCTCTACCCTGCCGAAAGACTTTATTGTTACTTCTCTAAGTGAACCATTGGAAGTCTTTTCCAAATTTAAATATCTATGTAGTTCAACATCTATGATGTAGATGTGTTTTTATTGTAACTTGTCGGGTCTGCAACATGTTATTTATTTTTATTTAAGATTTGGTAACTGGGCAAAACCCTAGGCATCAAATGCCCATTTTCATGAGTGACCTGCATAGTACAAGCAGTAAAAGGGTAACAGCAATATGCAACATATCACGTGTCATAACATGAACACCGGGAAAGGTGAAAACAATATTGTTTTAGACATTTTTTTTTAAACAAAGAAGTAATAGACAATACTGATTCAGGCAATGCATTCCACAGCTTACTAACACAATACAGCCAGAATCTTTGTCTTAAAGAAGTATTATGAAAGGGGAGACACAAAACATTACCAGACCTAGTAAAATTTGGGTTGCGCCAAAAGTGCAATCATCAGACATAAAAGAAAAGGAAGTTTGAGAACTTATGTATGTCATCTGACCTTTGCCTTTCTAGGACACCATTGTAAATGAGCAGTGCTCTAAGGTTTTGTTCACATACTGTATGGCTGAATGAAGTTGGGCACAGCATTTGAAAACTGAGTCTTCCACTTGGGAGCCTTCTTCAGCTTTGCTTTAGTCTCCTTAGATGTTACATGTAGTCAGTCTGCATCACAGATGTTTGTCTCATTTCAGTTCTTTTTTCTCTTTCCGGATCCACTCTGCTTCCATAGTTTGCTTAACTGGATCTTCATAAATGTTTCTCCAGAATGTCTCAGTTTCCCTCTTTTCAGGTAGTAGTGTGAACTGAACTGTTTTCTTTCCTAATGTCCTATAGAATCTCTTTGAGTCTTCTCCGAACCATCTGTTCCGCACTCCTTTCTTTTTTTCTCTTTGCATGTTTTGAGTGTACTGACTGCACATACCCCAATAATGCAAAGCATCATGAGAAGCATATGCAAATGCCCATGAATTAATTTGGACTGGCTCCACTTTAAGCAAAATTGCATGGTGCCAGAAGGCCTCACAATACAATCAGCAAAGGCTGAAAACAGCAGACACAGACACGTGTTTTGTCCTCATTTGGACTCCTCAGGGTGCCATATATGTACCTCAACCCATGAAGAGGGAGCCAGCCTATAGGGGACCTTATTTGCTTGGGTCATGGGTGGCCCAAAGGGGGGGAGAAAGAGAGAGAGAGAGAAAGAGAGAGAGAGAGAGAGAGAGAGAAAGAAAAAGAGAGAAAGAGAGAGAGAGAGAAGAACTACAAAAGAACCCCAGAACAAATACACTGGGGCATGGATTATCTCCGAGGATATTGGCTATAAAGCCAAATTTTAAAGAAAACACAAATTGCACATTCCCCAATAATGGTATATATACATTGCTCAGATTAAATACAGTGTGATTTGTGAAGAAACAAAGTAAGGTACTCTCAATGTTATCAGTGACTTTTGAATGGACTGGCAGTATGTTTGCCAGCTACCATTACAGCAGTGAATTATTCATATATACCTACATATACAGGTGTCAGCGTGGCTCAGTTGGTAACACATCCACCTCTGGACCAGAAGGTTGTGGGTTCTCATCCCACACTGGGACTGAACTCATACCTAAAAACGCTGGCACCCGAGTGCAGTATTAGGGGGATTCTGTACAGTTGGGGTGTGCAGTCCTTCGAATAAGATGTTAAACTGATGCCCCTTCTACCCATCCTGGTGCTGTCTGGTGGGTGTCCAGGTGGAAGTAAAAGAACCAGAGACATTCTTCACAAGGAGTAGGGAACATTCCCAGTGTCTTTTCCAATATTTACCTTCCCATAAACTGAATTATGCAATTGTCCAGGCTGTGTGTGGGTGTTAATGTGCAATATGGCTGCTACTACACACTCAATCAGTTCACTACCAGTCTAGCATTGCGTGTAAAGCGCTTTGGGATACATTGTGTATGACAAGCGCTACATAAATGCTGATTCTTCTTCTTCTACTACAGGATATAATATTTGAGTCTAAGGATGTACTGATTTAAAGTCATGCCTAAAACATGCAAAACAACTGATTAAACCCTTCAAGTCTGACTATGGAGTCATGAATTTATTGAAAGATACATGGTGACAGCTATATTGAAATTCACATTGAAGTGATATATAACTACTTCAATATGTTTTATTCTATCTAAAGTATTATAAGCAGAGATAAAAAAACATTTATTGTGTGGCTGGCTTTAAGTGGCCTGTTCTGTACACTGTTTAACTCATTGTACCCTTGGTGGCCTTTTGTATCAGGTTACTCAGTGGATGGTTCCAACATCAAATGGAGCTAAAGATAGTCAACCATGAATTTTGTTGTTATTCCAACATAACTCTGCTATAATATGACAGGACCTGCACATTATCCTATCATTAAAGTATTTTTATTTTTCTTTGGCCTTTGGTCACTTTCTCACTCCTCATTCCTCACTTGGCAGGCATAAGCCTGTGTTTTGCATTTATAACTGACTACTACAGACGAGTTGATTAGTGCCCATTTACTGGGAGAGACAGTTGACAGTGCATGTTTGTAAAGGTATGGTGGACACTTTCATCAGATAGCATCTTCATGGTCAGTTACAAAAAGAATCATTCTAGTCTAGTTCTGTCATTTGGATGCTCTTTTCCTCCATGAGGCAACCTTCCATAAAGACTGCATGGTTTGGAAGGTACAAGGTGGTGGGTGGGTAGTATGACTGATGATGCATGAGCACATCACCTGTGTTGGACCCAGATGGGCAGTCACCAGGAGCTGAACATTAACATCATCAGAAAACATATCTAGAGCATGTGAATTGACCGGGGGCTTTGGGACAGTGAGTGCTGTTAATCTATTTGTATATATGATTTATTTAGAAATTGGTGACTGGGAGAGGCATACTGAGCAGCCAAGACTAATTTCTAGGTGTGGCCTAGGGTGCCAGTGTGATGCTAGAACTTGGGTCAGTCATGGATGCCAGTTGGTAACCTGTGATCCATTCTCTCCAGCCCTGTTTTAGCATGAAAAAATGTATCAATTCACTGGATCCCCCCCCTATAAATGATTATGTGTCTAGTTGCCTGTTCCTCATCCATCAGTGTACATCAATGTACCCCTTCCCCAGGATACATCTGGAAATGAGCTAATCAACTCAGTGTGCACTTCCAGAAAACATATTTCAAATGTATTAAATAACTAATCCAACATAGTGTTTTATTATAATGCCAAACCTCTATTAAAACAATATTTTCTAATGTAGTGAGATGTAGTCTTATCAGAGCAAAATATCACTACTTTGTATACCATAGAATTCAATTTGCAGTTTTTTTTTTAATGAGGAGATGGTGCAGTGACTGAAATGACATAATGATACTTCTCATGGGATGTTACAGTGCTAAGAACTTGGATGATAGCCATCACTGACAAGATCACTATACAGAGGGTAATGTATGGGCATCCATACACAACAAGCCTTGGTCTGCATTGAAAAGTTTCTATGACAACCGGGAACTTCAAGGGTGAAGCTTGAGAGGTTCCTGGTTGCCACAGGAAACTTGAGATGAAAACAGAAGCATGTTTGTGTATGGCTGCCCATACACTATGTTTTATAGTGTATGGCTGCCCATACATTATGTTTTATAGTGTATGGCTGGGCATCCATACCCATTTCAGACACTTCACTTCTTTTCAGTGAACTGGCATTTTGGGTGTGGGGGGAGAGCATGTGAGGGTTGGTGGTGGGCTCAAATTACTGATTCAACATGCGGACAGTGACTGCAGCTGTGCCTGTAATTTAAAGTAAAAAAAAAAAAAAACACAACTTCCAGTTCGATTGGCTAGAGCATCAGTTCTCAGATGCTGTGATAGTGAGCCTCCCCCATGCCATAGAAAACATTTCGAGCCTTCTTCAAAATTTTGGAAAAACCTTGGGCCTTCCCATTAAAAAACATATTTTGCACAGTATAGCTGGAATAAGAACAGCAGGAATAAAGTGTGACTAATAAAGCTGGCTGAGTATATTCTATTTTATTCAACTTACTATTCTCTCCCCAACCCCACACCTCAGATTATCCTTGTCACTCCACTTTTCTGAGTCTTAGACCCTTATTACTCTGTCTGTCTCCCCGCTATCCGAAACAACCATCCTTGCCACATTCATCGCTTCCCCTCTTACCCTGTTGCTAAGCAGCTTCCTCTACCTTTATCCCAGGTCACACGGGAAAACAAGTGCTGGCTCGGTGTGCTGTTCCCAGTCATCAATTTATGTATACAGTAGATTTACACCTACTCAAGAAACAAGCCTTGACTCAGTGTGCCATTCCTAGTCACTAATTTACATATAAACACCTACTGTAGAAACAAGCCTTGACTCAGTGTGCTGTTCCTAGTCACTAATTTACATATAAACACCTACTCTAGAAACAAGCCTTGACTCAGTGTGCTGTTCCTAGTCACTAATCTACATAAAAACACCTACTGTAGAAACAAGCCTTGACTCAGTGTGCCATTCCTAGTCACTAATTTACATATAAACACCTACTCTAGAAACAAGCCTTGACTCAGTGTGCCGTTCCTAGTCACTAATTTACATATAAACACCTACTGTAGAAACAAGCCTTGACTCAGTGTGCCGTTCCTAGTCACTAATTTACATATAAACTGTAGAAACAAGCCTTGACTCAGTGTGCCGTTTCTAGTCACTAATTTATATATAAGCACCTACTGTAGAAACAAGCCTTGACTCAGTGTGCTGTTCCTAGTCACTAATTTACATATAAACACCTACTGTAGAAACAAGCCTTGACTCAGTGTGCCGTTCCTAGTCAATAATTTACATATAAACACCTACTGTAGAAACAAGCCTTGACTCCGTGTGCCATTCCTAGTCACTAATTTACGTATAAGCACCTACTCTAGAAACAAACCTTGACTCAGTGTGCCATTCCTAGTCACTAATTTACATATAAACACCTACTGTAGAAACAAGCCTTGACTCAGTGTGCCGTTCCTAGTCACTAATTTACATATAAACACCTACTGTAGAAACAAGCCTTGACTCAGTGTGCCATTCCTAGTCACTAATTTACATATAAACTGTAGAAACAAGCCTTGACTCAGTGTGCCTTTCTAGTCACTAATTTATATATAAGCATCTACTGTAGAAACAAGCCTTGACTCAGTGTGCTGTTCCTAGTCACTAATTTACATATAAACACCTACTGTAGAAACAAGCCTTGACTCAGTGTGCCGTTCCTAGTCACTAATTTACGTATAAGCACCTACTCTAGAAACAAGCCTTGACTCAGTGTGCCACTCCTAGTCACTAATTTACATATAAACACCTACTGTAGAAACAAGCCTTGACTCAGTGTGCCGTTCCTAGTCACTAATTTACATATAAACACCTACTGTAGAAACAAGCCTTGACTCAGTGTGCCGTTCCTAGTCACTAATTTACATATAAACACCTACTGTAGAAACAAGCCTTGACTCAGTGTGCCATTCCTAGTCACTAATTTACATATAAACTGTAGAAACAAGCCTTGACTCAGTGTGCCGTTTCTAGTCACTAATTTATATATAAGCACCTACTGTAGAAACAAGCCTTGACTCAGTGTGCTGTTCCTAGTCACTAATTTACATATAAACACCTACTGTAGAAACAAGCCTTGACTCAGTGTGCCATTCCTAGTCACTAATTTACGTATAAGCACCTACTCTAGAAACAAGCCTTGACTCAGTGTGCCACTCCTAGTCACTAATTTACATATAAACACCTACTGTAGAAACTAGCCTTGACTCAGTGTGCCGTTTCTAGTCACTAATTTACATATAAACTGTAGCAACAAGCCTTGACTCAGTGTGCCATTCCTAGTCACTAATTTACATATAAACTGTAGAAACAAGCCTTTATTCAGTGTGCCATTCCTAGTCACTAATTTATATATAAGCACCTACTGTAGAAACAAGCCTTGACTCAGTGTGCTGTTCCTAGTCACTAATTTACATATAAACACCTACTCTAGAAACAAGCCTTGACTCAGTGTGCCATTCCTAGTCACTAATTTACATATAAACATCTACTGTAGAAACAAACCTTGACTCAGTATGTGCCATTCCCAGTCACTAATTTACATATAAACACACACTGTAGAAACAAGCCTTGACTCAGTGTGCCATTCCCAGTCACAAATTTCCATATAAACACACACTGTAGAAACAAGCCTTGACTCAGTGTGCCATTCCTAGTCACTAGTTTACATATAAACACCTACTGTAGAAACAAGCCTTGACTCAGTGTGCCGTTCCTAGTCACTAATTTACATATAAACACCTACTGTAGAAACAAGCCTTGACTCAGTGTGCCATTCTTAGTCACTAATTTACATATAAACACCCACTGTAGAAACAAGCCTTGACTCAGTGTGCCATTCCCAATGGCCAGTTTGCATATAAATACACACCCAGAAACAAGCGTTGGCTCAATGGGATATTCCTGGTCACCAATCTGTGCATAAGTAAAGAAATTCACCTGCCACTATATGCATTTAGTTTGCTTCATCCCTTCACACACAAAATCCAAAACTTAAAATTTACAGTAAATACTGTAGATTTTCAAACTTCTCAACTTTCCCTGGAACAATTTGGGGCCTCCCTTGGGTGGCTGACCTCACCATTTGAGAATCACTGGGCTAGAGGAAATCAGCTGTGCAGCAGCAGCATTCTAAGTTGTTGTGCTGCAGTAGTGGTATCACTACTCCAGCGCAGCAACATATTGATGCCACTGCTGCAGTGTAACAAACCTATTCTATCCATGGATTTTCAAGTGGAACAAAATTCCGTCATACACTACTTAGAGGATATGAGATGACCTAGCTAATCTCATATTTGACGTATAACTGGATATTTTAAAAATAAAGATGCAAACAAGGAGTTTTCTTTTTCATTCACTCTTTTTATGCTTGTTTCTATGGACGGAATAAACTCTGAAAAATGTGTGAAGTAATGGCTGTCAGAGTAGTATTTTTATGAGGTAATGTGGTATGCCCTGTTGCTATTGGTCAAATATCAATACGTCAATTGTGATGTATCTAATAGCTGATGTCTTGGTGCCTAACAGGGGGTATCTTGATATCCTGAATGTTAGCTTAAAGATATCACTCATTATCTTTAGAAATGTTTATCCTCACCTGCCACATACATAGTAATAGGTTATGGTTCAGTATTGTTTTGAATGGAAATCCATAGGCTGTCAGATGCTGTTGTACCACAGTAGAAGGTGCTGGCTGCCCCGCTGACAGCCTTATTCAACAGCTCACTGGAATATGGGGTAGTTCAGAGGACTGGAGGAGAGCAGATATGGTCTCTCTACATAAGAACAGCAGCAGGGAACAGGTTACCAACTGTAGGCTAGTGAGCCTCACCTCAGCTGTTGGGAAATTTATGGAAACACTGATTAAAGAAAGGTTGGTAGAGTACCTTGAATCCAGTGAGCTGTTAAACCAAGAGCAGCATGGAGTCATGGGGAGAGGTCATGCCAGATGAACCTGATTGATTTCTTTGACTGGGTGACCTGGGAACTAGATCAATGGGCAGTGGACATGGCCTATCTGGACCTTTAACAAGTCCTTTGACACTGTGCTGCACAGGACACTGATTAAGAAATTGAGCAGCTTAGGGGTGGAATCCAAAGAGGGGAACTCTGTTAGAAACTGATCAGTTAGAAGAGTGGTCAGTGGGGTGCCGCAAAGCTCAGTACTGGGACTAATCCTTTTCAATGTCTTATTAAGTGACATTGCAGATGAACTAGAAGGGAATGTATACCTTTTTCCATATGATACCAACATTTATAAAAGGATGGAAAGAATGTGTAGGGATCTTGGGAAGCTCAAGGAGTGGTGAAGAACATGTCAGTTGAGGTTCAATGCTAAAAGGTCAAGATTATGCACCTAGGGCATAGGAATCCAGAAACGGAGTATAGGATGGGTGGGAGGTACTGTCAGTCACTAAACAGGAGAGGGACCTTGGGGTTATCATACAGTACATGATGATCTCAAAGTAACAGAGCAGTGTGTCAAAACAGTGAGTAGTGCCATTGTAATGCTGGGATGTACTGGGAGAGTTACTGTATCTCCAGCAGGGAGAGGGAGGTGGTGTTGCCACCATTTCACTCACTGTGAGACCCCAGCTGGAATATTGTGTCCAGCTTTGAAGGCTGCACCTCAGAAAGGACATAGACAAGGTGGAGACAGTCCAGTAGAGAACAACTAAAATGGTGCAGGGGTTGCACCAAAAGCCCTAAGAGGAGAAATTGAGCAATCTCAACATGTACACCTTGGAGGAGAAGAGAGCAAGAGGGGACATGATAGAGACCTACAAATACCTCATAAAGGTGAACAGGGTGCAGGAGGGTCATCTCTTTCAAATGAGTAAGAGCACCATGACCAGAGGATGTGCCATGAAAGTGTGTGTGTGTGTGTGTGGGGTGGGGGTGGGCATTTAAAAGGGGATGTATGTGAGGAAGTACTACTTTACCGACAGAGTGGTAGATGCCTGGAATAGAGTGCCAGTGGAAATGGTGGAGTCAAAAACAGTAGTGGGCTTCAAGCATGCTTGAGAGTGGCATATGGGGATATTAGTAAATAAGCAGGAGGAGGAGGAAGGGTCAACAGAGACTAGTTAGGGTCTATGGAGACAGACTAGGCAGAGACCCTCTGGGCAGACTGTGTGGGCAAGGGGTCCTTTTTTGCTGATAGATTCTTTATATCTATGTCTATGTTTCCAGTAGTGATGTCAGAATGCTGTTGTACCACAGTAGTGATGTCTGAATACTGCTGTACCACAGTAGTGATGTCAGAATGCTGTTGTACCACAGTAGTGATGTCTGAATACTGCTGTACCACAGTAGTGATGTCAGAATGCTGTTGTACCACAGTAGTGATGTCTGAATACTGCTGTACCACAGTAGTGATGTCAGAATGCTGTTGTACCACTGTAGTGATGTCCCTACTGTGGTGCTACAGCATGGGATCATGTGTCTATTCAGATTTCTCATGCTTACCTGTACTACAGATTCCTCATAATGAAGTTATTGGTAATGCTGAAAACACCCCTCATGAACTGTTTTGTTAATGATGACCTGCTAGACATGTTGCCAGCTCATGTAACTATTACTTATATCACATTAAATGTTTTATATCCTATCCTGTTTGCTGTTTTCTGTTTATTTGACTTCAGTTCAAGACAGAGCTAAAACAAAGGTAACTTAGTTAAAACAAACATATGCTATAGAAAACAATACATAGGCAACCGTATACAACACGGCAAATGTTTCCATCTCAGGATAAGATGGCATCATAGAGACCTCTCCACCTTTTTCTTTGTGGTCTTTGATGTCATTTCACAATAATAGTCAAAAACTGCATTGCCATAGGAGGAGTGGAGAAGGTGGAGGGAATTGTGGAGGCAATTTGGGCTGTGATAACAGGAGGGGCAAGAGAGTAAAAATAGGAGTGGTGTATAGACCCCCTGCGCTGGCGGAGGAGCCAGAGGACAGTCTGGTGGCAGACGTTGGGAGACACAGCAGACTGGGCAAGGGAAGAGTGGTGGTGTTGGGGGACTTAAACATGCCAGGAACAGACTGGGAAACTATGACATCCTTGGTGGCCAGGGAACAGAGGTTGTTGGATGTCTTTCAGGACGCGTTCCTAATTCAGCAGGTGGGGGAACCGACCAGGGAGTCGTGGATACTGGATGTGGTCCTGGCAGACAGTGACTAGATTGGGAGCCTGGAGGTAAGGGACCCATTGGCGGGGAGCGACCATGCCACGGTCTGGTTCTGCCTGAACCTAGGAGGGGGTAGAAGGCTGCACAAAGACGTAGGTAACTGTCTTCAGGGGTCAGATTTCAAGGAAATGGGAAGGATCCTTAAGGAGCACTTGGATGGATTGGGCCAGGCGTGGGCTGACAGTGGGTGGGAAATCATAAGGAGGGGCTGCAGGATGCTACCAGCACCTGCGCAAAACAAACAGCGAAAATGTGGTAGGGCCAAAACCCTGCTGGTGGACCAGGGAGGTTCAGGAGGTGGTCAGGGGAAAGAAGGTGGCTTATAGGCAATTCAAGTGCTCAAGGAGTGAAAGGGACAGAGGGGAGTACGAGCTGATGGCCAGAAGGGCCACTAGGATTGTGAGGGCGGCTAAGGCAAGGAAGGAGCAGAACCTGGCCAGGGAAATTAGGAGAGGGAACAAGGGGGTCTTTAGATACATTGGGTAAAAACGAAGGGTGAAGGGGCAGATTAGCTGGGCAGGGATGGGCACAAGACCCAGGGGAGCAGGCTGAGGTACTAAAGTACTTCACCTCAGTTTTTACCAAAGAAAATAAGGGGCTGCATCATACATGGGAGGAGCGGTGTGAAACAGGAGGAGAACCCTTACAGATCAAGGGTCTGGGAGGGGGCATCACTGGCAAGTGAGGGAAGGCAAAGCAGGGGACGAGGTAGTGGAGGTGGAAATCACGGCAGAGAGAGAGAGAGAGAGTGAGGGAAGCCCTCAGGTCCCTTAAGACGGAGAAAGCACCAGGGCCGGATAAATTATATCCCAGAGTGCTGAAGGAACTGGCGGATGTCCTGAAGAAACCCCTGGTGGAGCTCTTCAGTGTCTCTCTGAGGACAGGGTGGGTGCCCCAGGACTGGAAGGTGGCACATAAAGTGCCTATCAACAAAGGGGGAATCAAGGGAGGTGACAGGGAGCTACAGGACCATCAGCCTGACATCAGTGGTGGGCAAGGTGATGGAGGGCATTGTCAAGGAGAGACTAGGGAGGGACCTGGAAAAGTTGGGGTGCCTGGATGATAGACAGCATGGATTCATCCTGGGGAAATCATGTCAGACAAACTTGGTGGAGTTCTATGACCGGGTGATGAGTGCCTTGGACCTGGCTAGACCAGTGTATGTCCTCTTTCTTGACTTCAGCAAGGTGTTTGACTCTGTTCCTCACTGGGGCCTGTTGGATAATCTGGGAGAAATGGGGTTGGGGAACCAGATGATCAGATAGATAGGAAATTGGCTCCAGAACCAGACCCAGAGGGTCGTGGTTGGCGGGATAGTCTCATCCCCAAGGAGGGTCATTAGTGGAGTCCCTCAGGGATCGGTCCTTGAGCCCCTCCTGTTCAATGCCTACATCTCTGACATAAGGAAGGGTATCAGGAGTGAGATGAGTCTCTTTGTGGATGACTCAAAACTGGGAGCGGTGGTGGATGGGGAGGAGGGGAGGGTGGCCCTACAGGGGGACCTGGAGGCTCTGGAAGGGTGGTCTAGAAAGTGGAAGCTGCGGTTCAATGCAGGGAAATGCAAGGTACTGCACCTGGGAGCCAGAAACCTGGGCAAAGTGTACACCCTGGGAGGGGGGAAATGCTACAAGTCTCGATGGCTGAGAGGGACCTGGGGGGGGGTGGTGGTGGATGTCAAGATGAAGAACTTGGAGACTTGTAGAAGGGCAGTGGCAAAGGCCAACAGGATGCTTGGATGCATCGCTAGGGGGCTCACCTCCAGAAGGAGGGAAGTGATACTCCCACTGTATAACTGCTTGGTGAGGCCGCACCTCGAGTACTGCATGCAGTTTTGGAGGCCACATTTAAAGAGGGACATTGAACTCCTGGAGAGGGTCCAGAGGAGGGAAACTAAAATTATTTGGGGCATGGGGGATAGGACCTATGGGAGAGGCTTGAAGAGCTAAATATGTACACATTGGAAGAGAGAAGGGACTGGGGGACATGATAGAGGTCTGCAGGTACATGAAGGGGTAAATGGGGCAGGAGCAGTCAGGGTACTCTGAAGGAAGGTGGGGGCAACTAGGGGCATGGGTGGAAGCTGGGGGAGATTTAGGGAAAGGAGGTTGCTACTTCACTGAGAGGGTGGTGAAGCCATGGAATGTGCTGCCAGGAGGCTGGTGGAGGCAGAAATGGTGGAGGGGTTCAAGAGGGGGTGGGACAGGTACAGGGGAAGGGTTCTGGAAGCAAAAACCAGTGCAGCAAGAATATCTGGGACTGAGAAGAGAGAAGCCAGTGAGGGAGAGGGGGGCAGCAAGGTCAGCTCCTAGGGTGGGGGCTGACCAGACAAACAGACACAAAAGACCATTAGGCCTATTCTGCTGGCATTTTAGTATGTTAGTATGTTAATTAATAGTTCTAAGTTAAAATATTAATAGTTCTATTGTACAGGAGGGTTTTCAGCCATTAACCTAACCCTTTCAGAATGCTGTCAATCAATCAGAATGCTCCACTCATTGGTTTATGATTACCGGCAAACGCCTTCCAGGCATTGTCAGTCAGTGAAACTGTGGCCATTAAGCTGCCGCAGACTCTAGCTGCCATTTTCCCCGATTTTTGTCCTCTGATGGAAGCACGGATGTGCAATGACATCCGAGCACAAACGTACAGATGTCTGCCGTGCTTCCCCCAGCTGAGCACCCGTGCAACTGCAGTACCTCTGGGCGTCCCCAGGGACCAGCAGAGTGTGGCATGTATCCACCACCTCCCCAGGACTAGGAGAGCTGTCATTGGGCGCTCAATCCTAGTCCTGTCCTACTGACCCCTGACGACCTGGGCTTGTTCCCGAACCCGGGTCACCGGTGTGGAGCGAAGTGAGGAGTCCAGCACCTCAACCCTCAGTGCCACCAGGCCGGGCTGCCATGTTGACTCACAATCAAATGTTTAACTATTTTTATCTAAGAAGTATAAAAATGCACATAACTGATGTTGTTGGATTCACTTAGTATAGGAGTAGGTATGCCCCAGTTAGTATCATAATTATCCACAGGGTGATTGTGGAGATAGTGAGGATTGCTCAACCATGCGTGTGGCTGGTGGAGGAGTCAGGGCCAGGTAGTGCCTCAGGATCAAATGCTTGGACTGACCACAGGGACCATATGTGTGTGTGGGGGGGTGGGCCAGGGCAAGATAAGGCTCGGACCAATTGTGTGACTAGATGATGGCACTTCAGTCATTTCTTAGGGAACAATGACATGGTGATGTGACTGGTCAATACCATGTGTTGGGATCCCAAATTAAAGTATGCCTGGAAACACTCACTGACTAATAGGGTCTCAGGGTTTTAGTGGAAGTTATAAATGCTCTTGGGCAATGGTAGCACTAGGTTGAGTGGAAGGAGTTGCTCCTTTGGGGCTTGGTATGAATGATACCATTTCTTGTCCCTTTTTAGTGGACATGCATGTTACATAGAAACATAGAAACATAGAATTTGTCGGCAGATAAGGACCGCTTGGCCCACCCAGTCTGCCCATTTCCCTGCCTACTGGATAAGCTGCAGATCCTAGTTAACCAGCAGCCTACTTCTTTCAACCCCCACTCCCTAGAATTGCCTTATGACTGTCCCATGCATGGCAGATTCCACCACTGTTTTTTGACTCCACGACCTCCTCGGAAGGCCGTTCCATGCATCCACAACCCTCTCTGTGAAAAATACTTCCTTAAATTACCTCTGAGCGCCCCCTCTATCTTCAAATTGTGCCCCTTGTTCTTGCACACCTCTTTTGAAAGATGCTACCCTCTTGGACTTTGTTGATTCCTTGAGGTACTTGAAGCGTTTCTATCATGTCCCCCTCTCCCTCCTTTCCTCGAGGGCTATACATATTAAGCTCCTTAAGTCTCTCTTCATATGTCTTCTGGAGCAGACCCTGCACCATTTAGTTGCCCTCCTCTGGACAGCTTCCATCCTGTCTATGTCTTTGTGAAGACTGGGTCTCCAGAACTGCACACAGTACTCAGATGGGGTCTGACCAGCTGTCTGTACAGAGGATAATAACTTCCTGTTTTCTACTGGTGATGCCTCTCCCTATGCATCCCAGTATCCCCCCAGCCCTCCTTGCTACCCTCTCACATTGCTTGCCCACCGTTAGGTCATCTGATATGACTACCCCCAGGTCCCTTCCCATTTTTGTTGTTGTTAGTATCTCACCCCCCATTGTGTACTCTTCCCCTGGGTTTTTGTTTCCCAGGTGCATTACCTTGCACTTCTTAGCATTGAATCTAAGCTGCCATACATTTGACCATTCCTCTAACCTTGCCAAGTCCCTTTTCATCCTTTCCACCCCACCTTGTGCATCAACTCTGTTGCAGATCTGTGTGTCATCTGCAAAGAGACATACTTTTCCTTCCAGTCCCTCTGCAATGTCGCTTATAAAGACATTGAAGAGGACCGTTCCTAATACTGAGCCCTGTGGTACCCCACTAGTAACCCCCCTTTCTTCAGAGTGGACTCCATTTACTATTACTCTCTGTGTCCTATTCTCCAGCCAATTTTTTACCCAGGCTGTCATCTTGGGACCCACTCCCAGGCTAGCTAACTTGTATATTAATCTTTTGTGTTGTAAGCCTCTGTGTGGTGTTGCCATCCCTTGTGGAGTTGGGGGGAGGATGCAAGTTCTGCATCTCCCTAATTTCTGGAGATAAAAACCCCTTAAGGTGTGTGTGTGTGTGTGTGTGTGTGTGTGTGTGTGTATGTGTGTGTTTAACACATCTCTCCCCTCCTCTAAGAGGCCACCCATCATGAGAGAACAGGGGTGGGCCTTGAAACCCCACATTTTGGAGAGGTCTGCAGGGCCCGGGGGGGGGGGTGCACTGGAGGGTGTAGGCATCTAGACGAGTTGCTGAAATGCTGTGATTTCCATTTGTACATGTGAACTAATATATGCATTTGAGACCCAGCTAAGAATCAATTGGTGCCCTACTGGAAGTTTCCATGACTTATTTCTGCTAGGAGGGAAATGGTGGACAGTGTGGGATCAGTGCCTGGTAAGCCCTGAATCACCCTGGTTCTAAAATCAGAACCATCTGGGGTAAGTACCCCTGAAGGCCCTGGGATTACTACAGCCTGTTGCCTTGCACAGTTCAAAAACATTCTGATTTCTTACTTGGCGAAACAACGTGTGCCACAAAAGCACTCAAATGCAGAACTGGGTCATTGCTTACACACATAGGTGACTCTTGTCTCACTCAGCCAAAAGGGATTTTTGCTATAAAATTTCTGATCCTTATTTTTTTTTTTTTTTTGGTCATATGTTTATTCGAGTTTTCCAATAAACAAACAAACAGGCCAGACAACTCTGGCAGGAGACTGACAACATACTGTATACAGACAAGTAAAAACAGTATTTAACTTATTTACAAAGAGATCCAGTAGCCATAAATATCTCAAAAATATTACAAATTACAAAGTAAGAATATCAATTGTATAACTGAGAGGGTGACTTACATACAATTGGTTTATTTCAATTCAATTCCTTTCAGTTTGGCTCCAGCCATTCTCCTCCGTCCTCCCATTATGTCCATCCTTCCCCTAGAGTCAAACTCTCTGCAGGTGTTAAAGCATTGAGGTATGGTTGCCAGGCATTATAAAAATGGCCCCTCTATCCTGCGTCACATTTCTAGAGTGAGAGCCTGCAGGATTAATGCTTTCCATTGTTGTATGGTAGGCTTAGCTGCGTCTGATTTCATATTTGTAAAAAAATTTGCTCAGTCCCTAAGCTGCTGTTATGGCTACTGTCAACTAGCGTCCAGCACAGAGACCATTAAAAGAAAAAGATCCCTTGGTAAATAAAGTTTAAAACAGTAAAACAACACTAAAAATGGGAGCTGTCCCTCACCCAACAGATTCAGCTCAAATGAACTGTTGCACTCGCAGAGTAAGCTCAGCGAAACCTATGACAATATAATTTTACTAGGACACACCGATTTTCAGTTTTTACCAGAAAATCTGGTAAAATTCCAGAATTTGGTAAATCTATACACCAGTAAAAACAAAGCATTTCACAGAATTTGCAATTTTTTTTTACCAGATCAGTGATTCTTCAGAAATTGTATTTTTTTTCCTGCACTATTTTGATTTGCTTTATTTCATTTGATGTATGTTTAGCCTTCTTTTATTCTGAATATTTATGCACATACCAAAAGGGTACAAGGATAGAACACGGGTAAAAACTGATTTTGGTGTTGCAGACACCAGTGACAATACCGTTTTTCCCATCTTCAAACTTGAGTTTACCCTTTATCATGCATGGTAAACCAGTGTCTCTAAATATAAATTACATACTAGTTATTACAAAGCACTGTATGTGTTCCTTTGCAGAAATGTGTGACATGCACTAAACTTATATTTTATAGATAATTTCCAGAGTGCCTTGATAGAAGTCATTTTCTGTATTTAATGCAGTTTTACCACCTTGATAGAGTGACAGGGATTGACAAGGCACTGTACCCCTTCCCAAGACAGCAAACACTGTCACTGGCTGCACTGATATTTATGGACTGCCCAATGTGCACTTACTCTGGCCTTCTCCTGAACTCAGGTTGCCTGCATGGGAGCCCAAAGAGCTACCGTGAGGCAACTGTGTGACAATATCTTTAATATACCTTAAAAGTGAATGCAAAACAGAATGCATTTTGCAGTATGGGCTTGATTTTCAAAGCCCCATGAATGCCACAAGATCCTCGTACACCGATTGTTTGGCATACGAGACTTGCAGCGCTGTCCCGGCTGGTGATCGGGATTTTCAATTTCGAGCGTCAAATACTGCACGTTAGACCAGCTGTTCCCTGATCTAACTTGTGGCATTCAGGGCACCCTTTTTACGGGGCTTGTGCCAAATCTTTGGCACAAGCTGCCGTAAACTGAGAAAAACTCACAGCTGCACCCAACAATATAAAATCGAGTGCAGCTGCAGTAAAGGAGTTTGTCACAGCTGCACCAAAAATTGGCTTTGATGCAGGGCCTGATGAAGCTTTGCATCAGCCTTTGAAAATCAAGCCTTATGTTGCAGATGATCTTTAATGGGGAACATTTCATGTATCAGCCCCACACCTAAGGAGTGGGCAGCTCCTGATTTTCAATATGTATACACTACATAAACAATTGTAAACAACCTCCCTACTACGTGTCACCAGAGACATCCTCACAGGTATCGACAAAGGGCACATCACCTCAGCCATATTTATTGATCTAGCCAAAGCTTTCGATACCGTCTCATATCCCCTTCTCATCTCAAAACTTAAGGACGCAGGTCTAGCTCACTCATCTATAGACTGGTTCCAAGACTATCTTGCAGGTAGGATGCAAGCGGTCAGACTGGCCTCGCATACATCAATCCCCCTACCAGTCAATTCTGGGGTCCCTCAAGGATCAGTCCTAGGTCCAATACTCTTCTCCATTTTTCTTAATGGCCTCCCTGCTGCATGCTCCCACTCTTCCATTCAAATGTATGCAGATGATACAGTTCTGTATACATCCGGCCCCTCCACAAGCAGTGTAGCACCTCTTCTACAGGAGGACTTCACAGCCATCCAGCACTGGTTCAGGAAGAACCAGCTATCTCTAAACCCTAAAAGAACGGTGTCGCTTATGTTTGGCTCCCAACAAAGACTCTCCTGCCAAACCCTGTGTCCTCCTTTCTCAACCCTGGAAGGAGCACCCCTTGAGCAATGCACTAGCTTTAGATACCTAGGCGTATGGCTCGACCAACACCTCGACTTTGCCTCTCACATAGATTCACTGCATAAGAGGCTGCTACCCAAACTGGGGGCACTCTTCCGAAATAAAATCTGTCTCCCCAAGGAAATGAGGCTCACCATAGTCCAAAAAATGATACTCCCTGTACTGGATTATGGTGACATAGTTTACTCTATCGCCCCTGCATCCACCCTAGCTAGCCTAGACACTCTATTCCACTCCTTTTGTCGTTTCATCCTCGACTCCCCACAATCCACGCATCATTGTACTTTATATAACTCTCTAGCCCTACCATCTCTCCATGACCGCAGATTAATAAATTGCGCTAGGTTTGCCGCTAAATTCTGGACCCGCTCCCTCCCCCCTATCTTGAATCTACCCTATCCCAACACCCTCCCCCTGCGTACTCCCTAAGAGGCACAGATCCCAGACTCCTACATATCCCATTTATGCGCACCACCAAAGGCCAGTCAGCTTTTAAATTCAGAATCCCACAGATCTGGAACGCCCTCCCCGCCCCTATCAGACATGCACACAACCCTGGTCTCCGCTCCAGTCTTCTCCAGGCACACTTCTCCTCCAGCTGCTCCTGCTAATGCTGCAAGTTCAGCCCTCTAATAATTTAAATAATGTACAGTAATCATTCCTGTTATGTGCATATCTGTCTGTAATCTACTGTACTACTATACCTGGAGTACATGTTACACTGTATTATATTTGTACAAATCATATGCTATTGTTTCTTTATTACAATCTCTGTACTTGTACTTGTTTCTAATATTTGCCATGTACTGGGTCTCGGCCTCCAGGTCGCATCTGGAATCGAGCATGTTGCTCAGTATGTTTTCCTGGTAAATCTCGTAAATAAATAAATAAATAAATTGTTTCTTGCTTTGTTGTTTCAAATCATGTTTATCTGGTTAATCCTGCTGTTTTACCCCACCGTGATACTTTAAATTACCAGGTGCTCAGGTGGCATCGCAGAATCCCCACATCCGACTTCATGATCCGGGATTAATTTACTTTATGTGCTAAGAGTATAAATTGGAACTTTTCCTACAGCATATAGAGGCAAAACAGTGAAATTCTAACAACGAAAACCATTACAGCGACAACTTCAGATGATTTTGATATTGTTGCTGTAATGGTCCTGGTTTCAAAATTTAGCTGTTTCACCTTGTTTAGCCCCTTTCTGAACAAACTCTGATTCAGAGTTTATTTATATAGAAATCGGGGGGTGGGGGAGTGGGGAGGGTGCAGGGGTGAAGGCCCTGGAAAAAAAACACACAAATGTCTGACAGGCGAAATTTCATCTGTCAACACTGGGGGTGTCACTGTGCCACATGTCGACAACGAAGTTGTCGATGTGGCTTGGTGGAACAGTCCTACAGAATAGGTGTGGAGCTAGTGCATGGACAGTCCTCTTTAATTGTTTTAATCCCTTGCTTTTTAATTATGTATCTGCATAGTGAGCCTATGGGTAAAGACATGACCATAGGACCTTGTCACCACTGCGTCGGACCCAACTAATGCAGGCTAGAACCACTTGCTTAAACGTGCAATTCTTCATGTGGACTCTCTATGTTTATGCCTCCTTCATCCAGCCCCCCCCCCCCCACAAAGGAAAATTTCCTTGCCTGGTGTTCAGTAATCCAGAAATAATTTTTATTTTTAAGTATCTTCAGCCAGCCCATTGGCACAGTGATGGCATTTCTGCTTTCAATGCCAGTGACCCAGGTTCAGAAAAGAGCCTGGAGTGTCAGGGGATAGCCAAGAGAAGGAGTCTTGAATATCTAACATACTAAAAGCCAGTAGAATAGGCCTGATGGTCTGTCGTGTCTGCTCGGTAGCCAGCCCCAAATGGGTGCTCGCTCTCCCACCCCCAGCCCCAGAGAGGTCATCTTCAACTTCAGTTTTCCCTTGTACCTGTCCAACCCCCTCTTGAAGCCCTCCACTGTGTTCTCCTCCACCAGCCTCCTGGGCAGTGCAATCCATGGCTACACCACCCTCTCAGTGAAGTAATGTGTCCTGCGATCTCCCCTGTAATTTCTCTCCTCCAGCTTCCACTCATGCCCCCTGGTTGTGCCCCCTTTCTTTAATCTGAACATCTCTTTGGCTCCGTCCCTGTTTATCCCCTTTACATATTTGGAGACCCCTATCATGTCCCCCCATCTCTCTTCTCCTCCAGCCAGTACAGCCCAAGCTCTTCCAGCCTTTCCTCATAGGTCCTCTCTCCCATGCCCAGAATCATACCTGGTTGTCCTCCTCTGTACCCTCTCCAGCAGTGCTACATCCTTCTTTAGGTGAGGTCTCCAGAATTGCACACAGTACTCGAGATGCGGCCTGACCAAGGCATTATACAGAGGGAGGATCACCTCCCTCCTCCTGGACATAATTGCCCTGGCTATGCAGCCCAGAATCCTGTTTGCTTTTGCCACAGTTCTTTTGCAGTTTTTAGTGTTATTCATATTGGCGTCAACCACCACCCCCGGATCCCTTTCACTCATTGTGGCTTGCAGTGAGACCCCTCCCAGGGTGTATATATGGCCTGGGTTTCTGACCCTCAGATGCAACACCCTACACTTCCCTGGATTAAACCTCAGTCCCCACCTCATTGACCACCCCTCTAGGGTATCCAGGTCCCTCTGGACTGTCTCTCTCCCTTTGTCCCTGTCTGCCAGTGCTCCCAGTTTTGAGTCATCCGCAAAGAGGCTCGTCCTACTCCTAACCCCCCTCCCTATATCTGAGACATAGGCACTGAACAGGAGTGGCCTCAGTACCGAACTCTGGGGGACCCCACTGATGACCTTCTTAGGGAAGGAGACTATCCCACCAACCACCATCCTCTGTGTTCGCCCGTTAGCCAATTTTCCACCCATCTGAGCAGTTGTCCTCCCACCCCATCCCCCAGCTTTTTAGCAACACAATGTGGGGGACCGAATCAAACGCCTTACTAAAATCCAGGTATAGGACGTCCACCGGTCTATGTCAGTCCAGAGTCCCAGTCACCCAGTCATAAAAATCTATGAGGTTCCGAGTTCTAGATATTTATTGTGAAGGGATGAGGAAAACAGAGAGAGGATAAAGTGAATGTATGTATTTATTTACAAATCGGTGGCCAAGAAAGGCACACTGCCAACGTGCATTCCAGGTGTACCCAGGAGGGGGTAGGGAATAAAATTCAAAAGGGAACTGCAAAATCATCGAGCAATACAACATGAACAATAGTGCAAGCAAACAGGAACAATGCACAAATAATGAGCAGTAACAACTGACCAATCAGACTGGTGGCAGAGCAGCCCAAATACAAGGGTTAAGCAGAGAGGTACTAGGAGCAAGAGTAGGAGGGAGCAAAAGGATCCCCGGGAAGTTGCTTAAGAGCAGGGCAAGAGGGGGAGATGCAGATGTGGGTAGGATGGTTATTCCAGATAGAGGAGAGGCAGAAAGGGAAAGCAGTCTGAACCGCAAAGGTATTGTAACAAGGGGTAACAATAATGTGAGAGCCAAAATAGCGAACCAGGTAGGCTGGCGGGGAGGGGGCAGTGGGTGGCCATTGAGAGACAACTACTCAAAGGAGTTTCATCTATTTCTGATGTACTGTATGCTATTTTTCTATATGGGAGCCCAAGATTATTTTAATATTTGGAGGAGATTCAAGATATTTTCCATGTCTTGTAAGAGGCTCACTGTTACAAAGTCCGTGAACGAATGCTTTAAGCTAAACCTGAGATTATCTCTCCCTGTATTTCATGGTATCTTCACCTAACATCACTCTAGTTGCTCTTCTCTGGACTGGTGTCATTCCTGAGATACATATTCCAGAACCAGCAGCAGTATTCCAATTAAGGTCTCATATGTTCAATACAGCAGTACCAAGCCTTCCGGGATCTGCCTACAACAGTTCTGTTTATGCAGGCTAATATTGGTGCTGCCTCCTTTGAAGTAATTTCTCATGGTCACTCCTGCTTGAAGTCTGCTGTTATGGTAATACAAGCAGAAACAAAGCAGAGAACCGGTGGAAAAAAAACCCAAATGGTCGCCAAGAACACCTTTGACAAAGCACCACAGGGAGAGGTGTGCAATATTAGAATTATGGGTGTTGTTTCGCATCCATTGTGGTTCCTCTCCTATGTGTATCTTTTTGAAAATGATGTAATATTTGCACTGTGTTTTTGCACTTGTACGTTATGTGGGAAAGTAAGGTATTTACTTTTCCATGGCATGTGTGGTGTCTATTTGATGGTTTTCTGTGGGCGTCCTGTTTTTCTTTCGTTTTTTGTGCTTGATTCAATAAAATATACAGTACAGCAAGCACTGCAGCTTAATAACCAAGTCCCTCTCTAAATCAACCATCCTCCATTTGACTCCATTTAAGTAGTAGCTTACCCTTCTGGTTTTCTTCTCAAATAAAGCACTTTGCACTTACACTCATTAAACTTCATGTCCCACTTTTTTACCCACTCCGATTCTTTTACAGGAGTCCCTCTGGATACTTCTAGTGCTTTCCTTGCTGCCTTGCATGCTTCCTAATTTATGTGATCTACAAATTTGGTAAACCAATTTTCCTCTCCATTCAGCTCCTTGATATGAAGGGTAAACTGTGGAACCAGCACCAATGTTTGTGCTACTCCACTTGTTGCATCGCCCTCTTCAGATTCAAAACCATTTATTCTTACCCTTTGCTGCCATCCAGTTAGCCAGCTTCTCATCCAGTTAGGCAGCTTCTTGCTGATCCCTATGCTGTTTAACTTGTCAATCAACTTAACATGTGACACCTTACTGAATGCCATACTGAAATCTAAAAACATCTATTAGTATGCCTCTATTCAACTTTTTAATAACGGACTTGAAAAAAAGACAAATTAGTTAAGCATGCTCATCCTTTAATAATGCTATGCTGTGTTTCATCCCTGTGTCCAATTATTTTCAGCTCTTCCACTATTTTCTTCCTTATTAATGATAATGCCGCATAGAATAGCTGTTAGGCTAACCAGTTTGTAGTTTGCTAGTGGACCCCAATAACTCTTCCTAGAGGTGACAGAAAATTATTTTTACATTGCTAACTGCCCTCCCATTTTTCTTTCTATGCCAGTTATGTATTTGACATGCTTTGACCAATTTTTGATAAATGATCTAGCTTTGGGGTGCCCTCTGAGATACATAGTGTTCCACTCTCCTCACAAGCTACTGCTCTTTTCATATTTCTAAGACATTCCACGATATCAGCTATACCATTCCATGCTATTCATCTAAATAAAATGTCTCTCCTACCCATCTGAATGACAGAATGTCAGTTTTCCACACTGCCTGATCCCATACCTGGGAAAGTTTCTAACAGACTAGTTAATGATTTCTGAATTATAACAAATTGTCCAGTCCCTATAGATGATATTTTATCAGTTTTTAGCAGTCTTATATTTTAGTTTTAATTGTATGATGTTATTCTATATTTTGTATTGTTTGTTTACTTTTTATTTCTATATGAGGCTTCCAGAGCCTCCAGGAATCGACACCATACAAATAAAATTTGCCTTGCCTTACCTTTTGCTTGTTGCAAAGCAGGCCTCTGTTGGTTGCAACATGTTCTGCAAATCTTTACAAAACACATCCGGGTGTAACCGTCATTCTGATTGCAAAACATTCTCTGCTCAGCCAATTCATCTTCACATTCCCCACTTCTGGGAGAGGAGGGTGACTCCACCCAAGCCAACAGAAGAAAAATTTTGCTCGCTATCGTAGGGCTCAGAGTTCCACTCCCTTTCTAATCAGATATGTATTTTACCACCATGCAGTTGTCTTGACTGTATCAGCAATGCCTCTCCTTTCATCAGCAGTCGAAAATGAAACCGTGCCTTTTTGATCACCCTGATCCCCAGCACATTGATGCTCCTCTTGCACTCCACCAGCAACCATCAACCCTGCACCCACTTGGTGTACTCTGACACCCACAGCCTGATAGATTTGCATCTATTTGAATCAGTTACAGACACAGGAGAGTTAAGACCTTTCCTTCTGTTAAATTTCTGTCCCTGAGCCACCTCTGAAGTTGTTCCGCTGCCACTCAGCTCTCATGGAGGAGGATTGAGTAAAACAGCTCATCTGAATGAATCATCCCTGTAGTCCCCTGCAATCAGCCTCTGCCCATGGAACAAGGTCCAGACGTACAAGCATTTTCCCCTTAAAAAAGAGAAGGGCTCCA
This sequence comes from Neoceratodus forsteri, assembly GCA_016271365.2. Classification (NCBI taxonomy): domain Eukaryota; kingdom Metazoa; phylum Chordata; order Ceratodontiformes; family Ceratodontidae; genus Neoceratodus; species Neoceratodus forsteri. The sequence goes on along the minus strand of JADMNL010000024.1, from coordinate 27,779,517 downwards.
CTTGCTCAGAAGCCACCTTACAAAGGATTAAAGGCTGACCTTCCTGTGTTCCGGCATACATAGGGTATTCTCACAGGATGCTCTTCTCCTCCAGGGAAGGTAGGGTTGGAGGGTCCACTGCAATGCCACCACCAGTGTGGCTACAGGTGGAGGTGCAATTACAGTGGCATAGGGCATGTGGATGCTAGCTGTGTCTGAGCAAGAGCCTACCTTGGGTGCATGCGTGGTCATAGATGCCTTGCAGCCTGGCATCCAAGTGGAATAACTAAGGTGGAAAGCCCCAGTCATACACAGCATGAAGCTGGCACTCTGTGAGCGTTGTTGACTCAACTAGCCACATTGCCTTCCACATACTAGATAGACCACAAGGGGTAGGGGTCCTACAAACAACCCCTGGACTGAGCCCACTTCAGATGCAAGGAACTGTACTGAGGACCCCAGAAGGTATGGCAAAAGCTAGAGAAGGGAAGAAAGGGGCTGGGTGGCTAAGAAGAGGTTTGCCACACTGGTAACAGGAGGATAAACTATATGTAATAGTGGTATGGCAGCACCACTGTTGTTTGGGTTGAGCAGAGGTTTCCATGTTAAACCTCAAATTTTTCACTTTAATATCTTTGCAATTGTTCAATGGATTTGCACAAAATTTTGCATGCACAGTCTCGAGGGTGGGGGTAGATCTCTTGAGATGCCAAGTTTCATTCCAGTTGGATGCATAGATTCTGAGATGCAGATAGAAAGCAAAGTTAAAAAAATCACTGTTTTTTGCTTTCTTTTTGTCATTGGCTAGTGCCCAGACGGTTTTCAGTTTTGGTCTGAAATTTTCCGGCTAGAAAGCGATTGCCCCACAGATGTGCTTTGCATGCTCAGTATAGTCTTTTGGATAGCTGCTTGGAATGAAAAAATAATTTGGTCCATAGAAAACAGAATCCTTTTTATGTTGTCTTGCATGCGCAGCACGAGCAACATTTTGTGGCAGCTTGCTGGAGTAGCAGGTTGTGGAGGTGCGGCAGTGTTGTGGCCAATGGTGCCACTGCTTTTTTGGGCTGGTTTATGTGGCACCAATGAATGGGCATGCTGTCTATGACATCAGTTGAGAAGTGTGCCACCAACTTGAAAGAATTTTGCCGCCGCAATGAGGGAGTGCCCCGTCATTGCAGGGCATGCCTTGCCTGCTGAAATATTTGAATAAACATGGTGGCGGCTGCGCCGTCTGCCTCTTACAGTCCTAAGCTGATGTTGGGGTGCAATCCCCTGTCAGCATGCCCCATCCCAGTTGGTTGCCAATGGGGAGCCCAATTCCATTGGCATAATGTTCCTCTGTTTTATTTGACTGCTGAGGGGGTGCCCAATCCCTTCGCATCATGCCCCCAAACATAGACATGCTTTCTTTGTCAATGGGGGCCCAATCCCCATCAACTTCAGTCCCCTGTCCCCAAAATACACAGGTGGCACTCTGGGAGTCCACCCCAGTGTGCTAAAGCAAACCTGTAAAAAAAAAAAACATCTCACGACATCCTTCCCCGTAACACAGAAAAGCGGTCCTTCATGATCATGGCGCCCCCTCCCCCAACCCGCACCCACCCTCTCACACCTCACCTCCCTGCACCTCCCTCACCCCATGACCTCCGGGCCTGGCACGATGATTTTCAGTGGAGCAGGAAAAGTCTAAACTCTTCAAAAGCCGACCGCGAACTGAAGAAAATCCCGGTAAGCTGAATAATGGCATCAATGGGGGGGGGTCAATTTAGGTGGATATCTTGACCATTTTATGTGACTTTTGGCTCCGAATTTTCAAAATGGGGTTCTTGGGACCCCACATCATGAACTCAGTCACTGTCATTTCATTATTCGGTCTTGAAAGCTGATTTTGCAGTCACTGTGCGGAATCATCTTTCAGGATTGATTAACAAAATGACAGTGTCACTGTTCATGAGGTGGGCTCCCAAAAAGCCTATGTTGCAAGTTTGGTGAAAAAATTCCCCCAAATGACTGTGTTACAAGTGTGCATTGTACAGGTTCCACACACACTCGTAAGTTCGAGAAATTTTAATATTTTCACTCCAGATTTTCAACATTGCCATTTCTTCACACCTCCTTATGAACAGTAGAGCTGTCATTTTTAACATCCTGCCGGAAATGTGTTTTCACACATCTGGCACGTGATGGCGTGGTGGGCAGTATAGTGCAGTGGGTTAAGGCTCTGAGCTGCTGACCTGGAGACCTGGGTTTGAATCCCACAATTGCCTAGGTGCATACTGTGTGATCCTGAGCAAGTCACTTAACTTCCTTGTGCTCCGAGGTTGCATCTGGAAACAAGCTTCAGCTTAGTTTGCTACTCCTGGGTACGCAGTGTTTCCTTCCCTTCCCTAATATTTTCACTCCAGATTTTCAACATTGCCATTCCTTCACACCTCCTTATGAGCGGTACAGCTGTCATTTTTCACATCCTGCCCAAAATGTGTTTTGCACATCTGGCACAGAATGGCATGGTCGCTGTGGGAAATCAATGTCTGGGACAGATTAACAAAATCACAGTGCTGCTGTTCATGAGTGGAGGTCCCACAATGCCTATGTTGAAAATTTGGTGAAAAATTCCACAAAATGACTGTGTTATGAGCGTGCATTTTGCAGGTTCCATGCATGGTCGTAACTTCAAGAAGTTTTAATATTTTCACTCCAGATTTTCAACATTGCCATTTCTTCACACCTCTTTATGAACAGTGCAGCTGTAATTTTTCACATCCTGCTCAAAATTTGTTTTCACGCATCTGGCGCAGAATGGCATGGTTGCTGTGGGAAATCAATGTTTGGGACAGATTAACAAAACCACAGTGCCACTGTCCATGAGCAGAGGTCCCAAATGCTTTCATGAGGTGGGGTCATAAAAAACCCATGTTGAAAATTTGGAGTGCAAATACCAACAAATGCCCAGGATGTTAGGGTTTCTAACCGTAACGTCCCACCCTGTAGAGACTGACAGGCGTCAGCGGTGTGACTTTGGATTGTCGGCTGTAATGCTCACGCCATTCCACCCCCACCCTGCAGCCAGTGACAGGCATCAAAGTGTGCCTTGGACTCTTTGGCCCCAAAGTTCACCCCATTTTCCTATACTGCACCCATCTCAATGTATTTCCTTATGGAATGGGGTGCACGTAAGGCTCGATGACCCCAAGGCACAATGCGACACTTGTCAGAGTCTGCAGGGTAGGGTGAGGTGAAATGGCATGAGCGTTATGGTCGAAGAACTAAAAGCGCACCTCAAAGCCTGTCAGTCTCTGCAGGGTGGGGTGGAGTTGGCATCAGTTCCATACTTCACTGCCATTCCTATTATGCATCTCTCTAACTCCTGCACTACCAATGCCAATGCCAGCAAGACAGCATTTGGCATTGACAAATGCTTGTTTGTATGGGGGTTTCCCATTTTCATGAGGAAAAAATATTTTTTCATATGGTTGGCATCTTCTTTCCATTTAAAAATAATTAAAAACCCACAAAATGACATCCTGCACACACACCAACACATGTATCTTGCTCTTTGGGACCCCGTTAAGTGGATTCTGTACTTAGTCTGTGGATAAATTACATAAAAATGTCTTTTTTTAACAATTAAAAATCCTTTTTCATCAGACAAGCTTTTTTTTTCATATGAACATATGAAAAAATAATTGGTCTATATGAAAAAGGATGGCTTCATTTGAAAAAAATATTTGGACTTAGTTTTTTTCCAGTTCTTATTTCATATGAAGGCATTCATCTTTCATATGAACAAAAAAGGAATATGAAAAAGGAAGCCTTCGTACAAAAAATGAATGGGGGGGAAAAAACACAGGGTTCAGTACTGGGACTGGTCCTCTTTAATGTCTTTGTAAGTGACATTGCAGAGGGACTGGAAGAAAAATTATGTCTCTTTGCAGATGACACAAAGATCTGCAACAGGGTTGATACAGAACGTGGGGTGGAGAGGATGTAAAGGGACTTGGCAAGGTTGGAGGAATGGTCAAATATATGGCAGCTTACTGTAGATTGACTGCAAAGAAGTGCAAAGTAATGCACCTGGGAAACAAAAATCCAGGGGAAGAGTACACAATGGGGGGGGGGGTGAGATAATAACAACTACAGAAATGGAAAGGGACCTGGGGGTAGTCATATCAGATGACCTTAAAGTGGGCAAGCAATGTGAGAAGGCAGTAAGAAGAGCCGTTGGGATACTGGGATGCATAGGGAGAGGCATCACCAGTAGAAAACAAGAAGTTGTTATCCCTTTGTACAGACAGTTGGTGAGACCCTATCCGGAGTTCTGCATCCATTTCTGGAGACCCCATCTCCGAAAGGACATAGACAGGATGGAGGCTGTCCAGAGGAGGGCAACTAAAATGGTGCAGGGTCTGTCCCAGAAAACATACGAAGAGAGATTAAAGAAGCTTAATATGTATACACTCAAGGAGAGGAGGGAGAGAGGGGACATGACAGAAACTTTCAAGTACATCAAGGGAATCAACAGAGTCCAAGATGGTAGCATCTTTCAGAAAAAGAGATGTGCAAGAACAAGGGGGCACAATTTGAAGATAGAGGGGGGGACGGTTCAAAGGTAATGTGAGGAACTATTTTTTCACAGTGGGTTATGGATACATGGAACAACCTTCCTGAGAAGGTAGTGGACTCAAAAACAGTGGATGCATTCAAGAATGCATGGGACAGACATAAGGCAATTCTAGTTGGGGGGTAGGAGGAAGTAGGATGTTGGTTAACTAGGATCTGCAGCCAAAGCATTAGGTAGGGAAATGGGCAGACTAGGTGGGCAAGTGGTCCTTATCTGCCATCAAATTCTGTTTCTATGTTTCTATTGTTTTTTCATATGAATGCATCCTTTGTAATATGCTTTCTTCATTCAAACAAAAAAAATACCCTCATGCAAAAAAATAATTTGCACTTATTTTTTTCCCATTCTTCTTTTTTCATATGAAGGCATCCTTTTTAGTATGCTTTTTTTTTTTGTTCCCTCAAAAAAGAATGCCCTGATACGAAAAAGAATTTGGACTTGTTTTCTTCACCATTTTTTTTTTGTATGAAGGCATCCTTTTTTGTATGTTTTTTTTCATTCATATGAGAAAAGAATGCCCTCATATGAAAAAAGATTTTGGACTTAGTTTTTTTCCCCCACATTTGAACTTCAACAAGCTGTAACTTCCTCAATATCTGGACTTATGGGGCAATATATATATCAAAACAATGGTCATAATGGGTACTTCAAGAATAATACCCTTAAAAAATGTAGAGCCCACATAAAATACCATAAATATTAAAAAAATAGAAATTCTCATATTATAACATTGGATCTTTAACAAGCCATATCTTCCTCAATATTTTGACTTAAGGGACAATCTATATATCAAAACAAAGGTTGTAATGAGTACTGCAAGAATAACACATATCCTCCCCCTAAACATTTACAGCCAATATAAAAACAAGCATTTGTCAATGCCGAATGTTGTCACGCTGGCATTGGCAGTGGCGGAGGTGGAGAGGCATAGCACTGTGAGTTTGTTAATGTGTCCCAAAAGGTGATTTTGCACAGCAAGTATACCACTGTGCAGCAGAGCTGTGGAAACGTGTTTTGGGCAGGTTGTGGAAAATGGCAGCTGGACTGTTGATAATGAGGTGTGCACAAATGCCAGTGGTGAAAATGTGGCATGAAAATATTGCAGATTGACAAAGTTACAAGGGTGCGTGGAAATTGCATGCAATGCACGCTTGCAACATAGTCATTGTCTGGACTTTCATCACCAAATTTTCAACATAGGCATTATAGGACCTCTGCTGATGAATAGTGTCACCATCATTTCCTGAAAGTGTCCCGAAAAGTGATTTGGCACAGTGACCATGCAATTCTGCACTGGACGTGTGAAAACACATTTCAGCCAGCTGTACTGTTCACAAGGAGGTATGGAAAAATGGCAATGATGAACAGCTGGAGTGAAAGTATTACAAATTCACAAAGTCACAAGTGTGCGTGCAAACTGCGCAATGTGTGCATGTAAAACACTAATTTTATTGACTTTAATTCCTAAATTTTCAACATAGGAATTTTAGGACATCTGCTAATGAACAGTGTCACTGCCATTTTCATAATGTGTCTCGAACAAAGGCTTTCCACAGTGACCACGCTATTGTGCGCTGGAACTGCGAAAACAGATTTTGGTCAGGATGTGAAAAATAACAGCTGTACTATTCTTTAGGAGGTGTAGAACAATGGCACTGTTGAAAATGTGGAGTAAAAATGTAAGTTTGCGAACTTACGAGCGCGCGTGCAAACTGCGCAACGTACGCTCGTAACACAGTCATTTTATGGAGTATTGTCACCAAACTTTCAACACAGGCATTTTAGGACCTCTTCTCATGAACAGTGTCACTATCATTTTTGTAATATGTCCCGAACAGTGATTTCACACAGTGACCACGCTATTCTGCGCCGGAAGTGCGAAAACACATTTCGGCAAGGATGTGAAAAATGGCAGCTGAACTGTTCACAAGAAGGTGCAGTAAAATGCCAATGTTGAGAATGTGGCATGAAAATATTGCAAATGCGCTAATTTACGAGTGTGCGTTGCGCAGTTGCTACGCACGCTCGTAAAACAGTCATTTTATGGAGTATTGTCACCAAATTTTCAACACAGGAATTTTAGGACCTCTGCTCATGAACAGTGTCACTGTCATTTTGGTAATGTGTCCCGAACACTGATTACGCTCAGCGACTGCGCTATACTGTGCCGGAAGTGCGAAAACACATTTCGGGCAGGATGTGAAAAATGACAGCTTTACGCTAGCCTTCCCCTCTTATAGTGTAAAGGGGGAAGGGCAGGGTCATCAAAATTCATGTCTTGGCTTCCTAGATGAGTTAGAAAGCACACAGCACAAACTCCAGGCACCCTATCTCCTAGCTGAGGCCCAGTAGAGAACAGCTGTCAGGGTCAGGCTTATCCCCTCAAGTGCTCTTTAATAACCTGCCTCTTGCTTGGGAGAATAGAGAGGTTGCAGTTACACTTAGTGGGCGGGAATGCAGACGAGGGACATGGGGAGATCAATGTTTATGATCCACTACACTTTTTTTAACAGACTGACCCTAATTGATGACGTGGTCATAGATATCTGTGATTCATTGTTTACTTTTTGAAATCATAATATATGTCAAGTAGTTTATGTGTCAACCTTAACCTTTTTTTTAACTAACCTGCATTACTATACAAGTTGATTCAAAATTACTCTAGCCCACAGATGGTTGCACTAGCCCACAGATGGTTGCACTAGTCCACAGATGGCTGCACTAGTCCACAATTATAATGGAGAACTGTGCACACTTATACTGGAAAAAAATGCAAGCCAAGAACGCTATTGCACATTTATACAGTTCCTATATTGTTTCCTGCCCCAGGAAAAATACACATGTGCCATGCAATCACACACAGTCTACCTCCCTCCCACTGATTTTTTTTTTACCATGACCCCCTCTCTTCCCTTTCTGCCTCCCCCCCCCCCATCAAAAGATCAGACAGTAGCAGATATTCCATCAAGCAGCCCTGGCCCTGCACACATAATCGCTGACATCATTATGCACCTCAAACCACTCTCACGCACCCAAAGGGTAATGAACAGAATCAGGCAGAGAAAGACATGCTCGGCCCCCATCCTGTGACCAACCGGAGATCTGCACTTCTGGAAGTATTTGAGCAGCATCAAGTGAGCCAGGGACAGATCTAGAATTTCTTTGGGGGTGGAGTTTGACAATCATAGGATGCTTGGAAAACAGAAAACTGCAACATTTTTATTAAACAGTGCCCTTTCATCAGCCCAAGGGAAACAGTACCCAGGCATGGAGCACTGCCACCTCTGTTTCTATTTAGGAGGATCTCTGTACCCCAGGAATGACTGTTTCAACCTTTTAAATTATCTGTTTTATTAATGTTTATTTTTGTACCATCCTTGCACCCAAAGCACTGTTTTTAGGATGACAGGACAGTCTGGGTGGGATAAGGCTAGAAGTGCATGTATGGTATTGTCAGACAGTCCGTTGGGAAGAGTTGTGGACCACTACAGCTGCCAGTAATGGTAGCTATGGGTCTATGGGTGATCATCACACCTTTCAACTTCTCAGAATTAAAATGCATAGCACTGATCTTCAAAGTTCAGAGCAAATATGAATATATGAACATTCGACGAATGCCACCAGATACAGGTCTGATGATCTATCTTGTCTGCTCGAGTGTGCAGCTAGCAGTCTGTTACACTGCAGTTTCTCCCCATTCTCCTACCTGCATATCCAATTTCATGTCCGTACTAGCTGTTGCCCCTCCCCTCAGTGCCTCATTGGCACCTCCCCCCTGACTTTGTCCCATCCCCTCTTAAAACTGCCCACCATCTGTGAGGATACCACCTCCTCAGGCAATGCATTCCACCCTGTCACCACTATCTCCATGAAATAGTGCCTTCTCATTTCCCTTTGGAATCTATTAGCCTCCAACTTTAGATTGTGCCCCATAGTGTCCCTCCCTTTCCTTAATCTTACATTTCCCTCTCTACCATCTTTATTTATGCCTTTCATATATTTGAAAGCTTCTATCATGGACCCTCTATCCCTGCATTCCTCCAGGGAGTACATGTTGAGCTCCCTCAGTCTCTCCTTGTAGGGTTTGTCCTCCATACCAAGGATCATCCTGGTTGTTCTGCGTTGGACCCTTTTCAGCAATTAACATCTTTCTTTAAGTAGGAGTGCTAGAACTGCATGCAGTACTCCAGGTACGGCCTCACCAATGACCTGTACAGTGGCAGGATGACCTCCCCTCTCCTGGATGTGATTCCTCTGGCAATACACCCCAGCATCTTATTATCCTTAGCTGCTGCTTTTCTGCACTGCGCTGAATGTGTCATTTGCCTTGCTATTATCACTGCAAGATCTTTTTCCCTCCTCTGTAAGGGATAACTGTACCCACCCCCCCAGTTGGAAATGATTCCTTGGGTTTCTTGCTCTCAAGTGCATGACTTTGCACTTCTTTGTGTTGAACCCCAGCATCCATGTTTCTGACCAGTGCTTAAGTCTAGCCAGATCATCCTGTAGCCCCTGCCACCCCTCTGTGTTGTCCACCACAGCACCTATCTTTGTATCATTCTCAAGAAGGCTGATCTTATTCTTAATCCCACGTGAGATGTCAGCAATGAAAATGTCAAACAACACTGGACCCAGTACTGAGCCCTGTGGTACCCCACTGGTTAGGGCTCTAGGAGCTGAGCGTTCCCCCCTTACGACTATCCTCTGCTTCCTGTCATTCAGCCAGTTCCTGATCTACTCCCCAATTTTCTCCCCTGCTCCCTGGTATCCCAACTTGCTAACTAGTTTTTCATGTGGTACTGAATCAAAGGCCTTGCTGAAGTCTAGATACAAGACATCCAACGCATGGCCCGTATCGAGTGCCGTAGTCACCCAGTCATAAAAGTCCACCAGGCTGGTCTGACAAGATTTTCCCAAGGCAAACCCATGCTGTCTGTTGTCCTGGAGACCCTTCACCTCCAGAAAGGTTACTAGCCTTTCCTTAAGAATAGTCTCCATTAGCTTCCCCACAATGGATGTAAGGCTGACTGGTCTTTAGTGGCCTGGTTCATCCTTGGAACCACTCTTGTGGAGGAGCACTACATGTGCCATCCTCCAGTCCTGGGGGATACACCCAGTTCCCAGTGACGAATAGGATAAGTCTGCTAGTGGCTCTGCCAGGACCTCTGCCAACTCCTTCAGAACCCTGGGGTGTGTGCTGTCTGGGCCAAGCATCTAATCTACTCACAGGGCTTTTAGGCCTTCCATCACCCTGTTCACTGGGATTTCCTCATCTGTTAACCTCACCCCCACCAGTTCCCACCCGATCCCCTGAGACATTAGCCCAAGCTTCCCCCTGGTAAACACAGAAGTAGTTATTGAGCGCATCTGCCTGGTTTGCCCCTTTCTCCACCTACCCATTATCTTTCTTGATTCTTGCAATTTGATCTTTGCAAATGGCCAGAATGTGTACCACTATCTTATTTTAAAGAATAATGAAATCTAGTCTTCAAAGTGTGTAAACTGCATTCCAAAGTTCCAAAGTAATATAGCTGATCAGTGTATGAATGCACCACGCAGGTGGCACAGAGGACACGGCATTCATGTACACATGCATGAGGCTGGGCAAAGACAAGTGTGGAGAGTATGGAAGCATGTAGGTGCATGCATGGCAGTCTTAACGGCTGCACGGCATGCAGATATGCCCCTTGACCCTGCCATATATGGTGAACTGTACCAACTGTGCGTATGCACAAATGAGAATGGCTAGGCAACATGGCCGACCAGGCAGCACAGGTGGACTGGCGCACTATCCCACAGACTGTGGATAGGCAATCCCAGCAGCACAGCAGGGTTGGTCATGTGGTTTCAGACACAGGTGAACACCAAGAGGGCACCCGGAAGATGCATTCCAGCAATTTCACTGATACGCAGGTGATAGCACTGGTCACGGACATCTGTACAAACTACGATATCCTGTATGGGGCACAGGCCTTGACTGCAAGCCAGGACACCAAGCAGAGGCTGTGGCTTGACATACAGATGGCCATCAACACTTCCAGTCTTGCGGTACATACGCTGTCCGCCATAAAACACAAGTGGTGCGACATCTGGTCCACGTTAAGAGGAAGCTGTCTGCTGCTAACAGGGCCCAGACAGGCACCAGTGGGATTCTCCCATCCCCTGGGAACATGCTGAGCCCCCTGGAGCATACTGCGGTGGATACCATCTCGGAAGTCTCATGGCAGGGGGTGTTATAGGGCTGTGACATGATGGCAGGTATGTAGTGGCCATGTGGTGACGGGCATGGTGGGCGAGGAGCCTACTTGTGAAACAGCTAACTGCACTGCCATAACCCCCATTGGCCATCCACAAGCAACAACAATGTGGGGCACACTGCCATGGTGCATTGTAACATGCTGGCACAGGTACCTGAGGAAGTTAAGCAAGATGCTGCACACCATCCGCTAGATTGTGGCACGTGTGCTAAGGCTGCACAGAATGCCCTAACACATGTCATTGTGTCCCTCTATAGGTGCCACCCAGGAGATGGCGGCAAAGGAGGAGGCCCAGATTGATGTGGACATGACAGCCACCCATCCAATGGAGGCTATGGAAGAAGTGCTGGTATGCACCACCACCATACAGAGGGATGCAGGGAGGTACCACAGCACAGTGGCACAGTGCGGCCAACAGTGGTCCGCTGTACCCAGGACCATGGCTGCTGCAACAAGTGATGGTGAGAGGGTGACACCTGCAGACATGCCCCCCGCCATATGGCAGAGCCCCTCCCACAGCTGCACCCATACATGAGGCCACCCCAGTCACTGTATGTGGATCACATGGCGGCCAGGCCAGGGACAGGCAGCATTGTGACAGGAGGGCATTCACCATGGGTGTCCTGCAGACACACTATCCTGAGTTGTGTCATCTTGAGGAGGACAGGCTTGCAGCCCAGCTGGAGAAGACAGAGGCACTGAGGTGTCTCAACGAGGTGGTGGAGGGCATGTCCCGGAATAGACCACATAGGTGATGTGCTGGAGAGGGTAGCCAAATGCATGCTTGCAGAGCACAGCACTGATGTGGTGGTGACCACACCATCCTACACCACTGCCTACACATAGCCCACCTCAGCTGCAGCACACTGTGCCCCTTCCCCATGTCCCAATGCACCAATCCTCCTTCAGCATTGTCCTCCTCTCCCTATCCCGCCCCCACTGCCACTGTCCCTCCAACTTCCACCGTCCCCTGCCCCCTCTCACCCTCGACCCGCCCATCTCCCACCCTCCCCTGCCCCTCTCCGCCAGTGTTCATGGTGTTGATGGGTTATGAGCAGGGCCACTGGAAAATTGCACCTGCTATTTTTTTGTGGAATTCGCAATTTTCACCATTCTTAGCAAAAACTGACATGTTCCGCAATTTCTTGCAATTTTTGAGTTTTTACATTGAACTGTGTAAAAAGTATTAACATTTTTAATAAAATACTCTCAGATATGTTGCCAATTTTGCATGCAGATTTGGTTTTGTCCAAAACAATGCAGCGTAAGGAAGGGCAAGGGTTTTATGTGACACTGCTTTCTTTTGAAATTTTGTCTTGTTTGGTTTCAAAATCCCCTGGCCAAGCATAAGTACTGTATACTTAAACACTTAACATTTGCTTTGTGTTGAAGCAATCTATCAGAAAACTTTTTGTTGCCACAGAGATTGAAACAAAAGATAGGAAAAATGGTGCAATTATCCCAGGTATTCACCTAAATGGGGTGCTAAGTACAATATGAAGCCTTTTTGCAAGTGGTAGGACAGGTTTTCCTTGTGAGCATACTTTCATTCAGACTAGTTTTGATTCAAACAGCTGAAGATTTTTTGATGGCCCTGCTGATTTTAAACTTGAATAAGCTAGTTGGTAACAGTGATCTCGCTCTTAGCAATCTACTACCTAGATGCTCACATGCAAAGACTACGATAAAAACCTGAATAAAGTCTAAAAACAAGCTTATAAAACACGTAAAATATATCTGAAAATTTATCTTAAACTAAACAAAATCATTGCTGCCAAAGTAAAACAAAGGTAAATTACGGGGTACCCTGGCTACTGTATGATGCAGTAAAATTATATTGGTATTGTTTTAGATTTTTTGGTAACTGGGTAAGGCTCACTAGGCACAAGTGCCTGTTTTCAGCCACAACACAGGAGCACTGAGGAGGTTAAGTGACTTGCTCAGAGTCACACAGTATGCAAGTGGAAGCTGTGGGAATCAAACCCAGGTCTGCTTGATGTCCCCAGCTCATTCAGTTTTTTACTCTAACCTCTAGTCTATACTGCCAGCCCCAATAACCCCCAGATTTAATGTTTAAATATGTGATTTCAAAAATAGTGTACAGTACATACAGTGCAAATTATGAACATTAAACACTTTAACAACATTTTACTAAAACTCAATTATTCACCACTCTGCTTATTTTTTATTGTACCAAAGTGGGTGAATAGCAGGCAGAGCACAATATCAGCTGTTGATTAGGCTTCATTATTCGACATCTAGAAACAGAAAAATGTATTTCTTCTGGATTTATTTAATATTGATTTGCTGTGGCGTGCGTTATAGAATCTGTTGAGCACTGTATGAGGCAGATGCTTTAAAATTTTGGAAGATAGACAATGCTTACTATAGCTTATCAATTTAGTATTCATTTTAGGAACATAAACTTTTGTTTATGTTTTAAACATAGTCAAGTGGCAGCGTATTCATTTAGCAGTTTATACTGACTAATACATGCTGCAGAAAACATTAAAAGATTTACTGTGAAGCACTCAGGGTCTATAGTAGAACTCCCTCAATTTCCCCACAATTTTTTCAAAAAGTGCCACAATTTTGGGTAACTTTTTCCACAATTTTCCAGTGGCCCTGGTCATGGGGGGCCCACAACATGGTACCGTGCAGCCAGGGTGCTGAGGGGTGCCACGCTGTGGCATCTGAGGTCCTTCACAACCTCCTGCAAGGGCTGCTCATAGCCATAATCCCTCATGATGAGCTGCGGTACACGATGTGACACACCAGCACCATGGCGTCCATGACACAGTATCCCCACACATACACATGGGCTCACAGCAAGGCACATGCACCACAATGAGCCCTGCAGGTGGTGCTGTGCCAAAACCACACACAACCATCATCCATGCCACACCTGGGTATACCCATGCTGCCCATGCCACAGCACATGTGGACCCATTGTGGGTGGTTACGAGCCACAGGTGCACATGGCCACTCAAATCAGACAGTTATCATGGTACCCATGGCCCAAACACCTAGCTGCCAAATGTGCAGTGTGCCACTGTGTGATGGACAGTATGCCCGCTGTCTGTGTTCCGTGGTTGCTCTGACCCTGGTGGCCCGTCACATGGGGGTTCGTCACATGGCACCGGGGTGGCGCCAGTAGTCTGTGTTGCACACAGATGTTATGCAGCATGACACACATGGTGAACACACTGCATGCCATGCCCAGGGCAAGCATCATCGTGCCACCTGTGTGATCAAGGCACCAGAACTGTGTCTTCAGGATACTGAGCATCTTCTCAACACAGGCACATATCATCTGATGTCACCCTCCACCCGCCTTCTCTCCCACCCTTCCCAGCCCCCTTCCCACCAGTGTGGGAGAGGGGGCGGAGGGAGCACAGGTGGGCCACTATCACATGGTCAACACAGAACTTGTGCTTTTATGCTTAATGTCAGGCATGGCTGAACTAGGGCTGTGCCCAGTCCATCTCCTGGTTAAAAATTAAAAATTAAAAAATGAAATGGAAAAAAAAATTGATGTGATTCATTGTATGCCTCCTCCGCCTGGTCCTGCGGTGCCAGGTACTGCGTCATCAGATATGGCCTCAGTGGATATCCGTTGTCACCTGTGGAAGTGAGTGAGGATGATTAGTATGGTACATGTTACCACCACACCATGCCACTACACCCTCTGTCACCAGTACCTAACAAGCAGCCACCCGTCAACACCACCTCCAGCCACGAGATGGGCTCCCAGACCTGAGTTGTCGAATATGAATGTGTCATGGCAGAAACCAGGGTACATCACACCCATGTTGGTGATATTGCTGTGTGCATCACACACAACCTGACAGTCAATGCTTTGGAAACCCCTCCTATTCCTGTATGCCACCTCATCCACATGCTGAGACAGGATCACCACATGGGTGCCATCAGTGACCCCCAGGGTGTTGGGCATGCTATGCATGACACAGAAGGCCTCCTTGGTGGCCTGTATCTCAGGAAGGGATGTTGGGAACCGTATGTGGGACCCACATCCCGGAGCAGTGCATCCATCACCTGATGCACCAAGCAGGACACAGAGGACTGGCTGACACCCATTACATCACCACAGACCCTCTAAAAAGAACCTGTGGCATAGTATGACAATGCACACAGTACCTTCATCTGCACCAACATGGCCTTTGAACGGTGTGTCTGTGACTGCATGGTAGGCCGTACCATGGAGCACAGGTGGGCCACCATCGCATGGTCCACACGGAACCTGTCCAGGCATTGTGTGTTCCTGAACTCAGCTGAAGAAAGAAAAAAAATACTGTAAATGATGTCTGTATGTAAGGTTTTGTTGACTGTGCTTTAAATTGCTTATTTTGCATAACTGAATATAATGGATGTACTCTCTTACTTTATGTATGACTACTCCTTGTCTAATTTCTTGTATCAATGAATGCA
This sequence comes from Neoceratodus forsteri, assembly GCA_016271365.2. Taxonomy (NCBI): domain Eukaryota; kingdom Metazoa; phylum Chordata; order Ceratodontiformes; family Ceratodontidae; genus Neoceratodus; species Neoceratodus forsteri. Next base: position 27,764,211 of record JADMNL010000024.1, on the reverse strand, counting down.
CTATCAGTGTACTGCACTTCCCGGGTCACCCCTGAAAAAGGGACTGTCTTGTTTCAGAGCGCCTACCCAGTTACCAAAATTCAATAAATAAATAAATGTGTGCGGAACACAGGGATCGACAAATTTCAAAATGGCATGGTAGTCCAGGACAAGTGGCCTTGGCAAAAATGGTAGTCCCTGAGTTCTGAGTGGTAGTCCAGTGCATTTCAATTGAAATTTTCAACCGACTTAATAGAAATAAGTTAAATGGCTTGGCAGGGCTTGTATTTACTATTATTTCACGGTAGGCTCTATACGGAGATGCAAAAGATCATCATAAATCAGGAAAAACAATATTTTGTTTTCATATATTTTAGGGCAAGCAGAAGTCTTATTAGAAGAGATTGGACTGGAGGGAAATATGTTACAGAATTAGTTGCCAAGCCATTGGTCGAGAATGCAAAATGGTCATAAAGGACTAGGCCAGGAAGACGAAGACGATGGCGCACTGGGAGCAGGAGTACTAGCATCAAGAAGAGCATCAGCAGAAGCAGATAAACCAGAAGAAGAAGAAGATACATGCACAGCAACAGAATGCCCACGAACATGTCGAGTGCCTGGACCAGAAAGCAGCCAGTGGTTAATGGCTGGATCTAGATCAAAGTCATGCAGTTCAGGACCTTCTACTGCTATCTGTAGGAGAGACTGTAGTGAATCATCGGCCAGCCTTGTCCTAATTTTTGTTTTGATTAGGTTCTGAACAGAAAAAAATCCCTCACATTTTGCAGTTGATACACTCATTGCCATGAGTATTTCAACTAGATCAAGAATGTGTGTAATCTGGGGTGGTTTTTCTTTTAGTAATCTGGCATACACCTGCAAATAGGGTTTTTCAATGGCAGATTTCAATAGTGTTTTAAATGCAGCATACTCTGACTTTATATGTACCTGCTGCTCCTCTGTGAAAAAATGAAAATACTCGGCCAAGTTTGCCAGTTCAGAGGTCCCAAACACTGCTAGCTGGTCTCTTGGCAGATCAAACTGCTTAAAATCTAAGCAGTTGAACCATTTGAGAGACTATGTACATTATTGCTGCATCTATTAAAGTCTGCAGTTGTCCATCTGTCACAAAATTGATTTCTGGGCAGTTGCCTTTGAATGGGAAATGAACAGTCTTCTCCTCCCTTCCCCTCTTTGTCACAAGATACTACATACATTTCTGTTCTGGTTTGTAATGGCTGAGGAAAGCTGACATGTATTTCCCTGGCATGGTTTTCAGTTCCACAAGCTGGAGTAGGCCGGTCTCAACAAGTTGTGGAACTTCCAGCAGTGACAGGTTTTTTAGTAATGGCAGGAAATTTTGTAGCATATGAATCGCTTTTACAAACTGCACACTGTACTTCTTTTAAGAGGCCCTTTGTTTTTGAACCTGCATCACCAGCATCCAAAGATGCATGCAGGTGTCGTACAACAGTAGGTAGGTTAATCTGAACTGCATGTACTGAACGTGACCTACTGGCAAGCCATCTCACTTGTTTGATTGCACTAAAGTGCGCCTGATCTGTATCCATGAAGTTAGCAATTTCTTGGAGCTCTCTCATTTTCTTGGGACTATAGTGATAAAATTTAAATAGTTCCTTGAGAGTACTTTCGAGCTTTGATACAAATGGATTTTTTTTAACACATCAAGAAGTGCCAACTCTAGCTTATGGGCAACACAGTACATCGCAATTATCTGAGGACAGTGTTCCTGCAACTTTGCTATGGTTCCTCCTCTTTCGCCCATCATGACACTGGCCCCATCAAAATTCACTGAAATAAGGAGAGGCCCTGGATTGTTAACGTTTTGTAGGTTACTGAGGGGAAGATTTACTGACTCGAATGCAGTTGTTATTGTGTGAAATACGCCTTCTGTTCGTGCATGTTCCAGTGGCACAGCTTGGATGAGCAATGCACGCACCTGTTTTGAGTTTGGTTCAACAAACCGTACGAAAACATTTTCCCACTCAGTTATACTGGAAACTGTGCTGCCATCAGCAAGAACTGTCACATGCTTAACATTACTAAGAGTCTGCATCTGGGTTCTGGATATATCTGTTGAAATAGCACTGAAAAAGTCCCTGGCTCGCTTGTCGTTAGTGTAATTAGAACCGAGTTTAATGCCATTTTTTCCCTGTAATTCACAGAGCCACTCCATGTCCACGTAAGGGTGCTGATTTTTAGCAGTGGAGTGCAGTGTGTTAAACAGGCTTGCAATATGGAAGAAATATGAGGACCTCATGGAAGAAAGGGGATAGGTGTAACAGGGTCAGCTGGTGCAAGAGCAACACGGCATTATGGCACGATAATGTCGTGTTGCCTTAGAACGCTCAGAGCAATAATACCCTGTTGAGTCGTGAGCAGCGCTCACAGAAGTGAGGGAGGAGCCAATGGGTTAGAAATATGTCGACCAATAGGTGGCCCGCGATGAACAGAGAGAAAGGAACCAGGGTTGGGGCAGAACAGCACAAATGTCTGTGTCGCTGCGGGCACCGTACAAAACGGGACAAAGGACAGAATGGGGAAGTGTGTAATTGTGGAGGTAGTGAGCGAGTGAGGGCAGACTGTAGAAGTCGCCGATCAGAAAGAGCACAGGAAAGGACAGGGAAATAAGAGATCGGTGTGAGGGAGACATGAAGCTGTCAACATGTGAGGAAGCGTCACCTGTAGGTCGGATTGAGGAGGGTGAGCTGAGGCAAAAAATCGCTGTGTGGGCAAGTGTGTGAATGTGAAAACAGTGGAGAGAGGAATGGGTAGGAGAAAACAAGTGCAGGAAGGCAAATCATGGAGTTCAGAGTGGTGCGAGTAGCGGGAGGCATACAACGATAGGGGCAGCAGATGTCAAGGCTAACAGAATGCATGTGGAAAATGCAGGAACAGGGAAATGGAGAAGTTCCGTGGTGCTGTGAAAGCGCTACCTATTGGTGGTAATCATCAGGTGTACAGGGCACGGAGAAGAGAACTTGTAGTTTCGGGAGAATATGAAGATATGCAGGGACATGTTGCCCAGGATGCACCAGAGCACTGAAGTGGAAAACAAACGAGGGTAGAGAAATGTAGTAGCAGTACAAGCACCAAAGTCAGAGGTGCAAACATAGTTGTATGGGAATAGTTATAGACACACCAGAGAAGAAAGATTTAAAAAAGTAGTCACCACTATAGTATTCGATGTGGGGTGATCAACGTGCATGCGCAGAGGTCCAGCAGCAGAAAGACAGGAAAAGTAACAGACATGCCCCATAATTGTAAACGTTAAATAAGTGTTTCTGGTAATTACTGTTGTACAGCAAACAACAGAGCATCTGACAAATAGCACAGTTGCAGTTGCCATGTTACAAGCGCATTAATCCCCTCTGAAGGTGGCATCTAATGAGGGGTTAATGCATGGTTGGACCGTTGTACACACTCGGCCTCCAGCCTCATGCCACAACGGTCCCAACCATGCATTAACTCCGCATTAGATGCCACCTTCTTCGGTGATTAATGCTTACATCTCATCTTCACCTTTGTGGCCTCTTCCAGCTGTGCAAAGGCTTGGTAAAGTAGTGACTCACTTATCTTGTAGTGTACTACTTGTTGGCCACTTTCCAGAATATGTTGGTTCTAGCACAGCACATGCGGATTGGACTTTTCATGTGCACGTAGTGACTCAATCCAAAAGTTGTTAGAGCCTGTGGCAAATACATTTGTTTTTTTGGAAAAGGCCAGGGTTGCAATAGTGGGATACTTTTCACATAGTGTGCAAATACATAATTCCCTTTTTATCTTCGTATTTCAACCATTTATACATGAACAGCCAATGAGGCTGGAATAGTCTGGCCCTTTTTTCTTGGTCATATTTTTTGTCTTTACTTGTCCTCTCTTCGACCTCATCATCATCAACCAGTAAACTGCGTTTCTTAACAAGTGAAACGGGGGCTTTTTTAGCTAAAGCTAAGGCTTCTCTGGTAACATTCGGTGCCTCGTCAGCAGTTGTGTCCAGTACTTCAGAATCAGATTCACTTTCATGACTTTTATCTGTGGAAGTACTAGTAGATTGCTGTGTATTAAAGAAGGATAATAGAGTTTTTTGTTTACTCTTTTGCATATTGTCTGTTTGGATTGATTGGTCACTTTATCAGATAGCACTGTCGCACTACTAATACACTTATTTTTTTAATATAATCCCTGTGTGGTGTGTGGGTGCCTTTTTTTACTGAGTGATGGGCAGTGGGTTATACTTGTTAGGCTATTGCCTTCTATGTCTATGCAACACCGCTCTGCTACCGCTCTCCTATATCTAGCTCCTTACATAACACACTTGCCCTAGTTTGGCCTCTGCCCCATCCGCTCTACAGCACCTGACAATGCCACCTTCCTGGTTGCTTCACCCCCCCCCATATCCTTATCTACCCCCCCACCTCTCCTCTCTTTTCATTTTCTTACCTCCCACCTTCGCCTCTCCCATTTCTTCCTACCACCCTCCCTCTTGTCCACTTTCTTTCCACTTTACCCTCTCCCTGTCTGTTCGAAATTAATTTGATATCCTTTACCCTTATTTGTGTAACAATTTTATCTATTGTCATGTGATACCAATGTCTTGACATGGAACCTTTGTAAAAGAGCCCTAGGCTCAAAGGTAATTGAAATCCTAGAACTGAAATAAATAAATAAAATAAATAAAAATAAATACTTCTAAGCAAGGCGAAGGCACACAAAGGGAAGAACAGGAATGTTAAGCAAAGAAGGCAGTGGAATGGGATTGGGATGAGTGACTGAGTATGAAGAAATAATCAATAGTGAGTCACGACACTCAGACAATGACAGTGTAGATAAGAGTGTGTTGCAATGCTTGATGGTTACGTTTTTACTTGTATTTTTTTTTTATATTTTTGCCACACTTTGCCTTTTTGTGTTTCTGTCACTTGTTCTTTTCTTCTTTCCTTTTGTTTTTTTCTCAGCCAAGAGGAGCCCTCCCTCCTCCCCCAAAAACAAACCGGAGCCTCCCTTCTTAGTCCTTCCCCTCTCAGTAATACTAGCACTGGCTGATGGACCGTGGAGAGAGTAGACTGGGTAACTAAGGGACGGACAGTAGTTCCTTTGCTTTTTCCTGAACCGGTCTAAGGCTTAGTCTAAGTGATAGTAGGCACAAACTAAGTTGGTTTGGTTGCCTTTTTTATTTTGCTCACTTCTCCCTCCTCCTCCTTCCCCTCCCCTCTCCATCAACTCTTTCAATACTAGTCTGGTCCTGTCCTTAACCTTAGGCACAGCCACAAATGCAGTTCATTTGTCTTTTCATTTTGCTCACTTCTGTTTTTTCTTACTTTCCTTTTTTCCTTTTTTGTACTTTAGTCCTCCTCTTCCTCCTTCCCCTCTCAGTACTGGTCTGGTCCTGTCCCTGGCCTTAGGCACAAAATGCACTAAATGCAGTTCACTTGTCTTTTTATTTTGCTAATGTCTGTTTATTTATTTTTTAATTGTCCTCTCCCTCCTTCCACTGCACTCAGTAGTACTGCTGTCTGGTCTCGTCTGGTATTTTTTTCAGTTCTGTTTTCTTAGTTTCTTTCCTTTTTTATTAGGGCCAAAACAAACCCCCAACTCGGCTTGTCTGATCTCCTGCCTTCTTCTTCTTCCCCTCTACAGTGGCTGGGAGAGACTAGAGGATAGAGACTGGTAGTTTATTTTTTCCTTTGATACTTTATTCCCCCCCCCGGCTTACTGAAGATGCAAGAAACAAGTTGGCTTTATTTAGCTTACTTCTTATTCTTTGATACTTAAAGGGGCCAAACAAACCCCAACCAACACTCTCACCCTCTCTCTCTCTCTCTCTCCCCTTCCCCTCAGTACTAGTCTGGTGGTGACTGGTGATCATGACACTCACTCACCCACCCAGTGGTGCCAGCGCCACAACAAAACCCACCCCAGACCTAGTTCCTTCTCCTCTGGCTCTCATGCAGCAAAAAAATTCACCAAGTTTTTTCCCTTAATTTGTTGAACTGGATATTTGTCTCTCCCCTTTTGGCACAAGTCAGTGTCAGTGTCAGTGGCTCAGTAGGTAACACACTCACCTCCGAGGCCGGGAGATCAGAGGGCTGTGGGTTCAGTTTCCACATCTGGCACTTGGGTTAATATCCCAGTACTAACACTGTAGTGCAGCATGAGAGGGGTGCTGCACTTCCGAGGTGCCGTCTTTCGGATGAGACGTTAAACCCAGGTCGCATCTGCCTGGATTGGTGGTAGTTCAGGTGGATGTTAAAGATCCCATGGCACTTATCGAAAAGAGTAGGGGAATTTCCCCGGTGTCCTGGACAAATTTCCCTCATTCACTAAAAATACCACCAACAGCTTAATCTGGTTCACGGTCAGTTGGCATTCATCTGTATCCCCCTCCACCGGGTCGTGCCTGAAAATAGGCAGGATTTGTCTAGTGCACTTACCTGGTCAACAAAAACTAAATAATAATAAAAAATAAACAGGCACAGAATGCAGGCCAGTAGGCAAGGCAGCCTCCTTCTACTTTGCTTGCTGAGTTGCTACTGCTGCTGAACTGTCTGTCGCATCGCTTTCTTCACTTTATTTCTGAAAGTTCTGTTTATTTTTTGAAGGGGTACAGAACTGACTGACTGATCACACACACACAGCAGCAGGTCTCTCTGCTGCCTACTCCCTCAGATCTCACTGATCACTGCCTGCCTTGGCCCTGCCTTTTCTCCATTTTATTTTTAATTTTTTTCCATCACAACAGGATGTCCTGGCTCCTGACCCTCTTACTATGTGCAGGCTTGCAGCACCGTGCTGATCAACTAGATCAATCTTTTTCGTGAGTGCGTGGCCCAGAGTTCCGGCTCTCACCCTTCCCTTCCCCTGGCTCACAACCATGCAGCCACCCTCCACTCCTCCCTATTATTACTCACTCTCATCCCTTCTATTTCAGTCTTCCCCAATATTTGCCAGCAAAATGTACTATGCATCACAAAGAAATAATCCAAAACAAGTAATGTAGTCCCCTTTTTCGCTAAAAGCAAAGTAATGCTCGCTCAACCGTGCTCCGATCCTTACTCCTCCACAATAGATTGCTAGTGCACAATGGATGACACAGCAACCCCCTACTTCACCGCTGCAGCCAATAGGTTTCTTCCCCTGCACTGGCAGATCATACCGTTGGTGGTATGACCTGTCAAACACTCTCTTCTGCCAATCACTTCTCCTGTGGCTCGGGCTCTGATTCCTCTGGCTCCAGTTGCATGGCATGTATATGCTGCGGCACGCTCAGTCCCGAGTACCCCACACATCGACAATATGCCTTCCTCCAACCAGCCTGCCAGTGCCAAGATTCATCACTTGACTCAGCTACCAGCACCCACGTGACCAGCAGCACAGAAGACTGACCCTTGGGACTATCAGATGCGACTCGGGACACACCCTGCTGGTGAAACTGCAAAACTGCACTGCCAGGTACTTTTTCTTTTTTTCTGCAGCAACACTTGTCTGGGACTACTGGAGGCATACAAAATGCTTGTCCCTGACTAAAATCTGATAGCCTGGGATGTTGGGCTATTGGATTTGTTGAACCCTGGTGGAACATGCATGGCTAATTCTGTGACTGCCTGGTCCATCTCCATGTGATCATGGCATCCAGCAGGGCAGCATTCAGCAGTAACCCAGAGTACATTGGCACACTGACCTGTTGCATTGTATACACCCTGCATGCTGGGCACTGGCTGTGTTGTGCTGGTGCAACAAGTTACCTGTGTGAAAGTGTGGGATGTCCCAGTGCACCATGGTCCAGTGGTCATGACCCCACGCAGGGTGGCACCATGGCATCACTCTGCTTCGGGTGCATCAATAAGTCACACCCCTATGGTGGCATGGCTGCTGCTACTGGGCATGGTGCAACTGTGGGCAGGCTCACTGCCTATCCACAGAAGCTGTGGAGCATAGCTGCCAGCTACTATCAGGATGGGCTGGAGGGAGGCACCATATGGTGTGTCACTGAGCCTGCAGAGGTGTGTATCATGTGCGATGGGGCTACACAGGGTGGGTGATGGCATGTCTCCACACTGATGTGTTCTATTTGCTTGTGTCTCTGCAGGATTTTGAGGGATGGCAGGATGAATTTGTACTGGAGCTGTGTGACCTGAGGGATGGTGCCACCGAGCAGGTGGTGGCAAAGTGGCACCAGTGGCCTGAGCAACTTCCAGGGTTCCTCATCCAGCATATAGGGAGCGAGGACATCTATTACAAGGATGACTTGGAGGGTTCTGGGCCATGCTGGAGCCCTCTAAGGTACATCACATGGCCATGCAGCACGCGGTGTAGTGGGCCGGTGGCTCACGCATGCATGCCACTCATGAGCCTCTGTGTGTGTGTTCATATGTTTCAGGATTACAAAGGCCCACTGTGGAGGATGCTTCTGGGTATCAGAGAGTACAATGACAGAACCCCCACGTGCTCATTTGAAGACTCAGAGGAGGAGGTGGATGGCAGAAAGTGATGGATGGTCTTAGGAACCGGTCCACATATGAAGCCATGCTGCTGTGTGTTGTGGGGGGGGGGGTCCAGATTCATATATGGGATGACTTCATGGTGTCATGCACAGTGTTAAATAAATGTGGGTTTGCATTGCATTACCTGTGTCCTGGTTTCATTTGTATGTGGTCATCCCTTGGCCTGTGTATATTGGTGCCAGTACAGGGGGGCTACTGTGGCCATGCCAATACCACAATCATTCATGCCCCTATCTGTTGTTGCCTTCATGACAATATGTTGCTAGGGGAGACTTTGTTCCTTATATCATTGGCCCTGCCACTATTCGGCCAGTTCCGTCACCAGTGGTGGTGTGTGTGTGTGTGTGTGTGTGTGTGTGTGTGTGTGTGTGTGTGTGTGTGTGTTTTACTGCCCATATACATGGGGTGGGGGGAGGCCCATTGGCTCTCTTACGTGGCCCAGAATGTTTGGTGGTAGCACATGGTGCATGTATGCATTGGCATGCGTGCTGCATACCTATGCCTACTGGCTACACTCTGTGTCACCCCAGCACACCCCAGGTCTGTATGGCCACGCCATGCACGCATAGTGTGGTTTGTGGCCCTACATCGATGGGGGACCATTGTCACTGAGGGCCATCCGGCACCTCCTATTGCCACATCGCAGACGTGCAATGGTGAGGAATACACATCCATGTGGGGCATGGCAGACCATATTCAGCGGTGACACGTGAGCTGTGCCACCAGCCCATGTGCTTGCTGCTCCCACTGCACTGTCCACACATGGTGCTGTGTCAGCGTGGCCAGTTGCAGTTGTATCATGCCTGTGCTGTGCTGTGAACTGTGTCTGTCAACATGCTCTGTGCACAGCAACTTTACAGCTGCCCTTGCAGGGCATTTCGGCGCACCCACTTCCACACACATGTTGCTGACGTGTTGACTATTGTGCATGTACATGCCTAGGGTGCACGGGGCTGGCTGGGTGGGACCGCCATTTTGTGTATGTGGTGTCTGCATGCTACACTGGTCCGTCTGCACCACCCACACACAGTGCTATGTGCCTGTTGTGACTGCCGCACATGCATTGGTCACATGCACTTTGCATGTAACTGCCAATGGTCAGTGGGCACGCGCGGCCTATGAGAACAGGCCCCAATATGTCTAAGAATAGTGTGCCACAAATGTTTAGAGTTAAGGAATGCTTCTATCAAGTTAGTTCAATATTATAATAGTTTGTACATTCAGAAATAGCGCTAACATTATGAGGAACATTAGCAAACTTTCACAGAGCAAGGGTAAATTGTGTGTAAAAATCATAGTGCGAGGCAAAATTCATAGCAGTTGAGAGGTATCATTTCAGAGTCTGATCTGCACTGGAGTCCAGAGAAGGTACAGCCTTAGGAAATTTGGAAGGGAGAAAGCAGCTATGGGGGAGGCTGAGATAAAACCCACCATCTACAGGGCAGATCCTGTATATTGTCAATGAAATGTTGGATACTAACACTCAACAAGTAGGAAAATGAGGGGCACTGGTCTCAAAAATGTGGGACAGATCATCAGATACAAAGACAAACTCATGATACTGGAAGCTAGTGACTTAAAGGAGAACTGCTTTGAATCTGTAACTCATTTCATCCTGTTGAAGAGGAGTTTATAATACTGGTCCCAGTTGGTTCTGTTACATCTCAACAGGCTTGTTTTGTTATCCTAGTAGGTGTTTCTGCTTTACATGCATGTAGTAAGTTTGATTTTTGAACTCTGTGATGCAGTGTATGCCCCTTGCTCAGCTCTTCCATTGTTGGTACAATGCTTCAAAGTTCTTGTATAGAACTCCGGTTGGGAGGGACATAAGCTGCATTGCACAATTTTAAAATGGTACTCAAATGGACACTGTCAGCTTTTTGAGCACTTTTCATGACTCCGCTACTGTTTGTACCTATAAACAGTACTCTCAGAGAAATTTCTTATGTAAGCCCCAGAGTGGGCTTACCTGTGGAGCTTTGTGCTCTCTGACTCCCCTCGGCTCCAGTGTCCTTGGTGGCTGTGGTGGGAATCACACCCTGTGGCTCCGGTTGGTGCTTTTTTTGTGGTTTTGGCCACTTGTCCTGTGTCGTAGCCCTTTTGGGGCTGGATCGAGCACCAGGATGTGGTCTGTGCCTCCGGGCACTGGGTATGTGGTCCTGGGTCCGGTTTTCAGATGGCCAGGCTCGGGATCGTTGGTGGATTTAAAAAAAATATATTTTTTAATTAAGATGGTGGACCCACATGCAATGTGCATGCACAGCCACCAGGGGCTTAAATTTAAAGGAGCAAGTGCTCCTTTCATGTAGCGTAGTTTGATGCCACCTGGCATACTGCTGGGCACCAGTGTTAAATGTTGGAATTGGGACTACAAGTCCCACGGGGCACCAGAGAGGGCAGCAGGTTTGGCGCCTGTGAGGATCGGTCCCTAATTGGACACTGAGTTTAGGTGCCAAAATCATGGAGGTTATAAAAGGAAGTGCTGAGGAGTGAGAGGGAGATTCGTGAGGAGACAGCCGAGGAGAAGGTCAGAGTGGGGCGTTCACCCACTCAGCCATGTGGCCATGCGGTTGGGTTGTTTGTTATATGTTTAACAACAAAATGTTGGTGCTGCTGTTTGAGAAAAAGGAAGCAGACAGCAGCCAGTTCCAGAGAGCCCTCATCTTTGGGGCTACAGTTTCAAAGTAGTCTCTATGAGAGACGGAAGAAATTGCAGGCCTGCTGGAGGAAGGAGACTTGAGGTGAGTGGAGTCCAGGGGGCTAAACCTTATCCTTTAATGAATACAGCATGGAGCCACGTGTGAGACTTGTGGCTGGGCCTGGTATTGGCTGAGGTGATCCAGGTGCGCAGTCTCATGGTGGCATGCCCAGATTGTGCTGGGACTGAGGTGGCAGCCAGTCTCAGGGTCAGCCAGGTGAGGTAGCTGCTGCAGTGAGAGAAGCACCTGAAATTTACAGTCAGAGGAGGCAGAAGGAGACCTGTGGGCTGGTCATTGGGGCAGGAGGCAGTGTGGCAGGCTGTATCTTGATTTCCGGTGGCAGTGTGGCTGAGCCCCACAAACGAGGCCATTCTAGACTGGGGTCATTGCATGATGGATTTGCCCAAACCTTCGAGGTTACCAGGGAAAATACCCTTGGGATGCTCTTTGCAATGGCATAGCATCAGTGATTGAGTGCTGGACTGTGTTTGAAGGGTCTCGCCATAGTCCTGGTCATGCAGCGGCTTACTGTCCCATGGAAGAAGGGAACCCTGTAAAATAAATGAAGCCAAATCAGAATTAAAGCTTGTGCAGGAGGAATGGAAGATGAGGGGGGCCATAAGTGCTGTGCACCCCTTGAAGGAGCAAGCCCCATGTAAGAAAGAGTGAAGCTGGGAGACAGATATTTAATGAGACTGCTGTGTGGCGTCTTATTCTGCCTCAAGTTACTGACTGTATTTGGACTATCTGGCCACCTGAATATCTTACACAAATGTGACCCCTGGGTCTGGACTACTATCTAATTGTTCAACGGAACCCCTTGGTCCATAAAGTCCTTTTCAGCTTCCAATGTGACCATATGGTCCTGAGCAATCTGTTTTGTGCTTTACTGCTCCATGAAGTGACTTTTCTGTTCAATTGGACTCTTCCTCAAATGGGACCCCCTGTTGTCTGCAACTTTGCTGTTTGCCTCTTGCTTGAAGAAACTGTTTTGCTGATGCTAAGAGGAGTTGCCTCCACAGCCATGTCTCCAGTGTGTTCCAGGGCGGCATCCTGAACAGTGGGAACCAGAGAACCACCGAGGAAGACATCAAGAGGCCTGCCTGGTGAAGACTGTCTACAAAGGCCATCCTGTGAAGTAAGCAAGGCCAGGCAGGTGAAGATTCAGTGGTCCTCATCCTCCCAATGTACCATCTCAGTGCCCTGGGGGTCTGGGGCACACCGATGGAGCCAATCCATTACCAGTACCACCCATGGAGAATCAGGCACTGTTTTCCTCTTTTTATTTCTGGACAGTTTTCTTGGCTGCAGTGTGCTCCCTCTTCCCCATGAACTTTACCATCTCAATATACCACTAGACAGGGAAGTGGGGGTGCTTACACTTCCATGACCTTCCGTCCTTACAACTGTACTTGTTTTTCATGCAAACATTAATTTTTACAAAAAATATATTTTGATTGTCCTGACCTTTTCTCTGCAGTGTGCCTCTTCCCGCATGTCCCTGACAGAAACATACATAGAAACATAAAGGGTGATGGCATATAAGGACCCTGTGGCCCACCTAGTCTGCTCTTTTTCCCTACCTAATGCAATACCACAGACCCTAGTTGATCTGCAGCTTGCCCTCTCTTCCCTATTGCAAGAGTACTCTTATGTCTATCCCATGCATTCTTGAATTCCCCTATCGTTTTTGCCCCCACTACCTCTGCAGGGAGGCTGTTCCAAGCATCCACTATTCTTTCTATGACAAAGTACTTCCTCACGTTGCCCCCGAGCCTACCCCCCTCTAGCCTTGTATCATGCCCCCTTGTTCTTATACACCTTTTTCCTGAAAGATTCTACCCTCCTGTATCTTGTTTATACCCCTGATGTACTTGAATGTCTCTATCATATCACCCCTCTCTCGCCTCTCCTCCAGGGAATACATATTGCGGTCCTCTAGTCTTTCCTCGTATAACTTTTGATGCAGTCCTTACACCATTTTGTTGCCCTTCTCTGGACTTCCTCTGTTTTGTCTATTTCCTTCCAGAGATGCAGCCTCCAGAACTGGACACAGTACTCCAGATGAGGTCTCACTAGTGATCTGTACAGTGGCATAACCACCTTCTTTTTTCTGCTGATGATGATACCTCCCCCTATGCACCCTAGCATCCCACTGGCTCTCCCCACAACCTTCTCACATTGTTTGTTTACCTTTAGGTCATCAAATATGATTACCCCCCCCCAAGTCCCTTTCTTGATTGGTGGCCTTCAGTACCTCTCCTTCCATCTTGTACTCCTCCCTTGGATTTCTGTGCCCCAAGTGCATGATTTTACACTTCTTTGCATTGAATTTTAGCTGCCACACTCTTGACCACTCCTCAAGCATGTTTAGGTCCTTTCTCATCCCCCCGGAGTGTCGACCCTGTTGCAAATCGAAGTGTCGTCTGCAAAGAGGCATACCTTCCCCTCCAGCCCTTCTGCAATGTTACTTATGAAGACATTAAAGAGGACAAGCCCCTGCATGGATCCCTGTGGCACCCTGCTGCTCACCCCCTTCTCCTAGGATTGCACCCCATTTACTACCATCTTCTATGTCCAGTCACTTAACCAGTTTCTGACCCAGTTTGCCACCTTGGGGCCCACTCCCAGGCAGCCCAACTTATTTACCAACCTCCTATGTGGGATGGTGTCGAAGGCCTTGCTGAAATCTAGGTAGGCCACATCCATCGCCCCTCCCTGATCTACCTTCCTGGTCACCCACTCAAAAGAAATCTATTAGACTTGTTGGACAAGACCTTCCCGCTGTGAATCCATGCCACCTTGGATACGTGTTGAATCTTGCTGAACTTGTGCATGAACGAGTTCAGCAATTTGTGTGCCAATTAAAGAAAATAGCTGGCCGTATGAACAGACCTGCACTGATTTCAACAATACCGGTAGTTTGTGGGGTATTTCGTAGAGAAATCGCCACTTGAAAAGTAAAATGGGACTCAGTGCGTGTGCACGAGCGCCAGTACTAGTGCTCATGAGCTGTGTCCCAGTTTTACTTTTCAAGGCTTCTTTTGTAAAAATTTATGTTTACATGAAAAACAAGTACAATTGGCATGTCATTTAAGAAATGACTTTGAGAGTACTGTTTACAGGCACGGACAATAGAGGGATCTTGAGTGTTGCTTAAAAAGCTGACAGTGTCCCTTTAACATCACAGTGTAAATCAGAAACACACACTGAGGTTATTAACAAGCCAGTATAGATGAAACAATAACAGTACAGGAACCAGTATTTAATAAACAGTTTCTAATGGAAAAAATTACTTTCAGGATCAGCGCCGTTCTCCTTAACAACACTCCGCCTCTGATCACAGCCTGGACACTAGCTGAAAGCCCAAACAATTTTTATTTATTTATTTAAAGATTTGGAATTAACCTTTGAGCATAGGCTCTTTTACAAAGGTTCCATGTCAAATAACAATTAAACAGACACAGTACAAAACAGGTATAGGATTAAACATATGGAATTAAAATTACAATGCTAGATAATTGTTACAACGCATGAACTCTATCTGGCACCGGCTAGGGTTAACATTAGTGAACTGTGAAGAGAGAGAGAGAGAGAGACAGAGAGAGTGACAGACAGACTGACCGACCGACCCCCTGAAGGAGGGGACAAGATATAGAGCAGTGGTGGAGCGGTGAAGAGAGAAGCCTTCCCGGGAGGGGGGCGTGAATGGCAGTCTCAGGCCAGAGGCTTTGTCGACAGCACGAGTCATAATGATTAACATTGAGTCTTTTGTGAGATCCCCATCTTGTGTTGCCAGATCATTGCAGTTCTTTAATGAGCTGTTAATCACACCAGGCCTTCTGGAACATTGAGAGAGATTAGCATGAGGACTAGAGCCTGCTAATGTAGGGACTTTCTTAACTTCATTGACATCCATGGAAAATCTGCACTAGTCAAGATGGCCAAGTAGAGGGTTAGCTACACTAGTCCAGGTCAATTTGCGGTGTGCCCCGGATAATGTTAAAATTAACTCTTGTGAACTGTGAATTTAGAAATCCAAGTTAAAAATCACACTGGAGCCACTCGCTCATTTTCTGATGCAGAGCAAGCTACTGGACTGTACAGTGCTTCAGATCACCAGTCTGTTAAAAGGAGTACAAGCAGGACCCCGATGAAAATAAGATGGATCTCCACTACATAATCTTAAACTGTGAAAATAAAGTTAGAGTAAAACATTGGTTTGTAACACAGAGTTCTATTGTATATGTGAACTCTGAGGTCTATAACTAATCACCATACAATTTTCTTCCATGTGGGCTCAAGGTGAGCCGTCAGCTTGCATAGCCATATCTGTTGCGTTAGTCATTTTTTTTTACTTCAAAGTTGAAATCCATGTGCTCAGCTTACTAGTGAGTGATGATGTTGTTATGGACGGCCCCCTATAATGGCCCACATACCCCACTGGAAGGGCTTTGTTAGATTTGAAGAGAAACTGCATAGCTTTGAAACTCTTTCAGCAAGGCGATTGCTTTACAGGCCCTCATGTAAGACCAGTGGACAGACTCTCATTGCTAGGCAACTACTTCTGCTTTGGTATTCTCGAAAGCTGAATGGAGTTCTTTCTTTGAACATGTCTTGAAACATGTTTCTGCATCTTTCCTTCCCCTCCCCCAACTACTGTGTTAGGATTAACAGAACGCTAAGGAGATAAATCTATTTGCAAACATAATTCAGTGGCTCAGTTATACATTAAACTATAACTGGAAGATGAATTCACTGATATGAAAGGCACATGCATTACAATATGTCATGTTCCGTAGTAGAAGTAAGAGAAAGGGAATTACTTGTTAGTCAATGCCAAAAATTACAGCCAATCATTATCTGAGAAAATCCCTTGAGACTGAAAAAAGTAATGTCCTTAAGTTTACATCACATTTTGGTACAATTCTTTGACTCGTAGACATAGACGATGATGGGAGAAAAAGACCTGCAGTCAGAGGTGCCAGAACCTATGGGTAAGGGGTGGCAGAAGCCCCCCAACTTTTGCCTAAGAGCATTCAAAGTGCCCCTTTAATGCATGCAAAGTCGGAAAAGATGCAATCATGTCTCCTGTGTTATTACTACAGCCCCCCCCCCCACACTTTTCCCCATGTTCTGGCACCACTGCCTATGGTCCATCCAGTCTGCGTATGTTATCCTATCATACCCCAGGATCTGTTGTCTCTGTGGGGTCTTCGCCTACACTATTCCCCCTTTTGTTGTCTGTTTCCACACCCCACTTTCCACTTAGTAGCTGATATCCCCTTGACTCAGTCCCTATATTATTCCTTTCATGCCCACAGATTATATTTTTTATATCTTTAATGGCTGCTGACAACCTTAGGAAACACATATCATAGAGACACAATTCAGCTTGTCTTTTATATACCATAAATCTCTCAATAGGGAAATTTGGACAAAAACAGGATCTTCATCCCTAAAGAGTTCATTACAGGCCTTCTCCTACTGTGCCCCTATTTAATAAAAATCCCATCCTCTTGACATTTCATAACATCTCCTCCCATCTGCTCTTCGGGAGTAACCTGAGAAAATATTTTTTATCACATTAAATGCCTGTGTATAGTATGTTTAGGAGGCAGTATAGCGTAGTAGTTTAAGGCTCTGAGCTTTGAACCTGGAGACCTGGGTTTGAATCCCACAGTACCCACTTGCATGCTGTGTAGCCCTGAGCAAGTCACTTAACTGCCTTGTGCTCCCAGGTCACACCTGGAAACAAGCTTCGGCTTAGTGTATCTCTCCTGGTAAAAAAATAAATAAATAAAATGTACGTAATTTGTTTTTCTGACTTATGACAGATGTATTTATTGCTTGTGACTAGCATTGCAGCCTGTAAGCAGTATAATGCAATTCTTCTTTGAGTTGTTATACCTTGCCTTATAAGGAATGTATGTTTCCATATTTTAGAAAAGTTGAAGGAACTGAATATGTACTCCCTGGAGGAGAGGAGGGAGAGAGGGGATATGATAGAGACATACAAGTATCTTACAGGGAGGAACAGGGTGCAGGAAGACACTATTTTTAAGCAAAAAAGATGTTCCAGGACTAGAGGGCATGGGATGAAGTTGCAGGGAGGACGATTCAGAGGAAATGTAAGGAAGGATATCTTCACAGAAATGGGTGGTGGACAAGTGGAACACCCTGCAAGAGGAAGTGGTGGGGGCTGAAACAATCACAGGATTTAAGAATGCATGGGATAGACATAAAGGAATTCTGGAGGTCAGGGTTAAGGGGGCAACAGACTTCTAGGAAAACATAAAGTAAACTTACAAGCTCAAATGGGCAGACTGGGTGGGCCGTAGGCCCTTATCTGCCAACACTGTCTATGTATCTATGTACTTCACAGTACCTGATACATTGTCAGATTATGTTGCTTGCCTGTGTATGTATGTAATTTATAATACTGACTTACATGAGATGCATATGTTGCTCCAGTTTGCTGTTTTGACTGCTGTTACCTCCCACGTCATTTACTGTAATTCTGCTTTCTGTTATTACACATATGGGGCTGTATTTGATGTATTGTTTTTGTTCTGCCTCTTGTGCTTTAATTTGTTTTGTGCTTGGTGTAAGTCTGTATTTATCATTGCAGTCTCGTACCCTCCCTGGACATGCCTAAAAACAAGCATTTTATATCTAGTGCATTTACCAGGTAAACAAAAACTAACTAACTGACTAACTAACTAACTAACTTAAATCTGACCTTACATCTTATCTGCACTTGAAGTCATAATTGTCTGTTGTGATATCAGTCTGTTGTCATGGAAATTATCGTACTGTCACAAAAAGAATATTATGACCTCATATGGGGGGTAAGCAATAGGAGCAAATGACCTCTTAAGGAGCAAAGATCCTGTTTTCATGCAGATCAACACAGTAATAAATAACGGGCAGGAGACATACAGCACTAATATGAAATGTAAGTTGAATTTTGTCTAAATATGTTTGTCAAAGTTCTTCTGGAGGTATCAGTTGCTCTTTGACTCAAATGTTTTAGGCAAGTGCACTGAAATGATGTCAGGTGTGACTCAAAATATCAAAACAACAAGGAAGAAGCAGTGCGCTACAAATAAACGAACCAGTGCTGACCTTGGAATGACAAGTCCATAAGTACACACAACAAACAAGAGGGTAGCACTTGACAAGGAAGAGAAAATTAAACACAAAAACTGTATCAGCGAATACAAATATTTACTGTAAGCCCAGAAAATGAGGATGTTGAAAACTATATCCCAATGTCTTGCCTGCTGGGGTTTTCGTCGGGGGCCGTGGTCAGCAGAGACAACTATCACATTATAAACTGTAAAAGTAAACGTGTATAACAAAACACACTTAAAACAAATGCCATATTGCCAACATCCATCTACATATTGGACTCCAAAATGCTCCACCTATCGGCCCCCGACATAGCTAGACCAGTGGCCTCCCTTTTTAACCTATCTTTCTCCTGTGCTGAAGTCCCCTCTGAATGGAAACATGCCACCATAATCCCGCTTCCCAAAGGTGGTGATGCCTCAAACCCAAACAACTACTGTCCCAACTCCCTCCTACCGATCCTGACAAAACTACAGGAGCGCCTAGTACTCTCTCACCTATCACCCTTTCTGGATTCCTCCTCCTCCTTGTTCTCCCCTTTCCAGTCTGGCTTTAGCAAATCCCACTCCACCACTACCTCCCTTCTCAGGATTACCGACTCCATCCTCACTGGGATGGATGCCGGCCACATCACAGCTGCTATCTTCATCGATCTGGCCAAGGCATTTGACACAGTCTCCCACTCTCTACTCCTGGCCAAACTATCCAACACCAGTCTATCCAGATGGGCCACATCCTGGTTCCACTCGTACCTTGCTGGCAGGTCCCAATCTGTCCGTATCAGTTCTTACACCTCGGCACCTCTCCCAGTCACCACAGGAGTACCGCAAGGTTCCGTCCTAGGTCCTCTCCTGTTCTCGATCTTTCTGAATGACTGGCCCTCTGCCTGCCAACACACCTCAATCCACATGTACGCGGATGACACTGTGCTGTATACATCTGGACCTTCGACCGCAGAGGTCATGACCTGACTGCAGCGGGACTTTTATCATGGTCCAGCACTGGCTTCATTCAAATACCTCCTCCTCAATGCCAAGAAAACTGTCTCAGTGACCTTTGGGACAAGGCAGAGACTTTCTAGTCTCCCTTCCCCGACCACATTCCATACTCTGGAAGGAAAACCCCTAAAGGCCTGTACCTCCTTCAGATACCTCGGTGTCTGGCTTGACCAGCACCTCAGCTTTTCCCCACACATTGATCCCATACTCAAAAAGATGCACTCCAGGCTTGGTGCACTTTACTGGAATTGTGACAGCATCCCTGTACCTGCCCGGAGGGAGATTGTACAGAAAATGATCCTCCCCATCTTTGATCACAGGGATGTAGTCTACAGTGCCGGCCCTAAGTCCACCTTAGCCAGACTGGACCCTCTTTTTCATTCTTTCAGTTGCTTTGCCTTGAACTGTCCTTACTCCACACACCACTGTGCCTTATACCAATCTATGAACCTCCCCTCTCTAGATAATTGTAGACAGTCCCACTGCGCCAAATTCCCAAGCAAGTTTTGGTCCCAGCAACAACCCTCCTACCTCACCGATGCCCTAGCTAACCCCAGCACCCTAGCATACTCCCTCAGAAATCTGGACTCTCGGTCCCTAGCTGTCCCACATAGGTCCACTACTGCCAGTCAATCAACATTCAACTACCGCATACCAACATTGTGGAACTCCCTCCCAGCAAACATTTGTCACTTGTCCTCCCCCCAGAACCTTAACTCCATGCTCCAAGCTCATTTCACCCCGACCTGCACATGTGTCTGGACAGTGTCTCAGTTCACCGAGTGAAATGACTGAGTATGTCCGCACTTAGTACTGCATTTAATCTGTACCTGTAACTATTGTTCTCTCACTTCACTTTGGCATTTCCAGGACCAATTTGTTAGAGTTACCCACTATGTAACTACTTGTATTATGTATTATGCTGTCCTAACTGTTGTCTATTCTACATTGTATAGCTACCAGGACCATATGTTAGTGATTCCCCCCTATTGTATTCACTTGTATCATACTGTCTTCAACTGTTGTCTATGTTCCCCCTCCCCCAGAATGCATCTGGAATCGAGCAGTAGCCTGCTCAGCATGCTTTCCTGGTTAAACACTTAAATAAACATACATTATAACATATTTCTATTAATAAATAGCAAAAGAGAGACAGAGAAAAGATTAAGAAAAATAAATATAACCAGTGGTGCAAGTGGTAGACAAGAAGTACATGAACTCAGGCACTGGCAATTATGAAATACAGAATGAAGATTTTCAATCTGAAGGATAGCAGTGTCAAGGCACACCTATCTAATTTGATGCTAGTAGATTCAGTTAGAGATATTAAAGTATTTCTAGGAAAATAGCATTGTACAAGTTAAATGGTGTTATGGAAACCCTGACAGCAGATCACAGATCCAGAAACTGTCACCATGTTGCTGGTTTAAGTATTTCAGTTTCAGTGTCAGTGGAAAAAAGTACAGGAACTCAGTTCCTGCTGCAAAAAAGGTACAGGAACTCAGTTCCTGTGCATTCCTGCTCACTTTCCTCACTGAATATAACCCTAAGTGCAAATTAGAAAAGTAAAACCAGTTCAAAAAGGTTCGGAAAACATAAAATCTATTACAATCTCTGTAAGAGTAGGGACACATTTATGAAGGAAATTTCATTTTAAGTTTGATTCAAAAAGGTATTTTCTGTTTATATTTGTAGGGTGCCTTAGCTGGTTAAAAACAACAAATGGATCAAAAGATAAAGATAACGCTGCAACTGGACACTAACTTGTATCCAAGTTATTGTACAAATTGCAGCTAAACAATAATATTTTTTAACTGGACCACAAATACCTAGTGGCATGTGCTAGGGAGAGGGGCTGAAGGAAAAATAATTAAAGGGTAGTGAGAGAAGGTGCTGGGGTAGAGAATAATGGCCAGAATAAAATATTACTCATGGGACAAACAAGGGGGGATGGGAGAGGTATTTGTGTGAATGAGTGAGTCCAGTTCTAAGAAAAGGTGGTATTTGTTTCTAAGAAAAAGAACAGTAGTGTTACCCCAGATAATTGAAATTGAAAACTAAGCCTATCAAGAAACTAAGCTGGATTTTGAATATACAAGAGCCAGATTGAGTGAAAAGTGGAGGGGTTGGGGGCTGGGGGCAGGAAAATTTGAAACATTAATAACTGAAATTTCCCAGAGAAGTACTTTTTTTATCTGGCTTACCGGGGAACACAACCATTCTTCCACATGATACATACATATATACAAGAACGTCCCTAATAACTGTAACTCCGTCAGCTGTACAGAGGTGGGATCACGTAGCAGAAGCAGCATTCAGGTTATGGCACTGCATACTTAAAGTTAAATAAGACATTAAAGTAGCAAATACAATCCCAACATGTATTTTTCGTGTTCTTGAAAAAAAGTGCAATATGAGTTTGAGGGGAAAAAATGATAGTATAAATCTCCCAAAGTGTTGAATGGTAGAAGAATGGAAAGAAAGAGATGGGATGGTAGGGATGAGTTCTACTGAGAAAATAAAATACATGTTAGTGGACTAAGGACAATCCATTATGTAAATATTTCTTCACAGAAAAGGTACGTAGTCCACAGCCTTGTTTAACCCCTTTGGAGCACCTGTATACAGTGTTACAATCCATCTTGTCTCCTTTCACACTTCTATACAGTTTCCTCCCACATGGTGGGGGGTGTGTGTATTGAGGAGGGGGGCACATGTTCCAGTGCCCTAAACCATCAAGTAGTTGGATCTAAGTTATGACAAAAATGGAAGTGATAACCAAGGGTCAGCGGCTTATAACTTTTGCCACTGACTTCAACCCTCTAGCTGGCCAGGTAGGGGGTCTAGTGCAAAGCTCTGGCCTATTGTTAAAGCACATCCCATTCTCAAACAGAAAACACAGAGCAGTCCTAGAGTTGCCTTTAGAAAAGGAAGCAGTTTTGGTGACCAGCTGATGTCTAGCAATTTTGTTCCTACTGTTCTAGATGTTAAAAAACATTTCAGAACTGGTTACCTCTGTGATGCTTGGACAGTTGGTTATGATTGCGGTATGATATTTGTAATATAAAAATATAGTATGTGAGTCTGTGCTTCCATGGGTGCTCCCCACCTGGTTTCACTGAAGCTACAGGATATATGAAATTGACCAGGAGATCTCTGTAATGTAATTAACTTCCTTAAGACATTGCATTTTATGGCCTTTTTATGACATGCTTTGAAGTTGGGAAGCTAAATATACATTTTATTACAGGACAGGACATGGCTATCTCGCATCTAGGTGACAAACTGCAGAGTTGTAAAAACCTTTGATGTTCCATGGGAAAACAGGAATTAGCCACCAGTTCAAAGGAAAGGCTTGATTAAAGACTCATAATTTGGGAAATGAGTGTTTGCTGATGTCACATTATTTAATATATCTCCTGACAGGAAATCATTACTTGTATTTTTTAATTCTAAAAAGAAGGCACTAGATGGCTCACCAAGGAAGTGGGGAGAAGGAGTTGAAAGGTATCCTTGTAGCTGGGGAATATGACATATCATTTTGGGACTCAAGAGAGACAGGGCTGTCTGATATAACTTAAGCACTGTACAGAGGTAATACATTAGATAGAAAAAGTCTAATTGTATTGTAATATATGGAGATGCTTAAATAATACTATACTAACCCATACAAAAAAAATCCCAGTAATACCACATCAGCCAAAGTGATAATACCATCGTTCGTCCCTCATAATGCTATCATTCAGAAGTGATAATACTATCGCTGCTGCTCTGAATGATAGTATTATCAGTTAAATGGAACAGCACAAGCCCAAGACTCAGAACTGGTTGCTAAGCAGCCAACTGCAGTCACTAGACTCATGACGTGAGATTTGTAAACTGTGCTTCGTGATTGGCTGCCTTTTGTCTCAGAGATGGCAGAATACTTTCAAAAAAATGGCAGCTATCTCTTGCTTGGTGAGAGTAACTTGTACCCACAGAACTTGGGATCTTTACTTTCACCTGGACTTTTTTTACCCCATAAGACTACAGTACCTCATTGATCCTGCATTTACACGGACAAAAAAACAGGTAGGACTTCCTAACGAGCAAGGACTTGCTAGTGAGTGGGGGGGGCAGAGCGGCTGTGCGGCAGCAGAGAACCAGTTAGTGAGTCTTCACTGCAGTGCTTCTGCGGACATTTTCACAGGCTGTGCGGAGAACAAAAATCATACTGACACAATTTGATATGGAATTTGGCTCCATATATTACAAAAAATAACACAAAGGGGTGTATGCATTACAAGGGAGTACTCCCATCTCGAGGTTCTGGGGACATGCGAACCTATCGAGCTTCACTCTCAAGGTTCCCATGTCCCCAGGACCTCTCGATGGGATTACTCCCTTGTAATGCATACACTCCTATGTATTATTCTATTTGTGGTAGGAGTTTTTGTTTTGTAATCTTCCCTTGTTCTTTTATATGATTGTGAGTTCTTTAATATATTGTTATGTGTTTACATTTTTCATGATTTTGTTATCTTTTAGTAAAGTACCCTTCATAAAAACAACATTGGGACCCCTACTAACTATTTGTTCCAACTTGGGTTCCAGTTTAAAAATATCCCAGTTTTGATGTATAATGCTTTTGATTTCATTAGTGCGTGTTGAATAAGCAGTGACAAAAGGACACATTTTTTGTGTGTCCATTTTCCCTTTTGGAACCAATAATTGAGCTCTATAAATATCTGCAACAGCATTTGAAATAGACCTGTTGCTATAGCCTCTTTGTTTAAATCTAACTACCTGGTCTGCCTGTTTCTGAATAAAGTCTTGATCTTTAGAGCAATTGCGTTTAGCCCTAATCAACTGACTTTTAGGTATGTTAAATGTGGTGTGCTTCGGACGGCAACTGTCAAACATCAATAAGCTGTTGCGGACCGTTTCTTTTTGGCGCAGTGTAGTGCACACTTCACCTGCCGTGTTCCTATAGATTTTTTAATCTAGGAACACCATTTCACTAGGGTGTATGTTCTGTTTGAATTTTTGACATGTGCTGGTGCTCTCCAACCACTGAACAAACTGGTTAAACTGCTCTTATGTGCCCTCCCATACTATAACTTGGGTTAATATCCCAGTACTGACACTGTAGTGCAGCATGAGAGGGGTGCTGCACTTCTGAGGTGCCGCCTTTCGGATGAGACGTTAAACCGAGGTCCCATCTGCCTGGATTGGCGATAGTTCAGGGGGATATTAAAGATCCCGTGGTACTTATCGAAAAAAAAACAGTAGGGAAATTTCCCAGGTGTCCTGGCCAAATTTCCCTCATTCACTAAAAATACCACCAACAGCTTAATCTGGTTCAAAGTCAGTTGGCATTCATCTGTTTCCCCCTCCCCCAGGTCATGCCTGAAAATAGGCAGGCTTTGTCTAGTGCACTTACCCGGTCAACAAAAACTAAATAAATAAATAAATAATCGGTCTATATAGCACCTCCACAAATCCAAAAACTCAAAATACGGATTTGTGGCAGCGCTGTACAATATCTTTTCCTGGTGTGTAACATACAAGCTGGCATAACTGGGGGCCATTGTTGCCCCATTGTCATG
This sequence comes from Neoceratodus forsteri, assembly GCA_016271365.2. Classification (NCBI taxonomy): domain Eukaryota; kingdom Metazoa; phylum Chordata; order Ceratodontiformes; family Ceratodontidae; genus Neoceratodus; species Neoceratodus forsteri. The sequence continues at coordinate 27,739,288 of JADMNL010000024.1, read as the reverse complement.
CCCTTTACCTGATGGAAATATTCCTTTCCAAAAAGAAATGTATTTTTAGTCAGGACAAGGCATGCTAGTTCAACCAGATACCATGTAGGTAACATGACCATACTCTCCTCGGACCTCTCATTCGTTGAAATATTCAATTGATGCCAGACCTTCTGAATGGGGGGAAACAGTATAAAGGGAATCTATATCTGAAGTGGCAAAGAACCAACCTCCTTGAAAATGTGAGTGTTCCATTAAGTTGATAACTTCCATCGAGTCCCTAATATAGGACTGTGCTGATTTAATGAAGGGCTGTAAATAATTGTCCACAAACATGGACAGGGGCTCTGTGAGCCAACCCAGACCAGAAATAATCAGTCTGCCAGGTGTGTGTTCAACATTTTTATGAATATGGGGTAAAGTATATATAACTGGTACCACTGGATGTGCTACTGTAAGAGCCCTGTATTCCATATCTGTCAAACAGCCCTTCACAAAACCCAGACTTAGGATTTTATCTACTTCCTCCTTAAATTGCAGGGTATGGTTGTAATTCAATTTAGTATAGAATGTCTCATCTCCCAATTGTCTCTTGATTTCCTCCACATAATATACTCTGCTCATTTCAACAACTGCCCCCCCTTATACGCTGTCTGAACAACAATATTACTGTTAGAAGTCAAATCAATGTAATGCATTCCTTTCTGCTTGTGTACAGTTAGAAAATACTTTTACTTGTTTAGAGCTTAAACTTTCCAACCCAAGCTCATATTTTTTTAGTAAATAATGATACTACTGCATTAAGGTTGGGGCAATAAGTGGAGCGGGCCCTGAACATACCCCTTATACTCGCATATTAGTCGTCCACGTATAAGTCAGGGGCCCTTGTTCATACTGCAAATTGTTCCCCCATCTCATGACCTGTGTATAAGTTGGGTGTTCTTTTACCCAGTACCACTTTCCACCATTACCAACTGTTATCGCCAGCACCACCAACAAAAAGACAGCACGCACCATCAATAAGAAAGTTTATTAAGCTAATAAGCTAAATAATAATTATAAAATCATAATAAAATGATTTTAAAATCATTTAAAATGCTGTTAAATACAGTAATGCACAGTATTTCATTGCTCAAAAAACACAGCTGGACTAGATTGGGGTGGGTCAGAATCCCAAGAACTCCTTATCTTCCTCATCATCAGAGTTGAACAGGAGATGTAACTGTAACTCCGATAGTGGGATGTCATCGCAAATGTCTTCCAGCTCTGGTTGCTGGATCTCCTCCTCTTGGAGTATATTTTCTGCTGTGTTACCTGAGTAGAAGACCTCAGAGGGATTTGACAAATTCAGCAATAACTATATTATTAAAATCAATAAACCTGAAAATGAACTCTACCAGGAAAAGAGGTGGTTCTGCTGTGTTACCTAAGTTAAGAAGGTCAGCAGAAAGCATGTTGCTCTCTGTGCCAATCATATTATTTGAGATGCCACATTTTTTGAACAAATGGATCACTGCCTCTGGTGAGATGGAGTCCCAGGAATCACAAACCCACTGGCAGACAAGTACATAACTGGGCTTTTTAACATTTCCCCACTATAGTAAACTCTTGTGCCACTAATCATCCACTATCTCCACAGCTCTCGCACGTTAACCTTGAACGGCTTATTTAGGCTCACATCCAGAGGCTGTAGTATGGATGTTCAGCCTCCTGGTATAACAGCCTGATGAGTATTTAAACGGCTAAGGTTTTGCTTCACAGATTCTACCAAGTGTTCCCGGAACATGTCCCACACCAGCAAACATTGTTTAAAAAGCAATGCCCCTGGTCTCTTTGCCCTTATTTCAGTCAGCCACTTATTGATGAGTGTCTTGTCCATCCAGCCCTTTGGATGGACATTAACCAAAACACTGTGGGGGATTTTATCTTTAGGCATCGTTTTTCACTTAAAAGTAATCATCGGTTTTAGTTTTGTCCGATCTGCTAGACATGCCAGCACCACCATGAAATGTGATTTCTCAGCCCCGCATGTGCAAACAGTCACAGTCTTTTCACCCCTTACATGTACTGTTTGGTTGGATGGTAGGTCAAAACTTACCACAGTCTCGTCTATATTACCGATGGCAACGGGTGGGTAGTCGTGCTGTGTTCTTTCCCTCAAAATGAATGTGTGGAAGCTGTTAACCTTCTTATAGACATAGGCAGGGAGTTTTTGGGTGATGTGGGTACGTTGCCTCAGTGCAAGACGATGTTGTCTCATGAAACAGGTACACCACTCTGCGGAGGCTGTAAAGGGTTTGCTGAACTGATAACCAAGTTTTTTGGCCACTGACAAAGCCGGCAGTCTTATTGCCATTCTGGTCATGATGTATCCCTGCTGCCTTAGCTGAAGCACCCAGGTACTGAGTTCTGCTTCGATTGAGGAAACTGGTAAGGGAAACACAGAAACATAGAAACATAGAAGTTGATGGCAGATAAGGACCACAAGGCCCATCCAGTCTGCCCATTTCTTTTTCTACCTTATAAATGTGCCATTGGCCTTTGCTCTGTCAACGGCCTATCTATTCATACTCATCTGTATTGCTCCCTTATGCCTATCCCATGCCTGTTTGAAGCCCTGCACTGTATTCATATCTACCACTTCCTGAGGTAGGCTGTTCCATGCATCCACCACCCTTTCTGTGAAAAAGAACTTCCTCACATTACCCCTTAATCGGCCTCCTCTGATCTCGTGCTGTGTCCTCTTGTCCTGCTATTTTTCTTATATTGAAACATGTTAGACTATTTCACCTTGTTAATGCCCTTAAGGTGTTTGAATGTTTTGATCATATCACCTCTCTCCCTCCTTTGCTCTAGGGTATACATATTGAGCTCTGTTAATCTGTCCTCACATGTTTTCTGATGCAGTCCCTGCACCATTTTGGTTGCCCTTCTCTGGACTGCATCAATTTGGTTAATGTCCTTGTGAAGGTGTGGCCTCCAGTACTGCACACAGTACTCCAGATGGGGCCTAACCAGTATCTTGTAAAGAGGGATTATTACCTCCCTCTTCCGACTTGTGATACCTCTACTAATACACCCCAACACCTCCCTAGCCTTACCTACTACTGCTTTAGTGGTTTGCTTGGATGATTTCAGGTCATCTGTGATGATGATGATGCCCAAGTCTCTTTCTTCCCTTGTGACTGCCAGCTACTCCCCTCCCAGCCTATAGGTGGCTTCAGGGTTTCTCTTCAGGGTCGGACCGGGGTACAGAGGGCCCAGCTGGAAAGACGATACAAGGGCCCACCTGGAAAATCGATACAGGAGGGCCCAGGGTGACACTCATATAAGTATTCCACTTCACTTATATACATTATCTCTGTGATCACATTTTACATTTATCTACAGTGTCCCCGATACCCCATTTAATTAGAAAAAAGATGATAAATACAAAAGTTTTCAGAGTTCAGAAGGTGACCAGGTACCCAACTGAGGGGGGGGGCCCACCTGAAAATTTCCAGGTGTCCAGGTGGGCCAGTCTGACCCTGTTTCTCTTCCCTATGTGCATGATCTTGCACTTAACTTTCAACACTTGACATTCTTCTCGGCAGACTGTAGAGCAGTTTTTTGTTTCCGCTAGTCCCAACTTAGCTTTTTGTTAATGCAGAACTCCCTCTCTGCTGCTGCATTGAAGTGTGATTCAGCAAAGCTTACTACCTGCAGTTTTAATTCAGCATCGTAGGCAAAGTGTTTTTATTTGGTGGATGACAAGTTAACATTAGGGTGAAGAGGCTGTGTAAGAAACTTCAGTTAAGGGAACAACATTTATCTCATCCCAAACTGATAAATTAAATAATTAAATAATAATTTGCAAATGTGACTTATTAAGAGAGAGGCAGTAAAGAACAGCAGGCAATAGGTGTAGGTGTAGCAGGTGTTAATCGGCTAGTGAGGTGTTAATTTATGTTTGCTAGCTGTCAAAATTAGGTGTCAGCACTCAGTACTGAGTGAACAGTGTATACAAAGCAACAAAGAAAAGAGGTGGGGAGTGGAAATAAATTAATTCTGTAGTGCATACTGTGCCTCCGGCTCCCGAGGAGCTTGAAAAGTTCACTGTAGATCTAGATTTAGGAGCCCCAAGAAAAGACTTCTCAGGATGTCCTCAGGTTTGTTTATAAAAAACTTGCTTTATTGATATAATGTTCCCCCTTACTTTTCACTCTGAATAAGAGCTTGTTCATGGGGTAAATCTGTTAAGCAAAATGATAACAAAAATTAATAGATATTTATATATGAATTATTTTACTCTAATCTTTTTAAATTAGCTGCCATATGTTACCATATTGGTAAGCAGTTGTAAATTACCTAAATTTCATGCTGCAAACCAACCCCTTCCACTGATTGTTATTGATCTTTTATTTGATTTAGTTGCCATAAACATTCTTGCCCATAAGCTGCAACCTGTGGGTTAATATAACATTCCTTAGATCATCTTCTGTGATATACCACACTTCACCACAACATTTATTTTCTGCAAATATGACTGAAACCTTGTACCCGCTGTGCCTTTACCTGAACACACATGCAGTAGTGCTTGGTCTGGTTCATTCAGCTAAATGCTGCCTCTTCTTTAGTCTACTGCCAAAAATGTCCTTCATTTATTCATGGCCGTGCTTTGCCCTGTAAAGCAAATAATACCAAATCGTTAGTATTTATATAATATCTTTGTAATAACTCTGAGTAAACTGGTGTTGTCATTTTAAATTCCAAATCTATATCTTTGTTTCTATGTATTACCTCTGATTTGAAATGTGCTGCTTTGGCATCTGAAACGCCATCCTCGCTCGCTCACTGTGCTCTGCTTGTGTCTCAGATGAGGCCTACCTGTCAGGCCGGCTTGTTTATTCTGAGGGAGTGATGCATCACTCCCCTGTATTCCTGTGGGTGCAGGTTGGTTGCTGAGCAACCATACACCTCCAAACAGAAGGCAGGTTTACACAAGTTGGCCCCAATCTGGGAAGTGTAGACTCTGATTAAACAACCATTTACTGCTATTATTCTATTGTTTCAGGATGCCCAGGAGTACAGAATTGCTTACAACTCTGTTACATACATTACATACTGTATCTTCAGTCTTAGTTCATTTTAACTTTTTATACAATTAAATAAAGAGTGCCTAGAAATAGTGTGAGAAGTAAAGGGTAAAACAACCCGCTGGCAGGTGTGGAAGGAAGGGAGGAGCAGGGTGTGGAACCTAGAAAAACCTGAATTCCTTCAATGAGCACTAAAACGCTCTTGTTTAAAACAGACTAAATAATTCTATGGCCATATCAGAACTTACTTACGCTTGAAAATTAAATAAATGAAAAATAAATAAATACAGTGAAATTTAAAGTCGAACATAATTGGGACAAAGGTTTCCATTATGTGATAAACACATTACTAAAACCATAGTAATGCCCTAATGCATTGTGGATGGCAATGTAAGTTTCGCATTTCAAAAGGCATCTTGAATTGTACATTTGATTCCAACATTTAAACTACTGTGGGATTTAGCTATCCAATCTGTAACTTATCCATCAAACATTTTCTTACATCTTACTAGGTGCATGCCTTCCAACTGGATTCCACATTCATTCCTATTCCAACCTGTAAAGTTTTCAAATAAAAAATCCACCTCATTTCTGCCCGTTCAAACAGTTTTTTGTAGTTGCCACCTCGGGCAGGGGGCGCTACTGCTTCCAAGCCACAAAATCTCAACGATGAACCATTATGACCTGCATTACTGAAATGTTGTACCATGGGGGATCTGATGTCATTATGTCTAATGTCCCCTTTATGTTCCAAAATGCGCACTTTTAATACCCTTTTTGTTTTTCCCACATATAACTGATCACATGGGCACTGAATAACATAGACAACCTTCTTTGTGGAATAATCAATAAGTTGTCTGATTTCAAATATTTTGTTTATCAATTTTATGAAGTATACAAACTAATAAGTTACATATCTTACAATCAGTGTACAATCATGAAAATCATTAATCTCTGAACTATTACATATAAAATGCAATAAAGAACGTCTACACTTGTAGTACCATATATTACCATATATTTATCATATATATCTAAATTGTTTACATACTGTCTATTTCAACAGAGAAACGAGAAAGAGAAAGACAGAGAGAAGAAAACAGAAAAAAAGAGAGAAAGAGAGAGAGAGAAAAAAGAGAGGATATAGATAAAAAGATGGTACTATTTCTCCAGTCTTACCTATGTGTGAACCCAACAATCAAGAGAATAGAATGCTATGTAAACCATCTAATACAAAAGGATTAAGGAATAAGCCAAAACCTTAATGCTCATTGTGTTGTGAAATTATTTGTCTGACAACATTCTCTTCAGAGAAAAATTGATATGATGTGCCCCATATTGCATTAAACTTGTCCCCCAAGTCTCTAACGCCCTTAGCTAATTTCTCAACCTTAAGATTTTCAATTATCTGTGCCTTAAATTCTTGAGAAGAAGGTAAATTCTCCTCCACCCAATATTTAAGCAGTACATTTCTGACTGAAACCTCAATTAGTAATAAAGAATATTTCTGTTCTCTCGTCCAACTCAAATTTTCATCAAAATGTCCTAAAATATAAGTTTCTATATTTATGTTCTCATAAATCAGTGTAGAACTCTGAAAAAAAGTCTTAATCTGTTCCCATAAGGGTTTACCCAAAGTACATTCCCAAAACATATGCCTCAATGTCCCGATCTCTACTCCACATTTAGTACAATTAGGAGAAGCTTGCAAGCCCATTTTAAATCTAAGATGTGGTGTAAAATACAAGTTGTGAAGGGTTTTAAAATGTGTCACTCTGAGATTAACGGCATTAAAGGCCCTAGAAGAAAGTTTCCATACTTTTTCTCACAATACCAGTTGTTTGTACTTACCCCTAAATCTCGATTCCACCATCTTATTGGTTCTGTTGCTCGACCTCTGGTACACTCTAAAAGAAGACCATACATATTTGAGATTGACGGAGAGGAATGTAGGAACCCCAAAAAGCTATTAGTGTTCTCATCAGGGTCAGAATTCGATTGAATAGCTGAATCTATAGCTACTTTTAGTTCTTCATAGAGCCTAGTGTCTTCTTCTTTAAACCAAGAGAAGGTAAAAAATGTGTGTGCCCTAACAATATCTTGAACTTTCACCACTCCCCTCTGTAACCATTCATAGTTCAGAAAGGCAACCCCATCTTTTGTAATATTAGTATTGTTCCAAATTGGCTGCTTTTTTGAATTCCAAAGATGTAAAGGAATAAGAGATTTAACATATTAATACCCTAAGAGAGTCCTGTATAATCTTTAAGTTTCTTATCTTTAGTTTCCTGGCATATATTATGGATTGCAAGTTTACCTTCTGTAGCAATAATAAATGCTTCTCAACAGAGGCATAGTTGTTTTTTTTCCGGGGGGCAAACTAGCCCCAAAATCCTGATTTTCACGTACCACGACATGATGAAGGGTGGGGGTCCCAGGGACCCAGAAACCATAGGGTATAAAATGTGTTCTGGTTTATTCTAGTTCTAATTTAATACCTTACAACTTATTACATTTTGATGTACATTTGTCCCAGAAACACAGGTAAGAAGGTCAATAAGTTCTCACTCAGTACTGTATGTAATGAAAAGAAAACAAGAGACAGTTACTTGTTGGCCTCTTATTTTAATTTTGGTAATATTCATATTGGATGTCTTAAGAGATCATCATAGTCATTCTTTCATATTCTGCTGTTGCTATGTAATGTAATAATTTATGATACTTGTATCACATAATGTTTAATATTTTTGAAACATACCAATTCCTTCATTTGAAAGTGAGAAACACGTTTTAGTGAAACACAATCACTGGAACATCACATCACAATTCCTGCATTTAACAGCTGGGGTGGGATATTCAGAACTGCGCCAGGCAGGGGCGCAAGCCGGGCACAGCACAACTGAGATGCACCAGGGCATGGTCTGGGCGATATTCAATAGTGCTGCACCATGGCTCTGCACCGTTGAATATGGCACTGTGTCCACCCACATTGCACATGGCACAGTGGCACTGTGCCAGTGCAAGTGGCCAGAGAGGGGCAGGGGGATGTGCTATCGCAAGTGCCATTACGCTAGGTGCTGCAACCACGATATTCAGCAGTAGACATGAAAATGGGGCCATAATGTATGCAAGGTGCAAATGGGGCCATTTGCATGTCATTATGGCCCCATTTGCATGCAGGTGCACTGATCCCCTGCGACTTGCACCTGGCGCCCTGCCAGGCTGCAGCCGTCGGGGACTGACACTCCCCCCCCTCACTGGCAACGCACCCCATTGCCCGATTGCGGGCTGTAATACTATGTTACCTCCCTGGTGGTCCAGTGGACCTAACTCCTTGCCCGATTGTGGGCTGTAATATTATTATAACTCCCTGGTGGTCCAGTGGACCTAATGCCTTGCCTGATCGGGGGCTGTAATATCTTCATAACTCCCAGGTGGTCCAGTGGTACCTGTACCCCCCCAACCTGCCCACTCATACCCACCACCCCACTCCCCCGGTCAGCGGCAGGTAGCAGCACCCCACCTGCAAGCCACCCGGCTGCCCACCGACTGACAGTGTACAGTACAGCTGTATGCCCATTGGTCCACAGCATAGGGCAATGGGCATGCAGACTGCACTGTACTACACAGTCCCAATATGTGAATGATCCATTAACATATCAGGACTGTGTAGTACAGTACAGTCTGCAACCCATTGGCCCACACTGTGGAACAATGGGCATATAGCCGTACTGTATGCTGTCAGTCAGCGGGTGGCCGGGCGGCTTGCGGTTGGGGTGCTGCCACCCGCCACTGCCTGGGGGGGAGAGCAGGGTGGCAGGTATGAGTGGGCAGGTTGGGAGGGGGGTACAGGTACCACTGGACCACCAGGGACTTCTGAAGATATTACAGCCCGTGATCGGGCAAGGAGTTAGATCCACTGGACCACCAGGGAGTTAAAATAATAATACAGCCCACGATCAGGCATGGTGTTCAGTCCACTGACCTGTGATCGGGCATTGGGGAGGCACTATGCCACCGGACGGTGCCGCCATAGCTCGGGTGGCTACCCACAGCTGGCAGCTGCCTTGTTGCACCCAGCAATATGGCAGCTGGCCTGTGAGTGGCCAGTCCTTGCTCCTGTTTTTGTCAGGCACATCTTTGCACCCCTCTGTGCGGCACAAGGTGGGTGTGTGCCTGCATATGTGCCACACATCCTGGGCTGAATATCGTGATGCACCGAATATGCATGGGCATGCCCCCCACACTTGCGCCACATACACTACTGGTGCGCCCTGGTGGATCAGGATTTGCATGGAGCAGATTCCCCTTTTGAATATTGTGCTGGGGTGCATCAGTGGGTTGTGCATGGCACATCACTGTTGTGCCATGCGAAACCCCTTTGAATATCCCACCCCTAGTGTGAAACTAGAAATAGCAGTTTTACTAGTCAAATCACCATTACAATTAGTGACATATTATAGTATAAAAAACTTTAAATGTCAAAATTTAGTTATTGGATACCCAATTTTGAAAGTTGGTTATTGGATACCCAGTATTCTGATATATTTTGACCTTTTTGTTAAAGTAATATGATTTTGTTGCCTTTATAACTACCCTGAATCCCTAACTGCTCAGCAGCTGCAGCTCTGTCTATTCATGCTGCCATAACATTCTATGACATCATAAACGTTCCAGGTCATTGAGATGATTGGCATGGAATGGGAGTCTGTGATGTCACACAATGTCTTAGAGATATGAAAATCAAAAGCAATCAATGGTTTGGAGAGTGGAGTTCAATGTAGATCTGAGGGCAGTAGGGCACACCAAAGCTACAGTATATATCAAAAAATTAATCAAAGCATATCATAATGCATAACTGGCATGGAAAGGAAGATGGAAGGGCAGTTAAATATGTCAAAAATAATTTTCTATCTAAAGGAGATAGATGATTTGTATATATGTAACTGCCCTTCTCTCTTCCTTTCCATGCCAGTTATGCATCATGAATCCTGATATGCTGTGATAATTTTTTGATAAATACTGTGGCTTTGGGGTGCCCTACTGCCCTCAGATCTACATTGATTTCCACTCTCCAAACCAGTCATTGCTTTTCATATGTCTAAGATATTCTGTGATATCACAGACTCCCACTCCGTTCCATTCATCTGAATGCTGAGGCAGTATGAAAAGAGAGAGCTGTAACTGCTAAGCAGAGAGGGATGCAGGGTAGTTACAAAAGCAAGAAAATTAGATTATTACTTTAACAACAAGGTCAAAGCAAGGTATATCAGAGTACTGGGTATCCAGTAAAAGAACTGGAGGGCATCACGAGGTGTAAAAATCATTTCCTATCACTTTTAAGTAGCACAGCTCCTTACTTTTGAATGCAAAAACAGTGCATCCATTTGGTAGTAGTCTGACGCATTTTCAGATGGGGCAATGTTGTGTCACTTATATAATTGACTTGTTCCATGTAGGAAATACCATAGTCAAAATATTAAGTTTAGTTACTTTGATATGTTTCACCTGTTTAACTTCATTAACTTACAACAATTTCTACTTTGCAATAGATTCAAAGTTTCGTATTGCTACTTCCAGCTGTGGCTCATCATTTTTGATTCCATTAAGTTAAACAACTGAGAGCTACATGACTTCGGATATGAGAATAATTCAAAGCCAGACTAAGAAAGCTACTGTATAATGTAGCAGTAAAAACATCAAAGTTGCAAGACTCTCAAACATTACCTGGAGGGATCCCTGTACACAAGACTGTAAGCTACCAGTGATACACATATACTTTTTCCAAACTTGAAATGCCAGCCAGGATTACAGAAAGAAAACAGTGTAATACAAGTGCATTTATCTTCTGCACTATAGTAAAAGGAGCCATTGCACAGTGTCAGTGCACTGCATGCATCACGTGGACAAGACAGTAATTCAGGTAATAGAATTAAAAAAATAAATTGTTTTACAACTAGATCAGCCCCAGTTGAGCTTAACAGGACTACTCTTTACATTTTTACGTAACTTTTCTGTGGTATAGGCATATGTGGCAGCAGCCTAGGTTACAGGACTTCGTTATTGTCCACATTTCATAACACTGTTATTGGGCAAGAGTGACTATGGTGTTGTGCTTCCTTTAAAAATATAATTAGTGGAAGAAACCTAGCTGCTTTCTCAACAAAAGGTAGGGCATGAAATGCTGTAACATAAATTACGTATCAAGTAAACATAACAGTACATCTTCAAGCCAGGGGATCTCAGTCACCACCAGGTACCACCTCCGTAAGAACCAGTACAAATCAGTGACAGGTAGAAATAGATAAGTTTATGGACATCCAGCATCCAAGGTTAAGAGTAGAATTTTAACCACCTGCACAAGCAAGGATCTTCTTAAAATTTAAAGACAGAAGACTTGTAATGTGAACCTGCTAAAGGACTCCATTATAAGCTTAAGACAAGAGTCCTCCTTGCAGCACAGTCAACTGCAATGCTTTGGATGCTGGCTGGATCTCCATAAACTTAAGGCAGGAGATTTATGATGACCGGACCAAGCAAGGAAGAAGGATCTTCTTTTTCATTTTTATTTATTTTATTTAAGTCTAGGATTACAAGCATCTTTGAGCCGAGCCTCTTTTTACAAAGGTTCCATGTCAGAAACCGGACAATACAATAGTACACAGTACAGCAAATGCAATACACAATAAAGCAAATGCAATATTAGGCAGGATAAAACAGATATTACACACGGTTGTAAATAAAACCAAAGAATACTTATTGGAAAATACAGGCTGGGGTAATGGGGGTAACAGAGGAGGGAGAGAATGCTGAGGGGGTGAGGGCTTGCCAGAGGCAATTGTCAAACACTAGAGAAGTGCAGGTAGTGGGGCAGGGAGAGGAGGGGGATGTATGGGGGAACGAGGGAAGGAGGTGAAAAGTGCCTTAGGGGGACAATATGGCTAGGAGTGCAGGAATAGCTGTAAAGGCTGGCTAGGTATGGCAGTCACAGGTGCTGGAGGCAGAGAGGTGGAGCTGGAGTCTTAATTTGAAAGGGCCCTAGCTTGGGAGCAGAGGAGATCTCAATGTTGAGGCTATTCCACCAGCAAGGAGCCCGGTAAGCAAATGAGCTTTGTCCCAGGGAGGTTCTGCAGAGCAGGACCAGCAGGCATTGTGATTCAGAGCCCCTAGTGTGGTAGGGTTACTAATTGGGCAAAAGAATGATAGGACCCCCGGGGGGGGCAGGCCCATTGTGATCTTCTTAGCCATAGTGCAGGTTTGGTATTTTATGTGATTGGATAGTTGTAGCCAGCCAGTTTGGGTGTAGAGGTTGCATGTATGGGTTAGACAATGGGACCCAGTAATAAGTCGAGAGGTTTTGTTTAGAGATGTTGAAATGCATCTGAGGGCAGTTGAAGTCACCGATCCATAAATGATGAGGCCATAGTCGATGAGGGAGACAGTCAAGCTTTGAACTGAAACGCTTAAGGCTGCAGGAGTTAAGCTAGATCTATGTCTGTGGAGAAGACCAAGCCGCATGTTGGCAGCCTTAGCAACATTGTCAATATGGGCCCCATAGGACAGATTACTGTCAAGAGTGATCCCCAAATATTTAAACGTTAGAACCTGTTCGAGAGTTGATCCATGTTGGTTTGAGATGATCAGGGGTGGTGACCTGTGTTTGCTGTGGGAGTTACTGAAAAGCATGTTCTTTGTTTTTTAATAGTTGAGGATAAGTCTCTGTTTGCTGAACCAGTTTTCCACTGATGCAAAACCAAGTTGAAGATTATTTTGCAGGGAGTGTGGGTCCTTATGGGAGGAGAGAATTACGGCATCATCAGCATAGAGTATAATTTGTTCTGGACAGGATTGAGGGAGTTTATTCAGGAAGAGGAAAAATAGGAGAGGTCCCAGTATAGAGCCCTGAGGAACTCCAGAGTGGACTGACATAGCATTAGAGAGAACACCAGCAATTTTTATTCATTGCAAACTATTTTTCAGGTAGCTTTGGAACCAGGCCATGGAGTCAGGGGAGAGCCCAGCAATTGAGAGCTGGTCCAGTAGCAGATTGTGGTGGACGGTTTCAAAAGCCTTGGTTAAATCGATAAAGACTGACCCGGCAAGGCAACCGTTATCCAGGGAGCTGTGGATGGCTCCGGTAAATTCCAAGAGGGCAGATGTGGTGCTGTGTCCTTTTCTGAAGCAATGTTGCTGTGTACATAAGATATTGTGGTTGTCCAGGTAGTCGGTGAGTTGGTCAGCAACAAGGCATTTGAGGGCCTTGGAGAGGGGAGGTAGTATGGAGATTGGTCAGTAGTTTCCATGGTAGGTCTTATCACCATTTTTGTGTACTAGGATGACGATAGCGGATTTCCATCTGTCAGGGAACTGGCCAAGGCAGAGGGAGAGGTTAAAGATCTTGGTGAGTGGTCTGATAACTTCGTCAAGAGTAAGGGACTGCAGTTTTAGGTCCAATGAGTCCCCACTATTTCTTGATTTGGCGATGGCCTTACAAATGTATTTGTGAGCTTCATGCTGCTTGACTGCTTTGAAATAGAAGGGAGGGTAGGAAGTAGAGTGGGAGTGCTGGTAGGGTCAGCAGAGGTGTCGGTTTCACTGAAGAAGTTGGGGGAGGGACAGAGCTGAGGTCAGTGAAGGTGGTATTGAAGGCATTTTTCGATAGTCATGGTTTCAAGTGTTATAGCCCCATCAATGTTGAGCATATTTGGGGATGTTTTTGGCTGTTTTCCAGTTACTTCTTTAATGTTGTTCCAGAAAGCTCTTCCATTACCGCATGTGTTAGTGAGGGTTTCCCTGTAATAGATGCTTTTGTGTAGTCTAATAGCTTTAGTGCAGTCATTCTGCGCTCGTTTATAGCTCTGAATGACAGTTGGCGACCCAGAGTCTTGAGCCAGAAGCCAGAGGTGGTCCCTCAATTTTAGCTGTGCTATTACATCTGCGGTAAGCCAGGGATTACAAAGGGCCCTAACTTTATGCTTTTTGAAGGGGGCATAGGTGTCATGGGCTGCATTGAAGATGGAGATGAAGGAGTCCAAGGCCGAGTTGACATCCTTCGCATTGAAGATAGGCAACCAGTCCTGCTGCCTGAGATGGGATTTAAGGAGATTCAAGTTCCCACAGGGTAGGATTTTGCTAGTGATGACTGATGGTGGAGGTTTACAGAATTTGTTAGACCTCACACAGGTAACAGGAGAATGATCACTAAGAGAATCTGGAAGGATGGAGATATTGTAGATTCAGGAAGGGTGGCTGGTTAGAACACAGTCCAGTAGGGAGCTGGTACCAGTTCTGTAGTTGTGCCTGGTCAGGGAGGCCACCAGTTGTGTAAGGTTTACAGAGGAGATGGTGTCCTTGAGACCTGCAGGATCTGGGGCAAGCCAGTTTATATTAAAATCGCCAAGCATGATTAACTCAGAACCAGGTGGTTGCAAATGGGTGAATTCCAGGACAGTATTGAGGCCATTTACATGGTCCTTAGGAGGGATGTAGACTGCAGCAATTGTGAGGACTTTGCCATGGGCTCCAAGGATGATACGAATTGGGAGGATCTGTGCAGATGAGTCAGAGGGTGGGGCAGTTAGGTGTGGTCCAGGAAGGAATCTTTGAAGTATATTGCACATCCCCCTCCTTGTTTAGCCTGCCGATCCAGCCTAAAAACAGTATAGCCTGGTAGGGCAATTGCCAAGTCAGGGACTTTAGGTGTAAGCCAGGTTTCAACAACTGCGATGACGTCAGATTTAAGCTGGTTAGTGAACACTTGCAGGGCATCAAGTTTAGAAAGAAGGCTGCAAATATTTAGGGTCACAAAGGAGAGAACTCCAGAGTGTTTCACGTTCTTGGTTGGCCCAATGGTTAGGGGGCCTGGATTAGGGTGAATGCTACCAGACAGCAGTAACAGAAGGAGTAGCAGCTTTAGGGAAGACAGATGTAAGGCCCTGAGGGAGAGTTTACGAGCCCGCTCAGTGTTGATAGGTCTAGCAGGCTGCTGGTGCAGTTCTCAGAGGGACGTCATAAGGTCTATTAAGGGGAGAGGCGGTGGGAGAGCCCAAAGACCATGGTCAGGAGTTCCTGAGAAGTGCCATTTAGAGCATGTGAAAGGTAGAGGGGTGTGGAGAGGAACAAGGGTAAGGGTGCCTGTGGGGGTAGTGGATGAACTCAAAATGGTAATTGGGTAGGGGGAGGGGTAACAGGCCCCAGGGAGGTAGAAGAGTGGGAGTAATGATGAGAGAATTAGGAGCCGAACAAGCATAGTGGAGAATTATTAGAGCCTCCAGCAGCCTTGGCTGGTAAGCGAGGTGGGCAGCAGGGGAGCACACCAGAGAAAAGAAAAAAGTTGAAACAAAACTTAATACAGAAGACCTTGTAATCTGAACCTGCTAAAGGACTCCATTATAAGCTTAAGACAAGAGTGCTCCTTGCAGCACAGTCGACTGCAATGCTTTTGATGCTGGCTGGATCTCCATAAACTTAAGACAGGAGATTTGTGATGACCAGGCCAAGCAAGGAAGAAGGATCTTCTTAAACTTAAGACAGAAGACCTTGTAATCTGAACCTGCTAAAGGACTCCATTATAAGCTTAACACAAGAGTCCTCCTTGCAGCACAGACAGAAGATCTTGTGAACTGAATCTGTGAAATTACTCCATAAGCTTAAGACAAGAGCCATGGTAGCACTGTCCTTTAAAAAGCAGCATGTGCTGTTGAGTAAACATCCAGAGCTATGTTTTGTGAAACTGTTGTGTGTTGATGTTTTCCAACGTCGGTGTCGTGGGCCATTTTAATGGTGAAAATGTTCTGTGACGATGCCCATTTACAGATGGTGAAGTTGCTAAGGTGGTGGTACCTGATGACTGAGATACCCATGAAGAAGATTTATGTTCTGACATCAGTTGCACACTTCGTATACTTCAACAACTGAGGGTGCCTGCCTCTATGTTCTTCTCCCTGTGCACTCATGCTGATTAAACAGGTTACCAAGACAACAGATCTATAGTCTTGACAAGCAGCTAGGAAATGGAAAAAAAAAACTGATCCTGTTGCTACCCTTATTGACAATGTACAGACAGGATATATCTAGTTGTTGCAGTCAAACTTTGTTGAACACTTGTAAGTGAGGTTCAGTAATATTACAACACTGTCGACTGTTGCACCTCTAATGTAGAATCATTCTTCTGTGTTTTTTCTTGCTGAAGACATCGATTACTGATGAAAATTCAACCTGCTCAGCAATGTCCCTTTCAATGCTTAAAAGTGCCAGTGATTACAGTCTTTCTTCTGCCATAGTAGATCTTAGATAATTTTTTAGAATACAGAGTTTGCTAAATGTGCATTCAGCCTTTGCGGTAGACACTGAAATTGTACCGAAAATACGATACAGTATTCCTAGGTTTGGATATGCATTCTGGAGATCATTATCTTTCACATAGTGTAACATTGAGCATACTGTCATTGGTGTTGGACTCAGAGAGAGCTCTTCATAGAAAGCACAAAGCTGTTTATACTCTGACTATGCTGCCTCACTGTCTGTATACTCTGAGTAAGCTGAAAGTAGATTCGGAAGACTTTCTCTATCATTAAAATGGCTTGGTAACAGACAACCGAAACATTTCACAGTATTATGAAAGTCATTAAATCTCTCTTGCATTTCAGTTGTGATTCTAGCATAGATTGTATAGAATACATTAGTCCTGAAATGCAGTGCAGGATCATTTGTCTGCTCATCTTGTGCTTGTTCACCAGGCATACATTTGAGGTGTTTTTGTCTGCTTACTTTGAATTCTGTGTCTACCTCATTGTCTTCTGCAAATTTAGTTGACAAGTTAATCAGATCATTAGAATGATCGATTGTTTTGTTTTGCTCAAATACTTTCAAACATGAAGTTACCATGGTTGATGCTGTGATGAAATCCATTATTTCAATTTTCAAGTACACTGACAGGTTATTAACCGAGTTTAAAATTTCTAGCCATATGTGCAGCATTAGCACGAATTCAAGTTTTTGTAGGAACTCAAGAAGAGCATGTGCATCACCTACATTTTTAGCTGTCCTCTCCTTTGCCGGAATTCTCTATAATGCTAACAGCAAAGCTGGACAAGTATCTTTCAGTGTTCTGACCGCTTCATATTTGCAATACCACCTAGTCTCACATAGACGTTGAAGTTGCCTAGTGCCAATTTTCAGTTCATGCTGAGCTTTATTAAATATGTCTAGACAAGGCTGACTGGATGTGATGAAGGTGTATACTTTCTTTATATAGCCAAAGAAGATAACTGCCTCTGTACACACATTACAGCTATCTGCAAGCACCAGGTTAAGCTTGTGTGCATAGCAGTGTACATATAAAGCATGTTTGTTTATTTCTTTTACATGGGTTTGCAAACCGGATACTGCACTAGACATGTTTGCTGCCCCATCGTATGCCTGTGAGTGAAGGTGGGCCATATCAAGTTTCAAATCTGATAGGGTTTTACTTAACACTTCAAATAGATGTGCTGATGATGAATTCTCAATATTTTTGAAAAGTAGGAATCTCTCCTAAATATTAAAGTTATGATCAACGAAGCATACACAGAATGAAAGTTGATCAATATGAGAAGTATCAATGGTTGAGTCAAGAATGATCCCAAAGTATTTGGCGTCACGCACTTCACTGGTAGTGTGGTCTAAAACCACACTTGAGCGAGAAATCATTTTGTAAATCTGGACTTAGATAACTCTGCTTCACTCAGGTGCTTATTTAGTATGCTGTCATACTTTGCTAATAACTTGCAAGTTCAAGAAAGTTCCCCTCGTTCTGAGTGTTACTAGAGGATGAGGAATTCAGACATGAATAAGAAGACTCCCTGTGGCCACGGAAAGGAAGATTTTGTTTTGCAAGAACTAATGTAATATCCAATAGTCTGTGTAGAACTTCTCTGTTATGCTGGACCTGAAGAAGAAAGGTAGTATATGTGGGTTATTGACTCTGCTACTGTTAAATTGTAACATCTACATACAAACTTTAAAAGGCAATTATGACTTGTTTAGGTGTAATTTTGGTTGTATATAGGCTATAGGTCAGACAGCTTTTGTTTGATATGACAAAGTCAAACTTAACCCAGACCATAAAGATATGACATGCACATGACCTTGTTGGCAAGGGAATTATGTTTCCTTGCAGGTGAATCATAATAGACTGAAAGAGTGTGAGTGAATGTGTCTGTGAATGGTCAAATTGTGTCACTGTTGTGATTGTCTGTCCCAGCTACAAATGTACTATGGTTGTCCCATAACACAGCACCCCAATAAGTATCTGTTTTCCTTTTAGGAAGCAATGTATATAGAAAATATTGCTATACAGAAAAAAAAATTGCTGTAATTACAGCTGCTGCAGTGCATGACTGTGCATTATGGGCCGGATATTCAAACTGTGCTATTTTGTGGCGCAAGCCCTTGCGCTGCACAAAATAGTTACAGAGAGGTGTGTCCAGAGCGATATTCAAAGGAGTTGCGCCCTTGAGCAACTCCTTTGAATATCATCCCCCGGCCACAGCCACTGTGCATGGCACAGTGGAACTTGCACCACCGCAAGTTGTCAGAGTGGAGCATTCAACTTGCGGTGGCACAAGTACAATTGCACCATGTGCAAAATCCCAATATTCAAAAGATGACATGCAAATGGGGCCATAATTCATGCAAGGTGCAGGGGGGGCCATTTGCATCTGATTATGGCCCCATTTGCATGCCATTAGCATGCAGGTGTGCCGATCCCCGAGGACTTGCACCTGGCACCCTGCCAGGCACCAGCCATCAGGGACCAACGCCCCCTGCAGCCCGATCATGGGCAAAACAGTGTAGAATCCCCACCCCCCACTGGCCCGATCGCAGGCATAGTTTAACCCCCCACCAGCCCAATCGTGGGCAGCAATGTGGCCGCCTAACATATCCCTGGTGGTCCAGTGGACCGGAAGCCCAATCACGGGCAGTAGTTGTTTAATAACCCTCCTCCCGAATTCATCCCTGGTGGTCCAGTGGCACATCCCGATCATGGGATGTAAAGTTGAACAAACCACCCGAACATAGCCCTGGTGGCTAGTGTCCCCCACCCCACCCACCCACGAAGCTCCACCACCCCGCCTCCCCGGCAGCCGGGCGGGTGGCAGCATCCCACTGCCTGTTACTCACTGAGGCTCACATGAGCTGATGTCTGCCCTCGGTAGAGCAAGAGCCAATGGCGGTAACCCATACCATATGAAGATAGTCCAGTTTTGTGAATGAATGAATGTATTCATTCACAAATCTGACTGTCATATGAGAGGCTGCACCCATTGGCTCTTGCTCTGCACCACCGGTGTGCAGCCCTACCGGCAGTCAGTCGACGGGCGGCGGGCAGCAGGCGGTGGATGCTGCCACCCGCCGCCGCCGGGGAGCGGGTGGTGGGCTCATGGTGGCCACCAGGACTATGTTCAGGGGTTTGTTCAACTTTTACATCCCGCAATCGGGATGTGCCACTGGACCACCAGGGATGACTTTGGGAGGAGGGGGGTTTATTAAACAACTACTGCCCACGATCGGGATTTTCGGTCCACTGGACCACCAGGGATATGTTGGGGGAGCTACATTGCTGCCCACGATCGGGCTGGTGGGGATTAAACCATGGCCGCGATCAGGCCAGTGGGGGTGGTGGTGGGGATTTACAGTCATCTGCCGGTGATGGGGCTGTAGGGGGCACAGGGAGTGGTTGGGGCCAGCCAGGCGGCAGCTGCTGTGTTGCGCCCTGCAATGCAGCTGCTCACCTGTGGGTGGCCCTCGACTTAAGCCTTTTTTTTGGCTCAAAGTTGTGCAGGTGCAGGTTGGGGGTTGCGCATGCACAACTCTGCACAGCCCGGCTGAATATCGGGCTGTGCAGTTTATGCATGGTTCCTCCCCCTCCAGTTCAGCATGCATTCATTTGCATTGCGCTGTTGCTCAGCATGTTTTCTGTGGCGCAACTGCCTCCTGCTGAATATCGCAGATTGGAGCAAGTTCTGACTTGCGCAGGTGCAACCCTATTATGCATGGCGCAACCCTTTTGAATATCTGGGCCTATGACTTTAAGTACACTGTATATTGCACTATATGTGGTAATCAGCTTGATTCTGGCCCTCCTCCACTCACAGACATGCAACCTGTTACAAAATCAGATGTATGCATGTTTAATGTGCCTGTTGCTGATTGAAGTAGCTTGCAAGCTTTCATTGTTAACATCTGTCACTGTCACCTCACCATCATAAGTTAAAATACGGTAATTTTTAGTTTATTTCCAGCTTATGTTTGTGATGAATGGGTAGTACATTTAAGTTGCTTCATGGTGAGCAGCGCTAATTATTAGATGTGTGGTACCTACTACCCCCTCCTTACAGGTTGAAGTGCAGTTACGTTGTTCAGAATTACAAAATAGGCCACTTTCTTTTCTACACCATTATACAACTGGGAATGCAAGAGAGATGTTAAGTAAATGGCTTCTCATTATACAGTAGTAGATGTGGGAGCTGTGTGTAAGAACCATTTTGTAATAGCTTACTTAGTAAGGCATAAGAGTAGATCTTCGAGAGGATCTTACTCCTCATTGGGTACCACCGTGGGAACTTTACTGTCAGAATGGTAATCCATACAGAAGATCTCCAGCAGTACAACTGTGGTGGGCTGGCACACACTGCCAATGCCACCAGACATCATCAAACTGATATAGGCATGGCCCAAGGCTGTCCTGCTCCCCCATTTCTTTTATATGCCTCAGGAGACAAACAGAGTAAGGCTTACACCCCAGAGATATGAGAAGAGACAGAGGGACAGACTAAATAAAAATAATGATGAGCCAAATCATAAACAGGACCCCCCAAAAAAGGGGACGGTTGTAGGGAAAGAGAAAGCATACCTAATACCTGAGATCCCTTCAAAGATCTACTATTACGGTAACTTCTGATTCTTAGGTAATTGTTTTGCCTTGTTCTGTGGTATCTCAGTCATCAGACAGCATGATAGGAATAAGTAAGAAGCAGTTACAGGGCAGGAATCATGTTTATCTGACTGTGAGGCTGGCTCTACTGTAACTTAACACAAGAGCCTGACTTGTAAGCATCTGCTCAATCAAGTATTTTCTTAAACTTAAGACAGAAGACCTTGTAAAATGAACCTGTCAAAGCCAAGGACACCATAAACCTAAGACAGGAGTCCTTGCAGCAGAGCCATGCCAAAACCAGGTGTAACTGTTGTCCAGTCAAGGATTTTCTTAAACTTAAGACAGAAGATCTTGTAAAATGAACCTGTCAGTCAAAGCCAAGGACTCCATAAGCTTAAGACAGGAGTCCTTGCAGCACAGCTGTGTCAAAACAAGGAGTGGCTGCTGATGCATCATTAAGACTGGAATGCACGGTGAAAGTGTGGTGTGCTGAATGATGGTGTTGGCTCTGCTGCCATAGGCGGTGTGACTTACCACAGTTGTGATGCTGAAGATGTTGTTGTGATCATTATACACAGACGTTAAAGTTCCTACGGTAGTACCCGACGACTGAAATATCCATGAAAAAAATAAGTTAAGACAGGAGAATTGTAACCACATGCCATGACAAGAATCTTCTTAGAGTTAAAGACAAAACCTTGTAAACTAGTTTGCACCTGTCAAACAAAGGACTCCTTAAGCTTAAGACAGGAATCCTTGCAAGCACATTATGACATTAGAATTTATCTCCATCTAAGCCACCATGAAGAAAATACAACTGCTTTTACTCTCATACCTGTCTACTGAACACCTTCAGCTGCTCTCTGTTAACTGTGCTACCAGTTTTCAGTCTGTATCTGGTCATCAGTGACTCTCTGACTGACTCTTTGTGGACTGTGGCTTGCTCATGATTGATAAAGCTTTTGGTTGCTTTTTTCCAGTTTGAGAAGCCAAAATTTGGATCAGCAAAGCTGGCTCAAACTCTTTCTGAGAATGTTTTGCAAATAATCAACAGGGGTAGCAGAATGCACATTGTTTCCTAGGAGAAAATATTAACCACTCTCTGTAGTGTTTCATTCTGTTTTTTAAAGTGTCGTAATACCACTCACATTGAAACATTCGTTTGCCATTTTTTTCTTTCTCAAAACGGTAACTGTCATGCAAACCTGGCTGGCACGGTCCCTTCTCTAATATGTCTCTAATGACATCAGTACTCATGTGACAGTTGATATACAGAGCAGGATCTGTTGAATATTTGCCTAGCTGATCTACTGAAATGTCACCACCATCAAGTGCTTGGCAAGTGGAAGTGGGCTGTGAAGCCTGTGTTTCATCATGGTTGTTACCACGGTCTTCACATTCAATATCAGAATGTGAGATAACTTCACAAGGACTTTGTACATCAACATTTGAACAATTGGCATGATCAGATATGCCATGGACCATGGTTTCTGATGCAGATATTGAGATGACATCATGCATCTCAAAGGTTGCTACCTCAGAAGACAAATTACCATTATCGACAGATTCATTCACTATATCATGTACCATATCACCAGATTGACAACTTCTTTTTGGTTGTGGTTCCACGATACCTTCCAAATCACAACTTCCCTGTGAAGAGATGGATTTGTTTGACTGCAACAACATAGATATATCCTGCCAACCCTTTTCTTTTATTGCCTTTCCTGAATGCTTACTACTAGTATGTGCTCCTAACCTATCTCTTCTGATTGTTATATTACAATATGAGCAAACTGTTTTTTTCTTTAGGCCACGGAGTTCTTTTTGACATCTTGGCCTTGTTTCTATGTATGATTTAGTCACAGTTGCATACAATGTGTAACTTGATGCAGTGTGCTTACTGTACCAAGTGGCTGACAATGAACCTATCAATGAAAATAAAAATAGTCAGCTGAACGCCTACTCACCTAAAACTAGAAACAGAAGTATTACTCAAAAAACATTTTGAAATCTTATACAGAATACTTAATAGTGGTCAGCGGGATACAAACTACAGTCATAACCGATTAACACTGGTCAGTATACAAGTATTGTGTTACCTGACTAGTTAACAGTGGCCACCATACAAGTGACAAACCAGCAGGAGATAGGAAACGTCTGGACTGGAGACTAATGCATGCGATGCTGGACCTCCATACATTTAAACAGGAGACTTGTTGTGATGGTATGGCCAGTCAAGGACCTTCTTAAATTTAAGACAGAAGTCCTTGTAAAATTAACCTGTCAAAGGACTCCTTAAGCTTAAGACAGGAGTCCTAGTGCGGAGTATTTGTACAAAGTCTTGCTCACCCACTGAATATAACTAGTTAACAGTGGCGGCCAGTGTACAAACTGCCAAACCAGCAGGAGATGGTCAGGAAACATCCGAACTGGAGACTAATGCTTGGGATGCTGGACTTCCATACATTTAAACAGGAGACTTGTTGTGATGGGATGGCCAGTCAGTGACCTTCTTAAATTTAAGACACAATGCCTTGTAAAATGAACCTAAGGACTCCTTAAGCTTAAGACAAGTGTCCAATCAGCACATATATGAATAACTGACTATTGACGCTGGTCGGCAATGCATACATACTTTTGAACAATTGTACAAAACAAATTAAAATTTTAATTTGGTTGTATCTCATTAGTAGAAATAACATTGGCTAATTAAGCAGGTGTCCGTCCAACCATGTTATATATTACTGAAAGTCTTATTTTTGGTGGCCACTGGCCTACTTCAAATTGTGATTGTTTGTGTTAGTGACCACACTACATTCTTCTACAATATATTTTTTGTTCATTGACAGGCAATAGAAATTCATGTAAAGTTCGACTTGTGTGAGCCGATCAGATCAAGTTGGTTTCGGAAATTTCAAGCAGGACTGGAAAAGCCTCTTCTGTCTTCATAGATTGATTGTTGAGGTGTTGGTTATTCAGAATCATCTAGACAATGACATCTTCTACGTCAGTCCTTCTCCTGGACCTTCAGATGGACATCTGTGGAGGGAAAAAAACATATAGATCAGCATTACATGATACTTATCTCACTAAGTGTACTACTTCTTCATTCATTTTTGTATAATTGTCAAATATACACTACATTAAAAAGTCCTTTATCTTACACATGCATATTTCTGTGTATTTCATGGGTATTGTTGTGATTGTGGTGGTGGGGGGGACTATCATCTTAGTGGCATGTTTCACTTTTCTGGTATATATAACAGTGGCACAGGTAACAACATATAGGATTAATAGGCTGTTGTGAAAATTACTTGTGACAGGCAAGTGTGTCACTAAAAACATTGGGCAGGATTCACAAAAGGGATGCCCAGTAAAGTGCTGTAATGTATCCTGGGAGTATAGTTACACTTCCCCATCCCCCACCCCAACAGCAGAGATATCCGACCATGCACGGTCCCTGGTGGAACGCACTACCAGAATGGGTGGTAGCATGTAAATGTGTCAACAGCTTTAAAAGGGCACGGGACAGGGGAGAGTGAGGGTGAGGGAGCACATCATTGGGACACTGTCACCCCCACCCATAACCAGACAGAGCGCACAGAGATGAGCGAAAACCGGTGGCTCAGTGCTCACTGTCACAGTCTCTCTTTCTTGTCCCATGCTCTGAAGCAGTGCTGTAATACAGCAGGACACAAACACACTGCCTGGGCACACAAGGAAGCTAAAGACAGGGACACCAGCATATGGGGGACAGAGACACAGTGGGTGGCGGAGACACATCAAGTAGCTACAGTGACCCCCCCACATTGACAGCAGAATGGAGGGTATGTTTCATGGTCCAGCACTCAGTGGCATGAGCTGATTGCAGCAATCCACTCTACATTGGTGCTGGTAGTATCTTGCATGGGGGGATGACAGAGATGTAACGGGTGGGAGAGACACACATCAAGTGGATACTCTGAGTGCCGACACTGAAAGTGGCATGGGGGTGGGTTTTACAGTCCTGCATTCAGTGGTACACTGTCTCTCTGCACTGGCAGCTTGCAGGGGGAGGGGTGGGGCCCAGTCACTTACTATCTCCCATCGCAACTTCCATGCTGACAGCACAGATTGCGGATACGGACAGTACAAGAGTCAAAAACAGAGAGACAGACAGACAGAGACCAGACTCCCGAACCTCTGCACTACCTGTCCTGCACTGTCTCTTCACTGTGTCTGTCTCTCTAGCACCAGGGGTTCCCTCTCTGTTCTCCTCTCTATCCCCACATGTCCCCCCCTCTCTCTCGCACTCTGAAGCTACACAGAGCGGACCGTGGAACACATACATGACCGTGGTTCAACAGGGAACATGAGGGCACACAGCCAACAAGGAGCACGCTGCCTACAAATGCTCTGCAATGCAACAAGACTTTCTTGCTCTCTTGCTGTGATCTGGGACAGCTGTTTGCCATGTGCACTCTCACTCTCTATACATTGCTGCTTGCTATCCCTTGGAGGGGGCACAGGTCATTTCTAAGGGACTGTACTTTGCAGCAATGTGGATCTCTCACTTGCCAACATTTACAAATGGTGCCAAACACATTTAGAAGCTGAATGAGTCCCAGCACACCTGTGGGTGAGTCTCTCCATGGAACCGTGCATTAAAAAAGGAATTTAAGGCATGGCCATGCAGAGGGACTCAACCAATAGTATGCTACGTTTTCCCTAACTTTAAGCAACCTATCTTATAATAAAGATTATTTAGTGTTCAGGATAATATCCAAAAGGCAGTCTTAAATCCGGGAACAATGTAGGACAGAAGCTCAACCTGAGCTTGTTCCACTGTGGTGAAAATTTTCTTGTGATCAACCCCAGTGATTTATAATTGGACAGGATAAAGCAAGCAGCTGAAAAAGAATATCTATGCCACTGCCAACTTGTTGAGGAAAGGTCAAAAGGCAGCCCTCTTTTGAGATGTCTCGATTCAGGGCAGACTCAGCAGACCTTGGAAAAAAAAGAAAAAGATATGACTTTGAGTACCCTTCCAAAGAACTTGGTGCTTGCCTTTAATTTGCACCAAAATATGCTGTCTATCCAGAAAATGAAGTACAATAGTTTAAAAATCAGTGATCTCGGCTTCTCAAAAGCAGTGAGGTGCTGCATCATATATCTAAAGTATTTTTTTCCTTTTGCCTTTCATTAATAAGATTTTCTTCTTTTCCATTTCATTAATTAGAAGATTTTCTTCCTGACAATACTTGAAGGCTGATATAGCTAGGTCTGTTCCCCCAGTCAGCTCTGTGACCTCACTGTTTGTAACATCGCAATTAACCAAAAAACAGTGAATCATTCGCTGCAAGACTGGTCAGTTTTGATGTCACAGTGAGTGAGGTCACAATGCGGATCAGGTTTAAAGAGGAATAGGACCAAATACATCAGTCTCCAGGCAAAATACTGTGCTTCAAATTACACCTAATACTATCATATAGAAAACCTTCTATTGAAAGAAATGGAAAAGAAAAATACTTCAGAAATAACAAGTATCAATTGAGTACTTTTCAAAAATTAGTACTCTTTTCTGCCCGCATTGTTGGCATTACTAGCTGTTTAGAGATCAGGGCCCAGATATTCAAAGGGTTCTTGCATGGCACAACAGTGTTGCACCATGCACAACCCACTGATGCCCTGGCACGATATTCGTGTGAAAAGTGCAAGCCAAGACAAATCCCGATGCAATCGGAGCGCATCAGTAATGTATGCAGGCACAGGTAGGGGGGGTGTGCCCATGCATAACCTGCACAACCTGATATTCAGCCCAGCATGTGCAGAGCCATGCATGCACAACCCCTACTTGTGCCAGCACAAAGTTAAGCCAAATAAAAAAGGAGCAAATGATGGCCACCCACAGGTGAGCTGCTGCATTGCAGGGCGCAACACGGCAGCTGCCACCTGTGCCACCCGAATTCTGTCTGCACCTGGTGGCACCCCCCTCATGCCCAGTCATGGGCATTCCTAAAGACAAAACCCCGTCCTATATCCCTGGTGGTCCAGTGGACCTTTTCCACCCGATCGCGGGCATCTGTTTTAATAAAGAGAACCCCCCTGTCCTATATCCCTGGTGTTCCAGTGGACCTTTTCCGCCCGATCATGGGCATCTGTTTTAATAAAGAGAACTCCCCCAGGCCAATATCCCTTGTGGTCCAGTGGACCGCACTCTGTCCGATCGTGGGCATCAGTATAACAGAACACGTCCTATTACCCTGGTGGTTTAGGGTGTCCCCCTCCCCACCTGCTCACTGAACCCCACCGCCCCACTCCCCTCTGGGTCAGCCAACGGGCGGCGGCACCCCACCTACCTGTCGCCCCACCGCCTGCCACCTCGGTAGGGCTGCACGCCCATTGGTTCACAGCGTGAGCCAATGGGCATGCAGCCCATACCATACTACACATTCCAGATATGTGAATCCAACTGGAGTGGAACATGGCATGTCAAGATACCTACCCCTCGAGACTGTGCATGTGAAATTTCATGCAAATCCATTGAACAGTTGCAAAGATATTAAAGTGCAAAGTATCCAAGAAGGCGGTTTAAGATACTTCTCTTGGGTTTTAATTCAAGAGATGGAATGTTTACTATGTATGGAATCCAAGAATTCAAATCTCTGCTCAGTTCTACTGGCAGAATGTTCACCCCCACTATCACACAACAGAATGCCTTAAATGGAACCAGGGCTTTTGTTTTATCTGTAGCAGGGTAAACAACACAGATTTTCCCAGTAAGCAGGTGAGGATAGAAGGCAGATTTTTCATGGTAAACAAAGAAACTCCATAAATTAAAATTATAAGTACTGTAGTACTTCATTTTTTAAGGTATGTACATGTGTTTGAGAAGAGGATTATGAGGGCAAATAACACTTTATTATGTTTTTAAATTTAAGACACTTTAATTTTTAGGGACAACTGTTGTTAAGGGTCTCTTATATTTATCTGGTTTTTCTTTTCTTCTACAGCAGTCAGTTTTGGCTGTGCTGTTTGCCATCATGAAGGTTGAGTGAAACGGGACACACCAGCCTGTGGTCTTTCTGGGAACGTCAGGCCTTTCACCATCAATTGCTCACGGGCCTCCTCTGCATTGGAGAATTCCTTCTTTCCCTCAGGCAAGAAGACAACGAGCCTCGCCAGGTAAGGAGTCTGAAACTTGATGCCCTGGTTTTTCATCATAGGAAGCAAAGGGAGGTAGGCCCTTTGTTGTTTCATTGTGCGTGGTGCATAGTCATGATCCACATAGAATCTGGTTTGTACAAAGAAGATCCTTTGTTTATGTCAAGCTGTTAGTAGTATACATTCTTTCACTGCATATTTATTGAATCTGGCAATTATAGATCTGGGCGTGGCAGTCGCCGTGGAGGGTTTTGGAGCTAAAGCTCTATGTACTCTCTCAAAATCAAATTGATAGTCCTCAGGGAGGTATAAAGCTGAGCGGAGTAGGCTAGACATGAATTCTTTTATTTTGGAACCATCACTTCCCCCGGGATACAGTAGAGGCAAATATTTTTACGATGTGCTCTGTTCTCAGCATCTTCTTGGTGTGCTTCTAAGAGGCCTTGTTGTTCTTGCATTTGTTGCACTGCATTTTCCAAGTCATCTACTCGATTCTCTGTAGCTCGTTGTTCTAATTGTTGCACATCTCTGTGTATTTCTGAGTACAGCTGTTTAATATCCGCCCTAAATGCACACAGTTTGTGGTATATCGTATCCAGTTTAATTTTTTTTGTTCTGTTCTTTGGTGTGCGGTACTCCAGCTGGGTAGCCCTAGCAGGCAATGCAGCAGAATCGACTCAGACTCTGAGATCTCAGACTCCGATCTGGGATCATCTTCCATGGCATCTTCCATTTTCTTTAGTTTTATAGATGCAGGACCCTTGTTCCCCCTCTTGCGCATATTGTATTTGTAGTATTTTGAGAATTCTAGAAGTAAGAGGTAGGATTTTCTCAGAAGGGGGATCGGAGCAGTTGTCTTAGGCTACCATCACCATTGGGGCGGAACCAGAAGTCTCCCAAATGTTTTAATCTGTTTTTATAGTTCATACTAGGCCCTGTGACTGCCCTGGGAGTTTCCATTTCATGGTTGTTGAAATCGCATTGTTCCTGAGAGCTGCATTAGCATATGAGAACATGATGTCAGATCACCCATTTATACCATGTATCTTTATGTTGAAAGAACAAATACCCTGCAAAATCTCTCTGGAAACTCATAAACTGAGGAATATTTGAAGGCAAAAAAAATCTGCATTATAACTCAGACAGTTTGCAAAGCTCACTGAAGGTAACTGTGGTATTCCACACCTTTTTGCAGCTTGTTTCTTTTAAGACTAATTAAGCAGGCAGACATACTGGGGAGTTTAAAGGGTGATTACACATGTTCTCACATGCTAATGCAGCTCTGAGGGACAATGAGATTTCATCAACCATGAAATGGAGACTCCCAGGGCAGTTACAGGGCCTAGTATGAACTGTAAAAACAGACTAAAACATTTGCATACATCCTTAACAGCTACATGAAAAGAGTTGTCTATTGACGTGGAAACAAATAACATTTAGAAACTATGAGGATGGAGTTCTCCTTTAAGAGCTTTCCACTCTGATAAAAAAAGAAAAACACAGATATGTTAATCAAAATATTAACTACTCAAATAAGAGCTCTTAAGCAGAGCCACTGATTGCACTGTGGACTACACATCCACACAGGTCCCTGGGAGCAGAGCTGCCCCCAAAGGCTTCAGCTGTCCAGTTGACCTCCTTTCTCCTTGTCTTCTGTGTCTCTGTCCAAATATCTCCAGAATTTATCATTGATGTATGCATGACCTCATTTCTTAGTGATTACAACCTGCTTCAAGGAAATGCAAAACTACAGCAAATTAGCTAAACTAGAACACATGAGGAGTTCACCACCGGGATAAGGCTGTTTCTTGGGAGACCATGTCTCCTGATACTGAGCTTCACCAAGGGGGTTTACACAGGGCTTTGGGATAGCTAGGGCCATCACAATTCTTAGGCTCTTCACAGTTGCAAGTACTTCCAGGAGGCTTCCTAGCTGCAACACTGTGACTTTAATAATGACCAATGTTGGTTATACTCAGTCAGATCCCTCTTACTACCAAAAGGCTATTTCCCTGATCACTGGCAGTAAGTAGAGGCTAGCCAGGCTCCAAACAAAACCAGTCATCAGGACACTTGGCAGCACCCCTTCCAAGAGGTTCTCCTCTTCCAGAACCTTGGTGTGAGGCTGTATTTGAATCCTTGAGTTCTCCACCCATACTGGCACTTTTAATCATATTTTGTATTATGAAATGGGTATGAAAGAATAAGCAATTTGATTGGTCACTGACTGTGCGATAAAGTGTCTAATGCACAGGAAAAAGGTCCATCACTGCCCAGTGGGCATTGATATAAATGATGCTTCCCACTCAGAACATTAAGGAAACAAAATCACAGCCATCTTGTTTCTGCCAACAGTGGTGCCAGCCTAAAAAAAACAAAAACAAATAACTACCTCTGTCCTCCTGTTCAGTCACCTTCCCTTTTTTAACATTCTAACTTTTTCATACTAACAAGATTGAATCACAATATAAACAAAACCCTGCCATGACCCCTCACCCTGACCACTCACTCGCTCTCCATCCTCAACTGGCCGGCCGGTAGACTGTTCCCTCAGCCTCGCACTCTTTCATTTGTTTTTTTTTGTATTGTTTTTTTTACTACCATTTCTGTGATACTAATTTTGTAGATCCTTCATCTGCCTGTCTCCTTTACTTCTGGATGCAGCATGAACTGAACAAACAAACAAACAAAAACCAGGGACTGCTACGCTCTCTCTCTCTCTCTCTTTCTCTCCTGGAGTCAGTACATAAAAAGAAAATGGCTGCCACGATCTCTCTCCTGGCCCGCTTGCTCACTGACTGTTCCAATTGCAACTTCCCTCACATAGCATATAATATCTAATTTCTGTAAATGGAAAACTAATTTACCATGTTTCTTTCAGTACCACTTCTTAGCAGGACATACTGCCACTCTGACCTGCTGGGGGTAGTGCCATACCAAGTACAAGTAAGGATGCCTTTGCAGTTCAAAAGTCCTCAAGTAAAAAAAAAATAGGCAGAGGTACTATTTTACTAACAATTAAGACAAACATATAAGTGTTTTACTGTTAAATATTATGCATTTTAGTTATGACATACATCTGTATTTTAGATACACATTTCATAAGCGCAATAAGACACTCCAGGATGTGCGTTAGACACTTTTAACACATGGCTAGGAGACTGGATGCACTCAGCCAGCGGCCTCGTGCCTCACTATGCCTCCTAGCCATGTGTTAAAGTGTCTAATGCACACCCTGTTGTGTCTTATTGCTTACTTATACCATGTTCCAGTAGTATTAGATAATACATGTTAAAGACATTCCCTGCAGTTTTACATCCCCATTTTTCTGATGAACCCCAAAAAAGTTTTCAAGGCAGTTTACTTATTAAAGTACATCCTTAATTACATGGACACATGATTTTTAATTTTTTTATTTTATTTATTTCTTTTGTTTACTGAGTAAACATATGAGCCAAGGCCCTTTTTCATATGTGACCCTGGACTGTAATACAGTCACAAGATGTAAAATCAGATGAACAAGATAGCTTTTACATTCACTTAATACAAACAATACAAAGTGGTAGCATACAAATAAACATACATCAATAATACAAACATTTAAAAATAGCAGTGACATTGTATACTATTCAAAAGACGATGCTTCAAATTCTTTTTAAAGGAATTATGGCATTCCCAGATCTAATTGCAGATGAAAGATTAGAATAATGATTTTCCTGTTATGTCATTACCAGCTAAGAATAGATACAGGATGGCAGTGAGGAAATTAGCTCCCGCAACTGCAGTCATTGATATCATTCAAGCTGCTTTATGTACGTCTGTCTACTTTTGGTTACTCAGTTTCTTTTATATTGAAATCTTTGTCATTATTTATGTACTTTTACATTGTTTAAATAGCATTCTGGAACATTCTATTTGTTGGGCTTTTTAATTGCTTTTATCCTGAGCTGACCAGAACTGAAACTGTAATTCTGAAGGCAGATATAACCAAATGCAGCAGGCAACCCCTGTATTTCTTGCTTTTGTTATATTTGCAACAATTTTCTATGTCTTATCAAAAATGTTTTATGAATATGACATGGGATTTCAATATTTTATACATACAAACATATAGCATATTTCCCACATCTTTGGGAATGTTAGTCAAGGGCATGCCATAGTACTGGTAATTTGGTCTGTATTTTTCCATTTGTGGAAAAAATGAAGCAAACATCACAATAAATGAGGTGTCCTTGTTTCATTTAACGTAAACCAGTTAGTCTGCAGGGTTAATATGAAACTGGGAGCAGCTTACTAATTAAAGCCCTTCCTAACAAAGGAGGCACGCCCGGCCATCATCACAGGTAATCTCCTCCCAATTTTTGATTATTGCTCCACTATTTACTCTAGAGCCTCAGCCACCCTACTGACTAGACTCTCGGTAGCTTATAACAGTGCTTGCCACTTCGCCCCATCAGCCCCTTATTCAACCCACCACTGTGACCTCTATTGCTCCCTTGGTTGGCTCCCCTTGCAGGGTCGCTTTGACTATTCACTTAGCTGTTTCTTGACCACCACCCTTAGGTGTGGGAACACTTCCCCTCCCTCTACTGTCTTCAGCACTAGAACCCCAGTGAGACATCTTCGCTCCTCTATTTGCCCCACCCTCGAAGTACCTAGGACCATCACCAATATGGGTGGGAAAGCTCTCTCAGTGGCAGCCCCCACTTTGTGGAATGGGTTACCCCCACTGTGCAAAATTCAAACACCCATCTAAACTTCAAACAGAACCTAATAGCCTGGATTGTGGACAAGTGCCGATATAACTGCCTTGCTCAATAACACCTCACGCACTCATCTGTCCTTTCCGTTCCCTATTATGCTTTTCTCCCACCTTTCTACCCATGGTTTGGGTATGTTTGGTCTAGTTGTGGATCTTCATATGAAGCAGGGTCTCTCCCATTTTTAAATCTACAAATAACATGTTACCCCTTTATATATGTCTTCCTGCAATGTCTCGAAATTGTAATAATTTGTGCTTTTATTCCACTGTCTGGGGAGTTTTATAGCTGCCTTGTACACGACTACATGTTTTTGTTTTTTGTATGCACTATATGTAAATGTAATTTTGTAAATAGCTTTGCTACTGTAATTGCTTCTAGGGTAACACATGTAAATGTAACCTTGTAAATAGTTTTGCTACTGTATTGCTTCTACTCGTGCCTGTAAACGATCCACTGGACCAGTGCACCTACTTCGTTACCAAAGTCATAAATACATTTTTTTTAAATGTATTCTTTCGTACTCTTTTTTAACACCTAAACAATGATGTTATAGCAACATACAACAATCTGGCACTTTACAGATCTTTTCCATAAAGAATTTAGGTCTCACTTAAAACAAGCATGGCAACACATGTTTTTGTTCTGGATTTTAAATGTTCAAGTAGTAGGCAAGAAATCCTAAATTTAAGGCAGGGTTGCTGAAGTGCCAGGGAATGTCCTTATTATTCTTGAATTTTGACTATATAACTGGACTTACATTTGTTCTTTATATGTTTTTTTTATTTCTCTGTGTATTTGTTTGTGGGTACTCTGTATTTTTTTTTCATCTGCATAATATTTAGCTGATTGTATTATTCACCCCTTTTGCCCTCCCTGGCTGGCACATGGAAACAAGTCTTGACTCAGAGAGCCTATTGTGGTTACATTTTGAAATAAATACATACATTTTAGATGGTGATGAGGAAACGGCAAGCCTGCAACATCTCAGCACTGGTTATGGGAGTCCCGTTATAATATACTGAAATTCATGGGTGGGACTAGATTCTTTAAATGACTTAAAGATTTGCTGCTGGAGGAGCTGAACAATGTATGTTCAGTACTCCTGGGATATTGCCTGAGTTACAGTAATTACATTCTGATACTTTCCCTTCAGACTCCAGATTTCTACCACATTTTTTTAACTTACAAGGCAAGCCCTGCGTTAAATATTTGTGTTCTTCTAGCCTACAATTGTTAGAATATTTTATATGTTGCTTAAGAAAAGCAGCAATAGTTCTGCCTAGACAAGTTGCTACATTTCTGACGTTCTCGCCACTGGCAGTTCCTTCCAAATGTGTTCCCCCACAGGGGGTGGGGCGGGGGTAGGAGGAAGTAGGCTGCTGGTTTACTAGGATCTCCAGCTTACCAGTAGATAGGGAAATGGGCAGACTGGGTGGGCCAAGCGGTCCTTATCTGCCGTCAAATTCTATGTTTACCCATCTCTTTCAAAATGTAGGCGTAGAATGTGTTACACTTACAGTATATAATGTTAAATCCACATTTTTCCCAGTCAGTTTAAACGTGTGTGTGTGGTAGTTGGGGGGCATTCCTCTGGTTCAACACAAGTGGCTTGATCCAAACCGAGCAGGTGGGTTCCGGAGCCTAGCAGTTGGCTGCTATCGCAAAACAGTTAAGTAAAGTTTGGAGAAGTGAACACTGAGCTAATAGGATTTGCTCATCCCTTATGACTTTTAATTACTTACTGGTGGTGGTGAGCACGCCCTTACAGGCCAGTAACCAGTAAAAAGAGCCGGACCCCCAGCCCCCTTCCCGTGAATTGTCTGTCACTCAGTGAAACTGAGATGCATATCAGGGGAGGCTTTGTTATTGGTAACAGTTGAGAGAGCGAGAGCAGGAAAGTCAAGCGAGTTTGTTGAGCTAGTACAACGTGAATAACATGCTTCGTTTGTAGAAACTGGTGCGGGCTACAAGAAGAGTAGGGCTCGGAGTAGCAACATTGTGGCAAGGCGGCGCGCTGGGGAACTCGGACCCGGCTCTAGCTGCAGCCCGGATTGTGGTAGCCGGGGCGTTCTTGGCTAACCCCCGGCTAATATCGCAGGCAGCCTGGACTGGTCGCCGGGGCTGGGAGGAGGCGTGGAAGGAGTGTGGGGGTGGTAGTGGCAGGGAAGGAAGGAAAGGATAATTAAAGTGTATAGGATGGGGCTGCTGCGGACCAGGGGGAACTTGTACCTGTTGGTCGTGGGGTCCATCTCCTTCACCCTCGCCGTTTTTTTCTACGGACATCCGAATGTGTTCCCTCGTACCCTCCACTCGGAACAGGACGGACCAAGGTAGGTAACTAGTCCTTCTTAAATTCTTGCCAGCAGCCTGGACAGCAGTGTCACTCCGCCCCCCAATTTGGAGTTTTCAGGGTTGTATTCCTACCTCTCAACCTTTTGTGACTAAAACGTGGGACACTGCTGGCCCTGAAAATGAGGTACTCTGGCCCTTGCAATGTGGGACACCCTTTGAAACTCTCCGAGCACCTTGGAAGCTACCGCCTTTTGTTGTAAAAAGTTTAATTTTGCACTGGCAGCATGGAGTTTTATGAATAAGTTCTGCTTTCAAGTCCGAGTTTAGGCACCTTGTCAATGGGTAGCACCGTATTGTTTGCATGTGGGACGAGCACCTTTTATGGAAATAAATAACGGATGTTCCTCAAAATAAGGGATCATTTGAGAGGCATGGTTGTGTTCTCAGTGGGTTAATTTGTGTTTCTTGAGTTGCTGTTGAACTGTAGCTGCCCAACTGTGAGACCAGAAGTCGTGCTGTGTGGTGACCTAATGCAAAGCACTGTACTTTGAATTCAAACTGGCATTGGGGGGTGCATGATGACAGTATGACCCTAGAGTTGATGGGTACCACACTGACTTACCTATGTGCCACACACCACCCATCACACAGATCATGTTCTGTCCAACAGGTAAAAACAGACTTACGTAGAAATCGGAATGTTTTGTGTCCAACATTTTGCTTCTCTTGATTACCTTTCGGGGGGCCTTATCCCACATTTAGGGGTTCAAAAGTATAAAGCAGATGGTGAGAGGCTGCCTTTCTTTTGACAGCTACTCATCTCTGACACATTAAGTTCCAGTGAGTTATAGCTGGAGAGCGGTAGGGGGTATGTTCCATCTGTTTGCACCTTCCCGTATTTTTGTGGCTGCGGGAGGTACACACTGCCCAACTAGGTCAGCTGTGCTTTCCTGTCTGACACTGCCTTCCTTGTTTCCGTCAGTGTAAATTTTCTGATACATTGTTGCAATTATTGAGACTGCCCATTCTATAATCATAAATATTAATCATTTTAATGTCAAGCTGATGGATTTGTTTTTAATATACTTTTTATTTATTTATTGACGCCTGCTAAGGCTACGAGCATGACACTCGCCCCTCGCCTTACCCACCATTGTCGCCTATACTCCACTTTGCACTGGTTGTTTCCCCGAATCCCAGCGCTCCTTCTCTCTGGGTTGTTTTGTTGGCTCCATGAACAGAACCCCCTCGCCCAGACTGCATAGGGGCCATGCTCACCCCAATGACTCATTCCCGTACACTAGGGTCATCTAATTCACCTCTGTTCTCCGCCCCTCAGTGCTTGACTAAAATGGGGGAGCAAGCTTTCTCCCAGTTCATCCCTAAATTCAGGAACTCCTTACCTGCCAAATTAAAGGGCTCCTTATCTCACTCTGCCTTTAAATCTGCACTTTTTTCCCACCTTCATGCACTTGATTCCTGTGATTGTACCTAATCTTCCCTGAACTCTGCTTTCTGCTTATCCTGCTCTACCTGGTTTCTCTGAATTGTACTGTATCGCCTGATGGTGTCAAATGTCCTATTCATCCCTGCGAGGATGGCTACTGCTTGATGCTCTACCACGACTCTCTGTGGGGGTCAACATTATTTATGTTGGAACTGTTTGTGATCGCTTGTTATGACTGTATTCAATGTAAAGACTGTTCTATTGGAAGCCTGTAATGCTAACTATTTGTACCCATTTTGTGATGGCTTCTTTGTCTGCATACTGTACTTTCCTGGGTCGTGCTTGAAAATAGGCAGGTTTATTGCCTAATGCACTTACCCGGTTACCAAAAGCAGATAAATAAGACTGCCCATTTTTCATAGTTGACCAGACAGGAAGAAGTTACAAACAGAAGATAGGTATGCCTTTACAAAGTATACAGCTAGCATACTACAGGTAATAACAATGTAACCAACTGGAATATTCCAGGCAATTACAAGTATCTGAGTTACACAACAACCAGTTCCACAGTTTAGATTTGAAGCCCGAGAGTGACAGGGTTTGGTCAAACACACATGCAGAGGTAGTGAGCTGTAGAGAGAAAGACAGCTGATCTAGTAAAGCCCTTTGTCCAGTGCATGTTCTTAGTGTTGTGATATTGTAGTAAGCCGTGGCTGCTAATCTGGTTAGCGTCATGGAGGCTTTGGGTCAGAAGAAGGAGTTGTAGATAGGTGGTGTTTTATTCATAACTATTTTCCTCACCATGGTACCCAAAGGGAATTTGACTTGGGCGGGGTGGGGGTATGCTGGCCTACTTGAGCAAGTCCCAGTGGTGGGTCCAGGTAGGGAGTTGTGTAGCAAATCTGGGTATTTGGTTTATAATGGATTTTAACCCCATGGAGCTAAGAGCTGTCTGCCTTGGAGTAAAGGGTTATGCCAAAGTTGATGAGTGGGGGAGGAGGAAAAGGTTGATTTGTACAGAGTGCCTAGTCTCTGGTGTGTGCTGTCTATAAAGTGAGTAATATTGATACCTAAAGTTTAGGTTGGAGTCCATGAAGAGGCCCAGGTATTTGAAGACCTTGACTTTTTTGACGCTTGTCCTGTTTTAAAGGAGAACTGTGCTGAGCCTGTAAGACATTTGTTTCCAATAGAAGGTGTTTTTTTTTTTTTTTTTTTTTTTTATAATTTCATCTATATAGGCCTTTTGGTAACCTCAGTGGGTGTTTCTGCTTTACACTCTGGTGTTTAGTGCCATTTTAGAACTGTATGATGTAGTTTATGTCCCACTCAGCTGTGGAGCTCTGTAATAGAACATGAATGTATTGTGCCAGTAATAGAAGAGTAGAACAGGGCATAAACCTGTGCACAAGGAGTGATTGAAGAGTTTAGCCAGAGGGTAGCACAACAGATCAGCGGTGTCCTTGATCAGCCTGCAGTCCCGTTTATCTAGACTCACTTTGGGTCGAGGGTTCGATTTTTGGTTGGGTGTGTTAGGACTTCTTTGGGAGTAAGGGCCTTGAAGTAGAACTTGGATGGCTGGGATTCAACATCCTGGGACCATGTGAGCCATATTTAAACTGTTCTAAAACCTTTGTTCTAGCAATACATATAAATAGAGTTCCAGTTAAGGGGGGGTATAGGTATAGATTCTCATTCCTTTTTTACCCACGCATTTATTACTGGCAGTTATACAGTATTAACATTTTTAATGCAAAGCATTTTCTTTCATAGTAACGCATGTGATTTTGTTTGGAGATTTAATTTTTCCCCTTTTTTAATCTCTAGCTCTTTCCTCTACCACCACCACCCAGCCCCATTGCCCCAATCCCCCTCCTACTGAGACCTTTCCCTCAACATTCTTCACCATGCGGGTGGCACTCCCCATAGGAACAGTTACCTTTGGGGGGGGCTTATTAGGAGGTCCATGCTACGACTGTGAAACCTGATAAGACTAGCCAGTATCGTCTATGAATGCTTGGCCAGTTGTCATGTGTTCTTTCTCTTTTTGTGAATATCAACACTGGAAGAAATGGGTTCCATTCATGTAAAATGCACACACAAGTGCATGTCCAATTCCTGGAGTCGGCCAGCATCCACCCACCACAATGGCATTCCGTGTTTCACCACCATATGTGATAATCGCCCAGACAGCAGCAAAGTAGTGCCATCGGCAAGCCACCATCCCTGGGGAAAATGAGCATCCTCTGGGATGCTCCAGGTTTTCCTCCACACTGGCTCTCCTGTATCCTGGACTTTGTCATGAACCTCAGTTAGGGGGTCTGAAGAATTGATGGACAGCTACTGAGCTGGTGGGTATGCAGCCAGGACTGTGTGGATCTGGTACTTTGGAGACTGAACTCTCTTGGGAGGAGGAAGGCTGGCTTAAGCATTTCCCACTTTCACTGCATTCTTTGAGAGCTTGTTCAATATGCTTTATTTAAATTTCAAATTTGGGGTTTGAAAGTAACACCGAGATATAAATATGTTGTTTTGCAGGTATACCTTTTAGAAGGTACATGGGATATAATTAAAATAACTATAGTCTGTACAAAAACATCGACAGTGAAACCATTGTCTATGGTGTAGCAAATCACAAATTTGTTTTGCCAAAGTCAGTTTGCTGTGTGAGACTCTGCTCTGCACAGTTGTAGCTCCCACTGATACACTAAAGTGCTTGTGCAATGTTTATTTCTTTTAAACTGATGTAACTAACTGAGCCCTGTTGTAATCCTTACACAGGAAGAGGGACTTGCAGTCCAAGTTCATTTTTAAACAATTGACAGTGACACTTGGGTGTTTTTATTTTGTGTTTCAAGTTACATAGATACATAGACCGTGTCGGCAGATGAGGGCCCATGGCTCACCCAGTCTGCCCATTTGAGCTTGTAAGTTCAGTTTGTTTTCCTAGAAGTCTGTTGCCCCTTACCCCTGACCTCCAGAATTCCTTTGTCTAGCCCATGCATTCTTCAATCCCGTGATTGTTTGGGCCCCCACCACTTCCTCTGGCAGGGTGTTCCACTTGTCCACTACTCGTTCTGTGAAGAAATTCTTCCTCATGTTTCCTCTGAATCGTCCTACCTTAGATTCTTCTTTTAACAGCACTACGATATCTGCAGCAGTTTACAGAGCTTCAGCTCTGTCATTAAGTGTTTAGAATTTTTGGGTGGGGATACTATTTAATTGAAGCCTACAGTGAACAGGGGCACAAGGCAGAAGCGGCGCTCGCCAGCGTGCAAAGACACGCCGTGATTTCGCCATGTTTTTATGTGTTTTAGCATTTAGCATAAAGAGGGGTTTTCAGCAAAGCAGTCATAAACATAAACCCTCTGCAGTTAAGGACGTTTCTATGATCACTCCGCTGGTAGGTAATATCGGGGGCTACAAGACATTCAGTTTACATTGTTTGCTGCATTTCTTAAAGTACTTAGTTAATAAAGATCCTGCCCTGCACATTTACCAACATAATAAAATGCCAGCAGAATAGGCCTAACGGTCTTTCGAGTCTGCTCGATTGGTCAACCCCCACCCTGGGTGCTGACCTTGCTGCCCCCCTCGCCTTCTCTGGCTTCTCCCTTCCCAGTTCCGGATATTCTTGCTGCATTGGATTTTACTAACATACTAAAATGCCAGCAGAATAGGCCTAACAGTCTTTCGTGTCTGCTCATTTGGTCAGTCCCCAACCTGGGTGCTGACCTTGCTGTCCCCCTAGCCTTCTCTGGCTTCTCCCTTCCCAGTTCTGGATATTCTTGCTGCATTGGATTTTGCTTCCAGAACCCTTCCCTACCTTTCCCACCCCTCTTGAACCCCTCCACTGTCTCTGCCTCCACCAGCCCCTAGGCAGTGCATTCCAGGGCTCCACCACCTCTCAGTGAAGTAGCACCTCCTCCTTTCTCCCCTGAATCTTCCCTCCAGCTTCCAGCCATGCCCTCTAGTGGCCCCTTCCTCCTTCCTTCAAAGCACCCCGACTGTTTCCTCCCTATTTACCCTCTTCATGTACCTAAACCTCTATCATGTCCCCCAGTCCCTTCTCTCTTCCAATGTGTACATATTTAGCTCTTGTGAGCCTCTCCTCATAGGTCCTGTCCCCAAGCCCCAAATCATTTTGGTTGCCTCCTCTGGACCCTCCCAGGAGGTTAATGTCCCCTTTAAGTGTGGCCTCCAAAACTGCGTAGTACTCAAGTGCGGCCTCACCAAGCAGTTATACAGAGGAGTATCACTTCCCTCCTTCTGGAGGTGATCCCCCTAGCGATGCATCCCAGCATCCTGTTGGCCTTGGCTGCTGCCCTCCTACAAGTCTCCGAGTTGTTCATCTTGACATCCACCACCACCCCAGGTCCCTCTCAGCCATCGAGACTTGTAGCATTTCCCCAGGGTGTACACTTGACCTGGGTTTCTGGCCCCAGGTGGAGTATGCATTTCCTGAATTGAACCTCAGCTTCCACTTTCTAGACCATCTTTCCAGAGCCTCCAGGTCCCCCTGTAGGGCCACCCTCCCTCTTCCCCATCCACCACCGCCCCCAGTTTCAGTCATCTGCAAAGAGACTCCAACTCACCCTGATTCCTGTCCTTATGTCAGATACATAGGCGTTGAACAGAAGGGGCCCAAGGACTGATCCTGTGGGACCCCACTAATGACCCTCCTTGGGATGAGACTATCCCACCAACTACAACCCTCTGGGTCCGGTCCTGGAGCCAATTGCCTATCCATCTGATCATCTGGTTCCCCACCCCCATTTCTCCCAGCTTATCCAACAGGCCCACGTGAGGAACAGAGTCAAATGCCTTGCTGAAGTCCAGAAAGAGGACATCTACTGGTCTACCCAGGTCCAAGGCACTTGTCACCCAGTCATTGAACTCCACCAGGTTTGTCTGACACGATTTCCCTGGGATGAATCCATGCTGTCTATCGTCCAGGCACCCTGACTTATCCAGGTCCCCCCCTAGCCTCTCCTTGACAATGCCCTCCATCACCTTGCCCACCACCGGGTCAGACTGACAGGCCTGTAGTTCCCTGCCACCTCCCTTGATTTCCCTTCCCTTGTGGATAGGCACTATATGCGCCACCTTCCAGTCTTGGGGCACCCACCCTGTCCTCAGACAGATGGTGAAAAGCTCTGCCAGGGGTTTTGCCAGGACATCTGCAAGTTTCTTCAGCACTCTGGGATGTAATTTATCCGGCCCCGTGCTTTCTCCATCTTAAGGGAGCTGAGGCTTCCTCACTCTCAGCTGTGATTTCCACTTCGGTGCCCCTTCTCCTGCTTAGCCCTCCCCCACCTGCCAGTGATGCCTCCCCTCTCCCCAGACCTGCCGATTGGTAAGGGCTCCCCTCCTCAGTATCTCTGTCTCCTCCCATGTATGATGCAGCACCCCATTTTCCTGGTGAAATTGAGGTGAAGTACTCATTTAGTACCTCAGCCTGCTCCCCGGTCTTGTGCCCATCCCTCCCTGATTTAATCCTGCTAATCTGCCCTTCACCCTTCGTTTTCCCCAATGTATCTAAAGAACCCTTGTTCCCTCTCTAATTTCCTGGCCAGGTTCTGCTCCTTCCTTGCCTTAGCTGCCCTCACCACTCTAGTGGCCCTTCTAGCCATCAGCTCGTACTCCCCTCGATCCCTTTCACTCCTTGAGCACTTGAATTGCTTATAGGCTGCTTTCTTTGCCCGCACCACCTCCTGGATCTCCCTGGTCCACCAACAGGGTTTTTGGGCCCTACTGCATTTTCGTCTTACTCTTGCACAGGTGCTGGTAGCATCCTGCACCCCTCTCCTGATGATTTCCCACCTACTATCAGTCCATGTCTGACCCAATCCCATCCAAATGCTCCTTAAGGATCCTTCCATTTCCTTAAAATCAACCCCCTGAGTTGGTTACTTCCGTCTTTGTGCAGCCTTCTACCTCCTAGGTCCAGGCAGAACCAGACCGTGGCATGGTCACTCCCCGCCAATGGGTCCCTTACCTCCAGGCCCCAATCTGGTCACTGTCTGCCAGGACCACATCCAGTACCCGTGCCTCCTGGTCGGTTCCCTCACCTGCTGAGTTAGGAACGCGCCTTGAAAGACATCCAACAGCCTCTGTTCCCTGGTCACAGAGGATGTCATGTCTCCAGTCTGTTCCTGGCATGTTTAAGTCCCCCAACACCACCACTTCCTCTGCCCAGTCTGCAGTGTCTCCAACATCTGCCACCAGACTGTCCTCCAGCTCCTCCGCCAGAGCAGGGGGTCTATACACCACCCTATTTTTACTCTCTGCCCCCCTGCTATCAAGGTGACCCAAATCACCTCCATGGTTCCCTCCGTCTCCTCTACTCCCCATGCCAATGCAGTTTTGACCATCATTGCTACCCCTCCTCCCCCTCCCTCCCCCTGTCCTTCCTGAACATAGTGTAACCTCCAGGTTCAGGTCCCAGTCATGTCTTGCAGTGGCCCAAGTCTCAGTGACCACTGCCCATCCACTGCTCCTCAGTTAGCATCGCCTGGAGCTCAGGCATTTTATTGCCCAAGCTCCTGGCATTAGCAGGACTACCTTCCACCCTTTCCCTATAGTTCCATTTCCTGCTCATGTTCCCATGAGTTCTGTTTTCCCTGGTCTGCACTTTGCCAGTTGGCCTTTTCCTGCAATCCTCCTGGTCCCCAGGGGGTGAGACAGAGTCCCTCCTTTATCGGCACCCCTTGACAGCCTTTTCTCCCATCCCACCCCCTTCACAAGTTTAAACCCCA
Source organism: Neoceratodus forsteri (assembly GCA_016271365.2). Taxonomy (NCBI): domain Eukaryota; kingdom Metazoa; phylum Chordata; order Ceratodontiformes; family Ceratodontidae; genus Neoceratodus; species Neoceratodus forsteri. Next base: position 27,695,912 of record JADMNL010000024.1, on the reverse strand, counting down.
CTTTTCACCAATGAACTCCTCTATTTTCAACTTAAGTTCCTCCTCCAAATTGAGATGTAGTCCATCTCAGTATACAGTTCCTTATCCTCCCAGGTCTCCCCAATCCCCATCAACCCATACCCTCTGGCCTCACATCACTCCCTGAGCCACTGGTTTATCTCCCTAATTTTCCTTTTGTGTTCCCCACTAGCCCTTGGCACTGGCAGGATTTCTGAGAAGAAACTGTGCATCCTATGTCATGACAGACCCTGCAGAGCTCCTGAATCTTGCCTGTATCTCTAGCTCGCTATTTCCTCAATGTCATTTGTACCCAGGTGGACCAGTATGTCTGGGGAACCCCACAATCCTTGCCAGCTGATATACCTCATGCTTAGCCCTGTGCACCGTTAGTCCAGGGAAGCATCTTGTTCTAACTGGCCAGGCTTCTCCCTCCCTATCCCATTTGATACCCCTGATCATAGAATCCACCAGCAGGAGCACTCTGAGCACTCCTTTTCCTCCATTTCCCCCCCTTTCCATGTCCCTCATCCTTTCTACAGGCCCCTCCACCCAGCTGGCTCCGTGCTCCTCCCCCTTTCTGGGTGCCACATGCCACCCCCTCCTCTCCAATCCTATGCCTCTCCTCCTCCTGAGTATCCTTCTGTTCCTTGCTAATTCCCCCCTCACTGCTCACAACTGGTCCTTCTCCCCCATCTGCTAAACTAGCCTAGCTCATCCTCCCTCCCTTCCTTCCTGTCTCCATTTAGTTCCTCCTTGCTAGTCGTGCTCCCTTTACTGAATCCTCCTTGTACTTCTGGTCCTTCTCCTTTAGCTTTCCTCCCAACTGGTCCTTCTCCTTGTGCTTTCCTCCCTCTTCCCCCTGCCCCTCCTGCTCCGATTCACTGCTCCCCCCATTCTCCTGCATTCCAGGTCCCCCCCCGTTCTTCCTGCTATCTGGCCCCTGCCTCCTGCCTCCCACTCCCTTTCCATCTCTAACTACCCCTGTCATGGCTACATCACCCCCTCATCCTTGAGCAGAAGAAGAATTAGCGTTACTGAGTGTAAGGTCTGATCCACTTTCCCGCCTTTGCTTCCTTCTGTCCAGCCCTGGCCATCTGCCTACTTCCCTGAGAATGTTGTCCTCCGTCCCCTTTGTGAGGGCCCCAGTTACCTGCCTGCTTCCTAGGTAGTGTCCTTTTGGACCCCCTCTGCCAGGTTCTCTATGTGACCCCTGAGTATTCTCCTGCACTCCTTTCCCTATGCCCCCACCCCCAGTGCTTGGTGCAACCTTGTGGGAGATTCCCAGCCCCCTTCCCCAACCATACCACCCCTCTTCCCCCAGCTGTCTCCTAATCCCCGAAACCTCCGCCCTAAGCTGTGCTAGCTGGTAGCACACTGGGCAACCACCGAACTTCCAAGCCCAGTCCAGTATCATGGCTGCTCCACACCCTGTGCACCCCACCACCCTCCCAAAGATGCCGGCCCCTAATGATGTGTGGTTCCATCCCTTCCAAATGGGTTTCCTTGGGTGAGCTACCAGGTTCCCCTAGTCCAAGATACCCTACTGCCTAATCAGGTCACCCACTAATCTTACAGACAGTCCACTGTACACCAGTAACCCTGTTACTAGGTGCAGTACAACACATTAAACTTATAAGGAAATGAACAACTCCCAAGCTCCTCTCCCAGCCTTTAAATCCTACCCCAGTGGCTAGAACTACATGAGCTGCACCTGCAGCCTTTCCTCAATTGCAGGGCAGGTGTTCCCCTATAATTTGCAGACTTCTGGGAGGGTGGGTCTTGGGCAGACACCTGACTCGAGAGAGAGAGTGTATCAGCCCTGTGTCTCCCTCCAAGCCCAGCAGCCAAAGAACTAGGCCCAAGCAAATCCCACCAAATAGGTTTTAAATCAGAAGAAACAGGCCTCTACAAGCGCAGCCTGTTACACAGTGAAACATCCACAAAATGAACCCCACTTACAGCCACCAAATCAGTTTACAAACATCCAACAGCACCCAAAACAATACCCTGCTAGCCCCTTAGAAGTAAGAAAGAAAATAACTAACCTACCAAGTAAAATCCACAAGAACCCTGTGAAAACAGCAGCAGCTACTGTCCTGGAACACAACTGATCCTGTCCCCTTCCAGTTCTTTCTGGATTTTGCTTCCAGAACCCTTCCCCTATACCTGTCCCAGCCCCTCTTGAACCCCTCCACCGTCTCTGCCTCCACCAGCCCCCTAAGCAGTGCATTCCATGGCTCCACCACCCTCTCAGTGAAGTAGCACCTCCTCCTTTCTCCCCTGAACCTTCCCCCCCTCCAGCTTCCATCCATGCCCTCTAGTGGCCCCTCCTCCTTCTTTCGATGCACCCTGACTGTTCCTCCCCTATTTACCCTCTTCATGTACTTGAAGACCTCTATCATCTCCCCCAGGTCCCTTCTCTCTTCCAATGTGTACATATTTAGCTCTTCGAGCCTCTCCTCATAGGTCCTGTTACCCCAAGCCCCAAATCATTTTGGTTGCCCTTCTCTGGACCCTCTCCAGGAGTTTAATGTCCCTCTTTAAGTGTGGCCTCCAAAACTGCACGCAGTACTCGAGGTGTGGCCTCACCAAGCAGTTATACAGAGGGAGCATCACTTCCCTCCTTCTGGAGGTGATCCCCCTAGCGATGCATCCCAGCATCCTGTTGGCCTTGGCTGCTGCCCTCCTACAAGTCTCCAAATTCATTTTGACATCCACCCCCAGGTCCCTCTCAGCCATCGAGACTTGTAGCATTTTCCCACCCAGGGTGTACACTTGGCCCGGGTTTCTGGCCCCCAGGTGGAGTACTTTGCATTTCCCTGCATTGAACCTCAGCTTCTACTTTCTAGACCATCTTTCCAGAGCCTCCAGGTCCCCCTGTAGGGCCACCCTCCCCTCCTCCCCATCCACCACTGACCCCAGTTTTGAGTCATCCGCAAAGAGACTCATCTCACTCCTGATTCCTCTCCTTATGTCGGAGACATAGGCGTTGGACAGGAGGGGCCCAAGGACTGTTCCCTGTGGGACCCCACTAGTGACCCTCTTTGGGGATGAGACTATCCCACCAAGTACGACCCTCTGGGTCCGGTCCTGGAGCCAATTGCCTATCCATCTGATCATCTGGTTCCCCACCCCCATTTCTCCCAGCTTATCCAACAGGCCCACATGAGGCACAGAGTCAAATGCCTTGCTGAAGTCTAGAAAGAGGACATCCACTGGTCTACCAAGGTCCAAGGCACTCATCACCCAGTCATAGAACTCCACAAGGTTTGTCTGACATGATTTCCCCGAGACGAATCCATGCTGTCTATCATCCAGGCACCCTGACTTTTCCAGGTTCCCCCCAGCCTCTCCTTGACAATGCCCTCCATCACCTTGCCTACCACCGATGTCAGGCTGACAGGCCTGTAGTTCTCTGCCACCTCCCTTGATCCCCCCCCTTGTGGATAGGCACTATATGCGCCACCTTCCAGTCCTGGGGCACCCACCCTGTCCTCAGAGAGATGGTGAAAAGCTCCACCAGGGGTTTCGCCAGGACATCCGCAAGTTCCTTCAGCACTCTGGGAGGTAATTTATCTGGCCCCGGTGCTTTCTCCATCTTAAGGGAGCTGAGGGCTTCCCTCACTCTCTCTGCTTTGAGTATCATTATAAAGCACTAAAATTAAATATTCGCTTTAGGAAGAAGCCTATAGAATCTAGGTGATTAAATCAATGATTCCCATAAATAGTTAACATCTATATGCTTTTTATCTGAGTTCTGCCTGTTTTCTTTGTTTTGTGCTACCATTTCTAGTAGCTCAGAGTTGCTGAAAGCTCAGTCAGAAACAGCATAGAACTAACAACATTTGTCTGTATCTATCTTTAAAATCTTGCTTATTGTGGTGAATGTAACTTGAAAAATTATTACATTTTGGGTGAAAATTAAAGACTAAATTATTATCTCTGGTAAACAGTACATATTACTATCAACAAGATTTCGTTTTTGGAATTTGGAACTTTGTTTCCAAAACTTAACCAGGAAGTTGAGTCTTTTCTGGGTATCTTAAGAATTATAATTACTAAATCTGGTATTATTCTTTTAAACTTCTTTTCTTGTTTCCTCTGTTTGTGATTTTAACTGTGTGATAGATACCATGGAAACATTCATACAAACCAAAAATGGTGAAAAGGCTATACTATGTAAAACATGCAACATGTATACGATGGTATCTGATTATCCATTAGAAAGTTTATTTGCATGTACTAAATGTCTTGATAATCATGAAATGGCAGGCCTATTAGAGCAGTTTAATAAAAGGATAAGTGAAATTGAGACAAGCCAGAGGATAAGGCATCTCGCTTTCAAGTATGACTTCAAACTAACACACATCAATCTAACTCTATTACACCTGTACTAAAAATTAAAAACTGTACTGATGTTCTTGTGCCTATAAATAATACCCCTCCAACAAAAAAAAAAGGGGGGATGGAAAGAAGAAGAAAGTACTGACCCTGAGGATGCTTGGTATCAAGTCCAACACTTGAAACATTAAAAAAAAAAAAAAAGGGGGAGGAAAGCCAAACAATTAAACCTTGAAATCACTAACTCATTTGACCCCCTAAATTTAGACATCACTCAAGAAGAGTCAATGGCTATGACTACTTCTCTTAAGGAAGTGATAATAAGACTCCCTACACTATCGTATAATGAAAATCAATCTACCTGCATGAATCAGAATATTAATTTAGACCCACCCTTAATATCTTTTGATACTACTTCTATCATTCCATAACAAGTTGAGCAAAATATGGAATTCCAGGTTTCTCAGACTAATGAAACTGAAATATGTGTTAGGTGATTCTATAATTAAAGGACTTGACCATGTGATATGCGACACAGATAAAGCACATCGTACCATATCATGTTTTAGGGGCGCCAAAATATCAGATATCTCAAAAATGATTAATGACATTGTTTCCACAACAAATCCTAGAAAATTAGTTGTAATTCACGCAGGAGCCTATAGTGTTCTACACCAAAATCCTCAATAAATCAAGCAGGAATTTGTTAACTTAACAAACAAGCTGGTAGATTTGGGCTGTGACATTTTATTTTCTGAAATACTTCCAATTCCTAGAGCAACTTGGAAACAAAACTGTACATTAAAATAAACAATTGGCTCAGACAATGGTGCCTGAGGCAACATCTTTAGATGTGTAACACATTGGGAAGAATACAATGGCAACTGACATGTACAGTCAAGATGGATTACATCTAAATCAAGTAGGGTCACAATTTCTCAGCCTCCAGTTTAACAACTCAATAGATGCAAATTTAAACTATTAAATGGGGGGGAGGGTGCAACTGCTATACAAAAAAACACATTCAGCAGAATATACTTCTTTAAGCAATAAGTGGAACAACAATTATGATGGCAAAAACAATAAAAAAAAAAAAAAAAAAAAAAAAAAAACTAAGAAAGGAAAAAAAAAAGAGGATATCAAAATCTGGTTTGAATAATCAAAAAAATCCACCAAGTAAGGAAAATACTATACAAAGTGAAATTGATATTAATAAAGTTAAGGGAATACAAATTGTAACTAATGCTCGTAGTTTAACAAATAAATTAGATGAACTAAGATATATTCTCGCTAATAAGGAAATTGACATCTGTTGTATTACATAAACATGGTTGACTGACGATGATTGGAATTCTGATAAGTGGTTTTACAAAATTCTTAAAAAACAGACAGAATGTTAAAGGAGGAAGGTTAGCTTTATACATATCTAATAAATACAATTGTCATGAGAGAGTGTATGAGGATTCTCCAGTTGAGATACTTTGGGCAAGAATCAAACTAGGCAACGAAACCTTAACTATAGGTCTTTGTTACAGATCACTTAATTTAAACCAGGAAGATAACTCTGTCGTTTTGAAGCAGTTCGACAATATTGAAGTGAAAGAAGACTTTAATTCTAGGTGATTTTTAATTTCCCTAATATAAACTGGGAAACACTTGATACACATAGAACTATTGAACAGCAGTTTTTAGAAATTACATTTAAACTTGGACTGGATCAGTTAGTAACTACTCCCACTAGGGATAATAATATACTTGACCTTCTTTTTACAAATAATGTTGACCTTCTCTTCCCCCCCCCCATATCATACCCCCTCTGGGTGACAGTGATCACAACATGATTGTATGTGACATCTTAAAACAAATTATAACAAAGGGATAAGTAAGTTTAAAAATGATCATAAAGCCAATTATAAAAACATAAAAAAGTTCCTGCCTTCATGGGAATGGTTAAAAGACTTAGGTAATCTTGACTTCGAACATGTGTGGGAGGCAAAGACCAAAACAGATTACTGTATAAATACCTGGGTACCTGAGAGAGCAAAATATGATGATAGCAAATGAAGAGTTCCCATGTGGTGGCCTAAAGATATAAAGCATATAATAAGAAAGAAACATTGTGCCTAAAATAAATACAGCAAGACTAAAAAGGCTTCTGATTGGGGCAAGTTTAAGATACTTGCCAAAAAAAAAAAAATTAAAAAATCAAAACAAAAATTGGAAATAAATTTAGCCAAAGGCATCAAAGACAATAAAAAACAGTTTTATAACTATATAGGTTCATTAAAACAAATGTACAGGCATTGGACCACTAAAGGTAAACGACAAATTAATAACTAATGAAAAAGAAATGGCTATTAAATGTAATCATTATTTTACAAGTATATTTAATTCTATGGATTTTACACATCAAGATACATTACAAACATCAAATATTAAATTATTCTTCTCTGAACAAGACACTTTAGAGGCCATTAATAAAATTTAAATGCAATACATCCCCAGGTCCAGATAGTATTCACCCCAAGTTCTTAAGAGGTGTCAAAGGGACTTGCTGGACCTTTTACCTATTTGTTTAACATATCTGTAAATAATGGGAAAGTTCTTCAGTCTTGGAGAGAAGTAAATACCTCCCCTATACAGAAGGCAGGTAATAAACAGTTAATGTCTAATTATAGGCCTATCAGCCTTACATCACTTGTCATAAAATAATTGAACGGTTAATACATGCTAAAATCTCCAATCATCTTAAAATTTTCAACTGTACTGACATTTCTCAGCATGGCTTTATTACTGGTAGGTCATGTCAAACAAACCTTTAGTTTTTTCGAACCTGTCAGTGATGCCCTAGATAAGGGCCTTCCAGTGGACATCATATTCTTGGATTTTGAAAAGGCATTTGACACTGTTTCCCATAATATTTTAATCAAACAACTTCATAATATAAATTTGGACATGTACTTAAGTGGATATCAGCATGGCTATATAACAGACATCAAAGGGTGGTTGTATGAGGGCACAAATCCAACTGGAGCCCTGCCACCAGTGGAGTACTGCAGGAATCTGTTCTTGGGCCTTTACTTTTTTAATATACTGATAGCAAGTATGCAAACAACAAAAGAAGTTTGGATAAATAAATATGCAGATGATTGTAAATTAGGCTGCATTGTGAACAATACTGCATCTGCAAACACCCTCCAAGACAAATTAAATCGATTAACATCATGGGCAGTAAACAATGAAATTAAATTTAACCCAGCAAAGTGTAAGGTAATGCATATGGGGAACAATAATAAGATGCACCCATATTCAATTCAAAATGTGAAATTAACAATCACAACAGAGGAAAGAGACTTGGGTATAACTATAACTGATAACTTAAAATTTTAAAATTTAACACCCATACCAATAAAACTGTTAAAAAATGTCACAAGATTATCCGTTGTATATTGAGACACATCAAAAGCAGGGAATCATCTGTAATCTTGCCCCTATACTCAAGCCTGGTATGTCCACATTTGGACTATTGTGTTTCATTTTGGGCCCCAAATTCAATTGGCTATCTAAACATGACAGAAAGAGTTCAACGAAGAATAACTAAAAGGATTGTTAACATGTCCGAACTTGATTATGGTTCTAGATTAAAATCTTTAGAACTTTATTCTTTGAAGTACAGAATACTAAGAGGTGACTTAATCTATACTTATAAGGCATATAATAATGATAGGATTAGAAAAGTTCTCAGTAAGTAATTACACTAGATCCCATAATTCAAAACTGAAATCATCCTTACGTAAAACTAATAAACAATCTAGATTTTTTTAACACAGAGAATTCCTCCAATCTGGAATACATTACCTAGTAACATTTATAAACAGTGAAAACATAGAACAATTTAAGAGAAACCTTGACAAATACATGGGTGATAAGAAATTTTCCTTCCACTGCTAATTTAGCTGGTGGCGACTTCATAAATGGGCATGTGCCTTCTGAACTTGTATCAATCGATGAATCTATGGATATAGAAAACAGTCTGTAATCTGGGGCAAAAATCTCTCCGTACAAAAATGACTAGTAAATGTAATAAGCAATGGTGAGGCAGAGTATGTTGGGAGGGATGCATCCCTAATAGGAAAAAACACCTGTGCTCAGTTAAGAGAGGGGTGCTCAACCTTATGGAGTCCAAGGCTAAAGTACTGCAATATTAAGACATAATCTTTGAAGTGTGTTGAAAACACACTAAGGTGAGCACACGGGTCTGAGGAAAAATATAGTCGTACACTGAAATCATTCAAAATAGTTTTTTCCTCTTTTTTTTTTTTATTTTAAGATAATGTGTGTCATAAAATGTATACATATGTACCATAGATCAGCATTATAAAGTACATGTAGAAAACTGAGCCAACAAAGTACTTAAAGTGCATGAATGCTCTGAAATATTTCTAGCCAAGGTTACAAAAATAAGTTACAGACCTGCCCCAGTCCCACAACCTGCCAGCCGCCCCAGCAAAGAACCCCAGTGCTTCGGCTTCTGCCTTCCTCATGGGGTGCGGTCATACCAAATAGCCCTATCTTTTTATACACCCAAGTGCTTGTGTAAAACAATTTGCCTAAATAAGTCTCCCTTTATGTGATTACATTATTCTTTAAATAGAATTAATAAGCTCCTATGTTACTACATCAAGATAAACTATAATTGGAGACTCCCAGATGCTGTTTAAATCCAGTCCAACATTGAATAAATGGTTCTCATTCCTCCTTTCTTACAATTACCTTGTAAATTAAGTCTAAAGATAATCCAGTTTTTTTCTTTAAAATAAAATACATAAATCAAGACCATAAATAGACATTTTCCTGCATTAGAACCCATATTGCATTAAGAACGTCTTACAAATGTATAATTGCTCTTAATACAGTAGTTAATGTCCATTAGCAAAAAACTTTTCTGTTGCTGCTGTTTCTCTGATTCTGTAGTGTTGCAGGCATCTCCATTTCACTGGTGTCTCCATTCATTTTCTAATTCGACTTTGTTTACTTCATATTCATTTTGCTATACTTCACATCAGGGGTGGTGGTGGTGAACTCTCGTCACCAAGGGAAGTGACGAGTGGGGTGCCACAGGGATCGGTACTGGGACCAGTGCTGTTTGGGATATATATATAACTGTCTCACAAGAGATCTGGAATAGGATCAGTCTGTTTGCCAGCGCTATGAAGATGGGAGCAGTGGTAGATGACATCAAAGGGTGGAAGGGACTGCATGAGGACCTGACTAAACTACAGGAGTGGTCGGCAACATGGCAGCTGGGGTTCAGTGCCAAGAAGTTCAAGGTACTGCAGTTTGAAGCTAGGCACCAGGGGAGGAGTTATCAGCTGGGAGGGGTGCAGCTGGAAAGCACCGAGGAGGAAAAGGATATGGGGTGCTTAGAATGGGTAGCATGAACAACTCTGCTCAGTGCAGGAAGACTGCAAAAGCCAGCAGGATGCTGGGGTGTACAGAGAGGGGAATCTCCTCCAGAAATAGGGAAGTAATCCTTCTCTTGTACAGATCTCTGGTCAGGCCACACCTGGAGTACTGCATGCAGTACTGGTGCCCATTCCTGAAGGAGGAGGACATTAAATTGTTGGAGGGGGTGCAACGTAGGATAACCAGATAATCCAGGCATATGGGGATAGATTGGGTGAGCTGAACATATACTCTCTGGAGGAGATATGATTTGAAACCTTTAAATACCTTAAGGGGATAAACTGGGCTAATACAGACAGGATTTTTCAACTTAGAAGAGGGAGGGATATGAGAGGTCATCAGCTGAGATGGGGGGGAGATTCAAGAGGGAAATCGGGAGACATTTTTTCCCTAAACGGGTGGTGGACAGGTGGAATGTTCTGCCTGAGGAGGTGGTATCTTGTAGAATGGTGGATAGCTTTAAGAGGTGTTTGGACAGGGTGGGGGGGTTGTAATGAAGAGGTGTGGGGAGGGTGGGGCAGCTGCAAGTTGAGGAGCAGACTTGATAGACTGTAAGGCCTGCTTCTGCTAGCATTTTCATATGTTTGTACATTAAGCAATCCTCGCGGTGTATTACAATGGAAACAAAAATGTTTTTAAGTACACTTGTTCATTTTATAGTACATACTTCTGAAATAATTCACAGTATTCTTATTTAGCAGAGGCTATCATTACTTGAACTGTAACAAACTCATTCTACTCCACTAAAACTCCCATGTTTATTTCATAAACAGGTTGCATTTATTTTAACCACTTTGCTTTAAAAATCCTTCACAGTTTATCCATCTGGGTGTCCATATACACTTTCACCACTTCAGATTAATACATTCAATAACATCCATACAGTGCATTCACCATAAAACATTCTAACATCTATTTGACAAATATGGTTTCAAATCATGGACATCATTTAAACCTTTTGGTTTCAAACTCCCCAAGCGCCAAATCCAAGCTGTCTCCAACTGACCTAATTTATCCTTCATAGGGACATTTTTTCCTTTATCCATTCCTTGCACATTCTAGTCCGAGGAGACCTGATATTTTTAGGATCAGCATTATGATAGTTGAAAAAATGCAATCCCACTGAATTATTCAAATTGGCATTTTTTTTTTTTATGTTTCTGATATGTTCCTGTAGTTTCTTGAGAGGACGTTTTGTCATGCCTAGGTATAATACTAAATCACTGGGACATACCAGTACATTAACTACAAAAGTCGTGTAACAAGTAATACATTAATTTATTCTATAGTCAATCATTGTTATTGGATGATATGATATGAAAACTTTATTTTTATACAGGAACAAATACTTTGGACCAAAGCCCTGTTAAAGTACAAACAAAAATCAAATACAAACTTTGGACGTACAAAATCTAACTTTAGAATTTAACAGCAAACATTAACATCAACATCATACAAAACATATACGTTCAACCTAGAGATGTTCCAAAAATGAAATTTTAAAACTGAACAGATTATGTATGGCCTTTAAGTGTTTTGGCAAATTATTCCAGTAAATAGCTGTTTTGTTTTGCAACCTTACCTCTCCAGTTTTGCTATGATATGACCCTGAATGACTTGGAGCAAAGATAACGGGAGACTTGATTATTCTGGAGGGTTTCATAAAAGGTCTGGAATTATGTAAGGTTCTGGGATGAAACATTAGGAAAAATAAAAGTACTGCCAGGAGCCATAAGAAGCAACTGCAAGAAGAAATGTTCAGGGGAACTGGAGGAAATCCTATTTCCTCAAAGAGAGAGAGGAATTAAATTATGGAATTCACTCCCAAGGGATGTCATGAACTCTGAAAGGCAGGAAACACTAAATAAAATTGGATAATATTGTGCCCATATATTGGGGCAGTGTTCTCAAATGAGGCCACCATGCCCGCATGCAACTACCAGCACAATTTTCTGCCATCAAAGACATCTTTGGAGCCACACTCACAAAGGTAATGGAATGGACATTTTCTTAAATAAAAAAAAATAGGAACTGTACTGATTAAAGGTATACCGTGTGAACTGTAATTAAACAATAATGACTGAAGAGCTGGTTTTCCTAGAGAGTAATGACCGACTGTGGGGAAGGGTGGCCCGAGGTGCAGCCGAGGGTCACCCCCCCACCCAGCCGGTTGTTAATCAAAAGGAAATGACTGGCTCTGAGGTCATTATTGTGATTATAAGTCTAATCACAATAATTTATTTTGTTTGTGCTTAAATTATGATTTTTTGTGGTGGCATGAGTGCGATTAGCAAGAAGAGCTGAGCGGCTGCCATGCCGGTCACTTGATTTCTGACTGGCGCAGGCAGTCAGAGACATTGGTAACATCATAAATAATGATATAGGCTTTTATAATTTGTTAATTTGTTTTAATATATGGTTTGCAGTGTAACACTGGTTTTGGAGTTAAACGGATAAAGAATGAGGCAATCAGTAAGTTCTAGTGCCTGCCCTTTGAGGCTACCAGGATTTGGAGGTTAAGAACCAAAGTCTTGGGGTCCTGTGGGATATGGAATTCCCAAAATGAAGATTTGATTAAAACATAAAATAATAACAAACTTAAACCGGTGGTCCAATCCCTCCCCCTCCATACCAACTGAGAGGACTGGGGGAAGCTGTAGATGGGATCAGTTGTGCCTTGGGGAAAAGATGGGAGGACTTACCTGCTAGGGGTAGACAAATACATTATTTTGAATAGTTGGCCGAGTATTAATCTTTGGGGGGCCACATATTTGGATATTTGGTAGTACTATTCATTCAAGTGCCTTTGGGGGAGAAGAATGAAACAGAAACAACCCCCGGCTGAATCCTTTAAAAATATAACCCACCTGTCCTCCCACCACCTGCTACAGTCTCCCCTTTCTCCCCTTCCCCGCACCCACAATTTCATGTTCTTAAAACCTCCCATGATGGGTTGACCGGCTCAACTTGCCTGCCTCCACAGCTATGCCCCGTCTTTAGTTTCTCATTAAAATAATTTCCCCTTTCAGCACCCAACTCACACACTCCCCCCCCCCATCATCCAATTTTTTCTTGTAAAAGAAGGCTCCTAGGCATGATGATGAAGATGGTTGACACAAACTGCCTTCCTCCATGGCCAGCTGCCTTCTAGTGAATGAAAGTGATTCACAGGAAGGTGGACGGCCGTGGAGGAGAGAGAGTTGTATTGGTGGTCTTCATTGTTGTGCCTGGGGAAGCAAAATTGGGAGATTGGGGAGGAGGGTGGGCGTTGGGTGCTGCGGGGTTTTGGGGGATAAGTATCTTGATAAAGAGAAAAGAGTTAAAGGTGACAGCCAGCCATGGAGGTGGGTGGGTTGTGCTGATTGCCCATTGTGGTGTGAGTGCTGGGTGGATGCAGGAAGGAGGGTGGGATTGGGATTGTTTGCAGATGGTGGGGAGACTTGGGGGGGGGTTGTATTTTAAAAGATTTGGCAGTGTGTGTGTGTGTGTGTGTGTGTGTGTGTGTGTGTGTGTGTGTGTGTGTGTGTGTATATATGTGTGTGGTGTTTTTAATAGAGATAGTATTTCCCAAACCGGACTAGAGACAGTCCCTCTGTTTAATTATTTTGTTACTCGTATCCGAATAATCAACAGAACATTATTTGTGATATTTGGGAACTGCTGTCCATTACTTGCACATCCTTATTACCTGCCATCTCGGCTGGGGTCACTGCAAACCCCTGGGTCATGTAATGCCACTGGTAACAACATATCATCCCTGGAGCAGAAACATTTCATTGCATCATATGGGTGCAAATCCCTGTGCCTGCCCCAACCTGACCATCCAAATAGAACTGCTGCCAGCTCTGGACTGGGTGTCTCACATCTAGCACTGGGGATGTACCAGAGTGCCTCACCACTGGAGGGGCCCTCTGTGGCCTTGTCAGCACATTTTGTTTTGTTGTTGTTAAATTGGGCACTAAACTACTTGGTTAATTTACCCAGGATAACCCGACTGGGAATCTACTTTTCCTTCTCAGTGGGGTCCTGCTTCTGTTTGCAATGGAGAGAGGGAGAGCTAAACCAGAAGGAAGCCAAGTGACTTCCCAAAGTCGGACAGTGAGGTAGTGGCTGTGAGGCATGTGGTGAGTGAGTTATAGAAAAGTGTCATCTGTCCTGTTGTCAGTATTGCTGTTGTCCATAAATAGTATGCATGATCAGATTTCAGCAGCTACTGTTTACATTGCTATCTGAGTTGCCATCCCTTGTTTACCTTACTGAGCTGCTAGTCACTTCAATGGTTATCAATATGTCAGCTGAAGAAAGCAGTTATTCTGTTTATATAAAAAAAAAAAAAATGCTGAGGACATTGTGACAGTCAAGTGGGTTGGTATGGTATACTACCTCCATATACCTTTACTGAGGGCCACACGTACAAGGCTTGGCATATTCCACATGGATAGCAGGGGTCAAAATTGGCACCAGCCCACTAGCCAAATGCTGGTAGATTTTGTATCGAGCTAGTAAGATTTTCCTATAACTAGCCTTGTGGGCTTGTACTGGAGAGGGTAACATTTCAGTAAATCCGGGCCAGTGGAAGTCTTTGGGGCTAGTAGATTTTCTCTGTCCCTAGCCCTGCTGGCTAGTGGCTGCAAAACTTACTTTTGACCCCTGGATAGCTATGCCCCACCAACAAGAGGCATCTGGGTAATATCTTAAATCGTGCAGAACCAATGCTTTATTAGAGGAACACTGGACGGCCCACTGGTAAAATGAGCAGTGAAGTGTGTGGTTTTTTTTTTTTTTTTTGAATTATGGTAGTGTGTGGTTTTATTAAAATAAATGAGTGTGGGTACTGTAGTACGAAACACTGGGTAAGATTAAAGAAACAAAAGTGGAGTGGGGCAAATACTGCTAGTCACAGTATTCATTCTGTGAGTCAGATTTGGAGGCAGCAAGTTTTTTTTTTTCTTTGTTACACATGAGGCAAGTATCTTTGATATGATTTAATGTTGGGAATCCTGAGGTAAAAGCTTCTAATAAGCTAAGCCAGATACCACTGTCTGACATTTCTTGCTCTGGAGGGCTTCATCACTGTTATCATAGGGCAAAGAATTGGAAAGAAACCTGAAATGTTTTAAGTTAGAATTTTGAATAAATGATGCAAGTGCTTTATTTTGGTATCTGTAAATTAGAGTTAAGGACTTGTGAAATGAATCTGGGCAGGCTGGTACCTTTAGATGTGGACAAATTACAGTTGTGTGGTGAAGGAACGGACTCTGTGGGACTGTACTTTGCACAACTGCCTGATGCCACCCTGCTACCTCGGCACACCATGCTGTGGCACACACTGCCCAATAGGGCCCTCCAAAAAAGACCATTGGCACTGTAGGGTTCTTCTCCTCCCCCCCCCCGGCACAGTCCTAATCTGTGGCATAATGGCTCTTAGACCAGCTCATGGGTGGTCTAACCACTGCTGCAACTTGTAGCCATGGCAAGGCTTTCAAAATCCCAAATTGGGGGATGCTGCAGCCCCGCCCTGGCACCCTTACAGTCTGGCACACCACAGTCACAACTTTTGTTGGGAGAATCACTAAGAAATTACTGAGATTCAAATATCTCTGATTCTGGCTAGACTGTAGTCTTTCTTTCTCCGACCTCTGCAAAAAAACTAAAATCAAGATTGGGATTTTTTTTTT
The DNA here is from genome assembly GCA_016271365.2 of Neoceratodus forsteri. Lineage (NCBI taxonomy): Eukaryota > Metazoa > Chordata > Ceratodontiformes > Ceratodontidae > Neoceratodus > Neoceratodus forsteri. The sequence goes on along the minus strand of JADMNL010000024.1, from coordinate 27,680,427 downwards.
TTTTTTTTTACAGGAACAAACCTCTCTTCCCACTTGATGTCAGAGAAACGACTTATCCAAGAAACATTCCTTCCCCGCATAGACTATGCTGACCTTATCTATATTAACGGGCCCCCTTTCCTCTCTCCATAAATTAGATGTACTCTATCACCAAGCTATCCGTTTCATTGCCAATGCCCCTCTGAAAAATCATCACTGCCTACTATATTCTCAAATCGGATAGACCTCCATGTCAATCAAAAGACAAAAGAATATGCTACTTTGGATATATAAGGCCCTACTAGATAAGCCACAGTCTTGTATCTCTGAATTCTTCCTTCACTCCATCAGTATTTATGTCCTCAGGAAAAACTTCTATATCTTCTTCAGTATACCTAGAATTCGCACTTCCTCTATGGGAAGGCTCCTGTAAACTATGCCCGCTCCGCCCTTTGGAACAACTTCCAGGAGGGGCTCAAACTCACTAGCCTTGTTAATTACTTTGTATTCAAATCCCTTATCAACTGTTTCTGCCTTGACAAGTGTACCTGCTTCTCAGCTCCAGCAGCATCTTCATGTGCAGAAAGTCTAATTCTGCTTGCAATTTTTCCTGGCTGGATATAATTGTCTTATAGCACCTGTTGTCCAGTGTATATTTTTCCTACTTGCAATTTGTGTGTGTGGTGTTTTTTTTTTTTTTTTTGGTCTCATTTAATTTAATTGCTGTACGTTTATTCTCATGTATTGTTATTGATGTCCCTCTTTGTATTGTATAGTCCTTCCACTTCCAGGACCTCCTTGTAAATGAGCTGGCTCAAAGGAGGTATTTTACCCCCCCGGTCCCAAATAAACTGCACTTGACCACCACCACATCTTGTTTAGGGTTGGCACAGGTCTGGTTCAACACATGGCTTCCCGATTTCAGTGCAGCTTGCGTTTGAAAATTGGGATTGCCATAGCATTCGGCACAAGGTGCCACTTGCATCAATTCTTTTTGATGCAGGCACAGTGCATCAAATCTTGGCCTTTGAAAATCTGGCCCTTGAGTTGGAAAATAAATGTCTACATAACCTTTCCCTGGTGTGCCCTGTAGTTTTACAGCCCCAAACAAACTAAAAATGATTACTCCCCCAATCTACGTACGTACGTGTGTGTTTTTTTTTTTTTTTTTTTTTTTTGTTTTCTTTTTGTTTTGTTCCCCAATTGCAAAGGTATTATACAGTCTACTTTTAGCATTCACTTTTCTACATAAACGTAAATGTCTCTAACCTGTCCAAATGTTCTATCCATTTCCTTAATCATTTTCTGCGCTGTGAAGTCTTTGAAAATATTGGGTAACTTATTTGTACTGTCAACTTACAGGACCGTGACCACCTCTCCATGGTAAAGGATGTGTTCACATGGAGCTTCAAAAATTCAGTAAAAAATATACTGTATATATATTTTTTCACTTTTTCCTGGCAGGTCCTCTGTCTGTCTCAGCCCTGGTTATGGCACCCAGACTCCCACCTACCATCTATTGCCAGCATCTCCCGGTCATCTCCGGCTTGCCCCAAATGGGCGGGACAGCAGCACTAGTACCCTATCCAGAGCCGCGGGACCAGTAACTGGTTGGGCGTGCTTGGCAATGGTGGCTAATTGAAGCCCAGGGAGGGCTTCATGGAGATGGAGGACCCACCCTGTTTGTCTGGTTTTCGTGGGAGGTAGGGACATGCAATGATGCCAGCATCTGCCCCGCCTTCAGTGCGTGTGAGCACCGTGCGCTGAGTGACTTCCGGCCTCCGCCGGGGGTCCTCCATGCACCGGACATTTTCCCGCTTTCCCCCGGAGATGGAGAGCAGGCCATGGGATGCTCCATCCTTCTCCCCCCATCCAGCCCTCCAGCGACCCAGGTCCATTCCCGAACCTGGGTTGCTGGTGTCTTGAGCAGAAACCCAAATGCTGCGCCAATGGGCCAGCTAAAAATCTAGTAAATTTGCTAAAATCTAACTGTCCATTACTGGATTGCTTATGTCCTGTTGCTGAGGCTGAATTTAGATTTATAAAGTGTAGTTTTATCCCTAAGGTCTGTATGTTAACTGTTCGGTGGAGAGAGAGTTCCAGCTACAGCCCAAGGTATTTGAAGTAACTGGCCTGATACAGCATCGCATACTCAGAAGTCCTGATTGTAAAAGGAGCTTCTAGCTTTACACATCTTGTAATTTAAATACCATGGATTTTGTTATGATGGAGCACAACATGATTTCGTTTTGGGTGAACCAAGCTTCCATTTGGGATAAGTCCTCTTGGAGGGAGGTGGCACTTTGGGTGTCTCTTGCATCCCTGTGTGTCTGACATCCAGCACTCTACCTGGGAAGGTCAATGACAAAAAGTGATAAGAGCAGGGGTCCCAACATTGACCCTCTGAAGTACACCTAACCGGACTTAGAGTCTGTTACCATTGACTAACCTTTTGTGTGTGTCCAATTTTTAACATTGTTCATAGAGTTAATCAGAAGCTAGGTGCCGCTTATCTAAAGCTATACCTTACAAAGGAGGCTCACCTAGCTGTCGTCACAGGAAATCTCCTCCCCATCTTTGACTGTTGCTCCTCAATCTACTCTAGAGTCTTGAGTACCCTTTGGTCTAGACTTTCGGTAGCTTACAACAATGCCTTCCGCTTAGCCCTATCAGCCCCCTATTCCAAATACCACTGTGACCTCTACCGCTCCCTTGGCTGGCTCTCCTTACAAGGGTGCTGCGACTATTCCCTTTGGTTGTCTTGTGGATGTCTCCCTTAGATGCACTACTTCTCCCCTGTCAACCCTCTTTAACTTCAGAATCCTGTCTAGGAACCTCTGCTCTTCCCCTGTCACTACCCTCATAGTACCTAAATCTGCCACCAACATGGGTGGGAGGAGCTCTCTCAGTTGCGATCCCCTATGTGTTGAATGGACTTCCCTCCCCACTTCATTTTCCAACACTCACCATAGCTACAATCAAAGCTTCAAATACTGGCTTCAGGATAAGGATACCTGCAACTGCCCAACTCACTAGCTCCTCTCACCTTGCCTGTCCGTATCTGCCTACTTGCTCTCCTCTTCCTTTATGCTCCCAAGAGTTACTAGGTCCTGATGTTATGCCTTCTTCTGAAGGTGGTGTTGGGGGGGGGGGGTGTCCATTTCTGGACTTGTGCTCTTGCACTTACCCTTATGTTTTTCAAGTGTACTGTATTTGCCTTCTTTGTATTCACCATGCAATTTGTGATTGTGATTATTTTACTGCCATGCACCTTCTCTATTTGGGAGTTAGAAACTGTCATGTTATGTTCTATTATCCTGTTTGTGTCACTTTAATGCCTTGTGGCCTGGCTCATGCCTATAAACGGTCCTCTGGATCAGTGCACCTACCTGGTTATCAGTCATAAACAAACAGCAATCCATTTTACAGCTGAATGAAGAGACGAGTCTTGCTGAGTTTATCTAGAAGAAGCTGGTAGCTTACCAGGTTGGAAGCTTTGTAGTTTAATAAAATTGTATGTTTTATGAGGGGGGAGAGACAATGAGCGAAGTTAATTTCCACTGGCGCCTGTGTTCAGTACAAATATCTAAAATGTTTGGCATGAGTTATTTAAGACTTGTATTCTAACTGTTCTTATGTTGTAAGTATTTATCTTCTTCAAGGACTTCTCCCTCTGTTGGTCCACATCATGGAACTGTAAGCAGTCAGTGTTGGGACCACTCTGACACTTTTGCTAGCTGGGACTGTCTACATTGATGTGCCTCATCTGTGCCTGTATTACGTGGGCAGCCACATCTTGCTTCAGTTCTTTCTCCTGCCATCAACCATTCGGCAGCCCACAGCTACTGAAAAATTCAGTTGACATTCACAAAGATCACTAACTTTTTTTTTTTTTTTTTTTTTAAACTTTAAACTATTGTTTATTCTGCCAGCAAAAGAAAATGAACCATTGTTCCACTACTGTCACTGTGGCAAAGTCAAGATGTATATAGATGACACCCATAGTTTGTTTTCGCTGCCTAGGCCTTGCTCACGATGTAAAGGACTGCACTATTTGCCAGACTTTTTTAACCAGGCTACATAGAGATGTTGGAAAAAGGCCTTGGAAACTTATCTTAAAATCAAGTACATGGAAGTCAAATGGTTCACATTATAAGGTGCCATGCCAAAGTCCCATGTCCCTTCTTATCTTAGCTTGCCATCGAGCTACCACTTTCCATGGTCAGCAGTGCCAGCAGAACTGGCGAAACAAAAGGAAAAATCCAAGAAGCCAGCAAAATTGGTTGTGAAACATCACCACACTGACAAGTGCCATAGAGAAAAAGATACCTTTCCTACAAGATCCAGATCTCCTGTGAGAGATAAAGATAATGGTAAGTCTGTAGAAAAAGGATCCAGGATGTGTACTCCCCCAGCCATCTTGGACTTCAAGGTCAGGGGCTGCGCTCCCTCTATTGCCCTTACAGAGGAGATTCAGAGCCGATTCTACTATTGGGCTTTGTCTTGTTGATGGGTCAGTTGTCAACAACCCCTTTGGGGCCATTGACATGTAGTTGCTGTTTCAGACTATATCTGCACTCTTTTCATAGCTCTGCCCTGGCACTGCTGTCACTGCTGACTAATGTGGATATAACCTGATGGTCCGTCATTGATGTTGCCAGTAGTTACTATTACAGTACCACAACCAGGCCTTGGGCTTCCTCTGTCGATGCCTTTGCTGTCATGATTGCCTCCACAGTCTTCTTCCTAATGCAAGCGAGGAGGAGGAGGAGGGGAAGGGGGAGGGGGACAACTCCAGTCCCATCCTCCTGTAGTGAGAATAGTGTGGAAAACACTGCTAGGTCTCCTGAAGATACCTTTTTTTTTTTTTTTTTTTTTTTTTTAATCAGAATTTGTATTGATTTTAATTGGTGTATTAGCCTATTTTGGTGGTTTGTTTTCTTTACCTTGTATTACATTGTCTGTCTGCAGTTGGTACCAGTGGAGCAAACCTGTTTTTTGGTTTGGATGGTGGGAAATGCTCCTGGTCAGTGGCTTCCTTTCTGGGCCTCCTATGGTGCCTGGAGGGGGTGGGTGTGTGTGTGTGTGTGTGTGTGTGTGTGTTTTTTTTTTTTTTTTTAAACCATCTGCCAGTCCCGTCCCTTGGCTGACATGCTGGTTCTGGTGGTGGCAGGTTGAGGAGGTCTGCTGTAGAGTGCCCAGTATTGGATATCCTATATTATAGTCCAAGCATCCTGTAGTTGGGCTACAAGATCTGCGATGGCCCAGTGCACACGGCAGGGTCCTGATTGCCATTTGTGGACCCTATTGTACAGTGCGCTGCAGTTTTCGCGACTGACTAGGTCTGTGTTTTTTTTTGTTTTTTGTTTTTTTTTTTTTGTTTTGTTTTTTTTTTAGTTGAGAGGTAGTATATTCTGCTTGTAGTGAAGAAAAGGAAGAGGTTATATATGCCGATTCCTGTTTTTTGGCAGGACATGTGGATGAAAAAGACAAGAAAAGGCCTAGATAGAGCAGACTGCTTATACAAAAGTAGCAGCCTCTGTTTCTCTTCAGGGAGTATGAATGGAAGACAAATTGAGAACCAAGGATATCAAAATAAAAAAAAGTTCAGTTTTTTTTCTTCCATCCCCTATCTGGTGGTGTGAGTGGCACTAAACTCCTGTAAATTACGATCACCCGGGGGAGGTTGGGTGGGTGTATCCGACTGTTCCCTGTATGCTGCAGAAAACAATCAAGTAAGTTACAAAATGAAGAGATCTAGCTTGCTTCCCTGTAAGGTACAGGAGAGGGTAAAAGAAGCAGCCTGTTTGTTATGGCCCCTTGGCCAGGTATATGTGTTTGCTAGTCCTGTGGAGAGCGCATTGCCATCCTGTTCCCTAAATAAGCTGTTCTGCACTCTGGCTCAGAACAGCTCCATGGAGCCCTTGCTGTTCACAGAAAAAAAAAAAAACCCTGTCTGTGGTCAGTGTGTCCCAGCTCCCTGTTGCCATGAGGGAGAGAGGACAGATCCACTGGCTGCAGGAGAATTTTGCCCATCGTATACACTGGAGTGTTCAGTTATCCACCCAGGGACTGATGTAGCAGAAGCTGTTGATGAGAGCAGAAGCTGCAGATGAGATAAAAACCTGGATGCGGCTATACTGCTGTGAGTTCCGCTTGTAGCGTTTCTGTCGGCAGACCTGCAAGCAAGAGCATGGGAGTTTAAGAATCTCCTATTATGCTTCCCTCAGGTGAAGTCTGCTGCTTTGTGGGTACTAAGGTACCTCCTCATTTTATCCACCCTCTTTGCATATTCACCCTGTTGCAGAGCTTGGTGGTGTCTGCAAATGGGCATACTTTCCCTTTAAGCTGTTTTGCAATGTCACTTCAGAAGTTATTGAACAGGACCAGCCCCAATACTGAATGTTGTGATATTCCACTGGTCGCTCTTCCTTTTATTAGTGAGTGACGTTTACCACCACCCTCTGCCATCTATTCTTTAACTAGTTCTTTAACCAGTTTACAACTTCAGGTTCCACCCTTAGACCATTCATCTTCTTTGCAGTCTATCACAGGTGGCAAAAGCACAGTATACTGGAGCCAGAAGCAAATTAATCCAGTTGTACTTGGGGGTGGGGGTGGTGTGGGGGGAAGCTCAGCTACTCGGTCCCAGGCAGCAGAAGCAGACATTACAGCTGTTGCAGGATGAAAAACGTGTTTATTTAGTAAAACAGCACCAAGGTAGTGACACTCCCCCCACAAGCTGTAAACATTTTCATGCCTCCTGCACTTTTTCAAGACTGGAAAAGTGTGGGAGGTGTGAAAATGTTTGCCTGCTTGTGGGGGAGTGTCACTAGCTCAGTGCTGTTTTTACTAAATAAAGATTTTTTTTTTTTTTCTTTTTCATCCTGCAACATGGCTATAATGTCTGCGTCCGCTGTCTGGGACTTGGTCGTCGAGCTTCTTTCTGTGAGTATATCCAACTTCTTTATCAGTCTTCTGTGTGGTACAGTGGTGAAGTCTTTGCAGAAGCCCAAATAGGCCACATCCATTGCCCTTCCCTGATCTATTTTCCTGGCCATCCAGTTCAAGAAATCCTGTCTGATTTTTCTGATATAACCTTCCTCCTCATGAATCCATGCTGTTTTTGGTCTTGCAGCCACCTTGATTTAAGATTTCCGTTAGCCTTTCTTTTAAAATGGTTTCCATTAATTTCCCCACCACTGATGTGAGACTGACCAAGGAATAGTTACTAGCCTTCACCCTGCTGGTACTTTCATGGAGTGAAACTCCATCCCCTCTGTCCCCACCGCCAAAGCATAGCCCTGTAGATGAACCCACAGTCCCTACAGCTAACTACCTCCCCATTTGCCCTATGCACCATTCCAATCTGCTGAGTGTTTTAACATCTTGCCAGTTTGCTGGAAGAGGTTGTCACTCCTCTGCAAGACAGCTGCAGAACCAGTCCTGACTGCACAGCTGAATCAGGGATACTATTACCGATAGTGGAGGAAAGATTTATGACACATACTTAATTTTCTGGGCCTGAACTTTGTATAGAATACAAAAGGTTCCGAGTGATCTCTGCAATCCCTGCTTCCCCCGTTTGCTACAAGGGGATTGGCTATGTGCCCTGGAAATGATCTGCAAGTGCGCAGACAGTACCTGTGATTCATGCTTCAGGGCTCGCTGTCCATTCTGTGTATTGCCCTTTGGCTTTTTCTCTACACTGAATGTCTTTACTGAATGCTTTGCTGTGGTTGCAGCCACCCTCCTTAGAAAGTGCCTTTGTTTTTCCATATCTCGACGATTGGCTTCTGAAGGACCTGTCACAGGAGATGATGGTTCACACACTGCTCCTTACTGTTCCTTACCTGACAGCTTTTCTAATGGTTGCTGATTTTAGTGAATGAGACAGTCCGTGCTAACACCTTGCCAGAGGTTCCAATACATAGGAGTGGTTCTGGATATGGGGGTAGTCGGCATATTTCTTCCTTCAGACTGTACAATGGCCTTGGTTGCCCAAGCTCAGCTGGCTTTCTCCAGTGATTACACTGTAGAACAACTGAAATACACACCCATTATATTTAGTGCTCCGAACACATTCAACACGTTCACACCATCTCATTTTCCCTGGTGGAACACCAGTTCTACTATTGCATAGTGATTTACCCAATGTTCACCGTCTGTCTTTTTTTTTTTTTTTTTGCGCTAATGAAACCAGCGAATATAGTGGAGAAAAAGACTGTGAATATTTCCTGTTGTAACGTGGCAAAAAGAACAATAGCCAAAACAAGGAAAACAATTGGTGGAATAGCATCAGGTGGTAGACGAGCAACATGGCATTATGGCACGATAATGCCGTGTTGCTTGTGTAATACAAAAAGCAGCCAGAGTGGAAAAACGAGCACTGTAGAGAAAAAAGAAAAGGTAACAAAACGGGAGAGATCAAGTTTTGTAAGACCAAGTAGGTAGGCTAGAGAAGCAGTAGGAGAAGTGCAAGGGACACAGTAACACTGCATGCAACTGAAGGGAACACACAGTGAGAGAGTGAGGAAGCGGATTGAATTTGCAGCCATTGATGGAACATTGCAGAAGTCCACTGCAATTATCGTGTAGCATCGATAGAGATGGAACACAAAAAACGGACCGGGAAAATGTCAGTGTCGTAATCGATCGAGTAGTGTGAAGAGCAGAGTGTCAGGGAAAGAAAGTAAAATTATCATGGTAAGAGGCGAACGCTGTATGCAAATGAGACGCACAGCTTGAAGGGAAATGAAGTAATAGTAGGAAGTTGGGGTCCTCCTAAGAAGCATAAAAAATGAACAGCCGGCAGAAATAGGAAAAAATGTATAGCAATGGTTAAGTAATACATCTGTGTACTTATGTGTAAGTTTTTTGAAAAGACTTATAGGTATGTAAGAGAGGTTGAGGAAAAGTTCTGAAAGTAACACTAAAGTTTACTTAATAACTGAAATGGTATCATTGTGTAATGAATCACAGCAGTACAAACACATGCCTGACATCGGAAGTCATGTACACACCAAGTTACAAGCGCATTAATCCACTTCGAAGGTGGCATCTAATGGGGAGTCAATGCATGGTTGGGCCATTGTAGGCACGCGGCCTGTGGCCTCGGGCCATAATGGTCCCAACCATGCATTAACTCCCTATTAGATGCCACCTTCATTGTGGATTAATGCTTACTTGCATAGTAGTTGGACCAGATGTCTCTTACAGCTGATAGGCCTCATGGTTGCAGAATATTGACTGCCCTGCTGACTCACCTGCATTTGAGTATCCCACAGTGATCCCTCTGTGCCCATTGGGCACTGGGACAAGCTGAAGTGTCTCATACACTCCCTCCTCTTCTTTGATCCCTGCTCTAGTGGTTGGATCACTCCAAACTAGAGATGGGATCTCCCTTTCTGCTGCTGCTGCTGATGTCGTCATCAATCATCTTCATCTCAAGCTCTGACTGGGGTGCCCATCATTGGCCAGTTTCGGACACCAGGCCAGTTGTACTCCTTAGACAGTGTTCTCCACAGCAACATTCTGGAGATGAGAGCTGTTCTACTTGGCCTACAGGCCTTCGATACCCTGCTTCAGGGTCACCCTCTATTGATCCTTATGGACAACATTCTGGTAGTGTAATACATCAACTACCAAGGTGGGGTTCATTCTTGCCCTCTGTGCAGGGAAGCCATGAGGCTCTGGCACTAGGCCATGGAACATGGTGCATTTCTGACAGCCATCTTTCTGCCCAGTACTCTCAACACACTCATGGATTGCCTCTGCAGGTCTCAGTGCTCTGCAATGAGTGGGAGCTCTTGTACTCCATCATGGATGACATCTTCAAAAAGCGGCATCACCCAGACATAGGCCTCTTTGTGTTTTCTTACAATATAAAACTGCTGCATTTCTGCTCACTCTTCCTGGTCCTGGAGTTGTTTGGTGAAATGTGCTGTCCTGTTCTGGAAAGAGGTTCACAAATGCCTTTCCAACATTCTCTCTGATCAAGTGGGTTTTGGTGAAGTTATGGGCAGAGCAGGCCACCCTGATTCTGCTGGCTCCATTCTGGCACTGGCAGATTTGGTTACTGCTGCTCCAGTAATTGGCAGTGGAACCTCCTGTCCCGCTCCCTCAATGGGCAGGGCTTTTGCTGCAAGAGCAGGGCTCTCTGGTGCATCCAGATCTTCAATTCCTGCACCTCTGCATTTGGCTCTCGAGGACGTAGAACTCTCCTGCTTTGGAGTGTCCCTGGCCATTGCATCCATTTTGTTGGTAGCTCGTAAGCTGTCTAGTCTAAGCTGTCTGCTCGGTACACCTACTCCTAAAAAAAAAAAATGGAAGCATTTCATGGTCTGGTGTACCACCCCTCAGCTGAACCTTTTTACATATCCAGTCTGTCATGTTCTGGGTTACCTCTTGTCCCTTACAGACGTAGGCCTTCCTTGAGAAGGTGCATTTGGCTGCAGTGTCATCCTTTTCATGCTCTCACTCATGGCAAAACGGTTACCCTACTTGAGGTTTCCCACAGGTTCCATAGAGGGATTCTGCTTCTGCACCCCCCCCCCATTTGAGATCTGGTTCTGGTATGGGACCTTTAATATGGTAATAGAGACCCTTGCTGTGCCTCTATTTGAACCTGCTGCTACTTTTTGAGCTGCACTTCCTCTCTAGGAAAACACTGTTCCTTTTAGCCATTACGTTTGCAAGTTTGTATTTCTGAATTGCAGGCTCTGGTTGTGGAGCCCCCTTATCTATTTTTCCACAATGATTGTGTTATCTTGTACACCAGTCATTGTTTTCTGTCAAAGGTAGTTTTTGATTACACACTGAATCAAACTACGGTATTGACCATTCACGGTAGTAGCATGTCCACACTAGCCAAGTTTGCCGAGTTAACCTGATGGCATCGTAACTCTTGTTAGGAAGCATCCCATGAATCATTGCCCAATGATACTAGGTTATGATTGGAGCACTGATGTACTGCAAGTTCAAGCTAGTGAGTATACTGTGAGTTTAAGTTTAATACCATGCTCAAGACTGCCTCTTAGTAGGGCTTGAACCCAAGTTTAAAACACAGTAAATACATTTGTTTAGTGTGGATGTGAACTGTGTTCAACAAGTTTAAAAACAAGTTAAACACCTTAACGTGCTTTAAGTACTGTAGTGTGTAGGGCCTATGACTGGCTTTGATACTGGACGGTGTTATCCTTCAGCAAAGGTTAAAATAAAAGGACACTTGGTAGATTTAGTAGTACCGTAGTTTTTATGGCTGCAGTGGGTGGAGCCTGCAGCCATCTTACTGTAGCTCTCAAAAATGGGATACCAAAGCATGAATTTGGAGTTACTAACATACTAAAAGCCAGCAAAATATGCCTAATGGTCTGTCATGTCTGCTCGGTAGCCAGCCACCTAGTAGGTGCTCACTTTCTGGGCCCCCCAGCCCTCAAGAGGATCTTCTTTGGCTTCAGTTTCGCCTTGTACCTGTCCCACCCCTTCTTGAAGCCCTCCTCTGTGCCCTCCTACACCAGCCTCCCAGGCAGCGCATTCCACGGTTCCACCACCCTCTCACTGAAATCATGCCTCCTACATTCCCCCTGTAATTGCTTCTACAACTCCAAATCACTCTACTCATTTTGGCTCCTTGGCTGCACTACTTTTGCTGCTGTTACCTGCCATGGCTCACTGTGTGCAATATTGCTGCCAAACTTTACTGTATATGTGCGAGTACTCGAGCATGTGTCTTCCCTTCTGCAGTTGTGGTGAAGGTGCACATGCGCACTGAGCTCACAGCAAAACATTCTGCCATGCCCAAGATGGCCACTAGAGCTCAGAACTCATGCTCAACTTCACCACAACTGCGGAAGTGAAGTCACGCATGCGTAATACAGTTTGGTGGTCATCTTTGACATGGCAGACTGCCATGTTCTGCTTTGACCTCTGCCAACTAAACTGCAGCCATATTGGCTCTGTCCAGAGTGTGTTTTTATTTGTGGCATGCTCTTCCTGAGCTTACAGTGTAGAAAATGCAGCTGTAACACTTTTAACCTCTTTCAGAGCTAGTATGATCATTTGTCTTACAGAATTGTGTTTTAAACAAGTCTACTGTTGAAAATATGATTTGTATCATAACAGTATGTACCTGTATAAAAAATAGTTTTATGAGTGAATGAATGAATTTACCAGCAAAGCTGGGGCTTAGATCCTGCTTTAACAGAGACTACTATTCCATGTCAATGATTATTGATTTAAAAGCCTGCTCATATCAATTTTGTGTGGTCCCTCAAAAGCAAGTAAATTATGTTGATCATTTTGAATAGAGCACCAAAATTAACTGAACCACACATAAACAAAATGGGGGGGGGGGAGAATTCTGCCTATGAGGCCTTCAGGAACAATACATACAATTTAAATCATAATTCTTAAAGAACTGCTGATGTCATTAGGACAACTTTAACAAAACATTACTTAGACACAGTTCAGCTTGTATTTCACACTAGTTCTGTGTTTCTCATCCCCATTTATTTGTTATTGAGGCCATTTGCATAAAAATGGAACCTTTGCTCTGAAAGAGTTCATCTGCTTTTTATTGCTTTCTCATTAACGGAGTCATAATACACTGCTTGTGATATCAGTTACTCCCATGGCAACAGATTGTGATGTCACAGAGGACTATGACAAGAAGTAGGGAGTAAGCAAGAGGCAGATGGACTCTAAGAAATACAGAGCATGTTTCCATGCAAATTTCTCAGCGATAAGTAACGGGGAGCAGTCTATTGAATACATATGGAATGCAAGCTGAATTGTACCTAAAATATTATGTTTTTCAAAGTTTTTTTTTCTTTGAGGTGTCTGCAGCTCTTAAAGTATATATAATGACACTTTAAAGAGCAGCTGATGCTTTCAGGAGAACTTTTAACAAAACATAATATTTAGACACAGTTTGGCTTGTATTTCACATCAGTTCTGTATTCCTCCTCGCCACTATTTATTACTGATGTAATTTACGTGAAAAAAGGATCTTGACTCCTGAAGAGCTCATCTGTTCCTCTTGCTTTCCCCTTACCTGAAGTCATAATGCACTGCTTGTGACATCGGCGACTCCTGTGGCAACAGATTGTCGCAACAGAGGATTATGACTCGAAGTAGGGAGTAAGCTAAAGAGGCAGATGGAACCCTGAGGTATAAAGATCATGTATTCATGCAAATGTCCTTAGTGATGAGTAATGTGCATGAGATCTATAGAATATATATGGAATGCAAGCTGAATTGTACTTACTAACATACTAAAATGCCAGCAGAATAGGCCTAACTGTCATTTGTGTCTGCTTGTTTAGTCAGCCCCCATCCTGGCAGCTGATCTTGCTGCCCACCTCTCCCTCTCTGGCTTCTCCCTTCCCAGTCCTGGATATTCTCGCTGCACTGGATTTTGCTTCCAGAACCCTTCCCCTGTACCTGTCCAGAACCCTTCCTCTGTACCTGTTCCACCCCTCTTGAACCCCTCCACTGTCTCTGCCTCCCTGGGCAGCGCATTCCATGGCTCCACCACCCTCTCAGTGAAGTAGCGCCTCCTCCTTTCTCCCCTGAATCTCTACCCCCCCCAGCTTCCACCCATGCCCTCTAGTTGCCCCCCTCCTTCCTTCGGAGCACCCTGACTGCTCCTCCCCTATTAACCCCCTTCATGTACCTGAAGACCTCTGTCATGTCCCCGAGTCCCTTCTCTCTTCCAATGTGTACATATTTAGCTCTTAGAGACTCTCCCTAAAGGTCTATCCCCCAAGCCCCAAATAATTTTGGTTGCCCTCCTCTGGACCATCTCCATGAGTTAAATGTGGCCTCCAAAACTGCACGCAGTACTCGAGGTGCAGCCTCACCAAGCAGTTATACAGTGGGAGTATCACTTCCCTCCTTCTGGAGGTGATCCCCCTAGTGATGCATCCAAGCATCCTGTTGGCCTTTGCTGCTGCCCTCCTACGAGTCTCAGAGTTGTTCATCTTGACATCCACCAACACAACCACCACCCCCAGGTCCCTCTCATCCATCGAGACTTGTAGCATCTCTTCCCCCCTCCCCCCCCAGGTTGTACACTTGGCCCGGATTTCTGGCTCCCAGGTGCAGTACCTGCATTTTCCTGCATTGAACCACTTAAATATTATGTTTTTCAAAGTTTTCTTTGACGTGTCAGCAGCTCTTTAAACTGTGTCGGAGACCCAGGCTTTTTAAATCATTTAAAGCTTTTTATTAAAGTGGTACAGAAACCGAGGAACTGGATCACTCAGTAAATGGATTGGTAGTGGGTTAGGGAGCCTTTCTTCTATAGGTCACTGGTTACAAATGCAGCCTAGGTCAGTAGTGACTGAAGGCTGTTATCACCTGTGGGCTGTTCAGTGGCCTATGTGAAATGAGTTGTGGTGGTTCCAGTTCAGTTCCCAGTGGGCTGGAATCCACCTCACAAATCTATCAACATGATTGGCATTAATTGGCACCCTTGTTGGCTATCTCACATGAGAGGCAAAGGACTGAAATAGGCATGAATTCTGAGCAAATCTCTTGCCTATGTGGTGATCCCTCCATGACGTGGTTGAGGCAGATTGGTGAGGCAGTGTGGGGAAGCTTGCACTGTGATTGCCCATGCTGTATTTGTCATGTGGATAAATGGAGAACTTCAGTTTCTTGTGTTGTCAATCCAAGCACCCTTTCCCAGAGTACTAAATTCACATCAAGGAAACAAAGTATCTCAAAGAAAAATGCTGCAGCAGTTCATCATGCCACGTAGAAACGTGGAAAATGATGGCAGATAAAGGCCTATTGCTCCATCCAATCTGTCTAATTTCAGGGCTGTGGCCCCGTCAGTCCTCCCTGCCTCCCCCCCACCCTGTTTGCCCTCTTATGCTCTATTCCCATCCTGTTTTGAACCGTTCCACTATTATAGCCCAGATGACCTCCTCTGGAAGTTTGTTCCAGGCCTAATTTGATAAGTTCCTGTCCATCACTACTGCTTCTGTAACAAAAAACAAAACAAAAACCCTGGAGATCATGCCTGAACTCTTCTTCTACTTCCCCCCGCTAGTCCACCAGTCCCAGGTGCGATGGAATCCTACACTGCAGCTGGCCTTGGGGAGGCTGTCTCCTAATGAAGTGTACTGTCCACCCAGAGTTTGCACATCCTCATGCCACATGACCAAGGAGCGGCATTGCGGCATACCTCTCAACCCCCTGCCTCATAAATCGGGGACAAGGCTTAAAAAAAACTCGGGAACAAAGGACTGAAATCAGGGACACATCTTCAAAATTAGAGAGATCCACCCCGAAAGCTGGTAGAATGTGGGACTTAGTGCAAAATACATTTTCTAAAGAACACGTCTGCAAATTTTAATGCTTGACATTGTTTTGTGCTTACAGTCCCCACTGTTTAGCCACAAAAACACAAATTTTAGGAGGGACAGAGTAAAATTTTGAGGCAGAATCAGAGACGTCCCTGAAAATCAGGGATACTTGAGAGGTATGCATTGCGGCACCCTTCTGGTTGGAGAAGTATTTCAGCCATGGTGGCACAGATGGTCTGGTAGGAAATAATCATAGAAAATGTTTGCAATGAACATTAAATACGGTAACATTCCCTCTTTACAGTAACCAGTCTCTTTTTCTCCTAAGCTCAAGACAGGTAATTACCGAGTACCCCAAAGGTTAAGCCAGACCCTGCAAGCTGCTCTCCAGTGGTCAACAGCTAGGTAGCAGGGTGTCTGGAGATCATGCTGTGTGCTTCCTGGCTTAGCATGCCAGAAGCCTGGGCATTAATTATCATGGCCCTGCCCTCCTCCTTTATTCTCTAAAGGGGGGATGACTACCTGAAGAAGACCAGACTAGAGCATAGAATTCAGATCTAGAGAGGCGTGGGGCACCTGGGGAATCTCATTTTGAGGACAAGAGGAGATAAAACAGGGGAGCCTTGTCTCTCCTTGCCCCCTGTTTGGGGGGGGGAGGCCCTCCAGAGTATCAGTGGAGGAGGGAGACCTGAGTAATCATGCCCCAACAAGAGAATGACTACCCAACCTGATCAGCACCTGAGTAGTTGTGGGCCTCTTCCAAAGGAGGTTCCCAGGATCATGCAAGTCCACTCCAACCCCAGAAGTAACGGAGGGAGCAATGAGGGAGTTAACCTTCATGAAGCACTCCTGTGAAGAAAAGGTACCTGAAAGAAGAGTAACGAGCATGCCTAGGTAAATGTATTGTGATGTAACAAGGACTGGTTTTGTCAGGATAAGGGGCCTTGCAAGAGGCGGGGCCAGTTTGGTCCCCCAGAATTGGGCTGGACATGCGAGTCCATTATACGGGGTCACTGGGTCCATCCATGTGCTTTCAGATGGGAGATGCACACGTCTGGATTGACTATTAAAAATCTAGGAGTAAATCGTAGTCTGGTTTCTAATTTGTCAAGCTGTCATTAGTTGGCACAGAGCCAAGTGTGGGTGTTGTAGCCCCAGGATTGTCTTTCCCTACCTGGGGAGGGTATAAGTGTGCATCTGGTCTTGTGGGTAACCAACCATACCCAAGGGACCTCATAAAGGGAGGAGGAGGAGGAGGAGGATTTAAGCTGTGTACCACCAGAGAGGGCAATAAAAATACTACCTGCTTGAATCCAGCTCCTAAATAAGGACAACAGATATCTGAGTGGTCCCATGTTTTTGGTAACCCTGTATATGTGTTGTGCCCCTGGTCCACATCTGCCCAGACCCATGGCAGTGTAGTGAGTTGAGGTTCTGAATGCTTTTGGCTGTGAGCTCCTTCCCTCCCTGGAGAGGTAGCCCAGGCGCCATGGGCTACTACCCTGCCTGTTGATCCTCTAACAGGTTAAGGGGCCTGGGTCTTGTTATGGTGGTGGTTGGGGGGGGTTATCCCAAAGCTAATAGAAATAGTGCGGGAGTTCCACCCAGAGGAAATAAGTGGGTCAGGTGACTGGTTGGCACAGCCCCCTGGGATGCTGCACCTACCCACCTCCCCTACCAACCACCCCACACTCTGAATAACCAACTAATCAATAATGCCATAAACCATGAACAGCAGTGACCTGACCAACTCAGAGAATTCCTGCAAATGCAATTTCAAACAATAAACCAAGCTTTATTGGGGGTAGTGACTAGGGAACAAAGTGACAAAAGATGGCTGTGCATAAAAAGATTGTTGGAGAGAACAAGTAACAATAACCAAATGGGCCCGGAGGCCAAGCCCACCCCCACTGGTACCAGTGTTTACCCAGATAGTCCTCAGGGGTACCCACAAGGTGGAGGCCTGTTCGTTGCCACTGGTTGGCCAGCTGTTGGGGACCCTGATGAAATAGAACAATTATTTGGGGAAGTTAAATCCCTTTTACACTCCTTTGCTTGATTTCTGGGAACTAGGCCCTGGGTACTCATGGTTTTGCAGAACTCTACTACACTTGGGTTGATTGCCTCTGGATATCCAGGAATGTGGAGCTCGGTGCTGCAATGGGCAGATGGAATCTTGCTCGAGGGTCTTGCAGCTTGTCTCCTTGATTGGGGGTCTGGCCGCTTGTCACCTTCAGCCACTTCTGGCCCATTGCAGAGCTCTGTGGCAGGACCACATCAGACCAGGGCAGGGAGTGGCTCCACAACCCAGCTCCCCACAATGGATCACAGGTGCCCTAGCATCCCAGCAAGTGCCGGTGACCTCCTGAGACAGTGAGTCCCACTTGGAAGGGGTTGGCTGATTCCTTCCCTGGCTCTGGGTGAAAACCACCAGCCTCTCCTTCAGGATGGTCTCCATCAGCTTACCCATGATGGATGTGAGACTCCACATGAGTCCCAAGATGGATGTGAGTCTGTAGTTCCCTGGTTCATCCTTGGGGCCACTCTTGTGGAGGGGCACCACATGAGCTTTTCTCCAGTCCTGAGACACACACTCTGAGTGTAGTGAGGCATTAAATAGGTCCCTGGGGTGGATGCCATCTGGGCCTGGTGCCTTGTCCACCCTCAGTGCCTTCAAACCCTCCAGAACTCTTCCATCCATGATTTCCCCATCTGTCACCCCTCCCCCCTGTTTCTACCATTCCTCTCCCCTTGAGCATCACCCCCTCTTCTCCTTAGTAAATACCAAACAGAAGTAATCATTTAGCACTTCTGCCTTATCGCACCCTGCTTCCACCCAACCCCCCCTTCCTAATCCTTACTATGTGGTCCTTATAGTTTCTTTTCTCCCTGATGTACCTAAAGAAGTCCTTCTCCCCCTCCTTAATTCATTGTGGCAGCCTGAGCTGCGTAGATGCCTTGGCTCTCCTTACTGCCCTTGCCACTTCCTTCGATTCCATCAGGTACTCCTCCCTGTCCTCACCCTCCCTGTTTTCTTGTACCTCCTAAAGGCTGCTCTTTTCCTGCTTACCTTTTCCATGATCTCTTTGCTCACCCAGCTCAGTTTCTTAGCCCTAGCCTTCTTGCTGTGGGCTTTGCTGCAGGTTCTGGTTGCCGCCACTATCCCTAGCTTTATGAGCTCCCATCTCTGGTTAGTGCCCATACTAGGTTGAATTCTGGCCAGGCACCCTTTTACCACTTCCCCCATCCTCCTGAAGTCCAGCACTCTTGTGCCAGATTCCACTCCTTCCTTGCCCATATCCAATGTGAGCCATACTGAGTGGTGCTCACCTCCTGATTTCACAGTAATTTCCCTCAAACTCCCTATTTGCCAGCACATGGTCAAGGGTATTCCCTAACCTGGTTGGTTCACTGACCATTTGCATCAGGAAGCTGTCCTGGAAGGCATCCAGCAGTACCTGCTCTCTTCTATTCCTGGTTGTTGGGATATTCCAGTCCACTCCTGGCATGTTGAAGTCCCCCACAGTCACCACACTACCCTTCTTTCAGGTCCTCCTGATCTGTCCCACTAGTTCCCTCTCTGTATCCTCCATCTGAGAGGGCGGCCTGTATACCACTCCCATTCTGAGAGTCCTGTTCTGGGAATCCTGGATTTGCATCCAAAGTAACTCCATACTACCCTCCTCCCCTTCCTCCCTTACGCACTTCCATCTTTTCTTCACATATAGTGCCACCCTTCCCCTTTCCCAATCACCCTATCCCTACAAAATAATCTGTACCCTGGTACAGACAGGTCCCAGTCATTGTATTGAGTGGCCCATGTTTCTGATGGCTGCAATGTCCATCTCTACCTCTATCATGAGCACCTGTAACTGCAGTTTTTCTCCCAAGGCTCCTAGCATTAAGGGTGACCAACCTCAACCCCTGCCCTCCTTTACTAGTATCACCAACAGTACTTGCCATTTGTCCTTTGTCACTGTTATGGGGGTAAGCTCATATGGCTTCCCAACCTTTGGTCTCCATGTCTCTTGCCCACTTGCCAACCCCCCTGCTCCTAGTTTAAATTCCTGACTTCCTCTATGTACTCCTCCATCCTCTGTTTCAACACTTTCTTTCCCTCCTTGCTCAAGTGTAATCTGTCCTTGGTGTAGAGACTGCTGTCCTCCCAGGTCCCTCCCCACCCCATCAGCCCATACCTTTTTAGCATGACACCAGATTCTTAGCCATCCATTAAAGTCCCCTATTCTCCACTTTCTTGATGTGCTTGCCTTGGGCACTGGAAGTATCTCTGAAAACGTTACTGATCTTCCTGCCCCCTCACATAATTGTCCTAGCTCCTCAAACCTCCTCTGAACTATATCTACCGTCTTGTCAGCCAGGTCGTTCATCCCAAGAAGGATAGTTGAAATGAGGCTTGTCCCTACTCCTAGTATATTTCAGAACAGATTGTCCTTCCCTTTCCGTTATCATTCCTGGCATGGTCTCCACCCAGATGTGACTATGCCTGTCCCCTTTGCTACCCCACCTGACTCCTTTTAGTATCGAGTCCCCCAGCACTAAGATTCCACCCCTCTTACTCCCTGCTTGCTTTCATTCCTCTCCATCTGTCATTCCCAGCTCCTCTTCTTCCTCCTGCACAGTGTTTTCCCCCTTCTGTCCCTGTTGCAATTCCCCAGCAGAACTCCCCCCACCCACTGTTCCAGTTTGGTCCAGGCATTTTATCATTTTACCCCCCTCAATTTCATCACCTCCCTCCTCCTCCTTCCTCTCTAGCTCTGCAAAACAATTTTCTGAAGATCCTTCACCAATGTCCACTTCCTCTCTCCTCATACTAACCTGTTCCCTCCTTTCCACTCCATGACTGACACCTTTTCTCCTCCTCCTTCCATTTGTCTTTTTTGTCTCCTGACCTGGTTTCCCCAGAGACTGTTCTTCCTGGCCTTGGGCCCCTTTGTCTCCGCTTCCCTTCTTCTGACCCTCTCCTCACCACTGTTGGCTCAAATTGCCCTCCCTCATCTTCTCTCCTCCCTCCCTCCAGTATTGGGCTACAACCACCTCCAGTCTGCCCTGCCTGTCTTAGTTCCTCCTGCAGACCCTCTATCTCCTTTCTAAGTTTCTCTATGTGGTTGCACACTAAACATCCTCTGACCCTCCAGACAATTTTTAGAAAGATTGGCGCACTGCAGTTGCAGCCTACCACCCTACCCATTGCTCTCATTGCCCGCCAGCGACCCCTCACTCTTCGAGATGCAGGATACCAAACACTCTCCCAAGTCTCCCCTCTCCTCCCTCTATCAGTGCAAAACATTCTTCTCCTTTTCTTAATTTCCCTTACCTCCTTTGTTGTACATTTCTAGACAGATTGAGCAACTGCTTTTTGCATTCCTATCCCTCCTGTCCACATTCAAAAAGAGACTTTAAGCAACTATTGCACAGCCTTCTTCAAACTCCTACCCCCTCCTTTCCAACCTCATTTAATGATTCATCTTGGGACAGATGACCTGGCTGACAAAACGGTAGATATAGTCCAGAGGAGGCTTGAGGAACAAGGAAAATTCTGTGAGGGGGCAGGAAGATCGGTAACATTTTCAGAGATGCTTCCAGTCTATCAAATCTGCTAGAGTGTGCAGCTAGCACCCCACTTTCTGCAACTGACCCTCTCCAATTACCCCCCCCCACACACACAGATGAACGCTGACTGACTTTGAACCAGATCAAGCTGTTGGTGGTATTTTTAGTGAATGGGGGAAATTTGGCCAAGACATGTCCTTTGCAGCTACCAAGTTTTTGGACGCCCATTTTGTTGAAACTAAGACAATGGAGCATAACTACACTTTTTACAAACAAATTCAAGGAAATCCGTCTATTCTACAGTATTATGGGATCAGTTCTATGTTGCCCCACAATTTCCTGGTGCACAGGAGGAAGATTTACATACTGTTTTACAGTTAACAAGCAAATACCACAAAGGTTCTGGGATGTGACATGGCTAAGTTGTCACGGTAGATTGGGAATATGGAATACAAATAAAGTTACTGAGGAGAGCGAATGAGCCCTAGAGCAACTTGTCCAGGGATTTTAGAGACCATGACCTACTTTTTTTTTCTAATTTGCCCCTTTTCACAAGCATTTTGGCAAAGTTTATTTGATGTTTGGGGGGACTGGAACATTCCTCCTCTCGCTTATGAAGTTTTAATTCTGGGGTTATCTCCACGAGCTTTATCTAAATACCATCTCAGTACTTTATGTTCAAGTTTTGCATCCTGTAGGTATTATCTTTGGCAAGCTACATGTGCTTTTGTGCTACAGCAAAAGGCGTTTACTGTATATTCGATTGTAGCACAAGTGAATCATAGTATTGCTTTGGTTTATAACAAAGAAAAAATGTCCTTATCACTGGCTGCCTTTTGAAATCTTTGGAGGAATCGCCTTTTTTTTTTTTTTTTTTTTTTTTTTTTTTTTGCAGTTCTAGGAAGGTAGTATACGGGTGTTTATTGTTTGTTTTCAGTTTTATGACTTCAGATGTTTTCAGTTGTACACTACCTTCCTTTACTTTGGACAGTAAAATTGTCCATTTTTTTAATTATTTCTTTTTATTTTATCTCTAATCATATGATGTAGTATGTATCAGATTGTTTTGCTTTTGGTTCTTCTTATTTGTATTATACAATACCTTTGAAAATAAAAAATTACCCTACTCTTTTCAATAAGTGTCATGGGATCATTAACATCCACCTCAACTACCACCAGAACAGGCAGATGGGACCTCTGTTTAACGATTCATCTGAAAGATGTCACCTCAGAAGTCCAGCACCCCCCTCATCCTGCACTACAATATCAGTATTGGGATATTAACCCAAGTGCCAGGTGTGGAAATTGAACCCACAGCCCTCTGACAACACTCTGATCTCCCTGCCTCAGAGGTGAGTATACTACCTGCTGAGCCACGGACATTGTTTAATTAAATGTTGTCTCTAAGTGACACTCTCCTCCAAAGAAGTGGGGGTTATCCTTGGCTTCCTGGTAGAGCATTGTGATTTTGTAAGCAACTCGGTTGTGGTGTGGAATGAAGAAATTCGACTGCAGTTCCTAGTGAGTACATCTTTATGTATGTGCAGCTTGGCAGTGGAGTGTTGTCCCTTTTTGTTTGTTGACACTACAGAAACCTGCCAGGCACTGCCTACACTGTTGTTGTGATGTTGGTATGTATTAACAAATCTTTTTGTACTGTCCTTCATACCCTTTTCTTTGCAGAGGAACTCAAGGCTTTACTTTTCTATGCAGAGTGCAACATATAATGCTAACTTGAAAGTCTGCGGACTTTTGTCAGACTTTAACTAATGACATTCAGATGCTGGGCCAAACTGGGTTTAAGAAAAAGAACCCTCTAAAACCTGTCCGACTCTAAGATCTAAGATTTTCTTTTTCATGAGCTTTTTCTACCAGCCCTGGTCATCTTCCTGGGATATACCCTGTTCACAGGGATATATCCAAATCAGAACTGTGAGCCTTTTGTCCACCTTGGGACCCAGCTTAGCCTGGCATCTCCCATGGGCCTGCCTTCCATGGTGGGGGCCACATGGGAAGGACATCCAGCTCCCGTGAGGCAGTCTACCATGTTGACTAGGATCCAGTGCTGGCCGGCACTAGAACCCAGAGGAGTCCTTGAACCCAGGCCACCAATGGCCATGGGATTTTAACTCCAGTTTTCTCCCCGATTCTTTCCACCACTTCAGGTGTGGACGTTGCCTCTGTCAGCCTCCGCTGTACACAGTGATGCCTATGGAGGCAGCAAGCTGCCTTGGCCCACCTCAAGGATCTCTGCAGTGTGGTGCCCAGTGCTACCCTTCCTGACAGCAACACATTGCTGAGCAGTAGCTACTGTGGCCAGGCCAGCCTCCCGATGTGGCAACCCAAGCTCACTCCTGAACTCTGGTCCACTGCATGGCAGTGTGACATGCTATCAGTGGGCCATCGGGGCGGTCTCCACGCTCGGATTTAGAACTGAAGACAACCTCCATTTTAAAAAGCTTAGTCTGAGTAGTTTAAAATGTAGGTAATAAAACACATGAGAGTTTGCCACATGCGAATGCTTTGTTCAGTCTTTTTAGAATTTGGGGGGCTCAAATCAGAAATAGAACAGCTTTACCCTAGAGATCTGGTAAAGCCGCTGTGAACAGGTTCAGATTTGAGCCTGTATCTCCAGGAATTTGACCAAAATGATCCACCATCTGGCATCCAGATGTAAATTGGAGCTGGGCCAAATGTTATGGTTCAGGCAATCCCCTCAGTGGCCCAGCTGATCCTTAGATTAACACCAGAATCTCTGGGAACATGACCTGGATGATCAAGTCAATCTTAGGTTGTCCAGCTTGGGAAGGGGGGAACGTGGGTTAAAATACTTGGGGGGGGGTGGGAACACTCCAAAAGCTATGGTATAGCGTCTTAAGAACTTGGTTTCCCCTCCTTTTATTTTGTCTTCCTTGCTATCAGGTTGTTGTCTTGGCAACCAAACAACATTTTTGAACATCAATAGTTCATGATATGCACTTACTATTGGGGGGGGAGGAGAAAAAAAGAGCTGCTGTTGTCTCTGGAAAAACTCTAAACACATTTCAAAATCATTCGGCTTGTATTTTCTATCTTCTATAGACTTTTCCTCCACATTATTTATTACTGTGAAAACTTGCCCAAACACAGCATCTTGATTACATACTAAAATGCCAGCAGAATAGGCCTAACGGTCTTTTGTGTCTGCTCATTTGGTTAGCCCCCACCCTGGGAGCTGACCTTGCTGCCCCGCTCCCCTTCTCTGGCTTCTCCCTTCCCAGTTCCGGATATTCTCGCTGCACTGGATTTTGCTTCCAGAACCCTTCCCCTACCTGTCCCACCCCCTCTTGAACCCCTCCACCATCTCTGCCTCCACCAGCCCCCTGGGCAGCGCATTCCATGGCTCCGCCACCCCCTCAGTGAAGTAGCACCTCCTCCTTTCTCCACTGAATCTCCCCCCTCCAGCTTCCACCCATGCCTCTAGTTGCCCCCTCCTCCTTCCTTTGAAGCACCCTGACTGCTCCTCCCCTATTTACCCCCTTCATGTACCTGAAGACCTGTAACATGTCCCCCCCGGTCCCTTCTCTCTTCCAGTGTGTACATATTAGGTCCTGTCCCCTAAGCCCCAAATCATTTTGGTTTCCCTCCTCTGGACTCTCTCTCCAGGAGTTTAATGTCCTTCTTTAAGTGTGGCCTCCAAAACTGCACGCAGTACTCGTGGTGCAGCCTCACCAAGCAGTTATACAGAGGGAGTATCCCTTCCCTCCTTCTGGAGGTGGTTCACCTAGCGATGCATCCCAGCATCCTGTTGGCCTTGGCTGCTGCCCTCCTACAAGTCTGAGTTGTTCATCTTGACATCCACCACCACCCCCAGGTCCCTCTCAGCCATTGAGACTTGTAGCATGCCACCCACCAGGGTGTACACTTGGCCCGGGTTTCTGGCCCCCAGGTGCAGTACCTTGCATTTCCCTGCATTGAACCTCAGCTTCCACTTTCTAGACCATCATCTTTCCAGAGCCTCCAGGTCTCCCTGTAGGGCCACCCTCCCCTCCTCCCCATCCACCTCCGCCCCCCTGTTTTGAGTCATTGAGTTCATTTGCCCCTGTAGCCTATTTCCCACTTGAAGTCTGAATTCATTGTGAGATCACAATAATCTATCATGGGGATGACTGTCACAAGCAGAGTACTGTGACCGCAGGTGGAGACCAAGTAAATAGAGCCAGATGAACTCTTAAAGAACTAATATCCTGTTTTCTTGCAAGTGACCTCCATAATAAATAATGGAGGGGAGAATACATAACTAATGCAAAATGTATGTTGTTTTTTAAAATTGACCTGGAGGTGTCGATGTGTCTCTTTCATGGAGGGGGTTGGGGGGGGGAAGAGAAGGAAAAGTATGCCATGTTTTGGCAATGTGTGTTCATTCCTTAAAGAGCGTCCAACACCATAGGGACATGTTTTGAAGAAATATAGCATGTGCACACAATTTACAGTAATGCAAATATTTACCTTCCTTTCATGGCTTATTCCTGATTACATTTCTGTGAAACCAGTACCTCTTGCTGGCTCGACGTCTCAATGGAA